>CM038216.1:14734934-16032434 GCA_021442155.1 Cymbidium sinense | reverse complement strand
ATAACACCTAACAAAAATAACAAAGGTATGTTGGCATAACACTAAAAGTCACAACAAGCTCACAACTTCATGTTCATCATCACAATAAACTCCAGGACCAAATACTAGTAGTTACAACACACACCTTCATGACTCAAAGTTATATCATCACAATCAAGGCTCCCCGACCATTTGGACTTGAGCGACTAGACAAACTCCATCTACCTAAAAATTAACTCTACTGAATTTCAAGACAATTTTTTATGTTGAACAGACTCACTCTAACATAGTTCGAATAAAGTTGTAAAAATCAGACCAGATAAAGAGCAAGAAGAAGAAAAAGTTTAAGGTTCATTAATTCGATCGGAGTTGAACCAGGTTAAACTAAATGAAGTATGAATATTAAAATTATTAATATGATCTACATGATACAATGATATAAATATGAGATAAATATATAACAAAAATCAAATAGAACACATACATAAGTGACATTTTTAATAATTATAAACTTAAAAATCAATATAAAACTCATTAAAATATAATTATATGTATATTAAAATATTTAAAAGTTAAAATATTTTATAATATAGATTTATAAATATAGATATAAGAATTTCATTAAAAAAATGTAGTTTATAATAAGAATATAAAGTTTATATAATATAAGAAAATTATTTTAAAAGCTTTGTAAAAGATAGATAATAATAAAAATATAATACATTAAATATTTATAAAATTTTATAATAAATTTTATATTCTTAAAATAAATTTTTATATATTATAAAATATAAAATTATAAATTATAAATATAATATTTCATCCAAAGCCAATTTAATATTTTCAAAGCTCAAATCATCTAGTCTATTTTCAATTTTTTTAATCCCACGTCATTAAAAAATTGAGTTCGTGTTTCACTCTTTATATTGAAAAAAGGAGCCTAAAAACATGAGCTTCTAACCTACTTAGGTGGTGAACATGCTATGGATTAATTTGGCTAAGCTCATGTTAATAATAATAATATTTTTAAGATTATAAGAATTGGTTTAAAAATATTTAAATTGAAATATTATGTTTAACTTAATATAATTTTTGTAAAAAAAATTTTAACCATACGATTGAAATTTAATGGTTATCAAAAAAATTGAATTTTGACCAGTTGGCTTAATAAAATCAGGACCGATTCACTGGTTCACTAATCGAACCAACAGTTCAAATCAATATTCACCAATTTAATGCAAAAATGAGGTCGAAAAAAATGTGACACAAAAATAGTACTTTTTATTTCACATATAACACTGTATATAATGCTCATTAAATTTTTACATAAATGAAAAAAAAATTAAATCAACTCAAAATTAAATGATTTTGAGCCGATGTCAACACAATTCAAATCAATTTTGATTCTGAGTCTACCTCAAGTCAATCTAAAATCAAAATTTTCAAATTCGAGTCCAATTAAACTTGCTCAAAACTAATTCCACAACAATCAAAATCACATATGCAAACTTCTCAATATGGACCTACCTATTGAGTAGAGCCGAGCAATATGCTTAATTTAAAGTGTTCCCTGAAAGAAAGGAAAGAGTTAATCATAAAGTTTCTATCTACAGTAAGTGTTAACCGAGATCTAAAATAAAGACTTACAAACAAGGTGAAATTTAGTTATCTAATCTAGCTCCTAAAAGATATTAAATTTATCACATTCAAGGAAAACTAAGGCCTGTCTTTCAGAGCCCATGATTACCTCCATGAATTGCAATACACAGTGAACATGTTTAAGATACCGGTTCCGGTTACAACACATTCTCTTCTTATTCTAGGTTGCATAAGACCAAGTTCCTAATCATGCACTTCAATGGTTCGCAAAAACATTGAAAATCCTCAAAAATTGCATCTGACAATCACAAACGGTAATCGACCATGTGACTTGTATCCTCATTAGGATCTAATTGCAGCTTTCGGCATTACTATTTGAAGTACAATGTCATCTACAACAGTCTCTCTCAAAAATCAGTGCAATCCACCAATTGCTAATTATTTGATTTAGTCCTGTTGCCCGTAACACAGCAATGTTATCTATAATGACGTGATTTAAACTATATGTTCTTCTCATTACAGTACTACCTAGACTAATCAAAGGAAATTCCAGCCTTCCTTTTCCTCATTTCTGCGAGCTACCAAGATATTGATCAGCCAGCATTTAAAAAATAGTAACAAGGGTGACATATCAACAATTGCAAACTTGCAATCTGATTACATCAACCAGCCTTACAGAGGACATCTATTAATAGATATCATGGCCCCAAGATAAATTCAAAACTGTAGTATGGACCAAATGATGTCCTTGTATAAATAGTAACTTTTACAATGATGCTCATCACGTAGAACTTTCCGTAAACCACTAAAATTTGCTTCTGAGATTGCCTCAATGCACTCCTCTATGGATTAAAACTAGACACTTAATATGAGACGTTTTCCGTTTTGGTCACATACAAAGCAATTCCACGGTAACCAATTTTAAGTAGTATCTTTATCAAATGTTCAACAACATGAACAATATACTTCTAACTATTCCTACTTAGAAACCTGTACATCAATTGGTTAAATGTTCAAGCAATTACTTGTATAACAGTATCTTCTAAATCTTATATGCAGTTAACTAATATTCTATTTATCAAGAGGTCTATATTCAAACTATTAACTAGTTATAATTATATGTATCCAAACCATTTGGCCTGCTTTATGAGCACTCGTTTTCTATTCCTTTCCTCTGGGTGCTAAGTCATGCTGTCGTCGAAAATGCATGCACAAGAGCTTAAAGACAACAAATCAAGAGACCCAAAATTAACGACATTACCAAGCGATGAAGAATATCTTGCTCTTCTGACAGTTCTCTTGCGTGACAAAATCAAAATCATAAACAGCATATCTGCAGTCATTTTCAGGTAAGCATGCCAAGAAATCATCGTAGCTCTCAGCAGCACCTCCAGTTTTCTCCACAACCACCTCCTTCCGCTTCTCATCAATTTTGAAAATTACATATCGATGTGTTTTTTTTCTTTGTAGCTCCAAGAATGTGTCTCGGCAGTGATCATCAACTCCCATCCCAGAGGACGCATTAGACTGTAGCAATGGAAACACATTGTAAGAAGAGGACAAATCAATGCTAATGCTATTGCGACATATAACAATGCTGCAACTGTTAATGAACATAACAGATAACTACAACGATCATGAATTTGCATCAGACAAAGTACTTCATCAGATATTTTAAGCCACAATCCATTAAATGCTACTTCCTAGTTAAGACAAAAATACATAGCAGACAACTGGTTGCATTCCATCATAGCCGGATCACAAAACATGACAAAAAAATAGTTTTATCAAAGCAACTATGCCCACATTTTAGAAACAGTCCAAACAATTATCACTTAAAGCTATTCTAAGAAAACATATCATGAATTAAACATCTATATCTTAAAAGGACATTGAAGGAATTAAACAATAAATATACCCAAAAATAGTGTAGTTAATGCATTAACTTCCACCAATATAGGGTCATAACAGGGGATGACAAAGATAAAACGAAAAAAACACTAAAATTCATAAGTTTAGGAATTAAGAATTTGTTTAGGATTTTCTTTTAATAATTTCATTTCTTCCTATATGATTTTATAAAACGTTGGCCTGGTTTATATTTCCAACAAAACAGAAACCAGTTTATTAAGAGACAATATATATGGAAAACAGAACAAAAAGATTTATCAAGTTTCCAATGCATACAGAAAATTTCAAAAGCACCTACCCTAAAGGTTACAACCAATTAGCAGGGCAGAATATTTTGAATAATTAACAAGCTACTTGCACGAAACCAAAACAAGAACGAAGTGAATAACTCAAATCAGCGATTAAATGAGTTGTATTAAGGCCAAAAAAGAGAGAAAAGTTGACCTTGAGGATCGTTAGACACAAAAAAACCTACATGAACTCATTCATTTTAGAATGTTGTCGGTTAGACCTTGTACAAACAAAACTAGAAAGTGAGATAATTATGGGAATGACCAAAATAGTGAAGAATGCAAAACTTCAAGAAAAAAACTGGAAATGGAATGAGGTTCCCAATGCTTCAAAAGAAAGGAAAAGAGAAAGGTGCGCCATAATCCTTCAATAAACAAATTGAACTTTTTCAATGCTAATACTTTAAGAAATCAGAAAATATAAAGCTATTTTTTAAACCTCACAACTAGGAGTCAACATAAAAATGAAATAACTAAGTTCGAGTTGTGTGTAATTTGTAATCCTTACCATATTCAGTCATTTGTTTGTAAATAACAGATTTCATTATCATTGTATGCATATGCATGCAACCCAACACATATTTTAAACAACGTTATCCCTGAAAAAAATGCCAAAGATCTTACTTATGATATGACCAGAACCCAAAGGGTAGAAAGGAAGAGAAATAAAAGTCACCAAAATACGCTATAAGTGCCTTGATCTACAAATGATCTGATTGAACCTCCAGGTGAGGTGCAAGTCTAGTAACCTGAAGATATGATTTAGAGGAGAAATAAATTCTTAAGATAGTTTAAGAGAAACTCTAGTGGCAAAGAGTTTCAACACCAAGTAAACGATTGCATGATGCCTACACTCAACCATTGACCTTACATCTGTAAGTCAAGTTGGCAGTACAAAATTTGCAACAAAATACTATTAAATAGAAAGTACATGATTTGGACTCGATGAATCTATGTGCAGTGGGAAAATCTGACTTATGGTTTGTTATAAGTTGAGAACTTCAAGCTAATTTAGAGTGAGAGTGCGTGCCTCAACGAGTTCTTTTGGTGATAATCTCAACTCAAATGATAAGTAGCTAGATTTAACAACTTGGGCAAACAGGCAACTTCATGAATCTCTCGAATGAGTTTCGAAAACTCAGTATTGAGGGGCTAGTAAGAGTTGACTATTAGATGAATAGACAATATTTGATCATGGTACTCGAGGTTGTTGGGGATTTAACGGTTGGCAAGTTCCAAGTTGAAATTGATTCAAATGAGCTCATAATCAAAAACTTCTTGAACCTAGTCTATGTCCTCATGATGACTAAATTTACCAAAGCCAAGAAATGCACAACAATTCTTTGATTCTTTGTCCCTTTTTAAAAGATGAAAGATGAGATGACAGGAGAATTATAGTTCAAAATAAAAAACCTAACTGGATCTAGGTGACTTAGACTTCGTAAAAACTATTAGCTCTACAAAGTGCATAGATCTTTGACTCATTGCTAACACATCAACGACAATGCGTATAAATGTATGGCTCATGGTTCATTTTGTTATTTTTGCTTCAAGCATCATTCTTTGCTTTGAAACTGTTTACAAGCTCTTGCCTTTTGCAAAGATGATGAAATTTGAGCATATTTCAACCTTCGTTGTGGCTGATGAAGTAAAAATATGAGGCAATGAAACACAAAGCTTTCATTGTTTCCAAAGAGATTTGAATCGATGGAGATGCATCCATTTAAAAAAGTAAAGATTGAACACAATACATAAAGTCAGGAGTTAGGTCCTCTACCAAAGAAATTGATTACTAAGAAACCCACTACAATTGAGGGGGCACTGCATTGCTTAAGGGGGGCAAAAAAGATCAAAGAAGTGGAGAAGGCCTCTAAATGAATAAACAAGTCAAGCTCCTTTAAAACAGATCACAAATCCCAAAGCAAGACTCATATTTTTAACAAATCTCTGACTTATGGCAAGAGTCTAAGGAGGCAACTCACTTGGTACCTAAGCAAACATCTGTGGAAGGTGAGGGCACGTCACTTAACATCCTCCTTCAAAAAATGAATGAGCAATGGACATTGGACAGATAGCTTTTGAGAAAGACACAAGTAAAAGTGGAATCATTAAAGATAAAAGTGCAATGAAGAGCAACTTACCCACTAATGATGACGAAATCACTGATAAAGCTATCCATGCTAGTGATGCTAAAATCACTAGCATTGGTGGTGAGAAAATGTTGACTCCAAAAATCGTAATCTTCTGACACACGAGAGGATAAGAAATTTGAGGTAAAGTATTTCGTAATAAATTTATCTAAGGGTGAATCAACAATAATGGTACATGAGAGTAGGGCAATAAGTGAGCCGAGCTGGCTCAATAATGGGTTTACGAATCGAGCTTATAGAGCCACGAGCTCGAGCTTAAATTGACTAGTCAGCTTGTCGAATTGACTAGTCAGCTTGTCGAGCCGACTTTTATATATATATATATATTTCATAAGAAAAAAGTGTTGGGTTATTTTTTTCCAAAGCATCCCCCCTCCCCCCAAAAAAAAACCTTTTTCCAAAGCT
This sequence comes from Cymbidium sinense, assembly GCA_021442155.1. NCBI lineage: Eukaryota > Viridiplantae > Streptophyta > Magnoliopsida > Asparagales > Orchidaceae > Cymbidium > Cymbidium sinense. The sequence goes on along the minus strand of CM038216.1, from coordinate 16,026,100 downwards.
GTCCCGCTGCTTCTAAAGTTGTCATTCCTTGGGAAACAGGTTCGCTTTTTCCAAAAGCTGTCATTTTTTAAATAAAAAAACTGTTGAGCAACTAATTTTTTTATTAAATACTTTTTAAACTGTTCATCTTCCTTCCCTTTCGTTGTCTCTGCCTGCCGACTTCTTTCGCCGGAGAAAATATGACATTTCATCGAGCTCTCGAGTTGCATACTAAGTGGCCAAGCTGAGTTCAAGTGACATTTTTGTTGACAAGTCGAGCTCGAGTTCACCACAACTCAAGCTCAACTTAACTCATTTACACCCCTACTTGAGCATAGTTGTGGCACTTCTTGCAAAGATCGAGTCCTTAAAGACAATGTAAAAAAAAAAATTGAAATAGGCATGGACGCTAAACAAACGTAGAACGGTACACAAAAGCAAGTCCTTCAATGAGAGACGTCTCTGACCAAATTGATAGAGAATGCATTGATGAGGGCAAAATGAGCTTAGTTGACGTCGCTAGCAATCCAAATGAAATGATTCATAGATTCTCCCAAAATCTTTGCCAAAAGCTTGACAAGTCGAGGGTAGAGGTTGTTCTATTGAGTTTGTTCTCAGAAACTTCTTGAATTGATCAATTCACAAGTATCAAGTTCATCTTGCACTAGATGATCTGTCTCCCTCATGAGATCACCCTGAAGCAACATTACACCACATGATATGACGAGTTCAAGGATCCTTTTAATCTAGCAAATCAATCTTTTGAAAGTTAGTATTCTACTTTTTTTAATCTTTAAATAAATACACCCACATGGATATATATATATATCTGTGTGTGTTATATTTTTGTATTTTCTTTTATTTAAAATGAAATGAAAAATCATTTTCACGAAAAATTTGTTATGAATATTATGATGAGTTTAGATCATACTTCCCATTATTTTTGTGTAATTGTTCTTAATTTTATGCATTAGACCATCTTTGTGCATTCTTTTCAAAGAACTCGACTACTTGAATTTGATTCTCCACCTTGAAGTCACAATTTTGTTATGATGTTGTAAGTCACACTCATTATCTAAAATCGTTCTTAATGATGACATTGGTACTTCTTGATAAAGTCATACTTTCCATAGGAAATCAGCCTTTGACCATGAAGTCATCATTTGCAAGGTAGTGCATCACTTGGACTCTTGAATGGGTGGCTAATGCTTATAAAAGTGGCTTAGAGCTTTGACAATCACAACGACAATTGTAATAAAATTAGAAGTGAAATAATTATGCAAATGTGATTTGTGGTAGTTAAGGCCATGTTCTTGCCTAAAAGTAAGGCTTCAACTCCATTCTTTATCTTTATACATTATATTAGTCCTCTCGATCTTTTGTTCTTTGTGTTTCTAGTGCTCATGTCTTCTTCCTCCATCTTTCCTCTCCAAAGTTCATGCTACAGTAATGATTGGCTCAAGGATCAAGAATCCCAAGTCTTTTGCAAAATCAAAATGATGATTCACTTCTATCAAGGATAAGAACAAAGAAGCTCGTTCTATAAGAGTTACACCTCAGTAATGAATTTAATATAAGAACTCTCAAGATTTACAAATTGTTTAACTTGAGCTTGACAATTTCATGTTTCAAGCGAAACCAAGTCAAACTCAACCTACAACTATCACTTTTCTCGTAAGTCTGTCAAATCTTAAGCTTCTTTATCTTACCTATGTTTAAGTGATGTCTAACACCTCTGTGAGAATCATTTCCTTCATCAAAAAATTAAATTAGCCTAAGCCTCTCCAAGAATATGTTTGTTGAAGAGAACACATTCTCTTTTTCGAAATACATCAAAATGAAAGGGTTAAAAATAAAGTGAAGAATGAATAAAGAGGTAGCTGATAAAGACTACACCAACAAAGATCTAAAAAGGCTTAAAGCTTAAGTGTGTGGGGAACATAAAGCCTAATGAGTTCTAAGTTGAAGATGGTTCAAACTAGTTCATAATCAACAACTTGTTGAACCTGATTCAGTTCCTCTTGATGACTTGTTAACCTGATCAAAGTAAATATAGGTATTCCTATCCCTTTTATTAAAATGACTATCATAACTAAATAATAATGAAGAAAAAAAATTAAAAATAAATACTAAAAAAATCAACCAAACATCAACAACAAACCTTTATCCCACTATGTGGGGTCGGCTGCATGAATCCTTCTTCTTCATTGTATCCTATTATGTGTAAAATTCTCATTTAATTCAAGTATACTAAAGTCATTTTTTATACATCTTAACCAAGTCTTTTTAGATCTACCTCTACCTTTCTTAACATAAGATAAATCTAATACATCTACTCTCCTAACTGGCTCATCGAACGGCTGACGCTTTATGTGGCCAAACCATCTAAGGCGACTCTCTTTAGCACTACTCCAACTTTTTCCCAAACATACTCATTTTGCATTTTATCTCTAAGAATAAAGCCACTCATCCACCTGAGCATCCTAATCTCTGCAACACTTAACTTAGCTTTATTTCTTTTTATGCCAACATTATGCCATAAATCATTGCAGGTCTTACCACCATCTTATAAAATTTTCCCTTAAGTTTAAACGGTACTTTTCTATCACACAACAAGACAAATTCATTCCTCCACTTCAACCATCCAACTTGAATTCTACGAATAACATCTCCATCTATTTCACCATCATTTTGAACAATAGAGCCTATATATCTGAATCACTCACTCTTTTTAATGACTTGTTCATCCAATGTCACAACACTACCACTAGAACTACAAATAAAATTATACTCCATATATTCAATTTTAGATCTACTTAAACAAAAACCTTTAGACTCTAAGGTTGACCTCCATAATTCAAGTTTCTCTTGGACTCCCTCTCGTCTTATCAACAAGAAGAATGTCATCAGCAAAAAGCAATATAATCAATATTAACTCCTTTCTTTTCTAGAACTCTCCAAAGAACATATCTTGAATATCATAAGCTTTATCTAAATCAACAAATATCATATATAGATCATCCATACTTTCTCAATACTTTCCCATCAAACCTCTTAACAAATGTATAGCACCCATAGTAAATCTACCTGGCATGAAACCAAACTGATTGTAAGAAACTTTTGTATCACATCGTAACCTATGCTCAATTACTCTCTCTCATAATTTTATTGTATGACACGTGAACTTAATTTCTCAATAATTTGCACACTCTTGTGCATCACCTTTATTCTTAAATATAAGAACCAACAAACTCTTTCTCCACTCATCTTGCATCTTTTAAGTCTTTAAAATAACATTAAAAAGATTTGTAAGCCAAGAAATTCCTTGATCTCCTAAACATTTCTACACTTCTATTAGAATATCATCAGGTCCTACTGTTTTTTCACATTTCATTTACTTTAAAGCTTCTCTAACTTCAAATTTACTAATACGACGATAAAAATAAAACTTTTTATTTTTGTTTAGGATATTAAGGTTGCTAAAATCAATCGTATTTTCAAGTACTTCACTGAAAAGTTTATCAAAATACCTCATCCATTTATTTTCAATATTCTTTTCTAAGAAAAATATTTTATGATTTTCATACTTAATACACCTCACTTGAACTAGATCTTTACTTCTTCTATCTATTTGGTTGGCTAACTTATACATACATCTTTCACTTCTTTGATATTCAATCTCTTCTATAAATCACAAAAAGCTAAATTTTTTTCATCATATATTGCTTTCTTAGAATCTCTACGGGTCATTTTATATTTGTTTCCAATTCTCCGAATTTTTACATCTAAATCAAGTTTTATAACAATGCTTCTTATTTCTTATATTTTCTTACACATTCTGATTCCACCACCAACTATATTTATTAAAAGAAGTCTTTTATTTTGATTCACCAAGCACATTTTTTGCAACTTGCTTAATTTCAATTGCTACTATTTCTCACATAATATTAGCTTCCTTATGAACATTCTAAATTCTAAGCTCTTATAACTTGCTCTTAAAAATATTTTTATTAGTGTTCTTTAAGTGCCCTCATCTAATCCTAGTGCCCTCATCTAATCCTAGGACAATAATTTAAATTCTAAGCTCTTATAACTTGCTCTTAAAAATATTTTTATTAGTGTTCTTTAAGTGCCCTCATCTAATCCTAGGACAATAATTATTTTATTTTTCATCTTCCAATTTTTCATCTTAAAATTTAAAACTAACAGTCGTTATTCAGTACTTAAACTTTCACTCGAAATGACCTTACAATCTTTACAATCTAAAAGATATATTTTTCTTATCAGAAAATAATCAATCTGTGTTTTACTAGATCCATTTTTATAAGTAATAATATGATCATCTCTTTTCTTAAATAAAGATAACTACAAAATCATGAAAATGTAATTTAATATAAGATTACATTCTTCATTACTTCAAATCCATAGTCACCATGAATACTTTTAAAATCTTCTACCACTCTACCAATATGTTCATTTAAATCTCCTCCAATAAATATTTTTTCTTCAAGAGGTATCTTTTGTATTAATCCCTCTAATTCATTCCAAAAAATTTTTTTTGAGCCTACATTCAAACCTACTTAATGAGCTTAAACACTTATAACATTGATAATCTTAGTATCAACAATAATCTTTAAAACTATAATTTTATCTCCAAATCTATTAATATTTATAACATTATCCTTCAAATTTTATCTATAATCACATCTACGCTATTTCTAATTCTTCTACCGAATACCAAAAGTTTAAAACCTAAATCAATCTCCTTAGCCTTCTCCCAACCCATTTAGTTTTGAATACATAAAATATTTATCTTCCATGATCCATAATATCTATTAATTTCATTAATTTACGTAAGAGTACTATATTCTAAATTTCTAACCTAATTCTAGTGGACTAACATCTTTGCGACTGTCATAAAACCATTGCTTATTTAACATCGCACTCCGCCAATGCAACGCGCACACTTTTCATCAGATTCAGTCATACACGCGTCGCCTGGACACCCCAAGATTAACACAATGTTTTAAAGGATTCATGTCGTGATTATTTCAACAAATTTACGATGGCTGTCGATTGCCTACCGCAACCCTCCACTTTCCACATCCGGACTTAGGACCAGCAAAAGTAGTGTTAGCCTACTATGTTCATATCTATGCATTATGTGAAAGTGTTTTTTTTTTCCTAACGTTCTTCAAATTTATAAGATCATCAAATGCATATCATTTTGTACTTAAATCTCGCATTTGTTGTTTATGATGGCAATATTATTAGCATACACCACATTTGCATATCATGGTTTATACCCAAATGTTTATTATTACTCATCTAGCCATATTCTACCTCTTGTAAATATACCTCTAATTAATTGGCATCAATATGGAGGGAATGTTCCCTTAAATTAAAAGGTATATTCTTTAAAATTTTTAGAAAAATTGGCAATATATTCAATTATCTATTAAAATTGAATCAATTATATGAGAAAAATGCAAAAGTTAATCATAAAAATAAAATATTATAATAAAAATCTTTTTTCTCCGCAAGGACCCAGAGACACTGAATGGAATATGCTAGTAATCTATGACAAGGAGTCAGTGATCCCTTCATGAGATTCGTTCATTAAATAGAATCAGTAAGAAATTTGGATATTAAGATTTTTTAATGGCTAAAAGTTGAAAACTACAGTGGATCATATATGGTTAAGGTCTGCTACAAAGTGAAGTATTAATATGAGATAGAAATAAGTGCATTTAAAAGATTTGGGTAGTAGACTGGTAAATGCATTACTTCTGGTGGTATACAAATGAAAATTTCTTTTATAATTGAGGGTCATCACCTCATCAAACATGATTATAATCAACCCCTTCAAATATTTACACAATCAATTAAATCCAGAACAAAAACTGTTGAAATAAATTAATGATTTATATTTCCGTAAGGAAAATTTAAATATGACACCATAACCCATAAAAGATGTAGCTAATAATAAAAAGAAACTCCAAGACAGCGACAAAACATCATACCATAATATTAGTAAAGTTAAGGCATCAAACGTCAAACATTCTTAAAAATTATGCTCCTTCAAATCTTTCCGTATTCTTGAAAAAGCAATCTTATTATCAAAGCAAATGTTTCATGACTAAAATAAATTGAAAGCATCATCTTTTGGAAGAAAAGAAAACTTTCATGTCAACATAAAAACATTTGATATGAAAGAGAAGTTGTTGCCTCTTTTCCAGTTCATTTTATTATCATAAATTTGCATAGTCAGTTTAGGTTGTGCCAGAATTTAAGAAGAAGACACACATATAGTCCAGCTTACTCTTCAGATAAAAAAGCCAATATCTGGATGTAAGAAAACAACAAAATCTAAAACATAAGAAAATAAATGTGGGCCAAATCAACCCAAACAAAAAGTTGGTGAACGAAGTACCAAAGGCCACAAACAAAATCCACATGCAAAAAAAAATAAGGGAAAGGAAAACATTAAAAGGTAGACTAAGGGAAACGACAAAACTCAAGAGATATACCCTCCAGTTGATGTCGCTTAAAGTCTTCGTTAAATAACAAATTAGTTTTTGATAAAATAATTTAAGTAAGACTAGTAAACTGCATATCTTCTATGTAAAAACATTATCTATAATAGGAGAGGAAATTAATACAAGAAACATTTTAAATGCAAAATTAAAAAATAAGAAATTTTGAGTAAAAAAATTAGCAAAAATAACAAATCAACTATCATTTTCCTCTTCATTTAGTTTAATTCCTCAACTTATACAAGGATTTGAAGGAATGGAATGGAGAACAGCATATTAAATGCACTTGCCATGGTGTTCAGTTTATAGAAACACAACTTCCTAAGATTAGTTAATAAATGGTGTTCAAATAAATATCTCTATCCTTTCATCTCAAATCTTAGCAAAAATCTAAGGTGCAATCTCATTATAGAATGAAAAATGGGAGACATCTTTTTTTAACCATTTAATGATTAGAGGGAATGACTGCAAACATTATTTTTTAATCCTTTTCATGAGAAAACCCACCTTTTGGTTAAAAAAATAAAATCTCATCGTGAGGCTACTAGAAAAAAAGCTACTGCTGACTCTTTCAAATATAGAAAACTAGCTCTCATCATTGCATGAGCCCATGGGCATGATGGATAAACAAGACCAGTTACTTCATCTCCAGTTGGCTTAATCAAAGCACATACTAACACTCAAAAATCATTTTGCCGCTTCCTCCAATGCCAAAATGGATGCTGGACATTAAGGGTCAAAAAAATATGCATATGAAAAAGAACAATGCCCCCATTGAAGATAATTGGGTCAAGATTAATCAAACTCATCTCTTTCATCAGCATAAACAAATAAGCATGAAAAGGCAACGTAAGAAAGAAGAAGCACTCCAGCATCCCAACTCCTACAAAATCCTACAAAATACATAAATAGACAAAGAAATAAAATATATGGGAAGATAAGCTTAACTCAACAACCAAAACCTGGAAAGACAAGCTTAAGACCAACCAACCCGATATCTTACCCCAACAAAATCATCCAAAAATAAATACAACAACTACAGCCTTTTATCCCACTACATGAGATCAGCTACATAAATCCTTCTTCTTCATTTGGTCCTACAAGTGTTAAATTATCATTTAATTCTAAAAGAAAGTCATTTTTATACTTCTTAACCAATTTTTTTTAAGTCTACCTCTACTTTTTTTTCACATAGGCCATCTACTTTCTTAACTAGGTCATCGAACGGCTAAGTTTTATATGACCAAACAACTAAGACAACTCTCTCTAATCTTATCTACCACTAGAGCTACTCCAACTTTTTCACGTATATATTCATTTCGCATTTTATCTCTGATTGTAAAGCCAGTCATCCACTTGAGCATCCTCATCTCTGCAACACTTAATTTATGCTTCTGTTTTATTGGCTAACATTATACACCATAAAACATTGCAGGTCTAAGCACCATCATATAAATTTTCTCTTAACTTTAAGTGGTACTTTTCTATCACACAATAGGCCCAATGCATTCCTCCACTTCAAACATCCAACTAATAGCATCCACATCTATTTCACCATCACTTTGAACAATAGACCTGATATATCTAAAATGTTCATTTTTTAATGCCTAGATCACCCATGATCACAACCCCAATACTAAATCTTCAACAACTAAAATTACACTCCATTTATTCGATTTAGATCTGCTCAAATGAAAGCCTTTGGATTCTAAGGTTGACCACCATAATTCAAATTTCCCTTGAACTCCCTCTCTAATTTTATCAACAAGAAGAATATCATCAACAAAAAACATACACGAAGGTACATCAACGTATAAATGTTTAGTAAGAACATCCATAATTAAAACAAAAAGATATGTGCTTAAAGCCAATCCTTGGTGTAATCTAACTGAAATAGGAAATACTTGGTAAAACCTCATTGTGTTTGAACACAAGTAATAGCTCCAATATACATATCCTTAAAGTCTTGAATATGAGCAACATTAACTCCTTTCTTTTCTAGAACTCTCTAAAGTACTTCTCTTGAAACTTTATCATATGCTTTCGCTAAATCAACAAATATAATATGTAGATCCTCCTTACTCTCTATACTTCTCTATCAAACCTCTCAAACCTCCGAAAATAAATAAATATAAAATTATATAAAACACGAAAAGGTAAAAAAAAGGTTAATAACTCACCAAGTAGGAGTGGAAGAACTTCTACAAGAAAAGTATCAACAATGGAACTATTGCATCATCAAGGAATCAATAATTGAAGAATTAGCAACATGAAACATGTATGATAAAAGGATTAGCAAGAAGAAGACCACTACAAAATTATAGGATCAGCACTAAGAAGTTAAGAAGAAGGCGGAAAAGAAAAAAGATGGCGTGGAGGATAAGAACTTCTAAACTTAAAGGTTCAGTGATGAACTTGAATCTATACCTAACTAAATAATAAGGAAATGACATTGCAATCAGGAAAAGCAAACATCAAATATTCAAATGGACGCAAATAAAACACAAAAAATAACATAATCAAGAAAATGGAGCAACAAATAATCGAGGAGATCGAAAATAATGCACCGCAAGCAGGGAAAATGTGCATTAAAAATCTAATTGGAATCAAATCAAAAAAAAAAATGAAAGCTCATAACAATATTGATCCCTATACCCAACTCATCAAAGCTCAAAAATGTAAAAGCCCTGCAGAACACAACATATTGGGACTATATACAAATGGTATAAAAAATCCCACACCGAACAAAAGTACATGTCATCAAATGAACAGCAACGAGGCACTATTAACAAGGGGTAAAAAAAGAACATCACACATTCAATAGGAAATAATCATCATCACAATTAACTTTATCCCAACTATTTTCAACCTTAACCAAACTTGAAAACCTTCTAAATTATATTCATAGAAAATCCTAAATAGAGAAACATTATAACGATTGCATGAATCATCTCTGCGATGCATGGAGAGGCTCCAGCAAAGCACCAATCCTCATACCACACTTGAGCAAAAGCCCCTCTTACATTGAGTCTGCCCCTTTGAATAAGCTAACATGGAAATGCCAGACTCACTTCAAGGGAGGTTTCGTTGGCCACTTGAAGCAGGTTTTGAGAAGGATATCCAATAAATCTTGCCAAGCATTGCATAGAAGGTTTTTAAATCCAGTATAAAATAAATCCTGAATATACCAGGATTTGAATTGGTAAAATTATAATTTAGGAGAATAAAGACATATGAAACATCTTTGAACTTTCGAATCTTTAAATCAACAACCAAACAGTCCAGAGATTTGATTGTATTTAAGAATTGACGACCAAAAAGATATAGCATCAGGATTTATTAATTTCTATTTAATCCCCTTTGAATGTGGTTTCTCGTATCAAGATTTACTAAAATACTACATTCAACCAAACAGGCCGAACCATGAGGATTACCATTCCAATAACTCATCAAACATTTCGATCACAAGCACAAGAAATTGGTTGTAAGGTGCTACTGAACAAGAAAAGCCCTGTTTAGCTTTCTCTTACTGCTAGTCCACATGGGAGCGAGACAACGAAGCTACGTTAAATCATCAACCACAACATCTTGGCGCTGCACATACTTCCAACATCCAAACCACGTGAATTCAATAGCTATGTCACATCAATCGACAATCAGAAAAATAAAAAGTCAGCGACATGAAATAATCCAACAGATAATTCTAAAAGTGCCAAAAACAAAAGAAAAAAAAATCCAAGCTCAGTCAACAATATATCAGCGCTGAACAAGTCCGATTAGACAAAAACAAAAGCGCGGTGAAGTGGATTAAACAGCACAATAAAACCTATCAAAAATTACGGAATCGATCCCAAACTGACCGACGAACGTGAATTGCAGCCCAAACAGAACAAAACCCTACAAAACAAGGTGATCCAGCCCGAAAGCAAGATCGCAACCCGATCAATGAACACTGAACATGCAAAAGATAAGAGGCAGTATTTTACATAGGATCGTAGGAGGGCCATCCCGAAACGTATATGAGGGCGAATGAATGTTCTTCAGGGCAATTCGGAGAAGAGGACGCAGTAGAATGCTGGAGTTCTGCTTACAACGAGGAGGAGCCCATGCACATCCTCAGGTCCTCGGTTTTGTGATCGGAAGGAGGTGAAGTGGAAGATCCGGAAAAGACGTACGAAGAAGTGGAGAGGGCTTGGCGAAGGAGAAGGACAATGAGAAAGGAATGGCGTTGTTTTTCCGCAGTGTTGAGTACGGTTCTGCGAATTTGTTTCCCTTATTTTCCACCTCCAAAAAATTTTGCGGGTACGGCAGTTTTGATAGGAATAGACGGTCACTGATCAATATATCCTTTGGGAATTCAATAACAAAAAAAAAAAAGTTTTTTTCAATTAGGCTAATATATGCAAAGTTGTAATATTGAATTAAAATTCATTTAATTGGCTGCAATTTAATTAAATTATTTATTTATTGAAAATTCGCTTGTATGATATCAAATATCTCACTTTCTTTCCCTCATTAAATCTTCTATCTTCTCCATTTTTTCAACATCTCTTCAAAATATTTATTAATAATTATGACATAATTTCATTGATTGTTTGGATGAATAGAAAAATATATATTTTAAATTATCATTAAAAAATTTTAGATCACTATAATATTGAGTGAAATTTATGCATGCTGTGAAAATAAAAATAAGTTTGAGGAATCCATGTCATTGATTTATCATTGACCAATATCAAAAAAAATTATATACATTGTTATTTAAATTTGAATATATAAGTTAGTAAATAATTATTATTATGTGTTATAAAATGTAAATATAAAAGATTTAAGTGTCATGTGTGTAAACCCCACTTATATTTTTTTAACCCCTTTGTATTTATTAACATGATATAGGGCTTCTCTAAATAAGTGATATGATGATGACAATACACTTTTAATAAGAATTCTCTGAGTGAAAAATAAAAAAGGAACCTAACATGATCAAATTGTCACAACTATTTCATCAATTCAGTATTGTTAAATTTGAGGATAACTTAACACCAAAAAGATAATTTATTATTATAAATCACTCATATCACCTCAATCTTTATGTAGTACACTATAAATTTCTCTCATTTTTGACATCTCATAAGCCCTCGTGAGTTATATTCTCTATATTTTATTTTCTTTCCATACCCTATCCTAACTCCCATCGATATCTTTTTCTTTTGTCAGCCAACCCAACTACTTTCAACCAAATATGCAAAATTCGAACATTTATGCACTTTTTTTTTGTATGCAATGTAAATGTATAAATTAGAAATGAATCTTTAACATTCAGATCATATAATTAGTAAGTTTACCCTATTTTTTATAAAACTAATTAAAATGTTTCATTACTTGACAGATCTATTTCTGTTAGGTCAAGCACTGGATCATTATATATAAATTATATTATCAAAAGTTGATCATTTTATATGTTGCTTGTCATGACAAGGCACGTCTAAAAAAATAAAGTCAATATGAATTTTCTTGCTTCATTTGAAGGATATTTTCTTTCAAAAATATTATAATTTTTTTCTATAATGGATAATCATTATTTCTTAATAATAAGTCTGCTATCTTAATGATTTCAGCCTCGCTAAGGAGGACTTCTCTGATATCTCAATTAGGGGTTAATCTTGTTAACTTTCACTTAGTTTTTGAATTGAAGATGAGTTCCTTATGTTCGTTAGTAAGATTGTGGTCTCTCTTGTCGCTAATAACCTAAATCACCACCATACAAGGCTAATCATATGCAAAGTTTACATTAAGATGTCCCTCACATTTCTTTCCGTGTCAGTTTCATATATTTTTTAACCTCAATGTGTTAAAAATTCAAAAGAAGTGGGTTATAATTTAATCTTATTTCTTATGTGACTAATAGAAATTTTTAAAATAAAAATAACTCATCGCTTTTATCACACTCTCTGCATGCTCAAAGTAAGGCCCTTAAACCATATTTCATTAGTGAAAGTAATAATATTTTGCCTATATGAGACTGAGTATGTAGTAAGCAATTGAATCATATTCCTAACCAGATCCTATTAATCATATCATTGATGCTCCTCTTGCACTCTCAACCTTATATTCCTTCTTCACTACCCCCCCTACTTCACTTTTTTCCAACCTTTAGGCCCATCTCCTTACTCATGGACAATAATATCTTAACTTCTCTACCATTATATCACCAAACACCCATAGCATTTCTATATACTCTTCATGTCCTTCCATATATTTACAAATTAGAATATGGGGGTTGTATTGAGGAGGTAAATATTTTTGAATGCAAAAATCCACATTGATTTTAGTGGCTCATAAAAAATAAAAGTTTTCATTGATCAATTAATTGATATAATATTTCATAAATAAGAATGTTAGCATAAAGGTGATTATCACAAGGTTATGACATCACTAGAAGAAGAATTAGATCAAGTAGATTTCAATCAATTTCAAATTTATCCTATTTTATCTCACTCTTAGTTCATTTGTGGGTAAGTTATTTTCTAACTCAAAGAAATTTATTTTTGTTATTATTTATGTTGTTAATGCCTACCTTGGTAGAGAAGAGTGGTGGGATGATCTTGCATATTGCTCATATTGAATATGAAATGGACCTTGACGTATGACTTTAATTATAATAATCATGCTACGGACAAATTTATTGTAATGATCATTTTCTGAGTAATAAATCTGTGTTTATTATTTATAGATTTGCTAAATTAAGATCTCTATTTCTCTGGGTTAAATAATTAGATTGACAATTCTATTTGATAAATGCCAAGTTATTTGATACATTTTGAATTCTTATATAAGCTTATATACCCTCATTGTTATAACCACTTACTAATTATTATTCATATCATAAATAATCTAGATTTTATGCATAGGTTTATTTTTAAAAGTGTTTAAGAAATTATAATGAAAATAAGATAGTAATTTCAAGAATATAAGGAACTGTTATATTTGGCAATTATTTTTATGTGCTCTTTAAAAAATTAAAGGCTATTATAGTGGCTATAAAATTTATAACATATAGTAATATAAGTCATATATCTAAATATATTTTTTCTTAGTAGATAAATAGTATATATATTTTCATTGACCTAAAAATAAATAATATGGATTTCTTTCTACCTCATGAAGCTAAAATTAAACTCATGCTTCTAAATGAAAAAAAAATGCTAACTATTTTAAATATAAGAAAAATAAATAAATGTAATTATAATTATATTAAGAAGATTAAAGTCTCTTCAATTATTATTTTCCTCTCCACATAAAATTTATAATGTTTTTCTTCTCCTTAAATAATTATATTTTATCTAGATTTAATGTATCTTTATGACGATGAACAATATTACTTGTGACCCTTTTATTAGTCAATAAAATTAAATTTATTTGTTTAATATTGAGAGGGAGAAAAACTCATATCCAAACACTTTACTTCAAAGTTATTTTTATCATAATGTGACATTATTGAACCTTAATTTAATATTATTAACATGCATTTATTTATAACTTGCATGCTTCTTTAATATGGTGAAACATTATGTTGTAACTCTTGTTCTCTAAAAACTACAATTTAATTGCCTCGCTTGCTATAGCGTATCTCATTTTGCAATGTCTATTACGAATTGATGCGTAATCTAATTGCCAATAAACTAATAACCATTCTTCATGAATTAATACATCTTGTCAAAGCCATATTAAAAAAATAGATATTTGTAATAACATCATTATTTCCACATAAATCCTTATGGGAGTTAACATTGAGCATGCATCTTAATATTTTGCATCATGATTGATCTCCAAAAGGCCTTTGATTGTGCATATAACTCTATGTTTGATATATTATTTAACAATGTTTGTTTTATTTTGTTTGCCACTGAGGCTTACAATTATAATAAATATGGTTATTTATAGGTCATCAATGGCTTGATGTAAGGATTCCCCTTATCTCCATAATTTAACATTTTTTATGGATTTTAGATAACTACTCAAATAACGATTCCTAGTCAATCACTTGTGATTAAATATTTATTAGCAACATTATTTATTAGAATGATCCTTGGTGTTTGAAAATGTTAACCCACAAATTTTTTTAATAAGTATTTGAAATATTTTGTTTTTTGCTAACTAATATAAAGATATTTACTTTTCCAATGTGATTGTTGACTTTTATTTTTGTGGAAGTTCCTTAGCATTGAATGCTCCATGCTCCCTATCATTCAAAATTGAGATTTATCTTCCTTCTCCCATAATCTTGTTTAGGGACTAACAACTTGTATTTGAATATATAAAACTAGTAATTAATAGGTTGAAAACACAATATTTAATTTTTTGTTAGACTTAGACTCACTAGATCCACCGTACTAAATAATCTAAATAAGACTTTGGCTTTTACTTCTCTTACTATATGTCATTAAAACGTTGAGTTGCAGGTTGTTAGATTTTTTTTGAAAATGAACATGGCATATCGCTAAGATCATTAGTTTAAAACTACTCATCGAAAGTTTTATAATGTGTTGCATTTCTGATCTCTCACTATTCTCTATACTAACTTGAAAATTTAAAATTTGATAAAGATATTCGTATAGCTAAAACCTTCCAACTTATAAGTAGGGAACTAAATATGACTTTATTTAAATTCATCTACCAAAATTTACTTAATATTTCTTGAAGGAACTCAATCCTACTTCCATATAAATGTGAAAATACAGTTTTATTTACATTTAGTTATGATTATGACTTATTCATGATCCATAGACAAATAGTTTCTCTCTCAAGAAGATATTAAGGAATGAAGTTCATCCCATCTTTAACTTTCATATGAATGTTAAAACTCGATATATTATTTTGAATGTTAGCCAAAATATCCTCATTGTATATTTCATCAAAGATATTAACACTCATTTGAATATGACTTAATTTGTATGGAATGAATAGCTAAATTCTTTGTGAAGATTGCTAGGATAGCTCTTTACACTAGTATTATTGATTTGCACCGGATAAATTTTGTTTTGCTCAATACTCTATCTTAATGGTGCTTAATTTCTATCTAGATAGCTTATATAAATGACAATACTACTATTGATACTTTTATTGCTATGGGAATCCATATTAACAATATTGCACATTGCATTTAAGGATAATGGACTCAACCACATATATTTTTTCTTTTTATATGTGGTTTCCAAGGGAAGAACATATTGATTTTTGTTTCTTGTCAAGGTACCCTTTTTATTGAGGGTTTAGATTATAGCTCCTTTGTAAGTACCTTAATATGATCAATCAACTCTATTTAGTTATTATGGATATGCCTTTTTATAATATCTAAATGGAAATTAATAGTCATATTCATAAACACGCTATCAACAGATCATAAAATCAAGTGTTTCAAAAACTCAAAAGGTGGAAAATATATGAATCTTGGTTAATCAACAGCTGTGCAAAGTTTAACTTAATTCCATTTGTAGTGCAATCAATCCATTTCATTATCTTTTTCCTTCTTGGCGTAAGTTTTTGGCTTGCTATATAAAAGCTGAATTTCTTCTTGCTTTATTTTGCTTTTACTTTAATTACTTGGTTTCTCAACTTTAGTTTTTTTTTTTTCTCCAAGGCATATATTTATCATAGCTTTTTAAAGAAACATGTGTTTAAAAATGTTCATTTCTAACTACCATTATATTCTCAATTGATGGTGAATGTTTCAAGTATTTGAAATCTTTTGGTTGTCAGATAGGATTATTTGCTAACTCCAATGAATATGCTATATGCTTTTTTCAATACACTTGATGGCCCTCACTTTTTATACTAGTTGCTTTTGTATTTAATGTGGATTAATGCCTTTCAAATACATTAGAATATATTTTGTATCATGTAGAATATTGGTTGTGGATTAGTAGCCTTTATTCAAAATATTAAATAATTAGTTGGCAGGTTGGAAGCATAAACTTTTCTTTTGTTGGTAGTCTACAACTTATTAGATCAACCATAGAGAATTATCTATCTTATTGACTTAGATTCATCTCTCTTACTAAATGTGTTGTTAAAAAATAATGAGTAGTTTTTCTAGTTTTTTGTATGAAAATGGCATAGCACCGAGATCCATATTCCCATGGTCTCAAGCCACCCATCTAATGTTTAAAGGTGGGTCAGGTTTCCATTCTCTTACTCCTTAATATTAATTGAAAACTAAGATTTAAAGATTTCCATAGACTTGGTTCCTTCTTGCCTACATGTAAGGAGATAAATATGGCTTTATTTAAAATTATCTATCAATTTTTAGTCCTCAATTATCGAAGTTGGTTCAAAATATTGACACACAGATGTCTCTAAATCGAATATTTTTTTTGATATTTGAGCAAATTTTAATCACAAACTCATACACATAACGCATGTACAAGAAATTGAACCTAAGACCTCTTAGTTTTCTAGATTTTTGTATGAAAATGGCATACCACTGAGATCCATATTCCTGTGGTCTCAAGCCACCCATCCAATGTTTAAAGGTGGGTTGGATTTCCATTCTCTTACTCTCCTCAATATTAATTGAAAACTAAGATTTAAAGATTTCTATAGACTTGGTACCTTCTTGCCTATATGCAAGGAGATAAACATTGCTATATTTAAAATTATCTACCAATTTTTAGTCCTCAATTATCGAAGGTATTTCAAAATATTGACACACAAATGTTCGAATGCATTTCCTTTAAAATTGATCATGCTAAGGATTCATACTTACTACATGATCCATATAGGTCAACGAATTTATATTCCATATTCAATCTTTATAAGAATATTAAAGTTCTTATATTTTTTCGAGTGATAACTCAAATATCCTCATTCCTTTTATTGTACAAGAGTCACTTTTGAGAGCATCATAGCTAATAACATTCATTTGAATAAATATTAGTTCTAATGAAATAAAAATTATATATATAGATTTATTAATATTATTATGATATTCATAAATACTTAAAAAATATGATGCATAAGCTAAAATAAAAATATGATTAATAATTCATTTTAGCATATGATTTATTTTAAATTGTAATCATGTATTTTAATCAGAAGATAGAATAATTTTTACTATAATATATAATATTAAATGATATACTTTAAATCTAAATATGCTTCAACCAATATTTCTAATGATTATGACTATCATTTATCTTCATTAATAAGAATGTTTATATTTATTATATTTATTTTATTATTTTATGTTACCCATAAATAAACACTATCAATATATTATTACTTTAAATAAATATTATAAATATTATTTTTTTTGGGCATAGATAAATAGATTTTACTCTGTATTTTATTTAAAAATTAAAACATATCTAACCTCCAGCACAATGTAACTTCTAGAAACCCTAGAAAAATTCCGCTCGAGATCGCAATGTATACGACCCGACCTCGGCCCATCCCCGGTTAAAATTAGCGGTCATCATAGTTTCAGCTCACCGCCGCTATAAAACTCCCTTCTGTGTCCGTTCCAAGAATCCGCCTCATTCGTTTCTCCGATCTCGCCTGCTGCCGGCCGATCTTAGCGTGCGCCGGATCTCAGACGAAGAAGCAAAGATGAGAGAGATTCTCCATATCCAGGGCGGGCAGTGCGGCAATCAGATCGGGGCCAAGTTCTGGGAGGTGATATGTGACGAGCACGGGATCGACCGCAGCGGAAAGTACAACGGAGATTCCGATCTACAGCTCGAGCGGGTCAATGTATACTATAATGAGGCCAGCGGTGGGAGGTACGTACCGAGGGCGGTGCTTATGGACCTTGAGCCGGGGACCATGGATTCCCTGAGATCCGGGCCGTTCGGGCAAATATTCCGACCGGACAACTTTGTGTTCGGACAGTCTGGTGCGGGTAACAATTGGGCTAAGGGACACTACACAGAGGGTGCCGAGCTCATCGATGCTGTTCTAGACGTGGTGAGGAAGGAGGCTGAGAATTGTGATTGCTTACAAGGTAAAGGGATTTGAGTATTGGGATGGGATTTGGGGGAATTAGTTTCGGTATGTGACTGTTTGTTTGTTATTGCTCGAGTTCTTGTTAATGATTTTGTTAGAGGAGACTGTTGCTCTGGGTGCAGGGGGTCTTCGAAGCAGGGGACCTTTTGTTGGTGACGTTATGTTTTTGGGATATCCCTAACGATACATTGGTTTGGATTATGGCTTAGATTTATTTGGTCTTAGCGGGTAAGTATGCTGATTCTACTGGTAAAGTAGAATCATCCGTGGGTTACATATTTTAGAAATTCGTAAATATGCTTGTGTACGAAGTGTACTTTGTTGGGAGATCACAATGTATGCCCGTAAAACAAATTAGAGTGTTTCAGAGTATACATTATACAAATGAAACCAGTGTAAAAGCAATCATATAGAGAATCACCAGATTTAAATGGAAAAACCTGAAAGCAGGAAAAAATGATGGAGCCACATCACAAAGAAATCCATTATGAAAGAAAAATCAAAGAGAATAGTACATATTATATTTATCTAAAACCTCTACACACTTCAGCCACTTTAGGACACTTATTTTACTCTCACAAGAGAATTTGAGAAAAGTTTATCAAAATAGCAAAAAAAAAAAACCCTAAATATGAAGTCTTCCGACGCGTAGCACCGTGGCACCACAACTCTAGCACTTAGGTGCTGAAGCTGTCATTCTATAGGCTTTTCTGCACAGGTTCAAGCATTGAGGTGTCAGCCTCTCTGTTTTGAGTCTCTAGTACCTCAAGTTCTAGCGCTACAATGTTGCTCCTACACTGTTGAAATGCTGGTTTCTTTGTCCCCTTGGTGCAAATTCAGCGCTGTGGTGCTGTCTTTCTGCCACCGAGATAATGCTTTCTCTGTCTCTAAAGTCAAGATCTCTTGTTCTAGCATTGAGGTGCTACACACCAGAAAAAAATTTCGCCCTCACTTAATTTAAAAGTTTGATATATATTTAAATTATGTATAAAATTGTAGTGTTAAAAGGTGGGTGACTAAATTGGAGGAGTACCTCAAGGGTTTTACAAGATACATAGGATATTATAGAGGTGTAAAGATGATTTTATATGATCACAATGACTTTAATAATGTTGTGTGGATGGATTAAGAGATTGAGCATTAAAAAAGTTGATATTATCTTGGTATAGCTTGGTTAAAATGATAACGTTAAAATTAATGTGTGAAAAAGTAGAAAAGCTAAATTAAGGAATGATTATATTTGACAAATATTTAGAGTAACATCCATCAAAGATAAATTAATTGAGAAATATATTTAGTTGATTTGTTTATGTGCAATGATTGTAAAAATACACTAATTAGATAAGCATATAATATTAGTATTAGAAGAATAGGAAAGATAAAGGTATGGACCTAATGTATTATGGGTAAAAAATATTAAAAATGATTTATGAAGAATTTGTTTAACAACACTCAACGAGAATTATTAAAAAATCAAGATTTATAAAATTGAACTCAGGCTAATGATGATATAAACTTCAATTTATAGTGGTTTTATTTTTTTAAATCATTAAATTCATTTAAACTTTTCCTATTTTACATTTTAAGACATGACATCTTAAATTATTGCATGTTATTAGAAAAACCTTTTATGCATTGAACTATATGAAAGTAACTATTTTTGATGATAGCATGCTTTTAAAGCATATGTAAGTAAATATCAAATGATAGGGGTGTAATCAAGCCGAACTTGAGCGAGCTGACTGTTTGTTTGTGTTCGGCTCATTTGAAAATTCGTTTGTTCGTATTCGTCTTGTGTTCGAAGTTGCTCGAAAATATATTATTCGTGTTCGAGTCATGTTTAGAATTGTTCGAAAATATATTGCTTGTGTTTGGCTCGTTATGTTCGTAATGAGCTCGTTTGGCTCGTTAGCTCAAATTGGCTCGAATTCATAAAATTTTAGAAAAAAACAGTAGATAAGATTAAAATCCGTGGCTACTCAGGAGCATGTCAAGCCTGAAACCACTCTGCCACATCCATGTTAGTGTAGTAATTATTATATATATATATATATAAAGCTAAAATGAGCCGTGTTGAATCATGATGAAGCTATTGCAAAGTTTAAAATTTTTTAGTGAAGTTTGTTCAATTGTTGAAATAAATTGACTTAAAAGGGCCTCGTTTGCATGAGTATCAAGTTATTGATTAGTATACTAATTTGTTTATTATCCCAATCTTCATATTAAAATTTTAAGTGATTTTTCCCCTTAAGATTTTATTTTTGGATCTATTGCTAAGTTAACCTGCCTTTTTCTTTTACAAATTCCGTACTTGCAAGGAGTATCATTCTTCTGTCTCCACTATTCTTGCTATCATAAATGTCTAGTGGTTTTCTAGACTTTCAAATTCTCTTCTAATTATATTTCATATGTGGAGTCTACCTAATATTTGCTTGTATATACCAAATGCACAATCTTGTGCACCATAAAACACTCTTTTGATACATGTTTATATTTTTTTAAATTGAATATTTGATATAGAGAAGTATAAAATTAAGTTAAGTGTTACAGAGATGAGGATGCTCAAGTAGATGAGTAGCTTTACTCTTAGAGATAAAATACGAAATGAGTATGTTCGGGAAAAAGTTGGAGTAGCTCCAATGACAGATAAGATTAGAGAGAGTTGCCTTAGATGGTTTGGCATAAAGCGTCGGCCGTTAGATGATCCGGTTAGGAGAGTAGATGCATTAGATTTGTCTTATGTTAAGAAAGGTATAGGTAGACCTAAACAGACTTGGTTAAGATGTATAAAAAATGACTTTAGTATACTTGAATTAAATGAGAATTTGACAGATAATAGGACACAATGGAGACGAAGGATTCATGTAGCTGACCCCACTTAGTGGGATAAAGGCTTGTTGTTGTTGTTGAATATTTGATATAGAACATTATTGATTTTTTTCTCTGTTTGTTATTGATGTGGTTTAATCCCAAGATCAACCTAATTTGTATTTAGTTTTTTTTTTTTTTGATATTTGATGGCTTTTTAGTTGAGATATTATAACTACTTTTCTTTTGTGTTATCTATCTCCAGTACTATAGCTATGGTATACCTGCTAGACTATTGCAACTAAATGTGCACTTCATTAGTTCTTTAGTATTGTAGCTCTTATTATGTTTGCCTCCTCGTGTCATGTGCGTGATGTTTCTTCAATGGTGTTCTCTGCATTCCTTTGTTACACTTTCTTCTATTTTGGGACTTTTAGGAGGATTTTATTTTGTATTTAAGTTGAATCAATAAGACAACCAATTATGCAACTAAATATGTACAAATAAAACTTTATGATATGTAGTTGGTGAACTTTGATTCAGTAAAATTTTAGATTTCATTTTTTTAATCTTCTGTATGTTGGATGCGTGATTCCTTTGAATATGATTTTAGTATGACTATCAAATTTAGGGGAAAGTTGTTTCCTTATACTAACGTGATACCTGAATTTGTTTGGTCATTGATAGAAATTGAGCACATGATCATAGCTTAGTAAAAATTTCTAATGGAAAATGAATATATGGCCATATTTGAAATTGAATCAATCTTGTCAATTTCATTTGATGGATCGAATGTGCAATCTTAAAATGCAACTCTTGATTAATGATTGATAGTCCATTGATGAATGATTGAATTGATATCCATTTTTTTCTCTGTTTATGATTTTCAAATTCATAAAAGAAATCTTATGTAGAAAATTAAGTTGCACTAATATTTTAACTATTAAAGATGAATACTTTAAATGAAACTTGAGATTTAAAACTCATTCTGTCTAATCAAGTCTTAAGGTGTGTAATTCTTCACGAATAATTTTCAAGCCATTTGGGTTAATTTTTTAAGATTATTCTTATATATAAGCAGTCATAAATATGTGCGTTGTCTGATTTTATTTTTTTAGCATATAATTTTTCAGAAATTAGTTACTATTATTTAGTGTTACTTAAAATACATATTTGTTTCATAGTATTCTCATTAGATGCAAATCTCTTACAAGAGTTGCATGATTTTCTTGTCTTGCATGTGAACATCACAAAAAAAATGGTTATTAACTATGCTTATTATATGCTTCCTATTAATATAAACTGGTGATAATGGTGCGTTTAAGTTTAGATATGCTTTCTTCAATAACCAAAAAAATTAAATACGAGAAAGATATATCCATTCAAATTCTTGTATAACACATATAAATTAGAAATTTTAAAAAATTGAGTGTTAATCCATCTTTCAATATGTTTGATTTAATTTTATTTCATAGACTTATTACTAATTCCTTAGATGCTTCTTTATTTCATATTTTCCCTTGAATTCATATCCAATAGTCTGCCAGATAATTTTATACATCATGTACTTGAAGTTATTCTGGATGATAAGATTATGTTTGCTATTGATGTATATTCTAATGATATCTCGTGCATTGGTGTGTTAGAATTATCTGTGCTAATTCATTGATTAATTTGCAGAAAGCAAGAAATTTATATTATGACATGCTTAATGTGTATGAAATGAGCCTTTTTTTTTCATGCTTTACAGTTGGGACTATAGCAACATATTTTGTTTTATCATCTTCGAGATGTAGTTTCTTTTATGATGTTTTATCTATCTTTGGAATTGTAGCTATAGTGTTCCTACAAATTGTTGCAGATAATAATATGGCTCATCCATTCCTTGAGATTGTAGCATCAGTTTTGCGGGTCTTCCTACAATTTTTGGTCTCTGGTTGGTTTAATGTGGGTACTTTTTACATTATGTTATTTGCGATTACTTTATTGCACTTTCTTTTGTTTTGGATTTGGATTATGAGAGGATAGAATTCTGTATTTAAATTATACTAATAGTAAGCAATCTACTAGGGAACTAAATGCCTATAAATTGGAAACTCAGAGTCATGCATTAGTTGAACATCGACGCAATAAAATTTTAAGTTTTAGTTTTCATTATTGTACGTACAAGTTATACATCATTCATTTGAGTACAATATAAGTGCGGCTACTTAATTTTAGGGGAAGTAATCTCCTTGTACTAGTTTGAGGCTGTAGTTTTTTTTTTGCTGTACTTTTTTTTTATCTAGTTTCTTTTAAATGGTCTTGGTTTGGTAGAGTCTTTTGATTTGTTCAGATTTGATGCAATTGAAATTCTGATTGCAAAAAAATTACAATTGCTGATTGATTTTTTTAATTATTTGATTCTTGCATCATCATTTGTGTTTTACTTCTCATATTTTTTAAATTTGCACCTAAAAGTTCTTTTTTGTATATTTAATACCCATTGATTTCTGAATCATAATTTTTTGAATGATCTACATTTATTGCATCATGTTTGTTGCATAGGAAATTCAAACCCTAAACTCCATCCCATTTCAACATTTTCTTGAATGTTTTTTATCATTGCTTTGAGCTCAGAAGCATAGGATTTTGTTGGATTATGGTAACATAATTGATGTAGGTGTATAAACTTTTAACCATTTTATTAATTGAGCTTTGATTGTGCTAGCAAATTTATATTCATATACGAGTTTTCTTTATTTATTTTGTTGAGATTCAAGCTGTAGAACTCCAATCTGCTTAAATGAATTATTTAATTATATTAAACTAACATATCAATTGATGTTTTACATTTCACTTTAAACCTTTAGGTTATTCCGTGTTGCTAACGTGTGCGTGTGTGTGTTACATTGTTACCAACTTTTTTTCAATATATTTGCAAATAAAAGCTAAATTGGTGAACTTCATGAAATAAGAGAAATGCTAATGCTGGTTTGATTCATTTTTTTTTTTAATTGTAAAGTTGATATTGTGATGGTTAGTAATGTAGGGCGTAAAGGATCTTGATGGTGAAGGCAACAACTTGAATAGGGTTACCTTGGGGTCATTATTAAAGGGTTATGTGGATTGTGGGTCTTCAGGGTTTAGATGAATATGATGCTAAGATTTCTAGAATTTGAAATGGTAAATTTTTCTTGGAGGAAAGCGGCAAGGAACTTTGGATCAAAGATTTGGAATATTACGGTGCTAATGATGGTGTTTTTATGGGTATGATTAGTAGTTAAAGAGTTGTGAAATTATTTTTGTATTGACCTTTGGCTTCAGTGGCAGATAAGATTAGAGAGAGTCGCCTTAGATGGTTTCATCACATAAAGCGTTAGTTGTCCAATGACCCAGTTAGGAGAGTAGATGTATTAGATTCGCCTTATGTTAAGAAAAGTAGAGGTTGAACTAAAAAGACTTGGTTAGGATGTATAGACATGACCTTAATTTATTATAATTAAATGAGAATATGACACTTAACAGGACACAATGGAGAAGAATGAATCATGTAGCCAATCCTACATAGTTGGATAAAGGCTTGTTGTTATTGTTGTCGTTATTGTATTGACTTTTGTAGGATTTTTTGAATTTAATAGGGAGTTGAGGCCTTGAGAAGTTATAGGGATTGTGTAGGGATATGTTAAAGAGTTTTAGAGGAGGGTGTCTTGGGATCGAGGGAGGCAAAGATTTATGGTTGACTGAGCTTTATGCAGAGAAGAGGGCAATTGTGGTAGGAGCAGGGAGGAGTATTAGTTATAAAATATAACTAATGACTCATCAAAGCCTTAAGGTATCAACCAAAAGCTTCATCAAAGGGTAGAGTAGTTACCAAGTCTTTCCACACAAAATTTGCACAAATAAAATATGTTTGTAAGTATTGGCTCTTTTAGATGTATAAAGTAAGATTTAAGTAAGATTCTATTTATAGGCTCTTTTTTAAGCCTAGCCAAGTGTGGGAAGCTTTAAGAGATAATAAAATAGTGTTACATGAATTGATGATATATACTAATAAAAAGACAAAGAAAATAAGCAAAATATTATAAAATTTAGAGCATTAAACTAAGAAAATTTGTGTAAGCCGAATAAGGCAGGTGGAGTGGTCTTGAAATCTAGTAATCTTTAAGATATTTTATCCTTGATTGGTGTGGTCAACTTATCCATCAAAGGACCTCAAACTAAGATTCTTAATTATCCTTCAATAGATTAAGAAGGATAAGAGGTTGTCCATGACTTGTTTATAGAGTTGTGAATGATGAACAACCTAGATCTTGACGCAATGCCTTAGTTTGCGACTTTGCCCTTAGCCTTTATTTTTGTATTGCATCAACTCCACTAAACTTGCGAGAACTCTGCTTCATATAGTTAAAGTCTAAGTACTCATTAATAAGATCAGGAGCTAGCTCATCAAAGCCTGATTTGATCATTCAAGTGTTGCTAGAAAGAGATTTATTTGTTCATTTGGCTAAGAATTCAAGTAAAATGCCTATTACTGGGGAGAGTTCTTTTGAAATGATGACATCAATATTCAAGAGCAGAAATCGACAAAATTTGACTTTTGTCTTTTATAATATCTTGCCAATCTTGAGGCTTAGTAATTTTTTGATAAGGTAATATATTCTTAATATTAAAAATAGGACTTATGTATATGTTAGGAGGCAATTTAAGGAGAATTTTGAATGGGCAAAAGCCCTAGTATGTAATTTAAGTCATGATCACTTTTATTATATTTCTTGGAAGAATCTCTAGAATTTATAGCATATACATATTTGTTATTGTTCAATTGAATTTGTTCATTCACTTATATATATCAAGAAAAATGTTGTGTAAAGGTGTGCTGCATTTGAAAAGAAATAATGAGAAATATCTATTAGATTAATTTATTTCGTTGGGTTATACCCATAAACAATTTTAAAAGTTATGTTATGTTATGTTTTTTTTTTTTTTTGAATAATGCTATTATATGCAAACTCAAAAGTAGGTAGATGCAAGTTTTAATGCAAATGTTCTTACTTACTAAGCACTTGAGTAAATTGCCTAAGGATTTATGAACAACTTTTGTTTGATCATTTGTTTAGGGTGGAATGCAGATGAAAAATTTAATTGTGCCCCAAGTTATTTTGATATTATCTTCCAGAAGTATAGAATAAATCTAATAATCTTGTTTAAATTATGTTGTTTGGTAACTCATATAGTCTAATTGCTTTTTTGAATAAAAGCTTGGTTATGTGAGAGACATCATTGACTGCAACATTTTAGAGAATTTAATAATAACTACAATAATATTACCATATCCATGATGAATTCTTGGTAATCCTAAAATGAAGTCTATGGTAGGGATTGGGAGAGCATTGTGCTGGCTAGCTTTTTGTTTAATTGTTTTAACAAGTGAGACAATGGGCAAATGATGTATTCAACATCTCTTTTGTTGGAGGACTAAAAATTTTTGATTCTACCATAATAATTTTATTCTTTTCAAAATA
The DNA here is from genome assembly GCA_021442155.1 of Cymbidium sinense. NCBI lineage: Eukaryota > Viridiplantae > Streptophyta > Magnoliopsida > Asparagales > Orchidaceae > Cymbidium > Cymbidium sinense. The sequence continues at coordinate 15,999,270 of CM038216.1, read as the reverse complement.
TCCCACTACACCTTTATAATGAAGCTCATTGATCTCGAAATGTTGAAGAGATGAGCTTGGGATGCAAAACTTATTTTGCTTATAAAGATAGCATTGAAGAACATAGAAGGGGCTAGCTAGAGAAATAAGTTTACCCAAGTGGTCATGACAGAGAAGATTAAAATCAAGATAAACAATTTAATCATCTTTTGTTTTGAAAATAGTTAGGAATCTATGATTCTAAAGAGGAAATGATGGACATCAAAAGCTTTATTCCCATTGCTTGGTTTTTGTTTCAAATGAAAGAGTAGTTTTGAAGAAATTATCCTCACTTTATATACATGTGGTTAAGTTTTTTTTTCTTGAATGTCAATAAATTTAAGGGATGATGGTCAGAATATAGCACAAATTCATTATGGAATAAGTAGGGTTTCCAATGTTTAATGGATTGGATTATGGCATAGGATTTCCTATCATAAGTGTAATAGTGTTGTTTGACATCATTTAATTTTTCATTAAAATAAGCAATTGAATGATAACTCTTGATTGAGCATTCCACTTATCTTAGAGGCTTCACATTGAATTTCAAAGGGCTTGTAAAGTTATGGAACTCAAGGACAACTGAAGAGGTCATGGGGTCTTTAATTTGGTAAAAGTCTTTTGCTACATTAATTATCCATTAAACTTTGCCTCTATAAGGATGTCCATGATTGGAGCTATGATGGTGTTAGAGTTTAAGGAAAAAGGATTAATAACTCTAAGTTAAAGTTTAACCGTCTTTTTTTGGGCAATTACAGGGTTCAAGTTAGAAAATGTGTCATTTGGATCAAGTGCAACTTTCTCTTGAGCTTTAATAGGAAGAATTTTGATGGTCTTATTATTAGCTTTGAATGCATGACTAACATTTAAAAACTGAGGAGAAGGTTTTAATTTTAGATTTGTTCTAATATGCGAGTGGAAAGAACATTTATTATACTATTACCATCAATAATGACATTATTTTTCTTCTCATTGCAGGTGGCTATCATTTGAAATATATTATGTGACAATTAGTTTTTCATATTTTGTTTTGCTATTAAAATACATCTCATAATGGTCGTGGATCTATCATTTAAATCACAATCATTTTCTGAATGAGGGTGTCATTAAAATATTTCTCATAATTTTTGAATTTAGTGGCTCAATGTCTTCTAAAAGTAGAATTTTGGATGTGCAACACTTCTCTACATTTTGCTTTTTTTAGACATTTAAAGTTTATTTTATCATTTGTGCTCTTATCATGTGTTTAAGGAGGGTTTTGGGTTGGTGAGTACTAGTGGAAGATGTAGTGGAAGCTGAGGAAACCTATATGTGGAAGTTGAATAGGATGGGTTTTTTAGGCTTTGTGAAGGGGATGATTTTCTTTTATTTCTCAATCATCATGGTAAAATGAAAAGCTTCTTTATGTAGTCAGTTTATTTGAGGGCAACAGTTGATTATGCAGATGCTTGTCTTGGAATTGAAGGCAGTATTTGGCCTTTAAGAGTTCTTGAATCTCAGCCCAAGTCCATTATATTCTATCATTTTTAGGTTTCCTAGCTAAGATGTTGATCAAGTGTATTTGACATGCAAAGTTTCATTTTGATAAAATTTGTTCACTGATTGTTATTCATGTTATACTTGTCTAGGAATTCTTTTTTTGAGCCAACCAATCTAGGAATTTTTTTAGGATCATGTATTACATCAAAGTTTGGGTTTCAATTTTTATTTTAGTGCAAGAATCTTTGAGTCCAAAAGCTTTGTCTAGATTGATGATGTTGGATTAGTAGTCCGGTCTTCTAAATTAGTCATACCTAGGTTTAGGATTTAGTGGGGTTTGGAGTCTTACGATCAAATTTTGTGGTTGGTTCTGTAAGTTTGGAATATATTTTAAAGCACATTAAAATTTTCAGTGATAGCATTCAATTTTCTTGTTGTAGTCTGATGGATGTTATTAATATTATTTTCTAAGTTTTTAAAATTGATCTAGAGTGGCAACTTTAGGAGGCTTGCTGATAGGTAGGGTATGGTTATTTTATTTTTTATTGATGCATTGGAGATAGCTGAGAGTGAAAAGACTTTAAATGAGAGAGGAAAAATGATACATCTGTATAATCAAAGTGAAAGTAAAAGAACTTTTAAGAGCTAAAGATGATACGAAGGCCACTTATATCCCAAGTTCTTTTAGGTTAGCTTAAATCTTTTTGATAAAATTTATTCATCTTTAAAGACAAAGTTTAGCACAATATATCCTGATGCATCCAAATAAAATTTTTTTTAATGAATTTTGTAAAACAAACAATCTTTTTAAATAATAATAAATTCACAAGTCTTGTTAAATTTAAATGGTAATCATAGAAATATAAGTTCTAGCTATCTTGTTTCAATCCTAACTCATGAAAAGCCTTTTTTTAAGAAAATCCAGGTTATGGTAAGTTCACAAAAATGTTAGATAATCTATTTTTTGGTGCTAATAAATTGAATAAAAGAAAGTCTTATAAAGTGGCCAATTAATATACAAAATTAAATTTTTTTTCTTGTGAATAAACTATCAAATAAAAAAAAAATTAAAAGCAATATGATAGGCTTTGGTAGCAATAATAACCTATCTTGAAAAAAATATCAGTTTCAAGATGCCTTAAATCTTTTCAATCTTAAAAAAACTAGATATCAGATATAAAATATTTGACTTTTGTCACAACAGATGTGTGCCTTTAAGCTCCTTAATCTTGACTTTTGGTGCCCTTGTTTCTAACATTAATATGATGTATTGTCTAAATGATTTTGATGGTGAAGGTAGCAACTTGATTGGCATTTCATTGGGCTGGCGTGGAAGAGTTATTTGGGTTGTGTGAAAAAAATGGTATTCCAAGTTTGGACAAATTTAATGTCGAAACTTCTATGTTTTGAAAGGTAAGTTTTTTTGGGGGGGGGGGGGGGGGTTGGGAATGAAAGGGATAAGGAACTCCAAATCAAGGGTTTGTGTGTTAGAGAACTAATGGTGATCATTTTATGAGTTTTGAAATAGGGGTTAAAGAGATGTGAATTTTTTAATCTTATTTCTCACAATAGGAAATTATGTTTCTATTTGGGCTTTTGATTAGGATATTTTGGAATGAATTGGGAGTTGAGGTCTTGGGAAGTTGTATAGGAGAGTTTAAAGGGGGCGTTGGAGGTCTCTTGGGTTGAGAGAGGCAATGAGATTTAGGGTTAGTTAAGCCATAATGCGAAAGAGAGGAGAATTTTGTTTGGAGTGGGGAGGAGTAAGAGTTGAAAAGATAACTAAGGTAAGTGATCACCAAAATCTTAGGGGATTAACAATCAAGCTTTAACAAAGAGCAGAGCAACTAACAAACTTTTTCACACATATGTAGGGTTTGAGGTGTCTTGGGTTGTGAGAGGCTATGATTTAGGGTTGGTTGAGCCTTAATGCAAAAGAGAGGAGAATTGTGTTTGGAGCGGGGAGGAGTAACAGTTGAAAAGATAACTAAGGTAAGGGCTCACCAAAATCTTAGGGAATTAACAACCAAGCTTCAACAAAGAGCAGAGCAACTAACAAGCTTTTTCACACAATTTGTACAAATAATATAATTTTATTCAATGAATTCAAAAGAACAAAATAATATCCTATTTATAGGCTTTTTCCTACCTTTTGGTAAAGTGATTAGATCAGTCCTTTTTGGTGAAATGATTAGATCAGAGTTGAGTCTGATCTGAATTTGACCCATTGAAAGGCCTATGTTTTCCTCACTGCTGTCGATTAAGCAATTTTTTGTTACTTGTTTCCTAATTGATTTAGTAATATGCTTAGGTTGTGCGTGTCGCCCAAAATTTCAGTAACAGCTGTTCGGTATCCAAAGCCTTGACATGAGATGTGTTTTCAACAATGAACTGATAATATGATGTGAGCGGAACCATTAGATTGGCATGAGTAATGCAAAATTATTTGGCACTTGCTTAATCTGTTATGTGTAATCCCTAAAAACAGCGGGCACTACTTTTTGACCATATTGTTTGCTTAAATTTGGCTTGGTTTAGGTTAAACAATGCTCAAAGGCTTATTTATTTGCAGTGCAATTACGGTAGCTGTCATTCAATCAAGATATATTCTTATATGCTACCATACAAATACAAAAATGGCTGTGTTGAATGTACTAAACACCTATGCAGAGTCCATTTTGCTAGTTTGAAAAAGACATGAAATGATTTCAGATCAAAGGTCAAGTTTGTTAAGAAAAGTCTCCCTCTATATTTGAGCTCACGTTTCTTTCATTAACATTGTGGCTTGCCTTTATTTTTATCTGTTTTCAGTTAATATAATCAACCTTCAGGTGTGTTTTAAAAATGATATTGATACATAAAAGCTTGTACCCTCTACAACTACAACGACATATCTCAGTGCATCTAAGTCCATCAAATCTGTAGTTATTAAAATATGCCGAAGGCTAGGAAATACATCTTATCAGAAAATTGCAATAATGGCTCAAAAAAGAGAATATTAGGCTGTACCGAATATGATACATTTTTCATAATGATGCGCTGGTTCATATTTCTAGTTTCTCTGCATCTGACCTATTGTTGCATATACGTTTTCTTTTATCATTTTTTTCCAATTTTAATGATTATCGTTCAAACCTTTTTCCAAATAGAGAGATTAAGCGTTTTTTTTTTTGGTTCTATGTTTTAGTGTACCTGAACATGGCCTGTGTTTTGATTCCACTAAAGTTCCATCGACAGCAGCTGTTTCTGTCCATTTATACTGACTGATCTTTTATGCTTTTTTAGGATTCCAAGTGTGCCATTCTTTGGGAGGTGGAACTGGATCTGGCATGGGAACTCTTCTTATCTCTAAGATCAGGGAGGAATACCCTGATCGCATGATGTTGACCTTCTCTGTCTTCCCATCTCCTAAAGTTTCAGACACTGTGGTGGAACCCTACAATGCAACCCTCTCTGTTCATCAGCTTGTTGAAAATGCTGATGAATGCATGGTGTTGGATAATGAGGCCCTTTATGATATCTGCTTCCGCACGCTAAAGCTTGCAACTCCTTCATGTAAGTCATTTTCAACTTCTATTATCTTTAACTGTCCAAATACCTCTTTAGTTTTGTTGATTTATGTTAAGCATTGCAACTGATCGAGGCTTTTATAAGGTGGTTAGTTGGAGTTGAACACTTAATTCCGTCAAACACAATCATTGAACTCTTCTAAATTTAATTTTCTGCCTTTTGGCTTTTTATTTGCATGTCGGTATGCATGTAGGGGAAGTATCAACCTTCAGATTTAAATCCATCTCAGAATGTGATTCCTTCTACACGCCGCATGCTTATCTGCCATAGTTTCAGCTTGGAAAGACTTTCTTTACTAACCATAAATGAGAAATTATTATATGCGCTATCCCAACTGTTCGGATTGTTGTTGGCATACTGTGTGCATGATGTGTATGCGAGCGACAGCAATCTGTCCTGTGTGCTTGCCCGTATACACAATAATACACATCGTGTACATGACCATCCAGACTGTCCGGATGCGGCAGTAATAATTTCTCTCTTAAACCAGTCTTTTTTGCTCGTTATTGATGCCTCTTCTCGTGTATTTTCTCAGTTGGTGATCTGAATCATCTCATCTCTGCTACCATGAGTGGTGTTACTTGCTGCCTGAGATTCCCTGGTCAACTCAACTCTGATCTCCGCAAGCTTGCCGTCAACCTCATTCCATTCCCCCGCCTCCATTTCTTCATGGTGGGCTTTGCCCCCCTGACCTCCAGAGGCTCCCAGCAGTACCGTTCCCTCACAGTTCCTGAACTAACCCAGCAAATGTGGGACTCCAAAAACATGATGTGCGCTGCCGACCCTCGTCACGGCCGCTACCTCACTGCTTCTGCCATGTTCCGTGGCAAGATGAGCACGAAGGAGGTGGACGAGCAGATAATCAACGTCCAGAACAAGAACTCCTCTTACTTTGTGGAGTGGATTCCAAACAATGTCAAGTCCAGCGTTTGCGACATCCCGCCGAAGGGACTTAAGATGTCATCAACATTCATCGGCAACTCGACCTCTATCCAGGAGATGTTCCGCCGTGTGAGCGAGCAGTTTACGGCGATGTTCAGGAGGAAGGCTTTCTTGCACTGGTACACCGGAGAGGGCATGGATGAGATGGAGTTCACTGAGGCCGAGAGCAACATGAATGATCTGGTGGCTGAATACCAGCAGTACCAGGATGCCACAGCTGACGAGGAAGAGTACGAGGAAGAGGAGCCGACAGACTGAGCTGTTTGGTTTACCCAAGGTTTGATTATTTGCTTATCTTTGTTGAAGTTTGCAAGCCATCGTTATCGTGTGTGTTTGTGCTGCTTGATTGATGATACATTCGTCTGACAGATTTTGGCTTGCTTTTATTTGATTATTGTCTACCGACCTGTTTATTGGTCCAGGTTTTTGTGCTCCGTATATTTTGTTTAGAGTTTGGGAACTATTGCTGTGCGTATATTTGTTGAATTACTGGTTATTATGTCTTATTTTTAGTTACTGACGCTCTTTCTGGAATCTTAAGTACGGTTTTATATTTGGTAGGAAAAATGATATTTTTGTTGAAATATCTGCCGAGCCCCCAGTCTACATGGGTGGAATTTGTTTTAAATCTCCTCCCTTCGTCCCTATAATAAGTTCAGAAGGGTAATATTGGTGATGGGATTGTGGCAGAAGCTGTAAATAGTCTTTTAAGTCGTTTGTTTTTAACTCAGACTGTTTATACTGTATTTTATTTATATGTCAATATTATTAGAAATCACCACTTTTTATATATTTTTATATTTTCTTTAGGATATAACCTTTTGAGTAATTCAAAATTTATGTTTTAATATGATGATTCTATTTAATATATCATAGCAGAAATATTAAATCAGAGAGGGTCGCGTTGCAGTATGGGTGTTATTTTTGCTCTAACGTTAACAAACCTAAAGAATTCGAGTGTTAGTTATAACCTAAGTTTTGAATACAAAATTTCTTAGTGGAAAGTTTAAGTTCTCAATCACTAGGTTAAGATTATTTGTATAATTTAGTTTTTGAATGGCTTTAAGCTAGGCTTGGAGTAAATTCTTTTTTATATATGCCTGATCTATTTTTTTAGGCTAATATAATAATGTTGTTCATGCATTGTTGGCATGGTTCTTAAAATTAGTAGATTTTTTGGAAAATTTTTATTCAAAATGCTATGTAAACTTAAAAAGGAATTCATTTATCTCAATAGTCATCGACTTTTATTTTGATAAATGTCTGATAGAGTTGATGAATTTGAGATGAATCAAATGAGATTAAAATCAAGCAATTTCAAGCATATTTAAATTACTGATATTGAGGTGAACTAAATCAATGGTGGAGCCCAACATGCCCTTATCACTTGACATGTGTTAATCTTACAAATTGCACGAGGTCAACCAACTGCCATTGGTTGTCATCTAATTAGTCGGTCATGATTATCTCTCGAGTTGTCTACTTAAGAGAACATTTAAATTATATCTTGATCAGGATTTGCTTTATATTGCGTTTACTTTATTGATGATAATTTGAAGATTAAAGTTTTTCAAGTATAATTCAATCTCCATAGGCCTTGAAATTGTACTTCGTTTAGTGATGAATCAATATTCACTTATAAAATGATCGAATTTCATCAACATTTATTGAAAACTTAAAACTTGGATCTAAAATAATGATAAAATATAACCTATATTTCAAGTTATGTTTTGAATGATCTAACAATCAAATCTATTAAACATTTTTACACTTCTATTGGAATATTATCTGGTCCTATTATTTTTTCACACTTTATTTTTTTTTTTAAACTATTCCAACTTCAAATTTACTAAAACACCAATAAAAATAAAATTCTATGTTTTTATTTAGGGATTTAAGGTTACTAAAATCAATTGTATTTTTAGATCCTTTATTGAAAAGTTAATCAAAATAACTTATTTTCAATATATTTTTTTTAAGAAAAGCATTTTATGATTTTTTTTGTTAATACACCTCACTTGAATTAGATCTTTATCTCTATATCTCTTTGCTTGGCTAAATTATACATACATCTTTCAACTTTTTTGGTATCCAATTTATTATACAAATCAGCAAAAGTTAAATTTTTTGCATCACATATTGATTTTTTAGAATATAGGTCACTTTATATCTTTCTAAGAATCTCAATTCTCCGAGTTTTTACATTTAAACCAAATTTTATAATAATACTTTTTTTATCTTTTCTTACTGTTTTTATTAAAAGAAGCTTTCACTTTTGATTCTCTAAGTATATTTTTGATAATTTGTTTAATTTCACTTACTATTTTTTCGCACATAATATTAGCTTCATTATGAACATCTAAAGTTTTAAACTCTTGTAGGTTGCTCTTAAAAAAATATTTTTATTAGTATTCTTTAAGTACCACTATCTAATCCTAGGATAATAATTTGATTTATTTTTCATCTTCTAACCCTTCATCTTAAATCTAAAACTAATAGTTGATGTTGGGTGCTTAAACTTTCACTTAGAAAGACCTTACAATCTTTATAATCTAAACGATCTATTTTTCTTATTAGAAAACAATCAATCCGTGTTTTACTAGATCTATTTTTATAAATAATAATATGCTCATTTCTTTTCTTAAATAAATCAATAGCAACTAGAAATCATAAGATAAAGTAAAATATAATATAGTCCTACTTTCTTTATTAGTCACTCCAAATTTATAACTACTATGAATATTTTTAAAATCTTCTATCACTACCAATATGTACATTTAAATCTCCTCTAATAAATATTTTTTTTTTCAAGAGATGTCTTTTGTATCAATCTGTCTAAGTCATCCAATTTTTTTTTCTTTTGAGCTTACATCCAAACTTACTTGAGGAGCATAAACACCTATAACATTGATAATCTTAGTATCAACAATAATCTTTAAAACTTTTATTTTATCTCCAATTTAATTAATATTATAACATTATCCTTCAAATTTTTATCTATAATCACACATACATCATTTTTAATTTGACTTCTGCATAAATACCATAATTAAAAATCTAAATTATTTATCTCATTAGCTTTCTACCCAACTCATTTAGTTTCTTGAATACTTAAAATATTTATCTTCCTATAAATGATAATATATATTTCAAGTTCTTAATCTAATTCTAGTTTCATGGACTAATTTTTTTTTGCCTGCATCTGTCCATAATGTGGGAATCCTTGCTTATTTAATATTGTACGCGGGCATCGATATAGCGGCCCGTGAACACTTTTCATTATATTCAGGCCATACAACGCGTCACTTCCTAGGGATGCCCTAGCATTATTGAGAAAAAAAGCAGTATTGAGAAAGCTTATAAAAAATTTGTTTGTATATAGAGAAAGTATATAAACTATATATATAATGAGAGGAAAAATATATATATATATTTTTGGAGATAATTTGAGGGCATAGCCCAATTCATTCCAAAATTAAGCAATTACAAAATTACATGGTATAAAAGAGATTACATGTAAGGGAAAAAGAGAAAATTAAACAAAGAAACTAGCTAAAACCTTGGACAGAATGACACCCACAAAAATTGAAGGAATTTGAAGCACCGATCACAAGATTATCATTTAAAAGTTACCAAAATAAGCTGGACTCAAACACAATATAAAGTATATATGAAGCCGCAACCTCATATTCCCTTCACATAGTTTGCACTGCAGCGGTTCCCTTCACAGCCATCCAGTTGGAGGAAGGGGAAAAACACTTCAGCCAAGGTTTCTGTGAAGAACATCCAAGCTGCCATAATACCCAGAAAATAAGCCAAAATGTTTGTGATACACAGTTTGTCATCATTGTCCAGTGCCATAAGAAAGCTGAAAAAAACTTTGAGTCCAAAGGAGAAGTAAGAAAGGAGAGAAGCTAAAATGTAACTATATTCCTCCAAACCATCAATGATTGTAACACCTTTTCTGGCCATGAATCCTTTATTCTCCATCTAGCAGCCTTGAAAGCAATGCGATTTTTAATCTGCTCAACAAAAACAGTAAGAGGAGAAGGAGAAGAAGAGTATGTTTGTTTCTCTCTCTCCAAATACAATAAACTAGAACAGAAGTAATTAGATAATGTAATCTTCTTATCATTTTATGCTCATAATAATCCACACTGCTTAGGATCTGTTGTAAGGAAGAGGGGAGCAAGTAGAATTTGCCATTTGGTAGAAACATCCTAGTCAGGTTCATCGAAAAGGGGCATTCAAGAAAAAGATGTTGATGAGATTCGGAGGCACTAAAGCAAAAACAACAAGGAGAAGTTATGCCTAGCCCTCTTTTTGAGAGAACATCAGATGTTTTCAGCCCACCTAAGTAAGCCAATCAGCAGTAAATAGAGTAATTTATAGCACAACCTTTAAACCAAATTTCCTTATACCAACTAACAGAGGGAAGGTGTTCAAAAAGGGCCTTTTTAAAATCCTGATTAGTGGGAGATCGATTATTGCCCCAAGAAATCCAATCCTCTCCTCCATTAATGCGTATTCTGTTTATAACAACCTACTGCCAAGTAAATTCAGCAGGAAAACTTCGAGGCAACATCCATTTCCCCATAGTGATTAGGGAGTTAAGCTTTGCATCACTAGGAAAACCAAGAACATTAGAACCAGTTGGTCCCAAAAATTCAGTAAGTGTTTTTTCCTCACACCAAGGGTCCTGTAAAAGAGAGAAAGTATTCCCATTCCCAATGTGAAAAAACAGTTTATCCCGAAAACGTAATGCATAAAGCTTCAATTCTTTCCACAAAGGAGAGGCCCTATGAATTGAGTTACACCATACTGACCCATATTTGTGCTCACACCAAATAGCAAAGATAGTATCTTTCTTCAAGGCCTTCCATAAGGTTTTGATTTTACATAAAGAGTTTAGGGAAGCAGCAGAAAGAATACCTGTTCCCCCCTTATCCTTAGGACGAGTTGTTTTTTCCCAGGAAATAGTGAACAGCTTCTTAGACTCCCCATTATGATAAAAGAAATTCAAAGTAAGTGAAGTAATCCGCTTAATAACACCTTTTGGAATGATCATTGATCTAAACCAATATGAAAGTAAATTGTTTACCGAAGATCTAATGAGTTGTAATCTTCCTCCTAGAGAAAGAAATTTACTTTTCCAGCCTGCTAAGCGCCCATGAAGTTTATCAAACAAACTGTTAAAATGCACAAGTTTAGGAGGTCCCAAGGTTAGAGGTATACCAAGGTATTTAATTGGGAAAATGCTTTGCTTAATATTGAGGATTCTGCATAAATTATTCACCCCCTGTACTCCTTTGGAAAAGTAAATAAGGGATTTATCACGATTTAATTCTAATCCAAGATAATTCTTTAAGCTTTCAAGACTTTGTCTAAGTGAATCCAAGGAGGTAAGATCTACTACCCCTGGTAGGTCATCAGAAGCGGATGGGAGATTTTGCAAGAACCAGCAATGAATGGGTTGTATCGGAAGAGATTTACTTCTTTTTCAATCAAACACGAGAAAGTATCAATAGCTAGAGTGAAAACAAACGGGGAAAGAGGGCATCCTTGTCGCAATCCATTTTTTGTAGAAAAGAAATCTTTTATTTCTCCGTTCAGCACCACAGAGAAGGGAATATCAAGGATACAAGCTTTCACCCAATTAACGAATCGTTGAGGAAAACCTTTGGAACACAGCCTGTGAATTAAAGCGTCTCTATTTATTAAATCAAAAGCCTTTCTGAGATCTAACTTAGCTAAGAAGCTGTTCTGGCAATTGTTATGAATCATTTCATTGCAGATTTCGTGAGCCATTGCTATGTTATCTGCTATGTCCCCGCCATTATAAAAGCGATTCATGATTTATGAGAAAAGGAAGCACCTTTTTTAGCCTAGAAGTAAGCACTTTTGCAATCACCTTGTAAAAGGTGTTACAAAGAGAAATGGGTCGAAAAACCAAAATTGAGTTGGAATGTTTTACTTTTGGAATTAAGGATATCAGTGAATGTTTAATGCGGCTAGGGAGCTTCTGAGTTTTGAAAAAATAATGAGCAGCATTAAGAAAATGAGACCCAGTAATTTCCCAAGATGAGATAAAGAAATTGGAATTAAAACCATCAGGCCCCGGGGACTTATTCTCATAGATACTTTTAAGAGCAGAGATAATTTCATGATCAGTGATGTTCACCTCTAATTCCTTAGCAAGCTCGGCGGTGAGAGTATTTCCCACTGGGAGATCCTGCAAAGGAAATAAATCAGCAGGGCTGCTATTTAACAGTTCTGAATAATACCTGCAAATCTCCTCAGCAATAGAATCATGGTCTTTCATAAGACCTCTTTCAGATTGTAGTCCCTGATAAGATTAGAGCTCTTCCTTTCCTTAATTGAGAAATAGAGAAATTTTAGATCATCATCAGAAGAAGAAAGCCAATGCACTTTAGCACGTTGCTTGACCCATGCATTCTCCTTTTGTGTCAAGTTCATATAAGTTTCTTTAATATCCTTGGCATCTAGAAGAAGTTGAGTATTATTCGGAATTGATCAAGCTTAACAAGTATTTCCAATTGGTCTCTCTTAACCTTTGCAATTTGAAGCTGCAGTGAGGAGGAATTTTTCATAGAAGCCTTGAGGAACTTTTTGACTTGGTTTAACTTATTAGAAAGCACGAACAAAGGATCACTAGCTACATATCCATCCCATGCTCTTTTGGTAGTCTCATGAAAATCCTGGGAAAACGCCCAATAATTACGAAACATGAAACGATGGGCTGGAATACGGGGGTGGTGTAAGAAGGTGATTAAAGGGGAATGATCGGATGATAAAGGTGAGGGGACATTATAATAAGAAAGGGGGAACTGATCCAGCCATCCAGAATTGCATAATACTCTATCCAGCTTGGAGAAGATGGGATTATTTATCTGTTGGTTGGACCAAGTGTGAAAGAGTCCAGTGCTAGGGAGATCCATAAGCTCGCAATCGTTGATACAGGTTTTGAAAGCTAGGGAGTTGTTTAAGGAGAGAGGGTTGCCACCAGATTTTTCCTTGCGAGAGACAGCAATTGAAATCGCCCATCAGAACCCAAGGAGCAGTAATTCCCAAAGCCAATTCTCTCAGGGAGCTCCAAAGAGATGTGCGAGCTTGAGAATCATTTTCTGCATAAATACATGTAATAAGAAAAGTTTCAGTTCCATTTAGGGAAACCATACCATGGATGAACTGAGGAGAAATAAGGATTGAAAGCCACTCTATCTGGACTCCACTTAATCCAGATACGACCACCTTCCACAGTGTCAAAGTTTGAGCAACTTTTTTCAGAAGGAAATAGGGTGAATTTTTTAAGAAAGAAGGGATTTAGAGATGCCTCTGAATTTATCTTTGTTTCAAGAAGACAGATGAGATCTAGCCGAAACTCCTTAATAAGTCGTAGGCAATCGAGCTTGTGGCCCTCTGCCGCTAGACCTCGGACGTTCCAGACACCTAGGTTGGGAAAGGTCATTGAGAAGAGGAGGTAGAGGGCTTTTTGCCCTTCTTATATTTGCCTTTCTGATTGGAAGGGGTAGCACTCGGATTGGACTTCGCAACTTCACTGTCTTGTATTAACTTCTTTGGAGTGTTTGGAATTTTTTCCTTGTCCCTCTGTTGGTCAAATCGTGTGGGGGAAATGGCTGCTGATCTGGTTGTGACTCCCAACCTTGAATGATCACTAGATGAGTTAGGAGGGATTGCATTAGGATTTTGTACCTCAAGTGTTACAGGATCGGCCTCTTGTTCTATAGGGTCATCTAACTGAGGTGATAAAATGGGAGACTGATTGAGATCGGTTGTTAGAATATTTTGAGGCAATGTTTCGTCTTCAGCTACATCCACAGCCAATTCACCTTCCTCCATTGTAGAATAGCGATCATCCAAAACTTTGAAATTATTATTTAGCTGTATACCTTTTGTCGGTTGTCTACTACTGCTCCTACCATGATTTGGAATTCGTTTAGTGTTGGTTTGTGGACGTAAAGCTTGAACCCGAGGGCACGATTTATCATCGTGAGAGAATGTCTGGCATTGAGAGCAAACTGATGGCTTCCAATCATACACAATGTGTTGATCGAATTTCATTCCATTCATATTAATTGGGATCGAATCTGGAAGAGTGGAAGACATATTGATCTGCACACATATGCGAGCAAAGGTAATCCTAGCTTTTGAAGCAGTTAGGTTATCGACAGCAAGAGGAACTCCTATTTTGCTTGCTATCTTAGAAAATCCCTTTTTGTTCCAACAACAAAGAGGAAAATTTGGCAATTTGATCCATAGAGGTATCTCGTGAACCTGCTCCTTTGATGGCCGAAAATCCCAAGCCCATTTTTGGAAAACGAATGGCCGACCATTGAGAAAACAGGGTCCGTCATTCCACACCGCATTGTAATCCTCTTGGCATGTGAATCTGAAAAGAAAGAAGTCCCCTTCCAGGGATAGCAATTCTAAGGTTCCTTTGAATTTCCACTTCTTCTTAACCGCAGCTAAAAGTGATCCGTAGTATGGGCGCTTTCCAATAACATGGTCGACCAAGGACAGATTCCACTCCTTCTGTCCCTCCAATAGATCTTCCTCTGTGAAGGACACCTCAGAGGAATCAGATGGGATGAAGGATAAGGGAAAATCCCTGCTTTTATCATTCTGAGCTAACAACAACTCCTTCCAATTGCAAAGACTGCGAGGACCATCAGAAAGGACCCCAGTATCCAAAGAAGAAGGAATGTTAGAAGAAAGAGGAGGAAAAGCCTCGTGATCCATGATGAAGAAATCAGAAACAAAAAGCCCTTGACCTCCGGCAGAAGCCGGAGGTCAAAGAATAAGGAGAAGAAAAGAAGCAAGAGGAAGGCCCAAGCAGAAAGACAGTAACCTAGAGAGGGAGAAGGTAGGCGCAAGGCGAAAACCCAAAAACCAGAGAAACCCTAGCCGCATCTCCCGCCTTCGCTAGTTCGCTATAGCCCGATAGAGGAAAAATATTGGCTTTTATGTAACTTTTTTCAATTATGGTATGCAATTATTAAGCACAATCATTATGAAATTAAATGTCAAAATTCGTAGTAAAATATTTAAATTTATGATAAAAATGATCAAAGTATTTTTATCCTGAAATCTTTAAATTGATCATATTTATGAACTTGTAAATAATTTTTAGTGGAGAGCATCTTTGAACTTAAAACAAAAAAAAGTAGCAGCTCTAAATATTATTATGCAATGCTGACTACCAATCAATTTTAATACTTGTTATGTTAGGTCAACATTAACTATCAGCCATCATTAATGCTAGTAAATATTTGATGTCCATTGGACACCAACATAACTTAGATACATTAAGACGATTATTGCTACACCATTAAATATCTTCTATAAATTATATTTGTTATATTATATTAATACTTTTTCATGTTCATAGAATAGTATTATTTGTAATATATAATTTATAATAGTAGAATTATTTCAATATAATGAGCTATCACTCAATTTCTTTTGCTTTTTAATTTTTCATAAAAAAATCTATCTTTTAAAAGTTTCTTTCCACCTCATGCAATCTTCATTCAAGATTTTGCTTCCACAATAATATAAATATATAATAATCTCTCTCCATTAAAATAGATATTATAATTCACAAAATATGGTTCTAATTTTTATATAAAAATGTCTTTTAATGATATAATAAAGTATAACATATAAAATATATTCTATATTTTTTTAAAAAAATATATTAGAATTTATATATTCAAAATTGATGATATTTATTAATTTGCAAATAAATTTTATATTAAAGACTTAATAGACATAAAAATCTAAACCTAATGATAAGATCCATGACCACTATGTAGAAGCTTATAGGAAAAGGGCATCAACGGAAATTGATCCGATTTTTACACACTAATTCGAATTTCACTTGATTTTGACTTGATTTTGACTTTATATATATATATATATATATATATATATATATAAATCATTCGGGTCGTGTCGTTGAAGTTGGGTTGTATTCAAGTTGAAGTTTTTAACCCGTTTAATAAACGAGTTGGGTTCGGATCAAACCTATTTGGATCAGACTTGAATTCTATCCGTCGATCTGAATTGACACCCTTAACTCTACGCATATTTAGATATTTAAAAGGACAACCTGGACAACCTGGGACAGACATATTGCTCGCTGCTTCAAGTCTCTTAAACGTCATTGCTATGAATGTGACACTAGGCTCTCGGGAGATTAGTCATAATAATATCCTCATTTATAAGATGGGTGGGGTGTTGGGTGGATACACTTTCCAAAAAAAAAAAAAAGTCCAGTGGCTGATTTGTCTGTTAAAGGACCTCGGTATTCACATTTCAAAAGCTGCTACTATGATCTGCGATAATCTTACAGCCATTCACATTATATAAATATATATATATATATGCATAACATATGATAATGAAAAGGCGAACAATATTTGTATGTATGCTCTTACATGTAGTATGATTGATTTAGACATTTGAGCATAGATCAATCATGCCTGATAATTGAGCTGATTAAGTCGAGTCTATCTCCAAGCGGCAAATGAATGACCAAGATTAAGTTTATTATTAAGGGGATATTTAGTTGACTGTATTTAGAGTATAAAGTAAATAGAATGCAGTGTGAAAGTAATGCAATAAATTTGAATTATTTTAATTTATTTGGTTGAAAATTCTACAAATACATGAATTTATTTTTTTTTGTTTGACAAAATAAATGTAATGTAAAATATTTTTGAGATTATCGGCCGACGTCACGTCCGGCAATGGACGGCGTTACGGCAATGCGGCGCGTTGACATTGATTGGTCGAGACCATGGTGGTAGATAAGGTGTAGCGGCAATGACCGCCGGTGGTCGGCGGAGGCGTGGTGCGGTGATAACACTTTCATTTGGCCATTGTATTTAGATTATCAAATGAATTCTAAATGCACCAAAAATGATTATTTTAATACATTTTAAATACACTACAAATGTATTAAAATTTTACTTTGCACCATAACAAACACTTAAAATATTGAATTTTTTATATTTAACTTATTTTATATTCTAAATACAGGAAATCAAATAGCCTTTAAACAGAAAAGTTAGTCAAGAAAAACTTATGACCAAAAAAGAGTTAATGACATAAACTACCCGATAAAAAAAATAAACAAACTTTCGCACCAAATGAGAAGTTGGGGAACAACCGACTGGGCTTAGACATGTTGACAGATCAGGAATTTAATAAAAAAACCAGATTAAGAGAATTTTGTGGATCCATTCAAATAAATTTAAATGAAAGTGATGGTCAAGGCCCACATATGCGATCTATGAATAGACGCACAAACCTCTCGCCGTCCCAAAAAACCCCTTATTTATATCATCAACCTCCTCGATCCCTCTCTGCTCACAGCGTTCGTCCTCCCGCTCATCCCCCTTCCCCTCCACTCTTCGAGGAGTCAACAAACCCTAGCTGCAGAGAGTTTGTTAATGGCACGCTGACGTGACTTCGATCGTGCGAATCATGGAGGCGCGCGGAGAGGAAGCCGATGCGAAGCGGCGGGAGCTCTTAACACGCGACCTTCGTGGCGACGGCACCGTCGCCGTCGGGTCCTCGACGGATCTGGACCTTGACCTACAGGTGCCCTCCTGATGGGAGCGCCGTCTCGATTTAAAGGTATTTTCCCCGATCCCAAATCTCAATCCGATACCATTCCGATCGAATTAGCAATTAGCATCGTATCCCTAATCAATTCTTTGCTGGAATGAGCTAATTGTGATTGGAACAAACAAAGTTACGATCGAATTTGATTCAGCTCGTGGTTTGATAGAACGAATGATTTCCGGTTCAACTTGAGTCGGGCTTGATCGAAATTGGTTGATTGATAGTCAAAGAGTTATTTCTCTGTTCAATTAAAGGTTTTTTATAAGAATTTTTTTAAAAATAAGTATCGTTATAAACGTAATTAGAGAATTAAGTATCATTAAAATAAAATTTAAAAATAGGTATACTCGTCTACTAAGTGGGCGATAGACGTCGTCGTGGTGTAAAGTTGTTCGCGAAAATTCGCTCACTTTGGGACTTGATCACGAAGCTAATTGCACTTAGTGACTATAGTGGGCGACTAGCAGAGGGATAAACAAAATCGGGCCGATCGGCCGATCGGCCATATTCTTCCTCTGTTTCCCCTCGATCAGTCCCTTTCCGTGCCTCCGACGACTCCAGGCGAGCCGCCCTCCCTTTTTTCCCTTCCGAGCACGGTGATCTTCGTCTCCTAGCTTCCCGGCAGCCGTCGGCATTGCTCAAACCGCCGACATTGTTCCATCTTCTCCTTCCAGTCAAAACCAGCTCATTTTCTTCCTCGACAGCCGTGTCCATGGCGATTGACGACTTCTCTCTCCGTCTAACAACCCTTGCAACCCAACATTAGCTTCTGGGGACGATTTCGGCGGCTCCATTCTATTCGGGGAAGTTTCTTGCGACGGATTATACAGTTTTGCTCATTCATTCGATCTTCACAACATACCAGAACTCTATTTTTTCATTTATAAATTAGTAGATTATGTGTTCTGTGGCTTAGAGCTGTATGGTTAGAATTTTGTGATTGGATTTGATTTATAAGTTTGTGTTAGCGTTGCGGTTCATGTACTTTATTTGTAATTTTAGGTGACAATAGGTGGAGTGTACTATTATTTAGGGTTTACAACATATTTTTGAATGATATAAGTTGAGTTTGAGTTGTTACAGTTGGCCTATAAGCTTAGATCCCCGTTACTTGTAGTCGCGTTTAGGAGGCGGCGTTTGTGTAATGTGTCGATTGGTTTAAATTTCTTATGATTTACGTAGTTTGTTTTACAAATAAATTTGGACGTGCAATATTTTTTTAGATTTAAGAAATATTGATATGATTGATTATTTTTCAGTTATTTGAGGAATGAATAGAGAGTTTGTTTCGCTGATGCTTTTTTGTAGAGGCGAACTAAGTATCGATGAGCAGTTCACTCTAAGTTATGTGGGAGGGCGAAATCATCGAGTTAAGGTTCTGCGGCACAACATCTTATTGAAATTAAAATAACGAATTATGAGGACCTTGCACATTGATTGAGACCGTCACTCTGTTAGTCTTACATGTCGTTATTCGGTGGATAACGAATTTATAGCGTTTGTTATATCTGACGATGAAGTTTGCGGTGTTACATTGGACGAAGCTTCCCGTCAGATATTAGTGTTGCATGTGAAAGTGGAGGATGTTAATGTTGCATTCACATCAGTTGATCCGGTGCAGAGCATGAATTAGTAGTATTGCAACCACCCAATTTTTGTAGAAGGTTAGGTAGACCTTGTACCAGTAGGTTCAGAAATACAATGGATAAAAATAAAAGCAGAAGAACTGCTTTATGCACGGTACATTCTGTCATCGCTCACATAATGTTAATAGTAGAAGGTATGTCGTAGATACAATCTATATGTTTAATGCATATTACGTAGACTTTTCTCGTAGGTTGCAGTACTTTTTTTGGCTTACTTTACGTTACAGTTTGCCCTTTCATTACTTTAAACTGTTTGACAACTCCACATTTGTTGTTTTCTTCAGTACGATGGTCGAGGAGCACCCATTAGTTAGGCGTCGTACATGCTGGGAGGCCACGGTTGGAGCGACCCACCTAGGTCCACCCAAGATAGCCTCCACTGGGACATGAGCTCATCCTGATATTGTAAGTAATATTTAATTTTTGTTTCTACGTTATACCTGCATAATTTTTATTTTGACTAATGATTGATCGATTATATATATATATATATATATATATATATATATATATATATAGAGCATTGTTGTAGAGGTTGCTTTACACTTCTTATCTTTGAAGGAGTGACCCATTACTGCGAAGATTCATGGGTAGAGCGCAAAGTACATGCTAGCACCGTTTCATCTACCTAGATCATCATTTGTTTATTGCTCTGGTTGTGAGATGGTCTCCACAGACCAATACCTTCCACCTAGCTGTTGGTGAGATGACTGCGATGCTCCAGGACGTGGTGATGATCCTGGGATTACATGTTGATGGGTCACCTGTTATTGACCCAATTGTGATCGGTGAGGGGAAGAGATGGGCTAGCAAGATTCGACGAGTTATTGGGACGACACCTATACCGATGTGGTGTGACCGTCGGTCCCATCATCGACGCCGGGATGGGCGACGTAGCGTGCATGTGCTGAGGTGGCTTAGGTAATCTTTTTTACATAGTCCGCTAGAGGGAGATTTTCAGGTACTTGTGTGCCTACATTCTATTTCTTATCGGGTGTTTCTTACTTCGATACATCAGTTCAGGGATGCGATCTCTCTTCTGAGGACTTAGATTCATTCAAGACGGCTATGAGGAGGTTGATCCACATCTATAGAGAACTCTATGAGTCGGTAGTCCAGAGCCGACATGGTACACGCTTCACCTCCATAGATATGATCTTGGGAGCATATTCATTCATAGGCCTTACATGTGTCATATCCGACTGATCTTAACGGTCGCAGCATTGGGTTGAGGTATATTTTACTTTTTGCACTTTCAAATTTCTACCTTATATGTTTGTTTAAACTGTGTTGTGTGCATAGGTAGAACGAGAGATATGTTCGTCAGATGCCAAGGGCGAACGTTGCATTATATAGAAATGAGCTGGATGGCTTGCTGCATACTCAGGTTGGACTTGCAAAATACATTTCGATTCAAATTTCTATAATGCATATTCTAATTTAATATAATTTTTAATATGTGCAGGTGATTTGGGATCCGATCGGCAGATCACGCTTCGTCGCACATACATTTCGGAGCCTCGATATATGGTTGACACGAGCCCCGCTGATCAGCTGGAAGAGGGTGGAGTGACATTTATCTGATC
This sequence comes from Cymbidium sinense, assembly GCA_021442155.1. Lineage (NCBI taxonomy): Eukaryota > Viridiplantae > Streptophyta > Magnoliopsida > Asparagales > Orchidaceae > Cymbidium > Cymbidium sinense. The sequence continues at coordinate 15,978,356 of CM038216.1, read as the reverse complement.
GAGTACTACGACAATTCGGACTCATACCCAGAATAGATGTGAAACCAATTGACCCTAGTTTCAAAAGGGTCGATGGTCGAGGCAAAGGGGATGTCGACCGGCTTGATTACCACCAGATGCACATTGCCGCTTGGGAGAGGCGGAGGGGTTACCTCGTCGAGAGCTTGGATGAAGATGAGGATAGGCGCTATCAACCAAGAGATATGTCTTTGGTTGATTTTAGACTTCTCTACTACTCGCCTCGACATCCCACCAACTATCCCGAGCACGTAGAAGCGATATATATAAGCGTTAACATAAGTATTCATTTGAATTCAATATGTTACTTGAGCTTAATTTCACACATTATTTTTTTCATGTAGTCGGAGCACATCTTGGCGACTCAAGACATCTTCCAGCTGTACTTCGGTCATGTGGATGAGCATGAGTTATAGGGAGTCGTCGATGAATGGTACTATCTTTGAGACTGCGGTATCGGGACACATTACGGATCGGGCTGAGGATGTCCCACACCATGATTGGAGCGTCGTGCCATCTACATATGTTGATCTAGGTTCATCTATGTGATCCGCGTCTACATCGTGCTGAGTCACAACCACCTATCTTCTCATCAGACTATCCGACGCGACTTAGAAAATCTTGCATTGGAGGCCATCATCACCGTGATCGTCATCCGCATCACACGATCAGCTGGCTGGGATTAGATTACTGAGATGCTTAGATGTTTATGATAGTCTATTTGTGCATCTGTACTACATTTGTTCTTATCTATTTTATTTTTGTTTATGGATCATCTATTTATGTAAATACTTGTACTGATTTTTTTAAATAACTTGTAGAATTTATATTCATTTTTGTAATGAATCATTCATATACTTAGTTTTAAATCTACTTAAATGAAAACTTGCAGACTCTAAGATTGACATCTATAATTGACGATAAGGGCTTAAAGCTTATAAATGAAATATCTAAACCTAAAACAAAAACATAAGAGCTCAAAACCAATCCTTGATGTTAAAAAAAAAAAAATTTCTTCTATTAGTGGGCAACTAGCCTGCAGATTTTACAAATCTAGCATTTCGCTTAGTGGGTAATTAAACTTGAGTAGTGAAGCTCACTAAGTAGCGATTCTTCGCATTAATGTGAAAGCGTTCTACGTTGATGACTAGTGTTACTTAGTGACGATTATACCTATTTTTATTTTAATGATACTTAATTTTTTAATTAAGTTTCTAATGATACTTATTTTAAAAAAATCTCATTTTTTATAATGCAATGAAAAATATGTTTTCTCCTAAATTTCTTGTGATGGTTTTATTTTAATTTAAATCGCTTGCATGATTCTTTTGAAAAATAGATCAATTAAGTGCTATATAATTTATTTTGAAAATTGTCAAAAAAATCTTTGGTCAACGGTAATAACTTTTCATAGAACAAATGTTCCAACAAAGCAGAAACTTTAAAGAAAAAACAACTCTCTGATTTATGGGCTGTTTAGTTGTCTGTATTTGAGATATAGTATAAAAGAAATATAGTGTAAAAAGAATTCAGTGTAAAATAATTACTTTACAGTTATTTGGTTGAGAGTTTTACAAATTTATGACTTTACTTTTTTCTCTTTAGTTGAAAAAATATAATGTAAAGTATTTTGAAAGTTTTGGCCACGACTGGCGGACCATGGCGGCACGTACGTCCCGATGGTACGTCACTTTATATGGTGATATTTAGAATTTGAATTCAAATCTGGCGAATTCCAAATACATCAAAAATGAACTTTGTAATATATTTGGAATATATTATATTACATTAAAAATTTACTCTACTTTAAACCAAATACCAAAAAAATTAAAATTTTTATATTTAATTTACACTGTATTCTAAATATAGGCAACCAAATAGCTCCTTAAGTGATTCAATGATGGCTGAAGTGACATTATGATTTTTACAAAAATATACATTAATTTTAATATATATATATATATCTTAATTTAGTTTATAAAAAATATTTTTGATACAATTTCTTTCAATAAAAGATGTTAAGACTTAAAATACTGAATTTAAGAAGAAAAATTATTGTCAGATATTCTAAAATTTAATCACAATTATTATAATCATATCATCCGAAATTTCAAAAATTGCAATAATAATATCTTTTTATCTTTTTAAAATTATCATTTAAATATTAAAATTAACAACGAAATCAGAACTGCTATTTTTCACTTTTGTCATTTACTACATTTTCTTTAAAATGGTTATGAATAATTAATTTATTTTTATTATATTTTCTCAAATTAAATTTATATATTTTGACATTTTCAATATATTTTTTCCATCCATGTGAAAATTATAATCAAAATTATTTTCGAATTCAGTCCGATTTCATGGTGCAGTCAGTCCATGCCTCCATGGCTTGGATGTCGATCAAGCTTCCCTCGAATTCCACGATCTCAATCTGCCGACTCCGTCGGCATCACCGTCGCCGGCAGCCTTTCCCAAACATATAACACATCGACTCTTATTTTCCGATCAATCGCCTAACCATAATTTCTGAATGCAGTCGGGGAAGAGATACCTTCACAGACTGGACTCCGATCTACCTTCCCGCGAACTCCACGACCTCAATCTTCCCCCTCCATCGTTGTCTGCGACCTCCTTACCGGAGGATTCGTCCCTCCTCGATCTATAGCTCACCGGCGGAGGAATTTCCCGTTAGTACCAGAGGATTTTCACGCTTGAGAGGGTGAGGTCAGCATTGGAGCGGGCGGATCGAAGTGGAAGGGGAAACAGCGTGTGCTTCGGGATCGCCTTCGTCGTCGTCGGTGAAGAGACTAGGGGCGGTGGAGAAAGAAGATGGTGGTTCATATTCGACTGGCGGGATGATGCGATGGCATATCCTAGCTGCTTTTGGGCAAATTTTTAAAATAAGTAAGATTTAAAATGTAATTAGTAAATTAAATATTCTTACAAAAAATTTAGAAATAGGTATACTGTCATTAAATTGGCGACCAACTTAATGCACATAAACTAATTTGTTAATTACAATATAGTCATTCAGGTTAATTAACTCTATAACATTTGAGCTGGTTGCGATGGCGCTGGGTCAATAGCGTCGCTAGTCACCTAGCGATAAATAAAATTTTTTTTAATTGGGTTACACCAAGTCATTAAGTATATTCAAATCGTTAATGTGAATTAACATCATGCATATTGAAATCATTAAGGATATATACAGTAGAGCTATTACATCAAAGATTGGCTTTAAACTATTATATTTTTTTGCTTTAGATATGGATGTTCTTACTAGGTTTTAAGCTTTTATCTTGAATTATGGAGGTCAACCTTAGAGTCTAAAGGTTTTCATTTAACTAGATCTAAAACTAAATATATGGATTGTAATTTAAGTTGTACAAGTGTTAGTGTTATGTCATTAGGTGAGCGATTTAGATGAGTCATTAAAAAGAGAAGAATTTAAGTTGTACAAGTTATTATAAAAAAGAGTGAGTACAAGTCATTACAGAAATGGACGATCCAAAAACAAAAATAAAATATACAAGAACAAATGTAATACATGCATACACTATCCTAAGCCTAAGCGTCACGTAGATGCATGGAATCGCACCACTCTATGTATCGTCGGTGCAGTGGTGGATGATCACGCAGCTGATGGTAGCCCTCCAATGTAAGATTTTCAGAAGTCTGCGTAGGATAGTCCTGTGACGGGAAGAAATGCGTCTGTGACTCATACTTAGACTGGTATGTAGATGGACCTGGATCAGCATATGTAGATGGTCTGGCGCCCTAGTCATGCTATGTGACATCCTCTCTAGGCTCCGATGCATAATGTGGGTCGCCGATATGTATCCACAATCTCAAGTCTTTGCATAACACCTCATTCTATCTGACTCCACATGCTTCGTGGTCTTGTATGGCGAAAGATGTCGAGTGCCGAGATGTGCTCATTGCATGAAAAAAATAGCGTGTGAAATTAGCCTCAACTAGGTATATAACATATTGAATTTAATAGAATACTTATGTTAACGCTTACATATATGCGCTCTATAGGTGCTCTGGGATAGTAAGTGATGTGAGGATTTGTTGGAGCGTCCAGTAAGTAGAGAGAAGCCCAAGATCTGAACCAGCACATGTACTGATTGATAGCCGTAAGCCTCTCCTCATTTTCGTCCAAGCCCTCGACTATGTAATCCATCCGCCTCTCTCAAGCGACAATGTCCACCTAGTGGTAATCAGCCCAGTCTACATTTGTTTTTCCTCGATCGACCCTTTTGAAACTAGGTCAACTGGTGCCACATCAACTCTGGGTATGAGTCCAAATTGTCACAACACTCAATCAGGTAAGTGACACTCCACCATCTTCCAGCTGATTAGGGGGACTCGTGCCAACCACATGCACATATTAAAAACTATATTAAATTAGTATGCACATTATAGAAATTAGAATCAAAAGATCCTAACTGGCTACATTCGGAATGAATGATTTTTTAAAAGATCGACTAACATTCTCAATTCTAACTAATCCAAGGCATTCGCATATCATTCGAATCTCATAAATAACATCATCGCCGCTGCCACAATACTTCAAGTAATGTGATGACACACATTGATATTAAATATTAATAGTATAATGAGGGAAATATAAAGAAGGTATTACCTGAGAATCAATTTGTCAAAGCTGCTCTGTGTCACCACATGAGCATGTGCGATGAAATCCTGTATATGCGTTGATAGTATATCTGCCGACCTTAACACCAGATCGGTTGATGTGGATGCAACATTAGCATCCCCAACTTCCACATACAACACTAATATCTGACGAGAAGCTTCGTCCAGTGTAACGTCGCAAACTTCATCATCAGAAATAGCAGACGCTATAAATCCATTACCCACCGGATAACGACATGTAAGACTGACAGTGTGGCGCTCTGAATCAATATGCAAGGATCTCATAATTCTTTGTTTCAATTCTAATAAGGTGATGTACCGCAGAACCTTAACTGGATGATTTTAACCACCCATATAACTTGGAATGAACTGCTCATCAACACTTAGTTCTCCTCCATAGAATATGATCAACAAAACAAACTCTCTATTCATTCTTCAAATAACTAAAAAATAATCAATCATATCAGTATTCCCTAAATTTAGAAAAATATCACGCGTCCAAATTTATTTGTATTACATACTACATAAATCAAACCATATTTAACTCAATCGACATGTTATGCAAACGCCTCCATCTAAGGTGACTTGTTCTAAGGTAACTAACTCTAATCTTATAGGCCAATTACAAAGACTCAAATCCTACTCATATTATTCATAAATATTTCACAATCATTTTTAATAATATACTCGACATATATTAAATATTAAAGACTGTATTATCACCCAAAATTATAAATCAAATCCCTGAACCATAACTCTAACCCAAAATTACAAATCAAATCCTAGTACACAACTCTAACCCCACAACTCTAAGCCTTAGTACACACAATCTACTTAATTATAACTGAGAAAAATTAGAGATTTATTGTGTGTTTACAAAGAACGATGATAATATGTGCTAAAAACTACAAAATCGCCCGTAGGAAACTTCCCTAAAAGGAACGGAGCCGCCTGAATCGTCGTCGGAAGCTAATGTTGGGTTCCAAGGGATGTTAGATGGAGAGGAAATCCGTCGAACGCAGCAGACGGGCCTGTAGGCCAAAAAAACGATGACGGTTCGGCAAGAAGTGGAAGGCGGAGCAATGTCGACGGTTGGAGCAAGGCTGACGGCTGCCGGAAAGGTCGAAGAGGAAGGTGATTGTGCTCAGAAGGGAGGAACGGGGTGGGCGGCTCGCGTGAAGGCTTCGAAAGGCGGCACGAAGCTCAGATCGACGGAAAAGAAGGGCTCGCAAATAGGGCCGATCAGTCGATCGACCCTATTTGTGTAGGGGTGTGCGTTTGGTTGATTTGGATGGATTGGATGATAAGTTTTTAAAACCAATTGATTTTGGATTCCTAAAAATATTGAACCAAACCGACCAAATAAAATGTAAAATCAAACAAACTGAATAATAATTTGGTTCGGTTATTTTGATTTGGTTTTGGATAAACCGAAGTTCGCTACATTTAAAAATTATTTGCATAATATTTTATTGTATAATGAATAAGCAATAGTAGTTCATATTTATAATTCTTACTATAAGCCTATAATATATATAAATTAATAATACCGTATATCATATAATTACTTTGGTTTATTTGGTTGCATCCAAAATTTTATTTAACAAACCAATCCAAAAACCAAAAACCAAAGTTTTCATTAATTAAAACTAAAATCCAAATTACTAAGTTCAAAACCGAACCAAATTACTCAAAAACTTTGGTTCAGTTTGGTTTTTTGGTTAAAACCAAATAATGCACACTCCTATTTGTGTATCATCAGCTAGTCACCCACTAAGTAGGCAGTCGCTTCAACTAATGAAGCCAATCACCCACTAAGTGGGCGACTAGCTTCAGCTAATGAACCCAGTCGCCCACTAAATGGGCGACTGACTTCAACTAAACGTGGCAGCACACCTGCAACATCGGAGTTGACGTGACAATTTAGTCATTCACTTAGTGGGCGACTATACATATTTCTAAATTTTTTTAACGATACTTAATTTACTAATTAAGTTTAAGACTATACTTATTTTAAAAAAATTATCGTGCCTTTTGTACGTGCTGATATGGAAGCACGTGGTGTCCACTGTTCGACTCGCACGTGCCGATGCCGTTTTTACCGAAGAAGCCCAGATTTGACCTCAACTCCTGTTATTGATGAATATTAATTGTAAACAAAACAAAAAGGCTTGGTATATATTTTCATAATTTTATCACACTTATTTTAAATTTATTGTATTTACTTTGAGATGATTGAAATATAAGTTTTAATTAATTTTTAATGTATCACATTCATATTAAAGAGTTGATTCAGTCATTTTAAGATCTATCTTTGCTGAACTTTCATTCTAATATCTTGATTTAATTTCTTTTTCAGTGTTGATATGATACTGAAAATTCTACTAGTCGAAGCACGAATCTTGATGTCAAAAACAAGTTGATCCTCAGTTGAAACTAGTCGAGATCAAGCACTTAAAATATCCTTGGAAACTTTGGGATATCAGTTAAATCCATAAATAGCTCTTAAACATGGGGTGTTTATAGTGAAATCGAGCGTCTTGACGAGCCGAATCTAACCAACCCAAGATCTCATAATTCTGACTTCGTTTGACCATTCAAATACTTAAAATACATCAAATGATCAAAGGAATCATTCTGAGCCGCCCGATGAAGTGGAGTGGTTCGGATTTTGCATGTATTTACAGAGACGCCACTCCTCCACCAAATAGCTCCCATTCCTCATATAGCCCAAGCAAGAGAGAGATGAGAGCTCTAAAGAAGATCCTCCAAGCAATCGTACACCACTGACGGTCGTCAACCACCGCCGACACCGATCCTTGCCGCCAATCTCGCCGGTCTCCATCACGGTGACCTTCATCGTCAGTTGATGTCCCTCGCTATTCACCATCATCTGCTACCACTAGTAACTGTTACCACCTGAATGTGACTACATAGTTGTTGTTCCCTTCTCATATACAATTCTGTAATCTCGTTATTGGGAAAAATTTTGTACTCTGAAATAGATACATAGTGGAAGATTTTCTTTGGCTACGTAGTTTTCCCTCTTGTCGAGGTTTTTTCACGTAAAAATTTCTGGAGTTTTCTTGTTCACTCTTTAAATACCTACGTGTGTGCTGGATTTTATAATAAGGCTAAGGCATAAACTTTCACTCTACCACAATTGGCTTTCTAGCATGCAGCTTTTGCCGTCATGAGAAAAGAACCCTTCAATCACAATTTCGTGAACACCTCGATGGCTAATAGTACACTTGAATAACGGAGCCTCCGCCCAACTCGCCACTCGAAAATCCAACTAACCAAGGACGCCAAGCTTCGCCTCACTCCCCGATAGGCGTGACTGTTTGAAGGCGCTGAGGAATCTCTTTAGAATATCATGTCCGAATGGAAGAGTCTCAAAATGAGATGATCCGACTTTTCGAGGACACCACCACTACTGATAAACACATCTCCCGGAGATCGATCAACCGTGGGAGGTCAAAATGCTAATCTCCTTGACACTGAAGTTCCTCCACGTAGAGACCGTGATGCTAATCTCCTTGACACTGAAGTTCCTCTACGTAGATCGCGTGATCGATCTCGATGACGCTAGTTCTACTCATCCATTACGCGCCAACCGACGCTAATCCATCAATTATCTGGTAGCCACATTCTCGCCCCGTGACCCCACTCACATGTTATGCGAAAATTACGATGCTTAATGCAAGACAAATTTCACCTTCAAGACAAATCATCTTCCTCCTCACCACTGATGAAATCTCACCTTTAGATTCTTTCAACATCCTATTCTCGTGGGTTTCAAGCTTCCGAGCATTGATTCCTATGATGGGGCGACTGACCCACACGAACACATCGACCATTACAAACTATAATGCATATCCAACGAGCTCTTGACACACTGCTTTGTCAAGTCTTTCCTGTTACCCTCAAGGGGCAAGCTCGCACTTGGTTCTACTCCCTTCCAAGGGGATACATCCGCACTTACCTAACTCGCCAAGATTTTTGTGGAACACATCAAGCAGGAGGATCATTAAAGATTCTCTCATCTCCGGCATTAGAATGAGGGTGAATCACTTAGGAAATACTTCAGGTTCTCCTTAGAAGCTCGCCAAATACACCGAGAAGAACTATTAAGAGGAGTTTTCCTTGGAGGACTCGTCCGCCTTTTACTTCATTAATGCGAGACATGGTCCGCTCATATGCCGACTTAGTTCATCGTGTGGAAGCAAAAATCTCTGCCGATGAGGCTATTAATGTCCATCGCAAATAATTTGAACAATCTACAGGAAAACGTAAGAGCCTCTGGGAATGCAACGACGCCCCATCAAAAGAAGCAACAAGGCAGCGTGATCTCCTCCACACTATCAACGACGTGAACCATGACCCGAAAAGGAATACACGCCATCAACACATCTGTCAACCTCGATGGCTATTCAAATGAAGAAAACATCAAGTGCGCATCCAAACAAAATTCTAAAAATCAAGATATTATCACTCCGGGACATACTACTAGCGGCAAGAGAGAGATAAAGTTTTGAAAATCCTCCGTATAATCGGTTACCACTGACGGCCATCGACCACCTTGGTTACCAACCACCATCGACGCATTGCCGTAGCCGCCATCCATCTCGTCAATCTCGCCGCCGCCACCGCTGACTCATCGCTGCCAATTCGCCGGCCATCGCTATCAACCATCATCACGGTTATCGTTGACCGACTACTATCGTTACCGCATCTCGACGACATTCTTTACCATCCGACGACCTTCATCGTCCGACCGCTGTTCACCATTACTATAGCTGTTGTTGCCTGATTTTGGGATTCCCATTGTCAGCCCTTCTTATATACAATTTTATAATCCTGTATAGGAAAAACTTGTACTCCAAAATAAATACATAGTGGAAGATTTCTCTCGCTAATGGATTTTTCCTCTTTTGGTTTTCCACGTAAAATTCGGAGTTTTCGTTTCACTCTTTAAATACCTAGTGCGCTGGATTACAACAATTGGCGTAAACTTTTTTCACCGAATGGTTTTCTAAAACAAATATAAATACTATGTAATTTAAAGTATTTTTAAAAAATATTAGATAGAAATAATACTAGATTTGCTAGATTATTGTAAATATTAAAAAAAATATTTTGTTAATATTATTTTTATTTAAAAAACTTAAATTTATTAAATTTAATCATAAATTTATATACATAATATATGTGTAAAGATTTAATTTTAAGATCTCTTAATTGAAAATTTAACTTTTAATTATTAAACTAATGAGTCTTGCACGATCACGTCTTCTTTTTGTTCGTGAGTTATGGTTTTGTGCATATTAGGGATCTTTGACACTTTCAATTGTTAAGAATTTTTGTGAATTTCAATATTTGCATGACTTTGAAAATGAAGTTATATTTATCACGTGAAATTAGGAGAGGTTGAAGTTTAATAATCACGTGATATAATGTATTTCACCTAACTTCTACTCAAGCTTAATATTTCCAATAAATTAAGATTTTTTTATTAAATCTAACTATAAAAATTTATAACCAAACTATACATATATATATATATATATATATATATATATATATATATATATACCAATAAGAAATGGGTATATTAGATTTTTTTTTTTTAGTTTTGTTTTTGAGAGATTTATATAGAGTATTGATATTTTCGAAACGTCATCTAATCACCGATTTCAAAGAACTTACAAATAACCGACCGCCTCATCTCTCGACGAAACAAAGCAACATCATACCGATCCGAATACCGACTCGTGACGTTTATCGGAGCATGAAAATGGATCCCGATCCGCCAAATGGTCACCAAAAGCGACATATTTATAGATCGAAGGCCCAAGAAATCCAACGAATCCAAGATCACCCAATTCAGCATCATTAGGATCATCAAAATACACTCGATCGGGGGATCGCACGTCACGATGGGAGTGGTTGGAGTTTTCCACAATTTACAAGGTCCGCACTCCCAAAAATCTATAAATAGCTTCATTCTCACCTTAGAGGACGGAATTGATTTGAAGACAGAGCTCGAACCACAGACGAACGACTATCACTACCGCTCACCACCAAGATGTCAAGATCGAGTCGCTTAGAGATCGCCAGGACTAGAAAAGACCGCCACTCCTTTCTCTAAGATCAAGAGGTTGCCCGTAAGATCGCCTCGCCGCTTTTGGGGAACTTCTCCTTGGGTTGAGTTGACCGATATTGTATTTTTCTACACTCTAATATTGTTTCAAAACACCTTCTTCTCAACTAACGAGAAGCAAGGACCAGTATCTTTGAACATATAGTGAAAGTTCAGACGGGCAAGGCCCCGTATTTTTTTCCTTAACGGATTTTCCACGATAACCCCGTGTTCATATCCACCGCTTGTGTGTTGGATAATTTTTGGGCTACGACGAAGATCTCGCATCTACCGGAATAAAATTCTCTAGCATGCAACAAGTATATAATTCTTATGCATAGGGCTGCAAAAGAACTAAGTAGAGTCGAGCATGTGATTGTTTGAGTTCAAGCTTGTTTACCATCCTTGTCAAGCTCGAGCTTAATTCAAGCTTTTAGGATGGTGTTCAAGCTTGAGCTCGTTAAACAAATTCCGTTTGAGCTTGGCTTGAGTTTGTTCATGAGCTCAATTTAAATTGAAATTATCAAATCTGTTAACAAGCAGCTCGTTTAATGAAATAATTATTTATTCAAGCTTGTTAAGACGTTTTTTTTAACTCATACTATTTATACTTAATTTTTGTTGTATTTTATTTATATGACAATATTATTAGTAATCAATATTTTAATGAACTTTTTTTTTATATTTTCTTTAGGATATATCCTTTGGAGTATGTTGAATCAAGATTTAAACATTGTACAATTTAATGATCAATCAATCAGACGATCGAGCTATTAATGTGCCGACGTGTATATCGGAGTCGGTAAGCTGCGACGATATTCGAACGACCTCCGTTCATGAAATTGATTATGTCGTTAGCTTCGAAACGTCGAAATATGTCAAATAAGATTATTCGCATTTAATTCGGACAAGTCTGCGTGAAAATCGAGCGGTCAAAAGCGGCGACTCGCACTTTGAGCTGAAATTGATTCAATTTAATGCCGACTTGAACCAAACGGCCTCTGATCGTGAAATGGTCTGCGTCGTTGCGTTCGGAACAATGAAATAACCTTAAAATGATATATATATATATATATATATATATATTGACCATGTGATTTTATCAGCATAAAATTCACATTAAAGTCGTTTAATCTATTTAAAAATTAATTTAAAAGAAAATAAACCTAACCTAAATCCTCTCTACACTGACTCCCTCTTCACGCACACGCACTAATTGAAGAGCTTCCCCTTCGAATCAGACGCGAAACCGCTCCATCCCTCGCTTTCCCTCCCTTAGTTCGAACGAGCCGCAAGCCTCCAATCGTTCCCACGCAAAGAATTTCCTTTTCCTTCTCCAAACCGATGGCAAGCCCTCCACTCTCCCTGATTTTTTTGGTTTTCCATTTTTTTGGCCCTAATTTGAATCAAGAAGGTTTTCCTCCTCTCTTGATTTTTGATTCTATCCTCCACCTCTCCTGATGGTTTCCAATTTTTCCTAATCCAAGGAAGGTTTTCCTCCAAAACAAAAGAGAGGTAAGACTTCTTCTCCAAAATTATTTTAGTTTCCTTCTTCAAACGAAGATCTTCTCCAATTTCTTTTCTTTTTTTTTTCTTTTTCTTCTTTTGTTTCCTGTTTTTTCCTTTTCCTTCTCCAAACCACAAAGAACTCCCCTCTTCCTCTTTCTCCATCTCACTAATCCCCTCATTTCCACAAAAAAAAGAAGAAAATTTCGCCTCTTTCCCTTGCAAAATCAATTCAAATTTTGTCGTAATCGCTTCGTCGTAACCGGGGAAGAACACTGTCATGAGGTGGGTTCTTTTTTCGGTTTTAGGCATCGCACTCCCCACATTACCTCTTCAAAGTCGCTTCGCCACAACCGGGGAAGAACACCATCATGAGACGGGTTCTCCTTTAGGTTTCTGACGTCGCCTCCCATTTACGTCCCTTTTACGACCCTTCTCTTTGCCGTAACTGAAGAAGAACACCGTCATGAGGTGGGTTCTTCTCTTGATTTTCGGCATACCCAACCCCATTCCCTTGCTGATCATTGAAACGCACAGAAAGATTAATAGGATATGTGAATATGGATATATACATGCTTGTGTTTCTTTGTAGGTTTGATTCGTCGCTCATGAGAGCGACGAGATGAAAATCACCGCGTGTCGAAGACATCGCTTTATGCTCATCGGGGTCAGTAAGCAACATCCATTAGATTTCTCTCCCAGCTAAATCGCCAAAATTTCGTCAAAATCTCATGACTTAGAAAAAAATGGAAAGTAAAACAATCAGCTTAAGAACTTCACACAATGAAACCTAAAATTAAAATTCAAATTAAAAAATTCTAAACAAAAAGGAAGGAAAATAATATGCGACAAACACAACAAAAAAAATAAAACAAAAAGGGGGGACAAAAGCACTTATGAGATTTATTCAAGCGAGTTGAAAGCAAAGTCGACCGCCCTTTCAAAATGCTCCAACTTCAACCCTTCATACAAATGGAATAAAATAGGAGACTCTCTCTTGGCCTTATTTATAGAAATTAGAAGGGGTAGTGAATGGTCTACTTTCAAAATAAAAGGAGGGGGAAAATGAATATAGGAAAATTTGAATAAAAAGAGGGGGAAAATGAGAATTACTTTGAGGGGTAAATCTTCTCTTAAAATAACAAACTAAATTGTCCTTTGAACATATAGCTTCAAAATAAAATTCGCCAACTGAAACTCTACGTGAGAAATACTAAATCAAAATCTACAAAAATCATAGGGCTTCCTTTAATAAAAAATTAAGAATTTGTATTCTAATTATGATTTCTAAAATAAATGATTTCATTAATTAGATAAAATTAGCTAAGTTATTAACATCTGCATGTGCTCAGACATAGAGATTTCAAGTACAAATTTTAATGTCTGAAAAGGTTGCGCATGTTAAGTTGAAATCAAATAAAAATCTGAAATCAATCTCATAATTCAGAAATAAATACTGCATCATAAAGTCTTAAAAATATCTGCATGGGCCCCAACATTAAGCTAAATGCTTAAATTCAAGCGTTTGAGGATATTACGCTGGTTGTTTCCCGGTTTAGTATCAGGACTGAGTCCGGGTTAACAAAATCTAAAAACCTATAATAAGAGTTTCAAATCAGTGAAATATCTGAGAAACTAATTCTGTCAGGTGATAGTAGATCTAATTCTTTTAGCTTAAACTTGAGTGATCTAAAGCTCTTAAACATATTCAAATTAATCAATTTTTTAAATCAAATTAACTCAAATTAAATATAAATCTAAAAACTGTTCAAATGAAATCTAATCATTAAAAACTTAAAACAAACTCAATCTATTCACCTATCGCAATTATTTATCGGGGGTGACAAACTAATAAAACTCTAGCTCACAAAAGAGCCAATGTCAAATCAAGTGTTCTACTATGTTCACTCTCAATCAATCTCTTACCAGTAAGGATGTGGTCCATGTCCTCTGACTGCGTGGCTTGGCCAAGAGCTCCAGATGAAGCGCATACCAAAGTCCTCGACGGGTGGTTTGGCCAGTCAGACTCCATTATATTACGATCATGATCATAGTCTTTATGCTCTCCAATGGCTCTGCCCTTTGAGTTGTGAATCATAATGTATACTTGATAGGGCAAACTTCCCTCTATTAGCTAAGGTACTTAAGCCTGTCTCTTTAGACAAACACCAACCCAGGTCTACAAGGATTTCTTGGATGACGTAACCCATGCGTTGTTGATAAGGATCCTTCAGTTAGGTTGGGTCGACTACCTCCTCTGACTAAGTAGACTAGGGATCACGACGGCACGGGATGACAAAACTATGGGATCTAGATCGAGCACGTCATCATTCCCCCAACCATCCAGTTTAAGTTAAGATGGTGAATTTCATAATCTAAATTTTGAAACTCCACATGCTGCTACTATAAGCTACGCATTTAGCGACCTAATGACTAGCCTTAATCGAAAGTTCCCTCTCACTTATTGGGTGGGGTAATTAACTATAGGGGCTTGCGCCTATAGGAAACTTGGAACCAGATACAAAGTTCTCACCAAATGAGGATGAAATCTTTGGGTAGTGTCTTATCTACTATTCCATCTGCTTTCTGAAAATTACACCGACACCTCAATCACTCTCTTTAATCAATTCAATATTGTCAAGAGGTCGGTGGTGAATTTTTGGAGCCCAAAGATTTCTGGCGACACCACTGAGGACAGGATTCTCTTTCCATCTTTGGCTAGTCATATATGTGCTATATTAGCAATAAAATTTCTCAAAATAAAATAAAAAAATGGTGATTTAAGTGTGTAATAAATTTAATATGAGACTCTGTGTAGAATGAATCATTCCGTAGAGTATTATTTTATCCTGCAGTACCTCTGCATCTTGAAAGTGTGGGGTGAAATAATAATTGCTAATTACTAATCCCCATCTTTCACTTTTACAGAATGGATCTACAAAGCACTCATTTCACCATTCAGTTAGGTTGTGGTGCGAACATCTGCCTAGCCAACACCGTCATCAACACAGGAGATGTTAGGGCTACAATTCAATTTGGTAGCTTGAATTTCCCGACAAGACAACCATTTAGGCTTGCAGACTTCATGCCTAAACTTTGAATTGCTGAATCAGATGAAGAAGATAATGATGAATCTTGTCTAGTAGAGACATGTCGAATTATCTACGTGAAGTCAAATGTTCTTTAGCATCAGTTACTCCAAAATGACAAGGGGAGTCAGATAGACTCGACCAACCCGTCAAAATTTTTATCAGGAAAGCAAGAAGATCCTGAGGAGCTAATGTCTGAATTTTGTTTAATGACTCAACAAGACAATAACAATTCAGATGAAGATCTATGTTTTCCCGATGGAGAAGAGTCAGACTCATCCATATCATCACGTATGAAACATATGAAGTTGAAAAATGAGTCTAGCCATTTTGGCCAATCTCCAAGAATAAGAAGGGAATTTGAAGAAACTACCTCTTCAGAAGAATCTAAGCAAGATAAGGTGATTCAGGTTCAGTTGAGAAGTGGTAAAGTTTTACCACCTTTATCAAAGAAGGGAAATGCAAATAAAGACAAAGATAAACAAATTGAAGTCAATGAGGATATCATTCCCAAAAATCTTAGAGTGAAGCCTAAATCAAGCGAAAATATAGATTATAATATTCTATCACATCTTAGAAAGATCCCTGCATAATTGAGTATGTACGAGACTCTTTTGATGTCAAAAGACCTCCGAGAGACTTTGATACAGGCTCTCAAAGATCCGAAGAGTTATGAAGCTTACTTTGCTGAAAATGCATGACTGAAATATTGCAAACTCAAGATCTCCCAATAATCACATTTTCTGAAGAAGATCTTATGTTGGGAACGGCAGATCACAATCGTCCTCTATATGTTACTGCAGAGAGTGATGGCATCACAATCATCCGAATATTGATTGATCCAGGTTCTTCTATCAATCTTATAAGTCTAAAGGTATTAAGAGGATTATCCCTTGATATCAAACATCTTGGGAGAGATAAGTTGATGGTTCATGGTTTCAATGAAAATGGACAGAAAACTCTGGGTTCTTTTATTCTCTCACTCAAGTTCATAAATTTATATACAGAAGCCAAATTTCATGTAATCGATACCAATACATCATTTAGAGCTCTCTTGGGCCGACCGTGGTTGCATGAGTATGACATAGTCCCATCAACTATGCATCAATGTATGAAGTATCTGAAAGATGGAGAAGAATTTAGAATTCTCGGTAACCTACAATCATTCTCCATCAATGAAACAAAGATCTATGAAGATGCAAAATATTTTATTCCTAAAGAGCCTAAGCCGACAGAGCTTCTTGAAGCGGTAACATCCACTTCAGGAACTGAAAAGCTATTTCACAAGGTGAAAGAGCAGAAGCAAAGTGGAAGAAAGAATGCAATGCTGACTCTCCCTAAAGAACTTGATTATGCACCTAAATCAAGAAAATTAGTTCCTCATTTAGGAAGTGACACAGAAGGAGAAGATATTCTTGTCAAATCTAAGGGAACTTATAAGCTCTCAAAAAAAGCAGAATATGAAATAAGTGATTCTGATTCAGACTATGATTTTGAATCTACTTATAAAAATAGAGTTTAGATGGCTGCATCAAGGAGGATAGCTCACTTTACAGAGTCAAATGACTCACTCAAAATTATACCCATCCCTAAGCAGTGCTTCAAAGAAATCACTCCACTGGAGGTTCATGATATTGAAAAATTGATAACATTCTATATGCCACCGTTGAGTGAGAGTGGCAGAATAAGAACTCTATTTTACAAATTTGAAGAGTCTCAACCTGACAATTTTGAGTAGCTTGCTCAACATGAAAATTATGATGAGATAGTGTCGACAAGAATACCAATTATTATCCACAGAAATTATGAAGAATGATGCATAAGCATGGAATTCATATTGAAATTACTAAACATAAGACTCAAGTCTTTAACAAGATGTGAAGCCAAAGAAGTTCTCAGGCATCACGAAGAAGTGATAAATTTATCACTAAAGGTCTTGGGTTCATCCGCAAATCTCATCAAAATAGAGCATGTTATAATATAATAGAAGCTGAGATAAAGACTAATAGTAATGAAGGAGATGATTCCCATGAAATTCTTCTTAAAAATGATGAAGAAGTAGATTTCAAACCTGCACCTAAAGAATTAAAGATGGTGGACAAATAGTTACTATGGATGAACTTAAAGAAATCAACCTAGGAGGTTAGGATGATCCCTATCCAACTTTCATCAATGTCTTTCTGCCTCATGAGAAAGTTGAAGAGCTAAAAATGTTACTTTATGAATTCAATGATTGCTTTGCTTAGACATATTTTGAAATGCAAGGCTTATCCCCTGATGTAGCTGTTCACAAACTAGCTATAAACCAGACGTGACGCCTGTTAAACAAGCTCCTAGGAGAATGAGATTGGAGATTGAAGAACGTGTTAAACTAAGAAGGCTCAGCGGGCTTCATCGAGAGGAGAAGTATGCATTGGATAGCTAACATTATCCCGGTTAGGAAGAAGGATGGCCAAATCCATCTCTGTATTGACTTACGAGACCTAAATAAGGCGTGCCCAAAAGATGACTTTATGCTTCCAATATCAGAACTATTGGTGGACAACACTTCCAACTATGACATGTTCTCATTTATGAACGAATCGTCAGGATACAACCAAATTAAAATGACACCTTAAGATGAAAAACATACATCATTTAGAACACCTATTGGCATCTATTGCTACACTGTCATGTCTTTTGGCCTGAAAAATGCTGGAGCTACATACCAAAGAGCCATGACACGTATTTTTGATAAGTTGATTCATCAAAAAGTGAAATGTTATGTTGATGATCTCGTGGTGAAAAGCTTAAATCGTGAAAATCACTTTGAAGACTTGAGAATAGTATTAAAGAGAATCAAGAAATATGATCTCAAGATGACTCCTCTAAAATGTGCATTCGGGGTATCCTCTAAAAAATTTCTCGGGTACATTGTACGTCACAGAGGTATTGAAATCGATCCTACTAAGATCAAGACAATTGTGGAGATGCCTCCATTGAAGAGTTTGCATCAGCTTCATTCTTTACAAGGACAACTCGCATTCATCCATCGATTTGTATCAAACTTATCAGGACACTGTCAACCATTTACAAGGTTGATAAAGAAGGATGCTCCATTCAAATGGGACAAAGAGTGCCAAGAAGCCTTCAATAGCATTAAAAGCTACTTGTTAAATCCACCAATCTTGGCAGTGCCTATTCTTGAGAAGTCCCTCATTCTATACACAACTACATTAGAAGAGTCCCTTGGAGCATTATTGGCACAACACAATAAAGAAAGCAAAGAGAATGCTCTTTATTATATCATTCAGAGGTTGATTGGAGCAGCAATGAGATACTCTCCAATAGAGAAGCATTATTTAGCATTGATCTTTGCAGTCCAAAATCTCCATTACTATATGTTATTTCACAAGATTATCCACATCTCAAGGATCAATCCGCTGAAGTATTTGATGATAAGACCAACGTTGACAGGTCGCTTAGCAAGATGGGTAGTATTATTTTTACAATTCGATATCACATATTTTCCACAGAAAGCAGTGAAGGGACAAGTCTTAGCAAATTTTCTAGCTGCACATCCTATCCCTATGGACTCTTCTCTTAATGACGATTTGCTCGATGAGCAAATTATGCTTATTCATGAAAGAGAAAAATTATAAATTTGGGAAATGTACTTTGATGGAGTCTCATCGATCAAACAAGTCCAATATCTAAAGTTTCCAAGAGCAAGAGCAGGAATTAGCATCGTCTTCATAACACCAGAAGGAGGGATATGACACGATCATATAAATTGATCGAGCCAAGAACTAATAACGAAGCTGAATATGAAGCATTAGTGGCAGGTCTTGAAGAAGCTATTTTCATAGGCATTCAAAACCTGCATATTTTTGGTGATTCTCAACTTATTATAAATCAAGTACTTGTCATCTATAAAATCAACAAGCTTGAGTTAGCTTTCTATCCAAGCGACTTATCGAGCTAATGAAGCAGATATCAAATATCACACTAACTCGAGTCTATCGATCTGAGAATAATAAAGCCAATTGCTTAGCAAAATTAGCTAAGGAAATGACAAGTATGAATGGTGATTATATCATGATCGACATATTTACCTGACGAGTTCTAGAGCCAGTAAAATATAAATCCACGTAAGTAGAGGGGTTATCAAAGCTGACCCTGTAGGATGCGACTCAGGTTGCTCCTTATACTCTCCAAAATAAATAAAAAGTTGTACCAAAAAGGGCTAAGAATGACATTGCTTCAGAAAAGCAGTGTGAAGCATTTACGGTAGAAGAGTCACATGATTGGAGGTAACTCATCAACGACTACTTTAAAGAAAGTAAATTACCAAGTAATAAATCACTGGCAGCTCAAATCGAGAAGAGAATGCTATGCTATGCTTTCGTCAATAATACTTTATATTGTAGATCCTTTGAATAAACGTGGCTATGATGCCTAGATGTAGATGAAACTAGCAAAGTGATGGTTAAAGTTCATGAAGGACTTTGTGGTGCACATCAGTCAGGTCCTAAGATGGTAGTAAAGATTAAAAGGATGGGTTATTATTGGTCATATATGGTGAGAGACTGCATTAATCATGCTAAGAAGTATCATGAGTGTCAAGTACATGGGAATCTCATTCATCAATCTCCGAATCCATTACACTCAACAGTAGTGTCTTGTCCATTCGAATGCTGGGGTATAGATATAATTGGACCAATTGACCCACCGTTAGTAGCTGGTCACCACTTCATGCTAGCAGCGACTGACTATTTCTCTAAGTGGGTTGAGGCTACCCCATTTAAATAAGTTACTACTGACCTAGTGATCAACTTCTTCACGCATAATGTGGTCTATAGATTTGGAGTGTCGCGTCGAATAATTTCTGATAATAGCATAACTTTCAAAAGTGCAAAGGTTTATAGATTCGTCGATCGACACAAAATTGATTGGCGATACTCCTCAATATATAATCCAAGAGCAAATAGTTAGGCAGAGGCTTTCAATGAGACATTGGTCAAACTGCTCAAGAAGATTCTCACTAAAAATAAAAGAGAATGAGATACCAAGTTAGTAGAGGCACTATAGGCGTATCGAACTACCTACAAGACATCGACTAAAGCCACTCTCTATTCATTGGTATTTAGAACTAAAGCAGTTCTTCCGCTAGAAGTTAAGTTGCCTTCACTTTGAGTAGTCATCCAATACAACCTAACTGAAGATCAAAATGCTCATTTGAGAATGGAAGAACTCGAAGTGCTTGATGAAATTAGATTATAAGCTCATCAAAATTTGGAAGTCTATCGAGCAAAGATGTCGAGGGCTTTTGACCATATGGTGCGGCCTCGAACATTCTAAAAAGGAGAATTGGTTCTAGTGCTGAGAAGATCAATTATCCCCAATCAAAAATTTGGTGGCAAATTTGAGCCTAACTGGGAAGACCCTTTTGTCATTGAAAAAGTATACTAAGGAGGGGCATACCATCTCATCAACCTAAATGGTGAAAAATCAATGCAGCCAATTAATGGTCGATACTTGAAAATATATTATACATGATGAATATATTCTCGATGTACAATAGAAATTCTCTTGCAAGACAGGAGGTATTTTTTTACTATATTTATTTAGGTCTACATCGTGCTTCATGTCGAGATTCCTAAATAAATATACCCACTTCAGATGAAAGAACTTTTTTGTGAAAATTTTCTTGTTACAGAGGGGACATTTTTAGATTTATATATATTGATGAAAGTAATGTTACATGTTAAAACCCTCTTAAGAGCATATCAATTTAAATATTGATGTAATTGCTTAGTTTCATCTTGAAAGCTCTTTTAAATGTGCTTTAGAATTCCCCCTGCAATACATGAGATATTTTTTAGTTTATGTTAAGTTTATTTAAGTTGACATCGTGCCATAAGGCGAGATCCTCAAATATATGCTAATTCAGATTGACACCGAGCGTTGCACCGAAATCTCTGAATATATCTATAATTGTCATTGCTAAGTTGCAGATTCCTACAAGAACAAAAAGAATCTTTTGCTACGCATGAAAAGATAGCCTCAAATGTCAAGAAAAATTTTCTCCCAGATTCGTCAAATGTCAGAGAACAAGTCAAAAGAACTCCCAATTTTGGAAGCTTCAATCTATTGAGTTGGTAAAACATCAACCTCTACATCCTAAAGTATAAGACACAGATGGGTTCTAAAGGTTAAATTTCATAAATGGCCGAGTTACTGACGCTCTCCTCACTCAACAAGCCGCGAGAAAAGGCCGCAGTGAAAGAGCCCTCGATCATCAATCTGATGACAAAACTAACAATCCATCACAGCTTAAGTCGAAGGCTCGAGTAGGTTCTAAAGGTCAAACTCAACAAGCCCAAATATAGTTAAGTTGCTGACATTCTCCTCACTCAACAAGCCGTAAGAAAAGGCTGCAGTGAACGAGCCCCTGCTCGTTAGTCCAATGATGATAGTTGTTCAATCTCAAACCAGATCTAGCTTAGTGATTATAAGCAACCAGGATCTAAGAGATCTTTCTACTTGATCAATAGACCAAGATAATCTGAGAAAACTCTCAATTTATTCTCAAATGATCTGATCAAGCTCAAAGCACAGATCAAAGCCATTCTCCTCATCAGGTCTGTCAAAGCAGAAAGCACAGAACTGAGAAAGTAATTTCATAGTTCATACAAAACTGATGGTCAAACTAAAAGAATTTTATGGTTATTCAGTCAATTAATACACACGTTG
Source organism: Cymbidium sinense (assembly GCA_021442155.1). Taxonomy (NCBI): domain Eukaryota; kingdom Viridiplantae; phylum Streptophyta; class Magnoliopsida; order Asparagales; family Orchidaceae; genus Cymbidium; species Cymbidium sinense. Next base: position 15,956,204 of record CM038216.1, on the reverse strand, counting down.
CTAGACTAATAACTCAACATTGATCCTATATAAGATGGAAGGTTGGGTCATCTGTATGCACCCTTCAATGAATCCGTCAAAGCAGCAAGCATAAGATTCATGATATAAATACACTTCCTGACAAGTCAATATGGATAAATCATGTCATTCCTTCATTAAGTCCGTCAAACTTAAAGCTTGGACAGAAGGAATTTCATATCCGACCAAGATGGATAAACCAATTCCCCAGTGGAATCCTTCATCAAAATAAATAAACTAATTCCTCCATCAAACCTAACCAAACACAGAGCTAGGGTGGGAGGAAACTAAAATCTGCAATGATATAAAAGAAAGAGATATTCAGCAAAGCCATTGAAGCAGAAAGTTGATGGTGTAAGAACTCTTATCTATATGATAAGTTGATTCTGATAAATTGGGCAATCTCGTCATTTAGCATGTCCTAAACAAGGCATCATACTAATGACAAATCCTGTCAAAAGCTCTATAAGCTATTGCAATCGAAGCTGAAATGATCCAAGTTTCATAGCAAGCACACAAATTAAACCCAACGCACAAAGTATACAAATCAAGCCCAGAGCACAAATCAAAGCTGATCTTCTCATCAAATCCCCAAAAGTAAAAAAGTACAAAAGTAACAGAGGAATGCTGATATCCACTAATACAACAAGATGATATATGACTAATAAAAAAAAGTGAAGTACATCATGGGAGCCTGGGATCGTAGTTCAAGCTAAATAAGTCGCTAAAGGGCCGCCACTCTCAGCCAACTATAAAGCATCAGTAGCTCTGATCAAAGCAGTCTCAACATCTACCATGAGTTGACGAAGCATTAACGATCGCTCGCCTATAGCTCGAGCACTTCGTCTGCACCTCCACTCCGACAGCCAACTGTCGACTAAGAAGCATCTATCGAACTCTGACAATCATGTCGTAGAGCCTCAACACTCTCCTCAAACTCATCATGCTCTTGGTAGCGCCTCCCCTACGAGCGAGCTCAAGCTCAATAAAGTACTATAGTGGACAATACTGAGCGATCTCATCCTGTGGATTAAGAACTCTATGTCTCTATAAAGAGTATCCAGATACTTGATAGCCTGCTCCTCCGAGCCAGTACGAGCTAAAAGGTCCAAAGTGGTGTTCACATAAGATGTGAAGCTGTCTAGTGACTCTGGTGAGTCCAAAGTAAGCCGAGAAACCACGTCCTTCAAAAACACCAAGCTGCAATCCTGCATGCCCCTGTCACGTGGATTTGGCCTATAGGGATGGCGATGGTTGATCTCAGACTCGTAACCTACATCAGGCACTGCAAGGAACAAATGAAAATAATCAGCATAAAGTAGAGAAGTAAATGTAAAGAAGGATAGCTAAAGAATAAAGAAAGGGGAGAAAGTACCTAAACATGATGAATCCGACTGAAGTGGTGTATCATAAGAGATATAATCCTCGAGGACCCTCACTATCTGATAAGCTCCAAGGCTATGTACTGGCTCATTAGAGGCCTCACTAGGCATGAGGTCCCCCACCTCAGAAGTTCCCCAAAGGAAATAGGCAGAGTCAGGCTCAGTAGAGAAAGGTGGCTCCACAGAAGTGGTAATAAAATCAGAAGTGCTAGTATCAAAGGTCGACACACACGATAGCCCAATTCCGGAGTCCTAAATAACATCTCTAGTGCTGCTTGACACCTGTGGCACTTCATCAGAAGTCATAAAGGCGGGGGGAGGACTCGGAACAATCAACCAACCATAGGCTCCGTAGGTTGACTACACCTACGTCTGCGAGTCGGTGAAGAAATATCAGTGTAGTTAGGAGCAGAATCCCTAGCTCTAACTCTAGCACGAGAAGGGGTATCCTCAGCCCTAACCTGCTCGCCAACTGGTGCATCTATCAATAATCAAATTAGAGTATCAGATACACCGAACATATTTTAAAATAAAAAAAGAGGGGAGAGAGAACAAAAGTATTGAAAGAGAAGAAAATAGTTATTATACCTCTAATGCTAAAATCTCCTGCTAATGGTACCGACGATGAGTCCTCTGATCTCGAGGAATGCCCAAAATCCTCATCCTGCATTCACATCTCATGGAACCATGCTCCAGAAAAGGACTAAAAGATACTGCACCTGGGATAGTATAACTAACCCCGATGACCCTGGGGGCTATCTAAAATGAGCACAATACCAAGCCTCGAAATATAGCCAAGCAATCAAGCATCAAAGTAACGCGTGCTCAAGGGGAATCATCTGATCCTCCTAAATCCACTACACCGGGATGAATGGCCCGCTATCACGGCCAACTGAAGAAACCAAACCTGCGGTAACTCGACAGTCGAGCCCTCTATAACAACTAACTGTCCAAATCGATAACATAACCATCCTGGACGTATACTGAAAAGGTACTCAGCTACTCTCAATGTCCGACGACCATGAAGCAAAGAATATCTACCATTCTTATCAACACTGTCAACAAGATCAATCCTTATCAAGTCAGAGGGTAAGTCGAGTATATCCGTCTGGTGAACCAATAAAAATTGATCTCTGACCAAATGAGGAGCAAAGAAGAGCATGCGAATCCTCTCCATCTCCAAAGTAGAGGATGCTCGATATAACTGTAAGACTGTAGGATATCCTCACTCTAAAAAGAATGTTGGATACTCAAAACAAGCAAAGGCACAATGTATGTGGAGATGAACCCAATCATATAAGTACTACCAAGGTAGAATCACATCTCACAGCTCTAGGGAACCTGCCTTAGAAATCACCTCCAATATCTTATAAAGCCTGGCTAATACTGCTGGGGCAAGAGAAACTCACTCACCTCGAGAGATCCTGTTGGCTACTAATAAAGCACAAGCACAAAAATGCAGATTCATGTCACTATAAAATCGGCTAAGAATAGATCCTTGCTCAATCCTTATAGTGCTGGAGAAGTCGCTCCTGTTAATGAAACAGGCTCCGTAGTCTCCTCGGATAAGCAACTACATTTAGACACACCTAATCGAAAAGGGTCATGTAGTGCTACAGTCTCCTCAGATAGAGCATAATCCTACAAGAAGCTTTAAATCCATGTACTCATAGGTAATGCAGCTCATGATCGTCTAGAATGCCCTGACACCCTGAAGGTCTGGTGATAGTAGTCCAGAAGATCAATATAAATAGAAGGCATAGCTAGCTTACCTCATCGATCATAATCATCTAAAGGCTACCTATGAAATAACTCCCCATCAAGTGGAACACACTCCTCGTAGTGATAACCAAATACGGGAAGACTCGACACAGCCTGTAAGTCCAAAAGAGTGATTGTCAACTCCTCCGGGCCAATCCAGCAAGTGTTACTACTAGGGTCCCATAACTCCACTACTCCACGACCCCAAGAAGAAGGCATACCCCCAAAGTCAAATAAATATATATATACTGTCTCATAAATGTTGGATATCCGTAAAGTATCTCTGTGAGCCTGTATAATATACCTAGCCCATGTGAGATATCCATGGGAAAGAGTAGAATCGCCAATAGAGGAATCTCGGCAGTCTAGTGTCAGAATGACGGTGGCTCGTGAGTCTGGGATGCCTTGTCACTCAATGTTAGTGTAAAGACATCACAATATCCAAAACTAACCTGAGCTACTATGCTATCCAAAGGATTGTAGTCCTCACACTTCAACTTAAGGATAGCCACCCAGTCTGCAGGATCCTCAAAAGTAAAGAAATCTGAAGTATAATCAAGAAGTAGGGAAGAGCGGCAAGAAGCCTGTAAAAATCACGCCCCAAGAGTATATCAAGCAGGTCAATCCTATCTCGATATCAACATCTCCACGAGGATCATGTCCAATAAGATAGCCACGCCAGTTTATCAAATGATAGATCATCGCTTTCCACCGAACATTCTCCTGTTCTCCTGCCAAGTGATAAGAGAAACGTTACATAAAAAATTTAAATAACAGTGTAATAAAGCATGTCCACCAGTTTCCAAGATGCAATAACAAAAAGTGGAACAAAAGACGATGGGGGAGAAAGAAGAAAACTAAAAGGCAACTAGTTTTCAACAAACGTGACTCGCTCTATGCGCAAATCACATTTGTTGGGGGGCATTTGTTGATCTCCATATATATGCCATAAGTCGGGTCAAACCCACAAGTCAAATTTGACGGACTTTTGAGGTGACAATACGCAAACTAAGGCTTAAAATGCACTGGATGTCACTGAAAATGGTTGAAACGACCTCCGATCGATGAACGGACTTCGCCATCATGTTCAAAACTTCAAAATTGATCAAGATTTAAATATTGCGCAATTTAATGATCAATCGATCAGGCGATCGAGCTATCAATGTGCCGACATGTATATCGGAGTCGGGAAGCTGCGACGATATTCAAATGACCTCCGTTCATGAAATTGATTATGTCGTTAGCTTTGAAACATCAAAATCTATCAAATAAGACTATTCACACTTAATTCAGACAAGTTTGCGTTAAAATCGAGCGGTTAAAAGCGGCGACACACACTTTGAGCTGAAATTGACTCAATTTGACCAACCAACCAAACGACCTATCGTGAAATGCTGTATCTAACAACAATAACCTTCAATTGATATATATATATATATATATATATATATATATATATATATATATATATATATATATATATATATATATATATATATATATATATATATATATATATATATATATATATATATATATATTGACCATGTGATTTTATTGGCATAAAATTCACATTAAAGTCGTTTAATCCATTTAAAAGTCAATTTAAAACAAAATAAACCTAACCTAAATCCTCTCTGCTGACGACTTCTTGCTGATGACGACTTCCTCATTTCACGAACCCATTTCTTTCGTTCGACAGAGTTCTAACTGTTCCCACACAAATACTTTTTTCTCCAAACCGATGCCCCTCTTTGATTTTCCATTTTTTCATCCGAATCAAGAAGGTTTTCCCAAAAAAAAAGAGGTGGTTTTCTCCTCATCCTTTTCCTGTTATCCTTTTCCCTTCTTCAAACCACAAAGATCTTCTCATTTCTTCTTCCTTTTCCCCCCGATCCAAAAATTGTTTCTTTTCTTTTTTTTTTTCTTCTTTTGTTTTCTATTTTTTTCTTTTCCTTCTCCAAACCGCAAAGAACTCCCCTCTTCCTCCTTTTCCATTTCACTAATCCCCTCATTTTCACAAAAAAATAGAAAATTTCACCTCTTTCCCTCGCAAAATTAATCTGAATTACTGATCGCCATAACTGGGAACAACTCACATGAGGTTCTTCTTCGGTCGGCCCCACTCCTCATTACCTCTTCAAAGTCGCTTTGCCGCAACCGAGGAAAAACACCGTCATGAGGCAGGTTCTCCTTTAGGTTTTCGGCGTTGCCTCCCATTTACGTCCCTTTTACGACCCTTCTCTTCGCCGTAACTGGAGAAGAACACCGCCATGAGGCAGGTTCTTCTCTTGGTTTTCGGCGTACCCAACCTCGTTCTCTTGTTGATCATTGTAATGCGCAAAAAGATTAGTGAGATATGTGAATGTGGATATATGCATGCTTGTATTTTTTTGCAGATTTGAAGGCCTCATCGTGCTCATGAGGGCATGACGAGATGAAAAACCGGTTGCGGTGTCACAAGACACTGCTCGTTATGCTCATGAGGCGTCGAAAGTGCCAACATCCGGGATCGCTTCCCTAATGTCAAAATTTCCAAAATCTCATGACTTAGAAAAATATGGAAAGTAAAAGAATCGGCTTATGAACTTTACACAATGAAACCTAAAATTAAAATTTAAATTAAAAAATTCCAAACAAAAAAAGGAAGAATAATAATATGCGACAAACACAACAAAAAAAATAAAACAAAAAGGGGGGAACGAAAAGCACTTATGAGATTTATTCAAGCATAGTTGAAAGCCCGTTAAAGTTTCTAACCACTCCCTTTCAAAATGCTCCAACTTCAACTCTTCAAACAAATGGAATAGAATAGGAGACTCCCTCTTAGCCTTATTTATAAATTAGAGAAGGTGAATACCTACTTCAATAAAAGGAGGGGGAAAACGAATGTAGGAAAGTTTTAATAAAAGATGGGGGAAAATGAGAATTACTTTGAGGGGGTAAATCTTCTCTTAAAATAACAAACTAAATTGTCCTTTGAACCTATAGCTTCAAAACAAAATTCGCCACCAGATCTGCAACTCTTTGTACAAGCAGATGGAATGTGATACTAAATTAAAATCTACAAAAATCATAGAGCTTCCTTTAATCAAAAACTAATGAAATTTATTCTAATTATGATTTTGAAAATCAATAATTTCATTAATTAGATAAAATTAGCTAAGCTATAAACATATGCATGTGCTCGGACATAGAGATTTCAAGTGCAAATTTTAATGTCTGAAAAGGCGGCGTAGGTTAAGTTGGAATCAAATGAAAATCTGAAATCAATCTCATCATTCAAAAATAAATACTACATAAAGTCTTAAAAATACATGCATGAGCCCCGACACTATGCTGAGTACTTAAATTCAAGTGTATGAGGATGCTGTGCAGATTGTTTCCTGGTTTAGTCTTAGGACTGGGTCTTGGTTAACAAAACTTAAAAAACCTATAATAAGAGTTTCAAATCAGTGAAATATCTGAAAAACTAATTCTGTCAAGTGACGGTAGATCTAATCCTTTATTAGCAGTTAAACACAATTGACAGGATCTAAAGCTCTTAAACACATTCAAATTAATCAAATTTTCAAATTAAATATCAATCTAAAAAATTGCTCAAATGAAATTTAATCATTAAAAGCTTAAAGTAAACTCAATCTATTCACTTTCCGCAATTGTTTATCTGGGGTGACAAACTAATAAAACTCTAGCTCACAAAGGAGCCAATGCCAAATCAAGTGTTATGTTATGTTCATTCTCAATCAATCTCTTACCGATGATGTGCCATGTCTCTAACTTGACCAATGGCTCCACAGATGAAGCATTGAAAAACCTTTTGATCGGTGGTTTAGCCTGACTCCATTATATTATGATCATGACCGCTCAGATGCTCCCAATGGCCGCCTTTGTGAATCATAGGATATACTTGATAGGGCAAACATCCCTTTGTCAGCTAAGGTACTTAAGCATGTCTCCTTAGACAAACACTACCCCAAGTTTACAAGGATTTCTTGGATGACATACATGTATTATAATGATCCTTGGGTCGGGTGATTACCTATGACTGTAGTAGGACCAGATGGTCGGATGACTAAACCATGGGATCTAGATCGGGCACATCATCATTCCCCCAACCATCCGGCTTAAGCTAAGATGGTAAATTTTATAATCTAAATTCTGAAACTCCACATGCTGCTACTATACGCTACGCATTTAGCGACCTAATGACTAGCCTTAATCGAAAGTTCTCTCACTTATTGGGAGGGGTAATTAACTATAGGGGCTTGCGCCTATAGGAAACTTTGAACCAGATGTAAAGTTTTCACCAAATGAGGATGAAATCTCTGGGTAGTATCTTATCTACTATTCGATCCTCCTTCTGAAAATTACACTGACACTTCAATCACTCTCTTCAATCAATTCAATATTGTCGAAAGGTCGGTGGCAAATTTTCGGAGCCCACAAAATTCTGGCGACTCCATTGGGGACATGATTCTCTTTCCATCTTTGGCTAGTCATATATGTGCTATAGTAGCAATAAAATTTCTCAAAATTCAAAACAACAAAATGGTGATTTAAATGTGTAATAAATTCAATATGAGGCTCTATGTAGAATGAATCATTCCGTAGAGTATTATTTTGTCCTATAGTACCTCTGCATCTTGAAAGTATGGGATGAAATAATAATTGTTAATTACTAATCCCCATCTTTAACTTTTGTAGAATGGATCTACAAAGCACTCCTTTCATGTTATAGTCAGCAACATCCGCCACCCGCCATCAACACGGAGATGTTGGGGCTACCATTCAATTTGGTAGCTTGAATTTCCGATCGTATTACAACTGAGTACCCACCGTGGTACATTCGTCTGAGGCCATGCCGGAAGATCTCGCCATCAAGCTTCTTAACCATGTGTGCCAAACCCAATCGTCGAGTTCTCCGATGAGAACTTCAATTTTCAAAAGGCTAGGTCAATCTGAAGCTCCCGTGACAAAAAGAACCGTTAGTGGACAAACTGTGTCTTTAATGCCTCATGGTACAACTGTTGCGCCGGTTGAACCTTTTGTACCCGGAAAGCATGCTCATGAAGCTTCATCATCAGGGAGTAAATTAACCAGAAGACAGAGAAGAAAGAGAAACGTTGAGCTGAGTGCTCAGCAAATCCCCTTTGAACGACCTAGTGAACAAACGATACTGCCGCCAGAAGCAAGTATCCCTACCCACAACAACTTTGACAACTTAAAGTGGGTAAAAAGGAATAGCTCTACTGGTGAAGTAAAATAGTCTTTCTGGAAGAACTAAACACATCAAGCTCCACCATCACAGAGGAGATAACCTGAAACATTATCTGTCATGATACATAAAGTTCTCAAAGTACCAAGGATAGAGGCCTAATGAAAAGAAGATTTCAGAGGCCTGTGGTGATAGAAAATACTGAAGCTCTACCAAGAAAGTTATCATCTCTTCTGGTAACTAGCCAACGAGCCCAGTACGCTTCGCATTGTGAGTATCTAAGCGTGACACTTAGACCTTGGGTCCAAGAATCCGCTGCTGAAAGGTCCCGGCGAAAAGAAAAGCAGATATGGAGGCCAAAGCCCCATAATGAAATTTTGAGTAATAAAAGAGGTATGACATATGATACATATACTCAAAAATCCACCTCAAAACCAACTCATCAGAAGTGCTTTATTTAATAATTTTTTCTTATCCCTCCTAAGCCATTTATGGTCATACCTCTCACCACTCTCCTTTAGCCAATAAAAATGCTCCATAGTCCATACCTCTTCCCCCATATTTCCTTCACGTGATGTCTACAAAAAAAAAAATTGATATATAAAATAATACTTTTAACTTGTTATTTTAGGGGCTATTTGGTTGGAATACAAAGTAAAGTAAAATAAATGCAAGGGTTTTGAAAATTTGAGTGTTTGGTTGGAAGACAAAGTAAAGTAAATGAATTTGAAATTCACTCCTTATTTATATTGTATTTGAATTCACTTTTAATTCTAAATACACCTCCATTTGTATGGTCCGCTTCATTACCGCCCTCCTCCACACCACCACCACCAATCATTAACCGCGTCACATCGCAGTGTCACCACTTTGGACGTCAAAATCATCAAAATATTTTACATTAATTTTTTTTACCAAACACAAAAAAATAAACTTATGAATTTATAAAACTCTCAACAAAATAATTATAAAGTCATTTATTTACATTGTATTTCTTTTATATTGAATTTCTTTTTCATCCAACTAAATAGCCCCTTAACCTATTCTAAATCGATTAGTTAAAACGAGATATATTTTTTTAAAAATAAAAGGAGAAGCTACTGTTGAGTCGTGCGTCTCTCTCCTCCCTATCATTTTTTCTGTTCTCGACCGAACACCCAGCCGCACTTTCTCTTTTTTTTCGTCTTCACTTTTAGGGGTCATTGGGATCGGTTTACTCTTTTAATCCGCTCTTTGAAATTCAAAAAAATCCGTATAAGATTTAATATAATCCAAACCAATCCAATCTAGTGTGCATTGGACGATTGACGATTTTTAATTTGCTAATCCGTCATTTGAAATTATAATCCGAAAATCCAATCCATATAAGATTTAATATAATCCGAACCAATCCAATCCAAAAAAAAGTTCGGATTTTCGGTTAGGTTTTTTAAAAACCGAAAATAATTAAAATAAAGAAAATATTATTTAATTAAAATGATATATTTGATATTTCAGAATTCATTTTATCATTTATGATTTATATTTTTTGAAATAGAAATACTCATATTTTTTGAAAAAGGTTTATTTTTTTGAATTATGATTTGAAAGACTTTGTCACTTTGTATTTAATAAAAAAATAAATATTAAATTTATTACTTAAAAGGCACTAATTAACTCACACAACACCTGTAATATAATAAAATATATTTCTTAAAGAAACTGTTTCTTCAAATATCTTTTTCTTTCACGCCATTTTTAATAGCATAACACATTTTCCATTAAACCAATAAAATTTATATGCTAAAAAAAGAAAATTTTCAATTGCAATATTAGTATATTACAAACATTCATAAATATTCCACATTTAAAAAAAATTATAATTACATATCGCAATAAACATTCATGAACATTCATAAACATAAAACATTCATAAACATTTTCAATTTCTCTAATAGACTAATTCTCTTCCACATTTACAAAAGGAAGCATGATCAAGATTGCCGATTCGATGAAAGAGTTTCATTTTAACCTGCATATTTCTTTTTCAAAAATGATAATCTACAAAATACAGATATAAGTAGTTATTAAACTTTGATAAGCAATAATATTAAAAGATTTAAAGATCTAATCATCCAACTAAAAGAGGTGGAAAGCAACAAATATAACAAATATATAAATATAAGAACTTTTAAGATAAAAACCTAATCTGAAGTTTATCTGTGAGGCTGTGCTTAATGGCAATGCTCATAGTTTCTTATTAATGTCTTGAAATATTAAACTGTTTATGATTGCAGCTAACTCTACTAATATTCTTTGTGGCAATTGCAACAGGGGTGACATATTTTATTATGATTAGAAATAGGAGATTAAACAAAGAGAGATTAAAAATGAAAATAAAATTCAAAAGAAAATAAAGGCTGCTCGCCAAAAAAATTACTAAGAGCAAATGTAATATGAGCATCCAAACCTTGGAGGTTACAATCACATACAATGCTACCAAATAGTAAATGAAATATAACATCAAAGTCATCATTGCCAAATCGCCAAACATTCCCAAACGTAATCGACAAAACCTGCCTCTGGATTAGTAAACATTAAACAACTCCACCAGCATAACAAATTATAAAATAATTCAGTACTCCATTCACTTTTAGATTTCAGCAGATAACAAAATGAAATTGCATGTCAATAGATAACAGGATAAGTGATAAGTCAGAGCAGAGCAATCCATGCTCACATTCAGATTTCAGCAAATAACATCAAAATCATCATCTTTTATAAACACTAAATAGTAAACAGGTTCATTTATCAAAAGGGAAACAGACAACACCCAACAGCCAACAGCCAACAAAGAGAGGAGACAGGAAAGCCGAAATCTATAGGGAAGCAGCTAACACCCAACAGCCAACATCCAGAAATAACCATCAAAGGCTCAAACCCACCACCAATGCAGCAGGAAAAAAACCAGTAGAATATAAGCAGTTGTTAATAAATGAAAATGAAAACACTAAGATCACTTTTGTATGTCTCTGTTCTCACCTAAACATTGGTATTACATATTATGTTAATTTACCTTCCCAAATGCATAACATCGACATAAAGGCCCCAAAGGCAAAATCTCCACCCAAAATCCCAAATAAGCAATAAATAGAAAGCTGAAAAGAGAATATAAGCAAAGAATACCAACACCCAACAGAGAGAGGAAACAGGAAAGTCGAAACCAAATATGGAGACCAAGAGGGCATCCAAATAAACCATCAAAGTTACCACTAATGCAGCTATGTGCCAGTGAAAAAAACACCACATCCAGCACCACCGAGTCACCGACCAAGATGGCAAGAAGAAAATACAAGGAAACACCGAAACAGCCAAAATTGTTAACATGGTGGAAGATGACTTTAACATTCAATACAAATAACAAAATAAGTAAGACTATAAGAGGGATTCAATACCAATAACCAATGTAGAAGCATCAAACATCCAAGGCAAGATAACAACCAATCCTAAGTCACCAAGCTAGAGAGACTGAGAGAGCCACAACTAGACGAAATCAGGAAAAGGAAAACAACCAAACAAAATTGAAAAAAACCAAAGCTAAGCAAATCCTTAAGAGTTAAAAGGCCATTAAGTTTAGGGAAAATAGCAACAACAGCAGGCTAACTTGTATCAGTATTTGTATATGTATCTATGATCAGACATCATTTCCTTTACCAAAAGTTTGGATCATCTATAACCTTTGATAGATCTGAAGAAAAAGAATTAATGCATAATATAGTATGGTAGTGATGTATGCGAAAAAAAAGTGTTGTAAGTAATTGGAAAAGTCTAAAAGATATAACAATACCTTCATCAAATTTATCAATGTCACGAATGTTCTCCTCAACATTGACTGGCTCATTTGTCCACTTTTCTCTCATCCAATCTTGGGCACAAATAAGAGCTTGCACTATTTTAGGAGATAAAGAGCTCTTAAAAGCATATAGAACACGGCCACCAGTACTAAAAGTAGACTCAGAAGCTACATGTTGATATAAGAACAGCCAAAATATCTCTAGCCATTTGAGATAAGATGGGAAACCTTGGAGCATTAACCTTCCACCATGTTAAAATGTTAAAGTCATCTTGCATAATTTTATGAAGTATTTATCTAAGTCTGTTTTCTCAAGATCATCTCTCCCATAATTATGCCTCTTAAACTTCTCAACCATCATGTACTTTCTCCCCACATCCCTTGGATCATGATGGCTTTCAACAATATTTTGTCTTATCTCGGAGAAATTTCATCTCGTTAACTAACTTCATCTTATAATCATAGAACATATCATGAGACCTTATTGCTCATGCCAAATTAGCCCCCTCCAAGCCAGGATACATATCCACTACAGTAAATTCAATATATCTAAGTTTGAACCTAGGATCAAGTACAACTGCAAGATAAATATTCATATTCATTTTATCAACATAACCCCAATACTTATCAAACTTTAATTTCATTTTCTTTGCCATGGTACTAACTTCAATATCATTATGTGATTCTCAACTTTGAAGCACATGGACCTCCAATCTCATGAAAGAAAGTGTTTGAAGTAACATATAAGAGAGCGAGCTCATAAAATCTTTCTAAGAATGTTACAAGCCTTCTTGCATTCTCCCAATCACCATCACATGGAACTCCACCTCCACCATGATTTGCATCCACTTCCTTCTCCAATTTTATTCTAAATTGAGGATCAACCTCTTCATATCTCTCAAAAGCTTTTTGAAACTGAAGTGCTGAATTTAACATCAGATATGTAGAATTCCACCTTGTAGGTACATCCAAACACAACAAGCTTTTGCTTTGTATTTTTTCAATTTCAATGCATTCTTTGAATTTTTTAAGTCTTGATGGAGACTAATGTACCTCTCGCTCTTACACAGAGATGATCTACCAACCTCCTTAATTCCATCAACAATAAGATTTATAATATGTGCAACACATCTCATGTATAAGAACTTACAATCAAGAAAACTTCCCTCCCGTTTAGAAAATTTCATCTGCAAATGATTGATAATACCATTATTGGAGCTAGCATTATCAACTGTGATTGTAAATACTGCATTAATACCCCAATCAATCAAACTTCTCTACCTCCTGCCCAACAATCTCCCCTCTATGACTATATATGGGATAAAAATTAATGACTCTCTTATTTAACTTTCAATCTTCATCAATATAGTGCACGGTTAGACACATGTAATTAATTCTCTGAATTGATGTCCATGTGTTGGTTGCAAACCCTAGTAGTTGAATCGTAATATTTTTTTCAAAGCATTCTTCTCATCTAAGTAAAATTCAAAGCCACGAGTGAGTGTCCAACGGAAGGTATTTTAAACATTGGGCAACATTGAGTCATAAAATATTTGATCCCATATCCTTCAACATGTTTGAATGGTAATTCATCCATAATAACCTGCTACTAAAGCTTTTCTAACGACTTCTTGATCAAACTTCCAAGCTTTGAGACCTCAGATTTTGTTCACCTTTGTCACTAGGTTGCAATACTAGTAGAGTTTGATTTTTTTCATGTTATGAGGATTCTTGACATACTGTAAAGATGTGGTAAAGTTGTAGTACCATTAAGCTTTGTATCACTATGATAAGTCTTCCCACAATAGTTACATTTACTCATCTTTTCTCCAATGAAACTATTAAATTTAGTAAAATGATCCCAGACATCTGATCTTGGTCGGATTGTCTTTCTTGTTCTTTTTTCAAAAGATGACTTGCTGCTTGAAGCACTTGCAATACATTGATTATTATCTTGATTGATAGGTGTTTGATTTTGGGAAGAACCAATCATGCTAGAACTCTCTCCGCAATGAGACATCTAATCAAAGTGTAAAGAGATCAAGTAAGAATAAGCCAAATGGGAGTACAAAAACTAGAAATTATATATGATATCTTGATTATACCAACATTAAACCTATCATGAAAAAAACCACTGTAGTAACTTTGGATGTATAGTCAAATTTTCTCCGCATATATGCCTTCTTTGTCATGTTTTCTTCTCGCAAGACAAAATTGTAATATTCCAATTTTTTAAAACCTAATTGATGAAAAATATTACCAAACAAAGCATTCCATAATCCCAATGCTTACTAGTTTTTTGAACAAGGAAAATATTTTAACAAGAAGTACTACTAGATTTCTTTGACAAATAACAAGAAAAGGTTATTAAATTTAACCCAACTATATTTTAGATTAAAATTGAATAACACATACATTTTTATACAATAGTATGTTCTTAATTGCAATTCAAATCTTCTGAAATTTGCCTTTTTTTTGTCTTATCCATTAATTAACTAAGAGATTTCAATGCAGAGAATTTCTGCTAGATCTAAAGTCTATAAATATTGGAGTATGATTAAGCATAATAGATCTTTGCATAATCTTTCGTTTTCATTGCTCAAAGATCTACAACTATAATTGTTCTTTAGTTGTTCCTGCAAATATAAGGTCTGACTATCTTTTAGCTAGTATATTTATAAGGTTCTTAGAGGTTTAGAGACATTGCAGAAGTTGTTAGAGTGGAACCTTTGTTAAGTTAATGTTTAGGACTATGTGTCAAACAAAATGCCATTACAACTAGAGAGTGATGAGTAGTAGCTATTTCTTGTGCGTTTTCAAGTTGAAGCATATGATGATGTGTAAAGGAAAAATAGAGTCAATATATGAAATGTTAACTTCTTTGATGATTTTGAATGTTTGGAGTCAAACTACCCTCGAATTCAAGTTGCAAGACCTTGCCAGACCATGTCAACGCTTTAGGTAGGATCTTGGGATTGCAACAAATTTTCCCAAATGATGAGTTCAACCTTTAGAAACTTCAAGTAGATATGATAGCATTGAAGATGTTGAGGAGAGGATTATCGATACATTGTTAAGTAGTATGAGAGTTAACTATAATGAAGTCGGCCATAATATTGATCACCTTCATCCCAAGTGATTGGAATCACAATTCATCCTTTGAATCACATTTAGAATGCATTTTCTAAAATATAAAGAAACATGCTTTAAGAAAAACACTAAGAAGTTAAAGAATTTATAACAAAAGTCACGAACAAATCAAACAAAAACAAAATAATCCATTTCTCCAATCGATTGAGCGGCCGAGATAAGAAATACCACAAAACCTGCCTCGGCCCTCCGCCCTCCGGAAGTCTCCAAACTTCCAAAGCAGAAGCCACAAACAAAACACTAAACAAAATAAAAAGAATCCATGAGAATCGAGACAAAACCTGCTGCATTGCTGAATTTGAGAAGAAGGGAAAAGTAGTAATTTCAGCATTGAGACGACAGAGGCAGAAGGGAGAAGTCGAGAAGAGAGCAAAAAACAAATGAATGGAATGAAAACGTCCACTGTTGATAGCCCTACAACGAATAGTCGAACAGAACAGAAGTTGAAGACGAAGAGAATTAGAGAAGTAGCCAGTAGGGATAAGACCATAAGACTGATAAGAGAACCAGGCCATGCGGTTGGGAATCAATGGGATTGCCATTTGCTTCATTGCCTTTGCCCTTTGCCTTTGGAGTTTGAGTTTGGCTTTTGCCCTTTCGCCTCTCCAGACACTAATCAATTTTTGCAGGGCACGAGCGCATGAGCGAATGATGCTAAGCCGCTAGCCTTCACTATCCACTATCAGTTCAGGTTAATTTTGGATTTTCGGTTTTTTGATATTATAAATTTTTAAATCCAATCCATAATCTAAAAATCAAAATTAGCTAAAATTAAATCCAAAATCCAAAATAAAATTAAAAAATCGATCCAATTTAAAAATTTCGGTTCGGTTTTAAACGGATTTTCGGTTTAAACCGAATTATGCACAGCGCTAATCCAATCCAAAAAAAAGTTCAGATTTTTGGTTCGGTTTTTTAAAAACCAAAAATAATTAAAATAAAGAAAATATTATTTAATTAAAATGATATATTTGATATTTCAGAATTAGTTTTATCGTTTATGATTTATATTTTACGAAATAGAAATATTTTGAAAAGGTTTATTTTTTTGAATTATGATTTGAAAGACTTTGTCACTTTGTATTTAATAAAAAAATAAATATTAAATTTATTACTTAAAAGGCACTAACTAACTCACACAACACCTGTAATGTAATAAAATATATTTCTTAAAGAAACTTTCACCCCATTTTTAATAGCATAACACATTTTCTATTAAACCAATAAAATTTATATGCTAAAAAAAAGAAAATTTTTAATTGCAATATTAGTATATTACAAACATTCATAAACATTCCACATTTAAAAAAAAATTATAATTACATATCGCAATAAACATTCATGAACATTCATAAATATAAAACATTCATAAACATTTTCAATTTCTCTAATAGACTAATTCTCTTCCACATTTGCAAAGGAAGCATGATCAAGATTGCCGTGATTCGATGAAAGAGTTTCATTTTAACCATTGCATATTTCTAAAATGATAATCTACAAAATCTGATATAAGTAGTTATTAAACTTTGATAAGCAATAATATTAAAAGATTTAAAGATCTAATCATCGATAAAGAGGTGGAAAGCAAATAAATAAAACAAATACATAAATATAAGAACTTTTAAGAAAAAACGACGAAGTTTACTTGTGAGGCTGTGCTTAATGGCAATGCTCATAGTTTCTGATTAATGGCTTGAAATATTAAACTATTTATGATTGCAGCTAACTCTACTAATATTCTTTGTAGCAATTGGAATAGGGGTAACATATTTTATTATGATTAGAAATAGGAGATTAAACAAGAGAGATTAAAAAAATGAAAATAAAATTCAAAAGAAAATAAAGGCTCAGGCTCAGTCAAAAAATTACTAAGAGCAACGAATATGTGAGCATCCAAACTCCGTGATTGGAGGGTTACAATCACATACAATGCCAAATGAAAAATGAAATATATCAAAGTCATCATTCGAAATCACCGCCAAACATTCCCAAATGCATCAAAAAACCTACCTGGATTAGTAAACATTAAACAACTCACCATACAAATTACAAAATAATTCATTTTCAGTTTTATAACAAAATGGAATTGCATGTCAATAGATAACGGGATAAGTGATAAGATAGAGCAATCCATGCTCACATTCATATTTCAAATAACATCAAAACCATCATCTTTTATAAACACTAAATAGTAAGCAGGGTTCATTTATCAAAGGGAAAGGAACACCCAACAACACCAACAAAGAGAGGGAAACAGAAAGAAATCTATGGGAAGCCCAACACCCAGATCCGAAATAACCATCAAAGGCTCAAAGCCACCACCAATATAGTAGGAAAAAAACTAGTAGAATATAAGCAGTTGTTAATAAATGAAAATGAAAATACCAAGATCACTTTTGTATGTCTCTGTTCTCACCTAAACATTGGTATTACATATTATATTAATTTACCTTCCCAAAGGCATAACATCGACAGGCAAAATCTCCACCCAAAATCCCAAATAGGCTAAATGGCTAGCAAAAGCAGAAGAATAAGCAACAATGACCAACACCCAACAGAGAGAGGAAACATGAAAGAAACCGAAAGCCATGGGAGACCAAGAGGGCATCCGGAAATAACCATCAAAACCACCAATGCAAGCATGAAAAAATACCACATCCAAGAGAGTCACCGACCAAGATGGCAAGAAGCAAATACCAGGAAACACCGAAACAGCCAAAATTGTTAACATGCTGGAAGATGACTTTAACATTCAATACAAATAGCAAAATAAGTAAGACTATAAGAGGAATTCAACACCAATAACCAATGTAGAAGCATCAAACATCCAAGACAAGATAACAACCAATCCCAAGTCACCAAGCCAGAGAGACTGAGAGAGCCACAACCAGCCGAAACCAGGAAAAGGAAAACAACCAAACAAAATTGAAAAAAAATAAAAGCTAAGCAAATCCTTAAGAGTTAAGAGGCCATTAAGTTTAGGGAAAATAGCAACAACAACTTGTACGTATCTCAGTATCAGTATCTGTATGATCAGAATTCTTTACCAAAAGTTTGGATCATCTATAACCTTTGATAGATCCGAAAGAAAAGAATTAATGCATAATATAGTATGGTAGTGATGTATGGTGAAAAATAAGTGTTGTAAGTAATTGGAAAAGTCTAAAAGATATAACAATATCTTCATCAAATTTATCAATGTTAATGTAATGTTCCCTCAACATTGACATGCTCATTTGTCCACTTTGCTCTCATCCAATCTTGGGCACAAATAAGAGCTTGCACTATTTTAGAGATAAAGAGCTCTAAAAGCATCTAACACGGCCACCAAGACAAAAAGTAGATTTAAGCTATATTTGATATAGAAACCAAAATATCTCTATCCATTTGAGATAAGATGGGAAACCTTGGAGCATTAACCTTCCACCATGTTAAAATGTTAAAGTCATCTTGCATAATTTCTTGAGTCTAAGTAAGTATTTATCTAAGTATGTTTTACTCTCAAGATCATCTCTCCCATAATTATGCCTCTTAAACTTCTCAACCATCATGTACTTTCTCCCCCCATCCCTTGGATCATGATGGCTTTCAACAATATTTTGTCTTATCTCAACAATTTCATCTCTATTCTGTTAACTAACTTCATCTTATAATCATAGAACATATCGTAGTAGCTTATTGCTCGTGTCAAATTAGCCAAGCCGGGATACATATCCACTACAAAGAAATTCAATATATCTAAGTTTGAAGGATCAAGTACAACGCAAGATAAATATTTATATTCATTTTATCAACACAACCCCAATACTTATCAAACTTTAATTTCATTTTCTTTGTCTTCAATATCATTATGTGATTCCCAACTTTGAAGCACACATTGGACATCCACAATCTCATGAAAGAAAGTGTTTGAAGTAACATATAAGGAACCGAAAATGCGCAGAGTTAGCTCATAAAATCTTTCTAAGAATGTTACAAGCCTTCTTGCATTCTCCCAATCACCATCACATGGAACTCCACCTCCACCATGATTTGCATCCACTTCCTTCTCCAACTCTATTCTAAATTGAGGACCAACCTCTTCATATCTCTCAAAAGCTTTTTGAAACTGAAGTGCCGAATTTAACATCAGATATGTAGAATTCCACCTTGTAGGTACATCCAAACACAACAAGCTTTTGCTTTTATTTTTTCAATTTCAATGCATTCTTTGAATTTTTAAGTCTTGATGGAGCCTAATGTACCTCTCGCCGCTTCCACAATATCTACCAAGCTTCTTAATTTCATCTTGAACAATAAGATTTATAATATGTGTAACACATCTCATGTGTAAGAACTTACAATCAAGAAAACTTCCCTCCCGTTTGGAAAATTTCTTCTACAAATGATTGATAATACCATTATTAGAGCTAGCATTATCAACTGTGATTGTAAATACTTCATTAATACCCCAAATAATCAAACATCTCTCTACCTCCTGCCCAACAATCTCCCCTCTATGACTATATATGGGACAAAAATTAATGACTCTCTTATTTAACTTCCAATCTTCATCAATATAGTGCACGGTTAGACACGTGTAATTAATTCTACGAATTGATGTCCATGTGGTTGTCAAGCAAACCCTAGTAGTTGAATCTCGTAATATTTTTTCAAAGCATTCTTCTCATCTAAGTAAAATTCAGGTGAGTGTCCAACGGAAGGTATTTTAAACATTGGGCAACATTGAGTCATAAAATATTTGAACCCATATCCTTCAATATGTTTGAATGGTAATTCATCCATAATAACCATGGCTGCTAAAGCTTTTCTAACAGCTTCTTTATCAAACTTCCAAGCTTTGAGACCTTTAGTATGTTGTTCACCTTTATCACTAGGTTGCAATACTAGTAGAGTTTGATTTTTTTTCTATGTTATGAGGATTCTTCTGACATACAGAAAGATGTGTCCGTAAAGTTGTAGTACCATTAAGCTTTGTATCACTATGATAAGTCTTCCCACAATAGTTACATTTACTCATCTTTTCTCCAATGGAATTATTAAATTTAGTAAAATGATCCTAGACATCTGATCTTGGTCGGACTGTCTTTCTTGTTCTCTTTTCAAAAGAGGACTTGCTACTTAAAGCATTTGCAATACATTGATTATTATCTTGATTGATAGGTGTTTGATTTTGGGAAGAACCAATCATGCTAGAACTCTCTCCACAATGAGACATCTAATCAAAGTGTAAAGAGATCAAGTAAGAATAAGCCAAATGGGAGTACAAAAACTAGAAATTATATATGATACACCTGATCTTGATTATACCAACATTAAACCTATCATGAAAAAAAAACCACTGTAGTAACTTTGGATGTATAGTCAAATTTTCTCCATATATGCCTTCGTCATGTTTTCTTCGTAAGACAAAATTGTAATATTCTAATTTTTTAAAACCTAATTGATGAAAAATTTTACCAAACAAAGCATTCCATAATCCCAATGCTTGGACTAGTTTTTGAACAAGGAAAATATTTTAACAAGAAGTACTACTAGATTTCTTTGACAAATAACAAGAAAAGGTTATTAAATTTAACCCAACTGTATTTTAAATTAAAATTCAGAATAACACACATAAGTTGTATTTATACGACAATAGTATGTTCTTAATTGCGATTCAAATCTTTTGAACTTTGCCTTTTTTTTGTCTTATCCATTAATTAACCAAGAGATTTCAATGCAGAGAATTTCTACTAGATCTAAAGTCTATAAATATTGGAGTATGATTAAGCATAATAGCTCTTTGCATAATCTTTCGTTTTCATTGCTCAAAGATCTACAACTATAATTGTTCTTTAGTTGTTCCTGCAAATATAAGGTCTGACTATCTTTTTAGCTAGTATATTTATAAGGTTCTTAGAGGTTTAGAGAAGCGATTGCACTAAGTTGTTAGAGCGGAACCTTTGTTAAGTTAATGTTTAGGACTATGTGCCAAACAAAAATTCCATTACACAACTAGAGTGATGAGTAGTAGCTATTTCTTTCTTGCGTTGTGCTTCAAGTTGAAGCATATGATGATGTAAAGGGAAAATAGAGTCAATATATGAAATGTTAACTTCTTTGATGATTTTGAATGTTTGGAGTCAAACTACCCTCGAATTCAAGTTGCAAGACCTTGCCCTAGACCATGTCAAGCTTTTTAGGTAGGATCTTGGGATTGCAACAAATTTTCCCAAATGATGAGTTCAACCTTTAGAAACTTCAAGTAGATATGATAGCATTGAAGATGTTGAGGAGAGGATTATCAGATATAACATTGTTAAGTAGTATGAGAGTTAACTATAATGAACATAATATTGATCACCTTCGTCCCAAGTGATTGGAATCACAATTCATCGTTTGAATCACATTTAGAATGCATTTTCCAAAATATAAAGAAACATGCTTTAAGAAAAACACTAAGACAAGTTCAGAAACTGAATTTATAACAAAAGTCACAGAACAAATTAGCCAACAAACATAACAAAATAATCCATTTCTCCATTCGGATTGCAGTCGTCGGCCGATAAGAAATACCACAGAACCTGCCTCGGCCCTCCGCCCTCCGGAAATCATAATAGTAAATAATTCTAACTCCAACTCTCCAAGTCTCCAAACTTCCAAAGCAGAAGTCACAAACAAAACACTAAACAGAATAAAAGGAATCCATGAGAATCGAGACAAAACCTGCTGCATTGCTGAATTTGAGAAGAAGGGAGAAGTAGGCTGGCTTGCAAGACGAAGAGAGAGAGAAGGGAGAAGTCGAAGATAGCAGAAAACATGAACAGATGAAACGTCCACAGATGATAGCCACAACGAATAGTCGAACATAAAGTAAGTTGAAGAGAAGAGAATTAGAGAAGTAGAGTAGGGGATAAGACCATAAGGCGATAAGAGAACCGCCGATCAGCGGTCGCGGGGAATCTTGGAATGGGGATTGCCATTTCTTGATTGCCCTTTGCCTTTGGAGTTTGGAGCTTTTGCCCGCCTCCCTAGACACTATTTTTTTGCACGAGCGCATACCAATATATGCCGCCAAGGCCTTCCACTATCACTATCCAAGTTCGGTTCGATTAATTTGATTTTTTTTGATATTATAAATTTTTAAATCCAATCCATAATCCAAAAATCGAAATTAGCTAAAATTAAATCCAAAATCCAAAATAAAATTAAAAAATCGATCCAATTTAAAATTTTTGATTCAATTTTAAATGAATTTTCGATTTAAACCGAATTATGCATAATCCTACTCACTTTAACCAACTAGCCCGCTGCACATCCTCTCCGAGAAATCAGGACATAAAATAAAGAAATCGACTTAGACTGCTAATTCTCAAATTCGCTAATTCTCCCCGATTTCTTTCTTCATTTTACGTCATGTGGTGTCCGCACGTAATATTTCCCCCTCTCCCACACACGCAGCTAAATCGAACGTCCTTCCTCCCTTTTGTCATTATTTTCTCGCATAGATCGCACAAGCTGAAGGTTGCCTCCGTTCGTTTCCTCCTCCCATCTTTGCTACAACCGAACAAACTCTCTTTTTTTTTCTTTTTTTCTCTCTGTTTTCTCTCTTTCCTTCCGCCTCTGGCCGACGAGCATCTCGAAACCCCTCCCTCACCTGTTCCTTCCTAGCCTGTCACCAACTCCAACAAGCTCGCACAACAATCCCACCTCTTCTTCTTATTTTCCTCCAAGCCCTCACCTCTCTATTCGCGATTTACCACCCTCGACAACCCAAACCTGCAGCATTTTTCTCTTCCTCGTTCTCCTTCCTGTCAGCCCAGTCGCAAGCCAACTCAAGGCCTATCCCTTAGGCCGATATTCCCCTCTTCCCTCATGCGAGAAACCAACAACATCTCCGTCTGTCATCTCGCATATCTCCCTCTCAGCCCCATTCATAGAGGCTCCTCCTACCTCTCTCGCAAGCGGCAACCCTTCTCCCATTATCTTTCTCATCAACCTCATCCCGACCTTCCAATCATCCCCTCCAATTGAACAGCAGACGGCACAGAGGATTCTGATTTGCATGTGATAATTTCTCCTTGTCAAAATTTGTGTGTGCTTTGTAATTGCATAAAAAATTATATGCCATGTATGTAAATCTTAAAAAAAAAAAAAAAAATTAAAGCTTGGAGAAATGAGGTGTTCTATTTAGCCTCTCATCTATCTCTTGACCCTTAGTTTCTTTTCCTTTTTCTGCTTTGGCCGTGAGACGGAATGTATGTAATGGGATTTTAAATCCCATGATTCACAGGATTTAAATTTTTTCTGGGTATAATCCTCTCAAAATTTACTAAACAATCTGGATTCACATGATTTACTATATTCTACTTCAGTTTCTGCTCTTTCGCGTGAAGAATTTTGTCGTCTCTCTCTCTCTCTCTCCCCCTCTTTCTGAACTAAAAAAAAAAAAACAAAAACAAAAGTTTTAATCTTCTCAAGTTTACTGAAAATCTGGATTTGTATGATTTACTATATTTTGCTTGACTTTCTGCTCTTTCTTACGGAAAAACTTGCTCTCTCTCTCTCTCTCTTTATGATCTACAGAAAATTGAAACAAAAAAGGGGTTACTGTGTCTAAATTACATTGATCACCAAAGCCAATTTACGTGCATAGACATAAAAATTTCAAACTTTAATGCTTCTAAAATCCTGTATGCGAAGTGTTTGGAGTGACGAGCGGAACCCATACGTGCTTTTGTAGCACGATTGGGAAAACTCGTAGGCGACGCTCGCGACGTGATGGAGAAAGTTATATAATTTTTTGTGTGCAGGTAACATATATACGCTCTTTGTAGCGTGGCAGAGAAGAAGATATTTAGGTCATAGTTTATCTACGCCTCTGGCTCTTTTAGCAGAGCTAGTTCGATTCAACCACTATGAGACGACAGTGAAATAAATTTTGGACTAATAATAGACTTAAATGAACTTAAATATTATCTAAATATAGCTTAAATAAAAAAGAGATTTAAGCAAGATTTCATAGACTAAAAAAAACATAATAACAATTAAAAAAAAGAATTAAGAAACAAAAGAAAAATTTACAAAATAAAATGAATTAAAAAAAGGACTTACCATGAGACTTAGAACCTTACTCCAAAAGACAAGCAGAACCTCCCTGCACTTAGAGTCTTCAAAACACTAAATATAACTAACTAGATTTGAATGAAAATGAATTAAACAATTTGTCTATTTATTGACAGAAAAAGATGCTCAATGGGGGCCGCTTAAAATAAAATAAACTATATAAAGATAAATTTTGTCACTCAAATTAAGCTAAAATTTTTGAAAGAGCATATTGCTAGGAATTTAAAATGGAATCAAGTTAAAAGTAATATGTTAATTTTAAATCTTTTAATGCTACTGAATATGCACCACATTAATACTAGCAGACAGAAAGTGTTGGCTTAAATTTTAAATAAACTTCAAATGTATTAATTCTGCATAAATTATAGAGCCAATTATCACTCAATTCAACTGCTTCGGAATTTATTCAATCGTTTAGAAGAGATGAATTCTTGTACAAACTATAAAGCAATCGTCAATTTAATTTGAAATTTTCAAGATTCGTAGAAGTAATCTAAATATCTCACATGGGCCCGACACTATACTTGATATGGCTCTCAAAATACCACTAGTCAAAGCACAAATCTTGATGTCGAAAGCGATATGATTTTGAGTCAAACCGTCAAGATCAATACTTAAAATATCATTTGGAATCTTTGGGACATCAATTAAATCCCAAAGCGATATGCGGGTGTTTATAGTCAAATCGAGCGTCTCAACGAGCCGGATCTAACGAGCCTAAGATCTCATAAATCCGACTTCATTTGGGCATCCAAATGCTCAAAATACATCAAGTGATCGAAGGAATCATCCTGAGCCGTCCGATCGAGGGGAGTGCAGCCTACGTGAATTTCTGAATGCCTCCTCCCATCTATAAATAAGCCTTCATTCCTCACACCGGGGGGACCAAGGGAAGCCAGTGAAGAGGAAAACAAGTGAAGAAGAGGAGCCACCGACGGTCGTCAACCACCACCATGGACCGTCGATCATTGCCGTCAATCAATCGCAAAAGGAAGAAGAGGAAGAGTCCAAGCAAGGAAGAAGAGGAAGAGCGAACAAGGAAGAAGAGGAAGAGTCAAGCAAGGAAGAAAAGGAAGAGTCCGGCGAGGAAGAAGAGGAAAAGCCAGTGAGGAGGAAGAGAGATCAAGCTTGAAGATCCTCAAGCAAGATCGCACTGCAGATTGCACTCCGCTGTGACCATCAATATCATACCATTGTCGTCACTAATTGTACCTGTATTCCGTAGAAGTTACCATCTCCATCGATGATTACAACGATCATTGTTACAGTTGTTATTCTCTCTCATATCTGATCGTAATCTTGTTATCGGAAGATTTTGTACTGATACATAGTGGAAGCTTTTCTTGGGCTAGGCCGTGGTTTTTCCTCTTTTGAGGTTTTCCACGTTAAAAAATGCAGGTGTCTCTTGTTTCTTTAATTACACGTGTGTGTCTTTGGACTTCAAATAAACTTTCACTCTACCGGTGGTGGTTTTAGCATACAATCTTGAATGTTTAAACTTGGGTTCGAGGATCTTTGGTTGATTCCCATTATGGTCTTGGGTAGTTAGTTAACAAAATCTAAAAATCTAATGATGTTATTATAATATTTTCATCTTAATAAAATCTAATAAGCTAATTCTATCTTAGAATTGCAAAAGATACATCTATCGACGTCATTATTAATGTAATTTCTCAAGTTTAAATCTCAAGAGGAAAGTCTCAAACTCGATCCTTTATTGTCAAGCTAGAGTTGATAAGGTATTGATGACTATAAATTTTGAAGCAATAAATAATCCTTGTTGGGTCTGCGGATTGTGTTCGGGTTAACAAAATCTAATGACGTTGTTATAACTTTCTCAACTTGAGAAAATCTCTGAGAAGCTAATTCTATCATATGACAGTATAACAACTATCTCCTAACTCCCCAATGATGGCTAGTTGATCGAAGATATCAACCAGAGAAGTTATTATAATTCAAAGTTTTTTTTTTAAATATAAATCTAGATCTGATCCTCTATTATTAAATTAATAGAATTGACATGATCTGAAATAATAAAGTAAATGATCAAACAGACTTATCTCCCTAATGATGACTGAGTTGATTGAAGATATCAACCAGATGGGTCATCATTATCAAAAATATTCAAGATATTCAAAATTCTCAGAATATAATTCTAGATCCAATCTTCTATTATTAAATTAATAGAGTCGACATGATTTGAAACAACAAAGTAAATGATTAATACCCCGATGATGACCATGTTGACTGAATATTTCAACTTAAAGGATTTTCATAATAAAAAAATCTATTCAAATTCTAACGTCAAATCATTATATATTCAAATTAAAATTAATTATAAAATGATCAAATATTTAAATAAAAAATATAAATTAAATTAAATTAATTATTTAAATTTAAAGTAAATTCCATCCACACATCGGCAACCATTTATCGAGAGTGACAAATTAAGAAAATTTTTACTTATGAAAAGCTAATATCAAATCAAATACATAACTGTTTTCACACTCAAATAATCTTAAGCCCATAGGGACGTGACCCGTGTCCTTTGTCTGCGTGATTTTGCCGCAAAATGACACCACATAAATAACGGTTATGACTAGAGCCCTCTGATTGGGTGGTTTGTCGTAAAATGACACCACTAAATTACGATCATAGTTACAACCCGTATGTTCCCCAATGACTTTGCTCTTTGAGGTGTGAACTATATAATGTATTTGATTGAGCAAAAAATACTATGTTAGTTAAGGTAGATTTAAGCTTGTTTCCTTAGACAAGCATCATCAAAAGAATACAAGGTTTTCTTAGACAATGCAACTCATGGCTTATGGCTCCAGAGCGTTATCGTTCTTCCAAACATAAGCTTTAAATTGAAATAATAAATCTTATAAATATTCAAACTCTACTCACTGCTATTATACACTCGTTATTTAACGATCTAACGACTAACCTTAATTGAAAGTTCTCTCTCAACATTGGGAGGGATAATTAATTATAGGTGCTTGCACTTATAGGAAACCTAGAATCATATTTAAAGTGCTCACAAAATGAGGGTGAAATCTCTGAGTAGTGTCTTATCTACTATTCCGTTTGTCTTCTGAAAATTTCACCAATATTTAAATCAAACTCTCATCATCGAGAGGTCGGTGGCGAATTTTTGGATCCCATAGAGTAATTCAAATTTTATGTTTTAATATGATGATTTTGTTTAATACATCATAGCAGAAATATTACATCAGAAAGGGTGGTCGCTTTGCAGTATGGGTGTTATTTTTGCTCCAATGTCGACAACGTAAAAAATTCAAGTGCTAGTTATATCTTAGTTTTTTTATTTATATTTAAGTAAATTTAATGACAAATTCACACACATGATACATATATAAGTTTTGAACACGATACCTCTCGATTGAAAGCCCAAACTTTCAACCAATTGGTTAAGATTGCTTGTATAACTTAGTTTTGAATGGGCTTCAAGCGAGGCATGGAGCAAATTCAGTTTTATCTATGCATGGTCTCTTTTTTAGGCTAATATAATAATGGCTTTCATCCATTGTTGGCATGGTTCTTAAATCAGAAGATTTTTTGGAAAATTTTTTATTCAAAATACAATATAAAATAAAAAATAATAATTTATCTCAATAGACATCTACTTTTAGTTTGATAATTGTATGATAGAGCTGATGAACTTGGATGAATGAAATGAGATTAAAATCAATCATATTTAAATTGCTTATATTGAGGTGAACTAAACCAATTGAGGAGCCCAACGTCCTCTCATTCCTTGACATGTGTTAATCTTGCAAATCGCAAGAAGTCAACCAACAGTCATCGATTGTCATCTAATTAGTTGGTCATGATTATCTCTCGAGTTATCTCCTTGAGAGGAGAATTAAATTATATTTGGATCAGGATTTGTTTCATATTGTGTTTACTTCATCGATGACGATTTATGGTCAAAGATTTTTATGCATAGTTCAATCTCTATAGGCCTTGAAATTGTACTTCATTTATAGCAATGGGTCAATATTCACTCATAAAGTAGTTGAATTTCATCACCATTTCTTGAAAGCCTATAACTTCAATCTAAAGCAATGATAAAATATGACCTATGTTGCAAGTTATGCTTTGAATGATCTAACAATTGAATCTTCAATTTATTTACTTTGTAGTGCTTGTGGCATCGAGAGCTTCAAGAAGGTACCTTATCTTCTCCTCTAATCCACATTCTTACTACCATCAAGTATATCCTAATGTGAGCTAGTTTATTCAATTGTAGACTTGCATCCTTATGATCTCCACCAATCTTGTTCACCTTAATATTCTTTAAAGTAGGAGCCTCTGTTGATGATGATCCCTTAACAAGTAATGATCTTTTTGGTAGCTTATTTGCTAAACTAGTTGTGCAAGAGATTTTGTTTAATTTCTTCATAGATGGAAGAAGACAATCACATAAGAATTAAAGAACTATAAAATTGCAAAAGCATGGACAAGTTCAAACCTTAGATTTATGATAACATGACAAACACAAGTCAAGTTTTTAACTGCTTAACTAAGTCAATATTTTAGACCGATTTAGCCTTACAATTCTATGCATCTATGCCAAAGTATTTATTTATTTATTTATTTTTACTACTTTCATTTTGTTGTCTCTATTAATGAGAATTTGGGAATTTATGTATGATGTTGAACTTTGGCAAAGTTCCCAAAAACCATTTATTATTGATAAGCTAGCTTGAACCACTCATAATTAGAAACTCACTTGAAAGTTGCCTTAGGCCACATCATTAGTAAGTCGCTCAACTAAGTTTCTTATATTAAGATATTTAACTCAGTGGAGAGATTTGAGAAGTCCCCTGCTCACCTAAAGTACTCTTTTACTCCTAAAATTTACAAAAAGTATTCTCCTTCTCTTTTAGTTGAACTTGTTGCAAGTTTATGTCTACAAGGATTTAAACTATTATCCTCATGAACTCTTTAAGGTAATTTTTGGCAGTTCATGTACCTGGAGCTAACTTCTAGCATAATTTTCTAAGAAAGTATTAGTAGTGTGGTTCGAATCTAGATCAAACGAGAGGAGGGAAAGCCCCCCATCACCTAAATTGATAGTGCGTCATCTAGTTGTACTTCTTGATCTACTTATATACTTTTTTTTTTGGAATGGGTATCCACCCAACACCCCACCTATCTTGTGGGTAGGGATGTCATTGTAACTAATCCCACGAGAGCCTAATGTCACATTCATCACACGCGTTCTCTACTAAACTTTCTCACCATTAAAACAGTAGCTGCGGAGGAATCGAACGCCACTTTAGACTCTTCACCAACCGAAAGAGCAGAGTGGATGACTTATATACTTATATGTTGTTATTAATTATGTAGAATTGACCCTAGTCTATCTCTATAAATAGATATGAGAAATCTTAATACAAATCAACACTATGAGCCAAATATCTCTCTATCTCTATGAAAATATGGCTTGATAAGATTATATAAAAAGACAAACTGAGAAAGCTTATAAAAAATTTTTTTTGTATGTAGAGAAAGTATATACATTATGTATATAATGAGAAGAACAATATTGGCTTTTAAGTATTTTTTTTCAATTATGGTATGCAATTGCGGAGCACAATCGTTATGAAATTAAATGCCTAAAAACATTATTAAATTATTTAAATTTATAATAAAAATGATCAAAGTATTCTATCTTGAAATCTTTAAACTGGCCGTATTTATGAAAGTGTAAAGAATACTTTTTAGTAGAGAGAATCTTTGAACTTCAAAAAAATTAACAGCTCTAATTATTACTTATGTGATGGTGACTATCAATCAACATTAATACTTATAGCTATGTTAGATCAATATTAACTATTGCCATTATTATTATTAATAATATTACAATTATTTCAATATAATGAGCTATCACTTAATTTTATTTGCTTTTTAATTTTTTAGATAAAAAAAACCACTCTTCTAAAAGTTGCTTTCCACTTTTTTTGTTAGATGCAAGATTTTGCTTCCACAATAATATAAATATATAATAATATGTCTCTAATAAATTAGATTTTATAATACTCAAAAATGTGTTTCTAATTTATATATAAATTTTTTTAATGATATAATAAATTATCATATGTAAAATATGTTCTATATTTTTTTCTTAGAAATACATTGAGATTTTTATACATAATTATGATATATAAGCATGCACAAATGTCACACACACATATGCATATATTATATAACTAAATATATTTAAATGTTAGTTTCATAAATATTAAATAATTATATATAGATAAATTTTAATATTATAATAAGAATCTCAAATATTTTTAAAAGATTTACATATATATATAATTTTAAAAATTTAGTGATAATAATATTTTTTAATATGATATTTAAATATTACATAAGATTTACATATATATTAAATATTATTTAAATATATATTTAAATGTTACATCCATAAATATTAAATAATTATATATAGATAAAATTTAATATTTTAATAAGAATCTCAAATATTTTTAAAAGATTTATATATATATATATATATATATATATATATATATATATATAATTTTAAAAATTTAGTGATACTAATAATTTTTAATATGATATTAAAAATTTAAATATTATTTATAGAAATATTAAAATTTATATATTAGATAGGTAAATATATAAAAAATGGGCACGTAAATCCCCCCACATTTTTACGAATATTCTCAGACGCTGATTTAGTAGGGTTGCAACTTGTCACTCGTTCTCTGGTAGTCTCTTCTATTCCCTCTGACCAAGAAGAGGGCGGCCGGGTAGAGGAGCGCTTTTGGACTCGAGGGTCGCCGCAGCAGTGCCCTAGCATTGAGGTTCGCGAATGCTTCTGTATTATTGCATGTGCTATATCTCGTATTCTTCTTGCTTGTTTAGGTGTGGGAGCTGGCTCTAGGAGGTGTTTTGATGGCAGCATTGCTGATTCTACAATTGTTTTTTCTGATGTCATTGAATGTGGAGATAGTTAGGAGAAAGTTACCGCTTCTGCAGTGTTTCTGTTTAATTTGAATGGATGCGAAGGAAGATCCGGGCGTGATTTCACCTGGACTTGTGTGCGGGCGGTTATTTTTTTCAGTAGTGTGTGGCTTTAGGCTAGCATTTTTCTGGTTCTTGGAGATTGCAGTTTTTATTTGTCATTTCGATTTAAAGTTTCTTATTTTGGGTTGATTAATGGTTAAAATTTTGGTTTTAGTATTGTTTCGACGATTGTGCAATGTGCATTCACTCCGCATTGTTGATTTCTGCGAATTTGTAGGCTTGTGATGGCGAACTACATAGGAACAACTTAAGGAGCGTGAAGAGAGAGAGAGCGCACAACCCGAGGTTGCTACCCTGTGAAGTTCTATGCACTCAGTTTGATATCTAAGGGATAAATTCGTTGTTTAATGAATCCATTTGGAGGCCAATAGAAGTGCATACAATCCCAGTTCAGCAATAAGATCGCAGAGTTTCTAAATAGGAGTGCAGGATTTGCAGATCTCTTTCACAATGCCTGAATTAGATCTTGTGGTACTAGGAGTGAGAAATTTTGAGTGTTCCAGGAGATATCCTTGGACTTCCTGAAGATTAGAGAGCACCCTGACTCTTAAAGAGGATCCTGTTGTAGGGATTTGTTGTCAGGAGCTTCTTAATTCAGGAAGATCTTACTGAAAGGGGATGGCTGATTTCCTTTAGAATTTTCCATTAAAACTATATAACTCTCTAACTCAGGAGGATAAAGAGCCACTCAACCAAATTAATGGGAATGATTGATCTGAATTCATATTTATGCTTCGTCTATGACTTGTTTTACATAGTCAAATTTCCTTAACATCAGCATTGGTTGGAGCTATGACTCTAGATTGAGCAGCTTGATCAATACTCTTGCAAGGGGGTTTATGTTGACACTTGGCGTGTGACCATCAAGACCATTTTGTGGAAGCTCTCTTTGTGTTGGGAAAAATACAATAAGTGGGTCATAAAGTTTCAAAACAAAACTTATGCATGTGCGAAGAAAGGACAAATATGTCGCACATAAATATGTGAACTCAATATGGATACGCATTGGCCAAATTGCATTTGTTAATTTGCTTTTTGCACATGTTATACTATGGGCCCACTCTAAATAAATAGCTAGCTTAGCCATAATACACGCAAGTCATCATAGTCTCCACATGTCCATAAATTTGAGTTGTCAATTGGTTTGCTTGTGTGACCAGCATTGTTGATCGTTTTCTTATAGGAAGTTTAAAGAGATTGGTCTAAAGTGAATTTGCATATCAATCTAGTTTTTTGGGGAGTCTTGACTTGTTTTGTTCTATTGCCAATTTGATAGTATCTATTCCAATTTGTTTGAGATAAAGTCACATAATCTTGTCATTGTCCTTATTTTGTTTGGATCATTCATGAGTCACTGGTGTGATTGAACTCCATCAAAGCTACTCATAGCAGCTAATCTCTTTGATCAGGTTTCTTTCTTCGATGCTAAAGGGTCTTACTTCTCATTCTGTCAGCAGTAACTATTGTTGTTCACTTTAGCTACTAAGGAGACATTGCATGGTTACAAGTTTGATAAAATCAAGACATTTGCTCTTGTTTACAATGACCTAGCAACATCACTTCTTGTTTATAGCTTTTTGGTTGGCAGGATAGGGTCAGTTGACCAAGTAAGACTAACGAGATTGATTGTTTGAAAGGGAGATTTAGGTGAACTCCACCACTGGAGCTTTTGAGCTATCGCATACCACTAATTAAACTACTGCCATCATAATCATCAAGTTCCATAGAGTCTCTTTTTCTTTTGACTTTGTTGACCCCCCCATGAGATCATTACCTTGGTTTAACATTGAGAATGATGTATTCTTTGACCATTAAGGGCATTGAATGCTTCAGGTGGCGTTATTTTGAAGACCGCTTGACATCATTGCCTTAAACTAATCGACTCATGAGGCGCACTTAACCGTTGCAATTACAATTGTCAGTCATTTTGGCTAATAATGAGACAACACATGGCTACATGGTCGATGAAGTCATGGAATTCGTTATTGTCGACAATGACTTAGTGACATCGCACCTTGTTCATAATTTCTTGGTCGGTAGGACAACACCAAGTGACTAAGGGTCTGTTTTGGTTAGCTCCAGTTATTTGAAAAAGAGTGGTAGAGCTACTACAAAAGAAGCTGGTGTCTAAAAAGCTGTGATATATATTATAACTTCTTATTATTTTGAAAAATTTAGACCGCAAATTTTTGGTAGCCATCCCACTCTGCCAGTTTAGGTTGAAAAATGCAGCTTTCTCACTACAGCTTCTTCAAAATGCAACTAAAACGTAGTTTCTCAAATACCATTTGTGGTGCGGTTCAGACCGCACCTGCACCGCACCGCAGGTAGAAAGTTGCCCCAATGCAGCCTAAGTAAAACTAGTGAGTTTGTCCAATTGGAAGTGAGATCTAGGTGGACCCTCGTGCCTTGTACCGTTTGGGATGACCGAATACCACTGATCGAACACTGCCATCATAATCACCAAGGCTTAGAGGAATCTCTATTTTTGACTTCGTTGATCCTAATATATTGTTGCCTTGGTTAGACTTGACATTGATGGGATCTTCTTGACCAATGAGAATAAGGAATACTTCAAGTGATCGATGCACTTTACCACCCTCCAAAGAATCTTGATTTGTTTGAGGTGTGTCTATACCACAATGAAAGTAGCCTCATGATCAAGGATTGTCAGGTCCTTAATACACTCTGAGAGGCTATTGGAGGATGGTTGCTTGAAGTTATTTTTATTTTGC
The DNA here is from genome assembly GCA_021442155.1 of Cymbidium sinense. Classification (NCBI taxonomy): domain Eukaryota; kingdom Viridiplantae; phylum Streptophyta; class Magnoliopsida; order Asparagales; family Orchidaceae; genus Cymbidium; species Cymbidium sinense. Next base: position 15,921,914 of record CM038216.1, on the reverse strand, counting down.
TTATTGCATCCTCTAATTAGAGTCAATAATGCCAATCGCTTCATAGATTGGCAACACCTTTTATAAAGCGATGTAATCACTAAGGGATCCTAATTATTGAGCTGGGTAATGCCATAATTGAGTGCATTGGTTTGGAGGTTGCTTGACATTGCAATCTTTAACTTCTTGATTCATGAGAGGTACATTTACCACACTCATCTCTATCTTTTATTGTGTCATTCACATATTTAGACTTGTTGTTTGGACGAAGATATTTTAATTATCATCCTGATAGAATAAGACATTCTAGTTTGTCTGAGAAAATGATACTTGATCTCATCACCCAACTCATTTTGATTGAATTCATGAGTCGCTAACACAATTGAACTTCATCAAAGCCACAAAGAGCATTCAATCTTCTCGATCATCCTTGATCAAGTTATTGTCTTGGATTTTATCATACTTTTCGTCTCAACACAACAACAATTATTATCATTGAATTTAGCTACTTAAGATATGTCGCATGGCCACATGATCGGTAAAATCGTGGTATTTCCTCTTGTCAATAATGACCTAGCGACATCATACCTCATTCACTTTTTCCTAGTCGGCAAGAAAGGGCCTACAAATTAAATTAAACTAACAAGTTTAGTAGCCTTAAAGGGTGATTTGGGTTGACCCACACCCTTATAACTTTTGGGGTAACTAAACATCACCAATCGGCCAATCACCAACTCCTAGAGGGATCTCTATTTTTTTAATTTTGTTAAACCTAAGAGACCATTGCCTTGATTTATCCTTCAGACATTAGTTTCTTCACAACCATTAAGGTCAAGAATTTCTTTAAGGGCTTGTGTTGCTCTACTACCCTCCAATGAACCTTGATTGGTTGAAGGTTTGTTTATTTCACAACGAGAGCGTCCTCAAGATCAAGGACTGTCGGGCTCTTGAGTCACTTAGAGAAGTTTTTGGAGTAGGGTTGCTTGAAGTTGTTCTTCTTGTGCTCCTCTAATTGGAGCCAATAATTCTGGCTTCCCAGTCAAACAACATGATGATTACTAGCACCTCTTAAAGATCATTGTAGTCATGATGGGATCCAAATTATTGAGTGGGTTAATGCCATAATTGGTTACATTGGTTTTGGTGTTTACTTGACATTGCAGTCTTCAACATATTGACTTGTTCAGGGTACACTTAATCCACTCTTCTTCATCTTTGTGTGATTTCCTTGACGATATCTCCAAGTTGTCCTCTCCATTACATTTGGATGTGTCACCTACTTCTCTAAGTTGATTTATTTATTTATTTGAGGGTAGTCAGCAATCCCTTATGTTGGTCTCTTTGTTGACTTTTCCAAGTTAGCCTCTCCATAGAGGTCACCTTCCCAAGAACTCAAGTTGCTTAAGAATTCAGTTTCATTCAAGGATGCTACTTTAATTGCAAGTTCATTTGTTAAAACTCATTCTCAACCTCCCTAATAATTTCTCCCTCTTGGTACTCTTTCTATACTCTTCCTCGTGAATTCTCTCAAGTGCCCGTTGAACTCCTCCTTAAACACTTGATCAGCTTAGGACACCTGAAGACATCTCATTATGCTTTGAAACCATGCCTCATTTGACACACATTACTCTCAACCACTCTAAAGTAGACACATGTCCATTATATAGACCAACCAACTATGCCTACAAGGACTTTGTCATGCCTAGCACCCATCCAAAGGAACTAATGGCTAGTCAACCGTCTAACTAACATAGTTCAATATTTGGGACTTGATCTCCAACATAATTCTCATGTAAGTCAATGCCTATGCCGCCAGATTGTACCAACCATAGTGTCACACATTTCCATCCATCTCAGTATTACTTATAGCTTAGAGGGCCTATAAGCTCCCCTATTCTCTCTTTCAATAGAGACTTTTTTGGGTTTTTTATCTCATTGGAGAAATGAACTCTTTTATTTAAAGAACAAGGAGTCTTGTCTCCCACTCCTCTCTTTTTTTTGTCCCTTCCCTACTACGCTGATTATTAACAAGATGAACTTTCATTTTATCCTAATAGTTTCATTTTCTATTGTGGACTCCACCCATTTATTGACTTTTGGTGTACGCTCCAAAGATGAACTATGTATCCCGACCATTATCTTCGCCTCCTCGCTCTCTAAAAAGCTCTTGCATTGTTCTCCCTTAGCCTACATGCTAGTCTTTTCATATCTTATCATCCCTCAAGTCAGGAAGGATCTCTAGTTGAAGGCTCACACTTTTTATTTTCACACTATGACACCATCTTGACTATAAACTAGTTTTCGTTATTCAATGCTGCCACATGAAAATAAGTGGATAACCTGATGAATGGTAGATTTATCAAGGAAGCTTGATATTCAAATGAGTCTTGAATGTAGTCTTGGTGAAGAAGCCAACAATAAATGGTAAATGCTTATTAACTTAAAGAAGATGGACAACACTTGATTCATATACTCTTAAACATCAACACCATTTTGGACTCGATAATGAGTCACACTTATTTGACCTTTTGGATAATTTTACAAGTTACTACCATATCAATGCATGTAATCAATGAGGAGAAGATTAGCTTTATGACAAAGAAAGGCACTTGTTATCATACAATCATGTTGTTTGAATTGAAGAATGCAAGTGCCATGTACTAAATACTGTTGCACAACATATTTCAACATCATAAGGTGAGAAATATTAAAGTATACATTTATGATTTGTTGGTAAAGTATCAATCATCAATTAGAAACTTGATTGTGTTGTTGGAGAATTTGATATGTTGAGGTAGTTTAACATGAAGTTAAACTTGATGGAATACCTATTCAAAGCCAATTCCTTGAAGATTCTTGACCTCACTTATAATTTGAGTATAAGGTTTGTTATCTTTTGACAGCAATAAGTCTATGAACGTCATCGTAAGTTCACTTCTAAATTTTTTGTTTAACTTTGTATGGTTATGCATTCTTATGTTAATTTTAGTTTTTTTTTTTTAATAATAACTTTTCCCCATTTGTTCATGTATGTTTGAGTTAGATGCATTAAGAGTTTGTTTGGGGATCTAACCAAAATTTTTATGGCACATTTGTGTCATTCCCTTGGAGGGGGATTAGTGAGAATAATGTTGTGCAATCATACCATGCTAGTAAAGGATTGCATGGTGCAAAGCATAAGTCAACCAAAACTTGTTTCTATTGCTTATCTTACCTATACGAAGAAAGATGATAGAGATGGTACGTGACAATAAGTCAACATCAGCATACACTGCGAAAGGAAGGTATGGGGTTTTGTACTTTCTTATAAGCATTAGTGTTACATCAAAATAATATCACTTTTAAGATCTTGAAAATTCTAACACTGCGTCCATATCACCCACACAAGGTTGGTAAAAAGAACATGTTGGGCCAATTACTATGCCAAGAAAAGCATATAAGGTATTGTGCATGTGGCAATGATGATATTTTTTTTAATATCCTAAGTATGCCAAGAAATGTGGATTTATGTGGTGTATAGCATTGAGGCAAAATATAGATCCATTAACACTTTAATAATGTTGTGCTCAGGTCTTCAGATGCCTTGAATAGATTAACACAATTTATACAAAATAACGCATGCATTTAAGTTGATTAGTTCTACCTCCACCTTGTCAATAAAGGCATGTATAAGACCCTTATAACTTGATAAGGATGATTTATAAGTTTTTAGCACTCAAAGGTAAAAAAAAAATCATAAGTGTTAACAATAGCAATAAAATAATATAATGATCCCTCTCTCTATGCCAAAAAGGATACATAAGATTGGTACTATCAACCTATATTTTGTAGGCGAGCAACTCTCATGAGTTTTGAGTGACATAACAAAAAATAAAGGAGAAGTAATAATAAAATTACTTTATGGGACATCCCTTGCTCGAATCCATATAATGCAAAAAAAATAAAATAAAAAATCAACACCTCACCAAATTCTTATTTTTCAAAATTTCTAAAATAAAAAAATGAAAAATTCAAATAAATCCCTCTCTTTTTATAGCACAAAAGGGTAGCTACTCAACTGATTGATATGTGACTAATCTCTACATGATGAGAAAACACTGCATTTTTATATTTTTATTTTTCTCATTGGAACTTTACTTGGTCATGTAAAGAGGATTACATGGCACATAAAAGACTTGCCCATGTAAAGAGCTTTATGTGGCCATGCACCTACTTAAAGGCTAGAAATGGTTTATTCTGGAACCATTTCTAGGGTCCATCTCACATTGTTCAAATGCTATATAGGGTTTCTTAACACTTAGTGTGGCTTTCTGGCTTGCAATCACTCTTAAGTGTGTCAACATGAATTCTCTTTTTGGGGCCACAAGTTGAGGAAGGAGATTGGCCGGAGCCCCAAACACACTTCTGAACAATTAAGTTGAATTGGAACAAAGGTCAGCAGGGTGATAGTGTCTGTTGCCTCACCATACAATTTAGGGACCTCTGCCACTCCCTATGGCGCCCCCAATGATGCCAATGTTCCCTAATGAATGCAAAAGTCCCTTTAATATAGGACAAATGGGGTAGAATTTTTAATTTATTGGGCCAATGGTAGTCTGACTAGCACCAACCAAGGCACATTCATCATGCTGACTATGCTTCTTGTAGGGTTTCATGTTGATGGGTTGACATAGGAGGTGGGAGGACCCCATTGTTTGCTTAGGTTATATTGTGAGGTAGGGGATGACCAAGCATCAATCTAATTCAAGGTGGACTTGGTTCAGTACAGCCCAGCGGCTATTGGACTAATCTAGATGCCTTGAGTGTTACAGCAATTTTAGTAAAATTGCATATGCATTGTGATCTGTAACAATTTAACTGTATTTTTAAGAACCCAACACGGGTGTGAAAAATTTGTGTTCTTGATGCCCTCAAAATGAATTCCTACCATGTATTAGCTCCAATAGCATATTGTTGCATGGCTGGAATCAATTACTGTTTTATTGTAGGATTGTAGCTCTTGCAAGCTTGAGCTTTGTTACATTGTGTGGCGTTTGCTTCAAAGCTTAGGTTGCAAACAGGAATCTTCATCTTCTTTTAGAGAGCCTATTTGATAGTTAACTTATTAAGCTGCACCTATGCATGCTTTTTCTTTCCATATCCATTTTTAATTCATTCATGTAATAGTAATTCTCTTGATCTGGCAGATGGTCTAAGGTCTGATTCTGTTGAAAGTAAGGTTTTGATGAAATGATATAGTTTTAAGAGAACAAACATCTAAGTTGGTTCGTTAACAAGAACCTCGTGTATTGGGTTGTGTTTTTATTTTCTATATCAACCCCTCTGCAAACCTCCTATCAGCAGGGCGCTAGTTTTTCACGAAGTATATACACCAATATAGGTTTTTCATTGGAATTTGCTTTTATAGCTGTGAATTTTTCTTTTATCAGAAAAATAATGCTGGTTGGCCTATGGAATTCTTGATTTTTCTATAAAGTTGCTTGCAAGTTGGAACTTTTTTCATTGGTTTAATTAGTTCAGTACTCGGTCAATGTCACAGTTGCATGCGTGCTGTAACTTATTTTTTCTTTGCTTTATGTAGTTTAGTGCATAGCCTCACGATGGTTGCAAAGGAGTTTACTGTGGACTTGAACAAGGCTCTTGTTTTCCAGGTAATCTATTATGTAGACTTTCTCCTACTTACATCTCATTATCTGCTACTATAGAAATCTCATTTAATATAGAATTGAAATCTCATATAACACTCAATAAAAAAAAAGATCATTGAGCCAATCCAAAATAGTTAGGATAAGATTAATGATGATGATCAGGCAATGGTGCCATTTTGTATAGTTTGACAGGAATAATTAATGTTGTAACAAACAATATGACATAGTTAAAGGGTGTCATTCTAACTATTATAAATAGGAGAAAAATCAATTTTTACCATTAAAAGATTTCATATAGATTGGTAAATTTCATAAAATTGCAATTGAGCCAATGTTGTTAATGGATCATGTGTTGGACAAGAAAAAAATTATTGATAGCTAAGATGAGTGTGGTGGAAATTAGAATGTTAAGTAAAACAAAGAAAGATTAATTAATGAATGAATATATTAGAGGAATAGTTGGAGTGACATTTTGAAGATAAAATAATGGGAAATAGGCATTGACAATTTTTATATATGCAATGAAGAGTAGAAGATGCACCTATTATAGTGACAGATAAGATTAATGCTGGAAGATTAGGAATGATAAGTGGCAGTCCTAGTGTAACATTGATGAAAGCTGTGAAGAATAAGTTTACCGTCAAAAGCAACGCTTGACAAGAACAAATGAAAAATGATAATTAATCAAACTGATCCTAAATTGTTAGGATATGGCTTATGTTGATGATGATGTATTTTCACAGAGAGATGACAAGAAAATTTAACAAATCTGATCCTTACATTAGCAGTCTACCTTCGGCCTCCATCTAAAAACTCTTCAGTCGCTACCTTATATAATCTTTTTGTTGTCACCTAGATATTCTATCTTTTACTTTTAATTGCAAAGCTTTCTATATTTTACACATGACCTCATTGCTATAGCACAAGTCTCTGATTTGTCATATCTTACCACGTTATACTCTATAGACATTAAAGACATTCTTTATTGTTTAGGTTGGCCATCTTGGGAAAGCTTACCAAGATTGGGTTCACCAGCCCATTATCAGCAAAGAGGGTCCACGCTTTTTTGAAAATAATATCTTGGAGGTAACCGTTTTGCCCCTGGTTGTCAGCAATGCATAGTCTTGACTGTGAATTTAACTGGCTTGCATTTCAATTAACAGTTCTTGACACGTACTGTGTGGTGGGCCGTTCCAACCATTTGGCTTCCAGTTGTATGCTGGTTCGTGCTGATGTCTTTCCGCATGGGTCAATCTCTCCCTGATGTTTCTCTGCTGATTTTGGCTGGAATATTTGCATGGACATTGATTGAATACTGTTTGCACCGATTTCTCTTTCACATTAAGACGGAAAGTTACTGGTCAGTGGCCTTTATTTGATTGCAAGTGTCACTAACTTAAAACTACTACCGTTATAAGCCGAAATTCAAATAACCAAGTTATCATCAACATAAATTTGCAGGGCAAACACAGCTCATTATCTTCTCCATGGATGCCATCACAAACACCCCATGGATGGCCTCCGCCTTGTTTTCCCACCAGCTGCAGCAGCTATTCTTTGCTTTCCAGTAAGTCTGCTGTAGTTTCTAATGCCATTTCAATATTTGATGAGTTTGCGTGTGCATTATAAGCGTTCGGATTGAGAAATTTGTCGTTCTGTGTGGATAGAGAAATGATTGATTGTGTTGGCCTCCAGGTGACGCGAGGGCGGCAAAGTTTTACTGCTGGGTGGTCGGGGCCTCTAGATGAATTCAGTGCTGCAAAGTTTTCTTGCTGGGGGGTTGGGAGAAAGACATTCGACTAGTGTTACGCAAACCAATTTCATGTAAAATAATTGGGCTAAATCTCAATATGGTCCCCGTCTATTTGCATGTGGTCAATTTAGTCTTGGAGTATCACATTTTTCCAATTTAATCCTGCTATATAAAATTGATAAAAAAATGATCTCTTGAAAACTAATTTTGGATAAATTTTATTTAGTTGAGCGACTAAAGTGGGATCAATTTTATATCATTATTTTCACATTAGAGATCATTTTGGATCAATTTTGTATTGTCAGGGACTAAATCAAAGAAATGTGATACTCTAAAACTAAAATGACTATATGCAAGTAGTCGGGGGATCATTTTGGGATTTATTCTTAAAATAATTGGAGAAGAAGAAACCAATGAGATTCTTGGTTCTATGAGTCGAAAGGAAGCGTTGCCTTGGAGTTGGTTTCTATCAAAGGGGATGAAAATATAAGAGCTGTAGTTATTAGAGGAGAAGAGGTGGGAACCGGAGGAAGTTGTGGTGGGGAGAAAACTCTATTGATATAAGGCTTAAGGTAAAGAGAGATATTGAGAGGAGAGAATACCGCTAGTGAGAATGAGAAGAGAGGAAAGAGAGAATAATCCTTCAACCTCTTTTTATAGAAATAGGGTTACATGATACAATAAACTAGATTAGTTTGAATTCAATCAAATTCATATCTATATAACTTAAAAAACTATTTTTTATAAATTAAAAAAAATAAACTTAACAATTAAATAAAACAAAATCTAAATAAATTTTAAAATAATCCAAATTACTAGAATCATATAAAGAAAATTTTTTGTGTTGTTTAATTTCCTTGGGGCTAAATGAACTCTTCTCTTGAAGACTTATGTAGAAGCCATTTCTTGGTGATGGAACTACTTTATGATAGGCATACTCGTTGTATCTTAACATAGGTTAATTTTCTTGGTTTATAAATAGGATGGTGGTGTGCAATAGGTAATGCTAGGTGATGGATATATGTGGCAAAGGTCTAAATACAATTATAATTAAAAAACTCAGCTCTAGTACAAAATTAACGGACGAGAAAGCAATGAGTTGGCTGCAATCAGAAGGACATGGAGGTATTGGGATTGTGGTTGTTAGAGTAGAAGAGATCTGAATGAGAGATAGGAGAGTGAGAAAAGGGGAAAGCTAGCTCGGGCCTAGGAATACTTTTTATCTTTATTTCATGATTCCATAATCCAAATAACAACTCTTCAGCCCCTACTTTACAACATAATTAAGGAGTTATTTGGTTGCCTGAAAAAGGAATGCAATGTAAAAGGAATACAGTGTAAAAGAAATGTAGTTTATTTAGATTACTTTAGTTTGTTTGGTTAAAAATTCTACAAATACATGAGTTTGTTTTTTTCTGTTCGGTAAAATAAATGTAAAGTATTTTGAAAGTTTTGAGTGGTGGGCGGTTTGAGTGACAATGGGCGACAATAAGGCGACAACGACGGCGCGAGCGGCCGTCACAACACTTTACATTGGTCAGTGTATTTGAAATTTGCCACAACACCGAAATTTAACCTTTTGATGAATTTCAAATACATTACATCACTTTGAAATTTTACTTTGCATCATGCCGAACACAAAAAAAGCGGGGCTGTTTGGTTGCCTATATTTAGAGTGTAAAGTAAACCAAATGCAAGGAATTTAATTATTTTAGTGTTTGGTATGATGCAAAGTAAAATTTCAATGTATTTGTAGTGTATTTGAAATGCAATAGAATGGTCATTTTGGGTGTATTTGGAATTACCGATTTGGTAATTCCAAATACCGTGAAAGTGTTCGTCGTCGACACCAACTACCGCCGCCCGTCGCCCGTCGCCTCCGACCACCATTGACCACCGCCTCGCCGCCAACCATCACGCCACCGCCATCTTGGTCACCGCCGTTTGCCGTTTGACGCCATCGCCGAGAATCTCAAAAGATTTACATTTATTTTGCCAAACGCGAAAAAGAAATTAATGTATTTGTAGATTTTTCAAAACAAAGTTAAAGTAATCCAAATATCAGATTCTTTTATATCGATTCACTTTACTTTACACTTTAAATGCAGGCAATCAAACAACCTCTAAAATCCTGCATTTACTTTATTTTACTTTTCATTGCAACCAAACATCCCCTAAATTAATTTGAAATCAAATCTTATAGCTCCTAAAAATTCTTTCTGGTTTAGTTATTGGCATTCCCAACAAAATAAAATAAATAAATTCTAAGGGGATGATTTGGATCATTTTTGTTTTTATTTTAAAGTTATTTTAGAACATATTTGTTTAGCATATTTTAAAGAATTTTTATTATTTGTTTTTCAAAGTAAATCACATTAATTTTAAAAACACTTGAATTAATTTTAAATTTTTTGAGTTTATCTAAAATTAACTATCATCACTAAACATATTTTATTTTAAATCAAAAATAAACACAAAAAATAAAAAACATGAATTAAAATTGATCTCAAATAGCCCTTAAATAATTCAGCTCATTAGAATCATAGAGATAATCTTCTTATGCTGCATCATGGTGACATGGAGGGAAGTAGTGGGCATCTCTGCCACTCTCCTACACCTCTCTTTCATTGTCGATACTGATTGTTCAAAAATGGCTGCTTCATGTAGTTCTTCGGCCTGGTCAAACTCCTAACAACTGCGTCGGCCACCCCCGCCTTCTTCGGCGGTGGCATGCTTGGCTATGTAATGTATGATTGCATTCATTACTACCTGCACCATGGGAATCCATCCAACACCCGAGCTAAATACCTCAAGGTGAGAACTGTATCTCAACCACAATTTCTTTATCAATATTCTGTTGAAACCAACAAACAAACATCTAAGTTCAGTTCTTCTTGCCAGCGTTATCATATGAACCATCACTTCAGAATCCAAACACTGGGATTTGGAATCACTTCTTCGCTGTGGGATGTCGTGTTCGGGACTCTGCCACCTGCGCCGAAAGCTTCGCAGATGAGTAATTGATTCTTTTTTTTTAAAGTTTGCTTTGATTATTTGCTGTAATTAATTGAAGGTTGGGTTGCCTGTGAACTCTGTGAACTGTATCTTCTGTACCACTGAGCTGCCTTTGATGTCTTTTTAGCATCTATTAACTCTCTTATTTATTTATATTTTTTCAACCTGGGTTTAATCCATTGCCCAATGTTGAGTTGGGTTATTGAATCAGATATTGGATCAATTCAAAAGTCGCAAACATGCAGATAAGGTTGATTGCAGTTTAGATTTCAATCTAAATAACTTTTGAATCAGATTTGAATTTGGATCAAGCGTGGTTAACCATGGTCTGCTCTATCTCTCAATGTTGGGTTAGGTTATTGCATCAGATTTTTCATCAATTCAAACGCATTTGACATCCTAAAAGTAAGGAGAAAGTGGATATATTGTTAATGTTGTAGAAATGTTAAAAAAAAAAAAATTGAGGTTCTAATGATTTTATTGACGATGATCCTTTTAGTTGTAATGTTATTATCTTGATTATTAATAATATTTAATGCTAGATTTTTTGCATGATGAGGATTAAACGAGTTAAGATAATAACATAATTAAATAATTAAGTGGGATCACCTTTATTGATTTGGTTTTTTATTTTTATTTTTCTTTAATTTTATTTATATTTTGATTTAAAAAGAAATATATTTTATAGTGATATGTATTTTTAAAAATAATCAAAACATTCAAGAAGTTATTTTGACTGTTTTTAAAAATAAAAAACAAAAACATTTAAAAAGTATGTTAAATAAATATATTTTTAAAAATAGTATAAAAAAACATTATAAAATTGATCTCAAACAAATCTTTGGCTATTGAGTGAAGGGTTAAGTGTGAATAATATTAGGATTAATGCTGTGCTATCTATATAGCTCTTAAATTCCTTTTTTTTTTATTTTAAAAAGTTGAGTTTGATAGTGTTTTATTTGTCAACTATTGGATAATTTTATAATTCTAAGAATTAAAAATTTTTTATTTTTAATTGTCCATGCTCTATTATGTCTTTTCTGAATTTTTTTTTCTCTCTCTCTCACACACACATACATATATGCCTGCTCACGCACACATACATTTCTCTATCAATCATGTTAATAAGGCGTAGAATTCTCTCATAAAGATAGATTAGATGTACTCTAAGATTAATTTGAATGCCTGAGTAAGCTTGCCAACTGCTTACAAGAATATATCTTTGTAATATCTATGTATCATAGGGTTTTATTTATTGTTTTTATATGAAGAGATTATTTGGTTGCTGGAAAAAGGATTGCATTGTATTTGGAATACAAAATTTTTGAGAATTCATTAATTTTGGGTAATTTTTAAAAATAATGGTTGTTAATCCTCTTTAGTATCTCATTTTTTGAGAATAAAAAAAAAGAAAAAGGGTAAAGAAAAAAATAGTTGTGCATAAATATATATATATATATATATATAATATTATAAATAGATATTACATATTCTTTAAAAAAAAAGAAAAAAAGAGAGAAAATCGAAAGCCCCTTTTTTTTTCCTATCTACAGTTCCCTTGCTCGATTGGATTCATTCCCTCGCTCGTTCTGTCAACTTAAAATAAATAAAAAATGATGAAAGCTCCTCATCCCCTTCTCGTTCGTTGAGGAGCCGCAAAGGAGCAACAGATCCCGCCTCTTTCTCAACCGCAAGCACAATTCTTCTCAACCGTTCCCCCCTCTCATTTTTACTTGTTGGCAAGGAGAAAACCGCAACTCCTCAACCGCAAGGGCAGGATCTTCTACAGTTCCCTCTCTTCCCCTTCAAGGATTGGCCTCTCTTTCCCACTCGAGGTTGTTCTCCAAAGAAAAGTAGCGCCAGCCTTCTTTCTCCTTCAACTTCACTCTCCAATCTAGAAACCCTATTCAATTATTCGGTACCGCAAGCTGTCTCAGCCTTGTCGATCCCTTTACCTTATTTGATTCCTACAAGCTCTCTCGACGTCGCCGACGTCTCCTTTATTCCATCGACTGAGAAGGACGAGAATGATTGTTGGAATTGGATCCAAACACATAACTGACAGTTTTCTCGAGATAATTGAAGAGAATGCTTGGCAAGGGCTTCGAGGCGGAGACCACTTGACTCACAATGCCCGTATGCCGCTCTTCGATGATCTCCTCACCAACGGGTATTATACCACTCGGCTCTACATCAGAACACCACCACAGGAGTTCGCGCTGATTGTCGATTCAGGGAGTACAGTCACTTACGTTCTGTGCTCCACCTGCGTGCAGTGCGGCAATCACCAGGACCCAAGGTTTCGGCCAGAGCATTCAACCACATATGAGCCAGTCAAATGCAATATTGATTGCACTTACGATAAGAAGAAAATGCAGTGTACTTATAAGAGACAATATGCTGAAATGAGCTCCAGCAGTGGGCTGCTTGCTCAAGAAATTATATCATTTGGTAAAGAAAGTGAGCTCATGCCACAACGTGCCATTTTTGGATGTGAAAATTCTGAATCTGGTCGTCTTTTCAATAAGCATGCTGATGGTATTATGGGGTTATGCGTGGTCAGTTAAATATCATTGATCAACTTGTTAAAAAGGGTGCAATTAGCGACTCATTTTCATTATGTTATGGTGCCATGGATATTGGGGGTGGTGTAATGGTTCTTGGTGGAATACCTCCTCCTCCCGACATGATATTCTCACATTCAGATCTTGCTCGTATCCCCTATTACAATTTGGAGCTGAAGGCGATACATGTGGTCGGAGAGTCTTTGCAATTAAATCCCAGGATCTTTAATGGCAAGCTTGGAACTGTCTTGGATAGTAGGGGTGTAAACGAGCCGAGCTTAAGATCTCTCTTCTGTTATTTCGTTGAAATTTATTTGTTTGTGTTATATATCGAGCTTGAAATGTCTTAGGTTCGGTTCGTTTTAACCAAACGAGCTAACGAGCGAATTTGAATGAAAAACTTTCGAGAGGATGATTGAACCAGCCAATCTTTGCATAACAAAAGTGTTAACCACTAAGCCATGCTTGTATTTGTGATATGTAAATGTGTTCGTATGTATAGTAAAACTTATCTAAAGTGATATGAATAAGGTAGGATATCACTTTAGGAGTTATCACTTTAAAAGTATATACAAGATCAAAGTTTCGAATAGCTATAATTTTGAGATATCACTTTGCAGATCACTTAAAAGTTTTTACTATATATAATAATAATAATAATAATAATAATAATAGTAATAAATAAAAATAATAGTAATACAATAATAATAATAATAATATAATATAATATAATATAATTTTTTTTATTTCGAGAATCTAAATAACACGATCGAACAAATGATTGTTCATGTTATTGTTTATATATTGAGAGAATGCCTGTTTACTCGAAGTTAACGAGCGAACAATTTCAACAACGAATTTTTTTGACAACCCTATTGGATAGCGGTATAATATATCCATACCTACCGCGGGAAGCCTTTAGTGCATTTAAGGATGCGTTGATGAGCAAGCTTGGTTCGCTAAAAACAGTTGATGGTCCAGATCCAAACTACAAAGATATTTGTTTTGCTGGTGCTGGAAGTGATCCATTAAAGTCTTTTCCAGAGGTTGATATGGTAATTGGAATTGGGAAAATGTTGAAACTTGCTCCCGAAAACTATCTATTCCGGCATTCCAAGATTGTTGGGGCCTACTGCTTAGGAATTTTTCAAAATGTGATATGATCCCAAATCATATAATAGCCTTAACAGAAATCAGAAACCAATTCTAAATAGCAACATTAACTTTCCAACAGAGAACTTACATTAAATAGTACAAGAGCTTCCCAATGAAAATATACAAGAGATATTGCTAAAGAATAGATAAGAGGAACAACTCATCCAATCTACAAAAAAGAACAAAAGAAAGGGCGTCAAGAGTAATCAATCAAGAACCTAAACCCACCAATACAAGGCCATAAAATAACGAAATATAACCAACTACAAGCTCCAGTATCTGAAGCGAAATCCGAACGACAAAAAAGCAACGGCTTAATGATTAATGTAAATCGCTTACAAATGAGATAGACCAAGAGAAAGAGAGCGAAGAAAACTATAAATAGGGATGAGAAAAGCAAACAAAGGGATGAAGAATTTATCTCAAGAACTTCCGCTCTAACTTCGCCTCTCTTTTCTTCCTCTTTTGGTCTCCTCTTCCTCTCAAGCTTTCTTCACTGGAAGTTGTAATCCTCCATCAAGGAAAGAAACCTCCAGAACCTCTCTTCATCTAGCATCTTCTCCGACTTCCTCAAGACATTTCTACGGTGGATCTTCACTGGATAGATCTTCTCCGGTAAGAATCTCCGGCCAACTCTCCCTAATCTTCTCCATCTCCCTCTGTTTCCCTCAGAAACCCTAGCAGAGATGAACCGACAAGCTGAAAGGAAAAACAAGAAATGAATTAGGGTTTACTCGATTCAATCCCGTAATTCGAATAGCTGCCGACCGATCTTCGACATCTGTTTTCCACTCAAACCCATCCAACGCTCCTTAATCGAAAGACAGATCAAGCCGATCAGATGCCACCATCTGTAATCCACTCACCATAGAAGGAAAGGAAACCGCATGATCAAAACAAAGATCCAAGGGCGAGATCAATTACAGATCCAACGGCTTTCCAAGAGTCTAAGAAGAACTCAATCCAAGTGAGCCCATCCAATATAGGCTAGATCCTACGGATCGATGACACCCCGATTTGCCAATTAACTCGGTTAACTCAATTGGGGTTTAACTCTTTGTCTTGACTCAAACAAGTCGATTTGACCAGATCCACGGAAGCCACTCAACCAACGATTAGAAGAAAGAACTGGTTTAATCACCAAGCTCATCAGACATCAAATCTAATATGAAAATGATCACCCTCACATGTAATTACGATATTAAACCATATCATTGGAAAGGGTTTAACTATCTTCAATTCACACCCAACAGAACCTTGGAACGATGTAACCCAATTACTCAAATAGAAATATTCTCGCAAGCTTTTCTGTATCAGAGCAATTTACAGCAATTAATCAGGATCTCAGCTATAATTGCAGAACTTAAACCCTATCATTGGTGCTCTCGTTGAGATCCACAACTCACATCTACATCCTCAATCAGAAAACATGGCAGAAAGCACAAGGTACACATCCAAAACCCTAGATGAATGTGTTAGAACAACAATGAACAAAGAACAAATGACCTCAATCACTATGGCATTGAATGAAATATCAAAGAGATTGTCAACAATAGAAAGTTAGAAAAAAACCTCCAAGCGGGTATGTGATGCATCCCTTTATGAATCCTATTCCCAAACACATACACACACACCCATGGCAATGCATATTAAAATAGATATGCCCAGATTTAATGGAGACAACCCTAAAGTTGCTCAAAGACCGATTTCCAATATTATCAAGAACAAAAGTTCTTAATTGCCTCGGTTTATATGGATGGACTGCACTTAGGTATCAATATATGCATCTTAATAATCGCCTACACTCATGGATGAATTTAAAGAACAAGTGAGATTTTTCTCTTTACACAGATTTAAGAGGAGAACTAGCTAAGCTTCAACAAAGAAACAACAAGGTAATAGTTTTATCTTGAGTTTGAAGACCTAGCTAACAAATTTGATATCCCACAGAATTGCTACAAGCTTTGAATCGGGCTTAAACTAAATTAGAAGAGAAATCGAGTACAACGCTTCCTTGTAAAGAAGCATTTCAATTAGCCAAGCTAATGGAGGATAGCTATCGATAAAGAATACAAGAAGAAGCAACAAAGAAATACAAGAAACACCTACACGCCTAATCCACCACATGGCAATCAATATAGCAACAAACGCCCTTAGCCAACTTATGTGCATTCATGAGTGTCAATGAAGAACAAGAATATCAACTGACATTATAGTCAACCGAAAACTTCGGATACAAGAAAATGCCTTAGAACCAAACTTCAAATATCACCATTCAATGGTTAAGACAGACATATAAATGTCTAATTATAAAATAGCCTAAATAAGTTCAATAATTGACCATAGAATTAGCTAGATAGATAAGTCGGATATAGCCCAATTATCTAGCATAAGATAGTCCACGTGATAAGTCATGGGGCAACAATTCCTTCCTTCCAACTTCAAGTAGATGGCCACAAGATTTCCTGATAGTCAACACACGCCACATTACAGTGGGCACAACAATCATTGACAACCCAAAATAAGATGGAGGGTGTCATATACCACATATAGGTTGGACAGATCCATATAACTCACGGAAGCTCAACAACAACATGAAACAAAGTAGATAAAGAGAGCTTCAATAGACTTAAGACAATTCACCAAGCTTTACACTACAGAAAATCACCAACTCGGTAAGATGGATAGATGGTAATCAAACGACACAATTACGAGAAATTATGGCCAAATGTTTAAAATCCAAGACTACTAAATCAGCAGAAGCTTTTACATTACAACAAGCATTGCTCCTTTAAGAGAAGGAGGAAAGTATCAAGCACTGAGAAATAGATTGAAGAAATAAAGCATCCCAAGATTGACCTTGAGGACAAGGTCGAGTGAGGAGTAATGATATGATCCCAAATCATATAATAGCCTTAATAAATCGAAACCAATTCTAAATATAACATTAACTTTCCAACAGAGAACTTACATTAAATAGTACAAGAGCTTCCCAATGAAAATATACAAGAGATATTGCTAAAGAATAGATAAGAGGAACAACTCATCCAATCTACAAAGAAAGAACAAGAAGAGACAACAGGTAATCAAGAATCAAGAACTCTAAACCGCCAATAAAAATACAAGGCCATAAATAAATAACGGCAAATATAACCAACTACAAGCTCCACGTAATCTAAATCGAACGCAAAAAGCAAACGGTTAATGTACAGTAGTAAATCACACAAATGAGATAGCAGACCAAGATAGAAAGAGAGCAGAAGAAAACTATAAATAGGGATGAGAAAAGCAAACAAAGGGATGAAGAATTTATCTCAAGAACTTCTCTGTTCTAACTTCTCAGTCTCTTTTCTTCCTCTTTTGGTCTCCCTCTTCCTCTCCCGAGCTTTCTTCACGGTGGAAGTTGCCGGAATCCTCCATCAGAAGGAAAGAAACCTCCACGGAACCTCTCTTCATCTTTCAGCATCTTCTCACTTCCTCAAGACATTTCTACTGGTGGATCTTCACCGGATAGATCTTCTCCTAAGAATCTCCGCCAACTCTCCCTAATCTTCTCCATCTCCTCTGCTTTCCCTCAAACCCTAGCAGAGCCGAACCGATAAGCTGAAAGGAAAACAAGAAATGAATTAGGGTTTACTTGATTCAATCCGAATTGAATAGGCCGACGATCTTGACTGCTTTTCCACTCAAACCCATCCAACGCTCCTTAATCGAAAGACAGATCAATCGATGCCACCATCGTAATCCACTCACCATAGAAAGGAAACCGCATGATCAAAACAAAGATCAAAGGCGAGATCAATTACACAGATCCAACGGCTTTCCAAGAGTCTAAGAAGAACTCAATCCAAGTGAGCCCATCCAAATAGAAAGGCGCTAGATCCTACGGATCAGATGACACCCACCCGATTTGCCAATTAACTTAACTCAATTGAAAAGGGTTTAACTCTTTGTCTTGACTCAAACCAAGTCAGATTTGACCCAGATCCACGGAAAGCCACTCAACCGAACCAGATTAGAAGAAAGAACTGGTTTAATCACTCAAGCTCGCTGTATCAAATCTAATTACAGAAAATGATCACCCTCACAGCTGTAATTACAGATATTAAACCATATCATTGGAAAGGGTTTAACTCACTATCTTGACTCAATTCACACCCAACAGAACCCAATTGGAACAGTAAACAGAACCCGAATTACTCAAATAGAAATATTCTCGCAAGCTTTTCTGTATCAGAGCAATTTACAGCAATTAATCAGGATCTCAGCTATAATTACAGAACTTAAACCCTATCAAAATGGAAACGATCCGACAACACTATTAGGGGGAATTATTGTCCGCAATACTCTTGTAACCTATGACCGTCATAACAGAAGGATTGGACTTTGGAAGACCAACTGTTCTGAGTTGTGGGATGGATTGCATATTGACCAAAAAAAAAAACAGAAAAAGCCACCACCACATCTACACCTACAAACTCAACGATAAAACTTGCACCCGCTTTATCTCCTAGTGAATCAGAAAATTATTTTCTGCCAGGTCAAATCCAAATTAAAATCATTACCTTCGATATGTTCTTAAATTTGACATACTCGGCGCTACTCCCTCATTCGAATGAACTTGAAGATCTTATTGCTCATGATCTAGACGTTAACTCGTATCAGGTTCATTTAATGCAGCTCACTTGCAAAGCGAATGACACTCTCTTAAATTTGGTTTTATTTCATGCTGGCACTTCAGACTTTATTTCTAATACAACAGCAATGGGTATAATTGCTCGCAATCGCATAACTAAACACCAATTTTGTCTTCTTGAAACTTATAGGAGCTATGAAGTGGTTCAGTGGAATTTTGAGCCTCCATCAAGAAGGTTCGAAGGCCTCATCATACTCATCAGGGCGTGACGAGATGAAATCCAGCTGTGGTGTCACAAGACACCGTTCGTCACGCTCATCAGGGCATACCGAGTAAGCCAAAATTGTTAGTTGTTGCTCCTATGTCGAAATGCTATCAAAATTTTGATTAAATCTGAGACTTAAAAAAAAGAGAAGAATAATATATGCATATATATATTTGCTTTTATGTAGGTGATTGAAGACCTCGTTATGCTCATCAGGGTGTAACAGGATTAAAATTCAGTCGAGGTGCTTCAAAATACCAACCATCACGCCATCACACGTGGGTAAAATAATTTACCTACGGGGATGATGTGAATATTGTCAAATCACTGAAATTTCGTCAAATTTTTGGGACTTAACAAAAAAATGATTTAACATTAAGTTAAATATAAAATATAAAGTCCTAAAGAAATGAATTAAAAATAAAATATAAATAAATTGGAAATGAATTTGAAGGAGACTTGATTACAAATAAAATTAAAAATCATATTTCAAATAGGAAAATAGGGATTAAACTCAAGTGAACATATAAAACTTGAAATAAACTTGAATTCCATTGATATACATTAACTGAATCTCATAATATTTTTCTTAAAATAGTCCAAAAGGAGAATCCTAGTGAATCATTGAAGACTTATAGTATGATTAAAACATAACTTATAAGCATACAAATGTGGTTCAAGTGAGACTTACAGAAGACTTATATTAAGCCAAATAACTCAATATTGGATATAACAAGTCATCATAATGAATATTAAACTCTACCATGACTCATTTCAAGTGATTCAGAGGAGAGAAAAAGTTTTGTAGGAGGCTTGAAATGAATTTAAAGGGCTTGTTAACAAGCATAAAAGAGAGTCATCACTGATCATTGTGATTACTTTATGATTCACTTTCAGATAAATAAAAAAATGTTTTATATGAGTACATAATTTAGCTATCTGAAGTTTATAAGAAGCTTAAATGTGTATTCATAAATTAAGGAGTTTGATTAAGTGGTTCATTAACGAGCACAAATCATAAGTGTTGCCTCCTAATAAATAGTTGAACCATATTATACATTGAGTGAATTGTAATAAACATAGTTGAATCTATGACTGAACTATACAAATGCTTACAATAGCCTCAATGACTCATTATTGAGTACAACAAGTCTCCTAGTGAATAATAGACTGTCTCACAATTCATTTCAATCTAGTTGAGATAAGTCAAAGAATTCATTAGGAGTATGTGATAAATTGGAAAGCTTATTAATAAGCATAAGAAATAGATATGAATCTCGCAAGCTCAACTAATAAAGAAGCAAATATGAATGGCGATATGCTATTTCGAATTGTAATATAAGTCTAAAACGTCTTTTATGCCACCGGATCTGTAATTCTTAGTACAAGCAGACAGAAGGCGTTGGCTTGAATTCTGAATAGACTTCAAATGTATTAATTTTGCTTAAATTATGGAGCCAACTATCACTCAATTCAAGTGCTTCAGAATTTGTGCAATCATTTGAAAGAAATGAATTCTTGTATGAAATATAAAACAATCTTCAATTCAATTTGAGATTTCTAAAAATTTGTACAAGTATTCTAATCACCCGCATGGGCCCCAACACTATGTTGAATGCTTAAATTTAGTGTCTGAGAATGCTACGAGGACTGCTTCCCGATTTGGTCTTAGGACCGGGTTCGGGTTAACAAAATCTAAAAATTCAATCATTATAAGAATTTTAATTTATTAAAACATCTGAGAAGCTAATTTTATTATATGATAGTAGATCTGATCCTCTATTATTAAACTAATGGAGTCGACATGATCTGAAATAATAAATTAAATGATCAAACAACATATCTATCCCGATGATGGTTGTGTTGAATGAAAATTTCAACCGAAGGGGATACCTACCATCAAAATGTGCTTGCAAGCTCAAATTAAATTAATTAAATTCAAATGTCAATCTAAATGCAAAATCTAACATGTCATTAAGTATTAAATGCTTAAATGAAATTCAATCTTTAAAAATTTAAAGTAAACTTTATTTAATCCACCTTCATCAACAGTCTATTGAAGGTGATAAGTTAAGAAAACTCTAGCTCACAAAGGAGCCAATGTCAAATTAAGTGTTCTACTATATTCACTATCAATCAATCTCGAAAGACATGGCTTGTCCTCATGTGGGCTTGCAATCACATATATGATTGCACGAGTCCTCCGATTGGGTTCCAAATGAAACCATTATATTATCACGACCGTAGATGTTCCCCAATTCTCGCCTCTTTGAGTGAATCATGATACACGATAGGTCAAAGCTCTCTGTGTAGACTTAAGTCTATCTCTTTAAACAAACACCACCCCAGGTCTACAAGAATTTCTTGGACGACGTAACTCATGTGCTGCTGATAAGGATCTTTCGATCAAATTGGGTCGGCTACCTCCTCTGACTAAGTAGACTAGAGACCGCAACAGCCCGGGATGACGGAACCATAGGATCTGGATCGGGCATGTCATCATGCCCCCAAACCATTCTCTTTAAGCTAATGATGATGAATTTCATAAATTCATAAGCTTAAATTTTAAACTCTACATGCTGCTACTATATATGTTAGCATATCTAACGACTAATAATCAAAAGTTTTCTCTCGGATTGAGGGTAATTAACTATAGGGGCTGCCCATAGGAAACCAGGATCTAAAGTCCTCACCAAATGAGGTGAAATCGGGTAGTGTCTTATCTATTCTATTTTTCGAAAATTAACCACATAAATCATACTCTTTTCAATTGTGAGAGGTCAGTGACAAATTTTCGAAGCCCACAATGGTCGATGTAAAGTGAGTTGTCGCTACCAGCTCTAGCAACCACAATCATCATTGTCACCAATGGCAACTGCTCGATATTGCGCCACCAACCCCACTTTCCATCGCCACTGTCACCAACTGATAGTTGCTGCTGCCAGCCACTACCATCGTCACCGTTGGGCATCTTCGTCATCCATCGTGGTTGCTTCTACTTCGCATTATCTAACTTTATAAAAAAAAAAAAAAAAAAAAAATTCATGCACTTATAGTGTAATCAATTAAACAACTAAAAAGGAATTCAAATGCATTGTATTATTTTTATATTGCATTTCTTTTGCATTGTATTCATTTTTCATGCATCTAAATATCCCCTAAATCTCAATAGAAGACACAATATCCTTTTGAATTTCAAACCTTACAGGTGTGAAGAGAGTTTCATTTTTTCTATTTACACATTAAAGCTATATAAATAATCAAGATATGTTTATCTAAGACATATAATTATATACTATTTTGATTATTACATTCTTTATTTAAGTATAATAAAAAATAATCTAAAAATCTCTTTAATTATTAAATGTTTAAATATATATTTTAAATTAATAAACATGTTCAATAGGAAAAAAAAAAGTATGGCTCCTTTATGAGAGGGAACTCCATTTTAAATTTAAAAATATAGCTCTCTAAAACTTTATTATTTTTATTAAATGAGTGGAAAGAAAAATGTATTTCTGATCTAAGGAATTTCACGATGATTAAAAAAGGAAAAAAAAAGTCATTTTTATTTGATATATCTAACCTAGATATATGTTATGTACTTTTTTTTTTTTTTGATATATATGTGATTAATTGAAAAAAAATCCACACTCATCTTGACTACTAAATACTCAACCTAATCTTAAATTAAAATTTAAATAGTTTATCTCTTGAATAGATAATTAAATATTTAAAATAATTAAACAAATTATTACTTATATTTAATCATATATAATATACATTTATCGTTTAATAATTAAATGAAGTATTATAGGTTTTTTCTATTTGGGTGCAAGAGTGTATTTCAAACGTTAAATTTTCTATGTCTCTTAATGGAGCTCTTAAAGGTTTCTTCTCCTCAAATGGTCTATAGGCAAGGTTCCTCTCTTTTCCCATCTCTATTCCATTTAGGAAGATTTACATACATACCACGCAATTATTATGCGTTTACATGTCTAACACCTAAGGCTAGATATTTACTTACCTAATACTTTTATGTGCTTCAAATGATGACTTTACTTTTAAAAAGTGAGTGATGTTGGTATTTTGATATGATATAGAAGATTGGGTTGTTAAATATGTAAAAAATTGAAGTTTAGGTGTTAAATATGTAAATGCATAAGAATTGTGTGGTGTGTATGCAAATCCCCCTTTTATTTAACTATGGTTGATCTTTCAAGTTTAATAGATCTAAGGAATTCCAATAATGAATTTTCTACAATTAAAATTGGGCATACCTCTTTCTCCCACTTTTTATATGCTGAAGATGTTATCCTATTTGGAAAGGTCTCTAGAAAAAAATTGTTACCACTTAAACTTATTCTTGAACATTTCTATAAGATCTCATATCTCTTTATAAATCTTGTTGAAAGCTTTATAAGCTTCTAAAATAGAACTATCAATCCTAATGAACTCAATGAAGTTCTTGGCTTTGGCTTTCTCAGCATAATTTCAAATATTTTGGGTTTGTCTGTTTCTTGTCTTAAGAAAAAACTTGTTGACTTCCTCCTGCTTCTTGACAAAGTCAAACTTCTCTTGGGGGTTGGAAATCTACTCTTTTGTTTTTTTTATGCAAGAGAATATCAACTTCTTAAATGTACTATTAAAGGTATCAGTGCATATTAGGCCAAAGCTTCATTTATATTCAAAGGTTACATTAAAGCTATTAATAAGTGGTGCTTTAACTTTTTGTTACATTGAGACTCCTCTAAGAAGAAGTTGCACATGATTTCTTGAAAGACTATTGCCCTTCCTAAACTATTGTGAGGTGTTGGACTCAATGCTATTAGCTGTTTATCATTTATTTCTTTGGCTAAACTTATTATATGTTTATTTAATGAGGATAACTATCTTTTTCACTTTGTTTTGTGCTAATTATTTATTCTTATAAAACACTAAACACTAATGAAGCCTAATATATCTTTGTTAATTGTAGTGGTTTTTATAATTAATTTTCTTTGGGACCCGTGGCTTCAAAGGTAGATATTTTGGGAATTTTTGGATTCGAATGTAGTTGCCTCTTTTTAGTTGTAGTAGTCTACTACTCTTGATATTTCTATCAATGTCTCCAAGTGGAATATCAAGTTTTATTAATAATTACTTTTCTTCTCTCAATTTTGTTCATAATATCTTTGTTCTTAAGGCTGCAAATTTGCTCTTATGGCATGTGGATTCCAATCTCTTCACCAAACTTTTATATAAAGCTTTTTATAATCAATTTTTTTGAAGTGGTTGGTATAAATTTGTATGGCATAAGCGGTATGCTTTGAGGTATATTTGTATATGATCAGCAATTCATGTTGTTCTTAAAATAGTAGATGCCTTAGCGATGAGAAACATTATTTTTGATTCTAAATGAACTTTATGCTTTGAATCTTTTGAATCCATCAATCACTTATCTTTCAACTGTGATGTTTCCAATGATATTCTCAAGGTGCTGCTCCTGTGGACTTCTACATTTTCTTGGTCCATCATTACTTTAGATTCTAAACCACGTTCAAGGTTTGGAGGATATTTCTACTATGCTTCATAATTTCTATTTTTTATTTGTACATTGCATTGTTTATGACATGTGAAAAGAGAGGAATAATCATAAATTCAGCAGGAAACACAGCTCTACTTCTACCCTCTTGTTAAAATTTCAATTTTCTATTTGGGTTAAGTTTAAACCTTGAAATTAATCTCAAATCTAGCATGACAAATTTAGTTTCAACCAACACTTTATGACTTTCATTCTTGGTGGCTTTACTTGTTATCATTTTTTTGGATAGTTGGTCTAAATTTTGGGGATGATGATGATATTCTCCTCTTCTTGTTGTAACTCAGTAGATTGAGCTGCCACTACTTTACTTGAGTTTGGATTGTTGGTTATATTTTGTCTCATTGTTCATTGTTTGTGTCGACCTCACTTTTGGAGTAAGCTTTCAACTTCTCCATCCTATACATAGGACACCTCTAAATACTAAGAGTTCCTTAGTCTTAAGACACTTCTAGTGATTATGTGAATACTTAACCTAACTCTAGAGACTTAGAAGAGTTAGCCATAGGAATAGGTTATGCCTTAGGGGTGTTAGGAAAACTTGCCTACCCTATAGCTTGAACCAAATCCTTACTTCCTTCTTTCAAGTCAAACTTTAAATTCAAACCAACTTCAAATTCAATCCAACTTCAAATTCAAATCAACTTCAAATTCAAACCAACTTTAAATTCAAATCAACTTTAAATTCAAATCAACTTCAAACTCAAATCAATTCCAAATCAATTCTTAAATCAATTCCAAAATCTAAATCATGAATCAATTCCAAATCAAATAATTGAAATCCATGATTGAATTCAAAATCACAAAATCTTTCCTAAGCCCATTGATTTCATCTTATGGACTTAGCTCAAATCAAATCTAAATCATTCCAAACTCAAAGGATTTTCTCATAACCCATTGTGGTGTTTATTTTTGGGATGTGGGACCACACGATCTCGTGGTGATTTTATTGAAGTGATCTGCACGACACGAATGATTTAATTATCTCAAAAAAGATAGAAATCACCACCCTATAATGAACCTAATCACCTAATAAGAACTCCTAAGATGTTCTTCAATATACCAGAGATCTTTCCCTACTTTTACATAAAAAAAGTAAAGTAAGGTTTACGTTGTTCCTCATGGAGGCAAGCCCTATAGCTTAATTACATCCTAAGTGAATAAGAATTCTACTCTCGATTAAAGTAGACAGTTAGGGTCTCCAAAGATTTCAAGGTTAAGACTATCAAAGGATTGGCTATTTTAGAAAATCAAATGGGATAGATCAAGGAGAATACTTATTTTTGGACTCCAAAGGAGAAAGTAAGTAAAAATGCAGCTAGTGAGCATTCTAATCTATCCTATAATTGGGATTTATATTTTTGAAATTTAAGAGAGTTAATTATTTGAGTTGATATTTTATTAGATTGCTAGGGCTTATAATTTCACAATATAAGATTGTGAAAATGCCTAATATATGAGGATTTATGTTTATAGCCTGAAGGAAACAACTACCTTAGATCTTAAATCTAGGGAGCTTTGGTGAGGGCCAAAGCACAGCCTAAATCTAAGACAAAAATGGGTATATAGTTTACACGCAAGAGAATAAATCACATTTCGGACTTATTAGCTTTGGGGTGGCGACCTCCTCTTAGCTTTAAATCCATGTAGGCGAGTCTTATGCTTTACAAGATGCCTAGACTAATGTTCATTTAGAAAGAAGACTAAGTCCTTAAACTCACTCCCTAAGAGACTATAGCATGAGTGGTATGAAATCATGACTTAATCTAATTCAAATTTTTATCAAATTTATTTTATTCTTTTGGACTCTTTATTTTAACACAGGCTATGGGATTTTGTATGCCTAAATGCATGAGAATTTGATTATGGGTCAAATCAAGAGAGAATTTGATTTGGTTAAATGATGTTTAGGTTTTCAAGAATGAAGAGTAGAATGAATTCCATTAGTAGATGGAACCCACCCTATTCTACATCCTAATTCCAAAAGAATCTAACTAAGGTCCACAAGTATCTTAATTAGCCCATTTGAATTTGTGTAATTTATTTGATTTGATTCAGAATTTAGAATTTAAGTTTGTTTAAGTATTTGATTGATTGATTTTTTTGGATTAGATGTTTTAGTTTAATTACATCTTGATAATTCAATATCATTGATATATAATGAAGTTTAAGTTTGTTTAAGTTCATGTGTTTTTTGTTGATTAATTTTAGATTAGATGTTTTGGTTTAATTAAATCTTGATAATTCAATATCCTTTTAAATTAATATTTAATTCTTTTCTTTGATTATGGTTATGTGACTTAACTTTATGTTTATTTAATTTGATTTTGGTTCATTTATTTGTAGTTTGATCGGATTAGATTAATTGAGATTTTATTTTGATTTTAATTGGGTTTGATTCTTTGTAATTAGGATTTTATTTTTAATCACATTTATTTGTCATGTTCATCAAAGTTTGGTTTGTAATTTGATTTCATACATTGGATAGTTGATTAGTTTATCTTATTTAAGTAGGTTGAATGAGATTTGATTTGATTACATATTAAATTGATGAGATTCTTTCTTAATTTAATTTAATTTTGTTTAATTTGATTTGATTAGCTTTATTGGTCTATGGGTTTGCTTAAGTTCAATGTGATTATGTGATTAGTTTAATTAAGCAGTGTATTTATGTTAATAATAAAGGTTTGTTTAATTTTTAATTTAGTTTCATATTTGTTTAGACTAATGATATAATTAATGACTTAATAATTTAAGTTTAATTTAGGTTTTGATTAGTATTTAATTACATTTATGTTTGATTAAGCTTAGGTTTGATGTGATTACTTTAATTAACTTAATTAGTTTATTTAAGAGGTATGATCAATTATTAAATTAAATAAAGATTTATTTAATTTTTAATTTGATTTCATATTTATTTGGGTTAATGATGTAATTAATGAGTTAATGATTTAAGTTTAAATTAGGATTTGATTAGCATTTTATTGCATTTTATATTTGATTAAGCTTAAGTTTAATATGATTAATTTAATTGACTTAATTAGTTTATTTAATAGGTGTGATTAAATTAATTAGTAGATTAATTAAGTGTTTGATTTGAATTAATTTTAATGTGATTTATAAAATTAATTTGGTTTATTAAGATGATGGATCAATTTATTAAGTTTGCATTAATTAGATGTTTGATTAAGGGTAATTAAAATTATTAGAATAATTAAGGGTTTGTTTAATTAGAGATTAATGACTTAATTATTTATGTTTAATTTAGGTTTTGATTAGTGTTTAATTGTATCTTAATTATGTTTGATTAAGCTTAGGTTTGATATGATTAGTTTGATTAACTTAATTAGTTTACTTGAGGGGTGTGATTATTAAATTTAATTAGGGGTTTGATTTAAGCTTAATTTTAGAGTTAGCTTTAATGTAACTTGTTTAAATTAATTTGATTAATTAAGATGGTGGATTAATTTAATAAGTTTGCATTAATTAGATGTTTGATTAATTAAGTTTGATTAAGGGTAATTAAATTTTTAAATCATTAGACTAATTAAGGGTTTATTTAATTTGAGATTAATGACTTAATTTTTCACATGTGAGTGATTTGGTTTAGTTAAGTGTTTTCCTTAAGTTTGATTTAATTAAAGAATTATTGTTATTAGCATCATTATTATTAAGTGAATTAATTATTTATTTCATTTCAATTAAGTTTGATTATTTATGATTAGAGTTTTATTTGATTTGATTCATTTATTATGTTTATTTGATTTCATTAACATGTTCGATTTAGTTATTAGGTTAAAATATTTAATGGTTAATTAATTATCTTATTCTAAATGGATGTGATTTAATCATATGTTAATTAAGTTTACTTTAATTTTATTTGGTTTAATTCGATTAATATCAAATGATTATGTTGAATTGGTTTATTAATCAATTTGATATTTAGTTTATTTAATGATTAATTAGTTTTAGTTTATTTATATCCATTAAGGAGTTTCATATGATTAAGACTCCATGCTTAGTGTAGGTTTAATTATATTAGTTTGGCCCATGTTAAAGTTTACTAAATTTGTTGAATTTTGAGTTTGATTTAAGATTTAATCATTTAATTGAGTTTTATTAACTCAAATCATATTTAATTTAATTTCCTCTAAGAATGATATTTTTTCTGATTTGAGGTTTGATTAATGATTGCTTAAGTGTTATTTCATTTCTGATTTTGATTTGATATTTAAATTGTTTATAGATTATGTTTTAATTAACTCTTTAATTGATTAAACTCTACTCTTAAGTGTTTGTTTAGGGTTCATTAGGATTCAGAAGATCACATTATTTTTTTTGGAGTCCTAGATGTCAATTTACCTCTTCGGGGATGGTTTTCGATGATGGTGAAAATCTGAACGAACTCTTAGGTATGTGAGGAAGCTTTGGAATGATCTTCAACCCTTGCCTCCCTTCAGAACGTTGTCTTCTCCGATGTTTACCGTTGCCTCACCGAAAAAATAACTATTTGTATTTTTGACCTCAAAAATAGCTTAAATAGGTGTGAGATGGGTTCCTTTTTGCTTTGGAAAGCTTTTGGAGACTGAATAGTGGTGGAGCAAGAGATCTAAAATCACATCTCCCCCTCCTATTATAATGGCCAAAAATCCATTCTTTTTTGAATTCTTTTTGCTCCAAATTGGTTGTCATCTTGCTTGGGGTGGTTGGGATGGATGATGAATTGATTGATGACTTTAAATTTTTGCTCCAAAGTCCTCTCTTGCTACCATATGATCAGCTCAATTCAATGCAAATGTTGGAGAAGAGTTAAGTGTATGTGATGGGGATAATTAAATGAGGTTGGGTGGAATCCTATGTGGAGAGGATCCATGAGAGATTAAAATGGTTGGGTTGATTTTGGGCTGATCCCAAATAGGTTTGGGTCGGGTTTGATCATCCCCCAATGGGTCTTGGCTTGGTTTCAAGGGATTTAGCCCAATTTAGGTCATATGAGTCATATTGGGTCAAATTGACCTATTTGATAAAAATTGGCCAAATTAGCATGAGTTATGGGTTGATTCATGTTCAATTGGATAAATGAAGATTAACGTGGTATTTGGTTTGAATTAATTTGGATTTAATTTGGATTTAGGCCAAATTGACCCTTTAGGCCAATTTGGGCTAGGTTGGGTCAAGTTGACTAATTGGGCTTGATTGATCAAAATGGGTTTAATTATGGCTTTGGTCAAGTTCAATAATCAATTTGGAAAGAACTTCAGCCATTGGTTGCAATCAATTTGGGTTAGATCATGATTTGACCTAATTTGGTCCTTTAGGCCAATTTGGGTCAATTTGGATTAAATGACCAATTGGGCTTAGTTTGTCCCAATTGATTGCAATTGATTATCCTAGGGTGATCAACAATCATGGTGGAAGGTTTTGGTGAGCTTGGTTCAATCCAATTTGGGTTGGATTGGAAGTTGGCTCAAATGGGTCCTTTAGGTCACTTTGGGTCAAGCGGACCTAAGTGGGTCAATTGGTTTGGTTTTGGTTTGATTCAAATTTAGTTAAACTTATATATGAGTCCTAGATTGAAATATAAATTCAACGGTAATCAATTTGGAGTCCAATAGGTTTTGGCTCAATTGAAAGTTTTAAGTCAAAAGCTGGTTAAATGACTTGGGTTGACTTGAATTTGGTTTGATGATTGTAGGTTTTATTTATATATTTGGATAAATGATCGAATGAATGATTGATTCGAGAGAAAGCTCATTAGTTTTTACTTGATTTGGATATAATTTGGCAAAGTCCAAAGAATTGGCTTAAAGGGTTTAGATTGAGTTTGGATTTGATTTTCGATATAGTTTTGATCATTTGAATTTGGATTTCATTTATATTTATGAATATAAATGAAGGAATAATTGATTTATAAAGAGATCAATTGAGTTTGATTTGATCTAAGGTGAGTTTTGGCTGTTTATGAATGTGGTTCATATGGCTAAGAGTATTTGAATTTGATTTTGGGTTTCAATCACTTGGAGTCAAATTTGAAATTATATTTGGAATTTGAATTTGAATTTGAGATTTGGTTTGAGAATTGAATCTAGGTTTGATTTGAGAAAGTGTATCTAGATTGGGTTTAGACTATAGGATGGGTAATTTTCTTAAGCCCTGAGACATAACCTAATCTTATGATTAATACTTCTAAGTCTCTAGGCTTAGGCTAAGTATTCATCTAATCACTAAAAGTATCTTATGACTAAGGAGTTCTTAGTGTATAGAAGAGTCCTAGGTCTGAGGAAAGGAGGTTAAGAGCTCACTCCAAAAGTGAGGTCAAAACCTATTTATATTCTCATTTATATTCACAAATATAAATGAAATATAAATTCAAATAACCAAAACCAATTCAAAACTCAAATTCAAATCCAACTAAAATCCAACCTAAACTCTTTCAAGTCAAATCCTTGAACTTAGCCAAATCATTATCAAATCAATCCAAACTCTTGGATTTTCTCTTCAAACAATCAATCTTTCAATCACAAACCAAATATAAACATAAACTTCAATCATCAAACCAAAATCAAACTAACTCAAATCAAACTCATGTTCATCCTTTAAACTTGAAATTGTCAAATGAATCAAAACCCATTAGACTCCAAATCACTTGCAATTGGATTTATATTTCAAACATAAGTCCATATGTGAGTTCAACCAAACTTGAATCATGTCTTGATCAAGCCAATTGACTCGCTTACGCTCACTTGACCCAAAGCAACCTAAAGCATCTTTTTGAGCCAAATTCTAATCCAACCCAAATTGGATTGAACTAAGCCCATCTAAGCCTCACATTGTGAGCATCAATCATCCTAGGATGATCAATCACTTAACTTGGGTCAAACTAAGTCAAACCTAACCTTTGACCAAATCAACACTTAGCCCAAATGAAACCCAAATTAGCCAAAATCCAACATAAACTAAATTAATTGAAACCATTGATCTAAACCAGTTCATAATTAATGATTGAACATGCTCAAGACATCAATTGAGCCAAACCTAGCCAAATTGGTCACTTGACTCAAGTTGACCCAAGTTGACTTAAAAAATCAAAATGGGTCAAATCTTGATCTAAGCCAAATTGATTGCAATAAATGAGTCAAATTCATTCTAAATCACTTGTTGAACTTGACTACAGCTTTAGTTGGCCAACTAGACCCAACTTGACCTAAAATATCAAATCAACTTGAAATCAAACCAAACCAAAATTAATTGAAACCAAAGCTTACAATACATTTCAAATAATCAACCAAGCCTAAATCAACTCATGACATAACCCAATTGGGTCAAATTGGTCAAATTGATCAACTTGACCCATTTGACCTAAGTAAACTCAAATGAACCAAAACTAAATATAAACAAAGTTGAACCAAACCAATGATACCCATAGGCTCCAAATGATAATTTGAACTTGGTCTAACCCACGATTTGACTCAATTTGACTAATTGGTTAACTTGACCCAAGTTGACCCATTTTGACCCGAATGGATCAACTTGACCCAAATCATATCAAATCAACTCCAAATCCATTGAAAATTGGCACAACCTATTTTTGAATCATTTCAAATCTGTCTAAATCAAAGCCAAATGACCATTTTACCCTTATGTCAAAGGGTAACCTATGGCCAAATTCACTTGGAATTTGGCCAATTCTTGCTCGTGGCCACTTGGCATCTTCCTAGTAGTCTATTTGGACACCAAGGGAGGTGGTGAACATGACCCAATGAGTTTGGGTTAGCCATGACCCAACCAAAGACCAAACCAACCCCTCTAATAAGAATTCTCCACTTGGATCACTCCATGCACTCACCTAGTACATGTGCACTCCCTCTCCTCCACTCATCTGCCAAAATTAAAGCACATGGAGTGCCTAACAGCAAAAATAAACCAATCAATCTAAGCAATTGAAATAAAATGGCAAGATGCCTCTCGATCGTCCGATCCAAGGAGGGGGAGATATACTCCCCCTCATTCCAACTCAAACCACACACACTGAAGTCGATTGAGCCCTAGGAACCAAAACCAAGCTTCTCCAAGCCTTAACAAGCATTCCTAAGCTCTCTCCATTTTTCTCTTTCTCGATTTTGCTTAAGTTGAAACAGGGGAGGTAAACTCTAATTCATTCAATTCTCCACCAAACTCAAATTCACTTTGCAAGCACCATCAAGGGAGCTAGTCGAGCTCACCCAAAGTGTTTCCCAAGTTTCCAAGCCACGGGAAGGGGGACTTCGACCAAAGCCGCAATCCATTGAAGGGGAGTTTGGTCAATTGAGCAATCCACTTCAAATCAAGATTTGAAACTTTCAACAGAGCTTCGTCTTCACTAGACGAAGCTACCTCTTCCATCGAAAGTGGCGGTGATAGCCTCCGATGAGGTATGACTCAAAACATATCCTCCATTGAAAAATGTTTGGTCCTTTGTGAAGGGAATTATAATCTTATTAAATTTTAGTCGCTGGATGTTCTTCCCTACACCTCTTGATGGTGTGGGGTAAACCCTAGCCTAATCCAAGCTTAGGTGAGCTCGGATTAAGCCATGGAGGACGGACGGCCTCCGTCTCCCGCAGCTTAAGCAGGGATGAATCATGGGTCGTCCATCCCGCATATTTTAAATGGACGACCCTGATTAAATCTCACTAGATCTTTGATTTAAACCCTTTATAACCACGGGATTAATCCTGGTCGTCCGATCATTGATCGGACGGCCTAGGGGAAAGCGCGCACCAACTAACACGGGCGTGATGTGATAACCAAATACGCAAAAAAACGCACACCACGCCGCCATTCACATGGCATCAACGAGATTAGTTAATTAATTGGGCTATTTTAATTATCCATTAATCTTAGAAAATTCATAAAATCATAATTAAATATACAAAAATCTAAAAAATATAAATGAGGTCTTATTTTAAAGGTTTTTCAGAGAAGAATTCAATAAAATTATTTCTAATTGATTTTAAATAGTGAATTTTTCTTAATTATAATTTAATTAAAAATTGAATTACCTTAATTACTCCCTAATTACTTCATTAATTAATTTTAAATTTCTCAGACATATTTAGTAGAATGACTTATGCCTCCCTTAATTTTCTTGGAATTTATTAATGAGTTAATTAGGGAAATTAATTAATGAATCCCTAATCACCCCTTTATGTAATTAAGAGTAATTAAGCATATGAAAAGTAGTTTAATCCCTTAATTGAGATAATTAAACATTGTTTAAGTAAGGAGGAGGTTTATGGAATGGGTTTGGGATATTTTTTCTATGTTATTCCCTAAACTCCCTTTCTTCCTTAATCCAAATATAATTAAGGATTAATCCACTAATGATCTACTTAATTAGTCTAATCACACTTTCAAATCAATATGGAGTTAATCAATCTCTTGCTGGATAGATCCTTAGGTGTTCAAAAGTCTAAGGTAAGTTTAAGGAAATCATAATCAAACTACATGTGTAGCATGGTTATGAAAGTACTTAATTAAACTCTTTAGCTTAATTAATCAATAATTATGAGCCAATTGCATTAGACCCTTTTATTTCTAAAGTGTATTGCTGATTTAATTTCTATGTGGTTGCATATCATATGTTGACTCATAATTATTTGGTTAATTATGTTAAAGTGGTGTAGGTAAGAGATAATTAATGGATTTAATTCACACATTAACCTAAACAAAATATAAAATCAATCTAATTATCCTAAAATTAAACTAAACCAGTTCACACAGGGGATAAATGGGTTAGGACCAGCAAATCCTTTTTCATAAATCATTTTCAAATCAAATACGAAAATAAAAATATCTTTAAAGAATTTTGATTCACTTTGAATAATCTTATCTTATAGGATTGTCCTTAGGAATTAATTAGGGTGAATGAAGTCATATGCTTACACCACTTTATTTCTTTTCAAGCATGCTAAATATTGTTTGTCATATGAAATCATGCATTCATCTCTTTTGAAAAATCAATTAAATAAAATATTTCCTCATGTAAAATTGCATGTTTTGGCTAAAGCTAAGAATATGAGTGGCTATTATCACTATTAAATCAAAAATTATTTTCAAAACTTAAAAATCAAAGATTATAAATGAAGTGATGCTACTTATAACTACTTATAAGCTTGCATGTGATTATGACATAAGATGTGTATTATGTGATTTTCTTCTCTTCTCTTAAGATAGATTTGAATAAGATTTACAAAGTGTATAGTTCATTTAAAAAGAACATAACACTTGCTTAAATCTATTTTTATGCATTTCTATGTTATGACTTAAGAAGTATCTTCACATTTAGATATGTAAATTGCATAACCAAATCAAACAAAATAAAAAAAAAAATCTTTTGCATAATTCTTCATCCATTTGTTTCTTTTTGTACATGCATGTGCATTTAAGAAAAGTGGTATATTAGTCTGGACATCCCGGGGTTACGAGGCTTTAAGTGGCCCCAAGTAGGTCTTGTACCTTATACTCTTGGTGTAAAAAATAATGACGCCGTACTCACTTATGTCTTTTATACACGTGGATGTGCATTTTGTTAATGGGTAAAAGAGTCCATCTTTTATACTTAAACAAAATCATGCATTCATGAAATATTTAAATTTTCTTCAATAACATCTCTTTGCATTCATCATTAAGGTGTGTTAAGATTTGCATTGTATGTATAGGTATGTTTAAGATTATTCATATGCATGTTATACATGTTGAAAAGAAATAAATAGTTGTGTGTTATGTGATAGTAATTCACCTTAACTAATCCTAAGATGTCTTCCTTATTGAATAGGTTTATTTAAAGTAAATATAAACTCAAGATTAATTAAAATACATAATAAAATATTCACTAAAGAAAAATCACTAATGAATCTACCTTAGAAATTACTTAAGGTAAAGGTGAAAGAGAAGTTCTCTTCTATTTTTTTCTCTTTACAATATTTAGTAACTAAATGTAGGTTCATTCAAACCAAATTAAATCATCAAATAAAATTGACAAATTAACTAAATCACTTAAACTAAAATCACCTTTAAAATTAAATCTCCCACACTTAGAAAATTTCAACCTTAAAGCCTAGCTAAGACATGTTACACAAGCCTTAAATGACACACACATTAGGCTAAGTCACCATTTCTAAATTTTAAGCGTATAATAATTATTTATTTTATTTTGTGATGTAATATTTTGGATGTATGTGCGTAGACGGATGGATGCGATCTTAGCCTAATCATATCTTCTACAGGGGATTGTGCTTAAGTGACGCTGTGATAAAAATATAAATGCTTTTGTTGTGCAAGTTACTTATACCCCTAAGCATAATCCAAATTATGACAGGTGGACTTGGTTACCCATGTGTGGGGTGCTAAGTCCAACTTATTCACATACATGCTTGGGATTGTGTGATATATTTAGCTAATATCTATTTTGCAGGTTTAGTTAGATTTATTTTTTTTTATTTTGATGTAAATTTTGCAATTAAGATTTGGAATGAATATTATGAGGGATTATGATGAATAGTGGTTATAAGATTAAGTCTTATGCACCATGTGAAGCCTTGGATCAACCACATCCCAACCAACTAAAAGGAGAAAAGAAAGAAAGAAAGAAAGAAATGAAGAAGTGAAGAACGAAGAAAGAAGAATGAAGACCCCCCATAACATTAATTCATTTTAATTTTAATTATTTATTTGTAATCTGGGTTGTAGAGCTCGAATATCTATTTTTTTTTCCAGGTTTATGCGGTGGAGCCCGACCACATCAGCCTCTTATCTTTTGCGCTAGTTTTATAAAATTATTTGATGTTTGTTTAGCTTGTGCATTAAGATGGCATGATTTCCTAATTTCTTCATTGATTGATGAATGGCTTGGATGTGATTATGCTCTTGGGGAAAAATAAATTTTCTATCCAATTAACCAACTCAAAATTAAATTAAGCAACTCATAACCTCAGCTAAAGCCTATGACATAAATCAAGAAAATAAAAGATTTAGCAACCCCTCAGCTTAATGTTGTATGTCTCACATCATGCATAAAAATCATCTTGCTTCACTCTTGCTAATGGAGGGCTTCCACTTTTGCTAGAGAAAATGGCTTGACTATTGAGAGCTATGGTGGAAACACACATCATTCTTGCTGATTTTGGCCCATAATCAATCTTTTCATGCATTAGGCATATGAAATCACATAGCTTGCGCCAAATAAATTATCCAAAAATCAAAATAAGACTTAACAAAAGTTGCATTAGATTAAGTCATTACTCACGCCATTCATGATATAGTCTCTTAGGGAGTGTGTTTAAGGATTTAGTCTCCTTTATAAATAAACAACAGCCTAGCTATCTTGCAAAGTATAAGACTTGCCTACATGTATTTAAAATTATAGGAGGAGTTAGTTGGCGACTACCCCCAAGCGGTTGTAAGTCTAACAGTCGGGTGGTTTATCCTCTCATGTAGAGATAAATCATATGTTTATTTTCGCCTTAGATTTAGGTAGTGTTTTGGCCCTCGCCAAAGCTCCCTGGATTCAGGATCTGAGGTTGTTGTTTCCCTTTGCGAGATATATGCATAAATCCTCACCTCTTTGGCATTTTCACAATCTTATGTTATGGAATTGTAAGTCATAAATTTCTAATAAAGATTCAACTCAAACATATAATTCACCTCAATTTCAAAAATGTAAAGCCTAACCATAGAACAATTTGGGATTCTCACTAGGCTTCATAGTATCATGAGCATCACCTACTCATCTCCTTTTGGTTTCAATAATAACTCCCTCCTTTTGATCAATCCAACTTGATTTTTCAAAAAAAACTAATTTGTTGATAGTCCTATCCTTGAAATCTTTGGAGACAACGATCATTTATCTTAATCGAGTGTATTCTTAAGGGATCTCGTTCCTTAGGATGTAATTAATTATGGGGGTTTGCCTCTATAGGGAACTTAACGAACCCGATTTAAAATAAATCATACTTTACTTTTCCATGTAAAGTAGGAGATGAATCTCTGGTACATTCGAAGACTCATCATTCTTAGGAGTCATTATTAGGTGATTAGGTCCATTATAGGATGGTGACTTTTGTCTTTCAAGATAGTACACTATTCATCAATGTCGTACCCGATCACCCTAATAAGTATATCTGCGAATCTGCGTGGTGTCCAAATAGTTTATTTTGTTTTCATTTACCTCATAGATGAAAATAAAATATAATAAGAAAAAAAAACATCCACAGTATGTCAACATCCTTGACTTTATTTCATTGAAAATTATAAGTTTTGATCTTCCTAATTTTCTATGTGACAACATTTTGATCATTTTTCTCAGTTATTTTCCTAGTTCTTTACATGTAATGGCATTTGATGGATCTAGATTGACTTATCTGAGCCCCACAATTCAAGTTTAGTATTATTTTGTGATTTTTCATTGTTTTATTTTAAAGTCTATATTTCCCCCATTTATTTTTAAGGAGTTCTTTTGTCTTTGCTCCTATGATTATTTATTCATTTATTCTATATAATCATTTTTTCTGCAGAATGAATTCGGGTAAACCCTCAATATTAAAAAAAAGGTTAAACTAATTGAAAGTAAAATATATATTATGTAACAATCTATTATGCATTGTGTCAATTAGTCCCCATCAATCTTCGCATCATCTCCCAAGTAACATCGTTTGACTATTAATGTTGGGCCATCTTTTCTAGCTATTTCCTCTTGATTGTTGAATGACACTAACTTATTTTATACATTATTAGTTTTCTATTATCTTCCACTATATTTAGCAAAGCTAAAAACCCTTGCATCATAAATCTCACCTTTTGAGTTAGGGATGAGAGATGAACCTTTTTAATATTCAATTAGTGAATGAATTATTTCAATTACTTTGCATCCTATATTAAAATTTATTATCTTTTGTTAGTTTTTTTTTTGTTCTTTATATGTACCAATCTTTGTATTATAATATGATAAAAAAACTCTCACCCTAACACTATAAAATTTCCAAAATATTATAGTTTGTCTCATTTTGCTTGATAAGATTATATGTAATTAAATATATTTAATATCTCAACACTTCTTATTTTCATGATTTTTGTCAATAATAATTTTCAATAAAAGAATTTAAAAGTTTGATTAACACTCCTTAATGGTATTTTATTTTCAAATAACTATCAAGTACATCTCCAATAGAACAACTTAAGGAAGTAATTATAATCAAATAAATATGAAAAATACAATAAATTAAAATATTATATATATTCAGAATAATAGAGAAAAATTAAGTAATGATTAAAGAAGAATTGTGTTTTTCAATATTATAAGGTAAAGTGAAATATTTTAAAATTTATTGGTCATCATTTTAATTTTTTCAAAAGTAAAATTTTTATTTAACAAAAAGATTTTAAGATAAATGTAATATAAATATTTATTTGTTTGCTATATTTTAAATTCATTTTAAAATGATTTAATATATTTTAATTATAATTTTTTTCCATATTATGGGAATTGAATGGGCAATTCTAATTTTTTATGAGTTATTTTAGTGGGAGCTACAAATTGGATTTAAGTTTAGTAAGATTTAATAAACTTTGATATTTATTTCGAATTTAATTATGTTATAATTATTCTAATTAAAGATCACATTTAATACTTCATTTGTTAAGCTAATTAAAATATAATTGATATTAAGATTAATAAAATTAATAAATAATAAACTTAAGAAAACAACTTTTGATAAATTTATGCTAAATTTTAAGATTAATTTAATTATTTAATAGCACGCGCATATATACAATTTATTTGATTTCATGATAATAATTTAGTTAATAAAATATTTTTATTGATTATAATTAGAAATGCCATCTTAATTAATCATTAATTTGTTGTTTTCCAGTATTATCTAATAATTTTAATTAATTATTAATAATTAATACAATTAACGTCAATAAGTTTTAAATCCGAAGCTAGTCTTTCTTTAGTCGAATCCTCGTACCCTAAATTCCCGAAAACCTCACGATAAACCAGCCAGGAAGGCATGGACGGGCTAGCAGCGTGTGAGGAAGAAGAGGAGAAACATGATTTAAGATTCTGTAGGATTTGAAATTGTCTTTTGTGCCGCTTGGCAGGATTTAACGAATCCTCTCTACATCCTTGATATGATCCTGAAAATTCTGACATCTACAAAACAAGTCGATCGTAAATCAAACTGAGATCAAGACTAAAATATCATTAAACTTGAGACATCGCAAATTCTTAAAAACTCAAATAGAGTATTTATATAAACGAATCCTGAGAGGCTCAAAATAAAGATCTTACAATACTTCATTTGAGCATTCAAATACACAAATACATCATATGATCAAGGGAATCATCATGAGTCCGATGGAGAGGAGTGGTTCTGATTTTGCATTTACAGAGGCCACACCTAATCTATAAATAGCTCATTTCATGTATGAGGCGCGAAGAGGAGGCAAGCAAGAGAGAGGAAAAAAGGTCTAAAGATCCTCCAAGACAATCGCGGCCACTGACGGCCACAACCACCGCCAACCACCGCCACGGCCACCTGAAAATGCGGGAATAATACCTAAATGCAGGAATAATCACCACGTAATGGAACAATCACCAGGTAAGTCATCATAGAATCACGATCGATGACTGCGATCACGGCCGACGACCACCATTTAATTGGCCGAAAGTGGCACGACAGTTTGGAGGATCTTTAGAGCTCTCTCCTCTCTCTCTTTGACCTCCCCTATAATGATATTTATGACGGAAGAGTGCTCAGAAATACATGCAAAACCAACCACTCCTCTCCATGACTCGATGATTCTCGATCATATGATGTATTTTGTAATGCTCAAATGAAGCTCAATTGTAAGATCTTTGGTTTGTTGGAACCGACTGTAGACGCCGATTTGACTAAAAAAACTCCATATTTGAGAGATTTTAAGAATTTAACATGTCTCAAAGTTTCCAATGATATTTTAAGTGCTTCATCTCAGCCATATGATCGCTTTATCAAGATTCTGCTTCACTAGAGAATTTTCGTGGTCATATCAGCGCCTATTTTGATGATATTATCTCAATCATCAAAAAATATGTGCCAAGTACATTAAAATGGCAAATTCTTTAACGAAATCTGTAGGTCCATTAACCACACATTTTGAGAGAACAGATTTTCAAGTAAGCACAAGATTACGACTACGGAAACAGATGCACAACCACAAATATGTATACGAAAGAAAATTGAGGTTACGGACCATCCGAACGGGCGCCATGAGCACCAGTTGGCTGCACGGCTGCGCCCGCCGTAATTTAATGGATCGCCGCAGCTACCGACAACGCACGTCGGCGGGTCGAACAGACGCTGATGGTCGGCCTGGGCTACACGCGGATGGTCGACGGCTAGCAGTCTTAATGCTGGGCTGACCGACGCGATGCGGCGCGTCATGGGCCGGATCGGCGCGCTAAGACGCTCATCGGCCCAAACGGCTAACGGGTTTCGGCGGTTTTGACGGTTTGACGGTTTTGATGATTTTACCCTTTTCCTGGGGTCTATAAAACCCCTAAGGCTGGGTGGAGAAGGCACCTTCTTCTTCTAGAGAGAAGGTCGTTTAGGCCATTAAGACCTGTAGTCATCAATGCAAGGCTCCGCCTCTAAAGAGGCGTTGACCGCCTTGCCGGACTGAATTGCCTGAGGCTATCAAGACCGTAGTTCATACCTGGCTCCGCCAAATAGGTAACTAACTCGTCGACCGACGGATCTAGGCTATCAAGACCAGTTCATAATGGACAAGGCTCCCTGGAAAGAGGTGTTAATCCACCTCCGACCGGTCTGGTTTCGGAGGCGATCAGGCC
Organism: Cymbidium sinense; assembly: GCA_021442155.1. Taxonomy (NCBI): domain Eukaryota; kingdom Viridiplantae; phylum Streptophyta; class Magnoliopsida; order Asparagales; family Orchidaceae; genus Cymbidium; species Cymbidium sinense. The sequence goes on along the minus strand of CM038216.1, from coordinate 15,880,445 downwards.
CGTGGCCATAACGACAAGTGCTCCGCCTCGAAAAGAGGTGTTAACTAACCTCGCCGAACCGACCGGATCAGTGATCAAGACAGCTCATACAATGCTCCAATTTTCCCTTGAAAGAGGTAAGAATCACCTCGCCTGACCACCGGGCGAGTATCAAGCGCCCGTAGTCATACGGCAAGGCTCCGCTCGAAGAGGTCTCAACCGACTCGCCGCATCGTCCGGTTGGAGGCATCACCGCTGACGATGGTGGTCCTACAAGTTCTGGCGGTGACTTGCGACGGTAGTCTACGGCGGACCGCTACATGGGCCGACGGCGGTCGGTGAATGACAACTACCACGAGTCAATGGTGACCGGCATCTATAGCCATGGCGGCGACGCGAATTAGGCGCCACGGGTGGTAATAATGGCAACCGCTATCGACGGGTACAACCAATAACATCGAGTCATGGGATGACCGGCGGATCCATAAGAATTTTTTGACCTATCCGGTGATGTTTGAGTGTTACCACAACACGCTAAGAGGTGAAATTGAACCTACCGGCGATTTTGACCCATCCGGTGTCGTTTACGTCGAGGGCACCCGGAAGAAGTTAACCCTATGGAAGAGTTGAATCAACTGAGAATTTTGGTCCGGCGCCGAGTGTTTGTCGATGTAAGACAACATTAAGCAAGAGGTTGGAATCAGGATTTTTGACCTATCCGGTTGTCGTCGGTGTTACCCGGGCGCAACTACATATGGAAGAGGTTTGAATTGAACCCGAGATTTTGACCCATCCGGGTTGTTTGTCAAAGTGTTACCCGATGAAGTTAACTTATGGAAGAGGTCGAATTGAATCCGGGGATTTTTGACCTAGGTTGTTTATCGAGTGTTACGATGGCGTTAACTATATGGAAGGGGAATTGAATGCCAGGATTTTGACTATCGAGGTTTATCGGGGTGTTGCAGGACGCGTTAACTGTATGGAAGAGGTCATGGGAAGTCCACCAAGGATCTTTTGACCTATCCTAGGTATTAGCCAGAGTGTTACTTGACTTCTTACCTGTATGGAAGAGGTCCGATCAAGTCCCCTTGGGATTGATTATGCCCTGATTGAGATACAACGTGAGTTGCATATTTCTCAAGTGGGAGAATTAAATGAAGAAGAAACAATCTTGTAAGAGAAAGCCATAAACTCATTACTTTGATAATATTGGTGATACAATATTGTCACAAGATAACAAAAGGGCGAGATATATTTTTTAGAAAGTTAACAAAAGACAAGAGGTGGAGAGGAAAAGATAATAAATTAAGGACTATAATATTTATACACCAAGGATTACATATAACACTTTTTACCCTCCATGTTCCAAGTTCTAGGGATGATTTTTCCTCTGGATCTTTAGTTATAGCTTGACGGTTGGTCATCTGATAGCAAAGTGGGGAGTAGGTCTTTTACAGGCAAAACCTTCTGAGGTACTTCTTTATCTTGAAGATTAAAATTCTCGATGTTGAAGGTCACCGAAGGGCGTGGTTGAGCTTGTTTGAGGTAGCATGATTATGTTATTTGTTGATTTCCACATACCACTCCAACCCCAATGGGAGTTTGAAATTTTATCTTAAGATTAGGTATCGGTGACCAGAAGATTGATTGGAGGGTCTTCCAAATATAGCATTGTATCTTTGAATTTGACTTGACCACTATAGATTGAGCTGAGTGAGTGACTTGTTGAGGAAATTCTCCGAGAACAACGGGAAGGGTGATTGTCCCATCCACTCGTACAGGGCGATTATCAAACCTATATAATGGTCCTACAGCGGGTTGAAGTTTTTCCTTAACCAGACACATGCTAAGAAAGGTGGAGTAAAATAAAACATCAACAGAACTCCGATTATCAATCAAAATTCTCTTAACAATATAATAGGGGTCACCAATCCCCACATTGATGACAAGAGGATCTTGATGTGGAACTTGAACTCCTTCTAAGTCTAAGTTATTAAAAGTGATGGGATGATTAATACAAGCTTTTTTTAACTCTAGCTCTTCAAAAGCAGTGATGAAGACTTGATTAGATAGTAGTGGCCCACTTGCAATCGTTTTAATTTCTCCAACTATTTGGTGACTATTATGTTATTTCTGTGATGATTGTCCCGGTTGCCCCCCAGTTGGAGCTATGTTTGCTTGAGTTGGTTGGTTTTGCACAAATTGACACAGATATCCATGTTGAATAAGCCTCTTAATCTCTTCTAAAAAATGTATATACTGACATGACACTTAAAATACTATTAGTCGAAGCACGAATCTTGATGTTAAAAGCAAGCTGATCCCAAGTTGAAACTGGTCGAGATCAAGCTCTTAAAATATCCTTGGAAACTTTGGGATATCAGTTAAATCCCTAAATAACATTCAACTATGAAGTATTTATAGTCAAATCGAGCGTCTCGACGAGCCGGTTCCAACGAGCCAAAGATCTTACAATTCTGACTTCATTTGAGCATTCAAATGCACAAAATACATCATATGATCAAGTGGACGGCATTTTGAGTCAGTGGAGTGGTACGCGTTTTGCATGTATTTGAGATGCCACTCTCCAATCTATAAATTCCTCATTCCTCATATGAGGAGGCTGAAGGAGAAGAGGCGAGAGAGAGAGAGATCTAAAGATCCTCCAAGCACACCGTCGCCACTGACCTGTCACAACCATGCCAGCCGCCACGCTCAATCCTCGCCATCGACCATTGCCGGTCATCATCAACCACTATCGTTTCCATCGCCAACATCGTCACAACATGTTATTTGAGAATTGTCCATTTTTCATACAATTAATCCAGATCGAGAAGATCTATTATGAAACAGAGTGGAAGCTTTTCTTGAGCCACATGGTTTTTCCTCTTTTGAGATTTTTCACGGTACTCGAATATCGCTACGTGCGCCGACTTTCAAAGAGTTGTGCGGTGTAAACTTTACCACCGCAACTGGTTTTCTAAAGACGCAACAATAAAAGAGAGGAAATCCAATGAGTAAAAGTTTTCACCACAGAATTCAACACACACGTATTTAAAGAAGTGAATAAAACTCCACTTTACGTGGAAAACCTCGAAAGAGGAAAACCATGGGGCGACCCAATAAAAGCTTATGTATCTGTTTGAGTACAAGATCTTCCCGATCTGGATTACATGTATATAGAAAGGAACATATGTGATAACGATCAGTTGTAACACTTAGTAATAGCGGATGATGGTGAACGCGGGAGCAATCCGGTAAATGCGAGGAATAATTCGGCAATGCAGAACAATCACAAACGCAGAGCAATCGGTGGTAGTCATCATGATGGAGACCAGCGAGAGATTGGACAGCGGATCAACGGCGTAGATGGATGGTTGGCGGCCGAGTCGGTGGCGACACGATTGGCTTGGAGAATTTTTAGAGCTCTCTCTCTCTCGCCTCCCCTCATATATGAGGAATGAGGTATTTATAAATCGGAGGAGTGGAGTCTCAGAATACATGCAAAATCCAACCACTCCTCTCCATTGGGACGATGATTCCCGATCATATGATATATTTTGTGTATTTGAATGCTCAAATGAAGTCGAATTGTAAGATTTTTGGATTGTTGGGCAAACGTCGAGACGCATTTCGATTTATTATAAACATTCCATATTTGAGAATTTAAGAATTTAACGACGTCAAAAGTTTAATGATATTTTAAGTCATTGATCACGCTTTAATTTCGATCAACTGCTGCATCAAGATTCGCCACTAAAAAATTTTCAGGGTCATATCAATCCTTCTTAAATCCTGCCTAAATCCTGCTTAAATCCTGCCACCAAAGAGGCCCCTTAGGTTTTAAGCCGACGCGATACCTTAACGGGAGGTAGAATCCACCGCCACACCTATGCAGCTTACCTGGATGGCAGAAAAGGCGGTCCAACTCGGCATCGCTCAAAATCCTAATGCTCATGGGAGTCCGATGCGCAGCGAAAGCCTCTATACTCTTTAAACCAGTTCTTTCAAAACCCTAGCTACCCGTGGTCTTTTTCAGCATTCCTTCCGGTACTGTTACCATGGCGGAGGATGTACACCCCAGTTACCCTAATCCATGCTGTGGCCTGGTAAGTTTCTTTACCCGACTCCAATGTATTGCTTGTACCTTTTTTGTTTTTGCTTTTGTTTTTGTTTTTTATTTTTTAAAACTTGACTTCAATATCCTTCGGTTGAGTTATATTCAGTGGATGAAGAGGAGCCAGAAGCTGGAAAAAAGCAGGGATGCTCTCAGGCAAAGCGTGAAGATCTTAGAAGTACAAATAGAGAGGCAAAGCATCGAGATTGGTTCTCTTAAAAAAGGTTCGGAAATGTTACAAACTCTTTTACTGGAACGCTCCTTAGATCAACGTCTAGTTTTGTATGCACACCCAAGCTTAATTTTCAACGTCAAAACGTTCATAAGCTAGAAAAGATTAAAATGTAGTTTACACAGTATAGAGCAAGTCTTTGATACTGTTCGGCTAGATTCTTTTTAATGACATCATGTTATGTAGCTTTGATTAGAATTTTCCAGTAACAACTACCGCTGAACTATATTGCACAACAAATGATAATATACTGATTTTTTGATAAAATGTTAGTATAAATCAAGTTAAGAATGAAGTCTGTTTTGTGGTTCAAATATTGCAGTTTACCACGATCAAAGAATTAAGTGATATGGTTTTTGGAATTTTATTTAGGAGTCACATCATGGAGGCATAGGGCCATTTTAGATGCATGCATTGCTACTATTGCTATGCCGCATCGTTGACTGATAAATTCATAGCCAACTGCATTGTTATTGCTGTAATTTTGTTCTGGGCATGAAATGATTTAGAGTCTAGATAACTATTAAAATTATTCACATGATAGGGCATTCACTGGCCCTAGCTAGTTGGGATATGTCTTTTGATGATGACGATTGCTCACTATTTGAAAGGTGTTGATTTGTGTATTTATGATTCAAACATCAAAGGTTCTCTTGCATTTCAAAGCAACATGCAAAATCTTCATCATCTTCGGCACTCAACTATATAAACCATCACTTTGCTTAGAGCAGAAGATGTTGGTATTAGGGATTTGATGAAATAATTTTTTAAGGATATGCACGATCTTTAAAATAGGTGCTTTTAATGATTTTTAACAAATTATTCTTTTATTCTTGGATTAAATGAATTTCAAGTATTTGTTACAAAAATTGTTAGTTTGGGTCAAGACTTCAAGTTAAATTTTACACCCACTTTAGATATGAAACCACCTTGGTACACTCTTACAAATAGAGGATCCAGACGAAGGGCTGTGTATATGGGTGTGGAAGGTGTATTGAGAGCTGACTAGTGAGAGGAGTTCAACGATGATTTTCTTTGGCTTTGGTTTGGGGAAAGTAAGCAAAAGAGAGAGGCTGTGTACGTGGTTGTGGAAGGTGTATTGTGAGCTAGCTAGTGGGAGGAGTTCAAAGATGATTTTTTTTGGCTTTGGCTTGGGGAAAGTAAGCGAGAGATAAAATGAGAAATGAAAATAGAAGAAATTTTTAATAATGGCAATGTAGTATTATCTTGAAGTGATGGAAGCAAAGTTATGTGTGAATTTTTCTGTCAATTTTATAGATATGCTAGAATGTACCATTTTGAGGAATTTTTTAGTGGGCAATTTTGGGTATTAGTTAAATATCTTTTGTTTATTATCTCTCTTGTGTTATTTTTTTTGTTTGGTTTTAGAGATTTGGAGCTTATTTTTGTGTTGAGATTGGGGATACTTGAATTTGGATAGAATGTAATTTTATATATATATATATGCATTTGTGTGATCCATCTTATATCCTATCCAATGGATGTATCTTTTGGCCAAATTACATAAATTTTGATGTTGTTATGTGATTATTGATCTTTTTTGTTATTACTTTATGTATTCATTGTATTTATTTTCTTGTCTGCGCTTTCGCATAAAGGTTACATGATTTTCCAAGTAGTCATTTTGTGCGTCAACTTTGGATTTTGATAGCTTTTGTTTCACGCTTTCTCTATTTGTTTCATTGGGTGTGGTTGAAGATATTTCGTAATCAAATCAATGAGCCACATAATGAGAACATCTTCTTGCATGCATCTATTTGTTTGTCAAAAATTACACAAGTTCATTTCCCATTGTTTGTAAATAAAAGTTCTATTGATTTTAGTAGGTAACCATGTTAACATTAATTTATGCAATGTTTTGGCATGTCATCTTGTGATGTTTTTAGGGTTGGAAATTGCAAGCTATTTATTAATTATGTGATATTTTCTTGAAAGGTAATTTGTATAGCATTGAAAGTGATTTTATGGTTGTTTGGAGCTTTGGACCTCTTTGCATAAAATAATTCGGAATAATATCTTCTTTTTGGTTATTACTTCAATAATTTTTTTTTTTACCTTTCTTCCTTTTTATTCTTTCTACTTGATGCTTACAACGCACAACAAACATGGATCATTGAAATTTGACGTAGGTAGTGACACTGTTGTTACCATCTTCTCATTTCATGGTGATATGCCTGAGTAGTGTAAGGTATAATGCTATGTTCAAGAAAACACTTGTCTTTGTTTTCTTTCTACTTGATTCACAAATTTAAAAGTGATGTTAGTTTAATTTTTGTATTTTTTTTCTGTATTTGTGATGTTTCTTTTGCTCTTACTTTTGGTATTGTTCACATAATTCTTTTTTCACTTCCTTTAATTCCAAAACAGGCAACTTACACATTTATTAAAGCTCCTTATTAATCCTTGACATGCTAACTTTAGGTAACCAATAATATGATGTTTTGATATAATTAGAAGTCTTTATCTGATAAAATTTTGTTTCTTGGTTTTTGTGTGAATTTTTTAGCAATGGAAGCAAATAAATGCTTGAGTAGTTATGAGTGATCTTCTTCCTTTGTTAATTTTAAAATTCATGTACTACAGAGGCTGAGAACCAGCAGATGCAAATGGGGCAACAAAAAGAAGAAAGAATTAAAGAGACTAGTATAAAAAAAGATCTAGAAAAACAACTTCGAGATTTGAAGGTCAAGACATCTTCCTCGGAGAATATTAAGAGCTTGAAGAGTATTGATGAAGATGACATTGGGATGCTTAAATCCCGTATTTCATCAGGTCAGGAAGAATTAAAAAGCCTCAAAGAGCTTCTTGAGAAGGAAAGAAGGAAAACTGATTCTGAGGGTAGAAAAACTGAGTTGGAGAAGAAGAAAGCAGTAGAAGCATGGAAACTGATAAAAGACGAGAAAAGAAAGGTCGAAGAACTGAAAGGTCTTTTGGAGGCTGAGAAGAAGAAATCAGAAAATTTTAGGCTATGCTTGGAGAAGTTCAAAGTTGAAGCTAATGAATTGAGAGAAAAGTTGAGCGCTGAGATATCTAAAGGTAATGATGCAAAAAAGCAGATTGAAGTTGAGATGCTAAAAGCAAATGCAGAGAAGAAACGTGCCAATTCTGAAAGGACAAAAGCTAAAAAACTAAAGAAGCTGGTTGAAGAAGAGAGGAAAAGGGTTATGGATGTAAAAAAGCAGGCAACTCATTTATGTCAGAAGTTGGAAGAAGAAAGGAGGAAGAGAGATCAAATTCAGAAAAAGTTGGAGGATTTGTCTGTTGTGTGTAATTTTGGGGACAGAGAAAAAAATGTCTGTAAAACTCTGAAAGCTGCTGAACTGAAGCTTTTAAAGGAGCAGCTTAGACTGGAAAGAAAGAAGGTTAAGCATGCTAAAAGAGTAGCCAAACAAGAAAAATATGAAAAAAGAGTTGTAGTACAGGAAGTTCACCTCTTAAAGCAGAATCTCATACAGATTCTTTATCGTCTTAACATGCTTGATGGTCTCATCTCTCGTAATGTGGGAAGTACTGATGATGTACGAAAGGTTTGTTTATTCCTCATATTTATTTGTCCTCTGTTCAAGCCAAATCTTTTTTTATTCCTGAAAGGCCCTTATTTACTAAACTTATCTTTGGCTGGTTTGGAGTTGTTTTTTTGGTCATTGCTGAAAAAACTTCTACTATGGTTTGCCATAAAATTATGAACACTTGCCCTGCTTATCTTCTTAATACTCTCTTAGTTATTTGTGTCTCTACATGTTTTGGATTTATTATCGCATTAGTGATTTTCATTTGTCATGTGAGATAACTTTTACATGTAAAAATTCAGATAGTTGCTGCCTTGAATTCATGTTCTTGTACAATTTTAAAATTAGATTTAATCATCTATTTTGTTGAAGGTATGAAAATATTGAATATTAATGGATAGAGCATGTCAATAAGTTCAAAGAGAGACCTTTTAGGTGTTAGAGCATGGACTTCTGCTTGGGAAAACTTTTGCTTGTCTGACATGATTGATTACCTGGGTATTTCATCTGATCAATAGAACGAAGTGACAAAATTGACACCATTTGTTTGAGTCATTCGAACATCATAATTTGTTGAAGGTATAGCTAATGATGCTTACTGAAGAGGATGCCAATCATGTGCTTGGTTAAGATTACTATTGAGAAGTCGTCTTGAAGCACAAGGAAGTTGGCGTATCAAGAATGAATTAAATATTTTTCCCTCAATGCTTGTATCTTAAAACCATTTTTATCTGAACAATTGTTGCCGGCGAGCATCCATCATTTGTTAGCTAGAGATGCTTGAGCCAAGGTGAGATTACAATTAAGTGACCTGTAGCATGATAACAATTATTATTTGAACTAAATCTGCTACCATTTTCATTGTTTGAGTCAAAATGAGAGGTTTATTTTTTTGAAAAATGCATCGAAGGCCTCCCTTATGATGAGTGATTAATATACTTAGCTTAAGGGTTTTTAGCTTATTTGGGTCGTTGAATGCAATGCTTGTTTGCTTGGCTATTGGCAATCTATCAGAGTCTCATATTTAGTTTTCTTGATTGCATAGCTAATGGTTAATTATATCTCTCAATGACTTAATGAGCAAATATTGAACTCCTTGGACCTATCTTCTCAACTTTAGTTAAGGCAAGATTTCTATTCACTGTTCTACTATATGTAAATATCTTATTTCGTCATTTGGAATTTGAGAGGCTTAATTTAAAATCTTCAATTAATACAATTCATAGTATTAAAACCCCGTCCAAATAAAATTTTGCCTTAAATTTTTTGTTATTTTTCTAAAAGTAAAGCAGCACTAATAGAGTTATGCAAATGCATGGATTTGGCAACATGATTTTTAACTAGTTTTATTTATATCTTGATGCGATTAAAATACTTGAAGGCAACAACGGAATAATTCTTTTAATCCTTTGTAAACCATTTCTCATTTTAGTTTTAGAGGGGGTTTTTTTTAGTGGTAGGTTTAAGGGTTGTATTGGAATTTAGGAGGTGAGTACCTGCACATGTTTGTGCGGCTAAATGAGTTCTTACCACTCATTTAAGAATTGGAGAGAGGTAAGAGGGAGTGATAACTGGAGTGGGGGGTATCACTACTTATATTCAAGCATTTGTTTTGTTACAAAAATTTCTGCATAGCGGGTGTAGGTCTTTGCAAATTGATAGGGGAACGTAAGGATAATAATTGAATCAAGTGTCACCAGAAAAGTTATTTTTATATTTAGCCCATTTATGGAGAAGCATATAAAGCAAAGTAAGGATTTTCTTATGTTTGAAATATTGAGAAATCATATAATCAAGTGTCACTAAAATTTATTTAGTTATCGTTAATAAAGAAATATGTGTCCAAGGTATGTGATGGAGCCTCTAGTTGTAATATAAGTTGTGAGATGACCAATGACTTTTCAATTATGATGACATTTTATCGAGAATCATTATTGAGTCTTCATGTATTTACTAGTAAAATGCATGTCATCATATATATATATATATATATATATATATATATATATATATATATATATATATATATATATATATATATATATATATATATATATATATATATATATATATATATATATATATATACAGTGTATTGTAATTTAATTTAATTTAAATGTGAGCTATATAATGATATCAATTTTAGGGTTTGTTTGAGGCACTTTTCACATTGCTTTACTTTTCGGACCACTGCCACTATCCTATTTAACTACTACTTGTTGATTATTTAGAAATTTTTATGGTGTAAGCTACGTTTTACAACTATATCTGCATTTATGTGATAGGTATAAGAAAGCTACTATATGATTTTTTTTTTCAAAATTGAAAATATTTATAATACCTAGAACAGTTTTTAAAAGAATTACTTTCTCTATAAGAAATTTATAACTACCTTTGTAAAAAGTAATAGTCACCTTAAATAGACTCTTAATCCATTTGATGAGCAATTATGTAAAGGATTTTGTGGAAAATAATAAGTATCGGATATTGAAAGTTTAGATGCTTGTCTAATAATTTAGTATTAAATTTATTGATATATATTGTTGTAAAAATGCTTAATGATATAAACAAATATCAATCAATTTCTAATTTAGTTCTTTTCTTGGGTATATTGAATGCATAATTTTGAGTGATGGTATATTGTATTGTGCGGAGGTAGATTGTTCAGCTTTTAGCTTGAATAGATAATGTTTTTTTATATCCAATAATGATATTCATGATGCTATTGTAGTCATTTCTATTTTCTCTCTAAATTTATATGATAAAGAATATATGTTATTCAAAATATAAGATAAAGGTTTGGAGGCTTTTAAATTTTGATCATTTCACAATTTTTTTTATGTTTTTATAATTTGTTTCACTTAAAGTTTCAGTTATAATTTCAATTAATTTTGAATGTAATATAAATTTTAAATTTTAAATATTTAAAAATGTGTTGTATGCTTTCAAACACTTTTAAAATAAAAGTAAAAATACAAATTGTTATATTGATTTTAACTATTTTTTATTATAAAATAAACTATAAGTTGTTTTGAACAATAAAACTTATATGTATAATTAATGTGTATTTGGAGGACAAAAATCATTTGCTTTTGGTTGCAAAATAACTAAGAAGTTAGAGGCTTTCAAGGAAAATGCGATAAAATTTAGGATAATTTTAATGGCTAAACAAATTTAAACTATGAAATAAAATAGTAATTGGAGTTTTAGCGCACAACTAGCTTAGCTTCTCATTTCTGAATGATTTCATGGGGATGTTTGGGCTCAATGGATATTTGAATGTGGATTTATACTCGCATGTCACTGTTCAAATTTCAAAATTATGATTAACTTTTGATAGTCTTTTGACTCGTTGTATAATGGATATATGCATGTTCAACTTATAATACATTCATGAAGGTAATTTCATTCTTTAAATTATAAATTTTATAATTTTATACATTCCATAGAATTCAATGATAAGAATTTAATATTGTTAGAAGCAAACACTTTTTTGAGATTATTTTTTAAAATTAAAAGGTTAGGATCATAGATGATTGTGGAATTACATGCTATTTTTTAGATAGCAGTATATATATTGGTTGTGGAGATGCCTATATATTTAAAGTGAGGTTACTTGTTATATGTTTTTTTTAGATGACTTATTTTTATTTGATGAGGCATTTATTAAAATAATTAAAAAGTTAGAATAGTTGAGAAAATGTTTATAAAGATAAAGACATGGAATTCATTGAACAAAAAATTATATAAATGATATGCAATTTTTCCAAGTTTGAAATTAACTATGATTAATCATTATTATTAGAAGATAAAATGATACCTAGTTGTTTTTAATATCTTGGATCTATTATTCTAGAAGATTGCGAATATGATTTAGGAGAGATGGTTAAATTAGATAAGTGCGTTAAATTTTATAACATTGTTATTGTGCCTATTATATTAAAGGATTCTGAGCGGTGGGTATGAATGAAATCTTTGTTAACTTAGTGGTGCGTGTGAAATAAGAATATTATAATGGATCTGTGGAAAGACTATGATTATAACCTAAAGAATGATTATGTTAATGGGACTTTTGAAATATTGTATACTCAAGATAATTTAATTTAAGATTTTGGTTTGGACATAAGAAATGATTGAAAATACACTCATTAGATCGATGAATCAATTGGAATAAATTAGTGATGAAGAACTAAGATGGGAAATGGTTAGGCCTAAGATGACATGGATATAATTTGTTTAGGTAATGGAAATGGAATATGCTTGAAAGGATTGAAGAAACAAAATGAGAATTTATAAAGCTAACCTTAAATAATCTCATAGATCTAATGCTGAATATTTTTAGAGTTATTGATGGACACTAAGGACTTGCAAATTTGTATTTTAGAAGCTTGTCTTGAGCAAAACTATACTGGATACAACTAAGTGATTCTACAAGTTTGAGGAGTAACTTATTATTCAGAAAAAAATTCATCTTTTATGTGGAAATGCCAACTAGGAGCAAATACAATTAATGCACAAAGTAATACAAAAAGTTTAAGCACCAAAATAAAATACCAAACTTTGTGTGATTCAGCTAAATAAACCTATATCTACTAGAAAGGAGAGAAGATGGAGTCTCCTAAGTGTAGAAATAAAAATGTCACATGCAAATATCTTTCCCAAACCGAATCCACCCAATTTCACCATGAAGAAAGTTTCCAAATCTTTTATGACAAATAAGCTAGAAAATAGCTCAAGTGAGACAATAAAGAAATATGATTAAATTGATACCAAGAATTACCTTTTTTTAAAATTCCTCAAAATGATACCTTCATCAGAATTTTAGGCACCCTTTGGTATTGTGGCCTTGTATTACACATATCCTAATGTTATTTTGCAATTTTCATTTCTATACTTTTTTGAATATTTAAATATTCTATTCTGCCTAAGTATCCGGTTCAAGTGCTAACAAGCTTGTTATTCAGACTATGAAATATCCAGATTTGACGTGTTTTAAACTGAATGACTTGCTGCGCTCAAAGAAAGATGATTTTGATTCACCTACTGAATTTGGACCACCAGAAATTCATCATGGGGATCCATTCACCTATGCTGAGCCAATAGGCGAATGCGTTGGTCTCCCTGCATCCAGAGGATTCTGTAGCAGGCCAAATACAGGTATAAATTCTGAGTTGGAGTCTCCGGTTGGAGGTTCTCTCAGAAAAAAGTCACAAAGTTCTGCAGTATGTTCTACTAGCATACATTTTTCTGATAGAAAGTTACTGGGCTCACAGGGAAGAGATTCTGTTGTTGAGATCTCTACAACCCAATTAGCAGAGAAAATAAAGCATAGTCTACCCATTGAAAAATTTCCTAGTGAAGCTGCCCAAATTGGAATGCTCGGAAGTTTCCATGTTGGTGTAAAAGATACTGATGGAAGCACTTGTCTAAATGGAGCGGAGAAACCATGCGCTACTTCATCTACATATAAGGTTGTTGATGAAGTTTGTGACAATTGTTCAAATAAGAGAAAGATTGAAATTCACACCAAATCTTTACTTTGTGAAGATAAGTTGCATTCGGAAAGTGGAGATGACTTCACAACTGTAAATGATCAAGTGAGAAATGTAGAGCAGTTTTCTTTGGTAAATGGCTTCCAGATTCCTGCAGTCGTCCGTGATATAAATTATGAAAAAATTTCCCAAAAGGAAGGCCAGAGTGACCTTGGTAAATATAGTTATGATCACATCAAGAATATAGCCTCCAGCTCTCATCAAACTGAAAATTCATCCGTCAAACATGGTGATAGGAAGAAAGCTGGTAAAGCTATGTGCAAGTATTACTTCTGCGATCAGGAAGCTGGACCCGACTCTTCTGAATTTGGCATTGACCAAGCAGGGACTTCTCTTGGCAGAAAACTAGCTCTTCTAAAGAGCTTTGAGAACATGATAAGTGGGGGATGTCTGAAGCTGCTTGAGCTGGACAATTATTCTGATGAGGTTAGGTACATAAATGCTTTGGAGATGCCTCTTTCCCCTACTTTACCAGAAATCGAGATACCGAACTTCCAACTTGATGGAGAAGATGGTTCTGATGCTATGATAGTAAGGGATTGCCCAGTTCGTCTTTGTTCATCTGATATCATGGATTTGGAGATTGGTTCTGACAATTCAAAATCGAAAATACTTACCAATAAGGAATTGTCAAACAACAGCATTGCTCAACATGATGTCGTCCATGATCTCATGCAGGATACTTTTCTAGCTGATAATAATCGGTCACTTGTTGTTGAGCATGGTTATCATGACAGGAAACTTAAAACTGAACTTGACATATTTCCATTTTTAATGGAAATAAGGTCAGATCACCGAGATCACTGTGTAAATCACTTCCCAGTAGAACATAACAAGGTTGATCTTGAAGTGGTTCCTGTTTCAATGGCTATTAATGGTACCTTCTCATGGAGTAGCAAGAAATCACAGCCACCACGTGATGAAATTGCTGGATTTTCAGAACTATCACATTCCCAACTATTTCATGAGGGTGGCCACCCTGAAAGTAGTGCAATAGATAACCTTGATTCATCAAGCCATTCATCTTCATGTATGGTTCACTCAAATAAAGAAACTGGAGGTTGCCAACCTATGAATTCTGATTTTGTTCAAAATCAAACAGAAGTTAAAACAGTAGATAACCCACCTTGTTTTGCTCAAGGATTACATTTAATAGTTCCCTCTGATGTAGAGAAATTAGCTGAAGGTAAGAAGTTAAGCTGCAAAATCTTCTTTGTTCAGTCATTTATCTCTTTTAATGCTCATCTCTTCATAAAACTGCAGGGAATAGATTTATCGGTGCAGAAAAATGCACGGGACATAATATCCAACAGCCATTGGAGTCTGGTTTGATGTCATCGGCCCCCAACTTGACATTTACATCTTGTAGTTCACAAGTAAAATCTCTCAATAAATTTGTTGATGAAACTGATCCTGGAATAATTATCCGTTCCTTTACTTCATTTTCAAGTGCTAGGAATATGAACAGTATGTCAAGAATTATTTGTGCTTTCAGTTCTGTTAGTCCTCAAAACTTGTTGGTTTCGAAGACAGACTTAATGATTGTAGAAGTCCTTGATGGATTGAAATTGGAAGATCTTCAATCAGAGTATGCGATCTCTTGACACTGATTCTTCTGGTTTTTATTTTATTTTATTAAACAATGTTTTTTTGTTGACAGTAATACTTCGGTCTGTGTTGGTATACCTTACAATAATAAAGCTAGCCTCTGTGCAATCTAAATTGTTTAATCTGTTTTTTTAGGGAGAAGGTTGCAGTTTTCTTTTCACTATTGCTTGGCAATTTATCTGAGAGGATGTCAGATCATTGCAACCACATTGTGGATGATGATTCTTTCCAGTTCTTGGAATCGTTCTCTATGGAGATAATTAGAGGTATGGCTAAGCTTGTAATTTTACCTGTGATAATGAAACTTGCTCAATGTAGACGATAGTGTGAAACTTAATACTACAATTTATTGGTTCCTTTTTCTGAAGGTTTCCATCATGTAAAGCAGAAGTTCTCAGCTCAAAAAATTTGATATTCATCTTACTTATCTTCATATTTTGGTTTGTATGACTAATCATGTGGATGATTCGTGCAAACTTATTTACTTAGCTTATCCCATTAAAAGTATTATAATCTCAGCTTTATTTTTCATACTAGATTAATGCATGTTCTGTACATAAAAATAGTGTAAAGTAAGAGGAAAAGTTGTTCGGTAAAATAGGAAGACAATTGTTGCTTGAGGTGCGGCATAATTTAGTGGATGTCAGTAGAATTTTCTTTTATCTTAGATAAAGGAACAAATACAATATTTTAAGGAACAACAAAATAATTTTTCATTAGTCACTAAATATAGATTAAATTTCTAATTTGATATTTTTCCATTGCTAATACTTTCCTTTAAGCTTTAGCATATATATCACTTAGATTCATCTTGTTACAGAGGTTTAAAAGATGGAGAAATCTTATAGGCTATAGCTTTGATAAAGATATCAAGTGATTATTCTTCATTGGCAATATGAAGAGTGAAATCTTCTTTGACAGAGCCATATCCATATGAAAGTAATAATTAACTTTGATATGTTTAGTCTTTTCATGGAAGATTGGATTGCTAGCAATATGGATATTTGTTTGATTATAACAATTTAAAGTCATAGGCTAGGTAATTAAAAAGGCAAACTCTAATAAGAGTAATTACATACATTTCACAGGCAAGGTGAACCATGCAACTTTCTTCTGCCTTTTGCTTATGCATTGCACCTATCAAGAACTATTTACTTCTTATTTTCATGGTCCCATGATTGTCGTTGTTAGTTGAAGAATTGGAAAAAGGGCTATATATTAACTACCGTATATATCCTAGTATAAATATATATGAGAAGATTTTAATAATCCCTAAACCCATATAGTTAAGAACAGAAAAATAATCATGAAAAATATAATAAATGAGATTATCCTCAATGATGTGAAGATTTATAATAATTAGTAGTGTATATTTTTTATGATAAATAATTTAGCACATATGATAATTTAGATATAGTACTGCTATTCGACAAATTCAACGTGTCATAGAAGATATCAATTCAAGCTTGAGATGAATTAGTTGAATATTTTGTTACCCAAATGTTGTGAGTGCCCCAACTAGTGCGTGATTGATTCGTGAAAGAGATAGTAGTATGAATTAGATGTAGAGTCAATTTTATTTCAACAAAATCCATGTAAGAGTAGACACAAGTGTGATCCTTGAATAGAGATATGACAAAGGATGTTAATAGAGAGTATTGGCAGAGACCATCAATGGAGAGTTTTGACCTCTTTTTTTTTTTGACTCCATGGGCCTCCAAATTTAGGATTTATTCTTCGAATTCTTCATTTTTTATTGAGGGTAATGTTTGTCCATTCTTAAGGGGCTAGTGGTTCTTTTGGGTTGTCTCATAGGTCATGACCTAGTTAGCCCAACCTTTTGGAGAGTTTAGAATGCATCCTAGGGCTAGATCCTAGTCAATATGGGTCTAAATCCTAACTTGACTGTATAGCCTAAAACATAGATGTTTTAGGTGGTTTCAACCTATTGTAACCTAGTTGGACGCACCATTGGTTTAGTAAATTTTTTCTGATCCCTGCTCTACTAACCCTAGACATTTTAAGATAACCTATTCTTGATTATGTATGTTATTCTCGTATTCTCTAATTTTGTAGATATTCATAATCAAGTACTACCCGATGCTTTGATTCAAGTCAAATCTTTGTCTACTTGGGTCTAAACTTACTCTTAACCTAGCTTAGTACACTTATATGACCTTGACCTCAGGTTGGAATTGATTTGAAGCTAAATTGAGCTCACCCCTGTGATCTATACAATCTATTTCTTATTCATTGATCTCAGGATGACTTAAATTACATTTGATTTTATTTCAATCAAACAAATTAAGTGACTAAATTTGATTTAAGTTCAAGTCAGTCATCCTTTTTGCATTAGTTTGTGCATAATTCTATCATCCATGGTTAGAATTGCATGCATAAAGATTAGTTGCACTCCTAATTTAATCACTTACAACATTTATTTTCATCAATACAACCAACTTGCACACCTCAAAGTGTAGGTCTTGAGAATTTCTTTTAAGGAGGCTCGTGCAATTAGGTTAAAAGTTGAACAAGCTTAGGAAACAATATATTGCACATCACATGAAACTAAATCTTGAGAGGCTTTTTATTTGATCCTAACATTATTCACCACATTTCGGTATCTTTTTTTCTTTATTTTTTATCTAGCCACCTTTTTAGTATAGGATCAACTTTCATCCCTCTTCCTAATAGCTCAATATTACTTGCACTATAGCCTTACCCACATTCATAATCATGGTTGCTCTATGTGCATTTAGACAACTTAGTTGATTCACACCTTTGCCAATGCTCACATGTCTATACATGGCCTAGCTTATGCTCTACTTTGTCATTTGCCTGTTTATTTTCTAATGCACCCACCAATACCTTCTAGTTGACATTGTCATCATGACCTCATGTGTAGCTGTCATGCATACAAATGATCACGACTTTTTTCCTCTGATCCAAGCACCAATAAATTGCTTATAAACTCAATCACTTCATTGATCTAGCCGCTCTACAAATTTTTTAAGTTAGCTAGTTCTTCTTGTATTATTATTATTTTTTAAAATTTCTAGCTTTAACTCTATGAATCTATCAAATCTCTCGAATATTTATTTTTTATCTCTAGTTTCATATAACAAGATGTTTTTTCTAGGAATAATAGTTTTGATTCGCTTAGCATTTCATAAAGCTTGTGCTTTAAGCTTGCTATCCAAATTTTCAGAGAGTTGATATAGAATTATGATAATGAGCAATTGTTCATGTGGATGTACAAAACTGGAAATTTTGCTTACCTAGTATGGAATGATGATAATTGTTCATCTAGATGTATAAATTTGAAGTTCTTGATAAATACATATGTGATATGAGTATAACAAATTTCTAGATTGCTTATTTTTTATCTCTAATTTCTTATTAGCAAGATGTGATTTTTGAGAAGGATAGTTTTGATTAGTTTAACGTTTCATAAAGCTCGTGTTTTAAGCTTGTCCTATTTTTTAGAGAGTTGATATAGAATTATGATAACGAGCAATTGTTCATGTGGAACAAAATTGAAACCATGTTTTATACTTAAATGAGGACATAAAGATGCCACAATCTGGTAAAATTTGTGTGTTGTATCTTGAAAATAGAGGGGGGAAGTGTAAGGAGAAGCAATGACAAAGACATTTAAATCTCATAGGATGAGCCATTTCAAAGTTTGTAGTGGTGTTTACTATTAATGTGGCAAAAATGATCTTTATAGAGGAAGGGTTGATAAAGATTAAATCAAATGGATAATTGGAGCGATCTTTGTTGTATCAATTCATTGTACAAATAGTCTTATGTAGACCATGCACCACAAAGAATTTATTGCTAACTAGTTATGTTATTAGTTATGAGCCCTTAAATATTATGAGAGTTAGTACTATGCAAGTCAAAATGTGGAATAAGATAATGTGGAGGCTTCATAAAGATAAGGCACATTTCTTGCATAAAGTTTTTAATCATTATTGACTTGTTGGATGAAGGTTGCATCTCAGCTTGCTATATGGGCATTTTGAGGGTGATCAATAGTGTTATAGTGACTGCATGAGGAAGTAAAGAGAGTGTTCTTTCCATGGCATCAAACATCAAAATGATGAGAGGAATTATAGACTTAAATTTTGATTCAAGCTTGTGACATCAAAGTTTGAATCATTTGATTGAGAAAGGGATGATAATACCATAGAGATGAGAATGCCACATTTATTAATAAGCTTTTAAATTTAAAGTCTTGAGATTTTGGGTTTTGTGAAGTTTGTCTTATCAAACAAAGGTTAAGTTTACTTTGTATGAATGTTAACCCAATTGGAACTTTTTATATATATATTTTTTGAATAATCTCTTTGGACCTTGTTTTGAGGCTCATTGTACTAAATTAACTTCATTTACAAGAAAAGTATACGTTTATCTTTTGAAAAATAAATCTAATGTGTTAGCTTGCTTCGACATATGAAATTTGAGGTATTGAAAGAGTCTATTTTGAGGATCAAGTGCTTGTGATTAGATTATAGAGGAGGATATTACAACAAGCAGCCTTGAGAATTTTTTGTTGATGGTGGTATACATTTGAAAAGGATATGCCTTAAGGATGTTGATGTTGAATTTCTACAGGTTTTACTAGGAGGATGTTATGAGTAATTTGGTTAATTTGATTAATTTTTTATTACAATGGTTGTATAGAAGTGTGGATTTGTGAAGAGGTAAATGTTTTCTCATTTAGTGACTTATATGGTGGGGCTCAACTATAAATAAGTAAGCAGTCATTTGAGATCATTTTGTTTTTTGTTTTATGTTTGCTTTTGGCTGAATACAAATAGTGTCCAAATTTATAATCAAATATGAATTATGATTAATCAATATTATTTAAACCTTAATAGATTCAAATTATCACAAAAATTTTAAAATGTATTTAAATTATATTTATTATTAACTTTGTTAATCATATTTAGTTTTTGTTATTAGTATTATTATTATGAGGTATTAAGTGATGAATTAATCATTTTATGATTATATATCATAATTATCTTAATTAAAAAAATTATTAATGGCAGTGATTTTTTATTTGTCTTTAGATACCATAACTTGATAATAATAGTCTTGATTATCTTATAAATCTCAATTAGTCTAAACAAATAATTGATTAAATGTTACATAAAGTTTTTTTAACTATTTTGTATTTGTTTTAGTTAAGCTTTGGCTTTTGTAAAGCTTAGCTTAATTCAAGTTTATGAGAGCTTAGCACACGTCACAAGATAAGCTTGGAATAAGAAATGTGGTAGTGTTTGATGTTTAAGTGTCAATTAAAAAGTCGCTATATATATATATATTTTTCTTGTTTCATACTTATGAAATCTAGTAAATTTTACTTCATTAGTTATGCACTTATTTTTTTATATCAATTTTGGGATGATAAAAATAAAAATGTTAATGTTGATTTTAATTGAGTCAATTTTGTATAAGGACAATTATAGCTATGCAAAAGACAAGCTAATACAAGAGAGCAAGTTAAATATAAGGAGATGTTTGAAGATGATATGCAATTGAATGAGCTTGTCTTTGAGGATTATGAGATACAAGTAGAGCTAAGCACACATGGGGTTGTGTTGATATGATTTCATTTAATGTTGAGACCATAGACACCTTTTTTTCTTGCACGACTTATTGTAACATATGGCTTGGTTTGCTACTTTTTCATAGATAACATTGTGGTTAGCAACAAAAACTCAAGTTAGTGTTAGGGTGCAGTGTGAGGGTTCCCTTGAATGTTCTTTGAATCGCTATCATTGGGACACCTATTAGCTTAGCTTATTAATTCAAATTGAGGAGCGCTCGGGATAAAGTGAACTTTTAAGTCATGTGATAAGCTATGGACAAAAATGTATTATTTTGATGTTGTTGCATCAACTAAAAATCACCTAACTGTTTATGTTTCTTATTTCATGCATAAGAAATCTAGTAAATTTTTAAAGTCAAAAATGTAGAAGGAGAATTCTAGATATGCAAAAAAGTAGCTAATTCATGGGAGCAATTATAAGGGGATATTTGAAGATGAATTGCAAGTAGGTGGACTTGTGATTGATAATGTTGAGATACATTTAGAACTTAAACACTCATGGTTGAGTTGAGGTGATCTCAATTGATGTTGAGGTCTATATATAGACACTTTCTTTCCTTGCATGAAATATTACTAATAAATGCTAGTGAACCTAAAGAAGCAATTTAATATAATTACTTTTTCAAGCGGGAGTACCAAAAGATTGGTGTGCATTGCACAAAAACGATATTTCAAGTTCAAGGAGGATCATGGTGGCATAATAAGGGTTGTGACAAATATATTTGACATGTATATACTAAGGGTTTGTAGAATGTCATCCATTTATCATAGATGATTGAGAAGGGATGCCACATAAAAATGATTCTCTGAAGACACTTATTAGAAATATAATCCCTAAGTAGGAGATTGTTAAGATATGGATAATTATTTTTTTAAAATCATTTAGATACATTCTTGTAAATTTGGATTATTTTAATTCTATTTGACTAATTCTTTATAAATTTTTTTAAGCTCCACATCTTTTGCAAGGTCTCATCCCAAATCTTGGCCAACTTTGGTCAAAGATTGTTGGTATTTTCAAGACACAAATCTCACATAAAAATTAGCAAGTTGTTATCTATTATCTGCACTACATTATTCCTCTATGAAAAGACATGCAAGCAATGGTTATATGGTTCTTTTGCATTCTTGTGAAGGTGGATAACGTTAAATAGCTATAGACAATAAACTTATAAATCATGATCTTGGATGGTGTAAAGAGCAAAAAATTAGGAATGGCAAGGGAAGTTTATTTTATGTGATTAACTATAGTTGATGAATGAGTCTCGGGAAGAAGTCATTAAAAAAGAGTTCAAGTGTGACTAGTGATGTCATAAAAATTATAGAGATTTTTTCCTTAGAGTGCAAGGATGGTGAAGTGCCAGTGACTACGGTCAATTTTCTATTGCCAATGCAAGGATTGACGACGAATTGGCCATCAATTATGAGTCCTATTATTGTGGATTGGTGATGAATCGAGCTTGATGAAGATGTGTCAAAGAAGTTCTCTAGTGCTTCGTGGTTGACTGGAATTTGTTGAGAAGTTAGGCAAGGTATTATATATATAATAGTTGGTGTTTTTTTGGAAAGAAGAAAGAACCAAATAGTGATGAGAGGGGGCTTAATGAGATCAACGAGGAAAAAAAAAATTTTGAACATTGATATAGGCAAATTTCATCAAATCACATATAACTTGTATCATTTATGTTTTGGTATTTTTGACAATTGTTTTTTTTTTCTTTTTTAATTATTGCTCTCATTGTTGTATTTTTCTCCAAAAATGTGAGGATTTGAATAAAGTTAAACATCAATCATAGTAATGTACATTGCTTATGAAGTTTTTTTTAGTTGTTAATGTTAAAAATTTTCAAGTCAGCTACATCCATAAATTAGAATGGCATCTTTGCACTGCTATTATATGGAGAATACCATGCCATCCATGAAAGATTTTCATGCTCTTTTGTGATTGGTTATGACATTTTTTAGCATCATGCTATCAAACTTATTATTATGTTTTTAATGCCTATATTTGAATTATATGAGTCATCTTTTGTCTATGATTTTAAAATTGAAGTCTCATTATTAATTTGGTAGGTGAATTGGTCCAATTTTGTCTGTTTAGGGTTGCTCGATCTGATTTTTGGCAAAATTTTTGTGTTTTACCAAAATTATTATGTTTAACCTTTTCTTTCCATGTCAAATAATTTTGGCCCATACCAGTCAGTTTTGGTTGAAATTTCTATTAATATGGTTGAGTTATGTAGGACAACCTAATGAAAAAAAAAACAACTCTAAAGACTAGACTAGAAGGGAAGGCACCATCAACAATTGTAGAAGTTCAGATTGATGGAAAATGCACAATTATAGATCTAGAGCCTATGTCTCAAGTACCCAGCCATAGGTGTAATGAATTCACATTGTCCATGAACGTAGTTGAATGCAGTTGCATGACTTAGAGTTCTGGTCTTTCCCTTAAGAGACTTGACTTGTTTTTTTTATCCCTTTTGTGAGCCCAATTATTCTCACCTGTCAGACGCCCAAATGTCCCACTAAGGATTTGAAGACTTGAGAATAAGCAACTACTAAAAAAATTTGGATTGTTTTTAAAGCACAATCAAGGCTTTATAATTCAAAGATCTAGTTACTTATAAGGCCATAAATCCACAAGTTCATTGAATTTGCAACTCACATGACTTTCAACCATGGTTGAATGTAAGTCCATGTCTTAGTTGTCCATTGTAAACCATAAGATACATGCCAATTATTATCTTGCCTCTTGATTTTTCTTTGTTAGTGGATGTGGGATTAAATAACGTACTTGGGCTAGTGCAGCATGTCATGCGGGTGTGGATAGCTGGCATGTGTTGAAAACCTAACAACTGGATGTGGTTTGGTAGGCCAATGACCGGATGCATACCATCCAGAGCATCAAGAGCAACGACCAATTTGATTGTGGGTCAGTGTGTACTGTTTGATATAGGTGGACTAGATTTAAAACTGTAGAATCTTATCTGTTTATTTTTTTGTTTTTGATTTGAGCCTAGCACATCTTGCACACTCTTGGCCGGTCTTCTGAAGAAAGCAAAGGCGAAGAAGTTTGACGAAGTCATTTCTGCCTCAGTGGTTGAAGTGAATATATCTACTCCCATCATTATTAATCATCTTTAATTAACTTATAACAATTCTTTGGTTCGGCATATATTCGTGTTTTGAGCAACTAAACCAAATCAAAATACATGCTTTGTTCATGTTTAATCTTCAAAATTTTTATATCAAATTATTAAAATATATGTATGCACCCTGAGATGCATTTCTTCACATAAAATTTTATGGAATTTAATATCCATATTTAAGTCTATGATAGGTTCTATGACATTTCAAATTAAAGGTATACTTTATAGGAATGTGGAATAGATATTTTGTATGTGTCTGAGTTAGTTGCGGTGTGTGTATTATAGTAATTCAACTGTATAAGCAATTTTGGTGTTTGCATTTTCTGAGCTGCAAAATATGCAGAAACTTGTTGCCTATAAACATTTAATATATAGAAATATTATTGTTCATATGTTTCGTTATAGGATACGTCATCGGTATGGTATTAATCAATTTAGAGGGTTCCATCATTGAAAGAGTAGAGCGCTAAATATGGAGCTATTATATATTAATCTTTGTTAGGACATTTACAGCAGTACACTTGAAAGATGCCTTTTATCTGTGTTAAAAGGCTTATATCTAATTTCTGCTGGTTTAGTTTGAACGTAATATTGAATTTTAACTATTATAATGATTGAGTTCTTTTTCTGCAGCGGTTTCTTCTGGAAAGACAAAATATGTTTTGGATCAAGTGCTTCACTTAGATAACCTTTTCTGTCTCATGGAGAGTTTTCTTATTTCAAGGGAAGTTCTAGTAATTGGTTATGTAAGGCAGCACCCATCAAGCTGTCTGGCTATTCCAGACCATAAATTTCACCTGGATGTGGGAAATATTTGCGTGCTCTCCGAAGATATTACAATTAGTCAATTTATAGCTGGCTGTACCATATTAGCATCTATTTGTGTTGCACTTGATGATATTGGCGTCCTACTAGTTTTTTCTTATAAGCTTCTACAGATTTGTCAAAACGACATCACTTGGGTTTTGCTAGCACTTCATGTTTTTGCTAATGTTTTTGGGAAGAGATTTTTCAACCTAGATAACTACAGTTTTCTTGTGACCACTATAAATTCTGTGGTTTCACTTCTTGAGGGCAGGCTTAAATTGGTTTCATATTCACCGCCTTGCTATCTTAATTCAACATCCAGGAAGGTTGTAGATTTTTCTCCATGCAAGCAATGCCCATTTGCTGCAGATGCCATATGTATGGACAAGCTTGTAAGCTTTTTGTTGGATGTTTTAGAAGATTGTAGCCTTACCAGGAAAGGATATCCGAATACAAATGGATCAGCTTCTACAAGAGCTGCTGAGGGCAAAGATTCAAGTGATGCTAAAATCAAATTTGATGTCCAGTGTGATGCTTCTTGTGCTATCTTTAGGTACAGAGAGTTCACTGGGAATCAGCCAGATAGTCGTTCTGAGACAGTTTTTTGTGACTTCACTGATATTATTTCGTTGGTGGAATTGGTGGGTCACTACATGGTAAGTACTTTGCCTACAGATGATTTTAGAATTTCTTTTTGCTTTTTCCCCTGAATTTTAAAACTGACTTCGGTATAGGAGAAGGAACTGCAACGTCCATTTATTTGTTGTTCTAATAATAGCAAATGGTTTGCTTTGTTGGAGTACCCAAATATATATAAAAAAAAAAACTATCGTCTGGTCAGCAATTCATTATTTCCTGCACTTGATCTGAATTATTTTTCTGCTACCTTTTTCTAAGCCTTCGATATCATTTGTTTTCACCTTTGACAAATTTTATTATTGATCATCTTTTCAATATTTTATTATGAGTTGGTTGCTTTTTTATGTATTTTTGGTCATCTACCTCATTTTAAAGGACTAGCTTATGGCAGAACTACGAACTAATACATCTAATTGACGATGTATTTAATGTCGCAAAGGTTTCACGCCGGAAGAGTGGTATACCTGTTCTTAAAGTGAATATTGCTTATATTTTGTATTTCATTAAATATCATAGCTCATTGATAACTTTCACAGCCAATCAGTATGTCTTCAACTAATAATTGACTTAGTTACCTTGTGATTCATGTGATTTCTATCTCATCCATAGAGAGGCTATATATAGCTTTAATTATGACAACACTCACATTGTCAACAGTACTTACGAAAATGTTTACGTTATTTGGATGTAGGGCTGGGAGTGGATGTACAATGAAGCAGTGCCTCGTCTGTTGAAAATGCTGGAAGTTTCTGTTTGTGAGGAGTTTTCAGCTGCTCTTTTTGTATTAGTGGGCGAACTAGGAAGGTATGATGTTTTTTTTCAGTGAGAACCTTAATTATGCACGGAAGAACTTATTGTTTACTCAAATTACGGCATGATAAAATAAATTTCTTATAGATAGTACTCCGTCTTTAGGGAATATTAGATGCTTTTGTCTATGACAAGTTTTAATCTTCCTTTTAATTAGCTGGCTTTTTGGGAAATTTTTAGGATTGAATTTCTCTTCAGCATGTATTGTTCTCTTATCGTTGGATATCAGAAAAAAAATTGGGATATATTAATTTGCAATAGATTAGATACTAAAGAAGGTGAAAGATGTATGTATAAGTTAGCCAACTAAAGAGATAGGAGAAGTAAAGACATAGTTCAAGTGAGGTGTATTAAGGATGAAAATAATAAAATGCTTTTTTTAGAAAAGGATATTGAAAATAGGTGGATGAGGTATTTTGATAAACTTTTCAATGAAGGATCTGAAAGTACAATTGATTTTAGCAACCTTAATACCCTAAACAAAAATAGAGAATTTCATTTTTATCGTCGTATTAGTAAATCTGAAGTTAGTGAAGCTTTAAAGAAAATGAAATGTGGAAAAACAGTAGGACCGGATAATATTCCAATAGAAGTGTGAAAATGTTTAGGAGATCAAGGAATTTCTTGGCTTACAAATTTTTTTAATGTCATTTTAAAGACTAAAAAGATGTCAGATGAGTGGAAAAAGAGTTTGTTGGTTCCTATATTTAAGAATAAAGGTGATGCACAAGAGTGTGCAAATAGAGGAATTAAGTTAATGTGCCATACATTAAAATTATAGAAGAGAGTAATTGAGCATAGGTTACGATATGATACAGAAGTTTCTCACAATCAGTTTGGTTTCATGCCAGGTAGATCTACTATGGATGTTATACATTTGTTAAGGGGTTTGATGGAGAAGCATAGAAAAAGTAAGGAGGATCTACATATGATATTTATTGATTTAGAGAAAGATTATGATAAAGTGTCAAGAGATGTTCTTTGGAGAGTTCTAGAATAGAAAGGACTTAATATTGGTTATATTCAAGTCATTAAGGATATGTATACTAAGCTATTACTTGTGTCCAAACACAAGAGGATTGACAAAATATTTTCCTATTTTAGTTGGATTACATCAAGGATCAGCTTTAAGCCCTTATCTTTTTTACTTTAGTTATGGATGTTCTTACTAGGCATTTACAAGAAGATGTACCTTGGTGTATGCTTTTTGATGATAACATTCTTCTTGTTGATAAGACTAGAGGGAGTCCAAACTTGAATTATGAAGGTCAACTCTAGAGTCTAAAGGTTTTCATTTAAGTAGATCTAAAACCGAATATATGGAGTGTAATTTTAGTTGTAGAAGTTAGTAGTAGTGTTGTGACATTAGGTGAACAAGTCATTAATAAGAGTGGCGTTTGAATATTTAGGCTCTATTGTCCAAAATGATGGTGAAATAGATGGAGATGTTATTAGTAGAATTCAAGTTGGATGGTTGAAGTGGAGGAATGCATCGGCCTATTATGTGATAGAAATGTTAAACTTAAGGAAAATTTTATAAGATGGTGGTAAGGCGTAATGACTTATAGTGCGAATGTTGGCCAATAAAAGAGAAACATAAGACTAAGTTAAGTGTTACAGAGATGAGGATGCTTAGGTGGATGAGTGACTTTACTCTTAGAGATAGAATGCAAAATGAATATATTCGGGAAAAAGTTGGAGTAGCTCCAATGGTAGATAAGATTAGGGAGAGTCGTCTTAGATGGTTTGGCCACAAAGCGTTGGCCGTCTGATGACCTGGTTCGGAGAGTAGATGCATTAGATTTGTTTCATGTTAAGAAAGGTAGAGGTAGACCTAAAAAGACTTGGTTAAGATGTATAAAAAATGATCTTAGTATACTTGAATTAAATGAGAATTTGACACATAATAGGACACAATGGAGACGAAGGATTCATGTCCCCAGCTAGTGGGATTAAGGCTTGTTGTTGTTGTTGTTGTTGCATCATACTGTATTTGTTTTTTAAGGAAATGATTGAGGGAGGCGTTCATATGCATCATTGTCATATTTCAGGGTGTTTCACTTGTTGGAATCAAATTTCTTCTTTCAGGCTGATAATGAGAACAATAGTAGAATATTATTCATTTTTGCAGATATAAAATGACGTTTTCTTGTCATTTTGATGAAGAATACTACTTGAATTATTGGTGTTTGTTTGGTTTCCATTTTGTGTTGTTCCTTTATGCACTTTGTTTGAGTATTCATTTGGGAACTATTTTTTATTAAAGAGAATGGAATCATATAAAACGTCCATTATGATAATTTATATTGATTAGTTAATAGCTTCATGAAGTAAGTTAAGGACACTTTTAAATATTCAAAATTTTAATTCTAAACTACAGACTCGTTAAAATCTTAAGATTGTGCATTTAAAATTTGTCTATTCTTAACTTTGGTGTATTAATTGATTGGAAGGTTTGTTGAATCAGCTGATGTAATTTATTACTTTTAATATTCTATAGCATTTGAATTATGATGAGGATGGGTTTGAAACAATCGTTAGGTTTTTTCAATTGTGATTTATTGGTCACATGATTAAATCATGAAAGCAACCTCTCTATAATATCAAGGTGAGAACTACAACCATCAATCCTTTCCCAGATTAGGAGTGTAAATCAGTCGAACCTTTGTTCGTGTTCGGCTTATTTGAAAATTACTATGTTCGTGTTCGGCTCAATTGTTCGAAATTGCTCGTATAAGCTTAAAATGGCTCGAAAATTAATAATCCAAAAAATCTGTAAGAGTGGGGATTTGAACTTGATCAATCTTTTACATGACAAATTTCAACCATTAAGTCATGCTTATTGCTGTGATACATGTATGTATCTATCTATATGTATATGTGTATGTATGTATATATATATTAAAATATAATATAATATAATATAATATTCTATCGAGTTAAATCAAGTCGAACACGATCAAATGAAGGATTGTTCATGTTTGTCTCGTTTATAAATCAAGTTTGAAATATTTATTCAAATTGTTCAACAACTTAACTATGCAATGAACGTAGTTAAGTGAACAACGGGCTTTTCTGACAACCCTATCTTAGACTTAACATTTTTATGAAGTCTTATGCATAGGACATTCCCTTTTTTATGATATTATCCATTATTATGTGTACTTTTTAATGGAGGAAATATTACTATTTTCTTAAAACACTTAGGACATCATTGTAATGTTCCAAATTAAAAAGGGTGAGTCACATCCTCTTTCTTCATCATGCACTCGGCCATGCATCTATAGATACGCTGACTTGCACAGGGATAAGCATTACTAGGAATGAAACAATGAAGCGGGCATCTGGACAAGCGAGAAGGATTTACCAACAAATTTTCTATGTATTTATTTTTGGAATCATTCTATAAAGACGCCTAAGAAGGTTTTGTGATATGGTAACTATTTTCTTTTTTTAAAATTTTTGGCCCACCTATAAGTCTATAAGGTAGGATTATATTGTTGTGCTGATGAGGATTGAATCTAAGAACTTCACAATAACTTTTAGGACCCATATCAATAATTGGTACCCAAACAAAATTTAAAATTGTGATGTAATATAGTAACCTATATAAAAAACGGGAACAACAATGATTACAGTTACATATATTCCCAGATATTCCCTGAGCAGATGCCAGAATATTACAATCGAGAAAAGTTGTGATTTGTATTAATTTGTAGAAAAAGGTGGAAATGATAAGAATACCCATACGTATGTCAGTCCAGTCAAGGTGAAATAGTAAAAAGCGTCAACATAACTTACAAACAATTTTGATGTCGGTCCTGTCACCTGTGTAAAATTAAAAGTTGATCAAGCAATGAGTTTAATGAGTGATATTTAACTAGTGGTTGACACTGAATATCAGTTATGAGATATCCGTTATGGGGGTCTGGTCAGTTATAAATGCTATTGTTGTTTTTTGTTTTTCTTAGTACATTTAACAAAGATGCTGATATCCTTTTGTCCGGCAGACTTGGTTGTTGTTCTGGTGGCTATCAGCAAGCAGGAATTGCAGAACTGAGAAGTAATTTGACCAAGTTACTAGATACTCTCGTTGCTAGGAAAGCAAGCCTTCCTACTCAAGTTGCTGCAGTTGGTGCTATATTAAATCTTCTTACTTTGAAATTTGGAGATATTCTCTATGAGCATCGTGATATTACTCCAGATTCATGTGAATCTCCCCACATTAAACACATACAAAAATGGTTTTTCAACCAAAGTGGGGAGCAACAGGTGGCATTAAAAAATATTTTTGACAATGAAATTCACTTAAGAAGGTGACCTGAATTTTTTTTTGCATCATTTGGGTTGTGCTGTCAGTAGTTGATTTGCATTTTGGAAGCTCTTACCCACAGCACCGCAACAATTGATTTCACCTTGAGGTCTCTATCTCTCCTTCCAAAAAAATAAATTCTGTTTGATTTTGGACGTGGCAAGTTCTGCCTCAAATATTATCAGGCCAGCTTTTAATGTCTTGCGAAACAGCTCATTGACAATACTGACTTCTCAATATAGCATCTGAGAGACAAATTTTGAGGTTCTGTTTGCCGGCCATTAATCGTCCACATATTTCATCCCATCAGCTCGGATGATTCATTGCTTGCAAATCTTTTTGGGTTGGATTGGTTCAGCTTTAAGTGTTGGTTTTGGTCGAAATATTCTATGAAAATGATATATTGTCGGCATCTTGACCCAGAACTAGAGTCATATTATATCAGGTACATTTGATCCTATTTCAGATCAGATTCTGTATGGTCGTTAAAAATTAGTCAAGAATTCTTTCTTGTCCTGAATGAAAGCTTCTATTTGCATCATTTTAAATAATCTTGTTGGAAATTTTGTTCATTCAATTACGTGTTAGGAAGATGCATAATTTTGATGAGGCTTGTACTATTTTTTGAATTATTTATATTTTGTAGTGTATTATATTGGAGTGACTTAGCTAAAATTGAACTCATAAGGAATGGAAATAGATATAGAAATACCGTTAAATTAGGAAAGAGATTAAATAATATGATTATGTCAGAGAGATGGAGGTCAAGGGAAAATAGACTTGATTTGGAAGTATAAAATGAAGTGTAAAAAAATACGCCATCATGAGTAAGTCAATTTTTTATTGAAAGATTATAAAGAAAAGTTGATAGGCCAAAAGTAACATCAATAGAAGTGCCAAAAAACTTGTGCCCAATGAGGAGGAACGAATGGAGAATGAGGATTCATTGAGTATGATTTTATTGGACCATTTTTTTGATGTTTCAGCGGTTATGCCACCATCCTAATATTGCATCTGAGAAAACTCTGTTATGTTCTATTTACAGGAGGCTCACCAAGTGTGGTAAGGATTACTGGTTTTGTAATCCTCGCTAAAGTTCATACAATCAGCTCTTGCCTTGGTTTGGTTTTCCCCAAACTCAGGCTTTGAGATTTTTTGAGAAAAAGGCAGTCTAATTTGAAAATGAACCTTTTTGTTGGCGTTCAGGCCCAGAATATGAACCCCATTGGATCAAACAAATTGGACACTATATCAGATCAGATTCTGAAAGGTCTTTGAGAACAACTTGGCACAAATCTCTCTAACCTGGGTGAATGCTTCCTACACATCCTCACTGTTAGTAGACTAATTGTTGTGAAATTTTGTTCGTTTAATTATTTTCATTTTTTTTGACACAGTTTTTGGAACATTATCATTTGAAATGCTATTATTTTAGAGTGAGAGTTAATAAAGAAAAACAAACCGAGTCTGAGAAGATCGCCTAGGGCTTATTCCTATTCACCGTTCATGTTTTTACGAGCAGAAATGCTCTGCTCATTTCTGAAGTTGTTATCCGGATCAACTCTCCTCTTAATGTGCAGTGGTTTCCATCTGCTTCCACTGTGTACTTCTCAAAATATTTATTCTTATAATTTTCGTTAAGTAACCATGGTCTTGTTGAAAACATAGCCAAAAGCTCATTAAACTTCTTCAGCCACCCTCTCTCCATGTGGTTCCAATATCAGCTAGTATTTTCAAAACCTCAGTGCTGTTTTCTGATATTTATGAATGCTCTCGACGGCCCTTTGTATTCTGTTCTTTTCACCTAAAAAAAATACTGGAAAAGGGTTTATCTTTCACTCCATATCTGTGAGATGAATCTCCAGTGTGTAGTTACGTATAACACAGAAAGATTGTCTTTGTGAAATAAATTGTTTCGCACCTGAAAGATTGTGACTGTTGGGGTGATGGGGATGAGCTTGAGGTTGAGGGAGCACAATGTAAAACTGGCACAACTCAGCTACCCTTCATCACCCATAAGTGAGTTTTACCATCTTTATCATGTTAAGCTTGTTTCCTTAGATATAGACGAGCCCAATGTCAATGATATCGACCGTGATGCCATGCTTCCTTGTCATGTCAAAGCCGCCGCCTGTAATGAAGCTGTCGAGGCCATTGTCTGTGGAAATCGATCTAGTTGGTCGCATGAGATATGAATGTGCTTGAGGTTGGGGTGGATTCAGAGGCTCTTGAAGGCGGATAGGCAAAGTAGGGATGTTGCTCGCCGAAGCATTGGATGAAGGCTTCTTTGAAGTGGAGAATGAGAATAAAGTTGAGACGGAGAGAGAGATCATGGTTGTAATGCTGGCTAATTGTGATGAGATGGTAGACTTTTTTTTTTTTTGGGCGTCTCCTTTCTTTGTTGTTGTGTTTAGGGGTTGGAGTAGGTGAATAGTTGTTGGAAGACGGGGGAGCTGAGGAAAATTGGAAACTAAGGGTGCTTATAGGATAATTTTTTAGTTTTGTTTTTTTAGAGAGCAATCAAAAAGTAAGTCAATTTTGTCTGGCTATCAATATTTTTGTTAATTTTTAGAAAATTTTGTGATAAAAAGTTATTTTTAGAATTAGAATTGTTAGAGTGTGGTGATTGTCAGAAAGTTATTTTTTGAATTTTTTAAAAAAAATATTTGTAATACACGGTAATTTTTTTTAAAAATTATTTTCTTCACAGTAGTTTTGCAATTAGCTTTTCAAAAAATTACAGCCGCTCATGTGTGATAAATGTGGGTCTACATGAGAATTTATGTATGTGGCATGATATGTTTAGGCCTCACATTCATCGTACATAGAAGTATTTTTTGGTTGGCACATAGAATGAAAATAAATTTTATTGTGACATGTGATCTCGTTATTGCCCCAATGGTGTTGGTAATGAGAGAATATATGTTCAAAGTCATATGATTATAGGTTTTTTTAATAATATTAGTGAAAATTAAATCTCAAATTCATACATATATGATATATATATATATATATATATATATATATATATATATATATATGATATATATATATATATATATATATGAATGAAGTCTTAAATTTAAATTTTTTTGATTGAAAGTCTTAAGTTCTCGAGCTAAGATATCTTGCAATTATTAATTTTTAATATTACATTAATATTTGTATGGTTTATCACTTGTGTGGGGGTGGTTGGATTTAATTCTAATGATAAAAAATTTGGTGAGGGTATGCAAACTCATTTCCATCAAATTAAAGTAAATTTACAAAAAAGTTCCCAAATAAACCGAATTATAAAACGGAACAAAGGAGAAAAAGAGTTAGGTGAAAACATTTCGGGTTAAATTTAACAAACATTTCTTTAGAAACTACATTTAAATAAATAAAAACTTCAAATCTATGTTGATTTTATCAAGAAAAAAACCATCAAGATTTTATACTTATTATTAGCCAACACCGACATATATGTACACATGCATATGGCTGGCATTTTGAATTACGCTAATAAGAGATCTCTTTTTTCTAGATTTGAATGCCAACAAGTCAAGGTTGAATTGTTTGATTTGAACGCCGTGCAATTATAAGTTTATAATTTTTTTTAAGAAATTTAATTTTATGCCTAATGATAGCTAAAATGTGAATAAATTATTCATTTTTTTTGAAAAAAATTCATTTAAAATATATTTCATATAAATTTATTTTTCTTATATTTATGGATTGTTTGTTAAAGTCTGTTATAAGAAGAATTAGTGTGAACAAAAGTTTCAAATTTTATTAGTTGAACCTTGCGAGAAGTCTGAGTAAACCAATTTTCGTCATTATAGAGGCTTCAAAAACAGTTCTCTAACACATGTGATATAATTAGGGGTATAAACGAGTCAAGTTGAATCGAGTCGAGTTTTCATTTAATAGAGTTAAGTTTATTTAAACTCTATTAAGCTCGAGCTCGACTTCATTTAAAGAAAGCCAAGCTCGAGCTCATTTAAAAAGCTCGATAAATTATTGAATCGATAATGTGAAATATGATAATTGCAATTCGCAATTATATAAATGAGCTGGCTCGATAAGTTATCGAGCCGAGTCAAACTAGGCTCGAACTTGAGCTCAAAAATTTTTCGAGCTTGTTTATGAGCTCAAGCTCGTGGCTCGATAAGCTTAGCTCACGAGCTCATTAACTAGCCGAGTTCGAGTAGGCTCGCGAGTCAGCTTGACTCAGTTACACCCTTAGATATAACCGTCTAAAATAAAGAAAAAAGATCATATTTCTTTAGCTTTTTAAGCATGAAAATATTAAATAATTTTTTTTCGCTTGTAGATGTGACAATTTAAAAAAATTACTTGCATAACATAAATTTTATGCATCTATATATTTAACACTTAAAATTTGATATTCATATGTATTTAACATTTTACTATATATAAAATTATGTATTTTATCTTAAAAATATTTTTATGTGATATTAAAATTTTAATTATCATTTATATAAGTTGCTATATATATATATATATCAAGATATTGGGCCATTAGCAACCTACATAATTACGCAACCTCTTGCGATAAATGTTTCATTAAAAGTATTTTTTTATTGATTTATTTTTCAAAAATTATTTATGCATTATGAATGCGGAGATGAACAAAATGACCCTTTTGCTCTTATTATTATTATTTTTTAAAAGATAATATCTAATTGTAGGATATGATGAGATTTATTATTATTATTATTATTATTTAATTTTATTTTCATTCTAAACTTTTGACAAAGACGACATTTCCCACATGGTACCTCTTAGCTCATGAACCTTACATAGCGTGTCAAATATAGGCTTGCTTATGAGCCAAGGCATGCCATTTATTTAATATTTTTTTAGGAAATTTACAGACATATCATATAATTCTTATCTATTTATAAAACTAACATTCAAATATATCACACAATTCCAATAAAAACAAATATTAACATATTTATGTTATTATTCCTCTTTTATTAGATACATTTGCCAACATAAAGGGCAAAATCATAAATACTAATTCATGTTATACAAATAAATCCATCAATTTTTTGTCGAGAAGTTGCACTTTAAGAATGTTATACGGAAGTTTCGAAGCTAGCATGTCAAATGTTTAAATTAAGTAATATAGGAAGTGACACGTGCTCTTTGACTTGGGCAACGGCTATAGACTTTTGAAATTTCTTCTTCTGGAAAGTACACGTTATTGTTGCTCTTTGAAATTCTATTCTTGTAAGAATATAAATATTTTTTTATTTATATCATATAATTTTTATATATTTATATATATCTAATATTTAAAATTGAATATTTATATATATAATTATTTTCTTAAAATTATATCAAAAATATCATTATCATTCTTTTTTTAAAAATAAAATACATCTTTTCATATATAAAAAAAATATATATAATATAAAATCCTTATATATTTTCAAGTCAAATATTTTATTATATTTCAAATATTAAAATTCGTAATAAAAATCTAATTCTTATTTTTTATTTTTATAAAATTCTCAATAATTTAATCATTATATATATATATATATATATATATATATATTAGTTTTTAAAAATAAAAAAATAAAAAGTATTTAATTTGTAAATACATAAAAATTGGATGACACGCATGTGAAAATTTCAAATTAAAATTGCATTTCCATCCAAGTTGACAATTCAAAATTAGAGGTGCCAAAAGTACGCGGCACTCGTCAAGAATCAAGATAAAGTAAGTGTGAAGATAAACTTATTAGGAAGATGCATGTAAACTGTTGAAATTATGCATGCGTCCCTCATTTGAATAAAATTATCGAAATAATGTAAATTTATTGGAAGGCCGCTTTCAAAGTCAACAACTTCAGGCTTTTGCCTTTCAAACTCGGGAGGAGATGCTATAGTGCCATAAATAAATAAATAAATAAAAGGATCATTAGACATGTGGCATGAAAAAAATTAAATTTAGATATTTATTTATTATTTTTATTTCAGATTGATTATAAAATTATTTGAATTGATTTGAAATAAGTGTATATAAATAATAAATTAACCATAATCTAGCACTCATTTAAAATAATTAAAAAAATTTAAAACCCATCCTTAGTAAAATTTGGTAAAGTTCTTTATTTATTTATTTTTCATATATGATATATGATAGGTACATGAGAAATTTCATTCAATCAAAAATCTTTTTTTTTTTTATAAATTGAATAGCAAAACATTTTTCCTTCAAGTATATTGATCTCTACTAGAATGTATGAACAAATTGATCATGTAAAATCAATTATGATGAGAGAGAAAGTGTTCTACTAAGAGATATTTAAAAAATCTAGCTCTAATTTTATACATCTTCTGATAATGAAAATTTTCATTTTATTGCAATATTTACATCCATTTTTTTTTGTGATTCTCTAGTTTATTTTCTCAGACAATACTCATCAAATTTTTGATTTTGGGATTTCTATATAATGAACATATTTTTAGGCTAACATAATGTTGGATTATTTTCCCCCAATCTAATTTTACATATATGTGGCATATATAGACTAAGCATGGCCCCTCTAATACTAACTAACATAATTAACCCATCAAACAAGTAGAACCTTATGGTTCAACACGACACCAACCCCTAGGGCTTTCTAATGACAATATCAACCATCTACTCATAATCACACCATCAAAAGCCACTTCAAATCACTTCTCATCTCCTCCCATGCTATTATTTTTTTTGCCTTTGGCACTAACTAGTTAGTTTCCAATTAAAACTCCTTTGCACCTTTTACTTTTTGATTTGCTTGAACCCATTGTCTTCTCTGACTTACTGCTTCTCTACCATTGCTTTACTTTTCGCCACTAAAACTCCCCTCTAAAGTTTATCAGGATTCAAAAGTCTATTTGGTCCACTAGCTCTTTAGTTAACGCCATACTTCTTTAGCAACTCATTTAATATCATCTTTCTTTGATTGCAATCATCCAATTAACTTATATTATGATGCTTACCAATCTCTTATTGATAAAATCCCTTAGCTTTTAACCTTCTCTTGACATGTCAAGATGATTGACTTCTAGTGTCATGTTGGTTTTCTCTTAAGAAAGTGTGTAATTTCTTGCTAGCATCTAGTTCAATCGCAATATATCTTTGACAATCTCTTAAAGAAGCAACTTCCAACACCCTACCCATCTTCTCTCTTATTGATTCATAATGATTGTGAGATAACTCAAGTAATGAAAGAGCCCTAATCCTCTCTTCTCACTCTCTTGCTTCATTAACATTTGGTTCCACCTATTGGAGCAAGGTAACCATTTTTCATAGTATATATGAAATCTTTTTCTTTCATCGAGAATATCTACCCACCTTACACCATAGATATAGGATGTAAAGTTGAACAACATATAATATCTCAATCTAAATGATCTATACTCAATTTTATATAATGAGAAAACTAATCTTATAAATAATTTTGCCCTCAACATTTACAATCTTCATAATTCAAAGACTCTCCTAACACTTGGTATAACTCATGACAAAGGTCATTGATGCACATCATCCCCTTCTTTTCGTAGAGATTGTGACATTATAATCATAATACATCTAGCTAATACTCTCTCATTATTTCCAGGAGAGGGAAGTCAGGATCTCAACCTATCGAATGTCAAATTTATGAAAAAAAATTAGCCACTCAACTCTGAAATGTTATTACAAGACTAATCTCAATTATCAATTAGCTCTCTCTCCATGCACACACCCTCTTCATTGAAAAAATTCTCTACCAACGTATTAGTAGCTTGATAAAGGATGTGAACACCAATCAAATTCTTTTTCAAGATCTATTATAAAGGACTTTATCATGCTTGCATTCCCAATTAGTTTCATCGCTGAGAAAAACTAACATCAATTTTCTTATCATCTTCATGAATGATAAAAAATATTTTTATTCGGACAACATCTTCTCCCTCTTACAATTTGATATTGTCTTGTCAATAATGGATACTTTTTAAAACATCAATTCTATATCATATTTCATATATATACACATGACTAATATTTAGTCTTTATCTATCAACATTTTTCATAGGTATCTTTTACAATTACCCAATCGACACTTTCACAATATCTTCCCTTCATCATATCTCATTAAAAAATCATCTTCATGTGTATCATGCTTACAATATATAAAAGTATCTCATACAGCGTATCAAAGGACAATTTCTTTATAATATATTGATTTTATGAATATAAAAGACATTGCTCTATAAATTAAAGAAGAAAAAGTATTGGAACCTCTTAAATTAATTAATCACGTACACATCAATCTGATTTGCATCTTCCCCAGCCTTCAACGAAACGTGCCCTTGTTGTTATCAAACTAAACACATGCATCAACGGTCAAAATATCAAACCAAGACAAGCAACCTAGTTTTGTCAATATTTGTACAGATGCTTCTTCTCTTACATCCTATATATTAATCTTGCCACAAACTAAAAATCCAATCCTCGAACGAAAAAAATATCATCAATCGATCCTCCTCTTCGATTTCCCTTCCAAAGCTATCATGGCTTCCGCCCTTAACCTCATCCCTCTCCTCCTCTTCCTCCTCCCCCTCTCCCAAGCCACCAACTTCCTCATCATCAACAACTGCTCCCAAACAATCTGGCCCGCCGGCATCCCCTACGGCGGCGGCATCGAACTCCCCCCTTCCCAAAACTGGACCATCACCACCAACACCACCAACTCCACCTCCGGCACCATCTGGGCTCGCACCAACTGCACCTTCGATGCATCCGGCAACGGCACCTGCCTCTCCGGCGACTGTGCTGGCGCTCTCAATTGCACCGTCCGGGGCTCCTCGCCGGCTACCGTCGTCGAATACTCCTTATACCAATGGGGCGACAACGACTTCTACGACATCTCCCTCAACGACGGATTCAATCTGCCGGTTGATATCACCCCAACCGGACCCGGCAATTGCAGCGCCGTGAAGTGCACGGGAGACGTCAGCGGGGAGTGCCCGGCGGAGCTGAGAGAAGGGAGGATGCAAGAGCGCGTGCGATGTGTACAAGACTGATGAGTACTGTTGTAATAAGGTTGGAAGCTGTTCACCGACGAGGTATTCGAGGTTCTTCAAAGGCTTTGTCCCAATGCTTACAGCTATCCTATGGATGATCCAACCAGCACGTACATCTGCAATTCTGGTGGGGATTATAGGGTAACCTTTTGCCCGTAAGGATATTTAATTATAGAAGCTATATGTTATGAAGTACATTAAATTTGCTTGTATTTAATTTATAAACGTGCTATGTTTATTTCTTAAGAATAAGAGGATGGGCGGCTGATGATACTGATTATTTTGTTGTTAGCTTTTCTATGTATAATGTATTTTACTGCAACTTGCAATAGAGAAATAAATGGTTTGGTTTTAATTTTCTGTTTAAACTACATTTTTTTTTATCTGAAAGGATATCGGTACGTGATAATTTGGTCAAAAGGAAATTATATGCGTAGGCAATTGCAACAAAACATGGAATGGTTGATCAAAACTAGCTTTTGAAATATGGTATTTGTTCTTTAAAATCGATTTTGTTTACTCATAAATGTGGGATCCGAAAATTCGCCACCGACCACTTTTGGAATGAAAAGAGTTATTTTAAGTGTCGGTGAAAATTTCAGAAGACAGATAAATAGTAGATAAGCACTACCCAAAGATTTCGTCCTCATTTTGTGAGAACTTTTATATATGGTTCCAGTTTTCCTATAGGCGCAAGCCCCCGTAGTTAATTACCCCTCCCAATATTGAGAGAGCACTTTTGATTAAGGCTAGTCGATGAATCGTTAAATAACGAGTATATAATAGTAGTGAGTGGAGTTTAGGATTTATGAAATCTATTATTTTAATTTAAAATTTTTGGTGGGTGGAACGATGACGCGCCCGTCCATGGTTCCATTTGCATCATGTGTCCAGTAATTAGTCGAGGTAGTCGATCCCATTCTTGAAGGATCCTTATCGGAACACATGGGTTACGTTGTCCAGGTGTCCTTATAGACTGAGAAGCGGAGTTTGTCAGGGACAAATATAAGTCAAGCTAACATAGACTTTTCCCAGAATACATTCTATTTATTTCGAAAAGAAGCATCGTTGGAACATCTGAGCTGCCGTGATCGTAATTTAGTGTGCTATGCCACCCATGTCGAGGGCTCTAGTAATAACACTTATGTGGTAGATTTCTTTGCAAAATCACGTGACGAGGACCGAGCCCTACGGACTTAAGATTATTCGAGTGTGAAGATAGTTATGCATTTGATTTGACATTGACTCTTTGTGAGCAAAAATATTCTTAATTTGTCACCCCCAGACAAACAGTTGAGGATGGGTGAATTGATTTTAAATTTTAAATTTAAATAATTATTTTTGTTTAATTTTATTTTATTATTTGATTTGAATTTTGATCATTTTATGATTGATTTAAATTTGAATATATGATCATTGATTATTTGAATTTTAATAGTAATCACCTTTCTCGATCATGTAATATCTGGAATTAATAGGCCTTATCTTTCACATTTTTTCTACAGAGGATCATTCTGTCATACCGAAGTATAATCCTTCAAACCTTATCAATTCTAGCTTGAACATAAAGAATCGGGTTTGAAACTTTTCCTCTTGATGGCATGAACTTCATAAGCTATGTCAATAGATTCATATTTTATAATTATATGACAGAATTAGCTTCTCAGATATTATTAGCTTGAAATTTTATAATATCAAATTTTTAAGTTTTGTTAACCCAGACCTAGTCCTAAGACCAAACTGAGATGTGTAGCATATTTTTTTTATCTTACATTTGAATTACATATCTTTCTAGATATTTGATCTAATGAATACTTCAACATACATACAAGTATTTGTTCTTTTAAAATATTGTATGGACATGTGAATGTCTAAGTTAAAGTAATTGAGTTTGACATGAGGTATGCGTCAAAATGCAAGCATGAGTTTTAATATGGATTTTTTTAGGTTTTGTTAACCCGGACCTGATCCTAAGACCAAATCGGAAAGTGTAGTTATTTGTTCTTTTTGTATCTGACTTAGTGCACACTTCAACATACATACAAGTATCTATTTTTTTAAAATATTGTATGGACATTAAGATGTCTAAGTTAAAGTGTAGATGTCAAAATGCAAGTTTTGATTTTTGATATGACATTTTTGGATTTTGTTAACTCGGACTCAGTCCTAAGACTAAACCGGGAAGGATAACATCTGTTTATTTGCTTTATATGTAACTTGCATATGTTTCTAAATGTCTGAACATTTTAACGCACATACGAGTATCTGTTCTTTTTAAAATTTTATATAGACATGTGAATGTCTAGGTTGAAATGTAAATATCAATTTGTAAGTCTAATTTTTGATATGACAGTTTTGGATTTTGTTAATCCGGACCCAGTCCTAAGACTAAACTGGAAAGTATAATATATGTTCATTTTTTTTATATTTAACTTGCATATGTTCCTAAATGTCTGAACATTTCAAGATACATACGAGTATCTGTTCTTTTAATATTGTATGAACATGTGAATGTCTAAGTTGAAATATAAATATCAATTTGCAAGTTTG
Organism: Cymbidium sinense; assembly: GCA_021442155.1. NCBI lineage: Eukaryota > Viridiplantae > Streptophyta > Magnoliopsida > Asparagales > Orchidaceae > Cymbidium > Cymbidium sinense. Next base: position 15,838,462 of record CM038216.1, on the reverse strand, counting down.
ATTTTTGATATAACATTTTTGAGTTTTGTTAACCCGGACCCGGTCCTAAGACCAAACCGAGAATTATAACATCTGTTCATTTGTTTGGCGTTTGGGTTACATATCTTTCCCTAAATGTTTGATCTAATAGACATTTCAAGATACATACGAGCATCTGTTCTTTTAAAATATTGTATGGACATGAGAATATCTAAGTTGAAATAGTTATGTTTAGTATGACATGTCACCTTTAATACATGTTATAAAATAAGTAGCGATATATTTTTTGGTCAAACATATATCTACTTTTGTACTTAACATTCTCAAATGCAGACTGGACCAATATCTATTATAGACGGTCAAGCCTACATCTGTTCGAGAGAGATAAGATATCTACTTACACATTAAGTGAACATTTGTTCTTTAATGATATGAGCTTAAACCCTTCTCGAATCATCATAAGGACGACAAAAGAAATTAAAGATCTCTTTACATACGAATGTATGTCATACGATATTAAGAGGAAACAACAAAGGGTTAAAGATTTCTCCTTTAGGTTTATATGCATGTCATGTGTCATTAAAGGATAAATGACAAAATAAATTATATCTCCCCTAAAATAATATTTCCCTTTTAGGCTTGTATGTATGTCACATGTCATTAAAGGGTAAATGATAAAAAAATAGATTTCCCCTTAGATTCATATGTATGTCACATGTCATTACAGAAAGAGACAAAGGGCTAAAGATATTCTTTTTGGGCTTACATGTATGTCACATGCCATTAAAGGGTAAATGATAAAAATAGGAATGAAAGTTATATGTCATTAGGAGACAAATGACCAAATAAAGTTAACCTCCTTTAATGCAAGCTCATGGCAATGACACAAATATATGTCAAATGTCATTAGGAAAAAATGACAAAAAGAATGTTAATCTCCCCTTAGATTCATGTTTTTGTTATATAATATTAAAGGAAAATGATAAAGACATAAGTGCATGTCATGTGTCATTATGAGACAAATGGCAAAACAAAGTTAGCCTCCTTACATGCAAGTTCATGACGAATGACATAAAGGAAAAGAAATTAATGAGATGACATAAGTTCAACTTTTATTTTTTTTATTTTCTTTTTTTTGGCCTCATACTAAGGGCTTATAAATAAGAGAGAATTCTCCTCTCATGAGGATTTACTCTCCTACTTATTTTCTCTTCCTTATAAGATATATTGCAAGCCTAAGTCCTCAAGAGGAGTTTATCCAACTTGCAAAGGAAAGGGTCCAATTCATACCACATTGACTTGTAAGTTATTTCTAACTTGATGTTTTAGATTTATCCATCATTATCTCATATGAATAAATATTTGATAATAAGACAAGATTTAGATCATGCAGCAATAAGATACATCCACTTTCTATTTTCAACTATGCATAAGCATGTAAAGATTGTTGCAAAATGAACAAGTAAGATAGGATTCATATCCATACTAAACTCACGGTCACATATCCAAAAATTTATATTTGACTATCAATTATCCATGCTGATTTCATTATCTCAATCTTATTTCATGACTTAGGCAAAAATGAGGCAATTATGTCGTAAATATATGCTTAGTAGTAAGACAATAATTAAGTCACATGATGCATAATCATCGTTTAGACAAAAGAGATTTGTATTTTACCTCATAATATGATAATTCAAATGACAATTGAGCTAAGCATTGATAAACTCATCATAATTGCCACATGGTAGGATAGTTTGCATGATACTAAGTTAAGCATAAATACACATATGCATGGTATGAAAATTCAAATAATAAATTAAGCATTTGCATCTCCTTTTTTTCTCAAAATTTTTGGTAGCCTCTCGACGTCATCCCCGTATATGGGGGCTGCTTCGGGAGACTAAGCCTTCCCACCACGCCAAGAAAGGCGTGCATGATAGGTGTCTTGAGTCACCGTAGTCGAAAGTTTATTTGCCCACCATTACAAGAAAGGTGTGCATGGGTTAATGTAGCAATAGCATTTCCTTGTAGTATTGAAACAATGCATACAAGTACTTATATCAACATATTTCCCTACCACGTTAGAACAACTTGAATAGGCACTTGTCACAAGTTTTTTCGCTGCATTGGAATAATGTGAACAGATATTTATCATAGCATATTTCTCTGCCATGTTGGAACAATATGAATAGGTACTTATTACTTTTCCTACCGCATTGCAATAATGTGAACGAGTACTTATCACAGTATATTTTCCTGCCACATTGGAACAACATGAACATGTACTTAACACAGGTTTCCCCACTGCACTGAAACAATATGAACGGATACTTATATCAACATATTTTCCCGCCACGTTGGAACAACGTGAATATGTACTTATCACAGATTTCTCCGCCACATTGCAATAATGTGAACAAGTACTTATAGCAATAGATTTCTTAACTTGCATTTATATGTGCATGATATATGATATTGCATTTGAAGCATCACAAATAATAAGCCATCACTTAAACTTTTAATCCCACATGAATGTCAATACATGATTTTCTTTTTTGAGCATGCTAAGTGAAGTGTCTCTCTCAAATTCAATAAGTGAGATAACAATTAGATATGAAATCATTTGCATGGATTATAATTAGAATAGAAGTTTGCAATCTTCATGTAACTTTCATTCATCCTTAACAATGAGAAGCATTCACCTTATATCCTCTTTAACTCAACTTTATAATTGAATAGGATTCAATGTACATAAGGTAAAATTGAATTCATACTTATTCAATTAAAGGATGTTTTCATTTAAATAGACAGCTATTTGCAAAACAATTCATCACTAAATAATAGAACAAAACAAGGTCATGGATGTTTTCTTCTTCTTTTGTTGCACATAATCATGTCAAATAAGATGCTGAAATTTCAGATTCAGATTTAGATAGATTGCTAATTGCATGGTAGTAGATTGCCAAATGTTAGAAAGAGTTAAAAATGAAGAAATAAGGGCTTAGGTAAGCAACAATCTTTAGGTATTTCATTTTCTTTTGCTTAGCAATCCAAAGGGGGCATATGCAATGAATGAATATGTATAAGGATTTAAAACATCTCCTTGTATAATATTGCCCCTTTAAATCTAAAATGAATAAATCATGCAAATACTTGATGTTAAAGCAACACATCAAATCCATTTACCTGAGGAGCTCCATATTCCCTCTTCATCTCACTTGCACAAGAAAAGAACCCAAGCATAAAGGGAGCCTCACTCTTAGAAATATGCAAGTAAAAAAATGATGTAGTGGCCATACATAAGCAAGTTTATACCTTCAACAATAGAAAGAATGTAACATTAAATACTTCAAAGATTAAAAATTTACCACTTTACTTGCCATAAAAGGATTCGATTTGATATGAAAATTTGAACGAAATCTAATTCACATCATGTGAAATAATAAAGACATCCACATTGTATCATAAAGATGTTCAAACTCAAACAAATTTCAACTTTCTCTTTGTTGCATAAATAATAAAAAGAAAGTTTCATTGCTTTCATGACCTTAATCTTCACCCCCCCGGCATAAGACAAGTAACCATGTTAAACTTAATATGCACTAATCTGAAACTTCATATTTAATTAGGTGATCATTTGCATGATAATAAGTTGTCAAGTGATTGAAAGGTGTCAAGTGATAGAAAGAGACAATTATGCAAGTAAGGACTAAGCTCAAAAGCCAATCATTCCCTTCATCCTCTCCTTCTAAAGTGATAGCCAAGTAAGGTTCACAACCATATTAAATTTAATATTATGCAAATCAAGATTTTGTAAAAGATCCATATGACCAATAAATTGAAATTTAAAATCTCATTTTTTATCTTTTCCAAATCCTACAAAAGAGAAGGTCATGTGGTAGCAGTTTGACATTGATGTGAAATGAACTTCTTCTCAAAAGTCAATTTCATATTAGAAGAATGGTTAGAATTTGAAGGTAGGGAACGAATCTAAAAACAGTTTCCCTCATTAATGTATATGTTGAGCTCCAATATTCAAATATGGACTAAACCGGCTAACATGGAAATTATAACTGCTAAAGTTGCACGGAAATTATAAATATGGACTGAACCGGCTAAAAAAAAAAACTAATTTCCACAAATTAAATCGTAGGCCCAATAAACCTGCTATTTTTCCACATGAAACTTCCCAAATAGATAAGCAAAAGATTAGCATCCACCAGCACAATTTTAGCCATAAAGAAATCATTTTAAGTAAAATAGAAACATGCAAATCCATAGATAACAATAAGCGATATGAGATTTGGGCCATACATCATCCCAAATATCAAAAATTGAATCCATAGCATCATCTCAAGCATATAATAAGTGCAATTTACCAAACCTTAACTTCCAAAATAACTCAAATGCATGAGAAGAAGCTTAGGGTTAGAGAGAGCGACGGAGGTGTTGACTTGCAAGGAAAGGAAAGAAAGGGGTTGGTCGAACTAGGGTTCACTAGGCTCAGAGGACGGATGACAAGCGGGGAAGCGAGAGGAGTGGAGGAGCTTTGATCGGGATTTCAAGCTTCTTGTCACGTCGGGATGACGAGAAAGCACGAGAGAAAAGAAAATCGAAAGAGGAGAATCGCACCAGAGAAAGGAGTTCGAGGAGTTCGTGAGAAAAATCAAACAAGCAGCGAATGAGAGCTCCAGAAACTTTGGAAGCAGAGAGCTCTGCGTGAGAGAATCGTGTGAGGAATGAGGGACTAAGAGTGGTATTTCGACTTTTAGGTTAGACCGCTCATTTCGATTAGCCAAATAAACAGAATCCAATAGAGGCAAAGGAGCGGTCGATCTAATAGGTGGGCTTGGGAGGCAGAATTAGGATAAGGATTAGGGAGGATTAAGAGATTAAGCAGCCACTGATTATCTTAGTTATAAATTAATATAATTTCGTGTCAATATTCTATGAATTTATTTCGTGAGATAAATCCTAGCAATATGGATGTCAATTTTAGGTGTTTCTTTTATATCGGACGCAACGACGAGATTGATTTCATGATCAGAGTTCGTTTAGAAAATGTCAGCGACAATTGAAGTAAAATTGGGCTTGAATTGCGCGATGTCTCATTCAAATCGCTCGACATTCATATAGACTTTGCCGAATTGACCACGGAAAGCATCGTTTGATAGATTTCGACATTTCGACGACAATGACACAATCAATTTTGTGAACGGAGGTTGTTCGGATGACGTCGGGGCTTTCCGACTTCGATATATGCATAATTTCATTGAAAATTAATTTTAATTATTTGATCAGTTATTAATTGATTTGATAATTTTTATTTAATCAATTTTAATATTTTCGACACATTACGAAATTAAAGCGAGTTTGATCAAATTCGATCGCAATTAGGGGTTTTAAACCCGATTCACTCGTCAATTATTCATTTTAGCTTTCACGATTCATTTGTCTTATGAACCATATGTGGAGGTCAACAAATTTCCCCCAACAAACATGGTGCGCACATGGAGCGGACTGAGTTTGTTGCAAATAAGTTGATCTTGTGGATCTCCAAGAGATTTGCTTGGATGTCACACTAAAATTATAATTTTAACAACTTCTAATAATACCTTATCACTACCTTTTAATAGAAGTGAGTATAACTCTCAGGTTGGGCAAGCATTTGAATTTCATCAGTTCGACTGCACTAGCTTGTTGAACCAATAAAAGTTGTCATTAGTCCAATGCTTTGTGCTTGATGGACTAGATGAAGGAGATGCTTTGACTTGTCATCATCAACTTATCATGAGAATTTGGAATGTATTTGGTCCTTGGCTTTGTGCTTTGATAGACTTGTTAATGACTTCCTCCTAAGAGTTTAAAATTTATATTTTGCTCCTATCCTGGCTTTGTACCTTAGCGGACTTGATGGAGTTGATGATTTGTTGCTGAGATGAGAACATCTTCAGTCCTGTGCTTTGTGCTTTGACAAACTTATTGAATATTCCATCTCAAAATTTAAACTTTGTACTTTTCTCCTATCCTGGCTTCGTGCTTTAGCGGACTTGATGGAGTTGATGAGATGAGATTGTCTTCGGTCCTATGTTTTATGCTTTGACAGACTTGTTGAAGATTTCATCTCAAGGATTCATATATTGTGTCTCCTATTATCCTGGCTTCATGCCTTGGCGGATTTGATGGAGGGAAGTCCTGAATTGTCTAGAAGACTTGTCAGACAATAAGAAATTACCTTCTGCCCTAGCTTTTTGCTTTTATGGGTTTGTAGAAGGATATCTACCGATGACCTAGCTCTCAAAGCTTGTGTTGGGTCAATGACGAAGAGTCATCAATCCTGTGCTTTGTGCACAACGGGCATGTTGATGACATAACTCTTTTAGTTCAGCTTTTGGCTTTGTACAAACATTGGGATGACTTGTTCGCTCCTTTGCTTTTTTTGCTTGATTGGACTTGCTGAAGAAGAGTTTCCTTCGGTCTTTGCTTTCTACTCTAACAAATTTATTGAAGGAGTTGAGATTTCACATTTGTATATTTGATTCCAAACTAGCTTAGTGCCTTCTTGAGTAAGAATATTTTTTAATTGGAATTTTAAAAATGACCTTATGACTAATAGGGATAATATCTCAGTCTAGGTCACTTGAACTCACCAAGTTGGAGAGATTTAGGGATTTGGATGCTCATATCTTTGAACTTACAAAGTAAGAGGATCCCTTACTACGACCTTTGTGGAGTGTTGAGTAAGCAGATCTGTCAGCGACTCGGCCATTTTTGGGCTTGTTGAATTCAACTTTATACACCCACTTGAGTCTTGGACTTGAGTAATTGATGAAGGATTTTATCCTCGGGCTAACGAGATGGGGATCTCTTACTACGACTTTTGTGGCATGTTGAGTCTGACCTTATACACGAACTCGAGCTTTTAGATTTGATGTGGGATGAGAAATGTATTTTCAACTTAGTTTTTTGAAGTTTACAGACTTGAAAATTTTCTTCTTTGGTCAGTAAGACTTTTAAATTTGAGAATTTAAATATATAATTTTGACTATGCATATGGGGATCTCGGCACAAGGCACAATGTCAATCCAAAAATAAGAAGGGCATATATCTTATAAGGAAAGTCTGATATTTTACTATAAAAATTTAAAAAAAATGCCCCCTGTTTGACAGGGGGATTTTTATTTTATTTTAGAAATGTATTTTTGTGTTACAAAAGAATTTTCAATGAAAATTTACACATGTGATTAGCAATGAAAATTTCAAATGCAGGATTTATCTGATTACACTTTCATATAATATTTCTTTAAATACCGACCATTGATTGGCGACATTGATCTTTCACCTATGAAGTCAACGAGCTGGTAGGCTCCTCCTTAATATACCTTTTCAATAACGAAAGGTCCTTCCCAATTAGGCTCAAATTTATCGCCAATTTTGCGATGAGGAATAATTGATCTTCTCAGCACCAGGACCAATTCCCCTTCCTAAAAAGCTCTAGGACGTACTATATTATCGAATGCTTTAGACATCCATGCTCGATAGACTTCTAGATTTTGCTGAGCTTGGAGCCTAACCTCATCAAGCACATTAAGCTCTTCCATCTTTAGACGAGCATTCTCACCTTGGGTAAGATTTTGTTGAATGGCTATCCGGAGTGAAGGTAGTTCAACTTCGAGTGGCAAAACTATTTTAGCCCCAAACAGAAGTGCATAGGGGGTATACTTTGTAGGAATCTTATAAATGGTACAGTAAGCCCATAATGCTTCCATAAGCTTAGTATGCCACTCACTTTTATTTCTTGTGAGAATTTTTCTAAGTAATTTGACAGTATTTTGTTAAAGGCCTCAACCAAGCCATTTGCTCTCAGATTATAAATTGACGGATATTGTCAATCAATCTTATGTCGATCAGCAGACCTATAAACTTTAGTTCTTTTGAAGTCGACGTAAAAATGATTCTAGATGGTACACCAAATCTATAGAATATTGTGGGTGAAGAAATGGTCACTTGTCAACTTCTTTGAATGGAGAGGCACACTTGGAGAAATAATCAGTGGCTGCTAAGATAAAACGGTGACCAGCTGACGATGGTGGATCAATCGATCTAATTACATCTGTCTCCCAGCACTCAAACGGCCAAGATGCTATCATTGGGTGCAACAGATTTGGAGGTTGATGAATTATATTACTGTGGACCTAACACTCATGGCACCTCTTGGAATGATTGATACAATCCTTTACCATAGATGGCCAGTAGTATCACATTCTTTTAATTTTGAAGGCCATTTTAGGACCCAATTTATGTGCGTCATAAAGTCCTTGATGAATTTCAGTAATTACTTTGTTGGCTTCTTCTATTCCCAAACATCGTAGCCACATTTGCTCGAAGAATTTATGATAAAAGGTATTGCCAACATAAGCCTTTTCTCAAGTTGTGCAGCTATCGACTTATTGGTTGGTAATTTGCCTTCCTTGAAGTAGTCGACAAAGGGCTATTTCCAGCCTTTCTTCTCTTCTACTGTAAGATTTCATTTTGTGGTTTTGACATTTTCTTAGGTTGAAGCCTTTCCTCTTGAATGGCCTGAGGCTTATCTTGTTGGCTTTGAGAGCAATTTGTAGGAGAGTGTGAGGAGCAACATGAGCTGCATCCTGCTGATTTACATTTGATGACCCTCTTCCAGCGGGGACTTTAAACTTATTATTTCTAGGACCACGAAACATTAATTAGTAGCATCCATCCATACTCACAATTTCTTTAGGTAACTTAGCTAAGCAGTCTACTTTGCTATTCTTAGCTATGGAGACTCGAGTCATAATGATATTTAGAATTTGCTTCATAAGCTCGAGAACTCATTTATGATAGTATGTCAATTCAAGCTTGTTGATTTTGTAAAGGTCCAACACTTGATTAATGACGAGTTGAGAATTGCCATAAATTTGTAGATTCTGGAATCCCATGGAAATGGCTTCCTCTAGACCTGCCACCAACGCTTCATATTCTACTTTATTGTTGGTTTTGGTTGAGTTAATCTATAAGAGTGTCTCATTATGTTACCTTCCGGTGTGATCAAGATGAGATCGATGCCAGCTCGAGCTTTTGGGAGGTTTGAGGGTTGAGTGTACTTGATGGATGAAGCTCCATCAAAATATAATTCTCACAATTGTTACTTTTCTTTTTCATATATGTGCATGATCTGCTCGTCAGGAAGATCATCTTTAAGCGATGAATCTACCGGGATGGGATACGCAGCAAGGAAATCTACTAGAATTTGCCCCTTCCTTCGGGAACATATGTATATCAATTATTGCGAAGGACAACCCATTGTGCCGAAGCCAACGCTATCTTGTCATCAAGAACTTCAACGGATCGATCCTTGAGATGAGAGTAATTTTATGAGATAACATGTAATGACGTAACTTTTGAGCAGCAAAAATTAATGCCAAATAGTGCTTCTCAATTGGAGAATAATGCGCTTCCGCTTCTATCAGTCTTCGACTAATGTAGTACAAAGCATTCTCCTTTCCTTCTTCATTATGCTACACCAGCAGAGCACCTAGAGATTCTTCCAGTGCTACTGTGTACAAGATGAGAGACTTTTCTAGGATCAGGACCATAAGAATAGGCAGATTCAATAGATATCTCTTAATACTGTCAAAAGCCTCTTGACATTCTTCGTCTCATTTGAAAGGAGTATCCTTCTTCATTAGTTTTGCAAATGGTTGACATCTACCTGACAGATTTGATATAAATCTTCTAATAAATGCAAAATGTCCCTATATGAAACGGAGTTGACAAAGGCTCCTCAGAGGAGGTATTTCAACTATTGCCTTGATTTTATTGGGATCGATTTCTCCTCCACTGCACAACATATCCAAGGAACTTTCCAAGAGACCAAAGGCACACTTGAGAGGATTCATCTTGAGGTCATATTTTTTAATTCTTTCAAAGACGATCCTTAAATCACAGAGATGATCCTTGTGATCTATACTCTTGACAACGAGGATATCAATGTAGCACTCTACTTTTTGATGAATCGACTCATCGAAGAAACGTGTCATAGCCCTTTGATATGTAGCTCTGACATTTCTTCAAGCCGAAGGGCATGACTGTATAGCAGTATATGCCAATTGGTGTCCTGAATGATGCATGCTTCTCGTCTTCAGGAGCTATCTTGATCTGATTGTAATCTGACGATCTATCCATAAATAAGAACATGTCATGGTTTGAAGTGTTATCCACTAATAATTCTGATATAGGGAGCAGAAAGTTATCCTTTGGACATGCTTTGATTAATTCCCTGAAGTCGATACATATACGAATCTGACCATTCTTTTTTTTTACTGGGATGATATTAGCTATCTAGTCAGCATATTTTTCTTCTCGAATGAAACCAGCTTCAATGAGCTTTTTGGTTTCTTCAACCACCTCTTCTTCAACCTCAATCTCAAGGCTTGCTTGACCGTGTTGCCTAACTTAATGCTATTTTTGAATCACTACATCGGGGATAACGCATATGTCCAAGCAAAGCAGCCCCTGAATTCATAGAGTAAGATTTTTAATTCTTCCGCTTTATCTTCAAGAAGTAGGGCACTGATGAACGTTGGGTGAGGATCCTCCTCAGTTCCCAGATTAATTTTTTAAAGTTTATCCATAGTAGCTGCCTTCCCACCATTTTTAAGCTCTTCAGGTGTTGACCTAGCTTCTACTTCTTCATTATTTGTAAGACTAACTTCCAAAATGTCATTCTCATTTTCATCATCATTTTTAACTTCTATTCTTATTATAGCGTAACAGGTGTATTCTTGTGGACCATTGCCTTGGATGAAACCAAGGACTTTAGTAGTGTGCTTATTTCTTCTACCAATGGTTTGAGATCCTTTTGGGTACCACATGATCTCAAAGAGCTTAGTCATTTGCTTACTTGTTCTAGCATGGACCCCATGCATGCGCATTAGGTTTTGCATCTTCGGAGAGTAATATTTTGGTATCCTTGTGGGCATAGCTTCTTCCTCTTCAGATAACTACATTACCCAATCAGGATCTTCTCCTTGACATCCCTCAGATTTACAAAACAGGCTTCCTGGCCCATATTTTCTAGGGAGATGAGGTACATAGAAGGTCATCGATTTCTTGACTTTGTGAGTTTCTCGAGGAGTGATTTCTTTAAAATGTTGAGGAGGAACATGAGTGATAATGAGTGTAGTCTCTGCTGCTAATGGATTTACGATTATTTTAAAGTAGGTACATTGCACCTTGCCTTCAAAAGCAGATTCAAACTCATAATCAGAGTTAAAATAATCTCCCTCAATTAGTGCTTTACTCGAAGATTCACGTAAACCTTTGGATTTGAAAGGAACACATTCCTCTTCTTCTTTAGTATCACTGCCTAAATGAGGGACAATGTTATTTATTTTAGACTTATTCTTTATATCCTTAGGGATATTTAAAATAATCTCTTTTCCTTTATTCATTTTAATTTCATCATTCTTTTTAACTTGTTCTTTTATGAGTTTTGAAGTAGATACAATATTTGCTAGTTGTTTTGTTAGCCTTGATTCCTTCGGAAGAAAATAACTGACATCTTAATATATCTTCATTTCATGCACAACGAAAGGTTTCATGTCACCCACAATCTTGCATTCTTCCCCATTCTTTGAATATTTCATACATTAATGCAATGTAGATGAGACAATGCCATACTCATGAAGCCATGGTCGCCCAAAGAGCTCTAAATGAAGTATCGATCATCACATGAAATTTGACTTCGTGTAAGGTCTCCAAATTTAAGAGAGAGGACAAATGACCTAATAATTTTTTGCCCTTTTAAAACCTTGAACCATAACTTTATCAACTCATCCCAGATGTTGTACATCTAGAGATAGCCACTTGAGGGTTCTCAGGTTCATAAGATATACGGAGGAATCGGGATCAATTAAGATCTGTGGTATGATAACTTTATCACTTTCAGCTGTAACATATAGAGGACGATTGTGCTATGCAGTTCCAAGCATGAGATCTTCTTCTGAAAATGTGACAACTGGGGGATCTTGAATGTGTAAGGTCTCCGTTAGACATCATTTAACAAAATATGCTTTGAATTTCTCCGGCTCTTTGAGAGCTTCAAGGTGGATTTTCTGCCAGTCTCATCCTTTAATTGGTGCTTTTTGAATCCTTAGGGACTTTTTTCATTGATTTCAATTTCTTTCCTTTATTATTATTGACTCTTTCTCTATTGAGATGGTAGCACTCGACCACTTCTCAACAGGCTTGTACTTTTTTGCATCCAATCTTCGATGAATCAATTGCTTCTTTCCTCCTCTAATGATGGGCTAGAAGATTCTAACACGCCTAACTTTACATTCTTCATGTCTCATATATGAGCTCGATTCATCTTCATTTGGGAAACATAGTTCTTCTAAGTTATCGCCTTCATGTACCATCAAGCAAGATTCGTGGGAAGTTCTTTTTCTTCCCTTCTTCATTGATCCAAGATTAGTAATGAAATCGCAAGTGTGGTCATCTTCTGTATGTAATCATCCATATTATTGATGATCCTTTGTGTTAAGCAACCATCCATGGTATTGGTAACTTTGCTATCCATTCTTCTTTTCTTTAATTTATTCTTCGCTAAACTTTTGGCATCTCTTGCGGTATTGCTTTCTTTCATGAGATGAACTAGTCTTTCCATAACTGGTTTTGTTTTAACTCAAGTCTGCTCAAGTGGTGATTTTCCGAATACCCGGAATGCCTTCCAATCATTTCAACATTTTTAGCCTTTTTAGAGATGACTTGCCATCCTTCATCATCAATTCACTTTGCCTTTATCTTTGCTTGATACCAAAGAGATGAGGTGATTACTTTGTGGATTCTTTCTTGGATGCACTAATACACTTTCGATAATGTGAATTCTCCATTTCTATATTTTTGCTCCCAATCTTTGAATATGTAGCAATCTTCAATAGATGGTGAGCACGATGATATAACAATAGTTAGGATTATCACTTGTCCAAATTCTCTCGTGTCTTTTTTATACACTCGGTAATGGAGACCTGCTTTGAGTGCATACTTGATTAATTTAGCCACACTTTCCCTCTTAAAAGAATACTCTTTATTTAGCTTTTCCTTTCGGGTTGGGGCCATTGAGTCATTCGCTCCTTTTGTCTATTTTATCGCTCGCCTTCACTGCAGCGGGCTCGAGGCACATCATTATCTCCAAGTATGAGCTTGGGTTGTGGAGCAGAATTGAATGACTATTTTGGTCTTTCTTTGTAAACAGGTAGCTATTCTTTGTCTACATTATAGACTAACTGCTTACATGTATCTTTCTTGAATGAGGTGAAATGTGTTTCACCTTTCTTTGGATCTGTAGCTTTTCCTCTTTTGGATTTATCTTGGTGGCTATCAGAGCGTGATAAATTTAATTTTTTAAATTTAGCCACCTTATCAAGTAGCTCTTGAAATGTTATAATTGAAGCCATGCAAAGATAAGATGTCATCTTATCATCGATGTTGCCCATAAGTAATTGAATTGCATGCACTTCTTCTAATTATTGTTCATATTTAATACTCATATTTTTGTTAGCGCATGATATATCTAATTACTGACTCGTCTTTCTTCCTTTTCTCAAGGGCAAGATCAGCAATAGTTGTCTTCTTGACTGCGTTGGCGAACCTTTTAACAAACATGGTCTCAAGTTCGGCAAAAGTCTTGATTGAGTCATTTGGTAACTCAGCATACCATTCGAAACCAGTCTAAGTTAAACTACTGATGAACTGGCGGAATGATAATGCATCATTACCCCCTGTGTTATCACAAGATACTTTGAACTGGGCTAGATGCTGCTTGGGATTGCCATTTTTGTCAAATAGATTAAACTTCGACATTGAATATCCCTTTGGGTATGAAATTTGATCATACTCATGGGATATGGATGACCTCACCATTTTTCTTCCCGCCCAAGCTATAGCTTTGATCTTCTCATTCAAGATGATATCGAGTTGAGGGACTATCACGGCTTTATATGTACTTATATTGAGTGGTTGCCGGTCATTCGCTTACTTCAATCCTCGCTTTGGGCTCAATTTGCACTCTCGAAGCATGAGAGATCAAGGATTGTCGTGCATAAGCTTTGATGATTATTTGGAGTGTATTAGGCCATAATATTTTTTTGCATCAACTGCATCATCGCAATCATTTGCATCATCATTTCGCTCATTTTCATATTCAACTGAGTGATTTCTTTATCCTTGGCTTTCATTTGGCGTTGAATTTGTCTCTGTGCCTTAGCCAAAGTGGTTGTATCGGCGAAGGTGAGATTTTCTTTTCTTTCTCCTTCTTCTTCTTCTTGTTGTTCCTCTCCTGAAGAGTCAGAGGATGCTTCCTCTATTTGAACATTTTATTATTCTTCAGGTTGAGGGGGAGGTGCTGGTGTACGACACCTATGTTGGTATTGGCACACACCAGATGGCTCGCCGACTTGTTCTACCATATACACTATTTCAACAATTATTACATCCTCCTCTTCCTCTTTGTCCCCTTAGACACGGATTTTTGATCGGCATCTTCAATGGACTTTCGATTCCAAGTGTGGAATCGAGGCTTCTTCGATTAGAGGGCTTTGATCGAAGCTAAACTCCTCTCAATGGGATGGAGTTGATTGGCAACGGGATCCCCTGGAGGATTCTCTAAGGTGTCTACCATCATATACTTTATCATCTGGGGCCCTCTTTTTAGGCTCCCATCGTTGATAACTTTGAGTTGGGTGGATCTCTGGGAATGCACACCGATGTCATTTTCTAAGACCTTTTTTGAGGCCTAGCCTCCATATCGCTGCCTTTCCACCGGACCTTTCGGGTGGATTCTGACACGCGGTCCAAGTGTCACACTCGATGATCATGGGACATGGATTAGTGCCGTAATTATGGGATGAGGTCTCCTTGGAGGAGCCCCAAGATCCTTGAGAAGACCTCGATACCTTTTCATCGCCTTCTCCTTAGCAACTTGGAGGACCCGATGCACTTGTGATATAGTTTGGGTTTGCTCAAGTGAGTTGGAGCTGGTTTTCGTCCGAAGGACGTTGATTTGACCCGATAGCTATTTCGCTTTTTACCCACTTAAGGTTGTCAAACCGGCCAGAGTAGGAACACTCATTCCGATTCCATAGTTGGTTGTACTGACACTAGAATTATAAGAAGTCAGATTTCTTTTCTTCTGCCTCGCTAAGCTTGCTTTGATGAAGAAACTGATCGCGGCCTCCAGAGAAAGGGTTCAACCGGTAGATTGTGTATTCGAGGGACTAAGAGACACCCATACATTCTCTTCATGATTGGGGCCTCCAGCTATCAAGCCTCTCAAAGATAAACTTTTCTGAGGTGAAAAGATCACCTCACTCTTTAAAGATTGTGCACATGGCGCAGGACTGTGAGATGAACTTGAGTGATGCAGAAACTTGCTCTTGATTCAGGATAGCTGGGAAATAAATGCTACCAAACTAGATGGTAGCCCGACTTCCAACACGATGCTTGCTGGCGATGTTGTCCATCTCCAGAGTGATAATGATGTGTGTTCTGTAGAGCCATTCCGTAGATTTCAAAGGTAAAGATTAGCAATTGAAAATAGCTACACTATTCCCTTTCTTCCAAAAATATAAGTACAATAAGACAAAATATACTAAAGCACGGGCTCTAAACAAAATATTAAATGACTTTAGATTATATATAGAAAGCTTTTAAGTTTTCTCTTTCAATTTCTCATCTTCAATTTCATTTTTATTTGTCATTTTTTTTATACTTCACTGTAATTATAACTTAGATTCGTCTAGCCAAAAATATAAAGAGAAACATGTCCCCAGCAGAGTCGCTAGAAATCTGTGGGATTCAAAAATTCACCACCGACCTCTTTCAGAATGAAAAGAGTTATTTTAAGTGTCAGTGAAAATTTTAGAAGGCAGATGAATAATAGATAAGACACTACCCAAAGATTTTGTCCTCATTTTGTGAGAACTTTTTAGATCTGGTTCGAGGTTTCCTATAGGCGCAAGCCGCTATAGTTAATTACCCCACCCAATACTGAGAGAGCACTTTCAATTAAGGCTAGTCGATGAATCGTTAAATAAGGAGTATATAATAGTAGTGAGTGGAGTTTAGGATTTATGAAATCTATTATTTTAATTTAAAACTTTTGGTCGGGAGAACGATGATGCTCGATCATCCCATGGTTCTCATCCCCGCCGCAGTCCTCGGGTCCGCTTGGGAGAGGTACGACCCAACCTCGACGGATCCGTCGCAACACATAAGTTACGTCATCCAAGGTGTCCTTGTAGATCTGGGGTGAAGTTTGTCTAAGGGGACAAATATAAGTCAACCTTAGCTAACATAGGCTTTTTGCTCAACCGAATACATTCCATAATTCACAGCTCAAAGAGCAAAGCTATTGGGGAACATACGGGCTGCGATCGTGATCATAATTTAGTGGTGCCATATCGCGGCAAGCCACCCGGTCAGAGGGCTCTGGTCGTAACCTTCATTTATGTGGTGCCATTTTGCGGTAAAACTACGTAGACGAAGGACACGGGCCACATCCTTACGGGCTTAAGATATTCAAGTGTGAAGATAGTTATGCATTTGATTTGACATTGACTCTTTGTGAGCAAAAATATTCTAAATTTGTCACCCCTAGACAAACAGTTGTGGAGGGATGGATTAATTTTAAATTTTAAATTTAAATAATTTATTTTATTTTATTAATTGATTTGAATTTTGATTATTTTATGATTGATTTAGATTTGAATATATGATCATTGATTATTTGAATTTTAATAGTAATTACCTTTCTCGATCATAGGACTAATTGATTAATTAATGTCTACTCTGTATTTTTCTACGAGAATCATATCTAAATTCATTATCTCAAGAGTATAATCCTTCAAACCTTGACTCTAGGAATATGAGGATCAGGTTTGAGACTTTTCCTCTTGAGGGCTTGAACTTCAGAAGCTATGTCAATAGATTCATATTTTGTAATTATATGATAAATTTAGCATCTCAGATATAATTAGCTTAAAATTCTTATAATATCAAATTTTTAGGTTTTGTTAACCCAGATCCGGTCCTAGGATCAAATCGGGATGTGTAGCATCTGTTCTTTTTATCTTACATTTGAATTATTTATCTTTCTAGATATTTGATCTAATAAATACTTCAACATATATACTGTATGCTCTTTAAAATATTATATGACATATGAATAAGTTGAAGTAATAGTTATGATATGTCAAAATATAAACATGAGTTTTGATATAAATTTTTTAGGTTTTGTTAACCCGGATCCAGTCTTAAGACCAAACCGGGAAGTGTAGTTATTTGTTCTTTTTTGTATCTGACTTAATGCACACTTCTACATACATACAAGTATCTGTTCTTTTAAAATATTGTATGAACATTAAAATATCTAAGTTGAACTATAGATGTCAAATTGTATGTTTTGATTTTTGATATGCCATTTTTGGGTTTTGTTAACCCGGACCCGATCCTAAGACCAAATAGGGAAGTGTAGCATCTGTTCATTTGCTATATATCTAACTTGCATATGTTTTTAAATGTCTGAACATTTCAACGCACATACAAGTATTTGTTCCTTCTAAAATGATGTATTAATATGTGAATGTCTAGGTTGAAACGTATATATCAATTTGCAAGTTTGATTTTTTTATATGATATTTTTGAGTTTTGTTAACCTGGACCCGGTCCTAAGACCAAACTGGGAAGTATAGTATATGTTCATTTTTTTTATATCTAACTTGCATATGTTCCTAAATGTTTGAACATTTCAACATACATACAAGTATCTATTCTTTTAAAATATTGTATGAACATGTGAATGTCTAAGTTAAAATATAAATATCAATTTCCAAGTTTGATTTTTGATATGACATTTTTGGGTTTTGTTAACCTGGACTCGGTCCTAAGATCAAATCAAGAAATGTAGCATCTGTTCATTTGTTTGGCATTTGGGTTGCATATCTTTCCTTAAATGTTTGATCTAATAGACATCTCAACATACATACGGGCATCTGTTCTTTTAAAATATTATATGGACATGAGAATGTCTAAATTGAAATAACTATATTTAGTATGACACGTCGCCTTTAATACATGTTATAAAATAAGTAGTGATCTATTTTTTTTATCAAACATGTATCTATTGTTGTACTTAACATTCTCAAATGCAAATCGAACGAGTATCTATTCTAGACGGTCAAGCTTACATCTGTTCGAGAGAGATAAGATATCTACTTACACATCAAGTGAACATTTATTCTTTAATGATATGAACTTAAACCCTTCTCGAATCATCTTAAGGACGACAAAGGAAATTAAATATCTCTTTGCATATGAATGTATGTCATATGATATTAAGAGGAAATAACAAAGGGTTAAAGATTTTCCCTTTAGGTTTATATGCATGTCATGTGTCATTAAAATATAAATGGAAAAAAAATAGATCTCCCTTAAATAAGATTTACCTTTTAGGCTTGTATGTATGTCACATGTCATTAAAGGGTAAATGACAAGAGAAATTAGACTTCCCCTTAGATTCATATGTATGCCACATGTCATTAAAGAAAGAGACAAAGGGTTAAAGATTTCCCTTTTGGGCTTGCATGTATGTCACATTTAATTAAAGGGTAAATGGCAAAATTAGAAATGCATGTTATATGTCATTAGGAGATAAATGGATAAATAAAGTTAACCTCCTTTCATGCAAGCTCATGGAAATGACACAAATACATGTCAAATGTCATTCGAAAAAAATGACAAAAAGAAAGTTAATCTCCCATTAGATTCATGTTTTTGTCATGTAACATTAAAGCGAAATGACAAAGACATAAGTGCATGTCATGTGTCATTAGGAAACAAATGGAAAAATAAAGTTAGCCTCGTTACATGCAAGTTCATGACAAATGACATAAAGGAAAATAAATTAATGGGATGACATAAGTTCCACTTTCATTTTTTTTTTGTTCTCTTTTTTTTTTTGGCCTCATGCTAAGGGCTTATAAATAAGAGAGAATCCTCCTCTCATGAGGCTTTATTCTCCCACTTCTCTTCTCTTCCTTACAAGATATATTGCAAGCCTAAGTCCTCTAAAGGAGTTTATCTAACTTGCAAAGGAAAGAGTCCAATTCATACCACATTGACTTGTAAGTTATTTTTAACTTGATGTTTTAGATTTATCCATCATTATCTCATATACTTGAACATTTGATAATAAGACAAGATTTAGATCATGCAACAATAAGATACATCCCCTTTCTATTTTTAACTATGCATAAGCATGTAAAGATTGTTGCAAAATGAACAAATAAGATGTGATACATATCCATAATAAACACATGGTCACATATCCAAAAATTTTTATCTGACTAAGTAATTATCCATGCTGATTTTTTATCTCAATCTTATTTCATGACTTAGGCAAAAGGAAGACAATTATGTCATAAATATATGCTTAGTAGTAAGATAAAATTTAAGTCACATGACACATAATCACCATTTAGACAAAAGAGATTTACATTTTACCTCATAATATGATAATTCAAATGACAATTGAGCTAAGCATTGATAAATGCATCATAATTGTCACATGATATGATAGTGATGATACTAAGCATAAATAAATACATGGTATGAAAATTCAAATAATAACTTAAGCATTTGCATCTCTTTTTTTCTAAATTTTGGCCCTCTCATCATCCTCGATATGCCGCCTCAAGAGACTTGTTTTCCCAACACGCCAAAGCGGCAGTTAGAAGAAGTAGAGTTTATTTTCCCACCACACCGAAAGGTGTGAATGGGTTAACATGTAATACATTTTTGTAGCGGAACAATGCATGCATCTATATCAATAGATTTTCCGCCATCAACAACATGAACAGCATACAAATTTTTCCACAGATTGGAATAATATGAGCGACTTATCACATCATAGCTCGTTGGAACAACGCGAATATCTTTATCACAAGCCCACGGAACAATTTGAACATGTACTTATCACAACATTTTTCTCTGCCCCACGTTGGAACATTGTGAACATATATTTATCACAGGTTTTCCCACCGCATTGGAATAATGTGAACATGTACTTATAACAACATATTTTCTTGCCACGGAACAACATTTAACGTGATACTTATCACAGTTTCGCCGCAAATAAGCGAATTTACTTATAGCAAATGATTTCTTTACTTGTATTTATATGTACATGGCATATGATATTGCATTTGAAGCATCACAAATAATAAGTAATCACCTAAACTTTTAATCATAATGAATGTCATTATATGATTTTCTTTATTGAGCATGCTAGGTGAAGTGTCTCTCTCAAATTCAACAAGTGAGATAACAATTAGATGTCAAATCATAGGCATGCATTGTAATTAGAATAGAAGTTTGCAATCTTCATGTAACTTTCATTCATCCTTAATAATGAGAAGCATTCACCTTATATCCTCTTTGCCTCAACATGATAATTGAGTAGGATTCAATGTACATAAGGTAAAATTGAATTCATACTTATTCAATTTAAGGATGTTTTCATTTAAATAAACAACTGTTTGCAAAATAATTCATCACTAAACAATAGAATGAAACAAGGTCATGGTTGTTTCTTTCTTCTTTTGTTGCACATAATCATGTCAAATAAGATGCTGAAATTTCAGATTCAGATTTAGATAGACTGCTATTTGCATGGTAGTAGATTGTCAAATGTTAGAAAGAGTTAAAGATGAAGAAATAAGGGCTTAGGTAAGCAACAATCTTTAGGTATTTCATTCTCTTTTGCTTAGCAATCCAAAGGGGACATATGCAATGAATGAATTTGTATAAGGAGTTAAAACATCTCCTTGTATAATATTGCCCCTTTCAATATGTAATGAATAAATCAAGCAAAATACTTGATATTAAAGCAACACATCAAATTCATTTACCTGAGGAGCTTCATATTCTCTCTTCATCTCACTTGCACAAGAAAGGGACCCAAGCATAAAGGGAGCCTCGCTCTTAGAAATATGCAAGTAAAAAAAATGATGTAGTGGTCATACATAAGCAAGTTTACACCTTCAATAATAGAAAGAATGTAACATTAAATCCTTCAAAGATTAAGAATTTACCGCTTTACTTGCCATAAAAGGATTTGATTTGATATGAAAATTTGAACGAAATCCAATTCACATCATGTGAAATAATAAAGACATCTGCATTGTATCATAAAGATGTTCAAACTCAAACAAATTTCAATTTTCCCTTAGTTGCATAAATAATAAAAAGAAAGTTTCATTGCTTTCATGACCTTAATCTTCACCCCCCCCCCCCATAAGACAAGTAACCATGTTAAACTTAATATGCACTAATCTGAAACTTCATATTTAATTAGGTGATCATTTGCATGATAATAAGGTGCCAAGTGATAGAAATGTATCAAGTGATAGAAAGAGACAATTATGCAAGTAAGGACTAAGCTCAAAAGCCAATCATTCCCTTCATCCTCTCCTTCTAAAGTGATAGCCAAGTAAGGTTCACAACCATATTAAATTTGATATTATGCAAATCAAGTTTCAGATTTTGTAAAAGATCCATATGACCACAAAACTGAAATTTAAAATCCTATTTTTAATCTTTTCCAAATCCTACAAAAGAGAAGGTCATGTGGTAGCAATTTGAGATTGATGTGAAATGAACTCCTCAAAAGTAGGGGTGTGCATTAGACGGTTCAAACCGAAAAATCGAACAATCGATTGGTCGGTTGGTTTTTTATATTCATTATTTGGTTTTAGTTGAAATTATGGGTTAATACGGTTTTATGGTTTTTGGTTCGGTTTTAAGTTAATAAATTTCGGTTTTACGGTAAAACCGATTATTTCGGTTATAGGGCGGGCCTTCGATTTCGACTTGAGCCTATTTCTCCTCGTCAAGTCCGTGGACTCAAATGAATGAGTCAGCCAGTTGAATAGTCGATTTACTTAGAGACGCTTCGGAGTTCGGAGTGTTGCCTTTCATTCCTCGACTCTTCGATGGCCGATGCGCCGATGCCATACACTTCTTCGAGGATGGAGAGTCTCGAGTCTCAACTAGGGCATAAGGCATTCGGCGGCAGTTGCTTCTGGACCTTTGGTTTAACAGACGACATCGACCAGCGAGTTAAAACGATGTCGGCGAGGCAGCGTAGAAAGGCTTGGCCTCCATTGTTTTCTGCCTTCTCACTCCCCCTTCGCCCTTTCCCCCTCTCCCCTTCGTTCCAATAATGGAGACGAATAGTTCAAAGGATCAAGGTGCCATTTTCTTCTCCAAGATTCATCTCTCTTCTTTGATCCCCTAACTTTTTTTTTTTCTATCTTACGTGTTCATAAGATTCTCAATCTTTTGATCAGTATATGTTCTCCGTTACCCTGTACTTCATCTTCTCTTCTATTTTCAAACGCGTTAGCTCTCTTTGATTTTTTTACATCCCCATCACAACAGATCTACCATATTATTCGCTTTCAATGAGAACATATATTTATTACAAAATTGAAGTAGTGATTTTTCTGCAGCAGCACTACATGAGGTCCTAGCCGGTAAAATACCAAAACAGACGAGATGTCTTCCTGGAGGCTGTTTTACAGAACCTCAATAAAATACTGAAAAATCTAGAAAGGAAGTATATATTTTTTATAAGAATTATGTGGATTTTTATTTCAAAGCATTTTGGTGAAAGTAAAATTGTCGAAAACACTCAATTGAATGCCATATTTTATTTCTTCAAACAAACTGACATGATATAGGGTATTTTTTTATTTCTTCAATCGCTCTAAGAGTGAGAGAATATAGAGGCCTTTTCGACAATAGATTTGGATAATCTCCAAATAAGGTTTTGCTTCGCTGTTTCCATTCCATTAATTCCTCTTTGGATCAGGTAAATCCTGTTAAACTAGAATGGTTTTATGTAAGATTGGATTCATTCAAAATGGAATTAGGGAAAACCGAACCGAATAAACCGAACTCTAATTCGATTTATTTGGTTCGGTTTATATGATTTTTTTGTGCTAATTTGGTCGGTTCGATTTTTTCAAAATAATAGTTTGGTTTATTCGGTTAGATCAAAATCTAAACCGAATAAGCCAAATCGACCGAATGCTCACCCCTACTCAAAAGTCAATTTCATATTAGAAGAATTGTTAGAATTTGAAGGCAGGGAACGAATCTAAAAACAGTTTCCCTCATTAATATGTATGTTGAGCTCCAATATTCAAATATGGACTAAACCGGCTAACATGGAAATTATAACTGCTGAAGTTGCACGGAAATTATAAATATGGACAAAACCGATTAAAAAAAAAGAAACTGATTTTCACAAATTAAATTGTTGGCCCAAAAAATGTGCTAGTTTTCCACATGAAACTTCCCAAATAGATAAACAAAAGATTAGCATCCACCAGCACAATTTCAGCCATAAAGAAATCATTTTAAGTAAAATAAAAATATGCAAATCCGTAGATAACAGCAAGAGATATGAGATTTGAGCCATACATTATCCTAAATCTCAAAATTAAAACCATAGCCTCATCTCAAGCATATAATAAGAGCAATTTATCAAACCTTAACTTCCAAAATAACTCAAATGCATGAGAAGAAGTTAGGGTTAGAGAGAGATGGCCTGGAGGTGTTGACTTGCAAAAGAGGAAAGAAAGAAAGGGGTTCGGTCGAACTAGGGTTCGGCTAGGGCTCACAAGAGGGACGGACGGCAAGGCAGGAAGCAGGAGAGGGCCGAAGGAGCTTCGATCGGGCCTTGATTACAAGCTTCTTGCACACTGATCCGGACGGACGGAAGAGAGGAAACCACATGAGAGAAAAGAAAACCGAAAGAGGAGGATCGCACTAGAGAAAGGAGTTCAGGGGAGTTGCGTGAGAGGGAATCGCGTGTCCAGCAAGCAGGAACAAGGGCTCTAGCCGAGAGCTTTGGAACCGAGAGAGGGAGGTCTGTGTGAGGCAATCACGTGAGGAATGAGGGACCGAGAGTGGTATTTCGGCTTTTAGGTTAGACCGCTTGTTTCGAATGGCCAAATAAACGACATCCAATAGAATAGAGGCAAAGGGGCGGCCAATCTAATAGGTGATTTGGGCGGCAGAATTAGGATAAAGATTAGAAGGATTAAGAGATTAATAAGCAGCCACTGATTATCTTAGTTATAAATTAAAGTAATTTCACATCAATATTTTATAAATTTATTTCATGCGATAAACCCTAGCAAAATGGATATCGATTTTAGGTATTTTTGTTGTAAGAACGGCCATCAATTTCGGCGATCGGAGTCGTAGATAACGCCGACGACATCAAAGAATCGGCTTGAATGCTCGCACGTCATTCAAATCGCCGCGTGACTTGAATCACCACAAAAGCGTCGTTTGATAGATTTTGACGTTTCAACGATAATAGAGTGATTAATTTCATAACTATGGCCGTGCTTACTTGTATATTTCATTAAAATGATTTTAATTATTTAATCGGTTATTAATTGATTTGATATTTTTTTAGTTAATTAATTTTAATATTTTCGATGCATTACGAAGTCGAATTTTCAAATTGAAGCAAGTTTGATCGAATCCGATCGCGATTAGGATGTTTTAAACCCGATTCATGCAATGTTCCTCTTGTTAAGTATTCATTTTAGCTTTCATGGTTCATTTGTCTTATGAACCATATGTGAAGGTCAACAATAAACTTTCTCTATTAAAAAAAAGTTTCAGAGGGGTTATATCTTTAGTTTTAACTGCTAGAAAAAGAAGTAATGGTGATTTTAAAAATGGTGTGGTTGCAATGGGCTATAAAGCTTTTTGATAGTGACTTTGAACTTGTTGGGAAGAATTTTCTAGCAATTTTAATCTACTGCCTTTTAGCAGCAGTTTAATCGCTGCTAAGGCTAGATCATGACTGGGAAGTTCAGTAATTCGATATCGCTAATGCCTTCCTCCATAGCTATCTTCATGAGAAGATTTATATATATGAAACAATCTCTCGGCTTTTAAGAAACGCAATAACTCCATCATGTGTGCCTCCTAACGAATGCCATGTATGAGCTAAAATAAGCCCATGCTAATGTTTTGTTCCTCTTTCCTGATAATCTACAATAATATGGCTTCCAATCTAGGGATCCGACTCCTCTCTTCTCTTCTGTGATCAAAAGCACGCAAGCATCTATTTTCTCATATATCCTCATCGCTATGAATAGCCCTCAAGCTATTTCAATCTTGATCTCGGCCACCTCTCTAGAATTATTTCTCAGCTGAGAGAAATTAATAGACACAAATCAAGTAGAGCTTTTTGCAAAACTTCTTAATCCCTATCCTACCTAGCTTATCTTCACCGAAAGCTCAACCATTCCCATTTGATAATCTCACCCTGTACCGACACCTAATTGGTTTGTTATAATATATTACGAGCACCCACCCTGTTCTCTCATTTATTATAAATCAACTATGTCAACACATGCATAGCCTCTCTTATTCTCAATTGATCAAATGACTATTTAGTTTCTTCAAGGCACAATTTAAAATGATCTACCCATCCAAAGGGATGCTTTTGCACTGCACTTTTAAATTGGGATTGGGGAAGTTGGATTTGAAATTGTCCATGCATGATATCGGATCTTAATCTTAGTGAGATGGAAAGAAAGAGGAGGGTGTGAAAAATATTTGGGCTATCAGAATAGAGAGAGAGAGAGAGAGAGAGAGAGAGAGAGTTTCATGCTATCAGAAAAATATTTGTGAAAAATATTTATCCTCCAACAAATTGGTTTCAAATGCTAGTAAGTCAACAATCCTGCTTCAAATCATCAACTTGGTGGGAGATAATAGTGGAATCACATGATCATACAGTTTGAATAGCGACTACTGCAGCAGTGTGTTTCCGCAGCTTTTCAATTATCAACGAGATCCTCACCATTTCTGCATAACAGCCACCTGCAATACCAATGATTTCTAGCACACGTTTTTTCATTCATAGTGTATAAAATGGTGACTGTTCTCACTTCACAATAAAATTTGGCTTCGATCTCCCTCTTTCTCCTTCACCCCCTATTTTCCTATTCTCTACTTTACTTCTTGAACTATCTTTGAATAGGCTAGCCCTGGAGCAGAAAACTGTCCTAAAAGAAACAATAATATAAATCATAATATTGTATAGAATCATCCCAACATGTAAAGGAATAATCCCCATCAAGACAATAACCTAATCCATATTAATGCGAAGTATTATCTCATGAAAATAAAATATCAAAATGGCATCGGATCAATGGCGTAGAGACCTGCAAGTGCAAGAGAAGATAACCATATATGAAACCCGAGGGGAACTCTCTCCTTTCTTTTGAACAAATCAAGTTTGTAGAATCCTAAAATTGTCGAGCTACTACCGGTTTACAGGATAATTTTTTCTCTTGTTAACCAGAAGGAAAACAAAGGTATAAGCACGAATAGTAAGCAAATAATAACAAAATCATAGAGCAAATAGAAGTACAGATGGGAATCTATAATAAAGGCAAAAGCGAGGTTCTTGCTTTATCAATCGAGCAGTATCCTCATTAGGTTATAACCTAAATATTTTAGGAATGAAATCTCAGCAGGGTTGTAGTTATAATAAATTTTTTTATTTTCAATATAAATTTAACATTAGTAATTAATTATACATCATTTTATTTTTATGTTACCTTTCAAATTTAATGGCCTTATAACTTATTATTGAAAATATGAGAAAATTTTGTATGCATAACATAAAAGAAATTTGATTTCATATATCTCATAATGGAAAATTAATCTCTTATATATTTTTTTTTCTTAGAGAAATACGCTTAATAATTTATTTCTTATGAAATTATCTCTCCTATATTTTTTTTATTATTTATTAAAGTCCGTTGTGAAAAAAAAAAATTAGCTCGTTAGTAAGGCATCACTGAATGGATGATGTCCAGCTGCATCCAGACATCAATCAAGTGCTGACAAGTAATATTTAATTTCTATTTTGTCACTTGTCTGCATGTGATTGAATCTTCGGATGCAAAATTGTATCCGAAGACTGCACATAATATTCTCTCCGACATGTGACCAAGAGTTCTCTCTCTCTCTCTCTCTATATATATATAAGGTAGGGTAATAAAGCAGTTGAAATTACGTATCGTTTATTATAATAAAACCTTCCCAAACAATGAAAAATCATTTTGGAGAGGGTGCCGTCTTAATTATAACTAATTCGGCTTCTAATATGGATTTCGATTAGTTGTAATTGCTGAAATTAAGCTTGAATTGCCGGTATTAATCAATTACAAACACTCAATTGGGCTGTGAATGATTTCCTTTAGAATTGGGCCTCAATTGAACTCGACCGACTGAGTCACTCCTTCGAGTGGTATGAACCCTACCGAGACGAAGTTGTGCTGGGTCCCATCGGGTGAGATCTGACCGCTGGATGGCGCTTTGAATTCAAATGTTGATGCTAACACTGGATCGAAAGTGTTTCGAGCCGCCTGTAATCTGCTGGATCTAGGAAATTTATTCTCTACCCTCGATCGGTTTTCTATTACCGACTTTCGATTTGATCCGTCTCGCCGATTGCTGTAGTGGAATCCAGGTGTTTACTAATGGACGATTGAAGCCGGTTTGTAGATTAAATCGGAAAACAGATGTCACCGATCCAAATGAAGATTGCATCGAGAGGGTTTAGCTGAAATCTAATTCACTTTACCTTTTCGCTTCTGACGCTCAAGCCGTCGAGACGCCCGTAGAGGGAAAACTGAGGGTTTGGGAGGAAGACCGGGAGTTCACGAGATTCTTACCGGGGGTAGTTCCAAGATCCACCGTGGAAAGGCTTGGGTGAGGAAGAAGAGAAGAACCGTGCGTATGAGGATTTTGATAAGATTTTCAATTCTTCTTTTCCTTCTCCTCTGATCTCTATTTATACTTATTTTTCTGTCATAGCTTCGATCTCTGTTGGTTGTAACTATATTATGTTAACCTTTCTGTTACTGGTCGTGTATTCTGTTGCACTTCTTGATTATTGTTTTCGGTCTTTGGATTTATTGGCTATCGGCGTTGTTTATTATTTGATGGTTGTAATATTATTGGTTCTTGGCGGTTCTCTTCTTTTTTCTTCCTTTACTCTTTGTTATTGTAAAGGAATAATTTTCTGTGACAGTTATGCTATTTTTGGGATGCCAGTAAAGTCTTTTAGCCAATTTGGCCTTTTTTTCCTTTTTGCTTCTAATATTACTAAGGACATTAAGATTCATATCATTACTCCCCTCCCCACACTGACCTTGTCCTCAAGGTCAAATTCTGGAGATGCTTTCTGTATTTCTTTATTTGACATCCCAGAAGCCTCTGTGGCTAGAAATCCTTCCCATTGTTTTAAGGTTTCTTTAATATGTTGATCTCCTTGCGATCGTTACGTGATCAAAACGTAGAGCTTGACAATCTCTACCCCATCTCTGAATTGAGTTGGTAATTCTGCTGAGTGTTGTGTAGAATCCTGTTTGTAGTGTTTAAGTCTTGGATTGAAGCTCTCTTCTATATTTATCGGCCATGTGTTTCATGTTGTTTTTGAGCTTCCTGTAATTTATATGGGTCTGTCCAACCTATCTGAAAATGATTCCTCATTTGTATGTGGTTGTATTATATGGTACTGCTCTGTTTGTCCATCTATTTGAGGCTGGAAAGGATTGTTGTGCCCCATGACTTATTACTATGGACTATCTTATTCTATATAATTGGGCTATATCTGACATAAAATCTAAGCTAAGTTAGTGGTTAGAACTATTTAGAATGTTTATAATTATATAACCTTTTTGAGATCTGTCTTAGCCTGGATTGAATGGCTGATAGTTTAAGCTTGTTTCTAATGTATCTTCTTGTATCCACTGTCTTTCTGGTTGAGTATCTTGCTGTAGTTGATACTCTTGGTCTTCATTGACTATCATGAAGGCAAATAATTTGGCTTGACATATATGACCTCTGTGATATTGTTCCTCACAATTGAAACACAATCCTTTCTTTCTTCTTTCTTCTAGTTATGTTGGAGTCAGTTTTTGGATGGGAATGTTTTGTTTATTGAGCATCACATTATTTTGGTTGATTGCTGGAATTACTGGAGGTGTTGGCAGTAAAGGTGGTTGATAGCTTTGGTTTTGTTTAGTTTGTTGAGCTTGGTGTGCTCGTAGTTTCTTGGCATTGTTAAATCATCGCGTCCTCCATCGGTTAGCTTCTGGAAGGCTTCTTGTAGGGAACAAGGCTGCAATGCTCTTACTTCCCTTTTATATCCGCCTTAAACCATTCAAAACCTCGTAAGAATTCGTGGAATACGATCTAATCTAATTCCTCAAACTCATTATAAAATTGTCATCTGTACTGTAGATTTCTGTTGTAATTTAGCAAGTTCACCCCTTAAATCTCTGTACAAAGATGGGCCAAATCTCTGAATAACTTGTTCTTTAAATTGTGTCCATGAATGCAGTTGTTTATTAAGATGCATCCACCGATACCAGCTTAATGCTGGTCCATCCATGTATACAGATGCAATTAAGAACTTCGATCTTGAGATAGACTATAGTATTGAAAGAATTGGTGCTTTTAAGCACCAACCTCTAGGATGTTCTCCATTGAATCTTGGCATATCAACTTTCACAGGTCTACTGTTGTGTTGTAGTTGTTGTCTAGTAGGAAAAGAAATTTCAGTGTGAGGAGGGGTACATACCTGTGATTGTTGTTGTTCTTGATGATTGCTCTCCAATTTTTCTTCAATAGATGACAATCTTCTTGAGACTTCATTTAATATCATAGTTATTGAAGACATTTGTTCATCTGTTTTATTGATCTTACACACTCATCTATGGTCTTTTCTTTGTGCTTGTGCCTTCGCCATTTGTGGTGAGTGATGTAGTCACGAAACACCAATAATATGGATTTCATTAGTTGTAATTCTGAAATTAAGCTTGAATTGCGGTATTAATCAATTACAAACACTCTAGTGAATGATTTTCTTTAGAATTGGGCTTGAATTGAACTCGATCTGACTCAGTGAGTCACTCTTTCTGAGTGGTATGAACCCGGCTGAGAAGAGTTGCTACGATGGTCTATCGGGTGAGATCGGACCGTTGGATGGCGCACTTTTGAATTCCGTTGGATGCTAACACTCGGATCGAGTATTTCTTGAGCAGCTCAGATCCGTTGGATCTAGGAAATTTATTCTCTACCCGGATCTGTGTTTTTTCCGACTTTCCGTTTGATCATCTCGATTATAGTGGAATCCAGGTGTTTACTAATGGACGGATTGATCGCTACTTTTGCAGGTTACCATGGGATTAACTCAGTGGAAACCAGATGTCACTGATCCAGCAGTTGAAGATCGCATCGAGAGGGGTTTAGCCGGAGAAATCTAATTCACTTTTACCTTTTTGTTTCAGTCAACTGTTCGAGCCGCCGAGACGCTCCAGAGAGGAAACAGAGGGGTTTGGGGAGGAAGACCGGGAGTTCGCCGGAGATTCTTACTGGAAAGGGGTAGTTCCAGTGAAGATCCACCGTGGAAAGGCTTGGGTGAGGAAGAAGAGGGGAAGAACTCAGGCAGAAGGAGGATTTTGATAAGATTTTCAATTCTTCTTTTCCTTCTCCTCTGATCTCTATTTATACTTATTTTTCTGTCATAGCTTCGATCTCTGTTGGTTGTAACTATATTACATTAGCCTACGTTATTGGTGGTGTGTATTCTGCACTTCTTGATTATTGTTTTCGTCTTTGGATTTATTGGCTATCCGGCGTTCTACATTTGATGGTTGTAATATTGGTTCTTGGGGTTCTCCTCATTCTTTTTACTCTTTGTTATTGTAAAGGAACAATTTTATCGATTATGCTATTTTGGGATGCCGGTAAAGTTCTTTAGCCAATTTGGCCTTTTTCTTTCCCTTTTGCTTCTGATATTACTAGGGACATTAAGATTCATATCAGCTTCTTTGGACTTTTCTTTCCCAAAGTTATTGAAGTCAGCTGTATAGATTCATGTAATCATCAATCGTATGAAAACAAATTTGATGGAGATAAATAGAGCGACAAGTCAAATTAAATGAGAAATTATGATTTCTACGAAGCTATCATAAAGTTACAGTTGAACCTCTTTTTACATGAAATTGTTTTATTACTAAAAATAAATTTATGATAAAAACATAGCTTGTACCAAGATTTTTTTTGGGTGATTAAATAAATGTTGATATATTGATATAATTTATAATTTTTTAATTAATGTTGGTAAATGTCTATTTCAATGAGAGAGATTATTGTGTGCAAAGTTTGGAAATAATTATACGTTCGAATTCTAATAATATAGTATCATATGATGCTTAGCCGATATATATATGTCGTGTATTGACTGACTGTGAAGTGTTATATATTGATGTAATATTAAGTGCATAGTAATATATAGTAATACAAAATACTTCATAGCCAATACACAACAGTTGTGTAGTGGCAGAACGTTACATGACGTTATGTTAATGGTCTAAATGTAGATGATGCATCTAATAAATTATTTTTCAATGCAAATAATAAATTTGTTAACAAATATCTTTAAGGCATTTTTTTTATAAAAATCAAGAACTTCTAAGATTTTAGTGCGTTAACCTTATTTTTAAATAAAAAATAACAATTTTATAACATCATTTCTATGTTATATACAAGTATATGGTGAAAATATACATTAATTAGTTAAAAATTAATATGAGTATTAACTTTGTAAATAAATATATATTTTTAAATATTATGTCTATAAATGTCCTTTTACATTGTGAGATCTGAAAGCGTCATTTATTTATTTATAACTTCTGAAGTTCTAAAATGATTTTATATTTTTTTTATATGATATTTTATCTTAAAATATTATTGCTGACCAAAGCCTAATTAATAGCAGCACATACACATGGATAGAAAGGTCGTATCCATGACAGTAACCCAAGCAACCAAACTTTGAATTTTACATAGATACTCCCTCTTTCTCTCTCATATTCTCTAAGTCTTCCCATCCTCCCTCTCTCATATCCTACTATAAGTCTTCCCATCCCCATCTTTTCGAGCCGCAAATTACGCACCATGGCTTCCACCTCCCTTCTCCTCCCTCTCCTCCTCTTCCTCCTCCCCCTCTCTCAAGCCACCACATTCCTCATCATCAACAACTGCTCCCAAACAATCTGGCCAGCCGCCACCCCCTTCGGCGGCGGCATCGAACTCCCCCCTTCGCAAAACTGGACCATCGCCACCAGCAACACCAACTCCACCTTCGGCAACATCTGGTCTCGCACCAATTGCACCTTCGATGCCGCCGGCAACGGCACCTGCCTCTCCGGCGACTGCGCCGGCACTCTCAACTGCCTCCTCGCCGGCCACCGTCGTCGAATACTCCTTGTACCAATGGGGCAACAACGACTTCTACGACATCACGCTCGTGAACGGCTTCAATCTGCCCGTTGCAATAACCCCGACTGGACCCGGAAACTGCAGCGCGGTGAAGTGCGCGGAGAACGTGAACGAGGAGTGCCCGGCGGAGCTGAGAGCGTCGGGAGGATGCCGGAGTGCGTGCGACGTGTACAAGACTGATGAGTACTGCTGCAATAAGGTGGGAGGCTGCTCGCCGACGAAGTACTCGAGGTTCTTCAAGCGGCTATGCCCTAACGCCTGCAGCTATCCGGAGGATGATCCGACCAGCACGTTCACTTGCACTTCGGGCGGGGATTATAGAGTCACCTTTTGCCCGTAAGAACTCCTGATTTATATCAACAATTTCTGACGATAAGAGGAAGGGGATGGTTGTGATATTTTGATGTATTCTTATGTGATTGTAATGTGTTTTAACTGATAATTTGTATTGAAGAATAAAAGGGTGTGATTTATTAGTTAATTTGAATTGTTTTTTTAAATTTGAAAAGGGAATATGAGTTATTAAAATGGGATGTTTTTCTTATACGTGTGAATGTAGGAAGAGCTCGAGTAAATGATCAGCTCATCACATTTTAAATCACTTCTGTTCTCCTCCCATGCTATTCCTTTTTTTCTTGGACACTCACTAGTTAGTTTCCAATTAAAACTCCTTTGCACCTTCTAAATTTTGATTTGTTTGAACCATTGTCTTCTCTGACTTACTGCTTCTCTATCATTGCTTTACTCACCCCCACTTGAAACTCCCCTCTAAAGTTTATGAGGATTATGTAGTGTTTGTTTTTGATCATATGTATAGGAGACACCACACAGATCTGAAGGTGTACTTATTGAAGTGATCGGGTGCGACATCAAAGAATAGTGCATTATCTCGAAAGATAGAAATCACTACCCTACAATGGATCTAATCATCTAATAAGGACTCCAAAGGCATGATGAGTCTTCAAATATACCAGAGATTTTTCCCCTGCTTTACATGGATGAATAAAGTAGAATTTATTTAAATCGGGTTCTAAAGTTCCTTATGGGGGCAAGCCCCCATAGTTAATTACATCATAAGGAAGGTGAGTTCCTTAGGAATACTCTCGATTAAAGCAAACAATTGTAATATCCAAAGATTTCAAAGATATGACTATCAATAAATTAGCTATGTTTGGAAAATAAATCGGGATAGATAAAAAAGACGAGACTTATTATCGAAGACAAAGAGAGATGAGTAGGGATTGCTCATGATACTAGGAAACCTAGTGAGCATTCTAATATATCATATGGTTGAGCTTTATATATTTGAAATTGAAGAGAATTATATATTTTGGTTAAATTTTATTAGAAAATTAAGACTTATAATCTCATAGCACAAGGTTGTGGAAATACCTAAGAGGTGAGGACTTATGTTTGTAGCCTGAGGGGAAACAACAACCTCAGATTCTAAATCTAGGGAGCTCTAGCGAGGGCCAAACACATCCAAAATTTAAGCGAAGATGAGTATATGATTTTCCTTCATAAGAGAGGGTAAACCTCCCGACTGCTAAACTTATAACCGCATGGAGTGGCAGCCAGCTAACTCATCTTGCACTTTAAAATCATGTGGTGAAGTCATATATTTTGCAAGATGGTTATGTTATTTTTATTAGAAAGAAAACTAAGGTCTTTAAACCAACACCCTAAGAGACTGGAGCATGAGTGGTATGAGAAATGACTTAATATAATGCAAATTTTATCAATTTTTATTTGATTTTTGACTCTTTATTTTGACCAAGGACATATAATTTTTATATGTCTAAATGCATATTGAAATGAGATTATTGGCTAAATTAGAGAGAAAGATGTATTTTTCATCACAGAGGAGACCCTTAAAGGTCAAGTCTTCCCATATCGTGCAAGGATGAAAACTCTCTCTTAACAAAAGTGAAATAAGATGACATGCATAATGTTAAACATACAACATCCAGCTAAGGGGTTGCTAAATATTTTAATTATCTTGATTTAATTCTTTGGCTTTATGAGGTTATGAGTTATTTTAAAGATATTTAGTTATGAGTTGTAGTTAGGGTAGAAATTTTTTTTTTCTAAGAGCCAAATTGGATCCAGGACACACATTAAATCACTATATATGAAGAAAGTAGAAAAAGATATGCTATTTCTATTGTGCAATTGTAAACAAAATATCAACCAATTTATAAACCCAACATAAAAGAATAACAGGTTGGTGCGGTCTAGTACCGCTGTACAACCCGAAAAGAGAAATGAGTAGCCGAGCTCTACTCTTATATAACATGGTATATGAAAGAATAATTACAATTATAAATAAATAAATGTTATGAGGTCTTGTTATCTTCTTTTTTTATGTCTCCATTTTTTCATTTGGGTTTGCTTATTTCGAAGGCATCACGGGGGCCTCCCAGGACAAAGTCTTCTATCCTCTGCTCATCCTAATCCCCCCCATAACACTAATCATAATCCTAATGTGTAATTACATTAAAAATAGAAAAAGAAAATCTAATTACTTATACAAAACAAGTGTTAACTAAACACATCATATAACCTAAGTGTAGGCTCTGAAAATTCACCGCCGACCTCTCTATTAAGAGAGTATGATTTATGCATTGGTGAAATTTTCAGAAAATAGATTGAATAGTAGATAAGACACTACCCAGAGATTTTGCCCTCATTTTGTGAGGACTTTAGATCTGGTTCCAAGTTTCCTATAGGCGCAAGCACCGATAGTTAATTATCCCTCCCAATACTGACTCCCAATACTGAGAGAGAACTTTCGATTAAGGCTAGTCGTTAGATCGCTTAATGCGTAGCAGCATTTGGAGTTTCAAAATTTAGATTTATGAAATTCATTATATTTAACTTAAAGCGGATGGTTGGGGGAACAATGACATGCCCGATCTAGATCCCATGGTTTCGTCATCCCAGGCTGTCACGGTCCCTGGTCTGCTTGCTTATAGCTTAGATAATTTCATCTAATTAATCAAGTCATTGACTTTGAAAATCATAATTAGAATAAAATTTCTTTTATTTTTGGATTTAAGGAAAATTCTTTCATTCGTGCAACATTTAATTTAGTGTTGCCTTCTGTCTTCTAGTACAAAGAATTGTAGATCCAGCGTTGTTTACAATTTTTACTTTTGTTCAATCATTTAGAGTAGCATCCATATTTTTTCACATTTAATTTGGAATTCATTGAATTTATAAGTTTTTATGAAGCTTGATTTATTCTTATTGTTGAACTTTCGATTTTTCAGAAGTTCATCATGTTTAGTTCAAATTTAATTTATGTTCAATTCAAATATAATTAATCATCTTTAAGTCCACATCGGTTTGAATTTGACCTCCTGTATCGCATAAGGGGTTGCATCGAGAATTCACCATCCGTCATTATTGAGCATAATGACCAATGTCTTGTGACACTACAGTCATGGTCTTCTACTAGTTAGCTCTACTGAGTATAACATGGTCCTCAAACACCTGCATAAAAAGAGCATATATGTTGGTTTATTCTTTAATTTATCATTTTCAAATAAGTTTAATTTAAGCTCATCAACACTTTTATTTAAATCTCCCGTTAGTCCAAAATTTGGCACCAAATATTCTTTAACATCGTCCCCGCTTAGGGGGCTGCTTCGAGAGTGCTAGAGCCTTCCTACCATGCTTAAAAATCGTTCATAGTTAATGTATTACGACACTACAGAGTCTTCTAAACCCACTTTACAAAGCATGCATGCATAAAGAGACATCTTGGTTTTCGCCATCTTTGAAATGCAAGAGTACATAGATCTAGCAAATATTTATATTTATTTTGAAACAATAAGTACATAAGTTTAATATACTAAGAAAGCATATACGTAATTGTTTGGAATGAAATTCAGCAGCCTCCCGATGTCATCCCTTTGTAGGGGGCTGCATCGGAGGCTATTTGATATTCCCGTCAGCCCTACTGAGCATAACGGTTAGTGTCTTGTGACACTACAGCCGTGGTCTTCAATCCGTTATCTCTACTGAGCATAACGAGGTCTTCAAACACCAATGTAATGATTTTTTCGAAGATGAACAATAAAATTCTCATATACTTTAGCAGCCAAGGTTGCAGCTTGAAATAGAGACTGATTTTGATTTACTGCATCAGCATTAGAAGCCTGTGTTGTCCCTTCCACCGCTGGTTTTGCAGGTTGATGATCAGAAGGCACTGCTTCTTGTTCCCCTAATGACGCAACATAACATCATATATGAAAGACCACTTTCATCAACACTCGAATAGGCAACACAGATATTTGGGTAGTTCACAGGTGCAAGATGAACACCAAGACCATATGCGCTACCATGCACAAGCTTCTCAATCCTCATAACTCTATGCAGCATCATATCTTCTGCAGTAGACTTAGTGGCAGACAGTCATGCATGACCTACGTTACAATACCACAAAAATTTTTTGTTACCTCAATCTGCTTCAGAAAATTACTTAAAAGAAATTTTCCAGATTGATCAAATAAAGGCACTCTTGAGATGTTGGCAATGTCTTTGGCATCAACGTATCCGGACAGAAAGAATCTCTGGATAGATAAACAAGAAAGTTGTCTACTAACTCCTGCATTTGCATTTTCCTGCTCCATTCCAGATCTAATTATATTGGATTAAATAGGAAGGCATAAATCATTTTCACCCACTACCTCATCCATTAAAGCCAAAGGCTCATTTTCTAAAATAAGCTTTCCATGTTTAGTATGTTTATCCTTAAAGGGAGAGTAGCCTAAATTTGAGTTTTCTGAAGCACTGGAAAAGGAATCCAAATGGCAATCAAGTTCAAGCGTACCATTTGGCACACAAGGTGCATGAACATTTCCTCCAATAAGATGACTATGCGGTGCACAAAATTTAGAATATATTTCAGAAAAAAAAATTCATGTTCATCAATCCATGTAATGGCTTGCGGAGACCTATCTTTGTATCTATATGTAGAATACGCACAAAGTCCAGTAAAAATTGTTGATCCTGACAAGTAACTTCTATAATAGCCTTCTTTACATGGAAATCATTACGCGTAAGACCAATGACATCTGCAGCAA
The DNA here is from genome assembly GCA_021442155.1 of Cymbidium sinense. Classification (NCBI taxonomy): domain Eukaryota; kingdom Viridiplantae; phylum Streptophyta; class Magnoliopsida; order Asparagales; family Orchidaceae; genus Cymbidium; species Cymbidium sinense. The sequence goes on along the minus strand of CM038216.1, from coordinate 15,800,912 downwards.
AATCAATCCATTCATTGTTCATGTAAAATAGAAGCCGATGAGGCAAGCCACTTTTCATAAAGTTGTAATAGTTTCTAACAGTATGCTGTTCGGTAGGAAAAGATTCCTTGGCTTTAATTAATTTGCAACATTTTAAACAATCATCCTCGCAAGGATTAGTTACACGTCCACGACCAACGCCAGAGAATTGAGGAGCAGAAGAAGGCAATCTATTCCCCTCAACATTGTTATAAATAATTCCAACGCTATCCAACAACTTTGTGCTCATAACATCCATTTCTTTCAAAAAAAAAAAAAAAAAAAATGCAAATAAGAACTAATGCTTCTAAAGAAGCTTTTCTATAATAAGACCGTTTAACTATAGATTCCCGCTAGTATATGAAAAACCTTATGTCCAAGAATGTCATGAGATCAATAACCCTCCAACAGCTATATAATGAAGTTCATCAATGGATCATGGGCTCTCTCTCCTCTTAATGAATAGACTGAAGAAAGTAGAGAACAAGGAGAAGAGATGCAGCTTTCGAGCTTTAGCTAGTATAGGTTGCGACTTTTGCAATTGGGAGGAGGTGAGATAGAGTGGGAGATGAGTGAAGACTTGCCGCGGCGAGTTGGGAGGGTGCTGCTCTGGACAGTTCGGCAGCGAGAGATGAAGAGAAGACTAGTCATGACAGCTGCTCGATTTTTGGAAGAGATGAAGTCTGTTCGGTCTCGGAGGTGTCGGAGATGAGAAGGGAACAAAGGCTAGAATAATGGGGAGAGGAGCTACTCACGTGTGATCTGAAATGGAGAATGGGGGAAAATTAGCTGCTCTTTCTTTTATTTATTTATTTAATAAGTGAATAAGACGAACTAGCAGCCACCATTAAATGAGCATAGAGCATGGGCTTCCATGTGAACAAGTTATGGGGGAGGGGATTTTGGGCGGCTGCCATAAGATAACTTTAATATTTTATACATTATATAAATATAAGTGGGGGCTGTTATGTACGAAAATAGGCTGAAATGTGAATTTAATGAGAGTTAAGTGGCCATGAATTTATTTGTAAGATTAAATTTGTATATTCTCTTAAAATATAAGTCTATTTTAAAGATTTTTTTTATGCAATGGCCTAAGGAAATATAGATATTGATTCTAAATGATTTTGATATTTTGGACTATTAACATGATCGTTCATGATAGGAGTTTGTTGGTTGGCCGTGAATCATATCAATTTTAGTTTGAAAATGCATATTATCACTTCCGACTGCTCGACAATCACGTAGACTCATCCAAATCGATCATGGATAATCTCATTTGATAGATTTCAATGTTTTGAAGTTAACAACATGATCAATTTCATGAATGGAGGTCATTCGAGCATTATCGCAGTCTCTTGACTTTGATATGTACGTTGGCGCTTCGACGGTCCTCCTTCTTGATTTATCGACGTCGGATTGTGCAATATGTATATTCTGATCAATTTTGACGTTCTAAACTTGATGCGAAGTCTGTTTGTTGATTGAAGGTCATTTCGATTGATTTCGGTGATGTCCAGTGCATTTTAACCTTAATTTGTGCGCTGTTGCATCCAAAATCTGTTGAATCCATCTTGTCAGCTTGAATCGACTTATGGTGCATACATGGAGGTCAACAAATGCCCCCCAACAAATGTGATTTGTGCATGGAGTGAGTCATATTAGTTAGAAACTAGTTGGCCCTTTGGGCTGACTGTGAGTCTTTGATTACTTCAGCTTCAATTTCAATAGTTTATGGAGCTTTGACAGAATTCGTTATCACTGTGATGCTTATGTTTAGATGAGCTAAACAGTAGGATTGCTCGATTCATCCTGATTGACTTGCCGGATTAAGAGTTTCTTCTACCATCTATTCTCTATTTCAAAGGGTTTGTTAAAGATCTCTTTCTTCTATGTTATTGCAAATTTGAGTTCTCTCCGACCCTAACTTCTTGCTTGGTCGGATTTGATGGAGGAATTGGTTTACTTATTTTGAGATTTGGAATTCCTTCTCTCTTAGCATTAAGCTTGATGGACTTGATGAAGGATTGATCTGATTTGTCCACATTGACTTGTCAGGAAGTGTACGTATATCTTCAGTCCTGAGCTTGCTGCTTTGACGAACTTGTTGAAGGATGCGTATAGATGACCTAGCCTTCCAACTCATATTAAGTCTATAATCTTGAGTTATCAATCCAATAATGAGTGCTTTAATTTAATGGATTGATTAAATCCAGTTTGGCCATTGGCTTCATATTGAGCTTGCTTATACATCCTATGCTTTTGGCGGACTTGATGAGAAAATAAGCTTTGATCTGTGCTTTGAGCTTGATCAGATTATTTGAAGAGAGATCCAAATATCACCTTTCAGGCAATATAGAGATTGATTTGAGGCAACTCTGAATTGAGAGTTATTTCATTAGAAGATCCTAGTTTATCGATCAATTAAAAAGATCTATTAGATTCTGATTGCTTGTAGTCACTCAGCTGGAACTGGTTTGGTATTGAACAACCATTATCATTGGATTGATGAGCGGGGGCTCTTTCACTGTGGCCTTTTCTTATGGCTTGTTGAGTGAGGAGAGCATCAATAATTCGACCATTTGTGGGCTTGTTGAGTCCGACCTTTTGAAACTACTCGAGTCTTCAACTTAAGCTGCGATGACTTGGTGGTCTTGTCATCAAACAAACGAACGGGGGTCTCTTTCACTGTGACCTTTTCTTGCGGCTTGTTGAGTGGGGAGAGCGTCAAGAACTCGACCATTTATGGGCTTGTTGAGTTCAAACTTTAGAACTCATCCGTGTCTTAGACTTGAAGATGTAAAGGTTGATATTTTTCTAACTTAGTTAGTTGAAGCTTCCAAAACTGAGAGTTCTTCTGACTCGATCTTCAGAATTTGACAAATCTTGGAGAGAAACTTTTGATTTGTTTAGAGCTATCTTTTCATGGGTAGAAATATATTCTTTCTATTCTTGTAAGAGTCTGTAATTTTAACAATAACAGTTGTATATATATTTATGGATCTCAGTATAAAGCTCAATGTCAGCCTGAATATATATATAAGAATACCTCTTATTTAATAAGAGAGGGTTAAACAACCTTGATCATAAAAAAGGCTCCCGTCTAATAGGAGATTGCAGATTGGTTCAGAAATATATTACAAAGCTTGATTTTAGTTGCTGCAAAATAAACATGATATGATTTTTCAATCATAATATGTATCTATCTAAGGATCTCGGCTTAAAGCATGATATCAACTCAGATAAACATATAAAAATGCCATTGTCTAATAGGGGGAGCTTTTGTAGTAATTGTTGAGAGAATTTGAGATATCTTTGGTTATGCTTTGTGCTCTTGGACTTGTTGAAGACTTTCTCAAGAGAGTTTGAAATTTGTATTTTTTTTCTATCCTGACTTTGTGCCTTAGTGGACTTGAAGGAGTTGATAGCTTGTTGGCGAGATGATAACATGTTCGGTCCTATGCCTTGTGCTTTGATGGATTTGTTGAAGACTCCATCTCAGAGAATTGCATCTTGTATTTCCTTCTATCTTGGCTTCGTGCCTTGACAGATTTGATGGAGGAAAGTCCTGAATTATCTTAAAGGCTTGTCAGGTGATACAAAATTACCTTCTACCCCAGCTTTCTACTTTTGTAGGCTTATAGAAGGATGTTTACCGATGACCTAGCCCTCAGATCTTGTGTTGGGTCAATGGTGAAGTCATCGATCATGCTTTTACACATGCTGCATACATATTGATGACATAACTCCCTTAGTTTAGCCTTTGGATTTGTATGAATATTGAAATGACTTCTTCAGTCCTTTGCTTTTTGTTGGACTTGCTGAAGAAGAATTTCCTTCGGTCTTTGCTTTCTGCTTAAAAATACTTAATGAAGGAGTTGACATTTTTCATTTGATATTGATACCAAACTCGACTTAGTGCCTTCTCGAGTGAGAATCATTTTGTTGGATTTTGAAAAATGACCTAACGACCATTAGGGATAATCTCCTAATCTGGGCCACTTGAACTCACCAAGTTGGAGGGATTTGAAAATTTGGATGCTCTTATCTTCGAACTAACAAAGTAGGGGGATCCCTTACTACAATCTTTGTGACGTATTGAGTAAGCGGACCTGTCAGCGACACAGCCATATTTGGGCTTGTTGAGTCCGACCTTATGCACCTACTTGAGTATTGGACTTGAGAAATTGATGAAGGATTTCATCCTCAGGCTAATGAGATGGGGGATCACTTACTGGCCTTTGGCGTGTTGAGTACTTGAGACACATCACGACTTCGATCGTATTTGGGCTTGTTGAGTCCTACCTTATGCACCAACTCGAGATCTAGATTTGATGTATGAATGGAAGATGTATTTCCAATTTGATTTGTTACAGTTTGCAGACTTGAAAATTTCACTTTTTGGTCAGTAAGACTTTGAAACTTGTGAATTTAAATACGTAATTTAAACATGTATATGGGGATCTCGGCCTTAGGTGCAATGTCAACTCAAATACAATAAAAAGACCCTCTACTTCATAATGAGAGCCTGACATTTTACTGTAAAATTTAAAAGTGCCCCCTATATAACAGGGGGATTTTTGCTTCATTTCATAAATGCATTCTTATATTACAAGAGAATTTTCAAGCAAAACTTACACATGTAATGATAGTGAGGAATAATTAGTCTTCTTAGCACTAGGACCCTTTCTTCTTCTTAAAAAGCTCGAGGACATACTATATGATCAAATGCTTTGGATGACCTCGCTCGATAGAATTCTAAATTTTATTGAGCTTAGAACTAGTTTTGTTAAGCGTATCAAATTCTTTGATCTGTAGACGGGCATTCTATTCTTGAGTGAGATTGTGTTGAATGGCTACTCGAAGTGAAGATAATTCAACTTCAAGTGGCAAGACTGCTTTAGCTCCAAATACTATCGCATCAAGAGTGAATTTTATGGGAGTACAGTCTGAATGTGACGTCGCTGTCCTTCTTTAAGGTAGTTTCACTTTGAGGCTTTAGCCTCCAAATTTGCTTACCTTTTTGCCGGGATCTTTCGATGGTGGATTCTTGGACCTGTGGTCCAAGTGTCACGCCTTGATGCTCACTGTGCAGGGCTTGAATTGGTTGATATCTTATCGGGGTTGCAGGAGGTCTCATTGGAGGAGCAACTCTAGCCTCCCTGATGGCAAGACTTTGATAATTTATTTCATTAGTCACTTTTTGTTAGCAACTTTGAGAACTCGATGCACTCATGCATATACAATTTTGAGTTTCCTCACTGAAGAAGTTAGAACCTAACGTTGTCGGGTTCAGAAGGACTATTTGATTTAACTAATAGAGCTGTTCTGCTTTACCCATCTTAGGTTGTCAAACCTGTTATGGGTTGGGACATTCGCTTCTGGTTCTATAGCTGATTGTACAATTTTCTATTTGAACAATGGCTATTGAGTACATAGTTCAGTATTTCTCTTTCCCCATTGCCTCTGGGTTAGCTTGCTTCCAGATGAAGAAGCTTCTGCGTTGTTACTTCTTCTTGAGGCTTCAACCTCCATATTTATTTTCCTTTTTGTTGGGTCCAGGTGTCACGCTCCGATGCTCTCCATGAAGAACTTATTTATAATGATCTTGAGTTCTTACTGCCACTGATAGTAGTTTCTGTAGTGAAGCATTCTTAGCTTCTCTGATAATTAGTCTTTGATACCTCTTCTTTATAAGACTTTTTTTTCGGACAACCTTAAGGACTCTATGTACTCGAGCGGATAGAGTTTCAGGTTGTTTCTTTTGAAAAGTTGGAGCTGATTGCTATTGAGCCCAAAAAGATTACTTAACATCACTAGTAGAGTTATTCCTTTTCACTCATTTCAAATTTTCAAACTCATTGTGAGTGGGAGCACTCACTTCTGACATCAAATCTGGTCACATGGTTAGTGATTCAAGCAACAACTGCTGAGCTCACAATTCAACATTTCTTCTCCTTCTTTGTGTTCTACTCAATTTTCCTCTAAAATAGAAAGGTTGAGCATCATGCCTTCTTAGTGTGAAAGATTCAACTGGCAGAGTAGTTGCATTCATAGGTATGACTAAAACTTTCTGCCCAGTGACAGTTCTTTTCATGATACGCTTCAGAATAACCAAATATTTTGAATACAAAGGTTCTCTTTCGAGGAATCTCAGTAGCAGTAGTGGTCATTCCAGTTATCCTCCTCCCCTACACAAGTTGGTGTGTACAATATGCATGTGCTTCATGTAGATATTTATTTGCAGCAACAATGGCTGAGAAACCTACACTACCAAATTGAATAATAGCTTCAATATCCACAGTATTGATAACAACATTAGCTAGATGGATATTGGCTCTACGACCTAGCTGCATGATGAAAGGCATGCTCTGAAGATTCATCTTTGCAAATGAAAGATGTGGATTAGTAATCAGTAATTGATATATTACCCACACTTTCAAAATGCAGAGATAGAAAAGAACAAACTGATATAGATAATAAGCAGATTAATCATAAGGATATGATTGACTTAGATTATGAACTTATAATGCTGCACTGCCACTATAGCTTAGATTCAATAATTCAAAGATGGAAAGAGAAACCTATCCCCAGTGGAGTCATCAGAAATTTGTGGGCTCCAAAAATTTGCCTCCGACCTCTTGATCAAGAGAGTATGATTTATGCGTCGATGAAATTTTTAGAAGGCATAAGGAATAGTAAATAAGACACTACTTAGAGATTTCACCCTCATTTTGTGAGGACTTTAGATCGAGTTTGAGGTTTCCTATAGGCACAAGCACCTACAGTTAATTACCCCTCCCAATACTGAGAGAGAACTTTCGAACTAATCATTAGTTAATGTGCATATATAATTTGGAGTTTTGAAATTTAGATTTATGAAATTTATTATATTTAACTTCAAGCCGATGGTTGGGGGAACGATGATGTGCCCGATCTAGATCCCATGGTTTTGTCATCCCAGACTGTCATGGTCCCTGGTCTGCTTAGTGAGAGGAGGTAGTCGACCCAACCTGATCGAAGGATCTTTGTTAGCAACACATGGGTACGTCGTCCAAGGTGTCTTTGTAGACCTGGGGTGAAGTTTGTCTACGGGGACAAATACAAGTCAACCTTAGCTAACATTGGGATTTTTTCCTAATCAAGATACATTATATAATTCATTTCAAAGAGCAAAGCATTTGGGGAACATCTGACGGCTAAAGTAATGGTGGTGCCTATGTGAACCACAGTGAGGGTCGGTGCGTACGCCATTTATGTGGTGCCATTTTGTAGCAAAACTATGCGAATAGAGGACACGGGTCATGTCCTTACGAGCTTAAGATTATTTGAGTGTACAAATAGTTATGCATTTGATTTGACATTGGCTTTTTGTGAGCAAAAGTTTTCTTAATTTGTCACCCTTGATAAACAACTGCGGATGGGTGGATGGATTTTACTTTAAATTTAAATAATTAATTTCATTTAATTTAAGTAATTTTGTTTGAATATTTGATCATTTAATAATGATTTGACATTAAAATTTGAATAAATTATTATTATTATTATTATGAAAACCCCTCTGATTGAAATATTCAATCAACACAGCCATCATCAAGATGTTGATCACTTAATTTATTATTTCAGATCGTGTCAACTCTATTAATTTAATAATAGAGGATCAGATCTACCATCATATGATAGAATTATCTTCTTAGAGATTTTATTAGATTAAAAATATTATAATATAATTATTAGATTTTTAGGTTTTGTTAACCCGGACCTGGTCCTAAGACCAAATCGGGAAGCAACCCATGCAACATCCTCAGATGCTTGAATCTAAACATTCAGCATAGTGTTGAGGCCCATGCGGGTGTATTTAGTAATTCAAATAATTTTTTGTTTGGATTATGAGATTAATTTTGTATTTATTTAATTTTGACTTAGCCTGTGCAGCCTTTTCAGACATTAAAATTTGCACTTTAAATCTCTATGTCTGAGCACATGCATGTATTTATATCTTAGATAATTTTATTTAATTAATCAAATCATTGACTTGAAAAATCATAATTAGAATGAAATTTCTTTTATTTTTGGATTGAAGGAAAATTACTTCATTCGTGCAGTATTTAATTTAGTGCCGCATTCTATCTGCTTGTATAAAGAATTGCAGATCCAGTGACATTTGATATTTTTATTTTTGTTCAATCATTTGAAGTAACATCCATATTTTTTCACATTTAGTTTGGAATTCATTGAATTTATATATTTTGATGAAGCTTGATTTATTCTTATTGTTGAACTTTCGATTCTTCAGAAGTTCATCATGTTTAGTTCAAATTTAATTTATGTTCAATTCAGATCTAATAAATCATCTTTAAGTCCCACATCAGTTTGAAATTTTGTAGCCTCCCGACGTCATCCCCGCATTGGGGCTGCATCTGGAGCTATTGGACCTTCCCGTCAGCTCTACTTAGTTTAACGGCGAGTGTCTTGTGACACTATGGTCGTGGTCTTCTACCCGTTAGCTCTACTGAGCATAATGGGGTCTTCAAACACCTACATAAAAGAGCATATATGTAAGTTTATTCTTTAATTTATCATTTTCAAATAAGTTTAATTTAAGCTCCTCAACACTTTTATTTATTTATTTGTTTAAATCTCCCGTTAGTCCAAAATTCGGTAGCTTCCCGGCGTCATCCCCGCATAGGGGGCTGCTTCGAAAGTGCTAGAGCCTTCCTACCATGCTTAAAAGTGTGCATAGTTAATGTCTTATGACACTACAACTCGAGGAGTCTTCTAAACTCACCATGCTTAAAAAAGCGTGCATAGACCTTCAATATCTGCATAAGAGACATCCTGGTTTCCTTGCTATGCTGAAACAACACGCACGAGTACTTAGATCTATCAATTATTTGTAATTATATTGAAACAATAAGTACATAAGTTTAATATACTAAGCAAGCATATACATAATTGTTTGGAATGAAAATTGCCTCACATCATCCCCGGGGCGCATCGGAACTATTCGACCTTCCCGTCAGTTCTACTGAGCATAACGGTGAGTGTCTTGCGACATTACGGCCGTAGTTTTCAATCCATTAGCTCTACTGAGCATAATGGGGGTCTTCAAACACCATATGTAATGGTTTGTTGGAAGATGAACAAAAGAATTCTCATAAACTTTAGCAACCAAGGTTACAACTTGAAATAGAGACTGATTTTGATTTACTGTACCATCATTAGAAGCTTGTGTTGTCCCTTCCACTGCTGGTTCTGCAGGCTAATGATCAGAAGGCACTACTTCTTGTTCCCCCTAATGACGTGACATAACATCATATATGAAAGACCACTTTCATCAACACTTGAATAGGCAACACATATTTAGGTAGTTCATAGGTGCAAGATGAACACCAAGACCATATGTGCTACCAGGCACAAGCTTCTCAATCCTCATAACTGCATGTAGCATCATATCTTTTGCAGTAGACTTAGTGGTAGGCCGTCATGCATAACCTACGTTAACAATACCACGAAAATTTTTTGTTACCTCAATCTACTTCAGGAAACTACTAAAAAGAAGTTTTCCCAATTGATCAAATGAAGGCACTCTTGAGATGTTGGCAATGTCCTTGGCATCAACATATCCAGATAGAAAGAATCTCTGGATATAAAGAAAGAAAGTTTCTAACTCCTGTGGTTGCATTTTCCTCCATTCCGAACTAATTATATTAAATAGAAGGCATAGATCATTTTAACCCACTACCTTACCCATTAAAGCCAAAAGATCATTTTCTAAAATAAGCTTTCCATGTTTAGTATGTTTATCCTTAAAGGGAGACTAACCTGAATTTGATTTTTTTGAAGCAGTGGAAAAGGAATCCAAATGGCAATAAAGTTCAAGCGTATCATTTGGCACACAAGGTGCATGAACATTTCCTCCAAAGAGATCACTATGTGGTGCACAAAATTCAGAATATATTTCAAAAAAAAAAAATTCATGTTCATCAATCCATGTCAATGGTTTGCTGAGACCTATTTTTATATCTATATGTAGGATATGTACAAAGTCCAGCAAAAACTATTGATCCTGACAAGTAACTTCTATAATAGCCTTCTTTGCATGAAAATCATTACGCATCAGACCAATGGCATCTGCAGCAAAATCTATCCATTCATTATTCATGTAAAACAGAAGCTGATGAGGCAAGCCACTTTTTATAAAGTTGCAATAGTTTCTAACAGTATGCTGTTCGGTAGGAAAAGATTCATTGGCTTTAATCAATTTGCAACATTTTAAACAATCATCCTTGCAAGGATTAGTTACACATCCACGATCAACTCTAGAGAAGTGAGGAGCAGAAGAAGGCATTCTATTCCCCTCAGTATTGTTATAAATAATTCCAACACTATCCAACAACTTTGTGCTCATAACATCCATGTCTTTCAAAAAAAAAAAAAAAATTGCAAATATGAACTAATGCTTCTAAAGAAGCTTTTCTCTAATAAGACTATTTAACTATAGATTCCCACTAGTATATGCAGAACCTCATGTCCAAGAATGTCATGAGATCAATAACCCTCCAATGCTATATAATGAAGTTCATCAATGGAGCATGGGCTCTCTCTCCTCTAAATGAATAGACCGAAGAAAGTAGAGAACAAGGAGAAGAGATGCAACTTGTGAGCTTCATCTAGTATAGGTTGCTACTCTTGCAACTGGGAGGAGGTGAGATAGAGTGGGAGATGCGTGATGACTTGCTACGACAAGTTGGGAGGGTGCTGCTCTAGACGGTTCACTAGCGAGAGATGAAGAGGAGACTAGTCATGAGAGCTGCTCGATTTTTGGATGAGATGAAGCCGGTTTGATCTTGGAGGTGTCGGAGATGAGAAGGGAACAAAGGCTAGAGTAATGGGGAGAGGAGCTGCTCACACGTGATCTGAAATGGAGAATGGGGAAAAATGGCTGCTCATACTTTTTTTAGGCTAATCACCGACCTAACATTCAGTCTACGAAGCATACACCCTAACATCCAATCTATAATAATACATCATAAAATGAAATATATATTAAACCATGCACCTCCCTAATATAAGGCTAAAAGTGGTGACTTAATCTAAGATGTGTGTATTAAAGCTTGTGTGGTATGCCTTAATTAGGCTTTGTTATAATTTTCTAAGTAAGAAAGGATTTAATTTGAATGATGATTTCACTTTAAGTGGCTTAAGTGATTTATAAGTTTTACTTAATATTTTTTTTGTTTCATTTGGCCTGCACTTAATAACTAAGTGTTATAAAGAGAAGAAAAGAGAGGATGACTCTCTTTTATCCCTACCTTAAGCCACATCTAAAGCATATTAATTAAATGAATTCTCTTTAGTGAATGACTTATTACATATTCTAATTTGTCCTAGGTTTAAGTTCATTTTAAATAGACTTATTCAATAAGAAAGACATCTTTAAATTAATTGGAGTTAATTACTATCACACAACACATGTTTGTCCATTTCTTTCCATCATATGTAGTATGTATATGATTAAGTCCTAAACATACCTATACATGCAATATGTTTTTTTTTTGCACACTTGAATGTAGGATGCATAAATGAGTTTTATAGAAAAAGAGGATTCTCATTCATTAGCTAGATACACATTCAAATATATGAAAGTTTTAAGCAAGTACTTCACCATTATTTGACCAGGAGAACGATGTAGGAACCTCTTTAGGGCTACTTAAAGTCGTGCATCCCCAGGTGTCCAAACTAGTTATACCTGCTATTCTTAAATACATATGGATTCATAAACAACTATAAGAATAGAAAATCATGCAAAAATTGTATTTTATTTTATTTTTATTTTTTATTTTTGAATTATGCATATGGAATAAGGTGAGATTTTCATTCATTAGTCAAATGCACACATAAGTGTATAAAAGTTATAAGCAGACACTTCACCATTATTTGACCAGAGGAATGAGATATGAGCCTCCTTAGGGTTACTTAAAGTCGTGCGTCCCCGGGTGTCTAGACTAGATATACCGGCTATCTTTAAATACTCATGAGTGTACAAATAACTATAAGAATGAAAATCATACAAGAATTGTATTTTGATTTATTTAAACATGTGAGCTAAAATTCTATCTAAATTCTAACATGGATATACATAAGAATAAACCCAAGCAAATGTTGTGTCCTTTTCAATTGAACTATACACTTGTTAATATTCATATCCTTATATAAATTCATGAATATTAAAGAAAAGAGAACTTTATATCGCATGATCTAAGATGTAAGCACATACAAGCTTATAAATGCTTATAATTATCATTACTCCATGTGCTATAGTTGATTTATATACATTTAAAATAATTTTCTATTTAATAGTGATAATAGCCACACATATTTTTAATTAAGTCAACACATGCAAATTTGACATAAAGGAAACCATTTATTTTAATTGATTTAGGAAGAAATGAATGCATGACTACAAGTGTCATATAATATTTTAATATGATTGGAAAGAAATAAAGAAACACAAGCATATAATTTCATTCAATCCAACTAATTTCTAACGATAATAACATTAAATAAGCATATTTAAGATAAGCCAAAAATTTTTAAAGTCACTTTTGATTTTATGTTTAATTTGATTTAAGAGAGATGTGAGAAAGAGATTCTAATCCTAATCCCATTCCCCATATGTGTGAATTAGTTTGATTTAATAAGGAGCAATTAGATGATTTTTATGGAATGATTAAGTTAAGCAAATGAATTGAAAAGTAAATTAGCAATGCTCCTATGAAATGAAAGGGGCCTAATGCAATTAGCTCATAATTATTTAATAATTAGGCTTAAGAAACCATTTTAATTATTTTCATGATTTTATCACATATGTGAGCTAATCATAATTTCATTAAGCTTCTTTAGGTTCTTGAACACCTAAAGCTCTACCTAAGATGGATTAAGAAAAAAAGTAGATTTGATTAGCTTTTTCAAATCAATTAAACCAAATAATCCATTAATTCACCTCTAAAAGAGAGACTAATATTTGAAGTGGATGGATTAAGGAAAGGTAGGGAAAGAGGTCCCCAACTATTTTCATAAGCCAACCACTAGAAGCATGATTTAATATGATTTAAATTTCAGTTTATTTAATTAATTTTCTAATTAGTTAATTAATTAATAATTAGGATTTTAGTTAAAAAGAGAGGGAAAATTAGAGAAAGGATTAGGAGGGAGGCTCCAATCCACTTCTTTAAGTCTCCTTACTATTCAACAGTGATTAGGGAGTCCAAATAATTAATTAATCAACATTCATATGCTTAATCATCTTTTAATGAAGTTAAGAGGGTAATTAGGGCTTAATTAATTAATCCTCCTAATTTTATAAGTAATAAATCCCTAGAAAATTAGAGGAGGCAGAAGTCATCCTCTCAAACATTTTCAAAAATTTTGGGATCAATCACTTGAGAGATTAGAGAGTAATTAGGCTAATTGGGTTTTTGATTAAACCCTAATTAGGCTATATTTACTGTTCAAAATCTATTGAAAATATTTTTACTAAATTCTTCTCAGAAATACCTTTAAAATGAGCTATTCTTTTATATTTTTCTATAATTAGTTATGAATTATGGTAGATTTAGCCTAAAAAACACATTAATTAACCCTAATTAAATCCCACTACACATTAGTGCGTGACATAATTTTCACATGATGCCATGGGATTGGTTATTTAAGTTGTCACATTTACGCACTGTGTTAGCTGGCGGCAGACGCGACATTGATCCCCGGCGCGGATCAAACTCGAGGCATAAAGGGAGAAATCTCATTTGATCTAATGTGACTTGATTACGATCATCTATCCTAATCATGCAAAATGCACAACCCGTGATCCTCCTTCTCATGAGCGATGAATGTTAACATTCATCCACCAGGGATCATTCATTTCAAGCTCATCCGAGCTTGGATGAACTTCAAAATCGACCCACACCATCAAGGGAAGGAGACGAGCACATCCAATGGTCAAGATCGCATGCAATAAATTTTTTTTTGAAATGACCAACCACATTTAAGCTAGAGATCGGTTTTCATGGAAATACCTCACCAGAGCTATGACCGGTGGCTCTCACGCTTAAGGAAGCTTCACCTAGTTAAGGCGATGCCCTGTTAATCAGCAAGAGCCTTGATTTGGTGTGAATTTCTTTGGAGACCAAGGTCCTCCTCCCTAACATTCGGCTTTGATCGAACTTAAACTTGGAGTTGATTTGGAACTCAGGAAATGATTTGGGTGGCCTTGACGAGGTGTAGTGATGGTGTAGATGAGGAATTTGATTGAAGTGGGGTATTGGTGAAGTTAAAATCACAAGTGACTGCTGACCTCCATGTATGAGCCATAAGTCAAGTATGGGCTCCGAAAATTTGCCATCGACTGCTTCGATGAAAAGAGTAGTTTTAAATGTTGGAGAAATTTTCAGAAGGAATATGGAATAGTAGATAAGACACTACTTAGAGATTTCATCCTCATTTGGTGAGAACTTTAGATGTAGTTCCATGTTTCCTATAGGCGCAAGCCCCTATAGTTAATTACCCCTCTCAATTAGTGAGAGAGAACTTTTGATTAAGGCTTGTCATTAGATCGCTTAATGCATAGCGTATAGTAGCAGCATATGGAGTTTCAAAATTTAGATTATGAAATTCATCATTTCAGCTTAAACTAGATGGTTGGGGAAATGATGACGTGCCCGATCTATATCCCATGGTTAGTCATCACAGGTCTCTGTCTACTTGGTCGGTGGATTAACGTGAAGGATTCTCATAAGCAACACATGGGTTACATTGTCCAAGAAATTCTTCTAGACCTGGGGTGGTGTTTGTCTAAGGAGATAGGTTTAAGTCTATCTTTGCTGACAGAGGGCTGTTTTTCCTATCAAGTATACCCTATGATTCACAACTCAAAGGGCAAAGCCATTGGGGAACATACGTGCTATGATCGTGATCATAATATTATGAGGGTTGGTCGAGGGACTCTTCACTATCGTGGAGCTTATTGGCTAAGCCACACAGTTAGAGGACACGTGCCACGTCCTTATTGATGTGAGATTGATTGAGAGTGAATATTATAGAACACTTGATTTGACATTGGCTCCTTTGTGAGCTAGAGTTTTCTTAATTTGCCATCCTTGATAAATAGTTATGGAAGGTGGATAGATTGAATTTTGATTTAAGTTTTTAATGATAGAATTCCACTTAAGAGTTTCAGATTGCTACTTAATTTAATTTGAAAATTTGATTAATTTAAATATATTTAAGAGTTTTAGATCCTGTCAACTCTATTTAGGCTATAGGATTAGATTCTATCACTGATCAATTTTTTTTTTTGATTTGAAACTCTCATTATAAGTTTTAGGTTTTGTTAACTTGGCACCAGTCCTTTGACTAAATCCGTAACCCACAACATCCTTGACACTTGAATTTAAGCATTGACAATAAGGATCTGGTGTATAGTAATTTTAGATAATTTTATGTTTGAATTAAGAGGTTTGATTTCATATTTGTCATTTAATTCTAACTTTAGCCTACACAGCCTTTTTAGACATTAAAATTTACACTTGAAATCTCTATGTCCGGAATGGTGTTTTAGCAGATAATTTCACTAATTTGATTTAGTTGATTTTGGAAATCATAATTAGAATAAAATTCCTTAATTTTTGATCAAAAGAAGCCCTATGATTTCTATAGATTTTGATTTAATATCGCCTTCTGTCTGCTTGTATAAATGGTTGCAGATCCGGTGGCGATGAAGGAATTTTGGAGCTATATGTTCAAAGGATAATTTAATTTGTTATTTTAAAAGAAGATTTAGTCCTAAAAGCAATTCTCATTTTACCATTATTTTATTCAAATTTGTTTTTACTCTTTTTTATTCAAATTGGTTTTCCCTCTCTTTTATTCAAATTTAATTTTCCCTTTTTTATTCAAATTGGTTTTCCCCCTCTTTTATTCAAATTTTATTTTCCTCTTTTATTCAAATTTGATTTTCCCTCTTTTATTGAAAATTGATTTTCCCTCTTTTATTCAAATTTGATTTCTTCCCTCTTTTATTCAAGTTTGATTTCCCCCTCTTTTATTCAAATTTTATTTCTTCCCACTTTTATTCAAATTTGATTTCCCCCTCTTCTTTTTTTAAACAACCCATCCACTACCTCTTCTAATTTCTATAAATAAGGCCAAGAGGGTGCCTCCTATTCTATTCTATTTATTTGAAAGGTTAGAGTTAGGAAATTTAAAAGGGAGCGGTTAGGAACTTGTGCTTCATCCTTTTTTTTTTTTAGATAATTTTGTAAGTACTTTTCACTCTTCTTTTTTATTTTGTTTGCTTTTATATCTGCCGTATGTCATTTTACTTTCCCCCTCTTTTTTCTAAGCTAAAGGCTTTAATTTTGTTTTCCATCATCCCAGGTGGGGTGTATCGAGGGTATTTTGGCTTACTTTGCAGCCCTCTTGAGCATAATGAGGTGTCTTCGCGACCACACCAGTTTTCATCTCGTTCTTATCTCAGCCTGGCCTTCAAATCATAAGAAACATAATATATATATATATATATATATAATATAATCATCCCTCTTCTTTTTTTCTAGGTCTGGAAATTAGATAAAATTTCGGCAGTATTTCATCTAGGGGGAGCTACATCTAACAAGTGTTGGCTTACTCAACTCTGGCGTGGCAGTGGTCTCTCATGATACCAACTATTTTTTCATCTCGTAGTGCCCTCTTGAGCACAACGAGGTGTTCAAACTTGCAAAAAAATGCAAACATATATATATATATATATATCGAAAAAAGAATTCACCTCTTGACGATGTTCTACCCCAATTTTGCGGCGAAGTAGAGGTAGGAAGGCTAAAGCATGGAATGCGATGTCGAAAATCAAAAGAAGAATTTGCCTATTGACGATGTTCTTCCCTTGATTGCGGTGAAGCAAAAAGTGGAAGGGAAAAAAGTGAGGAATGCGACATTGGAAATCGAAAGAAGAATTCACATCTTGAAGATGTTCTTCGCCCAGTTTGCAGTGAAGTGAAAAGTGAAAGTATTACGGGGAGTGCGACGTCGAAAATCAAAGGAAGAATTCACCTTTTGACGATGTTCTTCCCTCAATTGTGGTGAAGCAAAAACTGGACGACTTTAGTGAGGGGTGCTATGCCAAAAATTGAAAGAAGAATTTGCCTCTTGATGATTTTCTTCTTCTGATTGTGGCGAAGTGAAAATAGGAGAGCTAAAGCGAGGAATGCGACATCAAAAATTGAAAGAAGAAAATGTTCTTCCCTTCGACAAATGTAGGATGAGTAAAAGGTTCTGAAGGTTGGATGGGCCAAGTTCTTGGTGATGGCCTAACTATAGCTAGTGGTAATGTAGGAAGGAGGTTAGTGGCAGCGTAGGAGGGAAGGAGGTTGGTGGGCCGTGGGCTAGTGGAGTGGGCCGGCGGGAGCCATTTACGGGTTGTATGGTGAAGGTGGGTTCGTGTGGATCAGGTCCAGTTCCAGAACACCGAATCTGTTACCGTCGAAAAACCGATTAGGTGTGAAATAAGCGGCAACAATTTCAAAAAATGGGCTGCAGTTTGGTTCTCGAGCAGGAAAGCGGGATAGCGTTTGAGTCAGAGTCACGGGGGTCCTGTGCCAGCGGCCGCGGATCGCTTGGGTATGGTCGGCCTGCGTGTGATGGACTTACGTCGGATCAGGCCGGGCATTTTTTTCGGGTGTGGATGATGCGGCAACATGACCGGAGGGATCATGATGGCGGGTCTGAATGCGTCAAAATATACATGTCTGCGGAAGTGGAAGCCTGGAGGAGTCGTGGGTCCTCTCGCTAGATCGTGGTCGTAGGTTCTGCCCAAGAGAGGCAGTGCGATCCAGGCAGGTTGTGGGACTCCTGTGCTCAGTCTGATGGGTGGCCGGGCTCAGTCAATGGTTGGCCGTGGATGCAAGCGAAAGCAGGTTCTTGCGGAGGTTTTAGGCGTCAGCAGAGCTTCAGCGGATGTTTTGGCATGTGGTGGACGATTTCATGGGGCAGTCTTGGTGGGTGTTTTGCATGGAATAGAGTAAATCAGAGATCACGGCCAAAGCATGGGAAATTAGAGAGAGAGAGATTTTTTACCTCTTCTTGGACATGAGAGGGGAATGCAAGAGAGAGAATCATAGGAGAGAATGAGGAGGGAATGGGGGGAGTCGGTTGGAACCTCCCCTTTTTTGCTTTTATTTTTTTACAATGTTTTCAGAAAATTGAAAATAGGAGGGAACGATTGGGCATGGGGGGTAATTTGGGAATTTTTTTAATAAAATTTGAATTTATTAAATGGTTTTAATGTGGATTTTACACCGGTAAATGCACATAATCAATATATATATCAATTTAGGGTAATTCTATTATTCTGAATGCAATGATGTAGTCCATTTCATGATCGGAGGCCATTTGATTTAAGCTGACACTAAATTGAGTCCATTTCAGCTCAAAATGCTCGTCGCCACTTTCGACCGCTCGATTTTCGCACATACTCATTTGAATTGAGTACGAATAGTCATACTTGATAGATTTTAGTATTTTGAAGCCAATGACATGATCAATTTCATGAATAGAGATTGTTCGAATATCATCGTAGCTTCCTGACTTTGATATGCACATCGACACATTGATAACTCGAGCACATAATCGATTGATCATTAGATTTTGCAATATTTATATTTTGATCAATTTTGACATTCTGAACGCGTTGGCAATGTCAGTTTGCAGATTTTGCAATATTTTCAGGGACAGACAATGCATTTTGAGCCTCAATTTGTGCACTGTCATCTCTGAAGTCCATCAAATTTGACTTATGGGCTTGTCTTGATTTATGACACACATATGGAGGTCAACAAATTCCCCCCAATAAATGTGATTCACGCATGGAGCGAGTCATGTTTGTTGAAAATTGGTTGACCTTTTGGGCTGACCATAGAACTTGGATCATTTCGACTTTGATTGTGATAGCTTATGGACTTTGATAGGATTTATCATTAGTATGATGCCTTATTCAGGACATACTATGATGGGCCGATTTGTCATGTCGACTTATCAAATGTAGAGTTCTTACACCATCTACTGATACTTTTCTTTGAAGATCTCTTTCTTTTATGTCATTGTAGACTTGAGTTTCCTCGAACCCTAGTTTCGTGCTTGGTTGGGTTTGATGGAGGAATTGATTTGCTTGTTTTGATGAAGGACTCCACTGGGGAATCAGTTTATCCGTGCTTGGTCGAATTTGAAATTCCTTCTATCCTAGCTTTGAGCTTGACGAACTTGATGAAGGATTGACCTGATTTGTCAATATTGACTTGCCAGAAAGTGTATGTATGTCATGAATCCTATGCTTGCTACTTTGACGAATTTGTTGGAGGATACATATAGATGACCCAGTCTTCTGGCTTATATAAGGTCAATATTGAGTTATTAGTCTAGCAATGTGTGCTTTAACAGACTGAATAACCATAAAATTTTTTTAGTTCGGTCATCGGCTTTGTTTGAACTATGGAATTGCTTCCTCGGTCATGTGCTTTCTGCTTTGATAGAGTTGATGAGGAGATTGGCTTTGATCTGTGCTTTGAGCTTGATTAGATCATTTGAGAATATATTGAAATATCACATTGCGGTAATATGAAGATTGATTTGATCGAAGTGAGTGTTTCCTATTGCCTTGATCTATCGATCAAGTAGAGAGATCTCTTAGATCCTAGTTTCTTGTAATCACTAAGCTGGATCTGGTTTGAGATTGAACAACTATCATTATTGAACTGATGAGCGGGGGCTCTTTCACTGCGGCCTATTTCTTACAGCTTGTTGAGTGTGGAGAGCATCAGCAACTCAGCCATATTTGGGCTTGTTGAGTTTGGCCTTTATAACCTACTTGAGTCTTCAACTTAATCTGTAGTGGTTGATGGTTTTGTCATCGGACTGACGAACGGGGGCTCTTTCACAGCAGTATTTTCTTGCAACTTATTGAGTGAGGAGAGCGTCAACAACTCGATCATTTGTAGGCTTGTTGAGTCTAACCTTTAGAACCCATCCATGCCCTAGACTTCAGGATATTGAGGTTGATGTTTCTCTAACTCAGTTGATTGAAGCTTTAGAAATTAGGAGATCTTCTGACTTGATCTCCAGAATTTGGTAAATCTGGGGGATAAATATTTTGACATTTATGGTTGTCTTTTCATGCACAAAAATAGATTCTTTTTTGCTCCTGGAAGAACATACAACTTAATAATGATAATTATAGATATATTCAAGGATTTTGGTGTAATGCTCGATGTCAACCTAAATTAGAATATATTTTAGGATTTCATCTTATGGCACGATGTCGACTCAAATAGACTTAATATAAACTAAAAAAAATGCCCTGTATTGTAGGGGGACTTCTAAAGTACATTTACGAGAATTTTCAAGATGAAAATATACAAATACATTCATATTTGAATTGATGTACTCTAAATGATATTTTAATATATAACAGTGATTTCATCTGTATATAAAAATCTAAAAATGCCCATTAGGGATCTCGGCATTAAGCACGATGTCAACCTAAATAAATATACTAAAAAAATGCCCCTATATTGCAGGGGGATTTCAATTATACCTCGAGAATGTGGTTGTCAAGTATAGTACTTTTTCAAGTATCGACCATTAATTGGTGGCATTGGTCTTTCATTCTTTAAGTCGATGAGTTGGTATGCCCCTCCTTGGTATACGTTTTCAATGACAAAAGGTCCTTTCCAGTTAGGCTCAAATTTGCCACCAAATTTTTGATTAGGAATAATTGACATTCTCAGCACCAGGACCAATTCTTCTTTTTGGAATGTTCGAGGCCACACCGTATGGTCAAAAGCCCTGGACATCTTTGCTCGATAGACTTCCAGATTTTGATGAGCTTGCAATCTAACTTCATCAAGTGCATCGAGTTCTTCCATTCTTAGATGGGCATTTTGATCTTCAGTTAGACTGTATTGGATGGCTACTCGAAGTGAAGGTAACTCAACTTCGAGCAAAAGAACTGCTTTAGTACCAAATACTAATGAATGGGTGGCTGTTTCTTGTAGGTTGATATCCATAGAGCCTCTACTAGCTTGGTATGCCATTCTATCTTATTTTTAGTGAGAATTTTCTTGAGCAGTTTAACCAATGTCTTATTGAAAGCCTCTGTCAAATGATTTGCTCTTGGATTATATATTGAAGAGTATCGTCAATCAATTTTGTGTCGATCGATGAATCTATAAATCTTTGCACTTTTAAAGGCTGCGCCGTTATCAAAAATTATTTGGTTTGACACTCCAAATTTATAGACTATATTATGCATGAAGAAGTTGATCAATTGGTGAACTTCTTTAAATGGAGTAGCCTCAACCCAGAGAAATAATCGGTCGTTGCTAGGTTGAAGCGATGTCCGTACGACGATTGGATCAATTGGTCCAATTACATCGTACACACAAATGGCGGGATGCTATTGTTGGGTGTAATGGATTTGGAGGTTGATGGATGAGATTCCTATGTACTTGACACTCATGACACTTCTTAGCATGATTAATGCAATATTTCACCATAGAAGGCCAATAATAACCCATCTTTTTGATCTTTACTACCATCTTGGGACTTGACTGATGTGCACCACAAAATCTTTCATGAACTTCAACCATCACTTTGCTAGCTTCATCTACACCTAGGCATCGTAGCCATATTTGTTCAAAGGATCTACGATATAAAGTGTTGTTGATGAAAGCATAGCATAGCATTCTCTTTTCGATTTGAGTTGCGAGTGATTTATTACTTGGTAATTTGCCTTCTTTAAAGTAGTCGATAAAGGGTTGCCTCTAATCATGTGGCTCTTCTACCGTAAAGGCTTCACACTACTTTTCTGAGGTAATGTCATTCTTAGCTCTTCTTGGTATAATATTTTGTTGATCTTGGGGAGTATGAGGAGCAACCTGAGTCACATCATACTGTGTCAAATTTTATAACCCCTCTACCTGCTGGGATTGATACTTTATTGGCTCCAGGATTGGTCGAGTAAATATGATGATCATGATATAATCACCATTCATACTCACCATTTCCTTAGCTAGTTTTGCTAAGCAGTCGGCTTTGCTATTCTCAGATTGAGAGGCTCGAGTTAGTGTGAAATTTGGTATCTGCTTCTTTAGCTCAAGAACTCTCTTATGATAGAAAGCTAACTCAAGCTTGTTAATTCTATAGATGCAAAGTACTTGATTTATAATAAGCTGAGAATCACCAAAAATATGCAAGTTGAATACATGAAAATAACACCCTGCTTCTTCATATTGACTTCATATTAGTTCTTGGCTCGATTATCTTATATCCCTCTTGAATGAATGATTCTCTTGCTCTTGAAATTTAGATGTTGGACTTGTTTGATCGATGAGGGTATATTTCCCAAATTTGTGATTTTTCTCTTTCATAAATGAGCATAATTTGCTCATTGGACAAATCATCATTAAGAGAAGAGTCCATATGGATAGGATGTGCAGCTGGAAAATATGTTAAGACTTGTCCCTTCATTACTTTCTGTGAAACATATGTGATATCAAATTGCAAAAGCAATACTGCCCATCTTGCCAAATGACCTATCAATGCTAGTCTTATCATCAAGTACTTCAGTCGATCGATCCTTGAGATGAGGGTAATCTTGTGAGATAATATATAGTGGCAAAGCTTTTGGACTGCAAAGATAAGTGCCAAATAGTGCTTCTCTATCAGAGAGTATCTCATTTCTGCTCTAATCAACCTCCGACTGATATAATAAAGAGCATTCTCTTTATTTTCTTCATTGTGTTGTGCCAACAATTCCCCGAGAGCCTCTTCTAATGTAACTGTGTATAGAATGAGGGCTTCCGGAATAGGAGTCATGATTGGTGGATTTAACAAGTAGCTTTTAATGTTATTGAAGGCTTCTTGACACTCTTTGTCCCACTAGAATGGTGCGTCCTTATTCATTAACCTTGCAAATGGTCGATATCATCCTGACAAGTTTGATATAAATCGATGGATGAATGCGAGTTGTCCTTGTAAAGAACAGAGTTGATGCAAACTCTTTGGTGGATGCATCTCTATAATTGTCTTGATTTTAGTAGGATCAATTTCAATACCTCTGTGATGTACAATGTACCCCAGGAATTTTTTGGAGGATACCGAATGCACATTTTAAAGGATTCATCTTGAGATCATATTTTCTGATTCTCTCCAATACAATTCTCAAGTCTTGAAGTGATTTTTCATGATTTATTTTTTCACCAAATCGTCAACATAACATTCCACCTTTTGATGAATCAACTCATCAAAAATACGTGTCATGGCTCTTTGGTATGTAGCTCCAGCATTTTTCAAGCCAAAGGGCATGACCGTGTAACAATAGATGATAATAGGTATTCTGAACGATGTATGCTTTTCATTTTCAGGTGCCATTTTGATTTGGTTTTATATCCATCCATGAATGAGAACATGTCATAGTTGAAAGTGTTGTCCACTAATAGTTCTAATATTGGAAGTGAAAAGTCATATTTTGGGCACGCTTTATTTAGGTTCCGGATGTCAATGCAGAGACGAATTTGGTCGTTCTTCTTTCTAACTGAGACAATATTGGCTATCCAATCTGCATACTTCACTTCTTGGATGAAGCCTGCTTCAATTAGTTTTTTAGTTTCTGTAATTAACTATTTTTCAATCTCCAATCTCATTCGCCTAGGAGCTTGCTTAACGGGCATTGCATCTGGTTTAATAGCTAGTTTATGAGCGCTATCAGGATAAGCAGGCATTTTAGAATATGTCAGAAAAGTAATCCTTGAATTCATAAAAGCATTTTTTAGCTCTTCAACTTTCTCCAGGGAAGATGAAAGTTGGACATGGATCATCGACTCTAGGTTGACTTCTTTAAGTTCATCCATAGTAGCTATTTATCCACCATCTTCAAGTTCTTTAGGTGCAAATTTCCACTTCTTCACCATTTTTAAGAAGAATTTCATGGGAATCATCTTCTTCATCACTGAGAGTTTCTACCTCAGCTTCTATTATACTATAACATGCTATATCTTGATGAGATTTATGGATGAACCCCAGACCTTTAGTGGTAAACCTATTACTTCTTTGTGATGTTTGAGGACTTCTTTGGCTCCACATCTTATTAAAAATTTGAGTCCTATGTTTAGTAGTTCCGATATGAACTCTAAGCTTATGCATCATTCTTCGCAACTTCTATGGATAGTATATTGGTACTCTTGTTGGCACTTTCTCATTAGAATTTTCATGTTGAGTAGGTTGTTCAAAATTGTAAGGCTGAGACTCTTCAGATTTGTAAAATTGAGTCTCTGTTTTGCCACTCTCACTCAACGATGGCACATAGAATGTTATCAATTTTTCAATATTCTGAACCTTCAATGGAGTGATTTCTTTGAAGCACTATTGAGGGATGGGTATAATTTTGAGTGAGTCATCTGACTCTGCCAAGTGAGCTATCCTCCTTGATACAGCCATATAACTCTACTTTCATAAGTAGATTCAAAATCATAGTATGAATCAGAATCACTTATTTCATACTTTCTTGCTTTTCTTGAGCTTATAAGTTCTCTTAGGTTTGATGTATTTCTTTGCACTTAATCAAGTGCTTTAGGGAGTCGAATTGCCTTCTTTCTTCCTCCTTTACGCTCTTTCATTTTGTGAAATTTCTTTAGTTCAAGAAGTGGACTACTTCAAAAGGCTTTGTTGGCTTAGGCTCTTTGAGGATGAAGTACTTTGCATCTTCATAGATTTTTTCATTGTGAGAGAATGGTTGTAGGTTATTTGAATTCTTCTCCATCTTTAGATACTTCATACATTGATGCATAGTTGATGGGACCATGCCATACTCATGCGACCATGGCCGCAAGAGCTCTAAATGATGTATCGACATTGATTACATGAAACTTGGCTTCTGTATATAAATCCTTGAATTTGAGCACGAGAATAAAAGAACCCAAAGTTTTCTGCCATTTTTCATTAAAGTCATAAAGCATCAACTTATCTCTCCCAAGATGTTGGATTTCCAGTGATAATCCTCTTAATACCTTCAAACTCATAAGATTGTTGGAAGAACCTAGATCAATCAATATTCGACTGATCGAGATGCCACCACTCTCTACATTAACATAAAGAGGATGGTTGTGATCTACCATTCCCAATATAACCTTTTCTTTAGAAAATGTGATTATTGGGGGATCTTGAGTTTGCAATACTTCAGTCATGCATTTTTCAGCAAAGTAAGCTTCATAACTCTCCAAATCTTTGAGAGCTTGTATCAAAGTTTCTTGAAGGTCTTTTGACATCAAGAGAGCCTCGTACACACTCAGTTGTGCAGGAATATTTCTTAGATATGATAGAATATTATAATCTATCTTCTCGCTTGATTTAGGCTTCACTCTAAAATTTTTGGAAATAATATCCTCGTTGACTTCAATTTGCTTGCTTTTATCTTTATCTGCATTTTCCTTCTTTTATGAAGGTGGTAAGACTTTACCATTTCTCAACTGAACTTGAATAACTTTGTCTCACTCAGATTCTTCTGAAGATGTAGTTTCTTCAAGTTCCCTTCTTATTCTAGAAGATTGGCCAAAAGGGTTAGACTCATTTTTCAACGTCATACGTTTCATACATGATAATATTGATGAGTCCGACTCTTCTCCGTTGGGAAAACATAGATCTTCATTTGAACTGTTGTTATCTTGTTGGGTCATTAAACAAAATTCCAACACTAGCTCCTCAGACACTTCTTGCTTTCCTGATAAACATTTTGATGGGTTGGTCGAGTTTGTCTGACTACCCTATCATCTGGGTAGATGTTGAAGAATATATGACATCATCGATGATTCAACATGTCTCTCTCGTTGGACTCACATTATCTTCTTCATCGATTGACAATTACAAAGTTTAGGCATGAAGTCTGCAAGCATAAATAGCTATCTTACCAGATGATACTCTAGATTATTAATGATCTTTTGAGTTGTAGTTCTCTTCTTGATCTTCTTTTTTTCTTTTGATTTAATAGGCTTGCAGCTTGGCCGCTTCTTTGTGACAAAGTAGCCTTATCAGAATCTGTGAAGCCCAAATACTTGGTTTAGGCATCTCTCTTAAGTCTAATATAGGTTCAAGTGGTGATTTCCACTTAACACTAGGGACGTCTTTTAGCTGCTTTAGCATCTTCATGCTCTTTTTAGAAACCACTGTTTGCCATTCTTCAGTATGAACTGATTTCTCCTTCTGTTTGTCATTGCTAGATATTATGGAAGAGGACGTAATCATCCTTGTAGACTCTCTTTTTAGGGTTAGAACCATTGTCGGATAGGATATGTAAATTCACCTGTTGATATTCCTTTTTTATGTGAAGACATAATAGTCTTGATAGGATGGTGGTGATTATGATAGGGATAGTAGTTTGGATTATTGACTTCTTTTTTAATTTCGTAATTATGTCTTTGACTTTTAAAATAATTTGTCTTTCTTCTTTTTCTCTTCTTAAGAGATGGTGCATTTCATCATCTCTTGTTGCTTATTTTGGATGCTCACCACCACTTGGAAAAGTCTGAGCTTTGTCATTACCTCCTAATACTAATTTTGGTTATGGATTAGAACAAATAAGCTTTTTACCCTTATCATCATTATACACCAACTACTTTCCTTTATCCATGTTGTATATCACCCGGTTTTCACCATTTGAGCTATAAGAAGTTGTGCGAGTTTCATTTCTTCTTGAGTTTGAAGATTTGTTTATCTTTGCTTTATCTGCATAGACTTCAGACTTAGGGCGATTCAACTTTTTGAATTTAGCCACCATCGAACAAGTCCACGGAATGTTGCGATGCCATGCATAGAAATGGTGCCATTTTATCATCCATATTGCTAGTTAGCAATTGGATCACATGTTCTTCTTCCAATTGTTGCTTTCTTCATACTTAGGTTGTGTCGACTTATGAATTTTATCAGACTCATCTTTCCTCCTTTTTTAGCAAGGCAAGGTCGATTGTGATTTTCTCATTCTTGGTGAACCTCTTCACAAATATAGTCTCTAATTCAGCTAAAGTTTTAACTAAATCATTTAATAATTCTGCGTACCATTCAAAAGTAACTGAAGTTAGGCTACTGATGAATTGATGGAAAAACAGTGCATCATTCCCTCCTGTGTTACCACAAGTAGCCTTAAATTGAGCTAGATATTGCTTTGGATTACCAAGCTTGCTGAAAGTATTAAATTTCAGAATTGGGTAACCTCTCAGGTGCAACACTTGGTCATATTTAGTTGGGTAAGGGATACCCTTACTCAGCTTTTTAGCCTGCTCTTAGGCTATGACTGCCTTTATCTTTTCATTGCTTATTATTTCTAGCTGAGAAGCTATTATAATTCTCAGTGTGCTAGCCATATTTTGAATTATCGGCTAGAGAGGTGTTTGGTTAACTTCATTCCTTGATTCATGCATATCATGTACTACAAAAGCTTGAAGTACCATAGTGGTTGATGGTATAGAAGTTGCATTATTAGCTGTCTGTTGATTAGCAGACAAAATAGGCGTTGCACTTGATGTGATATTATTATGTAACATCTTTATCATGATGTTCATTTGTACCATCATATCATTCATTTTGGTACCAAGTTGTGCAATCTCCTTATCTTTGACCTCCATTTGACGCTGCATTTTTTTTGCTCTCTAGCTAGCGCCATGACATCAATCAGTATAGGCACTTTTTCTTCTTCTTCTATTTCTTGTTGTTGCTCTACTCTTTGCTCATTTTTAGGGGAAGAACTTGATTGTCTTTCTCCTTGTGCATTTGTAGAAATAGTTATTGCTGGGACTGTATGACGACGCTGATTATAAAAGCGTGTACCAGGTAGATCATTTCCTAGTTCAACCATATAGGCAGCCTCAACTCCCATGATCTCTTTCTCATTCTTGTCTTCTTCTTCTTCATCTTTAGCAAAGATCGAAGATTCATCCTCTATTTGCTTCTGTGAAGACTCTTCTTTGTAAGCGTTAAATTCAGGTTCAGATTTCCTGGATTTGCATTGCTGCTGATGATGCTGAGTGGGGAGTTCGTCTATATCTCTGACCATATAGATGACTTCTATTTCCATAGAATCTTCTTCATTAGTTTCTTCTTGCACATGAATTTTTTATCAATGTTTCCAGTGGATCTCTTGTTCAGTGTGCATAACAAGTACCTCTTCTATTAAATAACCATGATCAAAGTCAACCTTCTCTTGTGGGGGTGAAATTGATTGATGATGGGATCCCCTAGAGGATTCTCCAGGGTGTCGACGATCATATCTTTCATTAGTGATATCCCTTCTTTTGGGTATCCACTTATGATGAGTTGATTTTGAGGCAGATTTCTGAGTATATGTGTTAGATGTCACACCTCTTCCATTCTTCAAAGTTTTATTATAGGGCCTTGGCCTTTATATCTACTTATCCTTTCACCGTGACCTTTCAATAGTAGATTCTTGGACACAAAGTCCAAGTGTCACTTCGATGCTCACCATGCTGCACTAGGCTCACCGCCGCCAACCAAGAGATTGTAATTTTCTTGGAGCTTAGATTTTCCATCACCACATGCCTCTGAAATCTTTTTTTCATTAGGCCTCTATCCTTGGCTACTTTGAGAACTTTATGTATCCTGGCAGACAATGTTTCAGGCTGTCTCCTTTGTGGTGGTGGAGCTTGACATGGCTGGTTCTTCTAGAAGACTACTTTACTTCACCAGTAGAGCTATTCCTCTTTACCCACTTCAGATTGTCAAAGTTATTGTGGGTAGGAATACTTGCCTCCATCAACAGTATCGTTTACTCACTAGGTCATTCAAAGGGGATATGCTGAGCCCTCAGCTTAACATTTTTCCTTCTTCTCTATCTTCTGGTTAATTTTTTTCATGATGAGGAAGCTTCATGATCATGCTTTCCGGGTACAAAAGGTTTAGTCGGCGCAGCAGCTGTACCACAAGGAATTAAAGACACAGTTTTCCCACTGATGATTCTTTTCATCACGGGAGTTTCAGATTGACCTAGTCTTTTCAAAATTGAAGTTCACTATCAGGAGATATCCTTGACAGCGGTTGGCTGTTGAACTAGTTGGCGCATATGGCTAGTAGGAGCTTCAGTAACTTGAGGCCTTCCAGCATGGCCTCAGATTAATGTACCACGGGTCGATACTTCAGGAGTTGCGGCTACGATAGCCAGGAAATTCAAGCTACCAAATTGAAGTTAACATCACCTATGTTGATGATGAGTAGATGTTACACGACCCAAATTGAATGAAAGGAGTGCTTTGTAGATCCATTTCTGCAAAAGTGAAAGATGGAGATTAGTAATTAGCAGTTATTATTTCACCCCATACTTCCAAGATGTAGAGGTGCTACAGAATAAAATAATGGTACAATAAAGATATACTCTACAAAATGATTCATTCTACATAGAGCCTCATATTGCATTTATTACACACTTAAATCACCATTTTGTTATTTTGAATTTTCAAAAATTTTATTGTTATTATAGCACATATATGACTAGTCAAAGATGGAAAGAGAATCATGCCCCTAGCAGAGTTGCTAGAAATCTGTGGGCTTCAAAAATTCGCCACCGACCTCTTTGATAAAAAGAGTAGTTTTAAATGTTGGTAAAATTTTTAGAAGGTAGATGGAATAGTAAATAAGACACTACTAAGAGATTTCATCCTCGTTTGGTGAGAACTTTAGATGTGGTTCCAGGTTTCCTATAGGAAAAATCCCCTATAGTTAATTACCTCTCTCAATAAGTGAGAGAGAACTTTCGATTAATGATAGTCATTAGATCGCTTAATGTGTAAGGTATAGTAGCAGCATATGGAGTTTCAAAATTTAGATTATGAAATTCATCATTTCAGCTTAAACCGGATGATTGCGAGAATGATGACGTGCTCGATCTAGATCTCATGGTTCTCACATCCGTCAGCCCCTAGTCTCTATGAGGAGGTACCCAACCCAGATGATCCTCATGGCACATGGGTTATGTCATCCAAGATATCCTTGTAGACCTGGGGCGATGTTTGTCTAAGGAGACAGGCTTAAGTCTATTTTAGCTGACAGAGGGAAATTTTCCTTATCAACTATACCTTATGATTCACAAATCAAAGGACAGAGCCATTGGGAAGCATACGAGCTACGATCATGATCATAATATAATGGAGCCGGACTGACCAAACCACCGACGTAGAACTGGTCTAATGTTACATTTGGAGCTATCGCTGCCACACAATTAGAGGACACGAGCCACATCCTTACTAGCGTGAGATTGATTGAGAATGAACATAGTAAAATACTTGATTTGACATTGGCTCCTTTATGAGCTAGAGTTTTCTTAATTTATCACCCTTGATAAATAATTCCGGAAGGTGGATAGATTGAATTTTGATTTAAGTTTATAATGATAGAATTTCACTCAAGCAGTTTCAAATTGCTACTTAATTTGATTTAAAAATTTGATTAATTTGAATAAGTTTAAGAGTTTTTGATCCTGTCAACTCTATTTAGCTGCTAACAAAAGATTAGATCCTATCAACTCTGTTCAGCTGAAAATAAATGGTTGCAGATCCGGTGGCGATGAAGGCATTTTGGAGCTATATGTTTAAAGGATAATTTAATTTGTTATTTTAAGAAGAAGATTTAGTCCTAAAAGCAATTCTCATTTTACCATTCTTTTATTCAAATTTGTTTTCACCCTTTTTTATTCAAATTTGTTTTCCCCTTCTTTTACTCAAATTTGATTTTCCCTCTTTTATTCAAATTTGATTTTTCCTCTTTTATTCAAATTTGATTTTCTCTCTTTTATTAAAATTTGATTTCTTCCCTCTTTTATTCAAATTTGATTTCCCCCTCTTTTATTCAAATTTGATTTCTTCCTTCTTTTATTCAAATTAATTTTCCCATCTTTTTTAAACAACCCATCCATTACCTCTTCTAATTTCTATAAATAAGGCCAAGAGGGAGCCTCTTATTCTATTCTATTTATTTGAAAAGTTAGAGTTAGGACCTTTGAAAGGGAGTGGTTATGAACTTCAGCGGGCTTTCAATCCTGTTTCGATAAATTTTGTAAGTACTTTTCACTCTTCTTTTTATTTTGTTTGCTTTTATATATGCCGTATGTCATTTTACTTTCCCCATATTTTTTCTAAGCTAAAAGGTTTGACACAATTTCGACAGTCTTCCGATGTTATCCCGTAATATTGGGTATTTTGGCTTACTCGACCCTCTTGAGCATAACGAAAGCGGTCTTATGATACCATTCTGAAGTTTTCATCTCATCGTACCCTCTTGAGTACGACAAGGCCTTCAAACCTACAAAAGAATATAAGATATATATATATATATATATATATATATATATATATATATATATATATATATATATATATATATATATATATATATCTATATATAATCATCCCCACTTTTTTCTAAATATGGAAATTAGACAAAATTTTGACAGCATTTCGTCTAGGGATTTACATCTAACAAGTGTTTTACCCAAGACGCCTCTTGAGCGTGAATGATATGTCTCACCACCATAGCTATTTTTCATTTCATAGATCCCACATGTTCTGACATTTTTTAGCACGCTGCAATGCTCGGCAAAGGAACGGGGTTGGGTAGGAAATTGAGAGTGTAAGGCAAGGAGTGCGATGCCAAAAATCGAAAGAAGAATTCACCTCTTGATGATGTTCTTCCCCAATTTTACGGTGAAGCGGAGATAAGAAGGCTAAAGTAAGAAATGCAATGCCAAAAATCGAAAGAAGAATTCGCTCTTGACGATGTTCTTCCCCGATTGAGGCAAAGCAAAAAGTGGAAGGAAAAAAGGTGAGGAATGCGACGTTAAAAATCGAAAGAAGAATTCGCCTCTTGATGATGTTGTTCCCTCCCAGTTTGTGACAAAGAAGAAGTGGAAGGGTTATGGGGAGTGCGACGCTAGAAATTGAAGGAAGAATTTGTCTCTTGATGATGTTCTTCCCCTGATTGGTGCGAAGGGAAATCGAGACGTCTAAAGCAAAGGGTGCTACGCCAAAAATAGAAAGAAGAATTTGTCTCTTGGCGATGTTCTTCCCCCGATTGGGGTGAAGTAAAAATAGGATAGGTGAAGTGAGGAATGCAATGTAAAAAATCGAAAGAAGAATTCGCCTCTTGATGATGTTCTTCCATGGCAAAGAGAAAAAATAGGACAGTAAAAGGTTGGGATGGGATGTGTAGAACGCCAGTTTACTAGTTGATGAGCCATAACAGCGGGCTAGTGGGCTGTAGGAAAGAGGTTAGCAGGTTGTGGGCTAGAGGGAAGGAGGCCAGCGGGTCATCAAGAGCGCTTTATGGTTGTATGGCAGTCGAGTCCATGGGATGGTCGATCGGAAGCAAATGATGTGATCGACAAGGAAAAAGGCAAGGTTCAGCGGTAGGAACAAAAGCAGGGGAAGCGATTTCGGCCGAGCGTGTCTACGGGCGTGTGAGTGGGACGGTCGACAAATGGTCGTGGGACGGTCCCATTATTCGAGCAAATGATGGATCAGGAACGCATGCGGAGCATGGTCTCATGCATCACGGCATTTGGCGCTGTCGGATCAGCGGGCCGGGCGCGATTCACGTGGGATCGCTGATCTGAGCCGGAAGAATGCCGGCGGGTCGGGCGTTCATAATATGGCGTCTGCCGATGATGAGCAAGTGGAGTGTCGCGGGTCCCGCAGGTAATCAATGGGTCGATCAGGGTGATGCGAGATGTGGGTCGGCCGGCTAGCAGGTCTATAAATTACCGAGCATTGCTGGAATGATGGGAAATTATGGAAGTTTTGCGCCAGTGGGATTCGACGATGTTTGCAGATGTGGCTGATGGAACAATTTCTGATGTTCGTGTTTTGGAATGGAGGAAAATGAGAGATTAACCTGGGATGGTCAAATAGGGGAAATGTGAGAGGAGAGGAGAGATTTTTTTTACCGTTTCTTGGACATGGGAGGGGAATGCAGAAGAGAGAATCGTGGGAGAGAATGAGGAGGGAATGGGGGGAGTCTGTTGGAACCGTCCCTTTTTTCTTTTATTTTTTTATAATATTTTCAGAAAACTAAAAATAGGAGGGAACGGTTAGGCATGGGAGGTAATTTGGGAATTTTTTAATAAATTTTGATTTATTAAATGGTTTTAATGTGGATTTCACGTTGATAATTGCACATAGTTTATATATATATATATATATATATATATATATATATATATATATATATATATATATATATATATATATATATATATATATATATATATATATATATATCAATTTAGGATAGTTTCATTATTTTGAATGCAATGACACAGTCCGTTTCGTGATCAGAGGCTATTTGGTTCGAGTCGGTGCCAAATTGGGTCCATTTCAACTCAAAATGTGCGTCGCTGCTTTCGACCAGTCAATTTTCGTGCAGACTCGTCCGAATTGAGTATGAACTATCTTACTTGATAGATTTTGGCATTTTAAAGCCAATGGCATGTTCAATTTCATGAACAGAGATTGTTTGGATATTATCGTAGCTTTCTAACTTCAATTTGCATGTCGACACATTGATAACTCGAGCAATTAATTGATTGATCATTAGATTTTGTAATATTTATATTTTGACCAATTTTAACATTCTGAATGTGTTGGTGAAGTCTGTTCTTCAATCGAAGGTTATTTCAACCATTTTCAGGTACATCTAGTGCATTTTGAGCCTCAAATTGCACACTGTCACCTTCGAAGTCCGTTGAATTTGACTTGTGGGCTTGTCTTGATTTATGACACACATATGAAGGTTAACTTCGAGTTGAGCTCACAATCCAAATTCGATAGACTTCATATTCAATGATGCGCAAATCAGAGCTGAAATGCACTGGATATTATTGAAATTAGTTGAAATGATCTTTGATCGATGAATGGACATTGCCATCATGCTTAAACTGTCAAAATTAATCAGAATATACATATTGCACAATCCAACAGTCTACTAATCAAGAGGTCGAGATGTCAATGCGCCTACATACATATCAGAGTTAGGAGACTGGGATGAAGCTCGAACGACCTCCGTTCATGAAATTGATTATACCGTTAGCTTTGAAATAATGAAATCAATTAAATGAGATTGTTCTCAATCAATTCGAATGAGTCTATGTGAATGTCGAGCGATCAGAAGTGATAATGCATATTTTTGAACTGAAAGTGGTCCAATTCATTGTCAAATTGAACCACACGACCTTTGATTGTGAAATGAACTATGCCATTGCCTTCGAAATGTCAAAATTACCTAGAATATACATCTAATTTGTCTAAGGTTATTGTGCTTAAAATTTCATCAAGCTTTTAGCACATATTTTGAGATAAATCTATGTGATTATCTTCTTATTACATCTAGTCAATGCCTTGGGACTTGTAGTTGTCCTCATCCATAATTAGCCACCCTTGACACCCAATTGGAAGCTGCCACGTCATCCCTCCCATGCCTTCCTTAGCCTTATCCCATATCAGGCTTTTCAATAAAAAAAAAGAACGAACCCCTTTCTCCTTCTGGTGACTCCCATTTTTTCTCCTCAACTCATTCAGTTGGAAGCTCCTAATTTCTCTTCCACAGATCCATGACTTCCATTTATGCTTAATTCAAGTGATTCCCAATGCAGACTTCTCGTGACATTTTAGCCTCATTATGGGTTCCAAACTCCACTCCCTGTCAGCATTGTTGCAACATCGCTGACCATTGCTAGTCCATCACCGTGCATCGCATTAGCCTCATTGCTCCGTGAGCCCATCCACCAATTGTTGCAGCATTTATGTCATATGGTCGCAAGCCCCTCCACTATTCATCGAGTACCCTAGCCGTTACTTCTGGCTGATACCTCATCGATGCCCACATCGTAAATTTTTTTAAGGCTTTAGGAGATGATAGACAACGAATGGAAGGAATGCCTCAAACTGTCACCTTTCAAGCACTTTCTAGTGACTCTCTTGCAGCTCTAAGCATTGGATCATTAGATGATCAGAAGCAAGCTGATGATGCGAGGAGTAACATAGAAACCAGCTTCATGAGAAGTTTAGAAGCTGATGTATGTAAAGCTATTAATCTTTGTAGAAATGGGAATACATTATCTTTTATTTTTTCTGGGCTTCATGCTTGATCTATCGGTAAACATACTAAGGGCCTTTGTAGACTATGAGCAAGTGAAAGCTTTTATTAGTGTTGGTTGTTGTTACAACTTACTCTATGAAGAAAGTTCTTATAAGACAAACTCACAATCTGGTTTCCCACTAAGCGATGGTGCCAAACTGTCTGGGTTAACCCTTGGAAGAAATGCACGTGATCTTGCTTGTTAGAGTGCAGAGAGGTGGAAAAGCTTGATTAAGAATGCCACCCTTCATAATTCTGAGCATGCATTTTGTGCTGCATTTTAAATGGTTTTGGATAAGTATTATCCAGAAGCCATTAGATCAAGTCCATCTATTGGACAACAGGGGAAGTCTTTGTGACACTAGATGATGAGAAGAACAATACAATCTTAGCTGGGTGCAGAAAGTAATATTTGCTTGTTTAAGTTAAAAGATGAAAATAATGTTGGCAATAAATCCTGTGCTATGGAAGCTAATGAAATTGAAGTGATTGAAGAACATCATAATAGCAAAACATTAAAAGAGAATGTATGTGAAAACTCAGGAAGTATTTTTAGAATAACCCTGCTATTATAAAGCATATGATGTAGATCAATCTTTTATAAGATATGATAGATGTGTATTTTCTTAAAAGAATTTAGGAAGTCTAGACTACAATGTCTGGGGTTGGAAATTCTGCAGGATGCCAACTTGTTTGAACCATGGATAAGAGCTAAACCTTTCTTTGTACGAAGATCCCTTCATGCTTAGTAGAGTTGACAGGTTTGAAGAGCCTATTATGCTTAGTAGAGCTAACGAGTAGAAGACTACGACCGTAGTGTCGCAAGACATTGGCTGTTATGGTCAGTAGAGCTGACAGAAAGGTCTAATGACTCCCGATGTAGCCCCCTATGTGGGGAAGATGCCAGGAGACTGCCAAAATTTGGATTGATAGATGACTTAATTTAATGCAATATTAACTTTAAACTCAAAGTGAAAATTTAAATTGAAATTGCAGGTGTTTGAAGACCATGTTATGTTTAGTAGAGCTAACGCATAGAAGACCACGACCGTAGTGTCACAAGACACTTGCCGTTATGCAGTCCTATATGCGGGGAAGATGCTAGGAGGCTGCCAAAATTTAGATTGATAGAAGACTTAATTAATTTAGCCCAAAATTAACTTTAAACTCAAAGTTAAAATCTGAATTGAAATTGCATGTGTTTAAATACCATATTATGTTTAGTAGAGCTAACAGGTAGATGATAACGTCCGTAGTGTCACAAGACATTGACTGTTATAATTAGTTGACCTGAAGAGAAGGTCGAATAGCCCCCTGATGCAGCTCCCTATGTGGGGACAACACTGAGAGGTTGCCAAATTTTAGACTTAAGGGAGACTTAAACAATAACAAATAAAAGTGTTGGTAAGCTTAAATTGCACTTAACTAAAAAATGATAAATTGAAGCTAAACCTATATATACAAAAATTCTAAAAGTCTTTAAATAAGTATGAGCTTACATGAAGTCTCGATAGCTTATTAATGAGTGTAAATGAAACTTACAACAAACTATGTTAAATTCTACATTAGGTAGTTGAAAAGAATCAACGAACTTGAATGAGATTAATGATGGGCTTGCAAATTCATCAACAAACATGAGCTAAGTCTCATTGAAGTTTGAGAATTCATTGAATTCATAATGAAGTGCAAAATAAATAAATATTATTTTAATTTATTGAACAATAATCAGAATGTCATGCCACCGGATCTACAATTCATCTATACTAGCAGACAGAAGCATTGGCTTAAGTTCCAAATAAACCTTATATACTTCATGAGATGTTTATTAAAGTCAATTGGATATTCTCAAAATTCATATGAATATTCGAATGAATTTATATTTCATATGCAATGCATCACAAGAAAAACTTATGATTGAATTCAAATACTTCAAAACTCACATCAAATCATTGATATCAAAAGATATTAAATTATTCAAAAGTTCATATGAACACTTGAATTGAAGGAAATCACTACATGGGCCCCAACACTATGCTAAATACTTAAATCTAGTGTCTGAGGATGCTGCGTGGGTTGATTCCCAGTTGGATCTTAGGACCTGGTCCAGGTTAACAAAACTTAAAAAAATCCAATAATAATATTATAAGAATTCCAATTTAATAAAATATCTGAGAAGCTAATTCTGATATAACATTAGATCTGATCTTCTATTATTAAATTAATAGAGTCAACAAGATCTAGAATAACAGAATAATACATCCACCCCAATGATGGTCGTGTTGACTGAATATTTCAATTGGATGGGTTTTTATAATAAAAAAATCTATTCAAATTCTAATGTTAAATAATTATATATTCAAATTAAAATCAATTATAAAATGATTAAATATTCAAATAAAAATTATAAATTAAATAAAAGTAATTATTTTATTTAAAGTAAAATCCATCCACCCATCCATAACTATTTGTCGAGGGTGACAAATTAAGAAAACTTTTGCTCACAAAAAGCTAATGTCAAATAAAATACATAACTATTTTTACACTCAAATAATCTTAAGCCCGTAAGGGCTTAGCTTGTGTCCTCTATTCGCATGATTTTTCCCCAAAATGACACTATATAAATGGTGGTTACGACCAGAGCTCTCTGATTGGGTGACTTATCATAAAAGGACACCACTAAATTACGGTCATGGCCGTGGCCCGTATTTTCTCTAATGGCTTTGCTCTTTGAGCTGTGAACTATAGAATGTACTTGATTGGACAAAAAAGCCCTCTGTTAACTAAGGTAGACTTAAGCTAGTCTCCATAGATAAACACCACTCTAGGTCTACAAGGATTACTTGG
The DNA here is from genome assembly GCA_021442155.1 of Cymbidium sinense. Lineage (NCBI taxonomy): Eukaryota > Viridiplantae > Streptophyta > Magnoliopsida > Asparagales > Orchidaceae > Cymbidium > Cymbidium sinense. Next base: position 15,762,818 of record CM038216.1, on the reverse strand, counting down.
ATGACGTAACTCATGGCTACTGACAAGGATCCTTCGGTAAGGTTGGGTCAACTACCTCCTATGACTAAGTAGATTAGGGACCACAACAACCCAGGATGATGAAATTATGTGATTTTAATCAGGTGCATCATCATTCCCCCTAACATAAGTTTTAAATTAAATAATGAATCTGATAACATTTTATACTCCACTCACTGCTATTATACACTTGTTGTTTAACGATTCATCGACTAGCATTAATCGAAAGTACCCTCTTAGTATTATTGGGAAGGGTAATTAACTATAGGTGCTTATGCTTATAAAAAACCTGGAACTAGATCTAAAGTGCTCACGAAATGAGGGTGAAATATCTGGGTAGTGTCTTATCTACTATTCCATCTACCTTTTGAAAATTTCACCGACGTTTAAATCGTACTCTTTTCATTAAGAGGTTGATGGCAACTTTTTGGAGCCCACAGATTTCTGGAGACTTCGTGGGGACAAGTTTCTCTTTCCATCTTTGGCTAGTCGAATCTAACCTAACAGCAATAGTGGAGTATAAAATTTTTTTGAAATAAAAAAATTAATTTTCAATGAAATTAAATCTAAGCCAATCATGTCCTTATGACTAATATGTTTTCTCTCTTTATTAATGGATATTTAGAGCACACTGTTCATCATGTAGTTAAATCACAGAGCCAATATTCTTTTGGATAATTATGTAATCAATACTGGAGATGCTGGAGCTATTATTTAATTTGGTAGTGTAGACTTCCCAACTATCATTGCTGCAAATATTCCTCTACTTGAAGCACCTGCATATTGTACACACCAACTTGTGCAAGGGAGGAGGACAACTAGAATGGACACTACTGCTACAAAGGTTCCTTGATAGAGAGCCTTTGTATTCGAAAGATTGGGTTTTTCTAAGGCATCAGTCATGAAAAGAACCACCACTAGGTAAAATGTTTCAGTCATACCTATGAATGTGACACTGTTGGCATCTTCTAGATACATCCATGAAATCTATAATGAGGCATAAAATAATGAGGCAATTTATTGCTTCACATTAATGTGGCCACCCACCTTTCCCTCCATGTTTTGAATTCTATTCATTTGAAAGATACTTATAATGGCTATAAATAGCCCCTCTTACTAGAATGAAGAAGATCTTTTGGCAATCACAAATTATTGAGTTATTCTTGTGATTTGAGAGCTTGGTGGCCAAACCTTGGCAATCCTTGATGGGAGCACTAGTTATCCAACATATCTTCTTCTCTCACATCCAATACCCATATTCTCTCAATCTCATCAAAAGAAAGAACGCCCACCTCCATCACTTTCTCTTGAAGGGGAGGTTGCAGTTGCCAATAAAGACAAGGAGCTGGATTGGAGGCAACCATTTATAGATTATTTGAATGCCAACAAACTACCTCAAGAGAAATCATAAGCCCATTAGATGACACAGAGAGCTCTCTCCTATGCTCTTGTGGATGGCACCTTGTATCGACGGTCCTTCGATCAAATGTGGTTATGCTATTTGGACAAACACGAAGCCCATAGGATCGTGATCGAGGTATAATTAGGTCTATGCGGAGCGTATCAATCTGGTTAGAAGATGAAGAGACTAGGATTCTACTGGCCTTCAATGATTATAGATTTCATGGATGTATCTGAAGATTCTATCAGTGTCCATATGATGGAATGAACTGTGGGTAAAATGTGATATGTGGATCCACTTCTTCTTCAATTCCCCTTTCTTGCTCACTTGGACTTTTCATTTTCTTTTCATTTTCTTTTATCTTTTCTTTTGTTTCATTTTATTTTGCTTTTGCACTTGCATTTGAATTTTGTCCAAGTTCACGATAAAGAGTGTTTTGAGGAAGATAATAGGTTGCATCTTCATAAATCTCTGCCTCTTTCACTGAGAATGGCTTTTCATCCCCATTGACACGGTACTCAATTTCATCTTTTCTGAACTTGATGCACTGATGAAGGGAGGATGAAACGATCTTGTTCTGATGTATCCAAGGCCTACCAAGCAAAGTAGTGAATGAGGTATTCGAATCAATGATGTAGAACTTGGCTTCAATCTTCCAGTCACTGATCTCCAATGGTAACACTATGGAACCTAAAGCCTACTCGCCTTGATCATTGAATCCTCTCAACATCATTCTATCTCCTCAGAGAGTAGAGATGTCAATCTTCAAATAGATAAGGGTCTTTAGACTCATAATGTTGACTGATGCACCTGAATCCATGAGAACCTTGGCGAGTCTAAACCTGTTTATGTCGACTATAATGTATAGGGCATGGTTGTGCACCAAGTCCCCTAATAGATGGTCTTCATCGGTGAAGGTGATCACTTGGGATTCTTTTGCATAATGTGCTTCCTCACTTATAGTGATCAGCTGAGCTAAGCATATTTCAGGATCAAGGAGGGCCTTGATTAATGATTCCCTCATCTCTTTGGATAAGACAAGGGCATCATACATGCTTAGCTTAGATGACAACTTTCTAAGGTGAGAAAGGACATTATAGTCCACCTTTAGCTGGTCTTCGACAAGCATATCCAAGGATGGAGCATCCTGTGGAAGGGCTTCTTGATCTTCAGTACCAATGACTTATTTCCTTCTATCTAGAAGTGCTGCCCTAGGAGGTAGAATCTTGCCACTACAGAGATTGACTTCAGTAATCTCTGGAAGTAAAGTGGTGGCAAGTTTTACCTGCACTTCAGGCTCACCTACAACATCTTTTATAGAACTCTCAGATTCAGATGATTCCAAGTCTATCTGAAGATCCAACTCTAAATCAGAAGGAGGAAGATCAGAATTATTATAGTTTATTAGACTTGAAGAGTTATCACTAGGAATAGAAGAAGACAACTCATCAGAAGAGACACATATGTAATTCAAATCAACTTTATTCTTCAATTTCTTGGAAGTATTTGGAGGTACAAAGTAGAAGTTGAGTAGAGTGAGTGGAGTAAGAGATTTGATGCCCTTATCTGCTAATATAAGAGTTCTACTAGCAGAAGAAATAGAAGAACTATCTAAAATGGAAGAAGTCCGCGGAAGTCGAATCAAGTCGATTAACACACGGTATGCTAAAGGGCTATCCCGCCAACACATCTGTCGCTAAGCCCCGCTTTCCTAGAGTTAGCACTGGCAACTTGCAAACCTTCCTTGGTGTTGGAGGTTTGAGCTAACTCAGGAACCTGCAAGGAAAGCTTCTTGATCTTCTAGATAATCTTCTTAGAGGTTTTAGATAAAGAGATGTCCCAACCTTCTTCAGTTTTGGTAGGATCGCTAGTATCCCCAAGGATTACCCTAATGGAACTCAAAGGTTGTTCCACCAAGTATTCCTTTGGGATAATGATATCACTGGTCTTGAAACTATGTTCATGCCAATTCTTAAAAGTAAAGCAATCCTCCAAAATATTATGTTGGTAAGGGCAAAAGTTTGGATCGTGAATTTTGCTAACTTCCTCCTGTCTCCTAGGCTTAGGTAGCTGAAAATTAGGTTACTTTAAGAGATTCTTAAAGATTTTCTTGATTACCTCCCTCTTAAAATAATAAGGTTTATTTAAGTTATCTAATAGAGTACGTGGACTGTAGTTACCTAGAGGTGGATATGCATGCCGCTGCTTCTGGTGGTATGTCTGAGATGGTGGTTAAGCTAACCGTGGAGGTTGGTATGGCTGCCTTAATGGTGGCAAAGGAGGTGGAGGCTGTTGAGGTCATGGTCGCTTTGACTGATCTCTAGTGTCGCTTCCCCTTATCAAGCTGTTACTACGTGTTTCTATCATAAACCTTTGGTAACGATCCGAAAAGGAAACTATTTGGCCTCTCCTTGTAGACTAGCCACCTTATCGATTAGCTTCTTAAATGTCTTTATGGTGAATCCATTAAGCATGAAGGAGACTGAGCCATGGATATTCTTCAAGAGAATCATAATGGCATGCTGTTCAGACTGCTATGGTTTGCACTTCATACTTAGGTTGTGCCATCAGAGAATATAATCAATATGTGACTCACTAAAGTACTGTTGAGATACAATGAGATCACCAATAGTAACCTTTTGCTGAGCACCAGCAAATCTCTTGATAAAGAGTTGCTCTAACTCAGCAAATGTCCTAACTAAGCTGTTGGGCAGTTCAGTAGACTAATCAAAGGTTATATTCGCTAGGCTACTGACAAAGAGTCTAAAGAGTAAAGCATCACTGCCACCTGTATTACAACACCTGGCCTTGAAGTGATCTATATGCTACCTCGGATTCCCACTTCCATTGAAGCTCTTGAAGGAAGGAAGCACAAAACCCTTGGGATACTAGATGGTATCGAATTCTTCTGGGTAGAGTCTACCCTTTGGAATCGATGATCCCCCGTGGGCTTGAGCCAAGGCTTCCTTCACATGCTGCTCAACCATAGTTTTCAAATCTTTTTTCAGTATGGAGGTACTGTCCACTACCTTCCTATACAGACTAATGCTACCTTAGTCAATGGGAGATTGTGTCTTAATTGGATCTAAAACATGCACTAGTTTAGGCTGACTGACATCGACTATGTTAGGATGAACTGGAAAGGCTTGCTTTTGAAGCACTGACACTATTGCCAACAAGTCTACGCTATGCCATCCTATCAATGCTGTCTTTCTAAGCCGTTGGAGGTGATGGGCTAATTCATATGTCTGGATCAACCTCATCTCCTTCCATTTGTCTAAGAAGAGAACCTCTAGTCTTAACGATATGCCAAATGAATCCCCATCAAGTCATCTTCATTTGAAGAGATGACTCTTTCTTCATCGCATACCCTAAGATCTCCTTTTCTCCATAAAATAGTGCAACTATCTCATCTAAGGATTGATCTAACTCGTAGGTACAAAATGCTTGGATGATCACCGCCGTGAATTGAGAAGTACCGACCTCACCGAAGAAGAGAGTCAATCGCGTACTGCTACAAGAATGGTAATCTTGACTGATGCTAGCTGTAATAGGGATAGTAATCCCGGAATGATCCTCCACCACTGCTGCCACTGTACTAACATCTAGAATATCCATAATAGTAGTCACCATCTCTGCATCTAGCTGAATGTGTAGAGTTGGTAAAGGAATGACCACGATGCTTTGGGGGTCACCACTCCTTTCGCACCACCACTAGGGCATAAGGTCGAGTAGGAGAGATTGACCCTACCATAATTGGCGGTGTAGGAGGAGTATGATCCCTTGGCCGTAGCTGGATCACCAATGGGGTACGTTTCTCCCCGGATGTGACCTTCATGGCCTTTGATGGAATAAGTGATGCTGGAACCTGCATTGGTGATGGCACGGGAGTAGAGTTGAGACACCACCGACTCTATGTACAAGAGCCGCCTCGTGATGGTGGTACCCGTGAGGAGGATATTTAGTATGATCATGCGACAGCCAGAAAGTCAAAGCGAAGTCGACCACTGAAACTCGCCGCTCCTCACCGGTGATGTGTGATGTGTATGGGCCTGTGGGCACTCTCGCCGACTGCCACTATGTTGCAGGGGATAATAGATCGTAAATCTAACTAAGCACTAGACTGAGCATCCAGATGCACTGCCACCAAAAGAATGAAAGAAGTGCATGTACCACCTCCTACTATGAGAAATCACTGAGATGCACCATTAGAGGAGGTGAAATCCCGGCCCTCTCTATCCATCGAGAGAGGAGAACTGTTCTCCATAATTAGTAGTGATGTGACTATATGAGACTCATCTGTGGCTGACCTGGCAGCTGCCTCTAACTCTCTAGTTATCCTAGTATGGAACCATTTGGCCATATGATTCTTATTTTAGCGCTGAGTGCGAGTAGGATGAGAGGAGTGTGAGCTAGACCTATACTCAAATGTAGGGGAGGAAATCCCTAAAACCAGGGGAGCCTTACCCTTGTGGGTATAGATGACAGGGTGCTAGCTCGTAGCAGGGAAATGTGGGCAATTCTAGGATGAACTGCTGTTGGAACTATAACTGCCGGTACTAAAACTACTGAAGGCTGCGGTACTTCCATAGCTTTCTTCTTCAGTGAAGAAATTTCTGAATCTATGGGTAAGTCTACCCTGATGACCCATTTCTGCACGACCACCCTCTTCCTGCTGACTGTTATGAGGGGAATGCCCTCACAAGTGATCTTGGTTCCATTAAAGCCATGACCAAAGTGGATCAAATGGGTATGATCCAAATAAGGAAAGTCAGTCTGGTCCAAGGCTAGGTCCATGCCATGAGGGAAGGTGAAGACAAATTTCTGTGTTTCTACCATTGCACTGATTGAAACTGACAACTGAAAATTGTACTGACTGAAAGAAATTTGCAATGAGAAATGAACTTGCATCAGTTTTCTGTCTCCATAGATTTTGAATTTTTTGAATTTTGAAAATTTGAACCCATATCCAACCACTTGGAAGTGTTAAGTGGGGTTCAATTGTATTTGGAAAGATTGATTGACATAAGAATTTGAGTATGAATCCAAACTTCAATAAATTTGAGTATATTGAAACATGGATTCAAAATTTTGATAAGATGCTTCCATAGGTTCATTTTTGATTTTGAGTTTATGATTTGGATTTAGAGGACCCTTCCCTTTAACAAATTTTGGCATGCTAAAGTAAGGGTAAAATTTATTTTGTGTTCTTTGAATGTTTTGGAGTTTTCACATACTTAAGAAATTTAGGTATGCTTAGTAAAGTGAAAGTGATTGTTTCTTTTTGAAAATTTTGTTTGGTTTTTGATTTTGAAATTTTTTTGGAATCCTTACTTAGCAAATTTAGGTATGCTAAGTGAAAAATCCAAGTGTATTTTTGTTTGATTTTGAAAATAGGATTATTAGCAAATTTAGGTATGCTAAGAAAATCCAAAGTGTTTCATTTGTTTGGAATGTTTTGATTTTTTTGTTAAAAATGGTAGGATCCTTAGCAAATTTGGTATGCTAAGGGAATCCTAAGTGTTTTGTTTTATTTTTGAAATGATTGAAAGTGGAGATTTAACTTTAGCAAATTTGGTATGCTAAAGATGAAATCCCACTTGGTTTTATGAAATGGAAATTTCACTTAGCAAATTTGAGTATGCTAAATGAAATTCCAAATGGTGTGTTTTAAAATTTTGATTTCATTTTTGATTTTGGAAAATGGAAACTTCTCCTTAGCAAATTTGGTATGCTAAGGGAAGAAGTTCCAAAAGTGTGTGAGAAATTTCGTTTTGAGTTTGGAAACTTTACTTAGCAAATTTGAGTATGCTAGGTGAAGTTCCAAAATATGTTTTGAGAAGTTTTGAATTTTTGATTTGAAAACTTTACTTAACAAATTTAGGTATGTTAAATGAAGCTCCAAATGTGTTTTGATTTTTTTTTTAAATTTTGATTGTTGATTTTGAATTTGGATTTGGAAAATTTATTTAACAAATTTGGGTATGTTAAATGAAGTTCCAAATGTGTTTGAAAAGATTTTTTGAAATTTTGATTTTAGATTTGGAAATTTTACTTAACAAATTTGGGTATGTTAAGTGAGGTTCCCAAATGTGTTTAGAATTTTGAAAATTTTTGGATTTTGATTTTGGAAACCTTACTTAACAAATTTGTATCTGTTAAATGAAGTTCTAAAATTTGTTTAGAATTTTAAAAATATTTGAATTTTGGTTTTGGAAACCTTACTTAACAAATTTGTGTATGTTAAGTGAAGTTCCAAAATGTGTTTAGAATTTTGAAAAATTTTTGAATTTTAGTTTTAGAAACCTTACTTAGCAAATTTGTGTATGCTAAGTGAAGTTCCAAAATGTGTTTAGAATTTTGAAAATTTTGGGGATTTGGGGAGTTCACTTATCAAATTTGTGGTATGTTAAGTGAAGTTCCAAGTGTGATTATTGCTTTTTTTTTTTTGAAAGAAAGGAATTCCAACTTAAGAAACATATGTGGGATATGCTTAAGTAGGATTTCATAAATGATATTTTATTTTTAGTTGAAAATGAAATCTTCATTTAATAAACCTAAGCATACTAAATGAAGATGTTCAAATGTGCTTTTTGTTTTTTGAAAATTTTTTATCTTTGTTTACAAATGGACTTTCCATTCAATAAGCGTGAGCATATTGAAATAGAAGGATCCATATGTGCTTTTGAAAAAGTTTTATAATTATGGTTGTGATTTTGGAAAACATGATTGTCCATTTTATTTTGAGAATGAGATCTTCATCAAAATGAATTGAAAGAACATATTCATTTGTGCTTTAGGAAAAGTTATATAATTATGATTGTGATTTTGGAAAACATGATTGTCCATTTTATTTTAAGAATGAGATTTTCATCAAAATGAATTGAAAGAAGATATTCATTTGTGCTTTTGGAAAATGTTATTAGTTTTACTTTTGAAAATCTCTACATGTAACAATTATATGAATTGTTAAATGGAGATGAAGAATTTTTGTGAAAAATATTTTATTAAGTGCAATTTTGAAAAATGTGATTTTGAAAAAGCAAAGTTCTTTATGAAAGATTTATTATTTTTAAGATGAACCTTTCCTTATCATGAAGATGATAAGGAGGATGTCTTAAAGGGATATCTTTTTTTATTTTAGATCTTTTCAATTTTACCCATTGGAGAAACCCAGCAGGGTTTTAAGACCAACAGGGAATGCGGTCCTAGAACTTAAAGATGTTGGCTGACTTAATTCAAGAATGAAATAAGCTAAGTGTCAACAAAAAGAAGAATAGTTTTGGATTCATACTAAAGTACAAATGCACTATCGATATTCAAAGATAATAATCATTTACCAAAGATGGAGAGAGAAACCATCCCCAACGGAGTCACCAAAAAAATCTGTGGTGAATAATTCTTAAAAGGGAGTTCACCTTTCAAATCTGTTGGGGAGAAAAGAAAGAGGACACCCTTACAAAAATTTATCTTGGTAAGATGCCATGCAAATTCGTTGATGTACTTATTCAGGTGATCGGATACATCATCAAGGTATAGTGTACTATCTCAAAAGATGGAAGTCACTATCCTTTAATGGAACCAATCACCTCAATAAGGACTCCTAAGGATGATGGGTTTGCATATGTACCACAGATTCTTCCCCTATTTCACATGGAAAAATAAAACAGGATTTATTTTAAACCGAGTTTGTTAAGTTCCCTACAAGGGCAAGCCCCCATATTTAATTACATCCTAAAGGACAGGATCCTTTAGGAAAACTCTCGATTAAGGTAAATGATCGTTGTCTCTGAAGATTTCAATAGGAAGGACTATCAATCGATTGGTTTATATTTTTGAAGATGAAATGAGATTGATCAAAAGAGGAAGTTATTATCAAAGATAAAATGGGAATAAGTAGGAGATGCTCACGATGCTAGGAACTTAACGAGCATCTCAAACTATCATAAAATTGGGCTTTACATTTTAGAAATTGATTTAGTTTGTTTGAGTTATATTTTTCATTAGAAATTTAGGACTTAAGATTCCTTAACACAAGATTAAGGAAATGCATAAGAGGTGAGGAATTATGATTATGGCCCACAAATGGGAGAAGCAACCTCAGAACCTAAATCTAAGGAGCTTCGGTGAGATCCAGAAGTACAACCTAAATCTAAAGCAAAAATGGGTAATTGGTTTGCCTCCATAAGAGAGGACAAACCACCCAACAGCTAGGACTTACAACTGCCTAGGGATGGCCGTTAACTAACTCTTCCTACGATTTTAAATACATGTAGGCAATTCTTTATGCTTATGCAAGATAGCTAGGCTATTTTTTTATTTAGAAAGATACTAAGCCCATAAACTCACTCCCTGAAGAGACTAGATCATGTAAAGGGTATGCTTCAAATGACCTAAATCTAATGCATTTCAAATTTCAATTTATTTCATTTTTAGACAATTAATTTGACTGTGGCTAATATGACTTTTTATGACTAGTGCATGAGAAAGTAGATTGTTGGCCAAAATCAGCTAGAATTTTAGGAGATGGATTTTCACCACGGCCCTCAAAAGTTAAGCCAGGTTCTTTGGCAAAGATGGAAGCCCTCCAATCAAGAGTGAAATAAGATGTTGTGCATGATATTATAAAGAAAAGAACTCATCCAGTTAAGGGATTTCCAATTCTTTTATCTTGATTTTAATCTTAAGATTTAAGTGATGTTTTGAGTTGTTTAGTTTTAATTTGAATTTTTAAGTTGGGTAGAAGATTTATTTTTCCTTAAAAAGCCTAATCCACATCCATGGCATACATAAATCAAGGTAGAAACTAGGAAAATCATGCCACTTAATGCACAAGTTAAACAAACACCAATCAATTTATAAAACTAGTGCAAAAAGAATAAATGACCGTTTGTGGTCGGGCACCACTGCGTAAAACTCAAAAATATCAAATATGGGTAGCCGAGCTCTACCATTATAAAACCTGGATTACAAATGAATTGAATTACATTTAAGTAAAAAGAATTCACTATTTTAGGGATCTTCAAGCTTTGTTCTTCTTTCTTCTTTCTTCTGTCTTTCTTTTCTTCTTTCTTTCTTCCTTCGGATGGTTGAATGGTAGATGCTCCAAGGATTTACATGGTGTATAAGATAGAGTCTTATGTGCAATTTTCATCCTAATCCCCCATAACAAATCATTCCAAATCCTAAATATATAAATTTTTACATGAAAAGGGAAAAACATAAATCTAGCTAACACCTGCAAGACAAAGGTTAGTCAAATCACACCACACAAATCCTAAGAATGTATATTGGACTTATCACCCCATACATGGGTGACTATGTCCACCTGGTTCACCTGGCCAATGGATTATGCAAAGGGGTATAAGGACCTACAAGCAAGAAGCATTTATATTTTTATTTATGATAGCATCCCTTTAGCACACTCCCCTACAGAAAAGAATAGTTTGACTAAGCACATTCTATCATTCATTCTACGAGCATACACCCTAACATCTAGTCTAAAACATTCACCACAAAACAAAATATAACATCAAACCATGCACTGACCTAACCAAAAGCTAGAAATGGTGACTTAGGCTAATGTGAGTGGTTTAAAGGTTTATGTGGCATGCTTAGTTTAGGACTTTAAGTTTGAATTTTCTAAGTGTGAAAGATATGTTCAACTTAGAGGAGGGTTTCATTTAAGTTGTTTAATGATTTTGGATTATTTTTATTTCATGTTTTAATTTGGTTTAAGTGAAACCTACAATTAATTACTAAGTTATAAAGAGAGGAAAAGAGAAGATGACTTCTCTTTCCTTCCCTAATCCTTAAGTTATTTCTAAGGTAAGTTCACATTTTAACTTCATTTAGGTGAATGTTTTAAATACATATTTTAATTAATCCTAAGTTCAGATCAACTCTAAACAAACTTATTCAAAAAGAAAGGCATTTTAAGATTAAGAAAAATGAATCAAAATTCACGTAACATACAGTACTCTAATTCTTTTCCAACATATATAACATGCATATGGATGAACCTTAAGCATATCTATACATGCAAATGAGAGTAGTTAACATACTTTATGATGCATGCTAAGTAATCCATTTAAGAAAATTTGGAAGTTAAACATGTATGATTTTTCTTAAGTAGAAAAGGTTTTCTTTCTCCAAAATTTCACATACATGCATGAAAGTAGGAAAGGAATAAGTGAGTATATCGCCATTATTAACCAGAGGTGTAAGGTATAAGACCTACTTAGGGCTACTTAAAGCCTCACAACCTTGGGGTTTTCCAGACTAATATACCACTTTCCTTAAGTAGTAACATGCATATAAAGGAAATAAAGTGGAAAAGGAATATGCAAAAGTTTGCTTAATATTTTTATTTTTGTTTATGCAATTTATTCATGCAAGTATAGGCAATCCTTCTTAAGTGAGAGCATAAAGATGAATAGGGTTTGGAATTAAGTAAGTGTTGGGTTCTTTTCAAATGAACCCTACATCTTACCAACCCATATTCAAAACTATGCTAACATAAGAAAGGAAGAAAAGGCTACACTAAACATGCTTTATAATTTCATCACATGCAAGCTAATAATTAATATATGGATAGCACACTTTTAGATTTGATGTTTCATTTATAGTTTTTGAAAATATTTTGGATTTAGTAGTGATAATAGCCATTCATATTTTACTTTAGCCAACACATGCACATTTGACATAAAGTAAACAATTTCATTTTAAAACTTTGAAAACATGAAATCATGGATGCATAAGTCATATGGCATTCAATTTAACATGTTAGAAAATATTTAAAGCAATGTAATCACATGAACAAACTCACTTTACTTAATTCCTAAAGGCATTCTTAAAGAATAAAAAAACTTAGAATAAATCAAAGTGAATTTCAAAATGATTTTTGTTTGTTTGAAGTTTGATTTAATTTTAAAAGGGTGAGATTGGTTTGCTGTTCCTAACCCATTCCCACATGTATTTTGTATTTTAGTTTAATTTGTAGATAGTTAATTCCATTTAAAGTGTTGATTAGGTTAAGATTTGCATTAAGTGACTTAATTAACCCTTACCTATACCCCTTAGAAAAATTCACTAAGTAATTATGAGCCAATGAGATGACATAAAACCCACAAGGTATGTAAATTTACAATGAACTTTGTAATGAAAAGGCCTAAAGCAATTTGGCTCATAATTAAAAGTTAATTAAGCTAAGGGGCTTAGCTTAAGTACTTTTAAAACACCCCTTCACACTTATGAAAGGGGTTTTAATTTACTTAATTAGACTTAGGCCATTAAACACCTAAGAATCTACCCAAGGTAGATTAATTAAGTTCTAGAGATTTTTAGATTTTTTGAAAATTATTTAAAGGGGTAATTAATGAATTTACCCTTAATTAAGAAGGGGATTAATGAAAGAAAATGGGGTTTAGGGACTAGCTCAGAGAAAATACCCCAAAATTATTCCCTAAAATCTGTGCTCATTGGGTCTAACCTTAATCCAACTTGATCATAGGGAAAACTCACTAATTACATCTTAATTACCCTTAATTACATGAAGGGGGTAATTAGAGAATGAGCTAATAATTTTCCAAATCAAGGCCTCAATAAATCTCAAGAAAATTAGGAGAGGTAGAGGTCCTCTGCTAAAATGAACCCTAGAAATTTGAGATCCATTGGTGACTAAATTAGAAAGTAATTTGCTAATTATCATTCCCAAAGAAACCCAAATTTAGAAAAGAAGGGAAATCAAAATGTATTGAAAACATTTTAAGAAAATGCTAGATGGAATTATCTATCCAAAGCATTTTTTCCTTTTATTTTTCTAATTTTTATGGAAATAGTTATGATTTTTAGAAGCTATAAGAATTAATTAAGAATTACTTAGTTAAATAACTAATCCCCATTTAATACCCTACCCACGATGCGATGCGTGGCGGTGGTGGTCAGCGCGCTTTACACGTATCGTGCCGTGAGCCATTACTTAAGTTATCACATCGGGAGAGGTAGTGGCGGTGCATGCATTTTTAGCCTTAGCCGTCCGATCAAAGATCAGACAACAGATGATACATCTGCAGTTTTAAACCAGATAAAGGGATTGAAAATGTGTCTAAAAATCTTAGCCGTCCATCTAAAAATGTGCAGATGGACGGCTATGATGGGCTTAGTTCTTCCCTGAGAAGGAATGTGAGCCATTCACAATCCAAGGGGAGTTTCGAGCCTGATCCTTCATGGATTCAAACAAAATTTAACACACACCATATAAAGGATCAGAGCGGCCAATCCAACGGCTAAGATCCTATGAGATGAAAATCCACTTCACAAAAGACCAACACCTCTTAGCCTAAGTGGTCAAAAATTGACTAACCTCGTCGAAGGTGATCACCGGCGTTCGATTCTCTTAGAGAAGCTTTGTTTGGTTGAGACAAAGCCTTGCTGAAGTTTAGACCACTTGAGATGGGGTGGATCTTCCTATGGGTCACCTCCTCCTTAGCTTGAGTTTGACTTTAATCCAATTCAATCCTCCCTTGCCTTTAGAACTTGGGTATCAACTTAGGTGAGCTTGACTTGGTCACCTAAGTGTGCTTGCAAAAGGAATTGGAAGGAAATGAAGTGTGGAAGAAGTTGGAAATCAAGGTGAGCTCCCCTATTTTCACTGTTTGAAAACTGAGAAAGATGAATTCCAAAACTCTCCTAGAGGCCTTGGAAAAGCTCTGTGATGTTTTCTAAAGCTTCTTAGACCTCAATCGAGTGTGAGTGAGTTGTGACTTCAGTGAATTAAGGGGTGCATATCTCCCCCTATGGCAATCGGATGACCAAGCCCAATTGACACAATGGAGTGGGTTGTTTGAGTGGTTAGAGGTGTGCACATGGTCGATTTGGCTAGAAGAGTGGAAGCCTATCTCCCATGTGAATCCAATTGAGATTTGAGGGGAGTTTGGAAATTTAATTTCATGCATATGGGTCAGGTTTGGTCCATGGGTCAAATGGGTTGACCCAAACCCATTGGGTTGAGTGCAACACTCATCACTAGGTCTCCTTGAGGTTTTAGGAGAGCCTCAAGTGTTCGTGATGAGTGCATGACCAAAATACCTATGGGCTAGGCCAAAATTTGTTCTATGTCCTAGGGGTATAATGGTCATTTTACTATTTTTTCTGATTTGGGTATGTTTGGTATGTTGAGAAATTAGGTTGGGCCAAGTTTCAATGGATTTGAAATCCATTTGATAGGGTTTGGATCATGTTAACCTATTTAGGTCATAATGGGTCAACTTGGGTCAAGTTCATATAACCATTTGAAATATTTTGGTTCTTTTGGTTTGGTTCAATTTGAATTAGGTTAGGTTTTGGCTCATATGACTCATTTAGGTCAAATGGGTCAAGTTGACCTATTTACCCATTTGACCTATTAGGTTAGGTCAAGGGTATGTTTAGGTTTGATTGGTCATACAGAGTGGATTGGTATTTTTGTTTCCAATCAATTTGAGTTAGGTTCAATTTTGGTTCAACATGACCCATTTAGGTCATGTTGGGTTTAAGATCAATTGGGCTAGGTTAGGTCTAGTTGGCCAATTGAGGCTTTGATCAAGTTCCACAAGTGATTTGGAATGGACTTGACCCATTGGTTTCAATCAATTTGGCTTAGATCAAGTTTTGACTCATTTTGACCCTTTAGGTCAAAATGGGTCAACTTAGGTCAAGTGGGCCAAATGGGCTAGGTTAGGCTCAAAGGTTGACTTGGTCAAGTTCAAACATAGGTCTTGAGTGAACTTGGATAAATGGTTTCAATCAATTTGGCCTATGGTGGATTTTGGCTATGTTAGGTTTCATTTTAGGTTAAGTGTTGACTTGGTCAACCCTTAGGTTTGACTTGGTTTGACCCAATTTGATTGATTGATCATCCCATGATGATTGTTGATCACGATAGGAGGGATATATGAGTTTGATTCAATCCAATTTGGTTAGGATCAAAAGTTGGCTCATAAGGGTACCTTAGAACACTTTGGGTCAAATGAGCCTAAGTGGGTCAAATGGCTTGGTCAAAGCTTGATTTGAAGTTGATTGATATTGTATATGAACTTATGATTGAAATATAAATCCATTTACAAGTGGTTTGAAGTCAAATGAATTTTGATCCATTTGAAAATTTCATATTCAAAGGGAGAATATGAAGGAGTTTTGGGTTTGATTTTTGATTCGGTTTTTAATTGAAGGATTGAAGTTTGAATTTATATATGAGCTCATGATTGTAGGATTGATTGAATCATGAGGGAAAATCAAGAGTTTAGTTTGATTTGAATTGATTTTGGCTAAGTTCAAGATTTTGACTTGAAAGGCTTAGATTTGATTTTGATTTGATTTGAGTAGGATATTTGAAGTTGGTTTTGATTGTTTGATTTCATTTATATATGTGAATATAAATGAGAATAAAAATTGATCAAGAATTTGAAAGAGTTTTTTTAGGAAACCCCATATAGGGGAATTTTATTGCCACAAAAAAAGAAGGTCCTTAAAAGGGGATAAATTCTAAAACTACTGCTCGAAGAGCTACAACCAGCCTAGAGAAAAAAATATCCTATCTAATTACATCCAAAAAGCAAGTAAAAGTAAAAGAACAGTAAAAGATACATAGAGATCAACAATAGAAGATCTGGGCCAAAGCATAACCATATGGAGAATCAATAGGAAATGAACCTGCAATGCACCTGCAAAAATAAAGGAAAGCTTCATCTGTGCCAGTATAGCAGCCAAAGGATGAAGGATTTGTGTTCCTTAGTACCTGGGAATCTAAATAAAGCCAAATACAATGTATAAGAAAAATGCAAGCCATTATCCCAAATAGGATAACCATCAGCCATTATATGCACCATCGCATCAAAATCCCTACCCAACACATGATAGAAAAAATGGCTGACATGCAAGAATCCATGCCTGAATCAACTGAAACACAAGCACTTGATCTAGCCATGATCATAACCAAAATTATACTAATAAAGCCAATTGCAAGACAAAACCAACTGATGAAAAAAATCACCACACTAATCAGTCAAACAAAACAGGCCAAAAGAAGGAACCATGACAGCCAAGTATTGATGGGAGCAAAAAACACAAAGTGTCCAACAATTCCAAAAACAGCACATTCTAGCAGGTGTTAAAGAGTTTAATCATGATTTGAAGTTTAAAATCTATTAAAGGGAATTTAAAGGATTTAATTGAATTTTAAATTTTAAATTTAATTTTTTGACTTGGATTTGATTGATGTATACTTATATTTCATTTATATATGAGAACATAAAAGAGAATATAAATTTATTTTGAGAAAATCCCATGAGTTTGAAGTTGCTTGATCAAAGTTTAGGTTAAATCCATTAATGAAATATTAAGGGATTAAAGGGAGTTTCAAGCATTTTAAATTTGGAATTTAATTTTTTCCTTTGATTGAATTGATTTATAGTTATATTTTATTTATATATGAGGATATAAATGAGGATATAAATTTATTTTGAGAAAATTTCAAGGTTTTGTGTAGGTTTGATCAAGGTTTAGAGTTGATTTTGGCTAAATCCTTTAATGAAAAATTAATAGAATTTAGGAAAATTTTCATGAATTGATTTGGAATTTGGAATTTGATTTGATGGGTTTGAATTTATATTTCATTTATAAGTGTGAATATAAATGAAAATATAAATGGATCATGGGGAAATCTCAAAGCTTTGAATAGGTTTAGATCATAATTTTGGCTAAGTCCTTAAGAAAGGGTTGAGGACTAGGAAATTTTGACTTAGGAATTTTGATGGATTTTGATCATGGGTTTCAATCATGGATCTCAATCAAGGATTTCAACCAAGGAATTGAATCATGAAATTGATTTGGAGTTTGAGAAAATCAAATAGAATTGATTTATAGTTTGACTTGAAAGAAGGAAAGTGAGGAATGGTTTAGGCTAAAGGGTAGGAGATTTTCCTAACACCCCTAAGGCATAACCTATTCCTATGGCTAACTTTTCTAAGTGTTCTAGGGCTAGGTGAGTGTGTCCACTTAATCACTTGATGTATCTTAAGACTAAGAAACTCTTAAAGTTTAAGAGGAATCCTAAGTCTAAGATGGAGGTGTTGAGAACTCATTCTAAAAATGAGGTCAACACCCTCAAACCTTCAACAGGGCTTTGTCTCTACTAGAGGAAGCTATTTCAATGGTTGGGAGTACCGATAATAGCCTCTGGTGAGGTATGGATCAAAAATGAGCTTAGGTGAAGGATTTCTTGGTCCTTTGTGAAAGAAAGTTTCACCCCATTACAAATTGGCTGTTAGATCTTCATCTCTTTGCATGTTGATGGTGTGGTTTTAGGCCAATCCAAGCTCAATCAAGCTCGAATCAAGCCCTAAGAGATGGACGGTTGCCCTCTCCCACAGGCAAGCTAAGGGATGAATCACAGACCATCCATCTTGCATGTTTTGGATGGACGGTCTTGATTAAAATACGTGAGATTCGCTATTTAATCCTATTAGAATCGCAGGTTTAATCCTGACCGTACGATCTTTGATTGGACAGTCCAGAGAAAAATCGCATAGCACCGCCGACTGACACTGCATAGGACGTGACAACTTAAGTGAAAAAACCCACCGCTCCACATGGAAAGCACGCACCGCGTCAGCGGTCCATGTGGCGCCAATGAGATTAGTCATTAATTAAGCCTCCTAATTAAGTTTTAATCACTGAATCTTCAAAAATATATAAGTAAATTCAAAACTTCTCACGTATGTTTAGTGGGATAACTTTTGCCTCCCCTAATTTTCTTGGAATTTATTAATGATTTAATTAGGATAATTACTTGATTCATTCCTAATAGCTCCCTTAATTAATTAAATGATTAATTAACCTAATAAATAGTGATAAATTCATTAATTAAGTTTGCTAATCAGCTTAGAATAGTGAATGGACTTAGTGAAAGAGATTAAGAGTTCTTTCCCAAATCTTTTTCCCTAAGTTTATTTCATTTGGATAAAAATCTAATTAAGGTGCTAATTAATTAAATGGTTTAATCACTTTATTAAATGGCTTAATTAATCAAAATTTTAAAATCAAATCAATATGAAGTTAATCAATTCTTCGATACTTAGGTGTTCAATAACCTAAGTAGCTGAAATCAACCCATATATGTGTGGGAAGGGTTATTAAAGTTCTTAATTTAAACCCTTAATTAATAATTAATTGAGCCAAATGCATTATTTCTTTCTTAGGTGCATTGCTAATTTGAATTCTTTATGATTTTATGTCATACATTGGCTCAAATTATTTGATTAAATATATTAAAGTGGTGTGTAGGTAGTAATTAATGAATTTTGCACTCAACCTAAATAAAATATAAAATCAATCTAATGGTTCTAAAAATAAACTAAATCAACTCACACATGGGGGAATGGGTTAGAACCAACAAACCTTTTCAAATTTTCCTAAATCAAATCAAACTCAAAACTGAACTAAAATTTCCTTAAACCAACCTTGATTCACTTTAATATGATTCCATAAGATTATCTTTAGGAATTAATTAGGGTGAATGAAGTTACATGCTTGCATCACTTTATTTCTTTCCTAGAATGCTAAATGTGTATGTCATATGAAATCATGCATTCATGTCTTTTGAAAAATCAAATTAAAAATGAAATGTTTCCTTTATGTAAAATTGCATGCTTTGGCTAAAGTAAAAATATGAGTGGCTATTATCACTCTTAAATCCAAAATTGCTTTCAAAACTTATAAATCAAACATTACAAATGAAAGGTATGTTACGCATAATTACTTATGAGCTTGCATGTGAGTATAATATGAGATATGCATTATGTGACTTCTCCTTCTCTTCTTTTTTTAACATAGTCTTGATTAGGATTTGCAAAGTGTAATTGATTTGAAAAGAGCACAACACTTGCTTAAATCCATTCCTATTTATTCCTATGTTATCATTTAAGAGGTACCTTCACATTTGCACATATCAATTAAATAACCAAGATCAAAAACCAAACATAAACCTTTGCATGATTCTCTTTCCATGCATTTCTTTTTGTACAAGCACATGAATTTAAGAAAAGTGCTATATTAGTCTGGACACCCCGGGGTTGTGAGGCTTTAAGTAGCCCCAAGTAGATCTTGTACCTTACACCCTTAGTGTAGAACAATGGCACCATACTCGCCTATATCTTTTATTCTTGTAAATGTGCATATGAAAAATGGATAAAAGAATCACTCTCTTCTACTTAACAAAATCATGCACCATGAAACATTCCAAATTTCCTTAAACAATATCACTTAACATTTATCATAAAGGTGTGCTAACATTTCCATTTGCATGTATAGATATGCTTAGGATTCATCTATATGCATGTTACACTTGTTGGAAAGAAATAAAGTATTGTGTGTTTTGTGATAGTAATTCACTTTAATTAATCTTAAAAATACATTTCTTGTTGAATAGGTTTGTTTAGAGTCCATCTAAACTTAGGATTAATTAAAACACATAGCAAAATATTCACCAAAGAAAAATCATTAATGAATCTATCTTAGAAATTACTTAAGGTAGGGAGGAAAGAGAAGTTCTCTTCTCTTTTCCCTCTCTTTACAACTTAGTAATTAAGTGTAGGTTCATTCAAACCAAATCAAATCATCAAATAAAATAAACTAAAGTAACTAAACAACTTAAATGAAACCACCCTATAAGTTGAACTCTTCATACTTAGAAAACTCTAACTTTAAATCCTAATTAAGATTTTACACACAAACCTTAAATGACACACACATTAGACTAAGTCACCATTTCTAGTCCTATGTTAGGGCAGTGCATGGTTTGATGCTTGCTTTTATTTTGTGATGTGGTGCTTTAGTTTTGATGTTAGAGTGCATGTACATAGAATAAATGGTAGGGCGATCTTAGTCTAACCATTGTCTTCTGCAGGGGATTATGCTTAAGGGAGGTTGTAATAAAAATATAGCTTTGTTTGCTGTGCAGACTGCTTATAACCCTAAGCATAATTCAAAATAGGCCAGGTTGACTTGGTTACACATGTATGGGGTACTAAGTCTAAATTATTCATATACATGTTTGGGTTTGTGTGGTTTGTTTAGCTAATCTCTATTTTGCTAGTTTTAGTTAGATTTATTTTTTCCCATTTTCATGTAAATTTGAAATTAGGATTTGGAATGAATGTTATGGGGGATTTGGATAAACATTGGTCATAAGATTACATCTTATGTACCATGTGAAGCCTTCGGAGCATCCACATTCCAACCAACCAAAAGAATAAAGAAGAAAGAAGAAAAGAAGAAAGAAAAAAATGAAGAATGAAGACCCTTATAACATGAATTTCCTTGCTTAATTGTAATTAATTCATTCATAATCTGGGTTGTATAAGGGTAGCAGCTACCCACATTTGTCTTTTGGGTTTGTGCAGTGGTGCCCAACCATAAAGGCCTCTTATTCTTTTTTTGTTTATAAAATTTTTTATGTTTGTTTCATTAACATTAAGCATATGTTTTCCTAGTTTCTTCCTTGCTTTGATGTATGGCCTGGATGATGATTAGGCTCTTAGAAAAAAATAAATTTTCTACCAAATTAATCAACTCAAAACTAAAAATTAATAACTCATAAACTCACTTAAATCTTAGGTTATAAAATCAAGATAAAAGAATTAGCAACCCCTTAGATGGATGTTGTATGTTCTCACATCATGCATAAAAAGCATCTTGTTTCACTCATGTTATGGATGGATTCCTCCTGTGCTAAAGAACTTGGCTTGACCTTTGAGAACTGTGGTAAAAAAAAAACCTCCTTTCTTGCTAAATTTAGCTCATAATCTAATTTCGCATGCAGTAGACATATGAATCCCATGCCTGTGTCAAATGAATTGTCAAAAATGAAAATAAAACATATGGAAAATTTATATTAGATTTAAGTCATTAATCATGCCCTACATAATCTAGTCTCTTAGGGAGTATGTTTAAGGACTTAGTCTCTTCCTAAATAAACAATATCTTAATCTTGCAAAGCATATGACTTGCCTACATGAATTTAAAACCGTAGGAGGAGTTAGTTGGCGGCCACCCCCGGGCGGTTGTAAGTCCAACATTTGGTCAGTTTATCCTCTCTTGTTGAGGTAAACCATATGCCCATTTTTTCCTTAGATTTAGGTCGTTCTTTGGTCCTCGCCAAAGCTCCCTAGATTTAGGTTCTGAGATTGCTTCTCCCCTTTGCGGGCCATAAGCATAAATCCTCACCTCTTAGGCATTTCCACGATCTTATGTTGTGGAATTGTAAGCCCTAGATTTCTAATGAAAATTCAACTAAAATAAATAATTCTCCTCAATTTCAAGAATGTAAAGGCCAACCATATGATAGTTTGAGATGCTTGCTAGGTTTCCTATCATTATGAGCGTCTCTTACTCATCTTCCTTTGGTCTCAATGATAACTCTCTCCTTTTGATCAATCCCACTTGATCTTCTAAAAATGAACCAATTGATTGATAGTTCTATCTTTGAAATCTTTGAAGACAATAATCATTTACCTTAATCGAGAGTATTCCTAAGGAATCTCATTCCTTAGGATGTAATTAACTATGAGAGATTGCCTCCATAGGGAACTTAATGAACCTGATTAAAATAAACCTTGCTTTACTTTTCCATGTAAAGTAGGGGAAGAATATTTGGTATATACAAAGACCCATAGTCCTTAGGAATCCTTATTCAGGTGATTAGGTCCATTATAGGGTGGTGACTTCTATCTTTTGAGATAGTACACCTCTCCTCAATGTCGCACCTGATCACCCTAATAAGATCATCTACAGATCTACTTGGTATCCTGACAAGGTGTATTACTTTATGTTCTTCATTTTATTTCTTTTTCCAAAAAGATTTATAATGAAGACATTAGAAAATTAAAAACACCCACATATGTTTTTGGCGACTCCGTTGGGGACGGTTCTTCTCTCCATCTTTGATAAATGATTATTGTCCTCAAGTATCAATAGTGGGTTTGTATTTTATATAAATCTAAGACTATCTTTCCTTTCTATTGGCACTTAGCTTATTTCATCCTTAAGCTAAGCTAGCCAACATCCTTAAGTTTTAGGACCTCACTCCATGTAGGTCTTAAAACCCCTATTTGGTTCCCTAATAGGTGAAAATAAAATTTTAATACAATGAAATAACTAAAAGACTTCCTCCTTACCATTTCTATAATAAGAAAATCTTTATTCTAAAAAAAATGAAGAAAAAAAAATCTTTTACAAAAACATCATCTTTCCAAAAAGCACTTTTCAAAATGCACATACTAAAATATTTTCACAAACATTTTCATAAACTAACCTCATTTAACAATCTTCAAGATTGTTATATGTAGGATGATTCCAAAAATGAAATCAATAATCATTCTTTTCAAAAAGTACAAGTGAACTTCCTCATTCAATTTATTGAATGAGGATTCCACTTTCCAAAAAAAATTAAATTAAAATAAATAATCATATTTTTCAAAAGTACAAATAAACACTTTCATTCAATATACCAAAATTTATTGAATGAAGGTTTTCATTTTCAATCAAAATCAACAATCATTCTTTTCAAAAAGCATAGGTGAACTTCCTCATTCAATTTATTGAATGAGGACTTCTCTTTCCAGATCAACAATCATATTTTCAAAAAAGCACAAATGAACATCTTCACTCAATTCACTTTGATGAAGATTTCATTTTTCAAAAATCCAAAATCATATTTTCAAAAATACACAAGTGAACTTCCTCATTCAATTTATTGAATGAGGACTTCACTTTCCAAAAATTAAAATCAACAATCATATTTTTAAAAAGCACAAATGAACATCTGCACTCAATTCCCTTTGATAAAGATTTCATTTTTCAAAAATCTAAAATCATATTTTCAAAAATACACAAGTGAACTTACTCATTCAATTGAATGAGGACTTCACTTTCCAAAAATTAAATCAACAATCATATTTTCAAGAAAGCACAAATGAACACCCTCATTCAATTTATTAAATGAATATTTCCTTTTCAAAAAATAAAATCAATAATCATCTTTTCAAAAATCAAATAACATTTTGGATCTTTCATTTTGCATACCTAAATTTGTTAAGTGAATATCCTCTTTTTCAAAGCATCAAAAATCAAACAACATTTGGATCTTTCATTTTGCATACCCAAATTTGCTAAGTGAGGATCCTCTTTTCCAAAAATCAAAACATCAAAACATGAAACACATGGACTTCCTTTATTTAGCATACCTAAATTTGCTAAGTAAAGGATCCTATTTTCAAAAAAATCATCAACAAAACACATTTGGATTTCCTTAGCATACATAAATTTGCTAAGAATCCTCTTTTTAACAAGCATCAAAATCAAAAATACATTTGTATTCTTCTTTTACCATACCCAAAATTTGCTAAGTGAAGATTCCCTTTTCAAAATAAAAAATGAAACAACATTTGGACCTTTCATTTAGCATACTCAAATTTGTTAAAGTGAAAGATCCACTATTCAAAATCAAAATCACCAAAACAATATACATTTGGATCCTTCATTTAGCATACCCAAATTTGCTAAGTGAAGGTCCTCTTTTCAAAATCAAAAATTAAAACAACATTTGGATCTTTCATTTAGCATAGCCAAATTTGTTAAATGAAGATCCTCCTTTCAAACAAAAATTAAAATTAAACACATTTGGATCTCCTTAGCATACCTAAATTTGTTAAGGATCCCCTTTTCAACATCATAAAAAAAAAAAAAACACATTTGGATTTCCTATTTAACATACCTAAATTTGCTAAGTGAGAATCCTCTTTTCAAAATTAAAAAGAACAAAATCAAAAGCACATTTGGATTTCCTATTTAGCATACCTAAATTTGCTAAGTAGAAATCCTCTTTCGAAATCAAAAGAACAAAATCAATCACATTGGATCCTTTATTTAACATACCTAAATTTGCTAAGTAAAAATCTTTTTTTTTTTTTTTTAAATAATAAAATATTTGGATTCTTCACTTAGCATACTCAAATTTGCTAAGTAAAGATTCCACTTTCAAATTTACATGATTCACAAGCAAGCAGAAGAAAAGAATAATTATTTTCAAACACCTCATTTAGCATACCCAAATTTGCTAAGTGAATTTCAAAATCAAATCCAAACAAAATCAATTGACCCTTTACTTTAACATACTCAAATTTGTTAAATGAAGGGTCTCTAAATAATCAAAAAATCAAAATTTAAATATGAACCTATAGAAGCATCAATCTCTCCAAAAAAAATATTTGAACCTATTTTAAACATACACAAATTTGTTGAAAATGGATTCCAAATTCAAAAATCTCTTCTCAAAATCTAAAGTCAAAAATCTTTCTTCAAAATCAAAGAGTCTCACTTAACATATTCAAATTGTTAAGTGTGGGTTCAAATTCTAAAAAACAAATTTAAGCAAGAAATTGATTCGAACTTGTTTTTCAATATTGCAGGATTTTAGTCAATTTTTAGTTAGTTTCAGCTTAGATCAGTTCAGTGGCAGCGCCAAGGCACGTGTTCAAATTTTCTCATGGGATGGATTTGGCCTTGGATCAGGCCAGCCTCCCAAGATCTGACTTCGCCCACCTCATCCACTTTGGTCGAGGCTTTGAGGGGGCTAGGATCACATGTGAGGGGACCACCCTCACGATAGTGAGTGGGAGCATGGTGACCTGGCAGAAGCTAGTCATCTAGGTTGAGATTCCGTTAGATGTAGAGATTTCCTCACTGAAGAGAAAGGCTGTGGCAATTCCCATAGTGGTAGCAGTGTCAGCGCTAGTGTGCCCAGTGGTTTCCCATTCTACCCTAGTGCGGGCTAGCACCCACTCTTTGGCTTCCTCCAAGGGGAAGGCTCCCCTGATTCTAGGGATTGTCTCCCATGCTTCGAGGTTGGGTCTAGTTCCCTACACTCCACCGGACTTAGTGAAAATAAGAACATGATCAAGCGATCATCACACCAAGAGAGCTGTGAGGACTACATGTCGAAGTTGAGGAGACACCGAGGATAGTCTTTCCTCTCATCACAAAGAATAGGTTCACCCCCTCTATAGATCTGATAGAGAGGATGTTAGGAGGATTTCAGCTTCACGCTAGTACGCCATTCTATCAAGAGGAGGAGGTTGTAGGCCGGCTTTGAGATCATGCCAAGTTGTGAGCCTTGACATCGAGGGCTCAATTTGATTTAAGTTTAGTTATCCCACAGTGAGTAGGCATGAGAGAGAGGCTAAAGTATACGCTAGTTAAGATCACCAAGGGAGACAGGTACGATGGCCTTCGTGACTTGTGGACTTTCTAGATCGGCACACTACCTATGTTGGTCATATTGACAACATCTTATTGACGGGTACTACTCATCATAGAAGAGGAGCTTCTATTTAGAGAGAGTCGGTGGTGCCTCCACCACACTGCTCTACCCTTCATCTACCATCTCCAGTCCACGTTCTACCATCTACCATTCCAGAAAAGGCCATGAAGGCCGCATCCGAGGAGAAGAGAACTCCATTGGTGATCCTGCTATGACCAAGAGATCCCATTCTATCTACACCATCGATTGTGGAGAGGCTGAGCTCTTCTGCTCAACCTTCTGCCCCAGTTGTGGTGAAGAAGGAATGGTGACCACAGAGCATTGTAGTCGTGCCATCACCACCACCACCACAGTAGGCTATGGAGATAACAGTAGTAGAGGGAGAAGGAGATAGTTTAGTTGCCCCCATGGCCATAGATCCTCCTAGGAGTATTACTCCACCTAGATCTAGTGATGGCCAGGAGCATCTTTCTTCTAGTGAGCATAGCCCTCATAGAGTTAGGTCTCCACCAGCAATAGAGGTTAGATGCCTATTTGTTCATGATAGTGATCCTATTACCGGTCATCCTCGATCGTTTGTACATGTTCAACTACACTAATCCCTAGATGACATTATAGCATAATATATAGTGGAGAAAAAGGAGATCTTAGGATATTACTGGTCTGACTTAGAAGATGAGAATGTCAGTTTTGATTGTAATGAGGATGATCTATTAGAGGATTCAACGGGAGTACACATGGTAGATACTAGGGTTCACTCCTCAGTGATCAACATAATTTGGAAGGTGATGCAGTCGAGCAGGATGACACAGCCTACTTGACCCAACACCTCCTTCAGCAGTTGAAGCAAAAAGATGAGAAAATAAATAAAATGGGGAAAAGGCTTGAAGACTTGCTAGCAGCAGTTTTGGCATTTCAGAATCAGGCCCCACTACACATCCTATTATTATAGAAATAGGTCCACCTGAGTTGTTGCATGTCTTGGATCAAACAAAGACTACACTGCCAGTAGAGCAGGGTAGCTATAGCTTGTGTAGAAAGGTAGTAGATAGTACATCCATATAAGAAAAGGACATCAAAACCATGGTTGAGCAGCAAGTGAGAGAAACATTAGCTCAAGCCTGAGGAGGATCATCAGTTCTAAAGGGTAGTCCCTACCCAGAGGAATTTGATGCCATCCAATATCCTAAGGGTTTCGTGCAACCTTCTTTCAAAAGCTTTGATGGCAGTGGGAACCCAAGGTAGCACATAGTGCATTTCAGGGCTAGTTGTTGCAATGCTGGCGGCAGTGATGCTTTACTCTTCCATCTCTTCGTCAATAGCTTAGCGAATATAGCCTTTGATTAGTATGTTGAACTTTGCAATAGTTCAGTGAAGACTTTTGATAAGTTAGAGCAACTCTTCATTAAGAGGTTTACTGGAGTTCAGCAAAGGGTGACTGTAGGCGATCTTGTTGTGGCTCAACAATACCCTGGTAAGTCCCTCATTGATTATATTCTCAGATGATGTAATTTGAGTATGAAATGTTGACCAAAGCTGTCTGAACAACATGCCATAAAAATTTGATTATAGAATATCCATGGCCCGGTAGCCTTCATGCTCAAAGGTTTCACCATCAAAACCTTTGAGAAGCTAATCAACAAGGCAGCTAGCTTGTAAGGAGAAGCCAAATCATTGCCTTTTCTGGATCAATCAATAAATTCGAAGCCATAAAAGGTGTATGAGAAGAAACCAAGAGCAGTGATAGTAGTAGATAAGAGGAAACAGCCGATCAAAGAGAAGTATAAGGGACCTCGTGCTACACATCCGTCACTTCCACCTCCTCTACCACCACCTAGGCCATTTTACCGACCACCACAGCCTTCCCTACCTCCTTCTTAGCCACATCCACAGTAGCAGTGGTACACATACCCACTGCCAAGTAGCTACCATCCACTTACTCTGATGGATAAATTAAACAAATCATATTCATTTAAGAGAGATGTAGTTAGAAAAATATTTTAAAATCTTTTAAAGAAACCTAACTTTTAGCTACCTGAGCCTAGAAGGACAGAGGAAGTAGGCAAAAGTAATGATCCTAACTTTTGCCGCTACCACCGCATGCTAGGTCATGTTTTGGGGGATTGCTTTACATTCAAGGATTGGCTTGAGCATATCTTCAAGACAGGCGCTATAGTTATCTCGAAAGAATACTTAGTGGAACAACCATCCAGTTCCATTAGGGTAATTCTTGGGGATACTTGTGAACCTCTCAAAACCAAAGAAGGTTGGGATATCTCCTTATCCAAACCTCTAAGAAAATTGTTTCTAAAATCAAGAAACTTTTCTTGCAGGTGCCTGAGGCAGCTCGAACCTTCTACATCAAGGAAGGTTTGCAAGTTATTCAGGATAACTTAGGGAAAGGGGGAGCTCAGCAATAGCAGGCTGTGCAAGTTTGGGATAGCCAAGTAGCACAACCACCGACCGAGCCCAATCTCTAGTTCACCATTGCAGCTACTTCTTCAGTGAGCACCTCTACTTTAGCTAGCTCTTCCTCTAGTAAACATCTTGTATCGATGAATGAGGGCATCAAATCCCTCACCCCATTTAATTTACTAGATTTTTACTATGTACCTCCTTCAAAATCTAAGAAATCAAGGAATAAAGATAGTTTGAATTACATCTGTGTCACTTCTGATGGGTTATCTAACTCTATTCTTCAAGAAAACTCTTCAAGTCTAACTAATAACTATAACAACTCTGATCTTCCCTTTTCTGATTCAGAGTTGGACTTTCCTTCTCTGAATAATACGGGTTTGCCTCTTAAGATAGACTTGGAATCATCTGATTATGAGGGTCCTATAGGAGAAGCTGTAGGTGAGCCTGATGAGCAAGTAGAATCTTCTAGTAGCTTACCACAACCGATCACCGAAGTCAACCTCCGTAGTGGCAAGGTTCTACCTCCTAGGGCAGTACCTCAAGATAAGGGAAAATAAGTCATTGGTACCGGTGATCAAGAAGCCCCTCCACAGGATGCTCACCCATGGATATGCTTGTGGAGGACCAGCCCAAGGTGGATTACAATGTCCTCTCTCACCCGAGAAAGTTGCTATCTATGCTAAGCATATATGATGCCCTTATCTTATCCAAAGAGATGAGGGAATCATTAATCAAGGATATTCTTAATCCTGAGATATGCTCAGCTCAGCTAACCACTATTGGAGAGGAGGCACATTATATAAAAGAAGCCCATGAGATCACTTTCAAAGATGAAGACCTTCTTCTGGGGGACATGGAGCACAACCATCCCCTCTACATTACAGTGGACATGGGCTAATTCAAACTTGATAGAGTTCTCATTGATTTAGGTGCATCAATAAACATTATGAGTCTAAAGACCCTTGCCTACTTGAGGATTGACATCTCTACACTCTGAGGAGATCGAATGATGTTGAGAGGATTCAATGAATAAGGTGAGAGGGCTTTAAGTTCTGTAGTGTTACCTTTGGAGATAGGGGAATGGAAGACTGAAGCAAAATTTTACATAATTGATTTGAATACATCAGAATAAGATGATTCCATCCTCCCTTCCCCAACGCATCAAGTTAAGAAGAGATGAGATAGAGTACTATGTTAAAGGAGATGAAAAGCTATTTTCAGTCAGAGAGGTTGAGATATATGAAGATGCAAACTACTATCTTCCTCAAAATACCTTTTCTCATGAACTTGGTCAATATTCAAATTTAAACGCAAAAGCAAAAGAAGAAAAAGAAAATGAAAAGAAAAAAAAATGAAAGAACAAGTGAACGAGAAAAGGATATCAAGGAAGAAGTAGAGCCGCATGTCACATTCCACCCATAGTTCATTTCATCATATGAACATATGGGTAGGATGACTCAAACTCCACCAAGAAGAGCTAGAGGTAGAAATAGAGGCTATTCCAGAGGTGGAAGACCCCTTAGTTGGCCGCTAGCCAACATGGGGTATGTTTCAGTTCATAGGAGTATCCTTATAATTCACATAGACTTGGAGTCTAATGTGATTAGCATACCAACCAACCCCTTTCAATGAGTTTACTTAGAGGAGACACTTGAGTTGGATAGCTATAAAGACTAGGCCTCTAGACAAAGCACAAATGTATTCGAATCAAAATTATGTAAAATTATCGGATAACAGTTGGGAACCTTAGCTCTAACCTCACTTTTCTCTCAAAAAGTTGAAGGTTTAGTAGTTAAGGAAGCCCCTAGGTCTTACATTGATATGATGCCAAAGAGATTCCTATTTGGATCATCATCCTTAAGTCTAGAAGCTGATGTAGAACTTGAGGATACTTCATATAAAAACTTAATGGAATTGCCTTTTGATTGGTATTCACCTTGTGTTCTTAATCTTGCAAAGAAGGGTTTGATTCTTTATACATGGTCTAAGAACAAGTTAGAATACTTCAAAAAGTTGTGGAACAACAGAGGCAGGGAAGCACAGTCAAGATCCGGACTAGGATTTGGTATAGTGGGTCGAGTTAATGATGATGATTACTACTTAGTTATCATTAATCAGCTGAAATCTAATAGGTTCTTTTCACACCACACTAACTCTTATGAGGAGATGTGTTTAAAAACTTCAGATGACCCAGGTGATCTTCAAATCAAAGATGCATCACCAAAATTTGAAGATGAGATATATTCAATAATAGACAAGCTTAAAAATATCAACCTCGGGATAAAAGAAGATCCGCGCCCGATGTACATCAGCTCATTACTAAATGAAGAAGAAACCAATGACTTAGTTAGCCTATTGACTGAGTTTAAGATTGCTTTGCAGTTATAAAAGAGATGCATTATCTCTTGATGGAGTCCACAAGCTAGACCATAATGCCAACCCTATCAAGCAAGCTCCTAGATGCATGCGATTAGAAATTGAACAATATGTTATTTATGAACTTAAAAAATTGATCGATGCTAGTTTCATAAGGGAAAAAAATATGCTACCTGGTTAGCCAGTGTCATACCAGTTAAGAAAGAGAATGGCCAAATTCACATATGTGTCAATTTTAGGGACTTAAAAAAGGCATGCCCTAAGGTTGAGTTTCTTCTTCCTATACCAGAATTAACGGTGAACATCACCTTATCTCATGCAGTTTTCTCCTTCATGGATGGGCCAATTGGCTACAACCAAATCAAGATGGCCCCTGAGGATAAATGAAACACTACTTTTTGAACCTCGTTCGGAATCGATTGTTATAGGGTCATGCCTTTCGGCCTTAAAAATGCTATTTCTACATACCAATGGGCCATGACTCGGATCTTCAATGAAGTCATTCATCACCAAGTTAAGTGCTATGTTGATGATCTCGTAGTCAAAAGAAAAGTAAAGGAAGACCATCTCTTTGACTTGAGAGTAGTTTTCAAATGGTTAAGATAATTTAACCTCAAAATGAACCCCCTGAAGTGTGCATTCAGAGTAGCTTCAGGGAAGTTTGTTTGGTTTATTATCTGACACCAAGGAATAGAAATAGATCCAGAAAAGATCAAATCTATCTTAGAAATGCCAACTCCTAAAAGTCTAACACAACTAAAATCATTCCAGGGATGTAAACAATTTTTAGCACTTGTCAAAAAGGATGCCAAGTTCAAGTGTGATGATAAGTGCCAGCATGCCTTCGACGATATCAAGCAGTATTTGGTGAAGCCACCAATTTTAACGACCCCTATCCTGGGTAGGTCGTTGATCCTCTATATAGTTGCATTGGATGACTCTCTTAGTGCTCTGTTAGCTCAAGCCAACAATGAAGGGAAGGAGAATGCTCTCTACTACCTCAACCATTGTCTGATCCATGCTAAAGCAAACTACCCACCTTTTGAGAAATATTGCCTAGCTTTAATCTTTGCATCCTCAAAGCTAAAATTATATGCTTTTCATAAGGTGAACTTGATTTCAAGAATCAATCCACTACATCTCATGACACATTACTATCCGACAGCATATGATGATCCATGATTTTATCACTTTGATATCATTGCACCTCCATCCATGAAAGGACAAACACTGTGATTTTAGCGACACCAACTTTATGTTAATTCTTCAATCTCCCTGATGAACAAATCATGAACTTAGAAGATGTTGATAATCACCATTGGGAGATATATTTTGATAGTGCAACTTCTTTTCATAAAGGAGAAGAACAATGATCTATTCTTCCAGGAAAGGCACAGGTAGGAATAGTTTTCTTAACTCCAGACTGTAATGTGATGAGGTTCTCATACTATCTTTCCAATCCCTGCACCAACAACAAAGCCAAGTATGAGGCTTTGATTGTCAATTTGGAGTTAGCTATCATAGTATGTGTCAAAAGCATCAATATCTATGGGGATTCTTAGTTGGTCAACAACCAAATTGCTGGGCCCTACAAAGTTCTCAAACTCAAGCTTCATCACTACCACGAGTACACCATGAAGCTGTTGGCCCAGGTTTCTGAGGTCACCATCTACAAGGTCCCTCGAGGAGAGAATGTAGTAGCAGATGCTTTGAAAAAACTTGCCAAGGAATTAACATGTTCGGAAGATGAGTCCATTCCAATAAGGGTCCAAAATAGACAAGTCATATCCCTTATTGACGCTGAACTCATCGAGAGACATTCTCTTGAAGGGGAGGTTATCATTGCCAACAAAGACAAGGAGCTAGATTGGAGGCAATCATTCATAGATTACTTAAACATCGAAAAACTACCTTAAAAAAAGCCACAAGCCCATCAGGTGAAACAAAGAGCTCTCTCCTATGCTCTCATGGATGTCACCTTATACCGGCAATCTTTTGATCAAATGTGGTTACGTTGTTTAGATAAACATGAATCTGATCAGGTACATTCAGCATGTGGAGCATCAATCTAGTCCAAAGATGAAAAGAAAAGATCAAGAGACTAGGATACTACCGGTCTTTGATGATCACATTGCATGGCTAGAGATGCCATCGGTGCACGGTCTTCCAACCAACATTCTACACCCTATACATCTCATGGCCATTTGAGTCATGGTTATGGGTCCTATCGATCCTCCTTCTTTTAAGTGTCACCGATTCATTCTAACTGCCACCGACTACTTTTCCAAGTGGGCGAAAGCAATCCCACTCAGAGAGGTCATATCTTAGCATGTGCTCCAGTTTTTCAGGAACCATATCGTATATAGGTTCAAGGTGTCTTGACGAATTATATCTAATAATGGTAGCATTAAAGCACCAAGATCAATTCAGAAGACACTATAGATTAGAGATACTCCACCATCTACCCTGTGGAAAATGGCTGCGTAAGCATTCAATAAAACTCTCATTTAGATACTGAAGAAGACTCTTGATGGCAACAAATGATTGTGGCATGAGCAGTTAGTTGAAGCATTGTGGACATACCACACCATATAGACTCAACTCAATCTACCATTTTCCTTAGTATGGGTCAGTCATTCTACCATTAAAGTTCCATCACTAAGGATAGTAATGGGTAGTCAAATTATTAGAGAGAAGAATGCCAAGTTGCAGTTAGAAGAGCTTGAAGGTTTGGAGGAGAGATGCCTACTAGCGTGTTAGAACCTCGAGTTATACAAAATCAAAATGATTCAAGCACACAACAAGCTGGTTTGCCCTAGAACTTTCCAAGTAGGAGAACTTGTGCTTGTTCTAAGGAGACCAATTATTTCCCATCGAAAGATGGGAGGCAAGTTTAAACTCACTTAGGAAGGCCCCTTTACCATAGAAAAGGCCTACCAAAGAGGATCCTATCAGCTTATTGATTGTAAGGGGGGAACACCCGATGCTTCCAATTAATGGGCTCTATTTGAAGAAATATTACCCATACAAATATGTTTGAAAATAATTATCATCAAAAGAATAAAAATTTCATTCCAATCCATCAAAATGTTCTTTTCATTCGAAGTGTTGTTTGCTTGTCTTGTGAATCTGCCATGATGTGTTTAGGTTAGGGGTAAGAGAACCCAAGAGGAATCCTATCCTTCTTTTATAAACACAAATACAAGTTGCACATGATTTCCCCAGCCCTACTAGAATAGGTGTGAGAGAACCCAAGAGGCATCCTATTTCGACTAGCACAACTAAGTTAGGTGTAAGAGAACTCAAGCGGCATCCTTTCTTAGTGGGATCATAGTTTCCATTCATGGCACCATTTCATCAAATTCTCCAACATGTTTAAGGAAGGTGTAAGAGAATCTAAGAGGTGTCTTATTCCCTTTAACACATGCACAACAACAAACACATATCTTTTATCTCAGGCTATTTTGATGTGGGAGCAAGCCCCTTGTGGCACTCACTCTGCTCCAAGTTGGGTTGACATGCTACCTCACTAGTCTGTCACCCTAATGATCACTTGTCTGATGAATCTGAGTCCTCGTGCTTTCTTCCTGACTTGACCATTGCAAACTGATGAGCGCCTTATTAGTTTGGTAAATTGCATTGCGTAGCTACCAAGGAACCTCATATTGACTTTGTTTAAGAATATGTGAGTCCACATGATTTCTTCTTGAACTAGCCATCACAAACTAATTAAGTTGAGTATATTCAAGGTTAAGGATAAGTCCCCGAGAGGCTCCTTTTCTCTTGACCACTTTTGAGTTGATTCAAGTCCCCTAGTGGCATTCACTCAGTAGTCGCCCTAGGTCGAATGAAACTTGTTGAACTGAAGATAAACTATCCCAACAATTAGTTCCGCAATAGAAGGATGTGAGTCCTTGAGCTTTCTTCTTAGGCTAATTATCGCAAATCGATGATCATGTTAGGTTGGTCGATGTTCGCTATGCTGACAACGACTCACCTGGTGGATACACCACACTTAACAGATATGAGTCCATGAGCTTTCTTCTTGAGTTGAACACCGAATACTTATTTGATATATGACTAGTCATACTATCTTTTCCAAGGTTTTAGATGAAGCCTTTAGTGGCCCCTTCCCCTGTGGGCACTCTATTTAGATCATGTCCTTTGCGACCCCATTTAGATACTACTCGGGTTACTCTTGGATTGGACAGTCTCCCTTTTCTAGTAATCACCCATGTGATTGGAGAATTTATTCAGCGGATGCACAAATTCTCCCTTGGTTCTGTGAAATTGAGATATGTCTCGGCTAATATAAGCTCCTTCTCTATATGATCCTTCGCAAACCAATAGGGTCCATGATAAATAAATAAATTTATTTGCTTATAGATTAAGAATTCAAGCTCCCAAAGGGCCTCTTTTTCCAAGCATACATCCTATTAGGTGAATCCCCTATAAGAATTGCTGACTACTTGAGATAAGTCAGTGGCACTCTCTCCATAGTCCCTTAGGTTTCAATCTTTTGCCACAAACAGTTACCTGACAATCATTTCACTTTGGAAAATGTAAGTCTACTACATTCTTTCAGCCAAATTGATGTCCCTAGGTTGAGTTGACATGTTACCTGCCAATGTTCTTTGGAAGAAGGTGAGTCTCAAGCTTTCTTCCCTAAATTAGCCACTACAAATCGAAAGGCACCACTTTGGTTGGATAGTTCTCCCATTGGCTGGAAAGCTACTCCCTATACATTGGTAAATCTATGTTAGATCAAGGCCACCATGACCCCTACTCAGTGCAGTCCATCACAAACCAATGAGATTCATTAAAAATAATTTAAAAATTAAATTAATCTTGACTATCTTTGAGATGATTTAAGTTCCTAAGCGGCATTCACTCAGTAGTCAGCCTTAGGTCGAGTTGACATATTACCTCACTAATGTGTCACTCTAGTGGTCTTTTGTTGTGGAAGATGTAAGTCCTCAAGCTCTCTTCCCTAAATTAGCCATTGCAAATCAAAAGGCATCCCTTTAGTCCTACCGGAGAAGCTACCCTTTGATTGGTAAATCTATATTAGATACCACGGCCCTTACTCATCCCATCATAAACCATGGGATCCATCAAAAACAATTTAAAAATGAAATTAATCTTGACTATCTTTGAGCTGATTTAAGTCCCCAATGGCATTCACTCAGTAGTCAGCCCTAGGTTGAGTTGACATGTTACCTTGCTAATGTGTCACTCCAACGGTCTCTTATTCAAGAAAGATGTGAGTCTATGAGCTTTCTTCCCTAAATCAACCATTGCAAGCCAAAAGGCAAACCCCTTTGGTTGGATAGTTCTACTATGTGGCTGGTAGACTATTCCCTTTGGATTGGTAAATCTATGTTAGATCAAGGCCACCATGACCCCTACTCAGTGCAGTCCATTGCAAACTGATGAGATCCATCAAAAATAATTTAAAAATAAAACTAATCTTGACTATCTTTGAGCTAATTTAAGTCTCCTAGTGGCATTCACTCAATAGCCCTAGGTTGTTTGATTATGTTACCAACGATCACCGACAATCTACCTAGGATATAAGTCTACTACATTTTCTTCCTAATACAATTGCTGCATACCGAAAGGCAAACCCTTGGTTGGATAAGTTTTACTATTTGGATGGTAGACTATTCCCTTTGAATCGATAAATCTGTGTTAGATCAAGGCCACCACGGCCCACTACTCAGTGCGATCCATCACAAATCGATAGGGTTCATCTCAAAAACTCAAAACTTAAGAATCTCAAACAAATTCCTTCTAACCTCCCCAGTGGAGTCAAATCTGAAATAAATTCAACCCTCTTCCCTTAGCCGAGCTCAACTAATCAAACAAATCAAATCAATCTACCTCTCATTAGTGAGATGCAAGTCTTTCTAGTTCCCTAGTGGATCCCAAATTCTAATCCCTCAACAGATTTCACAACCCCTTCTCCCCAATGGATGACTTGGATTTGCTCCCCTAGTGGAGAATTCACATTTTCATCCCCAATGGGGCACTAAACAAATTAAATCAAAAAATCTCCCTAGAAAAACTCAAATCATATTCAAACCTCTCATCCCTGGTGATGACTTGAACCTCCCCTAGGAAGGTTCACATACAATCCCTAGTGATTCCCTTCACTCTCTTATGTCTTTGATATGTAGAGTCACATACATTAAGCTATTGATCTTCTACACCTTGGGTTTAGAGTAGATCATTATTAGTGCTTGTGATCGCTCGGTGTTGTTGATCATCAACACTACACGCATGTACCTTGTCACACACCACACCTATTGGGAACCCTTTGTTGACCTTATTTTAGAATGAGCTCAACCTCCATCTTAGACATAGATTCTTAGACACTAAGAGTTCCTTAGTCTTAAGACACTTCTAGTGATTAGTGAACACTTAACCAAACTAGAGACATAAGAGTTAGCCATGGGAATGGTTATGCCTTAGGATGCTTGCCTACCCTAAACCAAATCCTCACTTCCTTCTTCAAGTCAAACTTCAAACCACTTCCAAATCAAATCTCAAATCAATTCAATGGATTTTCTCAAATCATGAATCAATTCTAAATGATTGAAATCCATGATCAAATCCAAAATATTTTCTAAGTCTCTTTGATTTTATCTTATGGACTTAGCTCAAATCAAATTCAAATCAATTCAAATTCAAGAAAATTTTCTCATAACCCATTTATATTCTCATTTATATTCATAAATATAAATGAAATATAAATCCAAATAACCAAAAATAAATCCAAATCCAAATAAAAAGAAATCTTTCCTAAACCCTTTGATTCTATCTTATGGACTTAGCTCAAATCAAATTCAAATCAATTCAAATTCAAAAAATTTTCTCATAACTCATTTATATTCTTATTTATATTCACAAATATAAATTCAAACAATCAAAACCAAATCCAAAACTCAAACCCAAATCTACCCAAAATCCAACCTATACCATTTCAAGTCAAATTTTTGAACTTGATCAAATCAAACTCAAATCAATCCAAACCCTTGGATTTTCTTCAAGACTCAATCAATCCTTTAATCATGAATCAAAATATAAACACAAACTTCAATCATCAAACCAAAACTAAATTCAAAACTCAAACCCATGTTCAAACCTTTGAACTTAAAATTGTCAAATAAATCAAAACCCATTTGACTTCAAATTTCTTGTAAATGGATTTATATTTCAATCATAAGTCCATATGTGAGTTCAACCAAACTTGAATCAAGCCTTGATCAAGTCAATTGACTCACTTAGGCTCACTTGACCCAAAGTGACCTAAAGTACCCTTTTTGAGCCAAATTCTAATCCTACCCAAATTGGATTGAACTAAGCCAACTAAGCCTCACATTATGAGCAACAATCATCATGAGATGATCAATCACTCAAATTGGGTCAAACTAAGTCAAACCTAAGGGTTGACCAAAGTCAACACTTAACCAAAAAACCTAAACTAGCCAAAATCCACCATAGGCCAAATTGATTGAAACCATTGATCAAAACCAATTCATGATCAATGTTTGAACTTGAAAGTATCATTCCTAACCCAATTAATTGCCACTTGACCCAACTTGACCTAAAAGTCAAAATGTGTCAAATCTTGATCTAAGCCAAATTGATTGCAAACCAATGGGTCAAATTCATTCTAAAACTTGATTGAAAGCCTCACTCCAACAAGACCAACTAGCCCAATTGACTATGAACCCAACTTGACCTAACAGGTCAAATTGATCCAAAATTAGATCAAACCAAAATTGATTGAAAGCAAAGCTTACAAAACATTTTAAATGAGTAACCAAACCTAAACCAACCCATGACCTAACCCCATTAGGTTAAATGGGTCAAATTGGTCAACTTGACCAATTTGACCTAAAAGAAATCAAATGAGCCAAATCCAAATATAAATCAAATTGAACCAAACTAATGATACCAAAACATTTCAATTGGTTATATGAACTTGACCCAACCCTTGGTTTAACCCAATTTGACCAATTGGTCAACTTGATGCAAGTTGACCCATTTTGACCTAAATGGGTCAACATGAGCCAAATGACATCAAATCAACTCCAAATTCTTAAAATTTGGACCAACCCAATTTCAAACTATTCTAAATCTAAAAGTAAAATCAAAGCTAAATGACCATTTTACCCCTAGGTCGGGGTAACCCCAATTCCACTTGAATTTGGTCATATCCTTTCATGGCCACTTAACACCCTCTTAGTGGACCAAGTGGACACTAGTGAGTGTGGCACATGACCCAATGGGTTTCCCAACCCAACCCAAACCCAAAACTAACCACCCCACTCAAAATAAGCACATGGGATCACCTCCCACTCTCTCTTTGGCACATGGAAACTTCTCCACTACCTACCTCCGCCAAAACTGAACCATATGCCACCTAAAATGGCCAAAAAAACCCACTCAAGGTAATCAATTTGATCAAAATAGCATCTACACTCTTGGTCATCCGATCCTTGGAGGGGGAGATATGCTCCCCCTCATTTCAATTGAATAATGAGGACTTGCATTCAATTGAGTTATAGAAAGCCAGAGCAAGCATTCCCAAGCTTCTCCAAGCATCCTCAAGCTCTTTGCATTTCTCCATTTCTCGATTTATCAAAGTCAAAAATAGGCGAGGTAGCAAGAATTCCCAACTTACTCAATACCCAATTTCAATCCAATTCCTCTTCCAAGAACCCTCAGAGGGCCCAATCGAGTTGATCCAAAGCTTCTTCCAAGCTTCCAAGGGAGCTAGACCAAAGTCGCAAGCCTAGGAGGAGGACTTTGGCCAATTGAAGGATCTACTCAACCTCAAGCCCTCAAACCTTCAAAAGGGCTTTGTCTCCAATAGACGAAGCTACCTTGATGGTTGGGAGCACTAGTGATTTCCTCTGGTGAGATATGGATCAAAACTGAGCTTAGGTGTAGGATTTCTAGGTCCTTTGTGAAAGAAAGTTTCACCCCATTGCAAATTGGTCGTTAGATCTTCATCTTCTTACATATTGATGGTGTGGGTTCAATTTTAGCTCAATCCAAGCTTAATCGAGCTCGTATCAAGCCCTAAGGGATGGACGGTTTCCCTCTCCCGCATGCAAGCTCAGGGACCAATCACGGACCATCCATCCTGCATGTTTTGGATGGACAGTCTTGATTAAAACACGTGAGATCCACTATTTAATCCTATTAGAATTGCAAGTTTAATCCTGACCATCCGATCTTTGATCAAATGGTCCAGGGAGAAACAAAGTAACACCTACCACGATGGGGATGATAGCTTATGAACCACCGCACATCACATGTGAAAGCATGCATCACGCCGGTCCATGGCACAAACATGATTACTCATTAATTAGGCCTCCTAATTAAGTTTTAATCATTGATTCTTTAAAAATACATAACTAAATATAGAAACAAAATACAAACTCAAATGCATTCTGAAAATATTTCAAAGGGGAATAATATAAAACTAAGTTTAATTGATTTTGACAGTAAATTTTCTATAATTTAGGTTTCATTGGGAATATAATTATGCTAATTATTCCCTAATTATTTCATTGATTAATTCCAAACTTCTAAAGTATGTTTAGTGTGATGACTTATGCCTCCCCTAATTTTCTTAGAATTTATTAATGGTTTAATTAGGATAATTGCTTGATTCATTTCTAATAGCTCCCTTAATAAATTAAATGATTAATTAACCTATTAAATAGTGATAAATTTATTAATTAAGTTTGTTAATCACAATAGAATAGTGAATGGACTTAATGAAAGAGATTAGGAGTTCTTTCCCAAATCTTTTTCCCTAAGTTTATTTCATTTGGATAAAAATCAAATTAAGGGGCAAATTAATTAAATGGTTTAATCACTTTATTAAATGACTTAATTAATTAAAATTTTAAAATCAAATTAATCCAAAGTTAATCAATTTCTTCCTGGGTAGATACTTAGGTGTTCAATAACCTAAGTAGAATAAGAAAATCATACATAACCCATATGTGTGGGAAGGGTTAAGAAAGTACTTAAATTAAACCCTTTTAGCTTAATTAATCATTAATTGTGAGTCAAATGCATTAGGCCCCTTACTTTCTTAGGTGAATTATTGATTTAAATTCTTTGTGGTTTTATGTCATACATTTGCTCATAATTATTTGATTAAATATGTTAAAGTGGTGTAGGTATGGTGTAATTAATGAACTTAATTCATACCTCAACCTAAACAAAATATAAAATTAATCTAATGGTTCTAAAAACAAACTAATTCAACTCATACATGGGGGAATGGGTTAGGACCATCAAACCATTTCACATTTTGCTAAATCAAATCAAACTCAAAACAAAAGTAACATTTCCTTAAACCAACCTTGATTCACTTTAAATAATCTTATTCCAAGATTGTCTATAGGAATTAATTAGGGTGAATGAAGTTACATGCTTGCATCACTTTATTTCTTTCCTAGCATTCTAAATGTGTATGTCATATAAAATCATGCATTCATGTCTTTTTGAAAAATCAAATTAAAAATGAAATGGTTCCTTTATGTCAAATTGCATGTTTTGGCTAAAGTAAAAATATGAGTGGCTATTATCACTATTAAATTCAAAATTACTTTCAAAACTTATAAATCAAACATTGCAAATGAAAGGTATGTTACTCATTATTACTCATGAGCTTGCATGAGAGTATAATATGAGATATGCTTTATGTGACTTCTCATTCTCTTTTTTTTTTAACATAGTCATGAATAGGATTTGCAAAGTGTATAGTTCATTTGAAAAGAACACAACACTTGCTTAAATCCATTTCAATTCATTCCTATGATATCATTTAAGAGGGACCTTCACATTTGCACATATAAATTGAACAACCAAGATTAAACAAACAAACATAAACCTTTGCATGATTCTCTTTCCATGCATTTCTTTTTGTACATGCACATACATTTAAGAAAAGTGGTTATTAGTCTGGACACCCCGGGATTGTAAGGATTTAAGTAGCCCCAAGTAAGTCTTGTACCTTACACCCCTGGTGTAGAACAATATCACCGTACTCACTTATGTCTTTTATACTTGTAAATGTGCATATGAAAAATGGATAAAAGAATCACTCTCTTCTACTTAATAAAATCATGCATCATGAAAAATTCCAAATTTCCTTAAGCAATATCTCTTAGCATTCATCATGAAGGTGTGCTAACATTTCCATTTGTATGCATAGATATGCTTAGGATTCATCTATATGCATGTTACATATGTTCGAAAGAATTAAGTGTTGTGTGTTTTGTGATAGTAATTCACTTTAATTAATCTTAAAAATGCTTTTCTTGTTCAATAGGTTTGTTTCGAGTCCATCTAAATTTAGGATTAATTAAAACACATAATAAAACATTCACCAAAAAAAATCACTAATGAATCTGCCTTAGCAATTACTTAAGGTAGGGAGGAAAGAGAAGTTATCTTCCCTTTTCTCTCTCTTTACAACTTAGTAATTAAGTGTAGGTTCATTTAAACTAAATCAAATCATAGAAAAAATCAACCAAATCAACTAAATAACTTAAATGAAACTAGCCTCTAAGTTGAACTCTTCATACTTAAAAAACTCTAACCTTAAAGACTAACTAAGATTTTCCACACAAACCTTAAATGGCACACACATCAGACTAAGTCACCATTTCTAGTCCTATATTAGGGCGGTGCATGATTTGATGTTTGCTTTTATTTTATGATGTGGTGTTTTAGTCTGGATGATATGGTGTATGTGCGTAGACTGAATGGTAGGGCGATCTTAGTCTAATCATTATCTTCTATAGGGGATTGTGCTTAAGAGGCACTATAATAAAAATATTACTGCTTTTGTTGTGCAAGTTACTTATACCATATGCGTGTTTTATATTATATCTCTCGATATTCATTCTAATCCTTTCAGGAAAAAAATATAATGAAGAACATGAAATATAATACACCTTTTTGGGACATCACGTAGATCCACAGATGTTCTTATTATGGTCCTTGAGTATGACATTGAGGGGAGGTGTACTATCTAGAAAGATAGAAGTCACCGCCCTACAATGGATCTAATCACCTGAATAAGGACTCCTATGGACTATGAGTCCTCGTATGTACCAGAGATTCTTCCCCTACTTTACATGGAAAAGTAAAGCAGGGCTTATTTTAAACCAGGTTAGTTAAATTCCCTATGGAGGCAAGTCCCCATAGTTAATCACATCCTAAGGAATAGGATTCCTTAGGAAAACTCTTAATTAAGATAAATGATCACTATCTTCAAAGATTTCAAAGATCAGACTATCAATCAATTGGTTTATTTTTAGAAGATCAAGTGCGATTGATCACAAAGGAGGGAGTTCTTTTCAAAGCCAAAGAAAAATAAGTAGGGGATGATACCAGGAAGCCTAGTAAGCATCCCAAACTATCTTATGGTTGGGATTTTTATTTTTGAAGCTGAATTGATTTATTTGTTTGAGTTGAATTTTCATTCGAAATCTAGGGATTACAATTCCATAATACAAGGTTACAAAAATGCCTAAGAGATGAGGATTTTTGCTTGTGGCCCGTAAAGGGGAGAAACAACCTCAGAACCTAAATCTAGGGAGCTTTAGCGAGGGCCAAAGCATGACCTAAATCTAAGGTAAAAATGAGCATATGGTTTACCTCCACAAGAGAAGATAAACCACCCG
This sequence comes from Cymbidium sinense, assembly GCA_021442155.1. Lineage (NCBI taxonomy): Eukaryota > Viridiplantae > Streptophyta > Magnoliopsida > Asparagales > Orchidaceae > Cymbidium > Cymbidium sinense. The sequence continues at coordinate 15,719,524 of CM038216.1, read as the reverse complement.
ACTGTTGGACTTACAACCGTCTGGGGGTGGCCTCCAACTAACTCCTCCCATGGTTTTAAACTCATGTAGGCAAGTCATATGCTACTGCAAGATAGCTAAGCTGTTGTTTATTTAGGAAAAGACTAAGTCCTTAAACACACTCCCTAAGAGACTAGATCATGTAGGGTGTGATTAATTACTTAAATATAATGCAAATTTTTCATATGTTTTATTTTCATTTTGGACAATTAATTTGACTCAGGCTATAAGATTCATATGCCTAATGCATAAGAAATTATATTATGGGCCAAAATTAATTAGAAAGGAGGTGTGTTTCCACCATGGCTCTCAAAGGTCAAGCCAAATTCCCTAGCATGGGTGGAAGCCCTCCAAAGTAAAAGTGAAACAATATGCTTTTTATGCATGATGTGAGAAAGAAACTACAACATCCAGCTAAAGAGTTGCTGATTCTTTTATCTTGATTTTATAGCATAGGCTTTAAGTGAGGCTATGAGTTATTAATTTTTAGTTTTGAGTTATTTAATTTGGAATAAAATTTATTTTTCCTAGAATCCTAATCATCATCCAGGCCATACATCAAAGCAACGAAGAAACTAGAAAAACATGCCATCTTAATGCACAAGCTAAACAAACATCAAATAATTTATAAAGCTAGAAAAAAAAAGAATAAGAGGCCAAGTGTGGTCGAGTTGCACTAGAAAAACCCAAAAATAAATTGGGTAGTGAGCTCTACCCTTATACAATCTAGATTATAAATGAATTAATTATAATTAAGCAAGAAATTCATATTATGGGGGTCTTCATTCTTCTTTTCTTCTTTCTTATTTTTTCTTTTAGATGGTTGGAATGTGGATACTCCAAAGGCTTCACATGGTACATAAGATGTAATATTATTACCAATGTTCATCCTAATCCCCCATAATAATCATTCCAAAATCCGAATTGCAAAATTACATGAAAAAGGAAAAAGTAAATCTAACTAAAACCTGCAAAATAGAGATTGGATAAACAAACCACACAATCCCAAGAATGTATATGCATAAATTGGACTTAGCACCCCATACATGGGTAACCAAGCCCACCTGGCCTATTGGATTATGCTTAGGGGTATAAGCAACCTGCATAGCAAAAGCAGTTATATTTTTATTATAGCGCCCCTTAAGCACAATCCCCTGTAGAATACAATGATTAGACTAAAGTCCTACCATTCATTCTACACACATAGACCCTAACATCTAACCAAAACTTCACATCATAACATAAAAGTAAACATCAAACCATGCACCGCATTAACATAGGACTAGAAGAGGTGACTTAGGCTAATGTGTGTGTCATTTAAGGTTTATGTGGTATCCTTAGTTAGGCTTTAAGGTTTAGAATTTTCTACGTATGAAAATGTTCAACTTAGAAGGTGGTTTCAATTTAAATTGTTTAATTGATTTGGGTTAATTTTATTTTGATGATTTTGTTTGGTTTGAATGAACCTACTTAATTATTAAGTTATAAAAGAGGGAAAAGTAAAGAGAACTTCTCTTTCCTCCCTACCTTAAGTAATTTCTAAGGTAGATTCATTAATGATTTTTATTTAGATAATTTTTTTATTATGTGTTTTAATTAATCCTAAGTTTATACTTTTTCTAAACAAAACTTATTCAAAAAGAAAGGCATTTTAAGATTAAGTAAGTTGAATTACATCACAAAGCACACATCACTTTACTTCTTTCCAATATGTGTAACATGCATATGGATGGATCCTAAGCATATCTATACATGCAATGCAAGTATTTAGAACACCTTAATGATGAATGCTAAGAGAGGTTGGTTAAGAAAACTTGAAATGTTTCATGTATGCATGATTTTGTTAAGTAGAAGAGAGTGATTCTTTTAGCCATTTTTATATGCATATTTACAAGTATAAAAGACATAAGTGACTACGACGCCATTGTTAGCACCAGGGGTGTAAGGTATAAGACCTACTTAGGGATACTTTAAGCCTCACAACCCCAAGGTTGTCCAGACTAATATACCACTTTTCTTAAATACATGTGTATGTACAAAAAGAAATGCATGGAAAAAGAATCATGCAAAATGTTTATGTTTGTTTTGATTATTTTGATTATTTAGTGTATATCTGTGATGTGGAATTCCTTCTTAAGTAACAACTTAGGAATGTATAGGAATGAATTTAAGCAAGTGTTATGTCCTTTTCAAATGGACTATACACTTTGCAAATCCTATACAAACCTATGTTGAGAAAAGAGAAGGAAAACACATAACACATTTCAGGCTATTCACAAACAAGCTCATAAGTACTTATAGATAGCATACTCTTCATTTGTAAGGTTTGATTTATAAGTTCTGAAAATAGTTTTGGATTTAGTAGTGATAATAGCCATTCATATTCTTACTTTAGCCAAAAATATGCAATTTGACATAAAAGAAATATTTTATTTTAATTTGATTTTTAAAAGAAATGAATGCATGATTTTTATATGACATACACATTTAGCATGCTAGGAAAGAAATAAAGAGATGTAAGCATGTAAATTCATTCACTCCAATTAATTCCTAAAGACAATCCTATGGAATAAGATTATTTAAAGTAAATCAAAATTGGTTTAAAGAGATTTTAATTTTGTTTTGAGTTTGATTTGAATTTAGGAAAATGTGAAAGGTTTGCTAGTCCAAACCTATTCTCACATGTGTGTATTATTTTAGTTTAATTTTTAGGTGATTAGATTGATTATATTCTTTGGTTAGGTTAAGGTGTAGATTAAGTTCATTAATTACCCCTTACCTACACCACTTTAACTTCTTTAACCAAATAATTATGAGCCAATGCATGACATAAAATCATAAGGAATTTAAATCAGCAAATCACCTAAGAAAGAAAGGGGCCTAATGCATTTGGCTCACAATTAATGGTTAATTAAGCTAAAGTTAAGTACTTTCATAACCTTTCCCACACATATGGGTTAGGTATGATTTCCTTAGGTTTACTTAGGTTATTGAACACCTAAACATATACCCATGAAGAAGTGATTGAACTCAGATTGATTTGATTTTAAAACTTTGATTAACTAAGCCATTTAATAAAGTAATTAAATCATTTAATTAATTTGCACATTATTTAAATTCTTATACAAATGAAATAAACTTAGGGAGAAAGATATGGGAAAGAACCCCTAATCTCATTCCCTGAGCCTAATCACTATTCAAAGGTAATTAGCAAACTTAATTAATAGATTTATCATTATTTAAAAGTTTAATTAATCATTTAATTAAATAAGAGAATAATTAGGAATGAACCAAGCAATTACCCTAATTAAACTATTAATAAATCCCAAGAAAATTAGAGGAGGCAGAAGTCATCCCACTAAATATACCTAAGAAGTTTGGAATCAATCAATGAAATAATTAGGAAGTAATTGACATAATTACATTCCCAATAAAACTCAAATTCTTGTTCTTTTAGTTTATTTCCAAAAAGATTAGAATGAAGGATTATGAGGATCTATATAATAAAAACACCCACATATTTTTCTGGCGACTCCGTTGGGGAGGGTTCCTCTCTCCTTCTTCGGCAAATGATCGTTGTCTTCAAGTATCGATAGTGGGTTTGTATTTTACATGAACCTAAGACTATCTTTCTTTTTCATTGGCACTTAGCTTATTTTATCCTTAAGTTAAGCCAGTCAACATCCTTAGGTTTTAGGACCTCATTCCATAGAGGTCTTAAAACCCCTATTGGGTCCCCCAATAGGTGAAAATAAAAAATTTAATCAAAAAGAAACAACTAAAGACTTCCTCCTTATCATTTTTATGGTAAGGTAAGGTTCATTTCGAAGTATAAAGAAAAATAAATCCTGTATAAAAGATCAACAATTTCCCAAAGCACTTTTTCAAAATACACAATTTTTTTTTAAAAAAAAAATCACCCTCATCTAACAATATTCAAGATTGTTATATGATTTTCAAAAATAAAATCCAACAATCATATTTTTCAAAAGCAAAAATGATCATCTTCACTTAATTCATTTTGATGAAGGTTTTATTTTCAACAAAAACAAAATCAACAGTAATTTTTAAAATTAACAATCATATTTTTCAAAAGCACAAATGAACATCTTCACTCAATTTATTGAATGATGATTTAATTTTCAACAAAATTAAGGCCAACAATCAATAATCATCTTCTTCAAACAACATTTGTATCCTTCATTTGGCATACTCAAATTTCCTAAGTAAAGGTCCACTTTTCAAAAAAAAAAAAATTCAAACGACATTTGGATCCTTCATTTAGCATACTCAAATTTGCTAAATGAAGGTCCACATTTCAAAAAAAAAAATCAAAAAACATTTGATCTTTCGTTTGGCATGCCCAAATTTGCTAAATGAAAATCCTCTTTTCAAAACTAAACATGAATCAATCACATTTGGATTTCCTATTCAGCATACCTAAATTTGCTAAGTAGGAATCCTCTTTTCAAAAAGAATAAAACCAAAATACATTTGGATTTCCTATTTAGCATACCTAAATTTGCTAAGTAGGAATCCTCTTTCCAAAAAGAACAAAACCAAAATACATTTGGATATCCTATTAAGCATACCTAAATTTGCTAAGTAGGAATCCCCTTTTCAAAAATAAAATTGGAACACATTTGGATTTCCTATTTAGCATACCAAAATTTGCTATGTATGAGTCCACTTTTCAAAATCAAAAAGGACAAAAACAAAATACCATAGACTCCTTTATGTAGCATACCTAAATTTGCTAATTAAAGATCCTCTTTTCAAAAGGCAACAAAACATTTGGGTTCTTCATTTAGCATACCCAAATTTGTGAAGTAAAGAGTCTATTCTCAAAAATTCACATGATTCATAAGCAAGCAAAAGAAAAAGGAAATTATTTTCAAACACACCACTTAGCATACACAGATTTGCTAAGTGAATTTCAAAATTCAAAATCCAAACAAAATCAATTGTCCCTTTACTTTAACATACTCAAATTTGTTAAATAAAGTGTCTCCAAACAAATTCAAACTCAAATATGAACCTATGGAAGCATCAATTTCTCCAAAAATATTTGAACTTAATTTCAACATACACAAATTTGTTAAAAATGAAGTCCAAATTCAAAATCTCTTCTCAAAATCTAAAGTCAAATATATATGGGTCCCATAGGAGAAGCTGTAGGTGAGCCTGACGAGCAGGTAGAATCTTCTACTAGCTTGCCACAAGAAATCACCAAAATCAACCTCCGTAGTGGCAAGGTTCAACCTCCTAGGGCAGCACCTCAAGATAGAGGAAAACTAGTCATTAGTTCAGATGATCGAGAAGCTTCTCCACAGGATGCTCTGCCCCTAGATATGCTTATGGAGGACCAGCCCAAGGTGGTTTACAATATCTTCTCTCACCTGAGAATGTTACCATCTAAGCTAAGCATATATGATGCTCTTATCTTATCCAAAGAGATGAGGGAGTCACTAATCAAGGCTCTTCTTGATCCTGAAATATGCTTAGCTCAGCTGACCACTATTGGAAAGGAGGCACAATGTACAAAAGAAGTCCAGGGGATCACTTTCATAGATGAAGACCTTCTTCTGAAGGACATGGAGCACAACCGTCCCATCTACATTACAATGGACATGGGTTGATTCAGACTTGCTAGAGTTCTCGTTGATCCAGGTGCTTCGGTGAACATTATGAGTCCAAAGACTCTTGCCTACTTGAGGATCGACATCTCCACACTCTGAGGAGATCAGATGAAGTTGAGAGAATTCAATGAGCAAGGTGAGAGGGCTTTAAGTTCCATAGTGTTACCTCTAGAAATAAGTGAATGGAAGACTGAAGCCAAGTTTTACATAATTGATTCGAATACTTCATTCATAGCTTTTCTCGGTAGGCCTTGGATACATCAGAATAAGATGATTCCATTCTCCCTCCATTAGTGCATCAAGTTCAGAAGGGATGGGATTGAGTATTCTGTCAAAGGAGATGGAAAACCATTTTCAGTCAGGGAGTTTGAGATATATGAGGATGCGACTTACTATCTTTCTCAAAATACTCTTCCTCATGAACTTGGTCAAAATTCAAATGCAAATGCAAAAGGTAAAGAAAAAAAGAAAAAGAAAAAGAAAATAAAGAGAAAAGAAAAATGAAAGTCCAAGTGAACAAGAAAAGAAAATTGAGGAAGAAGTGGAGCCGCATATCACATTCCACCCACAATTTTTTTCCATCACATGGACATATGGGTAGGATGACTCGACCACCACCAGACAAAGATAAAGGTAGATTTAGAGGCAGTTCTAGAGGTGGAAGACCCCTTAGTTGGCCATCAACCAATAGGGGTTATGTTCCAGTTCATAGGAGTACCCCTACTATTCACATAGACTTGGAATCCAGCTCGAAGGATGAATCTAATGTGATTAGCATACTAGCCAGCCCCTCTCAGCAGGTTTCCTTGGAGGTGACACTCGAGTATGATAGCGACGAAGACTGGTCCTCCATGCAAAGAAAATTATTCGAATCAAATTTATGTGAAACTATCAAACATCAGTTGGGAACCTTAGCTTTAACCTCACTTTCATCTTAAAAAGTTGAAGGTTTAGTAATTAAGGAAGCCCCTAAGTCTTTCATTGATGCAAAGCTAAAGAGATTCTTTTTGGGATCATCCTCCTCAAGTCCTGAAGTTGATGTAGAACTTGAGGAGAATTCATACAAAGAATTAATGGAATTGCCTTTTGATTGGTATTCATCTTGTGTTCTAAATATCGTAAAGAAGGGTTTGATTTCTTATACATGGTCTAAGCTCAGGTCAGAATACTTAGAAAAGCTATGAAACAATAAAGGAAAGGAAGCACAATCAAGATCAGGACTAGGATTGCAGTGGGTGGGTGATGATGATTCTTCTTGGTTGTTACCAACCATCTAGAGTCCGATAGGTTCTTCTCCAAAACTCTTATGAGATGTGTTTAGAAACTTGGATGATCAGATGATCTCCAAATTAATGATGCACCTCCAAAATTTGAAGAGGAGATCCATTCAACAATTGACAAGCTTAAAGAAATCAACCTCGGGATAGAAGAAAATCCACGCCCGACATACATTAGTTCATTATTGAATGAAGAAGAAACCAATGACTTAGTTAGGCTATTGACTAAGTTTAAGGACTATTTTGCATGGAGTTATGAAGAAATGCCCGGATTATCTCCTGACCTAGTAGTCCACAAACTAATAATAGAACCTAGCGCAAACCTTATCAAGCAAGCTCCTAGATGCATACGATTAGAAATGAATAAGTCATTTTTTGAAGTCCGATTATCTTTGGTTTCATCGGGGAAGAAAAATATCCTTCACCTTGCTTGATTAATGTCCCGGTTAAGAAGAAGGATGATCAAATTCTCATATGGGTCAATTTTAAGGACTTAAACAAGACATGTCCTAAGGATGAGTTTCTTCTTCCTACACTAGAATTAATGGTGGACATTGCCTCATCTCATGCAATTTTCTCTTTCATGGATGGGTCATCTGGCTATAACCAAATTAAGATGGCCCCCAAGGATGAATGAAACATTACTTTTTGAATCAAGATCAGAATCTATTATTATAAGATCATGCCTTTCAGCCTTAAAAATGCTGGTGCTACATACCAAGCGGCCATGAATCAGATCTTCAATGAACTCATCCATCATCAGGTTGAGTGATATGTTGATGATCTCATAGTCAAAAACAAAGAAAAGGAAGACCATCTCTTTGACTTGAGCATAGTTTTCGAATGATTAAGACAATATAATCTCAAAATGAACCCTCTCAAGTGTGCATGAGAAGTAGCTTCAGGGAAGTTCCTTAGTTTTGTTGTTCGACATCAAGGAATAGAAATAGATCCCAAAAATATCAAAGCTATCTTAGAAATTCTACCTCCTAAAAGTCTAACATGACTCAGATCATTCCAAGGACGGTTGGTGTATCTAAGATGCCTTATCTCCAACCTATCGAGAAGATGCAAACCATTCTCAGCACTTGTCAAAAAGGATGCCAAGTTCAAGTGGGATGATAAGTGCTAGCATGCCTTCAAAGATATCAAGCAATATTTGGTGAAGCTACCAGTTTTAGCAGCCCCTATCCCGGGCAGACCACTCATCCTCTACACAGCTACATTGGATGACTCCCTCGGCACTTTGTTGTCCCAAGCCAACAACGAAGGGAAGGAGAATGCTCTCTACTACCTTAGCCATCACCTAATCCCTACTGAAGAGAACTACCCACCTATTGAAAAACATTGCCTAGCTTTAATCTTTGCAACTCAAAAGCTATGACATTATATGCTTTCTCATAAGGTGGACTTGATTTCAAGAATCAATTCACTGTAGTATCTCATGACACGGCCAATATTATCCATATGTTTGGCATGTTGGTCCATGATCCTCTCATAGTTTTATATCACATTTGTACCCCTCAGTGTAATTAAAGGACAAGCATTAGCAGATTTCTTAGCAACACACCCACTTCCTGTTTATTCTCTGCTTAGTGATGACCTCCCTGAAAAATAGATCATGAACTTAGGGGAGGTTGACAATCACCGCTGGGAGATGTATTTTAATGGTACAGTTTTCTTTCATAAAGGGGAAGCACCATGATCTACTCTTCTAGGAAAGGCATGGGTAAGAATAGTTCTTCTAACTCTATACTATGATGTGATGAGATTCTCATACTATCTCTCCAATCCTTGCACCAACAACGAAGCCGACTATGAGGCTTTGATTGTCGGTCTGGAGTTAGCCATTACCATTTGTGTCAAAGGCATCAACATCTATAGGGATTCTTTGCTGGTCATCAACCAGATTATTAGATCCTACAAGGTTCTCAAACCCAAACTTCATCAGTACCACGAGTACACCATGAAGTTATTGTCCTAGATCCCTGAGGTCACCATCTACAATGTTTCCTGTGGAGAGAACGTAGTAGTAGATGCTTTGGCCAAACTTGCCAAAGAATTGGCATGTATGAAAGATGAGTCCATTCCAATAAGGGTTAAAAATAGACAAGTCATGTCCCTTATTGATGTTGAACTCGTCAAGGGACTTTCTTTTGAAGGGAAGGTTATCGTTGCCAATAAATACAAGGAGTTTGATTGGAGGCAACCATTCATAGATTACTTAACTAAAGGCAAACTATCTCGAGAAAGTCACAAGCCCATCAAGTAAAACATAGAGCTCTCTCCTACACTATCGTGGATGACACCCTATACCGCCAGTCCTTTGACCAAATGTAGTTATGTTGTTTAGGTAAACATGAAGCCCGTGGCATTATGACTGAGGTACATTTAGGTCTATGTGGAGCACACCAATCAGGTCTAAAGATGAAAGTAAAGATCAAGAGACTAGGATACTACTAGCCTTTGATGATCACATACTGCATGAACGTGGCTAGGAGATGCCATCAGTGCCATGTACATGGTGTGGTCCTACATCAAACACTTAACATTCTACATCCTACTTTGGCCTCCTAGCCATTTGAGTGTTGGGGTACCGACATTGTGGGCTTGATCGATCCTCCTTCTTCCAAGGGTCATCATTTCATTCTAGTTTCCACCGACTACTTCTCCAAGTGGGCAAAAGAAATCCCACTCAAAGAGGTCACAACTCATCATGTGCTCTAATCTTTTAGGAACCATATCGTATATAGGTTCAGGGTACGTCGAGGAATTATATCCAAAAATGGTATCGCATTCAAGAGTACCAAGGTCAATAGCTTCGCTAGAAGACATGGTATAGATTAGAGATACTTGACTATCTACTACCCTAGAGCAAATGGCATAGTGAAAGAATTCAACAAAACTCTCATTCAGATGCTGAAGAAGACATTGGATGGTAATAAACGATAGTGTCATGAGCAGTTGGTTGAAGCCTTGTGGGCCTATCGTACTACATACAGGACTCCTACCCAGTCTACTCCATTTTTTTTTAATTTATGGGTCTAAAGTCATACTACCATTAGAAGTTCAACTTCCATCATTAAGGATAACAATGGGTAGTCAAATCACTACAGAGCAGAATGCCAAGTTGCGGTTAGAAAAGCTCAAAGGTTTGGAGGAGAGATGCCTACGGGCATGCTAGAACCTCAAGTTGTATAAGGCCAAAATAATTTAAGCTCATAATAAGCTAGTTCGTCCTAGATATTTTCAAGTAGGAGAACTTGTATTAGTCCTAAGAAGACCAATTATTGCCCATCAAAAGATGGGAGGCAAGTTTGAACCCACTTGGGAAGGCCCCTATGCCATAGAAAAGGCCTACCAAGGAGGATCATATCAGCTTATTGATTGTAAGGGGGAACACCCGATGCTTCCAAGTAATGGGCTCTATTTGAAGAAATATTTCCTTTAAAAATCATGTTTCAAAATAATTCTATCAATCAACAAAAAAATTTATTCCAATTCATCAAAATCTTCTCTTCATTCAAAGTGTTACCTGCTTGTCATGCGAATCCGCCATGACGTGTTTAGGTTAGGTGTAAGAGAACCCAAGAGGCATCCTATCCTTTTTCACAACAAAAACACAAGTTACACATGATTTCCCTGACGCTACTAGAATAGGTGTGAGAGAACCAAAGTTAAGTGTAAGAGAACCCAAGCCGCATCCTTTCTTAGTGGAATCGCAACTACCATCCGTGGCACCATTGCATCAAATTCCCCAAGTGTGTTTAGGGTAGGTGTAAGAGAAGCTAAGAGGCATCCTATTCCCTTTAACATATGCACAAAAACAAACTCAAATCTTCTATCTCAAGCTATTTTGATGTGGGAGCAAGTCCCCTGTGGCACTCACTCATTATTTTACTCATTACATGCTACCTACTAGTCTATTACCCAGTGGTCATTTATTGATGTGAGTCCTCACTCTTTCTACCTAACTTGATCATTGCAAACCAATGAGCACCTTATTAGTTTGGTAGACTTCACTGCACAGTCAGTAGGCTACATCATGTTGACTTTATTTAGGAAGATGTGAGTCCCCGAGCTTTCTTCTTGAACTAGACACCGTATGCTAACCAGACTGACTATATTCGAGGTTTAGGATAAGTCCTCCAAAGGCTCCTTTCCTCTTGACTACATTTGAGCTAATATAAGTCCCCTAGTGGCATTCACTTAGTAGTCGCCCTAGGTCGGATGGCACCTATCGAATCGAAGATAGGCTATCCCGATAATCAGTTATGCCATAGGATGATGTGAGTCCACGAGCATTCTTTCTAGGCTGATTGTCGCAAAATAACAGACACTTTAGGTTGGTTGATGTTCATTATGCTGATAGCGACTCACCCGATAAGTACACCACTCTTGGCAGATATGAGTCTTTGTGCTTTCTCGTTGAGTTGGACACCGAATACCTATTTGATATATGACTAGCCATATCATTTTCTACAGGATGTTGGATTATGCCTTTAGTGGCCCCTTCCCCTGCGGGCATTCTACTTGGATCACGTCCTTTGAGACCCCATTTAGACACTATCTGGGTTATTATTGGATTATACAGTCCCCCCTTTCCTAGTCTCCACCCCTGTGACTGAAGAATTTATTCAGTAGATGCGTAGATTCTCCCTTAGTTTTGTAAAAATGAGATTGGTCCAGGCTGATATCAGCTCTTTCTCAGTATGATCCATCACAAACCAACAGGGTCCATGATGAGAAAATAAATAAAACAAACAAAACAAACAAATTGATTTGCTTGTGGATTTGGAATTCAAGCCCCCAAAGGGCCCCTTTTCCAAAGTAGACATCCTATATTTAGAAAAATATTAACAGAACTCCCTATAGGAATTGCCTGACTACCTGAGTTGAGATAAGTCCCCGAGTCGACACTCTCTCCATAGTCACCATTAGGTCAGGTTCAATCTATTTTCCATAAATAGGTTACCCCAACAATCCTTACTTTGGAAGATATAAGTATACTACATATTATTTCTAGCATGACTGTTGCAAATCGATGGACAGCCCTAGGTTGGGTCTGATTTGTTGGCAACCGATCACCCCAGTAGTCTTTTGTAGCAGAAGATGTGAGTCCCTGAACTTTCTTCCCTATATTAGCTGATGTAAACTGAAAGGCACCCCTTAGGTTGGATAGTTTTCCCCATCAGCTAGGAAGCTACTCCCTTTGGATTGATAAATCTGGGTTAGATCAAGGCCACCATGGCCCCTACTAAGTGCATTCCATCGCAAACCAATGAGATCTATCAAAAATAACTAAAAAATAAAAGCAATCTCGACTATCTTTGAGCTAATTTAAGTCTCCCAATGACATTCACTCGATAGTAAACCTTAGGTTAATTTGACATGTTACCTTGCTAAAGTGTCACTCCAACGATCTTTTGTTTAGGAAGATGTGAGTCCCCATGCTTTCTTCCGTAAAATCAACCATTACAAACCGAAAGGCAACTCCCTTAGTCAGAGTCCTACTATGTGGCTAGTAGACTACTCCCGTTGGATTGTAAATCTATAGTAGATCAAGGCCACCACAGCCCCAACTCAGTGTAGTCTATCGCAAACCAATGGGATCCATCAAAAACAACTAAAAATAAAAATTATCTTTGACTATCTTTGAGTTGATCTAAGTCACCTAGAGGTATTCACTCAATAGTCAGCCCTAGGTCGGGTGGACATGTTACCTTGCTAATGTGTCACCTCAGTGTCCTTCTCTAGTGGAAGATCTGAGTCCCCGTGCTTTCTTCCTTAAATTGATCATTGCATACTGAAAGGAATTCCTTTGGTTGGATAACCATACTTTGGACTACCCCTTTGGATTGGTAAATCTGAGCTAGATCAAGACCACCACGGTCCCTACTCAGTGGGTCCATCGCAAACCAACAAGGTCATCTAAAAATTCAAAACTTAAAAATACAAAAACAAACTCCTTGTAACCTCCCCAATGGAGTCAAATCTGAAACAAATCCAATCAAACTAATCAAACAAATCAGCCAACCTCCCTCTATGGAGTCAAAACAATACAAATTCAACCCTCTTCCCTAATGGAGCTCAATTAAATAAATCTCAAAAAAAAAATAAACAAACAAAATAATCAAATTAAATCAAATATATTTGCTTCTCCTCTGTGAGATGCAAAGCTTTTTGGTTCCCCCAACGGATCTTGAATTCTAATCCCTCGGTGGATTTCACAACCCCTTCTCTCTAGTGGATGACTTGGACTTGCTCCCTAGTGGAGAGTTCACCATTTCATCCCCAGTGGAGCGCTCAACAAACCAAATCAAATCAATTTTGTCCCTAGCGAGACTCAAATCAAATTCAAACCTCTCATCCCTAAGTGGATGATTTGAACCTGCTTCCCCTAGTGGAAGGTTCATATATTCAATCCCTAGTGGATTCTTCCTTTACTCTCTCATACCTTTGACATGAGTAAAGAAACATTGCACTAATCTCTTGATTCCTTCTACACCTTGGGTTAGGTGCAGATTGTTTCTGTTAGTGCTTATGATTGTTGGGTGTTTTGATCGCTTCGGTCAACACCAATATGTGCAGTATGCCTTGTCAGTCACACCACACCTATTGGGAGCCTTTTGTTGACCTCATTTTTAGAATGAGCTCTCAACTCTTCCATCTTTGACATAAGATTCCTCTTAGACATTAAGAACCCCTTAGTCTTAAGACATTTCTAGTGATTAGATGAACACTCAACCTAACCATAGAGACTTAGAAGAGTTAGTCATAGGAATAGGTTATGCCTTAGAGGTGTTAGAAAAATTTGCCTACCCTATAGCTTGAACCAAGTCCTCACTTCCTTCTTTCAAGTCATACTCCAAACTCATATTAAACTAATTCTAAATCAAATCTCAAATTAATTCAATGGATTTTCTCAAATCATGAATGAATTCCAAATGATTGAAACCCATGATTGAATTCTAAAACCTAAAATATTTTCTAAGTCCTTTTAATTCTACCTTATGGACTTAGCTCAAATCTAGTTCAAATCAATTCAAATTCAAGATATTTTCTCACAACCTACTTATATTCTCATTTATATTCACATATATAAATAAAATATCAATTTAAATCAATCAAACTAAACCCAAAAATCAAATCCAAATTTCAAATTCTTAAACTTAGCCGAATCAAACTCAAATAAAGCCAAACCCTTGATTTTTTTCTTCATGATTCAATCAATCTTTTAATCATGAATCCAAATATAAACATAAACTTCAATCACCAAACTAAAGATAAATTCAAAAATCAAACCTAAGTCAAACTCATGTTCACCCTTTGAACTTGAAATTGTCAAATGATTAAAACTCCTTTGACTCTAAACCACTTGTAAATGGAGTTATATTCAATCATAAGTCCATATGTGAGTTCAATCAAACTCAAATCAAGCTTTGACCAAGCCATTTGACCCACTTAGGATCACCTGACCCAAAGTGACCTAAAGTACCCCTTATGAGCCAAATTCCTACTAATTGGATTGAACTAAACCCATCTAAGCCTCACATTGTGAGCAAAAAATTCATGAGATGATCAATCACTCAAGTAGGTCAAACTAAAATTCAAACCAGGTTTTGCCAAAATCTTATTGATCAATGTTTGAACTTGACCAAGTCATCATTTGAGCCTAACCTAGCTCAATTGGCCACTTCACCCAAGTTGACTCAACTTAACCTAAAATGTCAAAATGTGTCAAAACTTGATCTAAGCCAAATTGATTGAAACCAATGGGTCAAATTCATTCTAAAATGATTGTTGAACTTGACCAAAACCTCAATTGGTCAACTAGACCCAACCTAGCCGAATTGACCATGAACCCAACTTGACCTAAAAGATCAAATTAAGCCAAAATCAAATTAAACCAAAATTGATTCGAAATAAAGATACCAATACATTTCAAATAACTAATTAGACCTAAACCAACCCATGACCTAACCCAAGTAGGTCAAATGGGTCAAATTGGTCAACTTGACCCATTTGACCTAAATGAAATTAAATGAACCAAAAAAGCACCAAAACATTTCAAATGGTCATATGAACTTGATCCAACCCTTGGTGTAACCCAATTTGACCAATTGGTCAACTTGACCCAAGTTGACCCTTTTTGACCTAAATGGGTCAACATGAGCCAAATCATATCAAATCAACTCAAAATTCATTGAAACTTGGCCCAACCCATTTTTCAATCATACCAAACATATTCAATCTAAAATCCAAGTAAAATGACTATTTTATGCCTAGGCCATAGCGTAACCTAAAATCAAAACCACTTGGAATTTTGTCAATTCCTTTTCATGGACACTTGGTATCCTCTTAGTGGACCAAATGGTCACTAATGGACATGGTGCACATGACCCAATGGGTTTGGGTCAGTCCAGCCCAACCTAAGGCTAAAATCAACCACTTGCTTGAATATGAGCACATGAGAATCCTTCCTCCACTCATTTCAAGAACATGGGAGCTTCACTACTCCACTCCACACCTAAAATCGAATACCATGCCACTCTAAATGGCCTAAGTAACCCATTGAAAAGGGTGAATTAGATAAAAATGAAAAGTAAGCTTGTAGCCATCCAATTCACCTAAGGGGAGATATACTGCCCCTAATTTCATTTGATTTCATAACACACACACTCGATTGAGCTTAAGGAACTCAGAGCTAGCACCCCAAGGTTCCTCTAAGCTTCCTCAGCCCATTTCCATTTCTCTATTTTCAGTTTCTCTTAAACTAAATTAGGGGAGCTTCCTCAAACTTCCAGCTTGTCCAATACTTAAAATCAAGCCAATTCCTCTTGCAAGCTTCTTCAAAGGACTCAATCAAACTTACTCCAAGCTTCATCCAAGTTCTCAAGGAAAGGGAGAGGGGACTTCGATCAAGGCCGTGAGCATTTGAAGGTGAGCTTGGTCCATTGGAAGATCCACTCAACCTCAACACCTCAAATCTTCAACAAGGCTTCGTCTCCACTTGATGAAGCTACCTCAATGAATTTGAGTGTCGGTGATAGCCTCCGACAAGGTATGCCTTCAACCCAAGCTTAAACTAGAGAGTGTGCGGTCTTTTGTGAAGAGGATTTTCATCTCAAGTAAAATTAGCCGTTGGATGTCATCCCCCTTGCATGATGATGGTGTGGGCTAAATTTGAGTTCAATCTGAGCTTAATTGAGCTCGGATCATGCCATGGAAGGTGGGCGGTTCCCTTTCCCGTGGGCGAGCTCAAGGATGGATCATGGGCCATCCATCCGCGCATTTTGCATGGACGATCATGATCAAGATGCATAGGATCCTTTGACTTCCCCTTAGAATGCGGGCATCTCGACCATCCATCTGATCGACAGGATGAGAAGAAATTGCATAGCACCGCCACTAACTCGGTGCTATGATGTGATAACTTAAGTGACCTCTCCTATTGCAGCATGTGGAAAGCGCGTGCCGTGTCAGCCTCCATGTGGCACTAACAGGATTAGTCATTTAATTAGGCTATTTAATTAATGGATAATCATGGAAACTTCATAATTACATAACTAATTCTAGAAAATTCATAAAAATACAAAGTAAAATGGACTGTAAAGTATTTCTTAGGAGAATAATCTAAAATTATTTTCAATGGATTTTGAATAGTGTATTTTAATTAGTTTAATGAAAACTTAATAACTAATTACTCCTAATTATCAGATTAATTCCCAAACTTCTCATGTGCATTTAGGGGATGACTTCTGCCTCCCCTAATTTTCTTGGGATTTATTGATGGGTTAATTAGGGAGATCAATTAATGAATCTTTAATTACTCTCTTTATATAATTAAGGGTAATTAAGCATATGAATAGTGGTTTAATCCCTTTATTAAGTTAATTAAGCCTTGCTTAAGTAGAGAAGAGGTTTATGGAATGGATTTGGGGAATTTTCTCTAAGACATTTTCTACACCCCTTTCCTTCCTTAATCCAAACTTAATTAAAGGTTAATCCCTGAATCACTTACTTAATTAATTTGATAAAATTATCAAATCAATCTAAACTTAACCAATTCATCTTGGGTGGGTGCTTAGGTGTTCAATAACCTAAGTAGCTTAAGGAAATAAAAATCCAACCCACATGTGTGGGGAGGGTTATGAAAGTACTTAAATTAAGCCCTTTAGGTTAATTAATCACTAATTGTGAGTCAATTGCATTAGCCCCTTTCTTTCCTAGGTGCATTACTGATTTAAATTCCTTGCATGATTTAATGACATACATTGGCTCATAATTATTTGATTAAGTATGCTAAAGTGGTGTAGGTAAGGGGTAATTAATACATTTAATTCACACCTTAACATAACCAAAGCATAAAATTGAAATCACCTAAAAATTAAACTAATACAATGCACACATGTGGAAATGGGTTAGGTCCAGCAAACCTTCTCACATCTTTCAAATTGAAATCAAACTCAAAATAAAATCAAGCTTTCCTTAAATCAAATTAGATTTACTTTAAATAAACTTATTCCATAGGATTATATTTAGGAATTAATTAGGGTGAATAAATTTACATGCTTTCATAACTTTATTTCTTTCCTAGCATGTTAAATGTGTATGTCATATTAAAATCATGCATTCATGCCTTTCAAAAAATCAAATTAAAAATGAAATATTTCCTTTATGTCAAATTATATGTTTTGGCTAAAGTAAGAAAATGAATGGTTATTATCACTATTAAATCCAAAATTATTTTCAAAACTCATAAATCAAATATCAAGACTAAAACGTATGCTGCTTATAATTATTTATAAGCTTACATGTAAGTATAAATATAAAGATGTGCATTGTGTGACTTTCCTTCTCTTCTCTTTTAGCATAGTTTTGAATGAGATTTGTAAAGTGTATAGTTCATTTGAAAAGGACATAACACTTGCTTAAATCCATTCCTATTCATTCCTATGTTATTAATTAAGAGTGTATTCACTCTTACATATGTAAATTTTATAAACAAATCAAACAAACAAACATAAACTTTTGCATCTTTCTTTTCTTCCATTTATTTCTTTTGTACATACATATGTATTCAAGAAAAGTGGTATACTAGTCTGGACAATCCCGGGGTTGTGAGACTTTAAGTAGCTCTAACTAGGTCTTGTACCTTACACCCCTAGTGCTAATAATGGCACCGTACTCACTTGTGCCTTTCAAACATATAAATGTGCATATGAATAATGGATAAAAGAATCATTCTTATTCTACTTAACAAAATCTTGCATACATGAAACATTTCAAATTTTCTTAAATAAACTCTTTTAGCATTCATCATTGAGGCATGCTAAACATTTCTATTTGCATGTATAGATATGCTTAGGGTTCATCCATATGCATGTTACACATGTTGGGAAAGAAATAAAGTGTTGCATGTTTTGTGATATTAATTCACTTTAATTAATCTTAAAATGCCTTTCTTATTGGATAGGTTTGTTTTAAAAAATCTAAACTTAGGATTAAGTAAAACACATAATAAAACATTCATTAAACAAGATTCAATATGAATCTACCTTAGAAATTACTTAAGGTAGGGAGGAGAGAGAAGTTCTCTTCTCTTTTCCTCTCTTTACAACTTAGTAGTTAATTGTAGGTTCATTCAAACCTGGATAAATTATCAAATAAAAATCTCCCAAACCAACTAAACAACTTAAATGAAACCACCCTCTAAGTTGAATATTTCTCACACTTAGAAAATCTAAACCTTAAAGCTTAGCTAAGCATACCACACAAACCTTTTTAAAGCACACACATTAGCCTAAGTCACCAATTATAATCCTATATTAGGCTAGTGCATGGTTTGATGTTTGCTTTTGTTATGTGATGTAATGTTTTAGTCTGGATGTTAAGGTGTATGTGCATAGACTAAATGGTAGGATGATTTAGTCTAATCATTATCTTCTGCAGAGGATTGTGCTTAAGGGGCGCTATAATAAAAAAAATAAATGCTTTTACTATGCAGATGCTTATACCCCTAAGCATAATCAAATAGGTCAGGTGGACTTGGTTACCCATGTGTGGGGTGCTAAGTCCAATTCATACATATACATGCTTGGGATTGTATGGTTTGTTTAGCTAATCTCTATTTTATATGTTTCTAAATAGATTTACTTTTCCCTTTTCATGAACTTTTGCAATTAGGATTTTGGAATGATTATTATGGGGGATTACGATGAACATTGGTTATAAGGCTATGTCTTATATACCATGTGAAGCCTTTGGAGCATCCACATTCCAACCATCCAAAAGAAGGAACCAAAAGAAGAAAGAAGAAAGAAGAAAAGAAGAAAGAATAAATGAAGAATGAGGAACCCCATAACATAAATTTCCTTGCTTAATCATAATTAATTCATTTATAATCTGAGTTGTATAAGGGTAGAGCTTGGCTACCCAATTTGTTTTTGGATTTGTGCAGTGGTGCCTGACCACAAATGGCCTCTTATTCTTTTACGTTAGCTTTATAAAATGTTTGATGTTTGTTTAGCTTGCACATTAGAAATTGCATGCATTTCCTAGTTTCTTCCTTGCTTTAATGTATGGCCTGGATGACGATTAGGCTCTCAGAGAAAAGTAAATTTTCCACCAAATTAAATAACTCAAAATTAAAAATAAACAACTCATAACCTCACCTAAAGTTTAAGCTAAAAATCAAGATAATAAAATTAGCAACCTCTTAGCTGAATGTTGTATTTTCTATCTCACATCATGCATAAAAGCATATTATTTCACTCTTTATTTATATGGCTTCCACCCATGCCAGAGAACTTGGCTTGACCTTTGAGAGCCATGGTGGAAACACACCTCCTATCTTGCTGATTTTGGCCCATAATCTAATTTCTCATGCATTAGGCATAAAAATCCTAAAGCTTGTGTTAAATTGATTGTCCAAAATGAAAATTAAACATATGAAAATTTTGCATTAGATTTAAGTCATTAAATCATGCCTTACATGATCTAGTCTCTTAGGGAGTGTGTTTAAGGACTTAGTCTCTTTCTAAATAATAACAACCTTGCTATCTTACATAAACATATGACTTTCCTACATGAATTTAAAATTGTAAGAGGAGTTAGTTAGCGGCCACCCCCAGGCAGTTGTAAGTCCAACAGTTGGGTGATTTTCCTCTCTTGTAGAGGTAAATCATATACCCATTTTTGCCTAAGATTTAGGTCATATTTTGGCCCTCGCCAAAACCTCCTAGATTTAGGTTCTGAGATTACTTCTCCCCTTTGTGGACCACAAGCATAAATCCTCACCTCTTAGGCATCTTCCATGACCTTGTATTGTGGGATTATAAGCCCTAAATTTATAATGAAAATTCAACCCAAACAAATAAATCAATTCAACTTTAAAAATATAAAGCTCAACTATAAGATAGTTTGGGATGCTTACTAGGCTTCCTAATATCAAAAGATCCACTACTTATCTTTCTTTGGCCCTGAAAAGAACTCCCCCTTATTTAATCAATCCCGTTTTGATCTTCTAAAAATAAACAAAATCAATTGATAGTCCTATCTATTGAAATCTTTGAAGACAATGATCATTTGCCTTAATCGAGAGTATTCCTAAGGAATCTCATTCCTTAGGATGTAATTGACTATGGGGGCTTGCCTCCATAGGGAACTTAACGAACCTATTTAAAATAAACCCTACTTCACTTTTCCATGTAAAGTAGGGGAAGAATCTTTGGTATATACGAAAACCCACAGTCCTTAGAAGTCTTAATTTAGGTGATTAGATCTATTGTAGGGTGGTGACCTCTATCTTTTGAGATAGTACGCCTCTCCTCAATGTCATACCCGATCACCCTAATAAGAACATCTGCAGATCTACGTGGTGTCCTGTTAAGGCATATTATATTATATATCTTCCTGTTCTTTTATTTTATTTCTTATTCTCAAAATATTAGAATGAAGGATCAGGAGGATCTATATAATAAAAACACCCATAAACTCTAAAATCTACAGATTTGCTGATCAACATAAAATTGACTAGTGATACTCGTTGATTTATAATCTGAGAGCAAATGGCTTAGTCGAGGATTTCAACAAAACATTAGTCAAGTTGTATAGAAAGATCCTCACCAAAAATAAAAGGGACTGGCATATTAAGCTTGTGGAAGTGTTATGGGCCTACCACACCACTTATAAAATACCTACGAAATCCATTCCTTATGCACTAGTATTTGGAGCTAAAGTAGTTCTACTGCTTGAAGTTGAACTACCCTCGCTCCGAGTAGCCATTTAACACCGTCATACTCAAGATGAGAATGCCCGTATAAGAATGGAAGAACTTGACGTGCTTGATGAAGTTGGCTCCAAGCTCAACAAAATTTAGAATTCTACCGAGCAAGGATGTATAAAGCATTTGATCATATGGTGCATCCTCGAACTTTTCAAGAAGGGGAATTAGTCTTGGTGCTGAGAAGACCAATTATCCTTTACCACAAAATTGGCAGTAAATTTGAACCTAATTGGGAAGGGCCCTTTGTCATTGAAAAGGTATATCAAGTAGGAGCCTACCAACTCATTTATTTCAAAGGTGAAAGACCAATGCCACCAATCAACGGTAGATATCTAAAGAAGTATTATACATGAAAGTGTAATCAAATGAATATCGTACTTAAATATTTTATAAGTTTTACTTGGAAATTCTCTTGTAACACAAGAATGCATTTCCAAGATAAAATAGAAATCCCCCTATTAAATAGGTGGCATTTTATATGTACTTAGGTCGACATCGCGCCTAAGGTTGAAATCCATAAATGAATAGTTATACTGTTCAATGTAAGTCTCATATGATCATTATAAGTGTGAAAATGAAGAATAATTTTGATCTCATCATACTTGCAAAACATTGCAAAGATCCCCCTGTTAAACATGGGGCATTTTTTTTTAAATTTTACAGCAAAATGTTAAGCTTTCCCCTATTAGACATAGGCCTCCTTTTGTATTTGGGTTGACATCACACCTAAGGCCGAGATCCCCATATACGTGTTCAAATTATGTAATCAAAATTCAAAAGTCTCAAAGTCTTATTGGCTAGAAAGAGAAATTTTTAAGTCTGTAAATTACAACAAATCAAGTTGGGGGCACATCTTCCATTCATACATCAAATCTAGGGATCAAGTTGGTGTATAAGGTCAGACTCAACAAGCTCAAATACGGCCGAGTCATTGACATGTCTACTTACTCGACATGCCATAAAAATGATGAGATCCCCCATCTCGTTAGCAGATGATCTCTCCATTTGCTTAAGTCTAAGACTCAAGTGGTGCATAAGGTTGGAGTCAACACGCCCAAATATGGTCAAGTTACTGACATGTATGCTTACTCAAAATGCCATAAAGGCCATAGTAAGATATTCTCCTACTTCATTAGCTCAAAGATAAGAGCATATAAATCTCCAAATCCTTCCAACTTGGTGAGTTCAAGTGGCCGAGACTAGGATATCATCCCTAATGGTCGTAAGGTCATTTTTTAAAATCTAATAAAAAGATCCTCATTAGAGAATGCACTAAGCCGAGTTTGGTATCAATATCAAATAAGAAATCTCAACTCCTTCAACAAGTCTATTAAGCAGAAAGCAAAGACTGAAGGAAATGCTTCTTCAGCAAATCCAATCAAGTAGAAAGAAAGAGACCGAAGAAGTCATCCCAATGTTCATACAAAACCAAAGATTGAACTTAAGGAGTTATGTCATCAACAAGTTTGTTACGCAAAAAGCATAAGACTGATACTCTTCACCATTGACCCAACACAAGCTCAGAGGGCTAGTTCATCGGCAGACATCCTTCTATAATCCCATGAAAGTAAAAAACTGGGGTAGAAGGTAATTTTGTATCACCTGACAAGTCTTCAAGACACTTCAGGACTTTCCTGCATCAAATCCATCAAGGAATGAAGCGAGGATAGAAGGAAATATAATATATGAATCTTTGAGATAGAGTCTTCAACAAGTCTATCAAAGGACAAAGCATAGGACCGAAGATGTTCTCATCTCATCAACAAGTTATCAACTCCATTAAGTCCACTAAGGCACGAAGCCAGGATAGGAGGAAAATACAAATTTCAATTTTGAGATTGAATCTTCAACAAGTCTGTCCAATGCCAAGCATAAGACCGAATATATTCTCATCTCACCAACAAATCATCAATTCCATTAAGTCCACCAAAGCACAAAGCTAGGACAGGAGAAAAATTTAAATTTCAAACTCTCAAGAGGAAGTCTTCAACAAGTCCAAAAGTACAAAGCATAGGACCAATGACATTCCAAACTCTCTTAACTATTACTGTAAATCCCCCTATTAGACAAGAGGTATTTTTATATATTTATCTAAGTTGTCATTGTGCTTCAAGCTGAGATCTTCAGATAAATAGACATGATGATCAGAATAAGTTATCTCTATTTATATTAAAGAAGATCAAGACCTATGATATATTTTGAACTAAGCCTGCAATCCCACTTTCAGACAGAGGGTATTTTTATATATTTATTTAAGTCAATATCATGCTTTAAGCTGAGATCCTTAGATAGATACATTTTATGACTAAAAATATATCACTTCTATTCTGCATTAAAGAAATCAAGCTTTGTAATATATCTTAGAACTAGTTTGCAATCCCCTTGTTAGACAGGGAGCATCATTTTTGTGATCAAGGTTGTTCAACCTTCTCCTATGAAACAAAAGGTCTTCTTGTATATATTTAGGTTGACATTGAGTTTTACACTAAGATCTATGAATATATCTATAACTATTATTGTTATAGTTGAAGGCTCTTACAAGTACAAAATGAATCTATTTTTATGCATGAAAGATAGCTCTAAATAGATCAAAATTTTGTCTCCTAGATTTGTCAAATTATGAAGAGAAAGTTAGAAGTACTCCCAATTTCAGAAGCTTCAATCAATTAAGTTGGAAAAACATCAAATTCTACATCGTACAGTCTAGGACAAGGATGAGTTCTAAAGGTCAAACTCAATAAGTCCATAAATGGTCGAGTTGCTAACGCTCTCCTCACTCAATAAGTCTTAAGAAAAGGTCACAGTGAAAGAGCCCTCGTTCATAAGTTTGATGACCAAACTACCTATCCATCACAGCTTAAGTTAAAGACTCAAGTAGGTTCTAAAGGTCAGACTCACCAATCCCACAAATAGCCAAGTTGCTGATGCTCTCCTCAAAAAGGCCACAGTGAAAGAGCCCATTCCCTTTAGTCCAATGATGATAATTATTCCATCTCAAGCCAAATTCATCTTAGTGATTACAATTAGCTACAGTCTAAGAGATCTTTCTACTTAATCGATGGACCAAGATAATTTGAGGAAATAACTCTCAACCTAGAGCAGCCTCAAATCAATCTCTACATTGCCTGCAAAGTGATATTACATTCTCTATTCAAAAAGTTTGATCAAGCACAAAGCATAGATCAAAGCCAATCTCATCATGCAGTCTGTCAAGGTGGAAAGCACAGGACCGAGGAAGCAATCTCATAGTTCATACAAAGTTGATGGTAGAACTAAAAGATTTATATGATTATTCAGTCTGTTAAAGCACACATTGCTAGACTGATAACTAAACATTATAGACCTAATATAAGCTGGAAGTTTGGGTCATCTATATGCACCCTTCAATAAGTCCATCAAACCAGTAAGCATAAGACTGAAGAAATATGTGCACTTCCTGACAAGTCAATATG
Source organism: Cymbidium sinense (assembly GCA_021442155.1). Lineage (NCBI taxonomy): Eukaryota > Viridiplantae > Streptophyta > Magnoliopsida > Asparagales > Orchidaceae > Cymbidium > Cymbidium sinense. The sequence goes on along the minus strand of CM038216.1, from coordinate 15,694,848 downwards.
GACAAATCAGGTCAATCCTTCATCAAGTCTATCAAGATTTAAGCTAAGACAGAAAGAATTTCAAATCTCAAAATAAACAAACTAATTCCTCCATCAAACCTGATCAAGCATGAAGCTAGGGTTGAAGGAAATTCAAACCCATAATAACACAAAAGAAAGAGATCTTCAGCAAACCCATTGAAGTAGAGAGTAAATAGTGGAAAAAATTCTTATTCATCCAACAAGTCAATCAAAACAAATCATTCAAGCATGTCATTTAGCTTGTTCAAACACAAAGCATTGTACTAATGACATAATTCCATTAAAGCTCTACAAGCTATTGGAATTGAAGCTGAAGTAACTCAAAATCCATGGCTAACCCAAAGGTTCAACCAATTTTCAACAAACATGACTCGCTCCATGTGCAAATCATATTTGTTGGGGGGCATTTGTTGACCTCCATGTATGCACCATAAGTTGAGTTGAGCTCACAAGAAAAATTCGATGGACTTTAGATGCAATGATGCATAAATTAGAGCTGAAATGTACTGTACATCATGAAATAATTTTTGACTAATGAATGGACTTTTCCATCATATTTATAATATTAAAATTAATCAGAATATATATATTGCACAATCCAACAGAGTACTAATCAAGAGGTTGAGTGTTAACACCCCTACATGCATATCAGAGTCAGGAGACTGTGATGAAGCCCGAATGATCTCCGTTCATAAAATTGTTTATGTTGTTATCTTTGAAACATCAAAATCAATCAAATAAGAGTGTTCTCAATCAATTCGGGCAAGTCTACACGAATGTGAGGTGGTCGTAAGCGATAATGTGCATTTTTGAATTAGAAGTGATCCAATTCATCATCGAATTGAACTGAACAACCTCCGATTGTGAAATGAACTACACTATTGCATCCAGAATATCAAAATTAATTAGAATAGATATCTAATTTGACTAAGCTTATTGTGGTAAAATTTTTATCAAGATTAGCATGTATTTTAAGATAAATCTATGTGATTATCTCTTTATTACATCTAGTCAATGCCTTGGGACTTGTAGCCTCCCTCATCCACAATTAGCCGCCTGTGATAGCTAGTTGGAAGCTATCACATCATCTCTCCCATGCCACCCTTAGCCTTATCCCTTCTCGAACGTCTCAACCGAACAAAAAAAAGAACGAACCCCTTTCTTCTTTTGGCGACTCCCGTTCTTTCTCCTCTCTCAGTCAGTTGGAAGCTCCTGATCTCTCTTCCTCCATAGATCCATGACTTCCATTTATGCTTGATTCAAGTGATTCTCAATGCAGACTTCTCACAAAATTTTAGCCTCATTCTGGGTTTCGAACTCCACTCTCTGCCACCATCATAGCAACATCGTCGACCTTTGCTAGTCCACTGTCATCCATCGCATTAGCCTCGTTTCTCCATGAGCCCATCCACCAATTGTTGTAGTACCTATGTCATCTGGTTGCAAGCCCCTCCACTGTTCATCGAGCACCCTAGCCACTACTCCTGGTCGATACCTCATCGATGCCCACATCGTAAATTTTTTTAAAGGTTTTAGGAGATGATAGACAATGAATGGAAGGAATGCCTTAGATTGTCACCTGCCAAGCACTTTCTAGTGACTCTCTTGCAGCTCTAAGCATTAGATCATTAGATGATCAGAAGCATGCCGATGATGTGGGGAGTAATATAGAAACCAGCTTCATCAGAAGTTTAGAAGCTGATGTTTGTAAAGCTGTTAATCTTTGTAGAAATGGGAATACATTATCTTTTGTTTTTGTTGGGCTTCATGTTTGTGGTGATCTGTCGGTAAACATACTAAGGGCATTTGTAGACTATGAGCAAGTGAAAGCTCTTATTAGTGTTGGTTGTTGTTACTACTTACTCTTTGAAGAAAGTTCTGATAAGACAAACTCACTATCTTGTTTCCCACTAAGAAATGGTGCCAAACTATCTGGGTTAACCCTTGGAAGAAATGCATGTGATCTTACTTGTCAGAGTGCATAGAGGTGGAAAAGCTTGACTAAGAATGCCACCCTTCATAATTTTGAGTTGCGCTCATTTTGTGCTACATTTCAAATGGTTTTGGATAAGTATTATCCAGAAGCCATTAGATCAAGTCCATCTATTGGACAACAGGGGAAGTCTCTGTGACACTAGAAGATGAAAAGAATAATACAATCTCAATTGGGTGCAAAAAGTAATATTTGCTTGTTTAAGTCGAAGGATAAAAATAATGCACGCAATAAATCTTATGCTATGCAAGCTAATGAAATTGAAGTGAGTGAAGAACATCATAATAGTAAAACATCAAAAGAGAATGTATGTGCAAACTCATGAAGTATTTTCAAAATAACCCTTCTATTACGAAGGATATGATGTAGATCAATCTTCTATGAGCTATGACAAATGTGTATTTTTTAAAAGAATTTAGCAAGTCCAGACTACAATGTATGGGGTTGGAAAGTCTAGAGAATGCCAACTTGTTTGAACCATGGATGAAAGCTAAACATTTCTTTATATGAAGCTCCTATCAAGCTCAGTAGAGTTGACAATTTTGAAGACCCTGTTATGCTCAGTAGAGCTAATGGGTAGAAGACCACGGTCATAGTGTCGCAAGACACTGGCCATTATGCTCAATAGAGCTTACGAAAAGGTTGAATGACTCCCGATGCAGCCCCATATGCGTCGGGAGGTTGCCAACATTTGGATTGACAGAGGACCTAATTTAATGCAAAATTAACTTTAAACTCAAAGTTAAAATCTGAATTGAAATTACAGGTGTTTGAAGATCATGTTATGCCCAGTTGAGCTAACAGGTAGAAGACCATGATCATAATGTCATAAGACACTGGTCGTTATGCTTAATAGAGCTGATAGAAAGGTTGAATAGCCCCCAATGCAGCCCCTATGTAGGGAAGACACCGGGAGGTTGTCAAAATTTGGATTGACAGAGGATTTAATTTATTTGATGCAAAATTAACTTTAAACTCAAAGTTAAATCTGAATTAAAATTGTAAGTGTTCGAAGACCATGTTATACTTAGTAGAGCTAACAGGTAGAAGACAACAGTCGTAGTATCACAAGTCATTGACCATTATGCTCAGTAGAGCTGACAAGAAGGTTGAACAACCCCCTGATGTAGCTCTCTATGCAGGGACTATGCCCAGAGGCTACCAAATTTTGGACTTACGAGAGACTTAAACAATAACAAATAAAAGTGTTGGTAAGCTTAAATGAAACTTAACTGAAAAATGATAAATTGAAGCTAAACCCATATATACAAAAAAATTTTAAAAACCTTTAAATAAGTATGAGCTTACATGAAGACTCGACAGCTTATTAATGAGTATAAATGAAACTTGCAATGGACTATGTTACATTCTGCATCAGGTAGCTGAAAAGAATCAAAGAACTTGAATGAGATTAACGATGGACTTGGAAATTCGTCAATAAACATGAGCTAAGTATCACTGAAGTTTGAGATTTCAATGAATTCAGAATGAAATGCAAAACAAATAAATATTATTTTAATTTATTAAATAATAATCAGAATGCCATGACACTGGATCTACAACTCATCTATACTAACAAATACAACGCGTTAGCTTAATTTCCAAATAAACCTCATATACTTGATGAGATGTTTGTTAAACTCAATTTGGATATTCTCAAAATTCATATGAATATCTGAATGAATTTATAATTCATATGCACTGCATCATAAGAAAAACTTATGATTGAATTCAAATAATTTAAAGCTCACATCAAATCATTGATATTAAAATATATTAAATTATTCAAAAGTTCATATGAACACTTGAATTGAAAGAAATTACTGCATGGGCCCCAACATTATGCTAAATGCTTAAATCTAGCGTCTAAAGATGTTGCGCGGGTTAATTCCCAATTGGGTCTTAGGACCGGGTCTGTGTTAACAAACCTAAAAATCTAATAATAATATTATAAAAATTCCAACTCAGTAAAATATCTGAGAAGCTAATTCTATCATATTATATTATATATGATCCTCTATTATTAAATTAATAAAGTCGATAGGATCTGGAATAGTAAAATAATATATCCACCCTGATGATTGTCATGTTGACAGAATATTTCAATCGGAGGGGTTTTCATAATAAAAAAAATTCAAATTATAATGTCAAATCATTATATATTCAAATTAAAATCAATTATAAAATGATCAAATATTCAAATAAAAATATATAAATTAAATAAAATTAATTATTTAAATTTAAAGTAAAATCCATCCACCCATCCACAACTATTTATCGAGGGTGACAAATTAAGAAAATTTTTACTTACAAAGAGCTAATGTCAAATCAAATATATAACTATTTTCACACTTGGGGTGAAATTTATATATAGAATTTCTAAAAAGAAAGGTGTACTTCCGTCTTCACTATATGTGGGATAAAATGAAGAAAAAAATATACTTCTTCTTTTATGCATTTTTGACATCAAGTAGATCCGTAGATGTTCTTATTGAGGATGATCCGGTATGACATTGAAGAGAGGTGTACTATCTCAAAAGATAGAATTCACCACCCTACAATAGACCTAATCACCTCAATAAGGACTCCTATAAATAATGGGTCTGCATGTGTACCAAAGATTCTTCCCCTACTTCACATGAAAAAGTAAAGTAGGGTTTATTTTAAATTGAGTTTGTTAAGTTCCGTATAGGGGCAAGCCCCCATAGTTAATTACATCCTAAGGAATGAGATCCCTTAGAAATACTCTTGATTAAGGTAAATGATCGTTGTCTCTAAAGATTTCAATTGGTAGGACTATCAATCGATTAGTTTATTTTGAAGATCAAATGAGATTGATCAAAGAGAGGGAGTAATTATCGAAGCCAAAGTAAGATAAGTAGGAGATGCTCACGATGCTAGGAAACCTAGCGAACATCTCAAACTACCTATGGTTGGGCTTTACATTTTTGAGATTTAATTATTTATTTAAGTTGAATTTTTATTAGAAGTTTAGGGCTTATAATGCCATAATACAAGGTTATGGAAGTGCCTAAGAGGTGATGATTTATGCTTATGACCCATAGAAGGGAGAAGCAACCTCAGAATTTAAATCTAGGAAACTTTGGCGAGGGCCAAAAGCACGACCTAAATCTAAGGCGATAATGGGTATTTGGTTTCCCTCCATAAGAGAGGACAAATCATCTGACTGCTTGGACTTACAACTGCTTGGGGGTGGCTGCCAACTAACTCCTCCTACAATTTTAAATTCATGTGGGCAAGTCATATGCTTTATGCAAGATAGCTAGGCTATTATTTATTTAGAAAGAGATTAAGTCTTTAACTCACTCCCTAAGAGACTAGATTATGTAAGGGAATGAAAATGACCTAAATCTAATGTAAAACATATCATATGTTATATTTATTTTTGGATAATTATTTGACTCAGACTTATAGGATTCATATGCATAATGCATGAGAAGTAAGATTATTGGCCAAAATCAGCGAGAAGGAAGGAGGTGTATTTCCACCATGGCTCTCAAAGGTCAAGCCAAGTTTCTCACGGCAAGGTGGAAGCCCTCAATCAAGTGTACAATATGCTTTTATGCATGATGTTATAAAAGAAATACTCAGCTAGCTAAGGAGTTGCTAATTCTTTTATCTTGATTTTAACTTAGGCTTTAAATGAGGTTATTAGTTATTTATTTTAATTTTGAGTTGATTAATTTGGTAGAAGATTTATTTTTTCCTAAGAGCCTAATCATCATCCAAGCCATATATCAAGCAAGGAAGAAACTAGAAAACATGCCATCTTAATGCACAAGCTGAAAAAAAAACATCAAATATTTTATAAAGCTAATGTAAAAGAATAAAAGACCATTTATGGTTGGGCACTACGGCATAAACCCGAAAATAAATTGGGTAGCCGAGCTCTACCCTTATACAACCCTGATTACAAATGAATTAATTTATAATAAAGTAAGGAAATTCATGTTATGGGGGTCTTCATTTCTTCTTTTCTTCTTTCTTCTTTTTGGTTCCTTCTTTTGGATGATTGGAAGGTGGTTGCTCCAAAGGCTTCACATGGTACATAAGATGTAATCTTATGACCAATGCTCATCCTAATCCCCCATAACAATCATTCCAAAATCTTAATTGCAAAAATACATAAAAAGGAAAAGTAAATCTAACTAACACTTGCAAAATAGAGATTAGCTAAACAAATAATACAAGTTCCAAGCCTGTATATTGGACTTAGCACCCCACACGTGGGTGACCAAGTCCACCTGACCTATTGGATTATGCTTAGGGGTATAAGCACCTGCATAGCAAAAGCAATTATATTTTTATTACAGTGCCTCTTAAGCACAATCTCCTGTAAAAAATAATGATTAAACTAGATCATCCCACCATTCATTCTACACATATTCACCCTAGCATCTAAACTAGAAATAATACATCATAAAATAAAAGTAAACATCAAGTCATACACTATCCTAACCTAAAGCTAGAAGTGGTAACTTAACCTAATGCGTGTTCTTGAAAAGGTTTATATGGTATGTTTAGCTAGGGCTTTAAGGTTTAGATTTCCTAAGTATGAAGATGTCCAACTTAGAGGGTGGTTTTGTTTAAGTTGTTTAGTTGATTTGGGTTGATTTTATTTGATATTTTGTTTAGGTTTGAATGAACCTATAATTAATTACTAAGTGTTATAAAGAGAGGGAAAAGAGAAGAGAACTCCTCTTTCCTTCCCTACCTTAAGTAATTTTTAAAGTAGATTCATATTTAGTTTTGTTTAGTGAATGATTTATTATGTGTTTTAATTAACCCCTAAGTTTAGATTTTCCCTAAACAAACCCATTCAAAAAGAAAGGCATTTAAGATTAAATAAAGTGAATTAAAATCATAAAACACACATCAGTTCATTTTTTTCCCAACATGTATAACATGTATATGAATGAATCCTTAGCATATCTATACATGCAAATGGAAATATTTAGTATACTTTATGATGAATTCTAACTAAGTTACTCAAGAAAATTAAATGCTTTATGATACATGATTTTCATTAAGTAGAAAAGAGGTTTTATTATCCATTTTTCACATACACACATGTATGTATGAAAGGTATAAGTGAGTACGGCACCATTATTAACCAAGGGTGTAAGGTACAAGACCTACTTAGAGCTACTTAAAGTATTGCAACCCCAAGGTTGTCCACACTAATATACCACTTTCCTAAAATACAAGCATATGTACAAAAGAAATGAAGGGAAAAGAAAGATGCAAAAAGTTTGTATTGGTTGATTTTTTGTGTTTATGCAATTTATATGTACAAGTGTAGCTATCCTACTTAAGTAATAGTATAGGATTGAATATGAAGGGAATTAGGCAAGTGTTATGTTCTTTTCAAATGAACTATACACTTTGCCAAATCCTATTCAAACCCATACTATAAGAAAAGAGAAGGAAGGCTACACTATGCATATCTTCATACTTATATCGACATACAAGCTCATAACTGATCATAAGTAGCACACTTTTAGTTTTGGATATTTGATTTCTAGATTTTAGAAAATACTTTTGAATTTAATAGCGATAATAACCATTCATATTTTACTTTAGCCAAAACATGCAATTTGACCTAAAAAAATATTTCACTTTCAATTTATTTTTAAAAAGAATGAATGCATGAAATTCATATGACATACACATTTAGTAGGTGAGAAAAGAATTAAAGTGATGAAAATATGTAAACACATTCACCCTAATTAATTTCTAAAGACAATCTTATGAAATAAGAAAGTTTAAAATAAATCAAGTTATTTTTAGAGAAGGTTTGATTTTGTTTTGAGTTTGATTTAATTTGAGAAATGTAAGGTGAGTTTTTTGTTTCTAGCCCATTCCCACATATGTTTATTATTTTAGTTTAATTTTTAAGTGATTAGATCAATTTTATGCTTTGGTTAGGTTAAGGTATGAATTAAGTGTGTTAATTATAACTTACCTATACCACCTTAGCATACTTAATCAAACAATTATGAACCAATGAGATGACATAAAACCACACAAGGAATTTAAATTAGAAATTCACCTAAGAAAGAAAGGTACCTAATACAATTGGCTCATGATTAATGATTAATTAAACTAAGGGGTTTAACTTAAGTACATTCATAACACCTCTCACACATGTGAGTTGAGTTTTGATTTCTTTAATGTACTTAGGCTCTTGATCACTTAAGCATCTACCCAAGATAGATTAATTGAGTTTGAAAAGTTTTAGAATTTTATGAAATTAATTAAGGGGGTAATTAGTGAATTAACCCTTAATTAAGGTTGGATTAAGAAAAGAAAGAGGGTTTAGGGAATATCTTAAAGAAAGCATCCCAAAATTATTCCCTAAACCTCATATCCACTTACTAAAAACTTAATTGACTCAATGAGAGGGTTAAGCCACTAATTATGCCCTTAAGTAAGCTTAATTACACTAAGGGAGTGATTAATAAATGAGCTAGCAATTCCCCTAATTAAGTTACCAATAAATCTCAAGAAAATTAGGACATGCAGGAGTCATCCCACTAATTAAGGACAAGAAGTTTGAGATTAATTAGTGGAGTAATTAGAAGGTAATTAGCAAAATTACATTCATAATAAAGCCCAAATTCAAAGAAAAGTACTATTCAAAATTCATTGAAATCAATTTTAGAATATTCTATGTTCAATTATCTATCCAATATAATTTATTTCATATTTGTCTGATTTTTCTATGCTTAGATATGAATTTAAGAAGTTTCCATAATTAATTAGAACATTTAATAGCCTAATTAAGTATTTAATCCCGTCGGTGCCACGTGGGTCGCTAACGCGGCATGCCATTTCCACGTGGTGCGATGGGATTGGATATTAAACTTGTCACATTGTAGCACCACATCAGCAGCGGTGCTTTCTCCTCAGCCGTCCGATCAAGAATTAAATGACTGAGATTAAAGCTGTGGATCAAATAGGTTAAAATGTGGATGCTACATGTTTTAATCACAACCGTCCATCCAAAATGCATGGATGGACGGCCCATGATTCTTTCTTGTAAGTCCCTATGAAGGATGGACACCATCCTTCTTCAAGTGGATGATTCGAGCTCTATTGAGCTCAGATTGATCCTAAAATTTGCCCACACCATCTAAGCACAAAAACAATAACATCTAATAATGGCTAGAATTCCATGGGATTAAAGTTCATTTCTTAAAGGACCAAACCATATTGAATTTAAGCTTAGTTTAATGGCTAACATCGACGGAGGTGATCTTCAGCGCTCGATTCCCTTAGAGAAGCTTCATCTATTGGAGACAAAGCTTTGTTGAAGTTTGGAGGCTCTGAGGCTAGGTAGATCTTTCTATGGACCAACTCCACCTTGATGTGAGTTTGGTCTTAATCGATTTAGATCCTGCCTTGCCTATGGAGCTTGGGAAAGAGCTTAGGTGAACTCGACTTGGTCCTTTGATGAAGCTTGGAGAAGGAATTGGGTTGATGTTGAGTGTGGAGTAAGTTGGATTTTCAGTGGAGCTCCCATATTTTCAAGCAATGGAAAATCAAGAATGGGAAATTTGATTTCACTCTAGGAAGCTTAAGATCACTTGGCAATGGCTCCTCTGGCTTCCCTTAGCTCAATCAAGTATGAGAGGGTGAAGATTGAATTGAATAAGGTGGGTCGTGAAGGTATTTTCCATTTTGATCCAATTGAGCTTATGCAATGGGTTTTTTAGGCTATTAGAGCTATCCTTGAATTCAGTTTTGGCCAAAGGAGGAGTGGATGAGGTGGCCATGTTCTTAAATAAAGTGGAGGGAGGATTCCATGTGGCCAATTTCAAAGGGGGTGGTTGGTTTTGGGTTTGGGTTGGGTTTGGCTGACCCAAACTCATTAGGTCATGTGCACTAGGTCCATTAGTGACCATTTGCTCCACTAAGAGGATGTTAAGTGTCCATGAAAAGGAATTGACCAAATTCCAAGTGATTTTGATTTTGGGTTACACTATGGCCTAGGGGTAAAATGGTCATTTAACCTTGATTTTAGTTTGGGCATGTTTGGTATGTTTGAAAAATGGGCTAGGCCATGTTTCGTTGAATTTGGAGTTTGTTTGATATGATTTGGCTCATGTTGACCAATTTAAGTCAAAATGGGTCAACTTGGGTCAAGTTGACCAATTGGTCAAATTGGGTCAAACCAAGGGTTAGGTTAAGTTCATATGATCATTTAAAATGTTTTGGTGGCTTTAGTTTGATTTAATTTGATTCAATTTAGTTCATTTAGATCAAATGAGTCAAGTTGACCAATTTGACCCATTTGACCTATTTGGGTTAGGTCATGGGTTGGTTCATGTTTGGTTGGTCATATGAAATGGATTGGTATCTTTGTTTCCAATAAATTTTGGTTAAGTTTGAATTTGGCTCAATTTGACCCTTTAGGTCAAGTTGGGTTCAATTAAATAGGTTAGGTCTAGTTGGCCAATTGAGGCTTTCAAGTTCAACAATCATTTTGGGATGAATTTGACACATTGGTTTCAATCAATTTAGCTTAGATCAAGTTTTGACATATTTTGACTTTTTAGGTCAAGTTGGGTCAACTTGGGTCAAGTGGCCAATTGGGCTAGGTCAGGCTTAAATGTTAACCTGGTCAAGTTCAAACATTGATCATGAATGAACTTAGATCATTGGTTTCAATCAATTTGGCCTATGGTAGATTTTGGCTATGTTGGGCTTCATTTTGGCTATGTGTTGACTTGGTCAACCCTTAGGCTTGACTTGGTTTGACCTAATTTGAGTAATTGATCATCTCATGGTGATTGTTGATCATGATGAGAGGCTTAGATGGGATTAGTTCAATCCAATTTGGTTAGGATTAAAATTTGGCTCATAAGGGTACTTTAGGTCATTTTGGGTCAAGTGAGCCTAAGTGGGTCAAATGGCTTGGTCAAAACTTGGCTTGAGTTTGATTGAACTCACATATGGACTTATGATTGAAATATAAATCCATTTATAAGTGGTTTGAAGTCAAATGGGTTTTGATTCATTCGATAATTTCAAGTTCAAGGGGTGAACATGGGTTTGACTTATTTGATTTTTTGATTGAGTTTTGATTTCGTGATAGAAGTTTATGTTTATATTTGGATTCATGATTGTAGTATTAATTGAATCGTGAAGAAAAATCAAGGGTTTGGCTTGATTTGAAATTGATTTGGCTAAGTTCAAGATTTTGACTTGAAAGGCTTAGGTTGGATTTTGATTGAATTTGAGTTTGATTTTTGGAGTTGGTTTTGGTTAAGTGAATTTATATTTCATTTATATATGTGAATATAGATGAGAATATAAATGGGTTATGAGGAAATTTCATGAGTTTTAAGTAATTTCAACATGATATATGCTAAGTCCTTAAGAGAAAATCAAAGTGACTTAGGAAAGGTTTGAATTTGGATTTGAATTTTGGGTTTAGTTTGATTTATTTGAATTTAAATATTTGGAATTTGGAATTTCAACTTGGATTTTGATTTGATTGATTTGAATTAATATTTCATTTATATATGTGAATATAAATGAGAATATAAATGAGTTGTGAAATAATTTCATGAGTTTGAATTGATTTAAACATGATTTAGGCTAAGTCCTTAAGAGGGGATTAAAGGACTTATGCAAGATGTGGAATTTCAATCATGGGCTTTAATCATAAGTTTTAATCATGGGTTTCAATCATGTTACATTGATTTGAGTTTTGGGAAAATTAATTAAGCTGGAATTGATTTAGGTTTGATGTTGATTTGATTTGGAGTTTGACTTGAAGGAAGGAAGTAAGAAATGTGGTTCAAGCTATAGGGTAGAAAAATTTTCCTAACAATCCTAAGGCATGACCTACTCCTATGGCTAACTCTTCTGAGTTTCTAGGGCTAGGTTGAGTGTCCACCTAATCACTATATGTGTCTTAAGACTAAGGATATCTTAAAATTTAAGAGGAGTCCTATGTCTAAGATGAAGGGGTGAGAGCTCATCCTTAAAATGAGGTCAACAAAGGACACCCAATAGGTGTGGTGTGACTGAGAAGAAACACCGCACGTATTGGTGTTGATCAAAATGACTAATGACACTGAACGATCATAAGCACTAATAGAGATGATCTACTCCTAACCCAAGGTGTAGAAGGGATCCAGAGCTTAGTGCAATGTGGCTCTACTTATGTCAAGGACATAAGAGAGGGAGAGATCCACTAAGGATAGAGTATGTGAACCTTCCACTAAGGAAGCAGGTTCAAGTCATCCACAAAGGGATGAGAGGTTTGATTTGATTTGAGTCTCACTGGGGAGAAATTTCATTTGTTGAATTAAGTCCCGCTGGGGAAGAGGGTTGAATTTGTCTCAATTAGTTGTTTGTTTAATTGTGTTTGTTTTGATTCCACCAGGGAAAGACAAGTGAACTCTCCACAAGGGAAGCGAGTTCAAGTCATCCACAAAGTGAAGAAAGATTGTGAGATCCACTAAGGGATTAGAATTCTAAGTCCACTGGGGAGCTAAAAAGATTTTCATCTCACTAAGAAGAAGTAAAAGATTTGAATTTGATTGATTGATTATTTTCGTTTGGTTTTGTTTGTTTCAGAATTTTAAATTTGGATTTTTGAGATGGACCCTGTTGGTTAGCGATGAACTACATTGAGTAGGAGCCATGGAGGCCTAGACCTAACTCAGATTTACCAATCTAAAGGGGTAATCTACTAAACACATAGTAGGACTAACGAACCAAAAGGATGCCTTTCGGTATGCAGCAGCTGTACTAAAAGAAAGCATAGTAGACTTACATCCTTCAAAGTAGGGACCAGTTGTTGGGGTGATCTATTGGCAAGGCAACAGATTGAACCCAACCTAGGGCTGACTATTGAGTGAATGCCACTTGGGGACTTAGATTAGCTCAAGGATAGTCAAAGATTAATTTCATTTTTTAGTTTATTTTGATGGATTTTGTCAGTTTGTGATGGATCACACTGAGAAGGAGCTTATATTAGCCTAAACCTATCTCAGATTTACTGAAGCAAAGAGAGTAGGTTCCCGATTGATGGGAGAACTATCTGACCGAAGGAGTGCCTTTCGATTTGCAAAGATCAATTAAAGGGAAGAAAGCTCGAGGACTCACATCTTTCAATACAAAAGACCACTGGGGTGATCAGTTCCATTGGGCAACAAATCGAACCTGACCTTGGGTTACCCGTCATTTTGTGACAATCATTCTAGAAAGAATGCAACATAGTCTTACATCCTATCTTTAGGAGGAAAACCCCCCAGTTGTACTTTTTCCCAAGCAGGCATCCTATCTTTAGGGCAGTGTCAGCAAAACTCTCTATAGGAATCACCTGACTACTTTTGAGTTAAGATAAGTCTCCGGGTCAGCGCTCTCTCAATTGTCGCCCTTAGGTCAAGTGCCACCAACGAGTCACCCCAGCAGTCATCCTTGCTTTGGAAGATATAAGTTTATCATGCATTCTTCTCAGGATGACCATTGCACACCGACGGGAAGCCTTAGGTCGGGTTCGATTTATTGTGCTATCAACCAATCACCCCAGTGGTTCTTTATTTAGTTCTTCCTAACTTAACCATTGCACACCAAAGGGCACCCCTTAGGTTGGTTAGCTCTACCTCATGGCTGGTAGACTATCCCTTTGGATTTGTAAATCTAAGATAGGACTAGGCTGATATTAGCCCCTTCTTAGTGGATCCATCACACACTGACATAGTCCATCTTAAAATTTAAAATTAAATTAATTCTGATTATTCTTGAGTCGATGTGAGTCCATAATGGCATTTGCTCAAATAGTCATCTTAGGCCTGGTTTAATTTATTGTACTATCAACCGATCACCCTAATGGTTCCTTGTTTAGGAGGATGTAAGTCTGCAAGATTTCTTCCTAACTTGATCATTGCACACTGAAAGGCAACCCTTAGGTTGGTTAGTCCTACCTGATGGTTGGTAGACTATCCCTTTGGATTTGTAAATCTAAGACAGGATTAGGCTGATATTAGTCCCCTCTTAGCGGATCCATCGCACATCAACTGGGTCCATTTCATCCAATTCACCATCCTCCCTCTAGGGAGTCCAAATTTAAATCTACTTTATCCCTAGTGGATCCGAGCTCATATCTCCAGTAGATGTGCCCTCAAAGCTAGATCATATCCTCTCCCGAGTGGAGCCTCAAATTGTAAGCCATCATAAATCAAATTAAATTTTTATCCTCTATGGATGCCCCACCAATCAAATTAAACTAATTTCCTCCTTAGCGAGGCGAGAATCATATCCTCTCCCTAGTAGAGACCTCATAAAATCAAACTTAGTCAAATCCCTATCTTTAGTGGATGATCTAAACCTGCTTCTCTAATGGAAGGTTCATGCACTCATCCCCAGTGGATCTTTTCTATCCAAATCATTATCAAACTCAACTTTTATCCTCTATGGATAACCTGAACCTGCTTCCGTAGTGGAAGGTTCACATGCCTGATCCCTGAGTGGAACCTTCCTTCCTCTTTTATGCCCTTGGCATAAGTTGAGTTGCATTATATTAAGATCTTAATTCTTTCTACATCTTGGGTTTAAGAGTAGATTGTATCTATTAGTGGTTGTAATCCTTCAAATGTTGTTGATCATCTCGGTCAACACCAATACATGTAGTGCGCCTGGTTAGTTACACCACACTATTGGGTGCCCTTTGTTGACCTCACTTTTAAAGGTGAGCTCTCAACTTTCTCATCATAGATCTAGGACTCTTGTATACACTAAGAGTTCCTTAGTCTTAAGACACTTTTAGTAATTAGGTGAACACTTAACCTAAGCCTAGAGACTTAGAAGAGTTAGCCATAGGAATAGGTTATGCCTTAGGGTTTTAGGAAGGCTTGCCTACCCTATAGCCTTAAACCTAATCCTTGCTTCCTTCTTCCAAACAAAACCTCAAATTAAAATCCAAGATCATAAATCCAATCCCAAATCTAATGATTGAAACCCATGATTAAATTCAAATTCCAAATCCAATCCCTAATCAAATGATTAAAATCCAAAATCAAATTCAAATTCCAAAATCCCTTCCTAAGCCATATGAACCACCTTCATATGCTTAACCAAAATCGCCTACAAACCAAATCAAATTTGGTTGATTTATTTATAAATCAATCATTCCTTCATTTATATTCACAAATATAAATGAAATATAAATTCAAACCATTCAAATCAAATCAAACTCAATCAAGCCATATCAAGACCTTTCTTAAGCTATAGGGACCTACCTCCATAAGCTTAACCAAATCTCAATCCAAAGCAAATCAAACTCAATTGGTTTCCTTATAAACCAATCATTCCTTCATTTATATTCACAAATATAAATGAAATCTAAATTCAAACCATTCAAATCAAATCAAACTAAGCCAAACTAAATTAATTCCCTTAAGCCCTTTTGACCTACATCCCTTAATTTGGTCAAATTTACTTTCAAATCACTCCAAACTCAAATGATTTTCTCATGAATCATTTATATCTTCATTTATATTCATAAATATAAATGAAATATAAATCCAAATGGCCAAAACCAAACCTAAATCAAATCAAATTTCCAATTTTAGCCCTTTTAGCCAATTTCTTGAACTTGGCTAAATGATATCCAAATTAACTCAAAACTCATGAATTTCTTCATGATTCAATCATTCCTTCAATCATTGTTCCAAATATAAATATAAACTATAATTATCAAACCAAATCCAAGCTAACCCAATTCAAACCCAAGTTAGCCCTTTTTGACTTGAAATTGTCATATGAACCAAAATCCATATGGCTTCAAACCGCTTGCAATTGGACTTATATTTCCATCTCAAATCCATTTTCCAATACAACTAAACTTGAATCAAGCCATAATCAAGCCAATTAACCCATTTAGGTCCACTTGACCCAAAGTAGCCTAAAAGACCTTTTTGAGCCAAGTTCTAATCTAACCCAAATTGGATTGAACTAAACCCATCCAAATCCCATATCATGATCAACAATCATCCTAGGTTAATCAATTATCTTGAATTGGGTCAAACCAACTCAACTTATCCCGTTGACCAAAACAACCCTTAGCCCAAATGAAACCCAAACTAGCCAAAACCCACCATATACCAAATTGATTGAAGCCATTGACTCAAACCCTCAATTGAGCCAAACCAAGTCCAATTGGCCATTTGACCTAAGTTGACCCAAATTGACCTTAAAAGCCAAAATGAGTCAAATCATGATTTGATCCAAATTGATTGCAACTAGTATCTCAAGTTCATTCCAAATCACTTATTGAACTTGATCGAAGCCATGATTGAGCCAGTTTGACCAATTGGTCAACTTGACCCAACCTAGCCTAACTTGAGCTAAAGGGTCAAATTAGCCAAAATCCAAATTAAATCCAAATTAAATCAAACCAAAGCCTACAATCCTTTTCAAATAATCAATTGAACATGAACAAATACTTAACCCAACCCAATTTGGTCAAATTGGTCTAATTGATCAACTTAGCCCATTTGACCTATTTGAATCCAAATGAACCAAAATCAAACCTAAGCCAAATTAATCAAAACTAATTGAACCAAAACATCCCAAATCATCATATAAACTTAACCCATGTTTGGTTTGACCCAATTTGACCAATTGGTCAACCCAACCCAACTTAACCCAAATGATCCTATTTTGACCATATGAAGCCAAATCCCAAAGCCACTTTATGGAGCCTTGGTGGCTAACCTAACCCAGCCCAAATTAACCCAAGGTCAGCCCCAAGCTAGTCAAAATCTAAGTGGGACCCAATCCAAGGGACTTGACAATTGAATAAGCTCATTTGCATTGGATTCTTTCCATAAGAGGTAAAATCCACTTTGCCTCTCCCAAGACAGCCCTTCACTTGCTAAATGAGGCATTCTTAAACTCCCCTAGCCCAATCTAAGCCACCTAGCACTTGCCATGGACCAAGGGAAACAAGCCAAGCCACTCCCTCTCATGGCCATATCTTGCCTTAAGCTCCCTTCCACCACTTCCTCTACTTTTGGCACGCCACATGGAGCTAACGGTGACCCCTTCGATGACCTGATGGTGGAGAATCAGTGAATTTTTAGGGATGAATCCCGTCCATCCATCAAGTGAAATTGAGGGGTATACCCCCTCAATTTGAGCAGGATTCTTCACAAATTGCATTGTGAGACTTTCCTAGCCATTTTTGAAACCCCATAAAGCTTTTCCAAACATTCCTGGGGCTTCCTCGATTGGCATTCCTCCTCCCTGAGCAAAGCTGAAATAGGAAAACCTTCTCCCGGGCAATACTCCTTCCCCACTTGATCAAACCTCAATTCCTTGCACCCACACCATCCTCATACTTTGTCAAAGCCAACTGAATCATCTCTAAGCCTTCCTGATCACCGGAGACCAGAGTTCGATCGAAGTCAAGGCTCCTATGTGTGTGGCTTGGTTGACCGAGAGCTCTCATGGTGATTATTTTTGGGGATGTGATTAACACCACATTGATCTGCATATGTACTTATTAGGGTGATCGAGTATGACATTAAAGAATGATGTACTATCTTAAGAGATAGAAGTCATCATCTTACAATAGACCTAATCACCTAATAAGGACTCCTAAGGATAATGGATCTTCAAATGTACTAGAGATCTTTCCCCTACTTTACATGGAAAAGTAAAGTAGGGTTTATTTTAAATTGGGTTTGTTAAGTTCTCTCTAGAGGCAAGCCTCCATAGTTAATTACATCCTAAGGAATAAGATTCCTTAAGAATACTCTTGATTAAGGTAAATGATCATTATTTCAAAAGATTTCAAAGAAAGGACTATCAATCAATTGATTATTTTTAGAAATTCAAGTGAGATTTGAGCAAAGGGAAAGAGCCATTTTCAAACCCAAAGGGAGATGAGTAGGTGATGCTCATGATACTAGGAAACCTAGTGAGCATCACAAACTATCCTATGGTTGGGATTTATATTTTTGAAATTGAGGGAAATTATATGTTTAAGTTGAATTTTTATTCAAAATTTAGGACTTACAATTCCATAATACAAGATTGTATAAATGCCTAAAAGGTGAGGATTTATGCTTGTAACCCGCAAAGAAAAATAGTAACCTCAGATCCGAAATCTAGGAAACTTTGGCGAGGGCCAAAATATGACCTAAATCTAAGGCAAAAATGGGCATATGGTTTATCTCAATAAGAGAGAATAAACCACCCGACTGTTGGACTTATAACCGTTTGGGGGCTGTCCACCAACTCTCTCCTCTTATGATATTAAGTATATGTAGAAAAGTCTTATGCTTTGCAAGATGGCTAAGTTGTTGTTTATTTAGAAAGTAAACTAAGTTCTTAAACACACTCTTTAAGAGACTAGACCATGAAGGGCATGAACAATGATCGAATCGAATGAAAATTTTGTTAAATTTTATTTTAATTTTTGGACATTATTATTTGACACAGGATATGATATTTCATATGCCTAATGCATGAAAAGGTTGATTATAGGCCAAAATTAGAAAGAAGAAAGTGTGTTTCCACCATGGCTCTCAAAGGTCAAGCCATTTTCTCTAGCAAAGGTGGAAGTTCTCCATTAGCAAGAATGAAGCAATATAATTTATGCATGATGTGAGACATACAACATACAACTAAGGGGTTTCTAAATCTTTTATTATCTTGATTTATGTTCTAGGCTTTAGGAGAGGTTATGAGTTGTTTAATTTAATTTTGAGTTGATTAATTAGATAGAAAATTTATTTTTCTCTAAGAGCTTAATTGCCTCCAGGGAATTCATCAAATAATGATGAAACTAGGAAAATCATGCCATCTTAATTATAAAATTATAAACAAAATATCAATCAATTTATAAAAGGTGCAAAAGAATAAGAGGTTGATGTGGTTGGGCTCCACCGTACAAAACCCAAAAAGGAAAATATGGGTAGCAGAGCTCTACCATTATACAACTTGGATTACAAATGAATAATTATAATTTAAAAGGAATTCATGTTATAGGGGTACTCATTCTTAATTCTTCATTCTTCATTTTTGATTTGCTTCCTTTCTTTCTTCTATTTAGCTTGATTGGGATATGGTTTGTCCAAAGGCATCACATGGTGCATAAGACTTGGTCTTATGACCAATGTTCACCTTAATCCCCCATGACATTCATTCCAAATCTTAATTACAAAATTTACATGAAAATAAAAATAAATAAATCTAACTAAATATATAAAACAAAAGTTAATTAAACATACCACACAACCCTAGCAGTTATATGAATAAGTTGGACTTAGCACTCCACACATGGGTAACTAATCTCACTTGTCCTAGTTTAGTATATGCTTAGGGGTATAAGAAACCTACACATCAAAAGAATTTATATTTTTATTACAACACCCCTTAAGCACAATCCCCTGCAGAACACATGATTAGGCTAAGATCGTCCTACCATCCAGTCTACACACATACACCCATACATCCAGTCTACACACATACACCCATACATCCAGTCTAAAAATATTATATTAGAAAACAAAATTAGGCATCAAATCATACACCACACTAACATAGAGCTAGAAATGGTGACTTAGCCTAATGTGTGTGTCATTTAAGTGTGGCATGTCTTAGCTAGGCCTTAAGGTTGGAATTTTCTAAGTGTGAGAGATTCAATTTAAAGGGTAGTTTTATTTCAAGTGATTTAGTTGATTTGTCAATTTTTAGTTGATGATTTGATTTGGCTTGAATGAACCTACGCTTAGTTCTTAAATGTTGTGAAGAGAAGAAAGAAAGGAGAACTCTCTTTCATCCCTATCTTAAAGCATTTCTAAGGTAGATTCATTAATGATTTACCTTTAGTGAATATTTTATTATGTATTTTTATTTAATCCTAAGTTTAGATTTACTCTAAATAGTCTTACTCAACAAGAAAGGCCTCTTAGAAAATTAGGGAGAATTACTATCACATAACACACACCCATTCATTTCTTTCCACATTGTATACCATACATATGAATAATCCTAAGCATAGTTATATATTCAATGCAAATTTTAGCACACTTTGATGATGAATGCTAAGAGATATTATTTGGAAATTTGAATATCCCATGAATGCATGTTTTTATTATGCAGAAAAGAGGGTCTCTTTTATCCATTAATCAAATGCACATTCATATGTATAAAAGACATAAGTGAGTACATCGCCATTATTTTCTACACAAGGGTTGTAAGGTACAAGACCTACTTAGGGCTACTTAAAGCCTCACAACCCCAGGATGTCTAGACTAATATACCACTTTTCTTAAATACATGTGAATGTATAAAAAGAAAACAAATGGATGAAGAATCATGCAAAAGATTATGTTTGATTTAGTTGTACAATTTACATGTGTAAATGTGAAGACCCTTCTTAAGTCATAAGATAGAAATGCATAAGAATAGATTTAAGCCAGTGTTGTGTTCTTTTCAAATGAACTATACACTTTATAAATCCTATTCAAATCAATGTTAAGAGAAGAGAAGAAAATAACATAATACACATCTTATGTTATAATCACATGTAATCTTATAAGCAGTTATAAGTAACATTACTTCATTCATAATCTTTGATTTATGGATTTGAAAGTATTTTGGTTTAATAGTGATAATAGCCACTCATATTCTTATCTTTAGCCAAAACATGCAATTTGACATGAAGGAAACATTTTCTTTATTTGATTTTTCAAAGAAATGAATGCATGATTTCATATGACAAATAATATTTAACATGCTTGGAAAGAAATAAAGGGAGGTAAGTACATGACTTCAATCACCCTAATTACTTCCTAAGGACAATCATATAGAATGGGATTATTTAAAATGAATCAAAATTCTCAAAGAGATTTTTATTTTTGGATTTGATTTGACTTAAGAAATATGAAAAGGGTTTGCTAGTACTAATCCATTTCCCACATGGGTGAATCAATTTAGTTTACTTTTAGAACAATTAGGTTGATTTTATATTTTGGTTAGGTTAATGTATGAATTAATCCATTTATTACCCCCTTACATATACCACATTAACATAATTATTCAAGTAATTATGAGCCAACATACGATATGCAACCACATGGAATTTAAATTAGCAAATGCACCTAAGAAATAAAGGGGTCTGATGCAATTGGCTCATAATTATTAATTAATTAAGCTAAAGGGTTTAATTAAGTACTTTCATAACCATCCTACACATATAGTTTGATTATAATTTCCTTTGAAATTTCTTAGGTTATTGAACACCTAAGAATCTACCTAAGATTAAATGATTAAATTCTGGAATGATTTGTTTTTTGAATTTGATTAATTGATCTAATTAATGAAGTGATTAAATAATTAATTAATTTGTAAATTAATTAAATGTTTATCCAAGTGAAATAAACTTAGAGGAAAAGATAAGAAAAGAAACCCTAATCTCATTCCCAAAGTTCATTCATTATTTTATGATGATTAGCAAAGTTAATTAATGAATTTATCACCATTTAATAGGGTAATTAATCTTTAATAAATTAAGAAAGTGATTAGGAGTGAATCAAGCAATTCCTCTAATTAATCTAACAATAAATTCCAAGAAAATTATGGAAGGCACATATCATCCCACTAATCAACCTTAGGAAGTTTGAAATTAATTACTGAAGTAATTAAAGAGTAATTAACCTAATTACATTTTCAATAAAACCTAAATTAGGTTAAATCACTATTCAAATTTAACTAATTTTAATTTTCTATTATTTCTCTTCTAATTATCTTTAAAATGAACTTGAGTTTATATTTTTTTGGATTTTTCTACAACTAATTATGAATTTTGAAAGTTTCGACATTAAAATCCAATTAATTAAGCCTAATTAACCCCTGATCCCATCGGACCACGTGGCAACTGATGCGACATGCTAACGAGTCACAGTTTCCACATGGAGCAATGGCATAGGGTATTTAAGTTGTCACATATGTGGCTGAGTAAGCTAATGGCGGACGCGCTTTCTCCATGAGCCATCCAATTTAATATCAAATGGCTGTGATTAATCCCACAATTTAGGCTTAAATTAAAGGGAGATCTAACATGATTTAATCACAACCATACATTTAAATCACATGGAACGGATGGTGTGTGATCTATCTTCTCCCGAACAGCGAGAGATGGATGTCGTCCATCAATCGTCGCTCAATCCAAGCTCACCTGAGCTTGGATGAAGTTCAAACTCTCCCCACACCTTTAGGGAAGCACAAGATATGTATCCAATGGTCAAGATCTCAAGGGATTACAATTTTCTTCATAAAGGACCAAGCAATTTTTATCCTAAGATCAGTTTTGAGCAATACCTCGCTGGAGGCTATCACCGATGCTTCCAACGAAGAAGGTAGCTTCATCTAGTAGAGACAAAGCCCTGTTGAAAGTATCAAGCCTTGATTTGAAGTGGATGGGTCAATTGACCAAGCTCCCCATCAATGGCAATCGGCTTTGATTGAAGTCTTCTTCAGGTGGCTTCATGACTTGGAAAATAACTTGATTGAGCTCGATGAAGTCCCTTGATGGTGCTTGCAAGTTTTATTTGGTTTTGATGGAGAATTGGATGAGTTCGAATTAGGATGGACCTCCCCTATTTCAGCTTTAGGTAAAACTGAGAAGGAGAAATTGAGGGAGCTTGGAAATGGCCTTAGGAAGCTTAGGGATGCTTTGTTTTGATTTCTAGAGCTCAATCAAATTCTATGTTTGTGGTTTAAGTGGGAATAAGGGGGAGTATATCTCCCCCTCCTTGGATCGGATGGCCAAGAGCTGAGTTTCCATTTTCCTTTAATTGTTGAGATTAATTAGTCAGTTTGGGCTGTTTGACATCCCATGTGAGTTATTTTAGGTAGTGGAGGGAAGAAGAGTGAGTGCCCATGTGCTAGGTGACTGCAATGGGTGATTGAAGTGGTTAATTCCCATTGAAGGGGCTAGTTTGGCCTTGGGTTGGGTCATGGCTGACCCAAACCCATTGGGTCATGTTCACCACCCTTCTTGGTGTCCATGTGGACCACTAGGAGGATGTCAAGTGGCCTTAGGGAAGAATTGGCCAAATTCCAAGTGAATTTGTCCATAGGATACCCTTTAACATAAGGGCAAAGTAGTCATTTGACATGATTTTAATTTGGATAGATTTGAAATAATTTAAAAATGGGTTGGGCCAAATTTCAATGGATTTCGAGTTCATTTGGTTTGAATTGGTTCAATTTGACCCATTTAGGTCAAGTTGGGTCAAATTAGCTTAGGTTGACCAATTGGTCAAATTGGGTCAACTCAAGGGTTAGGTCAAGTTCAAATGATTATTTGGAGCCTATGAGTATCATTGGTTTGGTTCAATTTGGTTTAGATTTGGTTTTGGTTCATTTAGGTTCATTAAGGTCAAATGGGCCAAGTTGACCAATTTGGCCCATTTGACCTAATTGGGTAAGGTCATGGGTTAGTTTAGGCTTGGTTGATCATTTGAAATGTATTGCAAGCTTTGGTTTCAATTAATTTTGGCTTGGTTTAATTTCAAGTTGATTTGACCTTTTAGGTCAAGTTGGGTTCATAGTCAATTGGGCTAGGTTGGGTTTAGTTGGCCAATTGAAGCTTTAGTCAAGTTCAACAATCAAATTAGAATGAATTTGACCCATTGGTTGTAATCAATTTGGCTTAGATCAAGATTTGACCTTTTTTTTGGCTTTTTAGGTCAAGTTGGGTCAACTTAGGTCAAGTGACCAATTAGGCTAAGTTTGGCTCAATTGATGGCTTGATCATGTTCAATCATTAATTATGGATTGGTTTAGATCAATGGTTTCAATCAATTGGGCTTATAGTGAATTTTGGCTTGTTTAAGTTTCATTTGGGCTAAGTGTTGACCTGGTGAAATGATAGGTTTGATTAGTTTGACCCAATTTGGGTGATTGATCATCCTAGGATGATTGTTGCTCACAATGTCAGGCTTAGATGGCTTAGTTCAATCCAATTTGGGTTGGATTAGAATTTAGCTCAAAAAGGTTCTTTAGGTCACTTTGAGTCAAGCGAGCCTAAATGGGTTAATTAACTTGATGAAGGTTTGACTCAAGTTTGGTTGAACTCACATATAGACTTATGATGGAAATACAAATCCAATTGCAAGTGATTTGGAGTCAAATGGGTTTTGGTACATTTGACAATTTCAAGTCAAAAGGGTGAACATGGGTTCAACTTAGATTAGTTTGATTTTGGTTGAGTGATTGTAGTTTATGTTTATATTCAGGCATGTGATTGGAGGATTGATGTTTGAAGAGAAAATCCAAGGGTTTCGATTGATTTAAGAATAGTTTGGCTAACTTCAAGAATTTGATTTGAAAGGGTGTAAGTTGGATTTTGGTTAGATTTGGATTTGAGTTTTGAATTGATTTTGGCTATTTGAATTTATATTTCATTTATATTTGTGAGTATAAATGAGAATATAAATGGGTTATAAGAATATCTTTTGAGTTTGGAATGATTTGTATTTTTTTGAAGAAGTTCAAGATTTTGACTTGAAAGAGTATAAATTAGATTTCGGTTTGATTTGGATTTGGAATTTGGGCTAAGTCCAGAAGATCAAATCAAAGGGCTTTGAAAAGATTTTGGGATTTGAATTCAATCATGGGTTTCAATCATTTGATGTGGAATTGATTCATGATATGGATTTTGGAATTGATTCAAGATTTGGATTTGATTTGAATTTGAAATTGATTTGAATTTGAAATTGATTTAAATTTGAAAGTTGACTTGAAAGAAGGAAGTAAGGATTTGGTTTAAGCTATAGGGTAGGCAAGTTATCCTAATACTCCTAAAGTATATAACCTATTCTTATGGCTAACTCTTCTACGTCTCTAGGGTTAGGTCAGGTGTTGACCTAATCACTAGAAGTGTCTTAAGATTAAGGAACTCTTAGTGTTTAGAGGAGTCCTATGTCTAAGATGGAGAATTTGAGAGCTCACTCTGAAAATGAGGTTAACAAAGGGAGCCCAATAAGAGTGGTATGACTGACAAGGCATACCACACGTATTGGTGTTGACTGAGACGATCAATAATGTTCGAACGATTGCAAGAACTAACATAAATGATCCACTCATAAACCCAAGGTGTAGAAGGAATCAAGGGCTTAGTGCAATGCAACTCCACTTATATCAAAAACATAAGAGAGAGAAGGGGGGGATCCACTAGGGATTGAGTATATGAGCTTTCAACTAAGGGAAAAAGGTTCAAGATATCCATTGAGGATAAGAGGTTTGATTTAATTTTCATCTCATTGGGGAGAAATCTGATTTGATTTGTTGATTTATGATTTGGTGCTCCACTGGGGATAAAAGTGTGAACCCTCCACTAGGGGAGAAAGTTTAAGTTGGATTGAATTTATTCCACTTGGGGAATTGGAAAGATTTGCTTCTCACTGAGGAGAAGTTGATTGATATGTTTGTTTAATTTGACTCCAATAGGGAAGTTGGTTGATTTTATTTCAAATTTTATGTTTAAAATTTTTGAGGTCGACCCTATTAGTTTATGATGGACCGTACTGAGTAGGGGTCATATAGGCCTTGATCTACCTTAGATTTACTGATCCAAAGGGAGTAGCTACCCGACCGAAGGGAGAACTATCCAACCAAATGGGTGCCTTTCAATTTGCAATGACCAATTCAGGGAAGAAAGCATGGGGACTCACACCTTTCCGAAATAAGTGACCACTAGGGCAACATATTAGCAAGTTAACATGTCAACCCGACTTAGGACTGCATGTCAGTTTATGATAGTTATGCTAAAAAGAATGTGTAGTATACTTACATCTTCTGAAGTAAAATGACTACCAGGGTAACCTGTTTGTGGCAAAATAGATTGAACCTGACCTAAGGGCAACTACTGAGAGAGTTCCGACCCGGGGACTTATCTCAACTTGAAAAGTAGTCAGGCAATTCTTATAGGGAGTTCTGCTGACACTGCCTTAAAGATTGCCTGCTTGGGAAAGGGGCCGCTGGGGGCTTGAATTCCTAATCCACAAGCAAATAAATTGGTTTGTTTATTTGTTTGTTTGTTTATCGTGGACCCTGTTGGTTTGCGAGGGATCACACTGAGAATGAGCTTATATCAGTTGAGACCTATCTTAGGTTTACTGAATCAAGGCAGAATTTATGCAAACTCTCCAATAACATCAACCAACTTAAGGGGTGGCTACTAGGAAAGGGGGACTGTCCAATCCAAGAGTAGCCCAGGTAGTCTCTAAATTAGGTCGTAAAGGATGTGATTTAAATAGAGTGCCTGCAAGGGAGGGCCGATAAGAGCATTATCCAAAACCCTAGATAAGATAATGTCTATAGGTAATTGGTGGCCAACTCAAGGAGAAAGCTCAGAGACTCATATCTGCCAAGAGTGGTGTATCCATTGGGTGAGTCATTGTCAATATAGTGAACATCAACCAACTTAAGGTGCCCGTTAATTTGCGATTATTAGCCTAGGAAAAAAGCATAAACTACTACAGGTGTTATCCGACCTATAACGAAATTGATTGTTGGGATAGTCTATCTTCAGCTCAACAAGTGTTATCTGACCTAGGGCAACTACTAAGTGAATATCGCTAGGGGACTTATATCAACTTAAAAGTAGTCAAGAGGAAAAGAGCCACTGGGTGACTTATCCTAAACCTCAAATATACTCAACCTAGTTAGTGCATGATGGCTAGTTCAAGAAGAAAGCATGTAGGCTTACATCCTCTTAAATGAAGTCAACATGAAGTAGATTACTGGTTGTGTAGTGAGGTCTACCAAACTAACAAGGCGCTTGTCAGTTTGCAATGATCAAGTCAGGAAGAAAGTTCGGGGACTCATATCTGTCGGACAAGTGACCACTGGGGTGACAGACTAGCAAGGTAGCATGTCAGCCCGACCTAGAGTAACTAATGAGTGAGTGCCACAAGGGGCTTGCTCCCACATTAAAATAGCCTGAGATAAAAGATATGTGTTCGTGTTTGTGTTTGTGTTTGTGTTTGTGTTTGAGGGGATAGGATGGCCTTTGGGTTCTCTTACACCTAAGTTAGTTGCCCTAGTCAAAATAGGATGCTTTTTGGGTTATCTTACAACTATTCTAGTAGCATTGGGGGAATCATGTTCAATTTGTGTTCATGTTGTGAAAGAAGAATAAGATGCCTCTTGGGTTCTCTTACACCTAATCTAAACATGTCGTGGCAGATTCACAAACAAGCAAACAGTGCTTCGAAAGAAGAGAATAATTTGATGAATTGGAACATAATTTTTGAAGATAATTATTTTCAAACATGATTTTATGGGAAGTATTTATTCAAATAGAGCTCATTAATTGGAAGCATCAGGTGTTCTCTTTTACAACCAATAAATTGATAAGATCCTCCTTGGTAGGCCTTCTCTATGATAAAAGGGCTTTCCCAAGTGGGTTAAAACTTGCCTCCCATCTTTCAATGAGCAATAATTGGTCTCTTTAGAACTAAAACAAGTTCTCCTACTTGAAAAGCTCTAGGGCAGACCAGCTCGAATCATCTTAGCTTTGTATAACTCGAGGTTCTAGCATGCCCGTAGGCATCTCTCATCCAAACCTTCAAGCTCTTCTAACCGTAACTTGGCATTATGCTCTATAGTGATTTTACTACCCATTGTTATCCTTAGTGATGGGAGTTGAACTTCTAATGGTAGAACAGCTTTAGACCTATATACTAAGGAGAATTGGGTAGATTGAGTTGGAGTTCTGTATGTGGTGTGGTATGCCCACAAGGCTTAAACTAACTGCTCATGACACTGTCTCTTGTTGTCGTCAAGTATTTTCTTTTCTATTTGGATGAGAGTTTCATTGAATGCTTTTGCTAGGCCATTTTCCCTGGGATAGTAGATAGTGAACTATCGCCAACCTATATCATGTCTCTTGGTGAAGCTGTTGATCTTGGTGCTTTTGAATGCAGTACCATTAACATATATGATTCATCGAGGCACCTTCAAACTATATACGATATGGTTCTTAAAAAATTGGAGCACATGCTGAGTTGTTACCTCTTTGAGTGGGATTGCCTCCGCCCACTTGGAAAAGTAGTCGGTGGCAACTAGGATGAACCGGTGACCCTTAGAAGAAGGAGGATCAATAGGACCCACTATGTTGGTACCCCCAACACTCAAATGGTGATGAGGCCAATGTAGGATGTAGAATGTAGGGTGGTTGATGTAGGACCACACAGTGTACCTGACACTAATGGCATCTCCTAACTATGTTAATACAGTCTATAATCATCGACGACCAGTAGTATCCTAGTCTCATGACCTTTGCTTTTATCTTCGGATCAAATTGATGCGCTCCACATAGACATGAATGTATCTCAGTCACAATCTTATGGGCTTTATGTTTGTCAAAACAACGTAAACACATTTCATCGAAAGACCGTTGGTATAAGGTGCCATCTATGAGAGCATAGGAGAGCTCTTTGTTTCATCTGATGGGCTTGTGATTTCTCTTAAGGTAGTTTTCCTGTGTTTAAGTAATCTATGAATGGTTTCCTCCAATCCAGCTCCCCATCCTTTTCAGTAACTATAACCTTTCCTTCAAGAGAAAGTCTTTGGACAAGTTCAGCATTAATAAAGGACAAGACTTGTCTATTTGGACCCTTATTGAAATGGACTTATCTTCCGTACATGCCAATTCATTAGCGAATTTGGCCAAAGCATCTGCTACCGTGTTCTCTCTTCGAAGGACCTTGTAGATGGTGACCTCAGGGATTTGGGTCAACAGCTTCATGGTGTACCCATGGTAATGACAGAGCTTTGGTTTTATAACCTTATAAGACCCATCAATCTGGTTGATGACCAGTTGAGAATCCTAGTAGATATTGATGCTTTTGATACACACTATAATAGCTAACTCCAGACTGACATTAAAAGACTCATACTCAGCTTCATTATTAGTGCATGGATTGGAGAGATAGTATGAGAATCTCATTACATCGCGGTCTGGAGTTAAAAGAACTATTCCTACCCCTGCCTTTCCTGAATGAGTAGATCGTGGTTCTTCTCCTTTTTGAAAGGAAGCCGCACCATCAAAATACATCTCCCAATGGTGATTGTCAACCTCCTCTAAGTTCATATTTGTTTGTTAGGGAGATCATCACTAAGCGGGGAATCAGCAGGAAGTGGGTGTGCTGCTAAGAAATCTGCTGGTGCATATCCTTTCACCGCACGGAGAAGTATGAATGTAATATTGAACTGTGAGAGAATCATGGACCATTGTGCCAATCATCCGGATAATGTTGGCTGTGTCATGAGATACTGTAATGGATTTATTCTTGAAATCAAGTTTACCTTATGAGAATGTATATAGTGTCGTAGCTTTTAGGATGCAAAGATTAAAGCTAGGTAATATTTCTCAATAGGTGGGTAGTTTGCTTCAGATCCGATGATAGCTGAGGTAGTAGAGAGCATTCTCCTTTCCTTCATTGTTGGTTTGAGCTAACAAAGCACCAAGGGAGTCATGCAATGCAGCAGTGTAGACAATAAGTGGCATGCCTGGGATAGGGGCTACTAGTACTGGCGACTTCACCAAATTATGTTTGATGTCTTCAAAAGCATGTTGATACTAGTCATCCCACTTGAACTTAGCATTCTTTTTTGATGAGTGCTAAAAATGGCTTGCATCTCCCTCATAGATTGGAGATAATGTGCTTAGATATGCCAACCTCCCTTGGAAAGATATGAGTTGACTTAGACTTCTAGGGGTTGGCATTTCGAAGATGGCTTCGATCTTTTCTAGGTCTATTTCTATTCCCAGTATCGAACAACAAATCCAAGGAACTTCCCTGAAGCTACTTTGAATGCACACTTTAGGATATTTTCTTTGCTGATGAAGTCAGCATCGATCAGTTTCTTGACTTTAAAAATGACCTATTGTTTGATTTATAATTGCATGCGTCTAGGAGCTTTCTTGATAGGGCTAGTGTTAGGGCCTATTGTTAATTTATGGACTACTATGTCAAGAGATAATCCAAGCATCTCTTCATAGCTCTATGTAAAGTAGTCCTTAAACTCAGTCAATAACCTAACTAATTCATTGGTTTCTCCTTCATTCAACAGAGAATTGATGTATGTAGGGTGCGGATCATCATCTATCTTGAGGTTGATTTCTTTGAGCTTGTCGATAGTTGAATGAATTTTCTCTTCAAATTCTGGAGGTGCATCTTTGATTTGGAAGATATTAGGATCATCTGAAGTTTCTAAACACACTTCCTCATAAGAGTTAGTGTGTTTTGAAAAGATCCTACCAGATTTTAGATGATTAATGATAACTAAGCAGTAACCATCATCATTGACTAGACCCACTATACAGAATCCTAGTCTTGATCTTGATTATGCATCCCCGCCTCTATTGTTCCACAGCTTCTCAAAATACTCTGACCTGTGCTTGGACCATGTATAAGGAATCAAAACTTTCTTTGCAAGATTAAGAACATAAGGCAAGTACCAATCAAAAGGTAATTCCATTAATTCTTTATATGAATTATTCTCAAGTTCTATATCAACTTCTGGACTTGAGGATGATGATACCAATAGGAATCGCTTCAGCTTAACATCCATGGAAGACCCGGGGGCTTCCTTAACTACTAAACCTTCAACTTTTTAAGAGAAAAGTGAGGTTAGAGCTAAAGTTCCCAACTACTGTCTGATGGTTTTACATAATTATGATTCAAATACATTCATGCTTTGCTTGGAGGCCTGGTCTTCATCACTTTCTGACTCAAGTGTCACATCTAATGAAACCCACTGACAGGGGTTGGTTGGAATGCTAATCACATGAGATTCATCCTTCGAGCTGGATTCCAAGTCTATGTGAATTACTGGAGTACTCCTGTGAACTAGAACATAGCCCATGTTGGCTAGCTACCAATCAGAGGGTCTTCCACCTCTGGAATTGTCCATGTATCTGTCTCTGCCTCTGCCTGGTGGAGGTTGAGTCATCCTACCCATGTGTTCATATGGTGAAACAAGCTGTGGGTGGAATGTGATATGCAGCTCTACTTCTTCCTTTGTCCTTTTCTTGTTCACTTATTTTTTCTTTCTTCTTTTAATTTTTCTTCTTTTTCTTTTTCTTTTGCATTTGAATTTTGACCAAGTTCACAAGAAAAGATGTTTTGAGGAAATTAGTAGGTTGCATTCTCATAAATCTCAACCTCTCTGACTGAAAACACCTTATGAGGATGCGGATGTTCTTATTAAGATGATTGGGTATGATATTGAGGAGAGGTGTACTATCTCGAGAGATAGAAGTCACCACCTTACAATGGACCTAATCACTCGAATAAGGATTCCTAAGGACAATGGGTATGCATATGTAGCAAAGATTCTTCCTCTTCTTTACATGGAAAAGTAAAGTAAGGTTTATTTTAAATTAGGTTCGTTAAGTTCCCTACAGGGGCAAGCCCCCATAGTTAAGTACATCCTAAGGGACGAGATCCCTTAGGAATACTCTCGATTAAGATAACTGATTATTATCTCCAAAGATTTTAATAGGTGGGACTATCAATCAATTAGTTTATTTTGGAAGATCAAATAGGATTGATCAAGGAGAAGGAGTTATTATCGAAGCCAAAGGAAGATAAGTAGGAGATGTCCACGATGCTAGGAAGCCTAGCGAGCATCTTAAACTATCCTATGGTTGGGCTTTACATTTTTGAAATTGATTTTATTTGTTTAAGTTAAATTTTTCATTAGAAATTTAGGGCTTATGATTCCACAACGTAAGATTATAGAAATACCTAAGAGGTGAGGATTTAAGCTTATGGCCCGCAAAGGGGAGAAGCAACCTCAGAACCTAAATCTAAGGAGCTTTGGCGAGGGCCAAAAGCATAATCTAAATTTAAGGCAAAAATGGGTATTTGGTTTGCCTCCAAAAGAGACGACAAACCACCCGATTTCTTGGATTTACAACCATTGGGGGTGGCTGCCAACTAACTCCTACAATTTTAAATTTATGTATGCAAGTCATATGTTTTATGCAAGATAGCTAGGGTGTTATTTATTTAGAAAGAGACTAAGTCCTTAAACTCACTCTCTAAAGAGACTAGATCATGTAAGGGTATGCTTCAAATGACCTAAATCTAATGTAATACAGATTTCACTTTATTTTCATTTTAAGGACAATCATTTTGACTCTGGCTAATAGGATTCATATGCCTAATGCATGAGAAATGAGATTATTAATCAAAATTAGCGAGAAGGGAGGAGGTGTGTTTCCACCATGGCTCTCAAAGGTCAAGTCAAGTTTCATTAGATTTGGAGTTCATTTGGTATGGTTTGGCTCATGTTGACCCATTTAAGTCAAAATGGTTCAACTTGGGTCAAGTTGACCAATTGATCAAATTGGGTCAAACCAAGGGTTGGGTCAAGTTAATATGACCATTTAAAATATTTTGGGGGCTTTGGTTTGATTGAATTTGGTTCATATGACTTCATTTGTGTCAAATTAGCCAAGTTGACCAATTTGACCCATTTGACCTATTTGGGCTAAGTCTTGGGCAGGTTTTGGTTCAGTTAGTCATATGAAGTGGATCGATATCTTTATTTCCAATCAATTTTGATTAAGTTTGAATTTGGCTCAACATGACCCTTTAGGTCAAGTTGGATTCATGGGCTAGTTGGCCAATGAGACTTTGGTCAAGTTCAACAAGTGATTTGGAATGAACTTGACCCATTGGTTTCAATC
Organism: Cymbidium sinense; assembly: GCA_021442155.1. Classification (NCBI taxonomy): domain Eukaryota; kingdom Viridiplantae; phylum Streptophyta; class Magnoliopsida; order Asparagales; family Orchidaceae; genus Cymbidium; species Cymbidium sinense. The sequence goes on along the minus strand of CM038216.1, from coordinate 15,662,068 downwards.
AATTTAGCTTAGATCAAGTTTTGACACATTCTGACTTTTTAGGTCAAGTAGCTAATTGGGTTAGGTTAGGCTCAAATGTTGACTTGGTCAAGTTCAAACATAGCTAATGAATGAACTTAGATCAATGGTTTCAATCAATTTGGCCTATGGTGGATTTTGGATATGTCAGGTTTCATTTTGGCTAAGTGTTGACTTGGTCAACCCTTAGGTTTGACTTAGTTTGACCCAATTTGGGTGATTGATCATCTCATGGTGATTTTTTTATCATGATGAGAGGCATAGGTGAGTTTGATTCAATCTAATTTGGTTAGGATTAGAATTTGGCTCATAATAGTACTTTAGGTCACTTTGGGTCAAGTGAGCCTAAGTAGGTCAAATGGCTTGGTCAAAGCTTGATTTGAGTTTAATTGAACCTGTATATGAACTTATGATTGAAATATAAATCCATTTGCAAGTGGTTTGAAGTCAACTGGGTTTGGATTCATTTGACAATTTCATATTCAAAGGAAGAACATGAATGGATTTGGCTTGATTTTTGAATTGATTTTTGATTTAGCGATTGAAGTTTGTATTTATATTTGGATTCATGATTGAAGTATTGATTAAATCATAAGAAAAATCAAGAGTTTGGCTTGATTTGAAATTGATTTGGCTAAGTTCAAGATTTTCCTTGAAAAGCTTAGGTTGGATTTTGAATGGATTTGAGTTTGTTTTTAGGAATTGGCTTTGATTGTTTGAATTTATATTTCATTTATATATGTGAATATAAATGAGAATATAAATGGGTTATGAGAAAATTTCATGAATTTGATGTGATTTGATCATGATCTAGGCTAAGCCTTTAAGAGGAAATTTAAAGGACTTAGGAAATTTTGGAGTTTGGAGCTTGAATTTTGAATTTGATTTGATTGATTTGAATTTATATTTCATTTATATATGTGAAAATAAATGAGAATATAAATGAGTTAAGAGAAAATATCATGAATTTGAATTGATTTGAAGATGATTTTGGCTGAATCCTTAAGAGGGAAATTAAGGACTTAAGAAGGATTTTAAATTTGGAATTTCATTTTTGGATTTGATTTGATTGATTTGTATTTATATTTCATTTATATGTGTGAATATAAATGAGAAATATAAATAAGTTATGAGAAACTTTCATGAGTTTTAATTGATTTTGATTTGATTTAGACTATGTCCTTAAGAGAAGATTAAGGGCTTAAGAAAGATTTGGAATTAGGAATTTGGATTCATGGGTTTTAATCATGGTATTGATTTGAGTTTGGATAAAATCAATTAGGATTTAATTGATTTAAGTTCGATGTTGATTTGATTTAGAGTTTGACTTAAAGAAGGAAGGTGAGCAGTGGTTCAAGCTAAGGGTACGTAAATTTTCTTAACACCCCTAAGGTATGACCTATTCCTATGCCTAACTCTTCAAACTCTCTAGGGCTAGGTTGAGTGTCCCCCTAATCACTAGATGTGTCTTAAGACTAAGGAACTTTTAAATTCTTAGAGAGGTTCATGTGTGCCTTTCGAAAGTTCAATTTTTTATTTTGATTTTGACTTTTGGAAAGATGATTGTTCACTTTATTTTGAGAATGACATCTTCATCAAAATGAATTGAAAGAAGATGTTCATTTGTGCTTTTGAAACATATTGTTAGTTTCATTTTTGAAAACTTCTACATATAACAATTATGAGAATTGTTAAATGAGGGTGATTTAAGAGAATTTTGTGGAAAATATTTTATTATGTGCATCTTTGAAAGAGTGCTTTTTGAAAAGAAAGGTTCTTATGAAAAATTTATTTTATCTTTATTATTGTTTTTTTTAGAATGAACCTTTCCTCATCATAAAAATGATAAGGAGGAAGTCATTAAATGTTTTTTATTTAGATCTTATAATTTTTACCCATTGGAGAACCCAACGGGGGTTTTAAAACCAATATGGAGTGAGGTCCTAAAACCTAAAGATGTTGGCTAACTCAACTTAAGAAAGAAATAAGCTAAGTGCTAATAGAAAGAAAGATAGTCTCGGATTCATACCAAAGTACAACCACTATCGATACTTGAAGATAATAATTATTTACCAAAGATGGAGAGAGGAACCTTCCCCAGTGGAGTTGCCAAAAAAATTTGTGGTGAAAAATACTCTTATACATTTCTTGCCTTCATCTATCCCCCTACCATTTCGGAAAAGAGGATAAATGAAAACAAAAAATATATAAAAATATACACCTTGTTGGAAAGCCACGAGATCCACATATATTTTTATTAAGGTGATCAAGCATGACATTGAGCAGAGGTGTACTATCTCGAGAGATAGAAGTTACCACCCTACAATGGACCTAATCAGCCAAATAAGGACTCCTAAGGACAATGGGTCTGCATATGTACCAAAGACTCTTCCCCTACTTTACATGAAAAAATAAAGCAAGATTTATTTTAAATTGGGTTCGTTAAGTTTTCTACAGGGGCAAGCCACCATAGTTAATTATATCCTAAGGGACGGGATCCCTTAGGAATACTCTCGATTAAGGTAAATGATCATTGTCTCCAAAGATTTTAATAGGTAGGACTATCAATTGATTAGTTTATTTTGGAAAATCAAATAGGATTGATCAAGGAGAGTGAGTTATTATCAAAGCCAAAGGAAGATAAGTAGGAGATGTCCACAATGCTAGGAAGCCTAGCGAGCATCTCAAACTATCATATGGTTAGGCTTTACATTTTTAAAATTGATTTAGTTTGTTTGAGTTGAATTTTTTATTAGAAATTTAGGGCTTATGATTCCATAATGCAAGATTATGGAAATATCTAAGAGGTGAGGATTTAAGCTTATGGCTCGCAAAGGGGTGAAGCAACCTCAGAACCTAAATCTAGGGAGCTTTTACGAGGGCTGAAAGCATAACCTAAATCTAAGGTAAAAATGGGTATTTGGTTTGCCTCCATAAAGGAGGACAAATCACCCGTTGCTTGGACTTACAACCGCTAAAGGGTGGCCACCAACTAACTCCTCCTATGGTTTTAAATTCATGTAGGCAAGTCATATGCATTATGCAAGATTGCTAGGCTATTATTTATTTAAAAAGAGATTAAGTCTTTAAACTCACTCTCTGAGAGACTAGATCATGTAAGGGTATGCTTCAAATGAGCTAAATCTAATGCAATTTAGATTTCACTTTATTTTCATTTTGGACAATTATTTTCACTCGGGCTAATAGGATTCATATGCCTCACGCATGAGAAATGAGATTATTGGCCAAAATCAGCGAGAAGGGAGGAGGTGTGTTTCTATCATGGCTCTCAGAGGTCAAGCCAAGTTTCATTAGATATGGAGTTCATTTGGTATGGTTTGGCTCATGTTGACCTATTTAAGTCAAAATGGGTCAACTTGGGTCAATTTGACCAATTGGTCAAATTACGTCAAACGAAGGGTTTGGTCAAGTTCATATGACCATTTGAAATGTTTTGGTGGCTTTGGTTTGATACAAGTTGGTTTAGGTTTGAATTTGGTTCATATGATTTCATTTAGGTCAAATGGGTCAAGATGACCAATTTGACCCATTTGACCTATTTGAGCTAGGTCATGAGTAGGTTTAGGTTTGGTTAGTCAAATGAAGTGGATTGGTATCTTTGTTTCCAATCAATTTTGGTTAAGTTTGAATTTGGCTCATCATGACCTTTTAGGTCAAGTTGGGTCAACTTAGGTCAAGTGGCCAATTAGGTTAGATTAGGCTCAAATGTTGACTTGGTCAAGTTCAAACATAGTTCATGAATGAACTTAAATCAATGGTTTCAATTAATTTGGCCTATGGTGGATTTTGGCTATGTTAGGTTTCATTTTGGCTAAGTGTTGACTTGGTCAACCCTTAGGTTTGACTTGGTTTGACCCAATTTAGGTGATTGATCATTCATGGTGATTGTTGATCATGATGAGAGGCATAGGTGAGTTTGATTCAATCCAATTTGGTTAGGATTAGAATTTGACTTATAAGGGTACTTTAGGTCACTTTGGGTCAAGTGAGCCTAAGTGGGTCAAATGGCATGGTCAAAGCTTGATTTGAGTTTGATTGAACTTGTATATAGACTTATGATTGAAATATAAATCCATTTGCAATTGGTTTGAAGTCAAATGGGTTTTGATTCATTTGACAATTTCATATTCAAAGGAAGAACATGAATGGATTTGGCTTGATTTTTTAATTGAGTTTTGATTTAGTGATTGAAGTTTGTATTTTTATTTGGATTCATGATTGAATGATTGATTGAATCATGAATAAAAATCAAGTGTTTGGCTTGATTTGAAATTGATTTGGCTAACTTCAATATTTTTCACTTAAAAAGCTTAGGTTGGATTTTGAATGGATTTGAGTTTGATTTTTGGAATTGGTTTTGATTGTTTGAATTTATATTTCATTTATATATATGAATATAAATGAGAATATAAATGGGTTATGAGAAAATTTCATTAATTTGAAGTGGTTTGATCATGATCTAGGCTAAGCCATTAAGAGGAAAATTTAAAGGCCTTCAGAAATTTTGGAGTTTAGAGCTTGAACTTTGAATTTGATTTGAATGATTTAAATTTATATTTCATTTATACATGTAAATATAAATGAGAATGTAAATGAGTTATGAGAAAATCTCATGAATTTGAATTGATTTGAAGATGATTTAGGCTAAATCCTTAAGAAGGAAATTAAGGACTTAAGAAGGATTTTAAATTTGGAATTTAATTTTTGGATTTGATTTGATTTATTTGTATTTATATTTTATTTATATATGTGAATATAAATGAGAATATAAATAAGTTATCAAAAAACTTCATGAGTTTGAATTGATTTTGATTTGATTTAGGCTAAGTCCTTAAGAGAAGATTAAGGGTTTAAAAAAGATTTGGAATTAGAAATTTGGATTCATGGGTTTTAATAATGGAGTTCAATCATGGATTTCAATCTTGTCGTATTGATTTGAATTTAAAGAAAATCAATTAAGACTGAATTGATTTAAGTTTGATGTTGATTTGATTTAGAGTTTGACTTGAAGGAAGAAAGGTGAGGAGTGGTTCAAGCTAAGGGTAGGCAAATTTTCTTAACACCCCTAAGGCATGACTTATTCTTGTGGATAACTCTTCTAAGTCCCTAGGGCTAGGTTGAGTGTCCACCTAATCACTAGATGTGCCTTAAGACTAAGAAACTTTTAAAGTTTAAGAGAAGTCCTATGTCAAAGATGGAGGGGTTGAGAGCTCATTCTAAAAATGAGGTCAACAGAAGGATGATCCTAAAAAGAATCTCTTCGGCTTCATGTCACTGGAAGAGTTAGGGGCTTCCTTAACTACTAATCCTTTAACTTTTTAGGGTGAAAGTGAGGTTAGAGCTAAGGTTCTCAATTTCTGCCTGATAGTTTTACATGCTCCTGATTCGAATACTTTATTTTGTCTGGAGGCCCGGTCTTCATCACTGTTCAGCTCAAGTGTCACCTCCAATGAAACCTGCTGAGAGCGGTTGACTGGTATGCTAATCACATTAGACTTGTCATCTGAACTGGACTTCAAGTCTATGTGAATAGTAAGGGTACTCCTATGAACTGGAACATAACCCCTATTGGTTGATGGCCAACCAGGGTTCTTCCTCTCTTTACATTTCTACCTCACTGGTGGAGGTTGAGTCATCCTACGCACATGTCCATATGAAGGAATGAACTGTGGGTGGAATGTGATATGCAGCTCTATTTCTTCTTTAATTTCCCTTTCTTATTCACTTAGATTTTCACTTTTCTTTTCTTTTTCTTTTATTTTTTATTTTTCTTCATTTTCTTTTTCTTTTGAATTTGAGTTTTGTCCAAGTTAATGAGAAAGGGTGTTTTGAGGAAGATAGTAGGTTACATCCTCATATATCTCAACCTCTCTAACTGAAAATAGCTTTTCATCTCCTTTAACATAGTATTCAATCCCATCCTTCCTGAACATGATGCACTGATGGAGGGAGGATGAAATTATCTTGTTATGATGTATACAGGGCCTACCGAGCAAAGCGGTGAATGAAGTATTCGAATCAATGATGTAAAACTTGACTTCAGTCTTCCAATCACCAATCTCCAAAGGTAATATTATGGAACCTAAAGCCCACTCACCTTGTTCATTGAATCCTCCCAACATCATCCGATCTCCTCGGAGTTTGGAGATGTCGCTCCTCAAATAGGCAAGGGTCTTTAGACTCATAATATTCACCGATGCACATGGATCGATGAGAACTCTGGCAAGTCTGAATATGCCCATGTCAACTGTAATGTAGAGGGGACAGTTGTGCTCCATGTCCCCCAAAAGAAGGTCTTCATCTATGAAAGTGATCACCCTGGACTTCTCTAGAATAATGTGCTTCTTCATCAATAGCGGTCAGCTGAGCTAAGCATATCTCAGGATCAAAGAAAGCCTTGATTAATGATTCTCTCATCTCTTTGTATAAGACAAGGGCATCATATATGCCTAGCTTAGATGGCAACTTTCTTAGATGAGAGAGGACATTGTAGTCCACCTTGGGTTGATCCTCTACAAGCATATCCAAGGGTGGAGCATCCTATGGAGGGGCTTCTCAATCCTTTAAACCAATGACTTATTTCCCTCTATATTGAGGTGCTTCCCTATGAGGCAGAACCTTGCCACTACGAAGGTTAACTTCGGTGATCTCTTGTGGCAAGATAATGGAAGGTTCTACCTGCACATCAGGCTCACCTACAGCTTCTCCTATGGGACTCTCAGAATCGAATGATTCCAAATCTATCTCAAGAGGTGAACCCGTACTATTCAGACTAGGAAAATCCAACTCTGAATCAGAATGAGGAAGATCAAAATTATTATAGTTGTTGTTTAGACTTGAAGAGTTATTAGGAAAAGATTCAGACAACCCACCAAAAGTGACACAAATGTAATTCAAGCTAGATTTATTCTTCAATTTTTTGGATTTGATAGGAGGTACAAAGTAGAAATCAAGTAAAGTAAGAGGGGTGAGGGATTTGATGCCCTCATCCACTGACACAAGATGTCTACTAGCAGAAGAAGAACTAGTTGAAGTAGCAGTAGTAGCTAATGTGGTAGCTGCAATGATGGATTGGAGGCTGGACTCAGTCGGTGGTTGCACTAATGGACTATCCTGGGCAGACCATGTTGTTGCTGCTGAGCTCCCCCTTTCCTTGAGCTGGCTCTGGCAACTTGCAAACCTTCCTTGATGTTGGAGGTTTGTGCTGACTCAGGCACTTGCAAGAAAAGTTTTTTAATCTTCTAAATAATATTTTTAGAGGTTTTGGATAAGAAGATATCCCAACCTTCTTTGGTTTTGGAAGGATCACAAGTATCCCCAAGGATTACCCTAATGGAACTGGATGGTTGTTCCACAAGGTATTCCTTCGGGATAACTATAACACCGGTCTTGAAGCTATGTTCAAGCCAATCCTTAAATGTGAAGCAATCCTCCAAAACATGACCTAGCATATGGTGGTAGGGGCAAAAGTTAGGATCATGGCTTTTTCCCACTTTCTCTGATCCCTTAGGCTCGGGTTGCTAAAAATCAAGCTTCTTTACAAGATTCTTAAAGATCTTTTTAATTACCTCCCTCTTAAATGAATAAGGCTTGTTAAGTTTATCTAAAAGAGTAGGTGGACCATAACTACCTGGTGGCAGGTATGTATACCGCTGCTACTGATGATGTGACTGAGGAGGAGGTGGTGTAGGCCATGGAGGAAGTTATGGTTGTGGGTAGTGCTACCTCGGTGGTGGTAGAGGAGGTGGAAGCATCGGCTACTGAGCACGAGGTCACTCAAACTACTCTATGGCTGGCTATTTCCCGTTATCCACTGCTATCACTATCCCAGGCTACTTCTCGTATACCTTCTGTGGCTTTGGCTTTGTTGGTACATCTAGAGAAGGTAACTGTTTGTCTTCTCCTTACAAGGTAGCCACCTTGTTGATTAATTTCTCAAAGGTTTTGATGGTGAAGGCCTTAAGCATGAAGTCGATTGGGCCATAGATATTCTTTAGAAGAATCTTATTGGTATGTTGTTCAGATAGCTACGGTTCATATTTTATACTCTTGTTATGCCATCTGAGAATGTAGTCAATAAGGGACTCACACGTATTGTTGTGCTGGAGATTGCCAACAGGACCCTTTCTTGAGCTCGACAAACCTCTTGATAAAGAGTTGCTCCAACTCAGCAAAAGTCTTTACTAAACTATTGGGAAGTTTAGCATACTAATCAAAAGCTATCCCTACTAGGCTACTGACGAAGAGATTGGAAAGTAAAGCGTCACTGCCACCAGTGTTGCAACAACTAGCTCTGAAATGGGCGATGTGCTGCCTTAGGTTTTCACTGCCATCAAAACTCTTAAAGGAAGGTGGCACAAAACCCTTTGGATATTGGATTTCATCAAATTCCTCCTGGTAGGGTTAACCCATTGGAACTGATAATCATCTTCTGGCTTGAGCGAATGCTTCCTTCACCTGCTGCTCAACCATGGACTTGATATCTTTTTCCTGTATGGAGGTACTATCCACTACCTTCCAATACATGCTAGTGCTACCTTGCTTTGCTGGAGGTAAAGTCTTGGCTGGGTCCAAGACATGCACCAACTCTAGCTTACTAGTCTCAGCTATAGTAGGATGAATTGTTGGGACTTAGTTCTGCAATGCTAGGATAGCTGCTAACTCCTAGAGCCTCTTCTCCATCCTATCTATCTTTTCATCCTTCCATTTTATTTGTCCTAGGAGGTGTTAGATCGAATGGGCTGTGTCTTCCTACTCATCCTCAACACCTTTCATAACCTGATGCTCTTTGAGGAGGGATCCTCTAGTATCTACTATGTAAAACCCTATTGAGTCTCCCAACAAATCATCTTCGTTAGGATCAAAGCTGGTCTTCTCCTCATCAGACTAATCATATCCTAGTATCTCCTTTTTTTCCATGAAATAGTGAGCTACTACATCATCTAAAGAATGATCTATCGGGACTGGCACAAATGCTTTCGGTTGACCGATGGTGGGATCAACATCATGTATTATGAGGCACCGAACCTCCCCTATTGCTGGCGAATCAACCCTGTGAGGACTATACTCGCTAGAAAACATACACTTCTGACTGTCACTGACTCTGTATGGGGTGACATTCCAAGGAGGTTCTATGATCATCGGTGCAACTAGGTTGCTACCCTCTCCCTCTACAACTGCTATAACCATCTCTAGATCCTACTGCGGTGGTGATGGTGAAGGGACAACCACTATACTTCGGGGTCTCCATTACTATCGCACCATAATTAGAGTAGAAGGTCGAGCAAGAGAGCTCAGCCTCCCCACAGTAGGTGATGTAGATGGAATGGGATCTCTTGGCCATAGCCAGATCACCAACGAGGTCCTCTTCTCCCCAGATGTGGCCTTCATGGCCTTCGGTGGAGCTGGAGATGCTGAAACATGAACGGGCGATGGTGGAAGGGGGTAGAGCAGTGTGGTAGAGGCACCACCGACTCTCTTGGAATAGGGGCTCTCCTCATATGGTGAGTAGCCCCTATAAGTATAATGTTATTTGTGTGATTGACTCGAGTAGCTTACTGATCAAGAAAATCAATGAGTGCAGAGGCTGCTGACTGCCGACCAAACCTTCGACTCTCTCGACTAGTGATATGAGCTGTAATATGGGCCTCTCTGGCCCTCTCCTACCATAGATTCTTCCCCACCCTACGGGGGATAATAGATCTCAACTCAAATTGAACCCCAAACTCAGATCATCCGTAGGCTCTGCCAACTTGGTGTAGAACTAAATGGAGGCCAGCATACGACCTCCTACTCTAACTAACTGCAGGATAAAATCGAACCCCTTGTAGAGGTGAAGTAGGGATCTTCCTAGAATCCTCTCTGTCAGACCCAAAGAGAGAATGGAATGGGTTCATTATAACCAATGGGGAAATCAGAGTGGGAAACTCCTCGATAACTGATTGTGAAGCTACCTCCATCTCCATGGCGATGTGTGTATGGTATCGCTTTATCATGCAGTTTTTGTTCCTTCTTTGAGTCTTGGTGGGGAGGGTTGAGTAAGACCTAGACCCGACCTCAAAAGCAGGAGAGACTATCTCTGGGATCAGGGGAGCCTTCCCCTTGGAAGGTGTTAATGTGTGGGTGCTATCCCTCACTAGGGTAGCACGGGAAATAGCCGGACGCATTGGCGATGTCACAGGCACTAGTACTGATGCTGACACTTTAGGAACTACCACTGCCTTTCTGTTCAGTGAGGGAATATCATAGTTCAAGGGCATATCAATCTGAATGACCGGCTTCTGCCCAGTCACTGTGCTCTACTAATATTGGTGAGGGGAGTGCCCTCACAGGTAATCCTCGCCCCCTCAAAAACTCTTCCAAAATGAATGAGGTGGGTGTAATTAGTACGGGGAAGGCTGGCCTAATCCAGGGCCAAGTCCATCTCATGGGGAAGGGTGAAAATATATTTTTGTACAACCATTTTTGTCAACTAAAACTGAAACTGAAACTGAATTGTAATTAAAATAGACGCTAAATGAAAGTTTGCAATGTTGAAAATAAACTTGAATCAGATTCCTGTTCACTTTGAATTTTGAATTTAGAATTTGAACTCATACTCAACACTTTTAAAATGTTAAGTTGAGTTCAAATGATTTAGAATAGATTTCAAGATTATGATTAGAAAGAGGAATTGTTTGGTTATGAATCCAGTTTTTAAAATATTTGGATATATTGAAAATGGGTTCAAATATTTTTGTCTAGAGATGCTTCCATAGGTTCATATTTTAGTTTAAATTTTGATTTTTAGTGCCCTTTATTTAACAAATCTAGGTATGTTAAAGTAAATGGTCAATTTGTCTTTGTTTTGGATTTGAGATTTTTGGATTTTACTCACTTAACAAATTTAGGTATGCTAAGTGAGATGTTTGAAAACAATTTCTTCCTTTTGTTTCTTTGTTTGCTTTATTTTGTGAATCATTTTCTCATTTGAACATGGAATTCACATTTAGCAAATTTGGGTATGCTAAGTGAGAAAATCCAAGTGTGTTTTATTTTTGGAAATTTTTGAAAATAGGATTCTTAACAAATTTAAGTATGCAAAGAAAATCCTAATGTGTTTCTTTTGATTTTGATTTGATTTTGAAAAGTAGGATCCTTAGCAAATTTAAGTATGTTAAGCGAATCCTATTGTGTTTCTCTTTTGATTTTGATTTGTTTTTGAAAAGTAGGATCCTTAGCAAATTTAAGTATGCTAAGGGAATCCTAATGAGTTTCTTTTGATTTTGATTTGATTTTTGGTTGAAAGTGGAGACTTGAGTTTAGCAAATACGGTATGCTAAAATGAAGTTCCAAAAGTGTTTTTGAAAATTTTGTGAAATGGGAATTTCACTTAGCAAACTTGAGTAGCTAAATGAAATTCCAAAAAGGTGTTTAAATTTTTTTTGTTTTGATTTTGTTTTTAAAATGGAGACTTTACTTTAGCAAATATGATATGCTAAAGAATGAAGTTCCAAAAGTGTTTTTAAAAATTTTTTGGAATGGAAGTTTTACTTAGCAAATTTGAGTATGCTAAATGAAATTCCAAAAATGTGTTTCAAATTTTTATTTTGGATTTGAAAAGGGGAGACTTCACTTTAGCAAATGGGGTATGCTAAATTGAAGTTCCAAATATATTTTAAAAATTTTTGTGGAATGGAGATTTCACATAGAAAATTTCGATATGCTAAATGAAAATCCAAAAATGTGTTTCAAATTTTTGTTTTTGGAAAAAGGTTACTTCATTCTAGCAAATGGGGTATGCTAAATTGAAGTTCCAAATATGTTTTAAATTTTTTTTTTAAAGGGAGATTTCCATTTAACAAATTTAGGTATGTAATATGGAATTAGATTATGTTTCATTTTCCAAAGGTGTGTATTTTGTGTGTGATTATTGCTTTTTTAAAGAGGAAATCCCAACTTAATCATATATGGAATATGTTAAGTGGCATTCCAAAATTATGTTATTTTATTTGGAAATGAAATTTCCATTCAATAAATTTGGGTATATTGAATGGAGATATTCATATGTGCTTTTTGAAAATTTATTTTTGATTTTGTTTTAAAATAAAACCTCCATTCAATAAATGTGAGTATATTAAATGGATAGGCTTCATATGTGCTTTTTGAAAATGTGAAAGTTCCAACCTAACACATGTTGAATCTGTTAATTGGAATTTTAAAGTTGTGATTTTTCTTGAAGATGTAATATTCATTCAACACATTTGGATGTATTGAATGGTAAGGCCCATCTTCAAATTTTATGCTTTTGAAAATATGATTTTTGAAATTTTATTTTTGAAAATGAGGTCTTCACCAAAAATGAATTGAGTGAAGGAACTCATTTGTGCTTTTAGAAAATGTAATTGTTGGAATTTTATTTTTTTTGAAAATGAGGTCTTCACCAAAATGAATTGAGTGAAGAAACTCATTTGTGCTTTTATAAAATGTGATTGTTGGAATTTTATTTTTGTAGAGATGATCCTATATAAAATAATCATGAAAATTGTTAGATGAAGGTGATTTAGGAAAGCTTTTGTGCAAAATATTTTATTATTTGCATTTTGAAAGAGTGCTTTTGAAAAGCAAGATTTTTATGAAGGATTTATTTTATCTTTATTATTTTAGAATGAACCTTTTCTTACCATGAAAATGGTAAGGATGAAGTCTTTAATTAATTCTTTTTTGTTAAGCTTTTATTTTCATCTATTGGGGAACCCAATGGTGGTTTTATGACCAACACGGGGTGAGGTCCTAAAACCTAAAGATGTTGGCTAGCTTAACTTAAGGATGAAATAAGTTAAGTGCCAATGGGAAGAAAGATAGTCTTGTATTCATACAAAAGTACAAACCCACTATCGATACTTGGAGACAACGATCATTTGCCAAAGATGGAGAGAGGAACCATCCCCAGCGGAGTCACTAGAAAAATTCGTGGTGAAATTTTTTAAAGATTTCTAAAGAGAATTGTATACTTCCATCTTCACTCTATGCAAAAAAAATGAAGATAGAAATATAATTTTTTTTATGTATTTTTGGACACCACGTAGATCCGTAGATGTTCTTATTGAGGGTGATCAGGTACGACATTGAGGAGAGGTGTACTATCTCGAAAGATAGAAGTCACCACCCTACAATGGACCTAATCACCTCAATAAAGACTCCTAAGGACAATGGGGCTGAATATGTACCAAAGAATCTTCCCTTACTTTATGTGGAAAAGTAAAGCAGGGTTTATTTAAATAGAGTTCGTTAAGTTCCCTACAAGGGCAAGCCTCTATAGTTAATTACATCCTAAGGAAGAGGATTCCTTAGGAATACTCTTGATTAAGGTAAATGATTGTTGTCTCTAAAGATTTTAATAGGTAGGACTATCAATCGATTAGTTTATTTTTGAAGATCCAATAGGATTGATCAAAGAGAAAGAGTTATTATCGAAGCCAATTGAAGATAAGTAGGAGATGCTCATGATGCTAGGAAACCTAGCGAGCATCTCAAATTATCCAATGGTTGGGCTTTACATTTTTGAAATTGAATTATTTTGTTTGAGTTGAATTTTTATTAGAATGTTAGGGCTTACAATTCCATGATACAAGATCATGGAAATGCCTAAGAGGTGCGAATTTATGCTTATAACTCATATAAGGGAGAAGCAACCTGAGAACCTAAATCTAGGGAGCTTTGGCGAGGGCCAAAGCATGACATAAATCTAAGGCAAAAATGGGCATATAGTTTGCCTCCACAAGAGAGGATAAATCACCCAACTGTTGGACTTACAACCACTTGGGGGTGGCCACCAACTAACTCCTCCAGCAATTTTAAATACATGTAGGCAAGTCATATGCTTATGCATGATAGCAAGGTTGTTATTTATTTAGAAAGTGACTAAGTCCTTAAATACACTCCCTAAGAGACTAGATCATGTAGAGCATGATTAATGACTTAAATCCAATGCAATATTTTCATATATTTTATTTTTATTTTGGACAATTCATTTGACTCGTGTTATAGGATTCATAAGCCTAATGCATGAGAAATTAGACTATGGGCCAAAATCAGCTAGAAAAGAGGTGTGTTTCCACCATGGCTCTCAAAGGTAAAGCCAAATTCCCTGGCATGGGTGAAAACCCTCCAAATCAAGAGTAAAATAATATACTTTTTATGCATGATGTGAGAAACAAAATATAACATCCAGTTAAGGGTTGCTAATTCTTTTATCTTGATTTAATAGCCTAAGCTTTAAGTGAGGTTATGAATTGTTAATTTTTAGTTCTGAGTTATTTAATTTGATAGAAGATTTATTTTTTTCTAAGAGTCTAATCGTCATCCAGGTCATACATCAAACCAAGGAAGAAACTAGGAAAACATGACATTTATAATGCCTAAGCTAAACAAATATCAATCAATTTTTAATGCTAGCGCAAAAGAATAAGAGACCAAGTGTGGTCAGGCACCATGACACAAACCTGAAAATAAATTGGGTAGCCAAGCTCTACCCTTATACAACCTGGATTATAAATGAATTAATTACAATTAAGCAAGAAATTCATGTTATGGCGGTCTTCATTCTTCTTTTGCCCTCTCTTCTTTTCTTCTTTCTTTTTTCTTCTTTTGGTTCCTTCTTTTAGATGGTTGGAATGTGGATGCTCCAAAGGCTTCACATGGTACATAAGACATAGTCTTATAACCAATGTTCATCCTAATCCCCCAAAACAATCATTCTAAAATCCTAATTACAAAATTACATGAAAAGGGAAAAATGAATATAACTAAAACCTATAAAATAAATATTAGCTAAGAAAACATACAATCCCAAGCATGTATATGCATAAATTGGGCTTAGCACCCCACACATGGGTAACCAAGTCTGCCTGGCTTATTGGATTATGCTTAGGGGTATAAGCAACCTGCACAGCAAAAGCAATTATATTTTTATTATAGTGCCCCTTAAGTACAATCCCCTACAGAAGAAAATGGTTAGACCAAATCGTCCTACCATTCATTCTATGCATATACACCCTACCATCCAGAATAAAACATCACATCATAAAATAAAAGCAAACATCAAACTATGCACCGCCCTAACATAGGACTAGAAGTGGTGACTTAGGGTAATGTGTATGTCATTTAAGGTTTGTATGGTATGTCTAGTTAGGCTTTAAGGTTTATATTTTCTTAGTATGAAAATGTTCAACTTAGAGGGTGGTTTCATTTAAGTTGTTTAGTAAATTTGGGTTAATTTTATTTGATGATTTTATTTGGTTTGAATGAACCTACTTAATTACTAAGTTATAAAGAGACGGAAAAGAAAAGAGAACTTCTCTTTCCTTTCCTACCTTAAGTAATTTCTAAGATAGATTCATCATTGATTTTTGTTTAGTGAATATTTTGTTATGTGTTTTACTTAATCCTAAGTTTAGATTTTCCCAAACAAACTTATTCAAAAAGAAAGGCATTTTTAAGATTAATTAAAGTGAATTACTATCACAAAAACACACAACACTTCATTTCTTTCCAAGATATGTAACATGCATATGAATGAGTCCTAAGCATATTTATACATGCAATGCAAGTATTTAGCACACCTGAATGATGAATGCTAAGAGAGGTTGCTTAAGGAAATTTGAAATGTTTCATATATGCGTGATTTTTTTAAGTAAAAGAGAGTGATTCTTTTATCCATTTTTTATATGCACATTTTCAAGTATAAAAGACATAAGTGAGTACGGTGCTATTGTTAGCACCAGGGGTGTAAGGTACAAGACCTACTTAGGACTACTTAAAGCCTCACAACCTCGGGTTGTCCAGACTAACATACCACTTTTCTTAAATACATGTGTATGCACAAAAAAATGTATGGAAAGAGAATCATGCAAAAGATTATGTTAGTTTGTTTGATTTGGTTGTTTAATTTACATGTGTAAGTGTGAGTATCCTTCTTAATTAATAACATAGGAATGAATAGGAATGGATTTAAGCAAGTGTTATTTTCTTTTCAAATGAACTATACACTTTGCAAATCCTAAACTATGTTAAAAGAGAAGAGATGGAAAATACAATGCATCTTTTATTACATAATAATAAATAATCATAAGTAGCATACCTTTCAATTATAAGGTTTGATTTATAAGTTTTTGAAAATAATTTTGGATTTAATAGTGATAATAGCCATTCATATTATTACTTTAGCCAATACATGTAATTTGATATAAAGGAAACATTTCATTTTAATTTGATTTTCAGAAGGCATGAATGCATGATTTTTATATGGCATACACATTTAGAATGCTAGGAAAGAAATAAAGTGATGAAAGCATATAAATTCATTCACCCTAATTAATTCCTAAAAATAATCCTATGGAATAAGATTATTTAAAGTAAATCAAATTTGGTTTAAGAAAATTTTGATTTTATTTTGAGTTTGATTTTGAATTTAGAAAATGTGAAAAAGGTTTGCTAGTCCTGACCCATTCCCACAAGTGTATAATGTTTTAGTTTAATTTTAGAACCATTAGATGGATTTTATATTTTGTTTAGGTTAAAGTGTGAATTAAGTTCATTAATTACCCCTTACCTACACCACTTTAACATATTTAATCAAATAATTACGAGCCAATGTATGACATAAAACCACAAGGAATTTAAATCAGCAATGCATCCTTGGAAAGAAAGGTACCTAATGTAATTGGCTCATAATTAATGATTAATTAAGCTAAAGGGTTTAATTTAAGTACTTTCATAACCCTTCCCATACACATGGGTTGGAAATGATTTCTTTAATCTACTTAGGTTATTGAACACCTAAGCTTCTACCCAAAAAGAAAATGGTTAAGTTCAGATTGATTTAATTTTAAAATTTTGATTAATTAAGTGATTAAACCAATTAATTAATTTGCACTTTTATTAGATTTTTATCCAAATGAAATAAACTTAGGGAGAAAGATAAGGGAGAGAACTCCTAATCTCATTCCTTAAGTCTATTCATTATTCTAAGGTAATTAGCAAACTTAATTAATGGATTTATCACTATTTAAAAGGTTAATTAATCATTTAATTGATTAATAGAGTAATAAGGGATGAACCAAGCAATTACCCTAGTTAAACCATTAATAAATTCCAAGAAAATTAGAGGATGTAGAAGCCATCCCACTAAATGCACATGAGAAGTATGGAATTAATCAGTGGGGTAATTAGAGAGTAATTAACATAATTACATTCCCAATAAAACCCAAATTCAAAAAATATTACTATTCAAAATCAATTAAATTTAATTTTAGATTAATCGCTTTGAATTATCTTCATAATGCATTTTATTTTATATTTTTCTAATTTTTCTACATCTAGTTATGAATATTTGAAGATATAGTGATTAACAACTAATTAAAACCCCTAATTATTAACTAATCCCATCGGCACCACGTGACGTGGGCGGGCTTTCCATATGATGGGATTGGTTATTTAAGTTATCACATCGGTCAATCCGGCCCGCTTCGCTTTCCGTGATCGTAGATCAAGATCTTAGGATCAAACTTCATTAAGGGATAAATCAAAGGATCCTACATGGCTTGATCATGACCGTCCATCTAAAATGTGCAGATGGATGGTCCATGATCCATCACTGAGCTCGCCTGTGCGAGAAGGCAACCGTCAACTCCTTAGAGGTGATCCGAGCTCGATTGAGCTCGAATTGAGCTCAAACTCAAACCACACCATCATCATGCAAGGGGATGAAGATTTAACGGTCCATTTCACTTGGGGTGAATCTTTCCTTCAAAAAGGACCAAAAAAATTCAAACTATGCTCGATTTTAAATAGTACCTCGGTGGAGGCTATCACCGACGCTCCCAATCATCGAGGTAGCTTCGTCTAGTAGAGACGAAGTTCTGTTGAAGGTTTGAGGGGTTAAGGTTGAGTAGATCTCCCTATTGACCAAGCTCCTCTTCAAATGCTTGCGACCTTGGTCTAGCTCCCACCTCCCTTGCCTTTGAAGCTTGGAAGAAGCTTTGGATGAGTTCAATTAGGTCCTCTGAGGGTGCTTGCAAGAGAAATTGAATTGAAGTTGAGTATTGGATGAGTTGGAAAAGTTCTTGAGCTCCCCTATTTTTGGCTTGAAGAAATCAAGAAGAGGAGAATTCAAATGGCTTAGGGATTGCTTGAGGGAGCTTGGAGAGCTTGCCTTAGGTCTCTCTCAGTCAATCGAGTGTGAATGTTTGTGAATGAAGCAAAATTAGGGATAGTATATCTCCCCTAGATGGATCATATGATCGAGCACAACTTTGCCATTTTGGATCAGTTGGCCTGATTTAACAAGTTATTTTGTTTGTTTGAACTTGCACATGGTTCAGTTTTGGCATAGGAAGGTAGTGGAGAGGTTCAGTTTTGGCATAGGAAGGTAGTGGAGTGTAGGAGTGATCTCATGTGCTTGAAATGAGAGGAGTAGTCAGTTTGTCCATTGGGTTGGATTTGGCTGACCCAAACACATTGGGTCAAGTGCACCACTCTTACTAGTTTCCATGGAGTTTACTAGGAGGGTGTCAAGTGGTCATGAAGAGGATAAATTCCAAGTGAATTTGGCCAAGAATTTCCCTATGACCTAGGGTTAAAATGGTCATTTGGCTTTAATTTTAGTTTGAATATGTTTGGTATGATTGAAAAATGGGTTGGGCCAAGTTTCAATGAATTTGGAATTGATTTGATATGATTTGTCTCATGTTGACCCATTTAGGTCAAAATGGGTCAACTTTAAGTCAAGTTGATTGGTAAAATTGGTTCAAACCAAGGGTTGGGTCATTCATGAAAATGTGTTGGCTTTATTGGTATGGTTCAATTTGGTTTATATTTAGATTTGGTTCATTTGATTTCATTTAGGTCAAATGGGTCAAGTTGAACAATTTGACCCATTTGACCTAATTGGGCAAGGTCATGGGTTGGCTTAGGTTTAGTTGGTCATTTGAAATGTATTGGTATCTTTGGTTCCAATCAATTTTGGTTAAATTTGATTCTGGTTCAATTTGACCATTTAGGTCAAGTTGGGTTCATGGTCAATTGGGCTAGGTTGGGTCTAGTTGTCCAATTGAGGCTTTGATCAAGTTCAACAATCATTTTAGAATGAATATGATCCATTGGTTGCAATTGATTTGGCTTAGATCAAGTTTTGACACATTTTTTGACTTTTTTGAATTGTCAAATTACATTGGTATTGAGCTCAAATGATGACTTGGTCAATTCTATGGATTGGGTTTAGGTTTTGGTTTTGGGTTTGGGGTACAGTTTGACCAATTTTAGTGATTGATCATCTCATGATGGGTTTCATAATGTGATTTAAGGTGGGATTAGTTCAATCCAATTTGGTTAGGATTAGAATTTGGTTAGGTCACTTTGGGTCAAGTGAAACAAGTGAGTCATTAGGCAATCAAGTTTGGTTGAACTCACATATGGACTTATGATTGAAATATAAATCCATTTGCAAGAAATTTGATGTCAAATGGGCATTGATTCATTGATTTCAAGTTCAAAGGTGAAAGTTTGACTTGGGATTTTTTTTGAAATTGGTTTGGGTTTATATTTATATTTGGATTAATGATTGAAGGATTGATTGAATCAGAAAAATTTGGCTTGATTTGAGATTTGCTAAGTTCAAGAATTTGACTTAAAATTAGTTGATTGGTTGAATTTAAAGTTGAGTTTTGAATTCAGTTTTGGGTTGATGATTGAATTTTGTGTTTATATTTGGATTCATGATTGAAGGATTGATTGAATTATGAAGAAAAATCAAGGGTTTGATTTTATTTGAGTTTGATTTGGCTAAGTTCAAAATTTTGACCTGAAAGGCTTAGGTTGAATTTTGGTTGAATTTGAGTTTGGGTTTTGAATTTAGTTTTGGATATTTGAATTTATATTTCATTTATATTTGTGAATATAAATTAGAATATAAATGGGTTGTGAGAAAATTTCTTGAATTTGATTTGAGCTAAGTCCATAAGTTAGAAATCAAAGGGCTTAGGAAAGATTTTGGGTTTGATCATGGATTTCAATCATTTGAAATTGATTCATGATTTGAGAAAATCCATTGAATTGATTCAAGGTTTAATTTGAAGTTGAAGTTGATATGAGTTTGGAGTTTGACTTAAAAGAAGGATGTGAGGATTTTGTTCAAGCTATCAAGTAGGCAAGTTTTCCTAACACCCCAAGGGCTATTCCTACCTTCTTAAGTCTCTGTTGGGTCAATTGTTTTAATCACTAACCTTAAGACTAAGGAACTCTTTAGAAGTCCTATGTCTAAGATGGAGGGGTTGAGAGCTCAATCTAAAAATGAGGTCAACATGTCCCGATAAGGCGTATATTCTTGTTTTCATTTATTCCTTTTTCAAAAGAAAGGGGATACATGAAGGAAAAAATATATTTTCATCAACACTATATCATTGGTTTGGTTCAATTTAATTTATATTTGATTTTGGTTCATTTGAGTTCACTTAGATCAAATGGGTCAACTTGACCAATTTGACCCATTTGACCCAATTGGGTTAGGTCATGGGTTAGTTTAGGCTTGATTGATCATTTCAAATGTATTGCAAGCTTTGGTTTCAATCAATTTTGGTTTGTTTTGATTTTGGCCTGATTTGACCTTTTAAGTCAAGTTAGGTTCATGGTCAATTGGGCTAGTTTGGGTCTAGTTGGCCAATTGAGTCTTTGGTCAAGTTCAATAAGTGATTTAGAATGAACTTGACCCATTGGTTGCAATTAATTTAGCTTAGATCAAGATTTGACCCATTTTGACTTTTTAGGTCAAGTTGGGTCAACATGGGTCAAGTGGCCAATTTGGCTAGGTTTGGCTCAAATGATGGCTTGATCATGTTTAGTCATTGATGATGGATTGGTTTAGTCAATGGTTTCAATCAATTTGGCCTACGATAGATTTTGGCAAGTTTAGGTTTGATTTGGGTCAAATGTTGACTTGGTCAAAAGTTAGGTTTGACTTGGTTTGACCTGGTTTGACCCAACTTGAGTCATTGATCATCTTAGGATGATTGTTGCTCACAATGTAAGGCTTAGGTGGGCTTAGTTCAATCCAATTTGGGTTGGATAAGAACTAGGGTCAAAAAGATTCTTTAGGTCACTTTGGGTCAAGTGAGCATAAGTGAGTCAATTGGCTTGAGCAGGGCTTGATTCAAGTTTGGTTGACCTCACATATAGACTTATGATTGAAATATAAATCCACTTTCAAATGATTTCGAGTCAAATGGATTTTGATTCATTTGACAATTTCAAGTTCAAAGGGTGAACATAAGTTTGATTTTAGTTTAATGATTGAAGTTTGTGTTTATATTTAGATTCATGATTGAAGGATTGATTATTTGGAGAGAAAATTCAAAGGTTTGGATTGATTTGGATTTGGTTTGAGCTAAGCCCATGGGATGAAATCAAAGGCTCAAGAAAGATTTTGGATTTGGAATTGATCATGGATTTCAATCATTTGGAATTGATTCATGATTTGGATTTTTGGAATTGATTTGAGTTTTGATTTGAGAAAATCAATTGGGCTAAAGTTGATTTGAGATTGGATTTGGAATTCATTTGATTTTGAAGTTGATTTGAATTTGAAGTTGGTTTGAATTTGAAGTTGATTTGGAAGAAGGAAGCAAGAATTGGGTTTAAGCTATAGGGTAGGCAAGTTTTCCTAACACCCCTAAGGCATAACCTATTCCTATGGCTAACTCTTCTAAGTCTCTAGGTTGTTAAGTATTTGTCTAATCTATGTTTAGGGTCCTATCTGGGATGAGATCTCACTCAAGGGAGTCAAATAGGAAGGGATCTCAAATCAAGATGTGTGAAAGGGTTTCCTTTAGATAATCCATGAATGGTTGCCTCCAATCCAACTCCTCATCCTTTAATGACCTCCCTTCAGAGAATCTCTCGTCAGAATCAGGTATAGACTTGTCTTTGGACCCTTATTGGTATAGACGCATCTTCTAAATATGCCAACTCTTTGGCAAGCTTGGATAATGCATCTGCTATGGAGTTCTCTCCTCGAGGAATCTTATAAATAGTAACTTCTAGGATTTGGGCCAATAACTCCATAGTGTACTTGCGATAATGATGGAGCTTAGGCTTCAGAACTTTATAAGACCCAGCAATTTGGTTGATAACTAATTAAGAATCCTCAAAGATGTTGATACTCTAGACGCATAGCATAATGGCTAACTCCAGACTGACAATTAGAGCCTCATATTCAGCTTCATTGTTGGTGCATGGATTAGATATATGATATGAGAATCTCATCACATCGTGGTCTAGAATTAGGAGAACTATTTCTACCCCTGCTTTCCTGGAAAAGAAGATCATGTTTCTTATCCCTTTTGAAAGGAAGCTGCACCATCAAAATACATCTCCCAGCGGTGAATGCTAGTGTCTCCTAAGTTTATGATTTGTTCATTGGGGAGGTCATCACCAAGCGGAAGTGAGAGTATATTCTTGAAAGTAGTGCTTATTCTTGCACCAGAGGTACAAAAGTGATGTCAAACTGTGACAAAATCATGGACCAATGCCCCAACCATCCGGATAGCGTCGATCATGTCATGAGATATTGTAGTGGATTGATCCAAGAGATCAAATTCACCTCATGAGAAAGCATGTAGTGTCGTAGATTTTGGGATGCAAAGATTAAAACTATGCAGTGCCTTTCAATAGGTGGATAGTTTGCCTCAAAAGGAATCAGACGATGGCTAAGATAGTAAAGTGCATTTTCTTTCTCTTCATCGTTGGTTTGGGACAACAAAGCATCAAGGGAGTCATCTAATGCAGCAATATACAGTATTAATGACATGCCCGGGATAGAGGCTACTAGAACTGCGCGTCATCAGGTAGTGTTGGATGTCTTCAAAGGATTGTTGACACTTGTCATCTCATTTAAACTTGGCATCCTTTTTGACAAGTGTTGACCTCACTTTTAGAATGACCTCTTAACCTCTCCGTCTTAGACATAGGATTTCTCTTAGATACTAAGAACTCCTTAGTCTTAAGACAGTTTAAGGATTAGGCGAACACTCAACCTAGCCTTGGAGACTTAGAAGAGTTAGCCATAGAAATAGGACATGCTTTATGGGTGTTTGGAAAATTTTCCTACCCTATAGCTTGAACTAAATTCCTCACTTCTTCCCTTCAAGTCAAATCCAAATCAATCCAACATGATTGAAACTAATGATTGAGGCTCATGATTGAAATTCCAAGTTCAAAATATTTCCTAAGTCCTTTGATTCCCTCTTAAGGACTTAACCTAAATCAAGCTCAAATCACTTCAAATTCATGAAATTTTCTCATAACCCATTTATATTCTCATTTACATTCACATATATAAATGAAATATAAATTTAAATTAATCAAACTAAATCCAAAATTCAAATCCAAATCAAAAATCTTTCCAAAGTCACTTTGATTCTCTCTTAAAGACTTAGCCTAAATCAAGTTCAAATCACTTCAAATTCATGGAATTTTCTCATAACCTATATAGATTTTCATTTATAATCACATATATAAATGAAATATAAATTCGAATATCCAAAACTAAATCCAAAAATCAAACTCAAATTCAATCAAAATCCAACCTAAGCCTTTCAAGTCAAAATCTTGAACTTAGCCAAATCAAATTCAAATCAAGCCAAACCCTTGATTTTTCTTCATGATTCAATAAATCCTTCAATCATAAACCTAAATATAAACATAAACTTTAATCACCAAACCAAAACTAAATTCAAAAGATCAAACCCAAGGCAAATTCATGGTCACCCCTTTGAACTTGAAATTGTCAAATGAATTAAAACCCATTTGACTTCAAATCTCTTGCAAATAGATTTATATTTCAATCATAAGTCCATATGTGAGTTCAATCAAACTCAAATCAAGCTTTGATCAAGCCATGTGACCTACTTAGGCTCACTTGAAGTGACCTAAAATACTCTTATGAGCCAAATTCTAATCCTAACCAAACTGGATTGAACTATGCCCACTTAAGCCTCACATTGTGAACAACAATCATCATAACATGATCACTAACTCAAATTGGGTCAAACCAAGTCAAACCTAAGGGTTGACCAAGTCAACACTTAGCTAAAATGAAACTAAACTAGCCAGAATCCACCATAGGCTAAATTGATTGAAACCATTGATCAAAACTTATTCATGACCAATATTTGAACTTGACCAAATCATCACTTGAGTCTAACCTAGCCCAATTGGCCACTTGACCCAAGTTGACCCAACTAGACATTAAAAGACAAAATATGTTAAAACTTGATCTAAGCTAAATTGATTAAAACCAATGAGTCAAGTTCATTCCAAAATAATTATTGAATGTGGCAAAAGCTCCAATTAGCCAACTAGACCTAACCTAGCCCAATTGACCTTGAACCCAACTTGACCTAAAAGCTCACTTTGAGCCAAAATCAAATTAAACCAAATGGATTGGAAAAAAAGATACCGATCCATTTCATATGACCAATGAAAACCCATGACCTAACCCAAATGGGTCAAATGGGTCAAATTGATCAACTTTACCCATTTGACTTAAATGAACTCAATTGAACCAAAACTAAATATAAATCAATTTGAACCAAACTAAAACACCAACACATTTCAAATGGTCATATGAACTTGACCCAACCCATGGTTTGACCCAATTTGACCAATTGGTCAAGTTGACCCATTTTGACCTAAATGGGTCAACATGAGCCAAATCATATCAAATTAACTCCAAATCCATTGAAACTTAGCCCACCTCATTTTTCAATCATACCAAACATATTCAAATTGAAGCCTAAGCCAAATGACCATTTTACCCCTAAGTCAAAGGGTAAATTTTGACCAAATCCACTTAGAATTTGGTCAAATCCTCTTCATGACCACTTGGCACCTGCTTAGTGAACCAAGTGGACACTAGTAAGTGTGGTGCACCTAACTCAATGGGTTTAGGTCAGCCCAACCTATAACTGACCACCTCTTGAAATTAAGCACATGGGATCCCTCCTCCACTCATTAAGGCACATGGGAGCTCCACTTCCACTCACTCTGGCAAACATGCTTTAACACCTTAACAAAACCATGGAATGAGGTCAGTTGGATCAAAATAGCAAGATCCTTCTCGACCGTCTGATTGCTCTAAGGGGAGATATACTCCACCTAATTCCAATTCATTTCATCAGTCCCCAATTCGATTGAGCTTAGGGAAGCCAAAGGAACCATTTCCATGTATCCTCAAGCTTCCTAGAGTGAGTTTGAATTTTCCATTTCTCAATTTTCCTAGATTGAAAATAGGGGAGCTCCACCTGAATTCCATCTCACTCAATACTCCAAATCAACTTAATTCACTTTGCAAGCTCCATTAAAAGATCAAATTAAACTCACTCCAAGCTTCACACAAGTTCTCCTAGCAAGGGAGGAGTGCTCTTGATCAAGACCGAGCTCAAGTGAAGGTGAACTTGGTCCATAGGAGGATCCATCCAATTTCAAGGCCTCAAAACTCCAACAAGACTTCATCTCCACTAGACGAAGCTACTTCAAAGGAATCGAACACCAACGATAGCCTCCAGTGAGGTATGCCATTAAACTGAGCTTAGATTAGCCATAGTTTGGTCCTTTGTGAAGTGAAGTTTCATCCCATTAGAATCTAGCTATTAGATGTGATCTCCCTTACATGATGATGGTGTGGGTTGAATTTGGATTCAATCCAAACACAATCAAGCTCAGATCTTCCCTTAAATGATGGACGGTGGCCATCTCCCGTAGGAAAGATCAAGGGTGAATCACTCCATCCATGCATTTTGGATGGACGATCATGATTAAAATACATAGGATTCATGGATTATCCCTTAAGAACCATGAATTTAATCTCAGCCATCTGATCCTTGATCGGACGGACAAGGAGAAAGCGTGTAGCGTCGTTACTGACGTGGTGCTATAATGTGACTATTTTAATAGCCTATCCCATCACGCCGCGTGAAAAGCGTGGACCGTGTTAGCCTCCACATGGCACCGATGAGATTATCTATTTAAATTAGGCATTAATTACCTAATTAATTATGAAAAAGTCAAATATTCATATCTAAGTGTAGAAAAATCAGAAAAGTATGAAATAAATTGCATATGAAAGATAATTGAATGTAGAATATTGTAAAATTTATTTTGTTGGATTTTGAATAGTGTTAGTTTTTGAATTTGGGTTTTACTGGGAATGTAATTAGGCTAATTACCCTCAAATTATTTCATTAATTAATCTTAAACTTTTCATGTGTATTTAGTGGGATGACTTCTGCCTCCCCTAATTTTCTTGAAATTTATTAATATTTTAATTAGGGTAATTATTGGATTCATTCCTAATTACTCTCCTAATATAATTAAGCCTAATTAAGCATGTAATCAGTAGTTTAATCCCTTGATTGAGTTAATTAAGGTTTGATTAAATGAATAGGAGGTTTGGGGAGTAATTTTGGGATATTTTCCTTCAGCTATTCCTTAAACCCCCTCTTTCTTCTTTAATCCAAACTTAATTAAGGATTAATCCATTAATTACCTATCTAATTAATTTGATAAAATTCTAAAACCTTTCAAAACTCAACTAATTAATCTTGGGTAGATACTTAGGTGTTCAATAACCTAAGTACATTGAGGAAATTAAAATCCAACTCAAATGTGTGAGAAGGATTATGAAATTACTTAACTCAAACCCCTTAGCTTAATTAATCATTAATCATGAGCCAAATGCATTAGGCTCCTTGTGTGGTTTTATGTCAGATCATTGGCTCATAATTATTTGATTAAATATGCTAAGGTCGATAGGTAAGGGGTAATTAACATACTTGATTCACACCTTAACCTAATCAAAATATAAAAAATCATCTAATCATTCAAAGATTAAACTAAAATGCCTTACACATGGGGGAAATGGGTAGAACCAGCAAACATTCTTTCACATTTCCTAGATCAAACATAAAATAAATTCAAAATAAAAATCATAATAAATAAACTTTGATTCACTTTGAACTTTCTTATTTCATAGGATTATCTTTAGGAATTAATTAGGGTGAATGAATTTACATTGCTTTCATACTTTATTTCTTTCCAAGTATGCTAAATTGTATGTCATATGAAAATCATGCATTCATTCCTTCTAAAAATCAAAATTAAAATGAAATATTTCCTTTATGTCAAATTGCATATTTTGGCTAAAGTAAAAAAATATGAATGGCTATTATCACTATTAAATTTAAAATTATTTTTCAAAACTTATAAATCAAATATCAAAATAGAAAGGTATGCTACTTATACTTTATTTATAAGCTTGCATGTGAATACAAAAATGTGTCTTATGTTTGCTTCCTTTCTTTCCTCTTAACATGGATTTGGATAAGATTTACAAAGTGTATAGTTCTTTTAAAAGAACATAACACTTGTTTAAAATCTACCCTTATCCTCTTCCCTGTTATAACTTAAGAAGAATCTTTACATCTACACACATAAATTGCATAAACAAACCAAGAACTAAATAAACATAAACTTTGCATCTTTCTTTTTCAATTTATTTCTTTTGTACATGCATATGTATTTAAGGAAAGTGATATATTAGTCTGGACAACCCCGGGGTTACGAGGCTTTAAGTATCCCTAAGTAGGTCTTGTACCTTATACCTCTGGTGCTAACAATGGCTTCGTACTCACTTATGCCTTTCATACATACACATGTGCATATGAATAAATAATGAAAGAATATCTCTTTTTCTACTTAATGAAAATCATGCATCATAAAGCATTCAAATTTTCTTAAGCAATATTACTTAGCAACCATCATTAAGGTGTGTTAAACATTCCCATTTGCATATATAGATGTGCTTAGGAATCATTCGTATACATGTTATATATGTTGGGAAAGAAACGAAGTGGTGTGTGTGTTTTGTAATATTATATCACCTTACTTAATCTTAAAAATGCCTTTCCTTTTTAATAGGTTTGTTTAAGTTAATCTAAACTTAAGATTAATTAAAACACGCAATAAAATATTCACTAAACATGAACCTACTTTAGAAATTACTTAAGGTAGGGAAGGAAAGAGAAGTTATCTTCTCTTTTCCCTTTCTTTACAACTTAGTAATTAATTGTAGGATTCACTCAAACTTAATCAAAATACAAAATAAAATTAACATAAAATAACTAAACAACTTAAATTGAAACTATCCTCTAAGTTGAACATTTTCAGACTTAGAAAATTTAAACCTTAAATCCATAGCTAAGCATGCTACACAAACCTTACATAGCACACACATTAGGCTGTCATAATTTCTAACTTTAGGTTAGGTCGATGCATGGTTTGATGTTTAATTTTATTTTATGATGTTATATTTTAGCCTAGATGTTAGGGTGAATGTGCGTAGAATGAATGGTAGGACGATTTAGTCTAATCATTATTTTATGTAGGGGATTGTGCTTAAGGGGTGTTGTAATAAATAAAAATATAAATACTTTTGTTATTTAGGTGCTTATACCCCTAAGCATAATCCAATAGACCAGGAGGACTTGGTCACCTATATGTGGGGTGCTAAGTCCAATATACATGCTTGGGATTTGTTTAGTTTATTTAGCTAATCACTATTTTGTAGGAGTTAGTTAGATTTACTTTTCCCTTTCATGTACTTTTGCAACTAGGATTTTGGAATGATTGTTATGGAGATTACGATGAACATTGGTCATAAGATCTCATCTTTTGTACCATGTGAAGCCTTTAGAGCAACCACATTCCAACCATCCAAAAGAAGGAACCAAAAGAAGAAAGAAGAAAGAAGAAGGAAGAAGAGAAGAAAGAAGAAAAGAAGAAATGAAGACCCTCATAACATGAATTCCTTGCATAATTGTAAGTAACCCATTTGTAATCTGAGTTGTATAAGGGTAGAGCTCGGCTACCCAATTTATTTATTTTTTGAGTTTGTATGGTGATGCCCGACCACAAATGACCTTTAATTCTTTTGTGTTAGCTCTATAAAATTTTTGATATTTTATTTAGCTTTTGCATTAGAAATGGCATTTTTTTTCTAGTTTCTTTCTTGCTTGATGTATGGCCTAGATGACGATTAGGCTCTTAGAGAAATATAAATCTTCTACTAAATTAATCAACTCAAAATTGAAAATAAATAAGTCATAACCTCATCTAAAGCCTAAGTTAAAATCAAGATAAAAGAATTAGCAACCTCTTAGCTGGATGTGTATTTTCTTTTTTTTAATATCATGCATAAAAAGCATATTGATTCACTCTTAATTAGAGAGCTTCCACCTTTGCCAGAGAATTTGGCTTGACCTGTGAGAGCCATGATGGAAACACACCTCTTTATCTTACTGATTTTGGCCCATAATCTTATTTCTCATGTATTAGGCATAAAGAATCCTATGGCCTGAGTCAAATGATTGTCCAAAAATAAAAATAAAACCTGTGAAAATTTTGCATTAGATTTAAGTCATTTGAGGAATGTCCTTACATGATCTAGTCTCTTAGGGAGTGTGTTTAAGAACTTAGTCTCATTCTAAATAAATAATAACCTGTCATCTTGCATAAACATAAGACTTGCATACATGAATTTAAAATCATAGAAGGAATTAGTTGGCGGTCACCCTCAGGTAGTTGTAAGTCCAATAGTCAGATGGTTTATCCTCTCTTGTGGAGGTAAATCAAATAACCATTTTTGCCTTAGATTTAGGTTGTACTTTTGGCCCTTGCCAAAGCTCCCTAGATTTAGGTGATGAGGTTTCTTCTCTCCTTTGCGGGCAAGAAGCATAAATCCTCACCTCCTAAGTAATTCCATGATCTTATGTCATGGAATCATAAGCCCAAAATTTTTAACAAAAATTCAACTCAAATAAATTAATTCAGTCTTAAAAATGTAAAGCTTAACCATAGGATAGTTTGGGATGCTTACTAGGCTTCCTAGTATCCTGAGCCCCTACTTATTTTCATTTAGCTTTGATAATAATTCTCTCCTCTTAATCTATCCCACTTGACTTTCTAAAAATAAACTAATCGATTGATAGTCCTACCTATTAAAATCTTTGAAGACAATGATCATTTACCCTAATCAATAGTATTCTTAAGGAATCCCATTTTTTAAGATGTAGTTGACTATGAGGGCTTGCCCCTGTAGGGAACTTAACGAACCTGACTTAAAATAAATCCTACTTTACTTTTCCATCTAAAGTAGTGGAAGAATCTCTGGTACATATAAAGACCCATTGTCCTTAGGAGTCCTTATTCAGGTGAATAGGTCCATTGTAGGGTGGTGACTTCTATCTGTTGAGATAGTACACCCCTCCTCAATGTCATACCCGATCACCTTAATAAGAACATCTACGAATCTACGTGATGTCAAAATGCAAAGAGTGTATTTTTATCTTCATTTTATCCATATAGATTGAAGATGGAAGCATACATCTTATAAAATGAAAATCTTCACCACAAATTTTTCTGGTAACTCCGCTAGGGATGGTTCCTCTATCCATCTTTGGTAAATGATCGTTGTCTTCAAGTAGTGATAGTGGGTTTGTATCTTATATGAATCCAAGACTATCTTTCTTTTCCATTGGAGCTTAGCTTATTTCATCCTTAAGTTAAGCTAGTCAGTATCTTTAGGTTTTAGGATCTCATTCCATAGAGGTCTTAAAACTCCCATTGGGTTTTTCCAATGGGTGAAAGTAAAAAATTTAATCAAAAAGAAATAACTAAAGACTTCCTCCTTACCATTTCATGGTAAGATAAGGTTCATTCCAAAATATAAAGAAAAATAAAATGCTTTATAAGAAATCAACAATTTCCAAAAAGCACTTTTTCAAAATACACAATTTTTTTCTAAAATCACCCTCATTTAACAATCTTCAAGATTATTATATGATTTCCAAAAATAAAACTCAACAATCATTTTCAAAATTAACAATCATATCTTTCCAGAAGCATCAAATGAACATCTTTGTTCAATTTGTTGAATGAAGGTGTCATTTCCAACAAAAAAAAAATCAACAATTATTTTCAAAATCAACAATAATAAAATTTCAAAAAGCACGTAATTTGAAGATGGGCCTTTCCATTCAACACATCCAAATATGTTGAATGAATGTTGCATCTTCAAGCAAAATCATAACTATGAAATTCCATTCAACAAATTTTACATGTGTTAAATTGGCATTTCTACCCTTTTCAAAAGCACATATGAAACTTCTCCATTCAATATACCCACATTTATTGAATGGAGGTTTCATTTCCAATCAAAATCCAAATAAATTTTCAAATAGCACATATGAAACTTCTCCATTCAATGCGCCCATATTTATTGAATGGAGGTTTCATTTCCAACCAAAATCAAAAATAAACTTACAAAAAGGACATGTGAACATCTTCATTCAATATATCCAAATATATTAAATAAAGATTTCATTTCCAAATAAAATGGCACTGTTTTGAAACCCCACTTAAAATATTCCATACATGGTTAAGTTGGTATTTCAACTCTCAAAAGTTGATTTCCATCTCACATACCCAAATTTGTTAAAAGGAAATCTCCCTTTTCAAAATAAAATTTAACACATAAAATTTTTAAAACACATTTGGAACCTCCTTTTAGCATACCACATTTGTTAAAATGAAGTCCCCATTTTCAAAACAAAAATTTGAAAGCTCCTTTCTAAATTTCATTTAGCATACTCAGCTTTGCTAAGCGAAATTTTCATTACACAAAATTTTCAAAACACTTTTGGAACTTCATTCTTTAGCATACCATATTTTCCAAAGTGAAGTCTCCATTTTCAAAACAAAATCAAAAAACACAAAAATTTGAAACATCTTTTGGAATTTCATTTAGCATACTCAAATTTGCTAAAAATCTCCATTTTACAAAATTTTTAAAACATATTTGGAACTTCATTTTAGCATACCACATTTGCTAAAGTGAAGTCTCTATTTTTCAAAAACAAAATCCAAAACAAAAGAAACACATTGGATTTTCTTAGCATACCTAAATTTGCTAAGAATCCTATTTTCAAAAAAAAAAAATCAAAAAATAAAAAATAAAACACATTTGGATTTCCTCATTTAGCATACCCAAATTTGATAAATGAGATTTCCATCTTTCAAATCACAAATGATTCACAAAATGAAGCAAACAAAGAAAAAAAATTGTTTTCAAACACCACACTTAGCATACCCAAACTTGCTAAGTGAGTAGATTCCAAAAATCTCAAATCAAAATCAAATTGACCCTTTACTTTAACATACCCAAATTTGTTAAATAAAGGATCCTAAAAATCAAAATCAAATATGAACTTAAGGAAACATTTCTTCAAAAATATTTGAACCCATTTTCAACATATCCAAATTTTTTGAGAGTGGATTCTACATCCAAAAAATTCTTCTTTCCAATCAAATCTCAAAATCTATGCTAAATCATTTGAGCTCGACTTAACACTTTCAAAATGTTGAGTATGGGTTCAAATTCAAAATTCTAAATTCTAAATTAATAGGAATATGATTCAAATTTATTTTAGACATTACATACTTTCATATCGGTTTGGTTACAATTCGGTTTCAATTTTTGATATGATGTGAGATATGTGTTTACCTTTCCCCATGGATCTGGATCAAGCCTTCTCATTCTCTTCACCCCACCTTCACTTTGGATGAGGTTTTGAGGGCAGATTACATGTGAGGGCACTCCTCATGATTTGTTGTAGAATAGTGGCGGAGGAGATTGGTTGACATGCCATCAAATTTTGATATTCCCTCATTGAAGAGGAAGGCAGTGATAGCGCCTGTGTGCCCCATGGTTCACCATGCTACCCTAGTTAGGTCTAGCACCTTCTAAGGGGAAGGCTCCCCTGATCCCAGGGGTTCTCTCCCCTTCTTTTGAGGTTGGGTCTAATTCTTACTCTATTCACCTCACTAAGACCCAAAGGAGGAACAAGAACCACATGATAAAGCGGTACCACACCCGCATCGCTAGGGAGATGGAGGCAACTACCTGGTCTCTTGTTGAGGAGTTGCTCACTTTGGTTTCTCCATTGGTTATAGTGAACCCAATCCATCCTCTCTCGGGTCTGACAGAGAGGATGTTATGAGGATCTCTACTACAACTCCACTAGCGGTTTAGTTCCACCACTTGTCGGTAGGAGGTCATATATGCTCCATTTAGTTCTACACCAGTTAGTGAAGCCTGGGATCGAGTGCAGGGCTCAATTTATTTGAGATCATCTATCCCCAGCATGGGGAAACATCTTAGATAGGAGAGGGCTAGAGAGGCCCCATTCATATCATGGAGAGGTGGAGGTTTTTTGTCGTGGCCTGCACTCGTTGATTTTCCTGATCGATGTGTTACCTATGTCGATCATACAGACATCAATTTACTTACGGGAATTGCACATCATAGGAGAGCAGCTCCTATCCCGAGAGAGTTGGTGGTGTCTCCACCGCTCCCCCCCATCCCATTTAGGTTCCAAGATCTACCATCCCAAGGCCATGAAGTGCCTCGGAGAAGAGGACCCCATTAATGATCCTACTATGGCCAAGGGATCCCATTCCATCTATACTATCGATTATGGCGAGGTAGAGCTCTCCTATTCGACCTTCCGCCCCAGTCACAGTGAGGAAGGAATGGTGACCCCAAAGTATAGTCATCGTCCCTTCACCACCACCACTGCAGTAGGATATAATGATGATTACAGCAGTGGCCAAGGGAGAGCGTGATGGTATAGTTGCATATATGATGATAAAGCCTCCCAGGAGTGTCACCCCATGCAGAGTCAGTGATAGTCAGGAGCACATTTCTTCCAGTGAGTATAGCCCTCACAGGGTTGATTCTCCAGCAGCAGAGGAGGTCCGGTGCCTCACAGTACATGATAGTGATCCCATTGCCGATCAGCCTAAGTCATTTTTGCTAGTTCTGATGGATTGCTCTCTAAATGATATAGTGGCTCATTATTTCATAGAAAAGAAAGAGATCCTAGGATATGACTGGTCTGATGAGGAGAAAGTCATCTTTGATCCCAATGAAGATGATTTGTTGGGAGACTTTGGGTTTGCATGGTAGATACCGGGATCCCTCCTTAGAGTAGCACTATGTGGAATGGGTGAGGAAGACACAACCTACTCGACCCAACACCTCCTAGCATAAATAAAGAAGAATGATGAAAAAATAGATAGGATGGAGAAGAGGCTCGAAAATCTATTAGCAGCTGTCTTAGCATTGCAGAATCAAACATCGGCAGTCCATCATACTATAGCTAAAATCAGTCAGCCAAAGTTGGTGCATGTCTTGGACCTAGCCAAGACTTTACCTCTGTTAGAGCAAGGTAGCATCAGCATGTATAGGATGGTAGTGGATAGTACCTCCATACAAGAAAAAGATATCAAGATCTTGGTTAAGCAGCAGGTGAAGGAAGCGTTGGCACAAGCCCAAGGGGATCATCAGTTCCAAAGGGAAGACCCTACTTAGAGGAATTTGATGTAATCCAATATCCTAAGGGTTTTGAGCAACCTTCTTTCAAGAGTTTTGATGGCAATGGGAACCCGAGCCAGCATATTGTGCACTTTAGGGCTAGTTATTGCAACGCTCATGGTAGAAACACTTTACTCTTCCATCTCTTCATCACTAGATTAGCAGGATAGCTTTTGATTGGTATGTTGAACTTCCCAATAGTTTAGTAAAGAAATTTGTTGAGTTGGAGCAACTCTTTATCAAGAGGTTTGCTGGAGCTCAGCAAAGGGTCACTGTTGGCGATCTCATTGTGGCTCAACAAAATCCTGGTGAGTCCTCATTGATTACATTTTCCAGATGGCATAATTTGAGTATGAAATGAGCTCAACGTTTGACAATATGCCATTCAGATTCTTTAAGAATATCCATGGCCGTTGCCTTCATGCTCAAGGTTTCACCATCAAAACTTTTGAGAATTAATCAACAAGGCTAGCTTGTAAGGAGGAGAAGCCAAAACAGTTGCCTTCTCAGATCTAGCCAAAAGTAGAAGGTATATGAGAAGAAAGGGGTGTGATAGTAGTAGATAAGGGAAGCGAGAGAGCAATTTGAGAGACCTGCTCCCATCACTTCCACCTCCTCTACCACCCAGGCATCTAGCCGCCACACCTCTACTGCACCACCTCCTCCTCAATCATGTCAGCAGTAGCAGAGGTACACATATCCACCGCTAGGTAGCTATGATCCACCTACTCTTTTGGATAAACTTAACAAGCCTTATTTGTTTAAGAGGTAGGTAATTAAGAAGATCTTTAAGAATCTCTTAAAAAAAGCCTAATTTTTAGCTACGCAAACCTAGGAGATCAAAGGAAGTGGGAAAAAGCTATGATCCTAACTTTTGCCCCTACCACTGTATGATATGTCATGTTTTGGAAGATTGCTTCACATTTAAAGAATGGCTTGAACATAGCTTCAAGATCGGTGCTATAGTCATCCCGAAGGAATACCTTGTGGAACAACCATCCAGTTCCATTAGGGTAATCCTTGGGAATACTTGTGATCCTTCCAAAACCAAAGAAGGTTGGGATATCTCCTTATCCAAAACCTTTAAGAAAATAATCTCAAAAATCAAGAAACTTTTCTTGCAGGTGCCTGAGCTAGCTCAAATCTCCAACATCAAGGAATGTTTGCAAGTTGCGAGACTTCGAGGAAGGGGAGCTTGAGTGCAACATCTATCTTGGGATAGTCAAGTAGCACAAGCACCAACCGAGTCCGGCCTCCAGTCCACCTTACAACTACTACATCAGCGACCTCCTCTACTTCTGCTAGCTATTCTTCTAGTAGACATCTTGTATCGGTGAATGAGAGCATCAAATCCCTCACCCCTCTTACTTTACTTGATTTCTACTTTGTACCTCCTATCAAATCCAAGAAATTGAATAATAAAGCTAGCTTGAATTATATCTAAGTCACTTTTGATGGGTTATCTTAT
This sequence comes from Cymbidium sinense, assembly GCA_021442155.1. NCBI lineage: Eukaryota > Viridiplantae > Streptophyta > Magnoliopsida > Asparagales > Orchidaceae > Cymbidium > Cymbidium sinense. Next base: position 15,626,039 of record CM038216.1, on the reverse strand, counting down.
TCTAGATAACTCTTCAAGTCTAAAATATAATAATTCTAATATTCCTCTTTTTTTGAGTTGGATTTTCTACTCACGAATACTATGGGTTGCCTCTTGAGATAGACTTGGAATCATCGATTCTAAGGGTCCCATAGGAAGCTATAGGTGAGCACGATGTGCGTAGAATCTTACTTTTCACAGAGATCACAGAAGTCAACCTCCATAGTGGCAAGGTTCTACCTCCCACCTCAAGATAGAGGAAACAAGTCATTGGTTAGAGGATGCCCTCTCCAGGATGCTCCACCCTTGGATATGCTTGTGGAGGACAGCCCAAGGTGGACTAATGTCTCTCTCACCTAAGAAAGTTTCCATCTAAGCTAAGCATATACGATGCCCTTGTCTTATCCAAAGAGATGAGGGAATCATTAATCAAGGCTCTCCTTGATCCTAAGATATGCTTAGCTCGGTGACACTATTGAGAGGCACATTATAAAGAAGCCCAGGATCACTTTCATAGATGAAGACCTTCTTGGGACATGGAGCACGTCTCTACATCATAGTGGACATGGGCAGATTCTGACTAGCCAGGTGCATCGGGGAATATTATGAGTGAAAAGACTCTTGCCTATTTGAGGATTGACATCTCCACACTCTAAGGAAATCAGATGATGTTGAGAGGATTCAATGAGCAAGGCGAGAGGGCTTTAGGTTCCATAGTATTACCTATGGAGATAGGGTGGAAGAAGCTGACTAAGATTTTATAATTGATTTGAATACTTTATTTATGCTTTTCTCGTAGGCCTTGGATACATTAAGATGATTCCATCCTCCCTCCATCGCATCAAGTTCGGATGGGATTGAGTCTTGTGTCAAAGGAGATGAAAAGCCATTTTCAATCGAGAGGTTGAGATATATGAGGATGCGACCTACTATCTTCCTCAAAACACCTTTCTCATGAACTTGGACAAAATTCAAATTCAAAAGAAAAAAAAAGAAAAAAAGAAAGAAAAGAAAAAAGAAAAAGAAAAGAAAATGAAAATCCAAGTGAAAGAAAGGAAATTGAAGAAGAAATAGAGCATATCACATTCCACCACATCATTCATCATATGGACATGTGGGTAGGATGACTCGACCTCCACCAGCGAGAGGAAAAGGTAGACAGAGTTCAGAGGTGGAAGACCCCTTGGTTGGCCATCGACCAATAGGGGTTATGTTAGTTCATAGTACCCTACTATTCATATAGACTTGGAATCCAGCTGAGGATGAGTCTAATGTGATTAGCATACCAACCTCTCGGTGATTGGAGGTGACACTCAGCGGATATGATGAAGATCGGCCTCCGGAAAAGCAAAGTATTTGAAGCAAATTTATGTAAAATTATCAAGCAACAGCTGGGAACCTTAGCTCTAACCTCACTTTCATCTCAAAAAGTTGAAGGTTTAGTAGTTAAGGAAACCCCTAAGTCTTCCAAATATATGAAACTAAAGAGATTCTTTTTGGGATCATCATCCTCCTCAAGTCAGAAGTTGATGTAGAACTTGAGAAGATTCATAAAAAAATTAATGGAAATTGACTTGGTATTAACCTTGTGTTCTTAATCTTGCAAAGAAGGGTTTGATTCCTTATACATGGTCTAAGCACATGGGTTAGTACTTTTAAGCTATGGAATAATATAGGTAGGAAGCATTCAAGACTAGATTGATATAGTGGGTCGGTTGATGATGATGATTGCTTAGTTGTACCAACCATAGTCGATAGGTTCTTCTCCAACCATACTAACTCTTATGATGAAGTATGCTTAGAAATTTCAGATGATCCAGATGATCTTTAAATCAAGGACGCACTACCAGAATTTGAAGAGGACATCCATTCAACAATTGATAAGGTTAAAGAAATCAACCTCGAGACAGAAGAAAATTCACGCCCGACATACATCAGTTCATTGTTGAATGAAGAAGAAACCAATGACTTAATTAGGCTATTGACTAAGTTTAAGACTACTTTACATGGAGTTATGAAGAGATGCCTAGATTATCTTCGTAGTAATCCACCAATAGATCTAGCACTAACCCTATCAAGCAAGCTCCTAGATGCATGCGATTAGAAATCAAACAATAGGTCATTTTTTGAAGTCAAAATTGATCGATATTGGTTTCATCAGGAAGAAAAATACCTACACGGTTAGCTTGTGTCATCAATTAAGAAAGAATGGCTAAATTCACATTTGCATCAATTTCAAGGACTTAACAAGGCATGTCCTAAGGATGAGTTTTCTCTTCCTATACCAGAATTAATGGTGAACATTGCCTCATCTCATGCAATGTTCTCTTTCATGGATGGGTCATCTGACTATAACCAAATCAAGATGGCCCCCGAGGATGAAAGTAACACTACTTTTTGAACCCTGATTAGAATCTATTATTATAGGGTCATGCCTTTCAACCTTAAAAATGTTGGTGCTACATACCAATGGGCCATGACTCAGATCTTCAATGAACTCATCCATCATCAGGTTGAGTGCTATGTTGATGATATAGTAGTCAAAAGCACAGAAAAGAAAGACCATATCTTTGACTTGAGGGTAATTTTTGAACGATTAAGATAATATAACCTCAAAATGAATCCCCTGAAGTGTGCATTGGAAGTAGCTTCAGGAAAATTCCTTAGTTTTGTTGTTAACACTGGGAATAGAATAGATGAAAAGATCAAAGCTATCTTAGAAATGCCACCTCTAAAGTTTAACTCAACTCAAATCTTTCCAAGGATGGTTGGCATATCTAGATGCTTTACTCCAACTATCGAGGAGATGCAAGCCATTTTCAGCACTTGTCAAAAGGATGCCAAGTTCAAGTGGGATGATGACAAGTAGCATGCCTTTGAAGATATCAAGCAATATTTGGTGAAGGTTCTTAGCCCTATCGGCACTCATCTCTACAGCTACATTGGATGACTCTCGCTTTGTTGGCCCAAGCCAATGATGAAGGGAAGGAGAGTGCTCTCTACTACCTCTTATCGTTTGATCCTATTTGAAGCAAACTATCACCTATTGAGAAACATTGCCTAGCTTTGATCTTTGCATCCCAAAAATGACACTATATGCTTTCTCATAAGGTGAACTTGATTTCTGAACCAATCCACTGATATCTCATGACACACAATGCTATCCATGTTGGTCCATGATTCTCAATTTGATATCACATTTGTACCCCTGCGGTAAAGGACAAGCACTAGTAGATTTCTTAGCAACACACCCACTTCTCGATTCTTTTGATGATCTGACAAATCATGAACTTAGGGAGGTTGACAACCATTGGGAGATGTATTTTGATGGTGCAACTTCTTTCATAAAGGGAAGCACCATGATCTACTCTTCAGAAAGGCGGGGGAATAGTTCTCTTAACTCAGATGTGATGAGATTCTCATATTATCTTTCTAATCCCTGTACCAACAATGAAGATGAGGATGAAGCCTTGATTGCCAGTCTAGAGTTAGCCATCATCATTTATGTCAAAGGCATCACCATCTATGGAGATTCTCAACTGGTCATCAATCAGATTGATGGATCCTACAAGGTTCCCAAGCCCAAGCTTCGTTATTACCATGAGTACACCATGAAGCTGTTGGCCCAGATCCTTAAGGTCACCATCTACAAAGTTCCCCATGGATAAAATGCAGTAGCAGATGCTTTGGCCAAACTTGCCAAGGAATTGGCATGTCCGGACGATGAGTCCATTTCAATAAGGGTCCAAAATAGACAAGTCTTATTCCTTATTGATGCTAGCCTCATCGAGATACTTTCTCTTGAAGGGGTGGTTGTCGTTGCCAATAAGGACAATGAGCTGGATTGGAGGAAACCATTCATAGATTACTTAACTAAAGGAAAACTACCTCAAGAAAAGTCACAAGACCATCAAGTAAAATAGAGAGCTCTCTCCTACACTCTCATGGATAGTACCTTGTACCGACAATCCTTTGACTAAATGTGGTTACGTTATTTAGATAAACATGAAGCTCATGTCATTATAATCAAGGTACATTCAGGTCTATGCGGACCACATCAATCTGGTCCAAACATGAAAGCCAAGATCAAGAGGCTATGATACTATTGGCCTTTGATGATTACAGACTGCATGAACATGGATACTAGATGTCATCAGTGTCAGGTACATGGTGTGGTCCTACATCAACCACCCAATATTCTACATCCTACATTGGCCTCCAGGCCATTCGATTGTTGGGGTACCAACATTGTAAGTCTGATCAATCCTCCCTTCTTCAGGGCGTTCATCTTAGCTACCACTACTTTTCCAAGTGGGTGGAGGCAATCCCACTCAGAGGTCACTTCGACATGTGCTCCAATTTTTTAGAACCATATCATATAGGTTGAGGTGCCTTGATGAATTATATCGATAATGGTACGCATTCAAAAGCACCAAGATCAACAACTTTGCCAAACATGGTATAGATTAGAGATACTCCACCATCTATACCCAGCAAATAGTAGCATTCAACAAAACTCTCATCCAATATTAAGAAGAGATGATAAAAAATAATGGCATGAGTAATGGGTTGTTGAAGCTTGTGGGCATACCACTTCCACCACATATCCAACTCAATCTACCCCATTTTCTTAGTGTATGGTAGTCATTCTACCATTAAGTTTAACTTCATCACTAAGATAACAATAGGTAACAAATCACTATGGAACATAATGTCAAGTTGTGATTAGAAGAGCTTGAAGGTTTAGAGGAGAGACGTCTATGGGCATGTCAGAACCTCAAGTTGTATAAGGCCAAAATGATTCAAACTCACAATAAGCTGGTTCGTCCTAGGTCTTTCCAAGTAGGAGAACTTGTGTTAGTCCTAAGGAGACCAATTGTTGCATGTCAAAAGATGGGAGGCATGTTTGAACCCACTTAGGAAGGCCCTTATGCCATCGAGAAGGCCTACCAAGGAGGATAATATCAGCTTATTGATTATAAAGGAGAACACCCGATGCTTCCAATTAATTGGCTCTATTTAAATAAACATTACCCATAAAATATGTTTAAAAATAATTATCAACGAAAGAACAAAAATTTGATTTTATTTTATCAAAATCTTCTCTTCTTTCAAAACATTATTTTCTTGTCTTGCGAATCCACCACAACGTGTTTAGGTTAGGAGTAAGAGAACCCAAGAGGCATCCTACCCTTCTTCATGACATAAACACAATCAAACATAATATCCTGGCGCTATTAGAAGAGGTGTGAGAGTCCCCTAGAGGCATCCTATTTCAATTAGCACAACTAAGTTAGGTGTAAGAGAACCCAAGTGGCATCCTTTCTTAGTGGGAATCCCCATTGCCATCCTTGGCACCATTCCATCTAAATCCTCAAGTGTGTTTAGGGTAGGTGTAAGAGAACCCGAGAGGCATCCTATTCCTTTAACACATGCACAACAATAAACACAAATCTTCTGTCTCAGGCTATTTTGATGTGGGAACAAGCTCCTGTGGCACTCACTCATTAGCTGCTCAAGGTCGGGTCTACATGTTACCTTATTAACCTGTCACCCCAGTGGTCATTTTTCAAGCAGATGTGAGTCCCCATGCTTTCTTCCTAACTTGATCATTGTAAACCAACGAGCACCTTGTTAGTTTGATAGGCTTCACAGCCCAGCCAATAAGCTACCTCATGTTGACTTTATTTAAGAGGATGTGAGTCCCCGAGCATTCTTCTTGGACAAGCCATCATGCACTAACTAGGTTGAGTATATTCAAGGTTTAGGATAAGTCTCACATAAGCTCCTTTCCTCTTGACTACGTTTGAGTTGATAAGTCCATCACAAACTGAGTGAATGCCCAAACCAACCAATCACCCCCAATGGTCTTTTGTAGTGGAAGATGTGAGTCCCCGAGCTTTCTTCCCTATAATTGATCATTACAAATGAACAATAACTCCCTTGGTCAGATAGTCCTATCATGTGGCTAGTAGACTACCCCCTTTGGATTGGTAGATCTGAGCTAGATCAAGGCCACCATGGCCCCTACTCAGTGCAGTCCATCACAAACTGACGGGATCAATTTAAAATAACAAACTGAAAATGAAATCTATATTTGACTATCCTTGAGCTGATTTAAGTCCCCCTGCAGCAGTCACTCAATAGTCACCCTTAGATTGGGTGGACATGTTATCTTGCTAATGTGTCACTCAAGCGTTCTTTTGTAATAAAAGATGTGAGTCCCCACGCTTTCTTCCCTAAATTGATCATTGCATATCGAAAGGCATCCCTTTGGTTGGATAGCCCTACTTTGGACTACCCTTTTGGATTGATAAACCTGAGCTAGATCAAGACCACCATGGCCCCTACTCAGTACAGCCCATCACAAACTAATGGAATCTATCCAAGATAAAAAAAATTTAAAAAAAATCTGAAACAAATCAACCAATCGCCCTCGGTGGAGTTAAAACTAAACAAATTCAACCCTCTTCCCTAGTGGAACTCAAATAAACAAAACTAACAAAATAAATTAAATTAAATTTCTCTCCCTAGTGAGAAACAAATCAAACATCTCATCCCCTTGTGGATGACTTAAACATGTTTCCCTAGTGGAAGGTTCACATATTTTATCCCTAGTGGATTCCCCATTCCCTCTCTTATGTTCTTAACATGAGTAAAGTCACATTGCACTAAGCCCTGGATTCTTTCTACTCCTTAGGTTAGGAGTAGACCATCTCTGATGGTGCTTGTGAATCGTTCAATGATGTTGATCATTTTGGTAATATGTGTGTTATTGTCACACTATTGGGCCTTTGATGACACCATTTTTTTTAGCTCTCAATATCATGACATAGGATTTCTCTTAGATGCTAAGAACTCCTTAGTGTTAAGACACTTCTAGTGATTAGGTGAGCAGTCAACCTAGCCCTCGAGACTTAGAAGAGTTAGCCATAAGAATAAGACATGCCTAGGGGTGTTAGGAAAATTTGCCTACCCAATAGCTTGAACTAAATTTCTCACTTCTTCCCTTCAAGTCAAATCCAAATCAATCCCACATGATTCAAACCCATGATTGAAACCCATGATTCAAACTAATGATTGAGGCTCATGATTGAAATTCCAAGTTCAAAATATTTCCTAAGTCCTTTGATTTTTCTCTTAAGGACTTAGCCTAAATCAAGCTCAAATCACTTCAAATTCATGAAATTTTCTCATAACCCATTTATATTCTCATTTATAATCACATATATAAATGAAATATAAATTCAAATAAATAAAACTAATCCAAAATTTAAATTCAAATCAAAAATCTTTCTTAAGTCACTTTGATTCTCTCTTAAGGACTTAGCCTAAATCAAGTTCAAATCACTTCAAATTCATGGAATTTTCTCATAACCCATTTATATTTCCATTTATATTCACATATATAAATGAAATATAAATTCAAATATTCAAAATTAAATCCATAAATCAAACTCAAATTCAATAAAAATCTAACCTAAGCCTTTCAAGTCAAAATCTTGAACTTAGCCAAATCAAATTAAAATCATGCCAAACCCTTAATTTTTCTTCATGATTCAATCAATCTTTCAATCATGAACCAAATTATAAACATAAACTTCAATCACCAAACCAAAACTAAATTCAAAAAATCAAACCCAAGTCAAACTCATGTTCACTCCTTTGAACTTGAAATTGTCAAATGAATCAAAACTCATTTGACTTCAAATCTCTTGCAAATGAATTTATATTTCAATCATAAGTCCATATGTGAGTTCAATCAAACTAAAATCAAGCTTTGACCAAGCCATTTGACCAACTTAGGCTCACTTGACCCAAAGTGACCCAAAGTACTCTTATGAGCCAAATTCTAATCCTAACCAAATTGGATTGAACTAAGCCCACTTAAGCCTCACATTATGAATAGCAATCATCATAGGATAATCAATCACTCAAATTGGGTCAAACCAAGTCAAACCTAAGGGTTGACCAAGTCAACACTTAGCCAAAATGAAACCTAAACTAGCCAAAATCCACCATATGCCAAATTGATTGGAACTATTGATCAAAACTCATTCATGACCAATGTTTGAACTTGACCAAATCATCACTTGAGTCTAACCTAGCCCAATTAGCAACTTGACCGAAGTCGACCCAACTTGACCTAAAAAGTCAAAAGGTGTCAAAACTTGATCTAAGCCAAATTGATTGAAACCAATGGGTCAAGTTCATTCCAAAATGATTGTTGAACTTGACCAAAGCTCCAACTAGCCAACTAGACCTAACCTAGCCCAAGTGACCTTGAACCCGACTTGACTTAAAAGGTTACTTTGAGCCAAAATCAAATTAAACCAAAATTGATTGGAAACAAAGATACCAATCAATTTCATATGACCAATGAAACCTAAGCCAACCCATGACCTAACCCAAATAGGTCAAATCGATCAAATTGGTCAACTTGACTCATTTGACCTAAATGAACTCAATTGAACCAAACTAAATATAAATCAAATTGAACCAAACCGAAACCACCATCACATTTAAAATGGTCATATGAACTTAACCCAACCCTTGGTTTGACCCAAATTGACCGATTGGTCAACTTGACCCCAAGTTGACCTATTTTGACCTAAATGGATCAACATGAGCCAAATCATATCAAATCAACTCCAAATCTATTGAAACTTGGCCCATCCCATTTTTCAATCATACCAAACATAATCAAATTAAAACTTAAGCCAAATGACCATTTTACCCCTAGGTCAAAGGGTAAATTTTGACCAAATCCACTTAGAATTTGGTCAAACTCTCTTCATGACACTTGGCACCCTCTTAGTGGACCAAGTGGACACTAGTAAGTATCGTGCACCTAACCCAAAAGGTTTGGGTCAGCCCAACCTAACCTAAGGCTAAAACTGACCACCTCACTTAAAATTAAGCACATGAGATCCCTCCTCCACTCAATTAAGGCACATGGGAGCTCCACTACTCCACTCTACACTCCAAATCAAATGCAAGGACACTCCTAACAGCCTAACAAACCCATTGAATGAGCTCAATTGGATCAAAATGGTAAGATCCTTCTCGGTTGTTTGACTACTCTAGGGGGAGTTATACTCCCCCTAATTCCAATTCATTTCATCAGTCCCCAATTCGATTGAGCTTTAGGAAGCCAGAGGAACCATTTCTAAGTCTCCCCAAGCTTCTTAGAGTGAGTTTGAATTTCCCATTTCTCAATTTTCCTAGATTGAAAATAAGGGAGCTCCACTTGAAATCTATCTCACACAATACTCCAATTCAAATCAATTCACTTTGCAAGCTCCCTTAGAGGATCAAATCGAACTCACTCCAAGCTTCACATAAGTTCTCCAAGCAAGGGAGGAGTGTTTTTGATCAAGACCAAGCCCAAGTGAAGCTAAACTTGGTCCATAGGAGGATTTATCTTATTTCAAGGCCTCAAAACTCCAACAAGGCTTCATATCCACTAGACGAAGCTACTTCAAGGGAATCGAGTGCCGATGATAGCCTCCGGTGAGCTATGTCATTAAACTGAGCTTAGATTAGCCATAGTTTGGTCTTTTGTGAAGTGAAGTTTCATCCTATGAGAATTTAGCCATTAAATGTGATCTCCCTTGCATGGTGATGGTGTAGGTTGAATTTGGAATCAATCCAAGCTCAATCGAGCTCGGATCTTCCCTTAGAAGATGGATGGTGGCCATCTCCCACAGGGAAGATTAGGGGTGAATCATGGTCCATCCATTCGCACATTTTTGATAGAAGGCCATGATTAAAACACGTAGGATCCATGGATTATCCCTTAAGAACCACAAATTTAATCTCGATCATTCGATCTTTGATCAGACGAATAGGGAGAAAGCGCATAGCTCCGTTGTTGATGTGGCACTATGAAGTGACTACTTTAATAGCCTATCCCACCATGCCATATGGAAAGCATGCACCGCGTCAGCCTCCATGTGGCGCCGAAGAGATTAACTATTTAAATTAGGGATTAATTACCTAATTAATCATGAAAACTTCAAATATTCATATCTAAGTGTAGAAAAATCAAATAATTATGAAATAAATTGCATATCAAACAGAATTGAATGTAGAATATTATAAAATTAATTTTGATGGATTTTGAATAGTGTTATTTTTTGAATTTGGGTTTTATTGGGAATGTAATTAAGCTAATTACCCTCTGGTTATTCCATTAATTAATCTCAAACTTCTCATGTGTATTTAGTGGGATGACTTATGTCTCTCATAATTTTTTTTGAATTTATTAATATTTTAATTATGGTAATTATTGGATTCATTCCTAATTACTCTCCTAATATAATTAAGCCTAATTAAGTGTGTAGTTTGTAGTTTAATCCCTTGATTGAATTAATTAAGGTTTGTTTAAATGAATAGGAGGTTTAGAGATTAATTTTGAGATGTTTTCCTTAAATTATTCCTTAAATCCCCTCTTTCTTCCTTAATCTAAACTTAATTAAGGATTATTCCATTAATTACCTATCTAATTAACTTGATAAAATTCTAAAACCTTCCAGAACTCAACTAATTCATATTGGGTAGATGCTTAGGTGTTCAATAACCTAAGTATATTGAGAAAATCAAAATCCAACTCACATGTGTGGGAAGGATTATGAAATTACTTAACTCAAATCCCTTAGCTTAATTAATCATTAATCATTAATCATGAGCCAAATGCATTAGGCCCCTTTCTTCTTAGGAGCATTGCTGATTTAAATTCCTTGTGTAGTTTTATGTCATATCATTGGCTCATAATTATTTGATAAAATATGCTAAGGTGGTATAGTTAAGAGATAATTAACACACTTAATTCACACCTTAACCTAATCAAAAAATAAAAAATCATCTAATCATCCAACGATTAAACTAAAATGCCATACACATGGGGGAAATGGGTTAGGACCAGCAAACATTCTTTCACATTTCCTAGATCAAACATAAAACAAATTCAAAACAAAAATCACATTAAACAAACTTTGATTCACTTTAACTTTCTTATTTCATAGGATTGTCTTTAGAATTAATTAGGGTGAATGAATTTACATTGCTTTCATCACTTTATTTCTTTCCTAGCATGCTAAATGTGTATGTCATATGAAATCATGCATTCATTCTTTTAAAATCAAAATTAAAATGAAATATTTCTTTATGTCAAATTGCATGTTTTGGCTAAAGTAAAAAATATGAATGGCTATTATCTCTATTAATTCAAAATTATTTTCAAAATCTATAAATCAAATATCAAAACTAAAAGGTATGCTACTACTTTATATTTATAAGCTTTCATGTGAATATAAAAATGTGTCTATGTTTGCTTCCTTTCTTTCCTCTTAACATTGATTTGGATAAGATTTGCAAAGTGTATAGTTCTTTTAAAAGAACATAACTTTTGTTTAAAATCTACTCTTATTCTCTTCCATGTTATAACTTAAGAAGGATCTTTACATTTACACACATAAATTGCATAAACGAACCAAAAAAATTAAATAAACATAAACTTTGTATGTTTCTTTTTTTCCATTTATCTCTTTTTGTACATGCAAATCTATTTAAGGAAAGTGGCATATTAGGGACAACCCCTGATTGGGCTTTAAGTAGCCCTTAAGTAGTTCTTGTATCTTACACCCCTGGTGCCAACAATGGCACCGTACTCACTTATTCCTTTCATACATACACATGTGCATAAGAATAAAGGATGAAACAATATCCCTTTTTATACTTAATGAAAATCATGCATCATAAAGCATTCAAATTTTTTTAAGTAACATTACTTAGTATCCATCATTAAGGTGTGTTAAACATTCTCATTTGCATGTATAGATGTGCTTAGGAATCATTCATATGCATGTTATATATGTTGGGAAAGAAATAAAGTGGTGTGTATCTTTTGTAATATTATGTCACCTTACTTAATCTTAAAAATGCCTTTCTTTTTCAATAGGTTTGTATAGAGTTAATCTAAACTTAGGATTAATTAAAACACATAATAAAACATTCACTGAATAAAACCAAATATGAACCTACTTTAGAAATTACTTAAGGTAGGGAAGGAAAGAGAAGTTATCTTCTCTTTCCCTCTCTTTACAACTTAATAATTAATTGTAGGATTCACTCAAACCTAATCAAAATACAAAATAAAATTAACCCAAATAAACTAAACAACTTAAATTGAAACCATCCTCTAAGTTGAATATTGTCACACTTAGAAAATTTAAACCTTAAAGCCATAGCTAAGCATTCTACACAAACCTTACATAGCACACACATTAGGCTAAGTCACCATTTCTAGCTTTAGGTTAGGTCAGTGCATGGTTTGATGTTTGCTTTTATTTTGTGATGTTATATTTTAGTCTGTGTGTTAAGGTGAATGTGCGTAGAATGAATCATAGGATGATTTAGTCTAATCATTATTTTCTATAGGGTATTGTACTTAAGGGGCATTGTAATAAATAAAAATATAAATGCTTTTGTTGTGCAGGTGCTTATACCCCTAATCATAATCCAATGGGCCAAGTGAACTTGGTCACCTATGTGTGGGGTGCTAAGTCCAATATACATGCTTGGAATTTATATGGTTTGTTTAGCTAATCTCTATTTTATAGGAGTTAGTTAGATTTACTTTTCCCTTTCATGTACTTTTGCAATTAGGATTTTGGAATGAGTGTTATGAGGATTAGGATGAACATTGGTCATAAGATCTCATCTTATGTACCATATGAAGCCTTTTGAGCAACCACATTCCAACCATCCAAAAGAAGGAACCGAAAGAACAAAGAAGATGGAAGAAGAGAAGAAAGAAGAAATGAAGAAATGAAGACCCTCACCACATGAATTCCTTACTTAATTGTAATTAATTCATTTATAATTTAGATTGTATAAGGGTAGAGCTCGGCTACCTAATTTATTTTTTCAGGTTTTTGCAGTGGTGCCCGACCAAAAATGGCTTTTAATTCTTTTGCGTTAGCTCTATAAAATATTTGATGTTTTGTTTAGCTTGTGCATTAGAAATGGCATCTTTTTCCTAGTTTCTTCCTTGCTTGATGTATGGCCTAGATGATGATTAGGCTCTTAGGTAAAAATAAATCTTCTACCAAATTAATCAACTCAAAATTGAAAATAAATAACTCATAATCTCATCTAAAGCCTAAGTTAAAATCAAGATAAAAGAATTTGTAACCCCTTTACTGGATGTGTATTTTCTTTTCTAATATCATGCATAAAAAGTATATTGATTCACTCTTGATTGGGGGGCTTTCACCTTTGCCGAAAAACTTGGCTTGACCTATGAGAGCCATGATAGAAACACACCTCCTTATCTCATTGATTTTGGCCCATAATCTTATTTCTCATGCATTAGGCACAAAGAATCCTATGGCCTGATTCAAATGAATATACAAAAATAAAAATAAAACATGTGAAAATTTTGCATTAGATTTAAGTCATTTGAAGCATGTCCTTACATGATCTAGTCTCTTAGGGAGTGTGTTTAAGGACTTAGTCTCATTCTAAATAAATAATAACCTTGCCATCTTGCATAAACATAAGACTTGCCTACATGAATTTAAAATTGTAGAAGGAGTTAGTTAGTGGCCACCAGGTTGTAAGTGTAATTTTTATCTCTCTTGTGGAGGTAAACCAAATACCCATTTTTGCTTTAGATTTAGGTCATGCTTTTGGCCCTCGTCAAAGCTCACTAGATTTAGGTTCTGAGGTTACTTCTCCCCTTTGTGGGCTACAAGCATAAATCCTCAACTCTTAGGAAATTCAATGATCTTGTGTCATGAATCATAAGCCCTACATTTCTAACAAAAATTTAACTCAAACAAATTAATTCAGTCTCAAAAATGTAAAGCTCAACCATAGGATAGTTTAGGATGCTTATTAGGCTTCCTAATATCCTAAACATCCCCTACTTATTTCCATTTAGCTTCGATAAGAATTCTCTTCTCATGATCGATCCCACTTGACTTTCTAAAATAAAGCAATCGATTGATAGTCAAACATATTAAAATCTTTGAAGACAATGATCATTTACCTTAATCGAGAGTATTCCTAAAAAATCTCATTCCTTAAAATGTAATAAACTATGGGGACTTGCCCCTATAGGGAACTTAATGAACCCAGTTTAAAAAAAATCCTACTTTACTTTTCCATGTAAATTAGAGAAAGAATCTCTGGTACATATGTAGACCCATTATCCTTAGGAGTCCTTATTCAAGTGAATAGGTCCATTGTAGGGTGGTGGCTTCTATCTGTTGAGATAGTACACCTCCCCTCAATATAGTACCCGATCACCTTAATAAGAACATCTGTGAATCTATGTGATGTCCAAATACAAAGAGTATATTTCTATCTTTATTTTATCCATATAGATTGAAGATGGAAGTATACATCTTAGAAAATGAAAATTTTCACCACAACAAGTGCTGAAAATGGTTGGCATCTTCCTAATATGTTGGAAATGAAGCATCTTAGATATGCCAACCGCCCTTAAAATAATCTGAGTTGAGTTAGACTTTTAGGGGGTGGCATTTCTAATATCACCTTGATCTTCTCTAGATAGATTTCTATTCCACAGTGTCAGATAACATACTCAAGAAATTTCCTTGAAGCTACTCCGAATACACACTTCAGGAGATTCATTTTAAGGTTAAATTATCTTAACCATTAAAAAATTACTCTCAAGTCAAAGAGATGGTATTCCTTTTCCTTACTATTGACTACAATATCATCGACATAACATTCAACTTGATGATGAATGAGGTTATCGAAGATCTCAGTCATGGCCTGCTGGTATATAGCACCGGCATTTTTAAGGCCGAAAGGCATGACCCTATAGCAAAAGATTCCAGTTAGGGTTCAAAATGTAGTGTTTCTTTCATCTTCAGAGGCTATCTTTATTTAGTTATAACCAAATAAGCCATTTATGAAATAGAAGACTACATCATATAAGGTAATGTCCACCATCAATTTTGGGATTAGTAGTGAAAATTCATTATTTGGACATGCCTTATTTTGATCCCTAAAATTGATGCATATGTGAATTTGGCCATTCTTTTTTCTTAATTGGGATGACACTGGCCAACTAGGTAGGATATTTTTCTTCTCTGATAAAACTGGCATCGATCAATTTCTTGACTTCATAAATGACCTGTTGTTCAATGTCTAATCGCATGCATCTAGGAGCTTGCTTGACAGGGTTAGTACTGGGCTCTATTACTAGTTCGTGGACTACTACATCAAAAGATAAACTAAACATATCTTCATAACTCTATGTGAAGTAGTCCTTAAACTCAATCAATAGCTTAACTAAGTCATCAGTTTCAGTATCATTCAACAACGACCTAAAGTATGTAGAACGTGGATTATCTTCAGTTTCTAAGTTATTTTCTTTGAGCTCATCGATGGTTGATCTGATCTCCTCTTTAAACTCTAAAGGTGCATCCTTGACTTCAAAGTCATTTGGATCATCTAAAGTTTCTAAATGCATCTCCTCATATGAGTTAGCATGATTTGAAAAGAACCTATCATATTCTAAATGTCTGGTGATGACTAGGCAATGATTGTCATCATCGACTGGACCCACTGAACCGAATCATATTCCTAGTCTTGATTGAGGATGTTTGCTTTGGTTGCCCTATAACCTTTCAAAGTAGTTTGACCTGTGTTTAGACCAAGTATGCAGGATTAACCCCTTCTTTATTAAATTAAGAACACAAGGCAAATACCAATCAAAAGGCAATTGTATTAAATCTTTATATAAATCATCCTGAAGTTCTACATTAGCTTCTTGACTTGAAAATTATGCACTCAAAAAGAACCTCTGAGTTTTCCCATCTATGGATGACTTAGAGGCTTCCTTAACTACCAAACCCTCAACTTTTTGGAAAGAAAGTGGGGTTAGAGCTAAGGTTCCCAACTGACTCCTAACTGTTTCATATACAGACTTGGATACAGCCATGCTTGCTTTGGAGCCCGATCTTCATCACTATCATGCTTAAACGTCACCTCAAAAGGAATCTACTACTGAGAAGAGCTGGCTGGTATGCTAATCGCATAAGACTCATCCTCCGAACTAGATTCTAAGTCTATGTGGATAGCAGATGTACTCCTGGTGGTTGGGACATACCTCCTATTAGGTGGCTAATAGGGAGGCTTTCCACCTCGGTGGCTGCCTCTAAACTATCCTCTACCTCTACCTGGTGGAGGTCGGGTCATCCTACCCATATATTTGAATGGAGTAACGAACTGTGGGTGGAATTTAATGTTAGGCTTTATATCTTCCCATGTGTCCATATCTCACTCTCTTTTATTTTATTTTTCTTTCTCTTTTTCTTTTCTTTTTGTAATTCTTTTTCTTTTTCTTTTCTTTCTTTTTGTTCCTCTTGTGGATCTTGACTAGATTCACAAGAATGGACTTGTTGATTTTGGGGAAGGAAATAGGCTGCATCTTTATATATCCATACCTCATGAACTATGAAGGGTTTGAGATCTTCTTTAACATAGTACTCAATTCCACCTCTCATGAACTTCATGCATTAATGTAGAAAGAATGGAACTGTGTTATTCTGATGTATCCACGGTCTCCCAAGAAAAGTATTGAAATATATATCCAAGTCTATAATATGAAACTTTGCCTCAGTCTTCCAATTATCTATCTTTAATGGCAACATTGTGGATCCTAAGGCCCTCTAGCCTTGTTCATTGAATCCTCTCAACATCATCCTCTCCTTTTGGAGTTTAGGGATGTTGATCCTCAAGTAGGCAAGGGTTCTTAAACTCATAATGTTGACTGATGCACCTTAGTCAACCAGAACACTTGATAACTTGTACATGCCAATGTCCACTGTAATGTAAAGAGGGTGATTGTGCTTGGTCATTTCTAGAAGAAAGTATTCATCATTAAATGTAACTCCTAAGATGTCCTTTGAGCTGTGTGCCTCCTCTTCAGTAGGGATCAGCTGAGTTAAGCATATCTCTAGGTCAAGGAGAGCCTTGACTAGAGATTCTCTCATCTCTTTGGATAAGACAAGGGTGTCATATATGCTTAATTTAGCTGACAACTTTCTAAGATGTGCTTGGACATTATAATCAGCTCTGACTTGGTCCTCCACAAGCATATCCATGGATCGAGCATCCTATGAAGGGGCTATCTGCTCACTAGAACCAATGACTTGTTTACCTTTATCAAGAGGTACTACCCTAGGAGGTAAAACTTTGCCACTGCATAGGTTGACTTCAGTGACTTCTTGGAATGATAAACTTATGGAAAGTTCTACCTTCTCATTAAGCATGCCTACAGCTTCTCCTATGGGATCCTCAGAGTTAGTTGACTCCAAGTCAATCTCAAGAGGTGAACCCCATTGATTTAGAAAGAGAAAGTATGATTTTGAATAAGAAGAGAGTGGATCAGAATGACTAGAGTTATCATTATTATTTTTAGACTTGGAGAGTTTTCAAGAGGAATAAAATCTAAAATATTAGAAGTAGACAAGATGTAAGTGAAAGTTTTCTTCATTAATTTTTTTTTAGGTGGAGGTACATGATAAAAATCCAACAAAGTAAGCAGGGTAAGGGATTTAATGCCTTATTTGCTGATGCAATGCTCCTGCTGGAAGAAGAGGAGCTAGTGGAGGAAGAAGTAATAATTTCAACTGTGGATGGAATGCTAGACTCGGATGGTGGTTGCGCTACTAAACTATCCCGGGCAAGTAAGGTTGACTGCTGCTGCTAGGCTATCACCTTCTTCAAATTATCTTTAGCAACTTGCAAACCTTCATAGGTGTTGGAGGTTTGAGCTACCTCAGGCACCTTTAAAGAGAATTTCTTAATTTTAGAAACTACTTTTTTAAAAGTTCAGGATAAAGCAATATCCTAACCTTCTTTTGTCTTAAGAGGATCACAGGTATCCCCAAGAATTACCCTAATCAAATTAGAAGGTTATTCTAATAAGTATTTCTTGGGGATAACTACGACGCATGACTTATAGCTATGCTCAAGCCAGTCCTTAAAAGTAATACAATCCTCTAAGACATGACTAACCATGCGGGGGTAAGGGCAATAGTTAAAATCATTACTCTTGCCCACTTCCTTTGGCCTCTTGGGCTCTGGTAATTGAAAGTTAGGTTTCTTTAAGAGATTCTTAAATATTTTCTTAACTACCTCCCTCATGAATGAATATGACTTATTCAATCTATTAACAATAGTAGGTAGGTAGTAGCTACCTAACGGTGGATAGAAATACCGCTGCTGGGTAGGCTGTTGATGTGGTGGGAATGGTCGTTGTGACGGCTGATATGATGGTCGAGGTGGTAGCAGAGGATGTGTCAAAGGAGGCTGTTGAGCTTGGGGTCTCTCATACTAGACTCTGGCTGGCTTCTTCCCTCTATCCACTAACACAACTGTCCTTGGCTTCTTCTTAAACATTGTTTGTCTTCATCTTGTAGGTTAGCCGCCTTGTTAATTAGTTTCTCAAATGTCCAGATGGTAAAGCCCTTAAGCATGAAGGTGACCGAGCCATGAATATTATTGAGAAGAATCTCAATGGCATGTTATTCAGACAGCTATGGCTCATATTTCATGCTTAGTTTATGCCATCTGAGAATACAATCAACAAGGGACTCATTGGGAACTTGTGTCGCTACAACGAGGTCGCCTACAGTCACTCTTTGATGAGCTCCAGCAAACTTCTTGATGAATAGGTGCTCCAACTTAGCAAAAGTCTCTACTGAATTATTGGGCAATTCGACATACCAATCAAATGTACCCCTGCTAGGCTGTTGACAAAAAGTCTGAATAAAAGTGCATCACTGCAACCAACATTGCAACAACTAGCTCTAAAATATGCAATATGCTGATGTGGGTTTCCAATGCCATCAAAGATCTTGAAGGAATGTGGTACAAAGCCCTTGGGGTATTGAACTACATCAAATTCCTTGGGGTATGATCTACCCTTTGAAATAGATGAGCTCCCCCGGGCTTGCTCCATCGCTTCCCTCACCTGCTGCTCTACCATGTTTTTAATACCCTTTTCATGCATGGAGGTGCCATCTGTAATCTTCCTATGCAAGCTACCAGTGTCATCCTCTGCAAGAGTGCACCTAGGATGCTCTAAGGTATGTACCAACACTGGACGGTCGGCTACCATAGGAGAAGTCTATGAAACTGGGGTTGAGTTCTGCAATGCTGAAACCACTACCATCAACTCCTCAATTTTCTTCCCCATCTTATCATTGTGATCATCCCTTTATCTATGCTAGTGGAAGAGGTGCTGAGTTGAGTCAGAAGTGTCACCGTCCTCGAGCATAGTACTTTCCTGACTAAGCTAATCTCATTGTAAGAATCCCCGTGTATCAACCATATGGACTTCAGCTGTGTCATTCAATATGTCATCCTCATCAGGATCAAAGCCGACTCTATCCTCCTCCTAATCTGAGTGGTCGCTCCAAAGAATTCATCTTTTTCTCAACAAAGTAGTCTGTTAATATGTCATCTATCGATCGATTTTACTACGCTGGTGATGCATACTCGTTAGCCATTATATCGTCTTCTCGCCTATATGCAATGGACACTGCCTATTGTTAAGACTTCCTCACTAGGAGGATCAACTATCATAGGGACTATGTCTGTGTCCACTCCCCTTTCCCCCTCTGACTACGATGGTGGTGATGCTACGACGATGCTCTTAGGTCGCCACTCCTTCCTGACCACAGTTGAGGTAGAGGGTCGAGCAAGGTAGCTCGATCTCATCTCAACAGGTGGAATGGATGGAGAGGGATCCTTGGGTCGTAGCTAGATAACCAATGGAGATAGTCTCTCCCCGGATGGGAGCTTCTGAATCTTGGCGAGAGTGGTAGATGCTGTAAGCTGAACTGGTGATGGTGGACGGTGAGGGGAGCAGTGTGATGGCAACACCAACTGCCCCTCAACTAAAAATCTCCTTCTGCAGCGGACTGCACCGGTAAGAACAATATTATCTGAGTGATTGGCCCTAACAGAGCGACGATTAGGAAAATCCATTAGAGTGGAGGTTACCGAATGCGCATACCTCGCTCTCTCCGCCGCTGGGATACTGCCTCCACGCTCTCTCTATCTAACCCCTAACACTCCTAGGGATCATGGATCATAAGTCAAACAAGATACATGACTCTGAACATCTGTAAGCTTTACCGACCTAGTGTAGAATAGTCCTAAGTCTGGCATAGGGCCTCCTATGCTCCCTTACCAGTGTCTCATAATATGCTAGTGATAGAGAAGATGCAACGATCCTCCGGTAGTCTTCTTCTTCATCTGAGGCTGAGAGAGAGTGGAACCTACTACCACTCAAAAGTGGAGAGGTCTCACAGGGAGAACCCTGCTTAGTTATATGGGAAGCAGTGGGGTTGTAAACGAACCAAGCCGAGCCGAGCAGAGGTGTGTTTGAGTTCAAGCTCGTTTGTCATTATTGAGCTCGAGATCGGCTCTAGCTAGATACGAACTTTTAGGATGGTGTTCATGCTCGAGCTCATTTAAAAAAAAAAATCTTATTCAAGCTCGACTCGAGCTTGTTCACGAGCTCAGTTCAGATTTGGCTTATCAAGCCTATTAACAAGCAACTCATTTAATGAAATAAATGAGCCTTAATGGATCTTGTTCGCGAGCAGCGTGTTGAGAAATATAAATGATACTATTTATGAATAAGCTTTAATCGAGCCTTAATCGAACCTTAATCGAGCCATTATCGAGCTCCTTAACAAGCTTATTCGCGAGCTTTAAATGATACTGTTCATGAACATAAATGAACTGAACAACAACTTGTTCAACTTGTTCATTTAGCAATTGAGTATTTACAAAAGTATTCAAGCTTGTTCGATTAGTTAAATGAACGAACATTGAGCTCTAATCGAGCCGAGTCACGAGTAGCTTGTTGAACGCTCAGTTCATTTGCATCCCTAGGAAGTAGTGTCAAGCACTCTGGCTGCTCGCTCATCATCCCACTTAATCTTTTAATTTTTGTTGCGACGTTAGGTGCGAGTACGCAAAGCAGAGAGAGAGTTGGAACTTACCTCGAAGGTGGGGGAGACTATCTCAGAGGATAAGATAGCCTTCCCCTATTGGGTAACCAAATAGGAGGTAGAGCTCTCACTGGAGCTATGGCAAGGGCAACTGAACGGGCAGGTACTAAAATAACTGGTACTAACAATGACACTGAACGAGGCATGAGAACCACTGTAGCCTTCCTCTTCAACGAGGGAAACTCAGAATCAGATGCAGGATGTAAAGTTAAACCACATATAATATCTCAATCTAAATGATCTATACTCTATTTTATATAATGAGAAAACTAATCTTATAAATAATTTTTTCCTCAACCTTTACATACAATCTTTATAATTCAGAGACTCTCTTAACTCTTGTTACAACTCATGACAAAGGTCGTTGATGCACATCATCCACTTCTTTTTGTAGAGATTGTGGCATTTATACTCAAAATAAATCTAGCGAATACTCTCCCATTACATCTAGGAGAGGCAAGTCAGGATCTCAACCTATCAAATGTCAAATTTATGAAAACAATTTGCCTCTCAACTCTGAAATGTTATTACAAGACTAATCTCAATTATCAATTAGCTCTCTCTCCATGCACACACCCTCTTCATTGAAAAAATTCTCTACCAACTTATTAGTAGCTTGATAAAGGATGTGAACACCAATCAAATTCTTCTTCAAGATCTATTTTAAAGGACTTTATCATGCTTGCATTCCCAACTAGTGTATTTTTATCAACACTCTAGCATAGGCCGATTTCATCGCTGGGAAAAACTAACATCATTTTTATTATCATCTTCACCAATGATAGAAAATATCTCAAGTTTAAGGCTTGTCCCATATTATCTTTATACGAACAACATCCTCTCCCTCTTATAATTTGATATTGTCGTGCTAGTAGTGGATAATTTTTTTTAAACATCAATTCTATATCATATGTCATATATACACATGAATGACATTTAGTCATTATCTATCAACATTTTTCATAGGTATCTTTTGCAATTACCCAAGCAACACTTTCACAATATCTTCCCTTTACCATATCTTATTAAAAAATCATCTTCATGTGTATCATGCTTCAATATATAAAAGTATCTCATGCAGCATATCACAAGACAATTTCTTTATAATTTATTGATTTTATGAATATAAAAGACATTGCTCTATAAATTAAAGAAAAAAAACATTTTTTTGGAAAGAAAAAAAAAATCAAACTTTGACTGAAAAAAGTATTGCATCCTCTTAAATTAATTAATCACATACACATCAATCTGATTTGCATCTTCCCCGGCCTTCAACGAAACGTGCCCTTGTTGTTATCAAACTAAACACATGCAGCAACGGTCAAAATATCAAACCAAGACCAGCATCCTAGTTTTGTCAATATTTCTACAGATGCTTCTTCTCTTACATCCTACATATTAATCTTGCCACCACCTAAAAATCCAATCCCCGAACGAAAAAAATATCATCAATCGATCCTCCTCTTCGATTTCCCTTCCAAAGCTATCATGGCTTCCACCCTTAACCTCATCCCTCTCCTCCTCTTCCTCCTCCCCCTCTCCCAAGCCACCAACTTCCTCATCATCAACAACTGCTCCCAAACAATCTGGCCCGCCGGCATCCCCTACGGCGGCGGCGAACTCCCCTTCCCAAACTGGACCATCACCACCACACCACCAACTCCACCTCCGGCACCATCTGGGCTCGCACCAACTGCACCTTCGATGCATCCGGCACGGCCTGCCTCTCCGGCGACTGTGCTGGCGCTCTCAATTGCACCGTCCGGGGCTCCTCGCCGGCTACCGTCGTCGAATTCTCCTTATACCAATGGGGCGACAACGACTTCTACGACATCTCCCTCAACGACGGATTCAATCTGCCGGTTGATATCACCCCAACCGGACCCGGCAATTGCAGCGCCGTGAAGTGCACGGGAGACGTCAGCGGGGAGTGCCCGGCGGAGCTGAGAGCGAAGGGAGGATGCAAGAGCGCGTGCGATGTGTACAAGACTGATGAGTACTGTTGTAATAAGGTTGGAAGCTGTTCACCGACGAGGTATTCGAGGTTCTTCAAAAGGCTTTGTCCCAATGCTTACAGCTATCCTATGGATGATCCAACCAGCACGTACATTTGCAATTCTGGTGGGGATTATAGGGTAACCTTTTGCCCGTAAGGATATTTAATTATAGAAGCTATATGTTATGAAGTACATTAAATTTGCTTGTATTTAATTTATAAACGTGCTATGTTTATTTCTTAAGAATAAGAGGATGGGGGGCTGATGATACTGATTATTTTGTTGTTAGCTTTTCTATGTATAATGTATTTTACTGCAACTTGCAATAGAGAAATAAATGGTTTGATTTTAATTTTCTGTTTACACTGCATTTTTTTTATCTGAAAGGATATCGGTACGTGGTAATTTGGTCAAAGGGAAATTATATGCGCAGGCAATTGCAACAAAACATGGAATGGTTGATCAAAACTAGCTTTTGAAATATGGTATTTGTTCTTTAAAATCGATTTTGTTAACTCGTTAACTTTCTCTCTTAAAAAAAAAAGTTTCAGAGGGGCTATATCTTTAGTTTTAACTGCTAGAAAAAGAACTAAAGGTGATTTTAAAATTTGTGTGATTGTAATGTGCTATAAAGCTTTTTGATAGTGATTTTGAACTTGTTGGGAAGAATTTTCACGATACTTAAAATTGTAGCAATTTTAATCTACTGCCTTTTAGCAGCAGTTTAATCGCTGCTAAGGCTAGATCATGACTGGGAAGTTCAATAATTCGATATCGCTAATGCCTTCCTCCATAGCTATCTTCATGAGAAGATTTATATATATGAAACAATCTCTCGGCTTTTAAGAAACACAATAACTCCATCATGTGTGCCTCCTAACGAATGCCATGTATGAGCTAAAATAAGCCCCATGCTAATGTTTTGTCACTCTTTCCTGATAATCTACAATAATATGGCTTCCAATCTAGGAGATCCAACCCCTCTCTTCTCTTCTGTGATCAAAACCACGCAAGCATCTATTTTCTCATATATCGTCATCACTAGCAATTGCCCTTGATATGACCTTGAAAATTCTACTAGTCGAAACACGAATCTTGATGTTAAAAGCAAGTTGATCCGAAGTTGAAACTGGTCGAGATCAAGCACTTAAAATATCATTAGAAATTTTGGGATATCAGTTAAATCCCTAAATAGCTCTCAAACATGGAGTGTTTATAGTCAAATCGGCGCCTCGTGAGGATCTAACAAGCCCAAGATCTCGTAATTCTGACTTCATTTGAGCATTCAAATACACAAAATACATCATATGATCAAAGGAATCATTTTGAGCCGTCCGATGGAGAGGAGTGGTTCGGATTTTACATGTATTTACAGAGATGTCACTACTCCAATCTATAAATAGCCTCTCATTCTTCATATGAGGGTGGCGAAGCAAGAGGGAGGAGAGAGCTCTAAAGCTTGGAAATCCTCCAAGCACAATCGTGCCGCCATTCGACTGTTGTCAACCACCGCCGCCATCTGCCGCCGCCACATCCGCTTGCCGTGTCTCTCGCCGGTCTATCATGATGACCTTCATCGTCCATTGTTCCCGATGTTCATCATTATCTACCACTAGCAATCGCATAACCTCAACGTGACTATATGATGTTGATCTCGATTCTCATCGCTCTTCATGTACAATTTTGTAATCCTGTTATCGGAAAAACTTGCACTCCAAAACAAATATATAATGGAAGCTTTTTACTGGGCTAGCCCCGTGATTTTTTCCCTCTTTTCAAGGTTTTTCACGTAAAAATTCTAGAGTTTTCTTATCCACTCTTAAATATACCAAGATTTCACAACAAGGCTAAGGTAAACTTTCACTCTGCAATCGGTTTTCTAGCACGCATTTTGCCTCTGAGAAACCGATTCCCATTATTTCATCTTGTATGACGATCAAGTTTCCCAACAAGATCAAAACCACCATCCAGGTGGAGCATTTCAAGCTTTTAAGGAGCACAAGCGAAGAATAAAGATTCATCAAACTTCATTCCTTCAGATTTTGTCAAAAACTGAGGACAACTCTTAATCTCAAAAGACTATCCAAATCGATATTCTGGATATCTAATTGATTATCAGTTCAAGAAGCAACTTAGTAATGCCAATGAGAAAGACAAAGGTCAAGAAGCAACTTTGGCTACAAGCTCAAACAAATATTTTGATTTGACCCATTCCACATAGGTTAATGTCATCGAAATAAGACTCGACAAACAACCCTGATTGGTCAAAACTCGACTCCACACACAGATTAATGTCATCGAGCAAAGACTCTCACAAATAATCTCGGATAGGTCAAAACTTCGCACCTACTCCATGCAGGTTAACGTCATCAAGCAAAGACTCTGACAAATAACCTCGGATAGGTCAAAAATCCTCAGCGGATTCAATTTGACTTCTTCCATACAGGTTAACGTCATCAAGCAAAGACCCTGACAAATAACCTGGATAGATAAAAAATCCTCAACTAATTCTTCCACACAAAGTTAACGCCATCTGCAACACTCGACAAACAACCCTGATGTGGGTCAAAAAATTTAGTGGATTCAAGTCAACCTTTCCACAAGCAATTATCGTAACACTCTCACAAACAAGATGATAAAAAATCACGGATCTAATTCCAACTCTTTCCATACAGCATCGCTAATGAAATATACTGCAAGCAACCTCGATAAGTCAAATTCCCGATTCATCTAACTCTTCCATATTAAAGCATCATTGAAGTCACACTTCGATAAACAACTCGGATATCAAAATCATCACTTTTAATTCAATCATTTCCAGTTATTACCACTAAAGTCAACCATTTGGCCAACTGACTACCTCGAAAAGTCAATCATCACATACGTATTTCAACTGATTACTGCCGCCGGCTACCAACTGGCTCGGACCATTACCGTCGGTCACCGTCATCATGCCGCCGACCATTCGCCATCTCCGCCGATCATCACCATCGCCGGTCAGCGCACTTCCGCCGTGGTCCGCTGCATATGCATTCGACCATCTCCGCCATCATCGCGCCATTGCCGGTCACGGTCGCGAATCGCGTCGGTCATCTCCGTCGGTCACCACCATTATCGCCGATCATCCCGTCGTCTAATTCCGTCCTGCCGGCCACTGTCGTCGTTCTGCTGACCACCCCATTATTCGAACCATGTTGCCATCTCATTCACCACCCGGCCACCTCCGCAGGTCACCACCATCGTCACTGGTCATCCCCGTATTCTGACCCGTCAGCCGTCGCCGATTCTTGTGCGACCACCCCGTTAGTCGCCAACCATCGTCGGCCATCTCCGCCAGTCACCACCCGGCCACCTCCGTCGGTCACCACCATCGTCGCCGTCATCTCGCCTTCACGGCGCCCTCATCGTCCGCTGTCGCCGGTTATGTTCGACACCCACCCCCACCCGTTGGTGAACCATCGGCCTGCGCTCCGAACCGGTCGGTCCGACGAGGTCGGTTGACACCTTTTTCGGAGCCTTTTTATGAACTGGTCTTGATCATCTCCAACCCGTCGGTCAAAGGTTAGTTGACACCTCTTTCGAGAGAAAATTGGAGTCTTATCGTATGAACTACGGGTCTTGATCACCTCCGAACGACCTCTTCTTAAGAAGAAGAGGGACACTCCAGCATATGAGGGGTGTGCCTTCTTCCTTGGCCCTAGGGAAATTTTTATAGACCTCTATAGTGGAAAAAAGGTCAAAAATCGCTCAAAACGGGCAAAAACGGGCCAAAATGGGTGAAAACGGACGTTTTAAGCCCACAAACATCTTGGCGCACCAGCCATGGTGCCAGCGACTTCGCTCGCTCCATTTCGAACCAGCGTTGCCCGTGGCCGCCAGCCAGCGCCGAACTCGGCCGCATGAACAAGACCGCGACTGCGCGTCGACCCATTCACCGTTCAGCGCAACCCCGAACCCGACCGCGCATTTTGTGACCAGACTGCGCCGATTCTCGCGACCGCCCGAGACCAGCTCCGCTACCGGACTTCGTTGACACCCGGACTGCGCCGGTCTCGCGACCATGACTCGAGACCAGCTCAGCTCATTCGTCCAGATCCGTAGCGACCCGTCGCGGCCGATGTCTGCTCGCCTCTGACCGTTCCGACCCACCAACCCGTTCTACGACGGATTCTTTGTCACAAAATCGTAGGCCAAGAACTCTTTTCCGCGGTCCAGTCCCTTTCCACATCCATCCCATTCGACCATGAGCCAGGCTCAAGCACCATAAGTGCCTGGATAGGTCCATAACCACGAAATCTCACACCAGCTTACACATGCGATCGCATCCTTAGTGATTATAATCCTGTGCTCCTATGAAAATATGTTCTCTCAAAATGAATGGTTAATGGACCGCAAATTTCATCGAAGAATTTGTCATTTTCAAGTATTCAGCATATATATTTTTGGATGATTGAGATAATATTATCCAAAAATAGAGGGGCGACTGATATGACCCTAAAAATTGTACTAGTCGAAGCACGAATCTTGATGTTAAAAGCAAGCTTATCCGAAGTTGAAACTGGTCGAGATCAAGCACTTAAAATATCATTGGAAATTTTGTGATATCAGTTAAATCCCTAAATTACTCTCAAACATGGAGTGTTTATAGTCAAATCGAGCGTCTTGACGAGCCAGATCTAACAAGCCCAAGATCTTAGAATTCTGACTTCATTTGAGCATTCAAATACACAAAATACATCATATAATCAAAGGAATCATTTTGAGCCGTCTGATGGAGAGGAGTGGTTCGAATTTTGCATGTATTTACAGAGACGCCACTACTCCAATCTATAAATAGCCTCTCATTCTTCATATGAGGGAGGCAAAGCAAGAGGGAGGAGAGAGCTCTAAAGCTTGGAAATCCTCCAAGCACAATCGTGCCTCCACTGACGTCGTCAACCAACGTCGCCGCCGGCCACCGCCGTCGGTCACCGATCCTTCGTCATCAATCTCGTGGGTCTCCATCATGATGACCTTCATTGTTCATCATTGTTCCCTGCTGTTCACCATTATCTGCTACCACTAGCAATTGTTACAACCTGAACGTGACTATATGATTGTTGTTGTCTGATCCTGGGATTCTCCTTGTCAACCCTTCTCATGTACAATTTTGTAATCTTGTTATCAGGAAAACTTGTACTCCAAAATAAATATATAGTGAAAGCTTTTTACTGGGCTAGACTCCGTAGTTTTTTCCCTCTTTTCAAGGTTTTTCACATAAAAATTCTGGAGTTTTTTTGTTCACTCTTTAAATATATGTGTGTGTGTTGGATTTCACAACGAGGCTAAGGAGTAAACTTTCACTCTACCGCAACTAGTTTTCTAGCATGCAACAGCCCTCAAGTTATTTCAATCTTAATCTCGACCACCTCTCTGGAATTATTTCTCAGCTGAGAGAAATTAATAGACCACCAAGCTTCTACATAAATCAAGTACAGCTTTTTGTAAAACATCTTCTCAATCCCTCTCCTACATAGCTTATCTTCACCCAAAGCTCTACCAATCCATTTGATAATCTCACCATCTACAGACACCTAATTGGTTTGTTATAATATCTTACCAGCACTCACCCTGATCTCTCATTTATTATAAATCAACTATGTCAACACATGCATAGCCTCTCTTATTTTCAAATTATCAAATGACTATTTAGTTTCTTCAAGGCACAATTCAACATTGATCTACCCATCCAAAAGGATGCTTTTGCACTACAATTTTAAATTGGGATTGGGGGAAGTTGGATTTGAAATTTTCCATGCATGATATCGGATCTTAATCTTAGTGTTGACCTCCACATATGTGTCATAAATCAAAATAAGCCTGCAAGTCTAATTCGAAGGACTTCAGAAGTGACAGTGCGCAAATCGGGGTTCAAAATGCACTGGATATCACCGAAAATGGTCGAAACAACCTTCGATCGATGAATGGACTTCTCCGTTGCTTTCAGAATGTCGAAATCAATTAGAATATAGATATTGCATACTTTGAAAAAAAGGGGGGGAATAATTATATATTGCATTGTATGTATTCTTTTAGGTCCAAAGATCTCGTTGTGTGCAGAGGCGAGAGATGAAAACTCAGTACGATGAAGACACCACTCATTGCTCGAGGCGTCTGCAGTAGCCAAAATACTCCGTCGCCACATGAGGATGGCCGGGAGGCGACCAAAATTTTGTCAAAATTCTAGACTTAGAAAAAGATGGGGGAATGAATATATATTACATTTATCTTTTTTCAAGTTTGAAGACCTCGTTGTGCTCAAGAGGGCGCGACCAGATGAAAACTCAATTGCGGTGTCGCAAGACACCACTCACAAGCTCAAGAGAGGCGTCTGAGAGTAGCCAATACCAGATCAGACCCTACTGCGGGATGACGGGAGGCTTGCTAAAATTTTGTCAAAACTTTTGACTTAGAAAAAATGGGAGGATAAAATGAGCTGACTTAGGAGCGCTAAGTAGGAAAACCTATAGCTAATTTTATAGCGTCAAATGAAAAAAGTGGGGAGCCTTTAAAGCAAATTTTGGGAAGAATAGAATATTTATTTAAAATCTAAGTGAAATTTGAGGGAGACTAATATTAAACTTACAAACTCTAATAGCTATTTTCTATGACTTAAATAGAAGTAATGAGTGAGTTCTCTTTTTTGTAAATCTCTCAAAATTAAACAAGCCTTAATTGAAATTGAGGGGGGACTAATGCTAAACTCATAACAAACTTGTAATAAACTCAAAATCTAAGGATAAATCCAAATTGAGTTCAATAACTCTTGTACGAGTGTAGAGATAATTACTATGCTAGTTGATAAGCATGAGTAGGGCTAAATCAAGAAACACTGAAATCGACATAACTTATTAAAATTGATGTAAATTGAGCATAATCAAGCTCAGAAAATTATAAAAACTCAACAAGTAAACTAAGTGCTAGTAGTGTGTTAAATTACAATCTAAATCAAAATGCCTTCTTCGCCACCGGATCTGTAACTCTTTATGCAAGCAGACAGAAGGCTATACTAAATCAAAATTTATAAAAATCATGGAGACTTCCTTCAATCAAAAATTAAAGAATTTTATTCTAATTATGATCTTTAAAATCAACAAAATTACTAATTATGTGAAATTAGCTAAGCTATAAATTCTTGCATGTGCTCGGACATAGGGATTGTAAGTGCAAATTTTGATGTCTGAAAAGGCTGCGCAGGTTAAATTGGAATGAAATGAAAATATAAAATCAATCTCATAACTCATAAAGGAAAACTACATAAAGTCTTAAATACACTCGCATGTGCCCCGACACTATGCTGAATGTTTAAATTCAAGTATCTGAGGATGTTGCGCGGGTTGCTTCCCGGTTTAGTCTTATGACTGGGTCCGGGTTAACAAAATCTAAAAATCTATAATAAGAGTTTCAAATCAATGAAATATCTGAGAAATTGATTCTATCAGGTAACAATAGATCTAATCCTCTGTTAGTAGCTAAACAAAGTCGACATGATCTAAAACTCTTAAACATATTTTAATTAACCAATTTTCAAATATCACTCTAAAATTGCTCAAATGAAATTATATCATTAAAAACTTAAATCAAATCCAATCTATCCACCTTTCACAACAGTTTATCGGGGGTGACAAATTAAGAAAATTATAGCTCTCATAGGAGCCAATGTCAAATAAAATGTTCTACTATGTTCACTCTTAATCAATCTCTTATCGATGGGGCGTGGATCGTGTCCTCATTCGTGGCAGCGATGAGCTCCAGATGAAGCTTATATGATCCGATGGTGGTTTGGCGGTCATTATATATATGATCACGAGTGTATGCTCGATGGCTCGCCTTTGAGTTGTGAATCATAGGGTATACTTGATAGGACACATCTCTCTATCATTAAGGTAAACTTAAGCACAAACGCCTGATCTACAAGAATTTCTTGGATGGCGTAATCCATGTATTCGATGAAGATCCTTATCGTTGGGTCAACTACCTCCTCCTTATAAGTAGAGGCAGTACGGGATAATGAACCATGAGATCTAGATCGGGCGCGTCATCATTCCCCCAACCATCCGGTTTAAGCTATAATGATAAATTTCATAATCTAAATTCTGAAACTCTATATGCTGCTACTATACACTATGCATTTAATGATTTAACAACTAGCCTTAATCGAAAGTTCTCTCTCACTAACTGGGAGGGGTAATTAACTATAGGGGCTTGCACCTATAAGAAACCTGGAACCAGATCTAAAGTCCTGATGAGGACGAAATCTCTGGTAGTGTCCTATCTATTCCATCTTACAAAAAATACCACACATTTTAAAACACTCTTTTCATCAAGAGTGGGTGTGGCAATTTTGACTTAGTGAGATGGAAAGAAAGAGGAGGGTGTGAAAAATATTTGGGCTATCAGAATAGAGAGAGAGAGAGAGAGAGAGAGAGAGAGAGAGAGACTTAGAGAGAATTTGAAAAACTTTTTTAATCTCTCAAAAGAAAAGTAGAAAGTGTGTGCTCAAGATGGCTTAAAATTCCTCCAGTCTATTCTTGTAGAAAAGTACAGTCGAAAAATCTCAAAATATGCATTCCAACTCCTTATTTTTAGGAAAAGGAATGCAATTGAGAAGGATACAACATAAATTAAGAAATAATAAATATATCAGATATATACATGCATATTATCATAATACTGACACAGTATATTATTACAATAAGGCGGTGAAAGCAGCCATTTGTTGACATGGCCTTCCTAGTCTACTGTAGGGGACTACTCGTTGAGTCTAGAGTAAAGAGCAAGTGAGTTGGGCAAGTCCATTTTTAAGCAAAACTAGTTTATGACAGTGCGAACAGTGCTTAGGCATTACTTTCGCAGCATCACGGGGCTACAAAATAGCAGATTTTCTAGCAATTTTTTTTTTTGATTTTAAAAGCTTGTTTTCTTTATTGTCTGGAATGTGTGAGTGTGTGTTCTACAGTGAGTGAAATATAGAGATTGTTAGAAAGATTTGAGTGAAGAGAAATTTATATAATTCTTCTCAATTTTTTTCACAATAGATTTACCGGTGTGATATCGTTCGTAGTTTTTCTCTATTTTTGAGTTTTTCATATAAATTATAGTGCTTTTCTTGCAATTTTTTTATTTTATTTTGATTGTTTCGTTCTGAATTTGTTCTTATTTTCTCAAGTATTCTCCCAACATATATAACCTCAAATGAAAGCATCGTTACTCACATGATCAAGTCCTAGACATTCACCAATTATCTTCCAACAAATTGATTTCAAATGCTACTGGATAAGTCAACAATCCTGCATCAAATCATCCACTTGGTAGGAGATAATAGTGGAATCACATGATCATACAGTTTGAACAGCCACTACTGCAGCAGTGTGCTTCCGCAGCTTTTCAATCATCAGAAAGATCCTCACCATTTCTGCATAGCACCCAACTGCAATTAGGGCGATTAAAAAAGCTCATTGTTCGTAAACAACTCGTATTCGGCTCGTTAAGTAGCTTGTGTTCGGCTCGTTCGTTAACTAAACGAGCCGAATATGAACAAATATTTCAAGCTCGATTTATAAACGAGCCAAACATAAACAATCATTTGTTCGATCGACTCGATTTAGCTTGAAATAAACAAATATATTATATTATTATTTGTTATATTTATTATCTATTATTATTATTATTTATTATTATTTATTATTATTTGGTTACAATTTTTGTTTTTGAGAAGATTGGCCTAGGTTCTAATCCTCCTTCTTACTGATTTTTCGGATTATTGTATTTCGAGATATTTCGAACACGAGCCGAACACAAACAGTGAAATTTCGAGCCATTTCGAACACAACACGAACAAAGTAATTTTCAAATGAGTAGAACACAAATAAAAATTTAGCTCGTTTACACTCCTATCTGCAATAGTGTAAAAAATAGTAACTGTTCTCACTTCTCACATAAAAAACGAAAAAAATTTGGCTTGGAGCTCTCTCTTCTCCTTCATTCCCTATTTTCCTATCCTCTACTTTACTTGAACTATGTTTGAATAGGCTAGCCCTGGAGCAGCTATCCTCTACTTTACTTCTTGAACTATCTTTACTTCTTGAACTATCTTTGAATAGGCTAGCCCTGGAGCAGCTATCCTCTACTTTACTTCTTGAACTATCTTTGAATAGGCTAGCCCTGGAGCAGAAAACTGTCCTAAAAGAAACAATAATATAAATCATAATATTGTATAGAATCATCCCAACATGTAAAGGAATAATCCCCATCAAGACAATAACCTAATCCATATTAATGCGAAGTATTATCTCATGAAAATAAAATATCAAAATGGCATCGGATCAATGGCGTAGAGACCTGCAAGTGCAAGAGAAGATAACCATATATGAAACCCGAGGGGAACTCTCTCCTTTCCTTTGAACAAATCAAGTTTGTAGAATCCTAAAATTGTCGAGCTACTACCGGTTTACAGGATAAATTTTTCTCTTATTAACCAGAAGGAAAACAAAGGTATAAACACGAATAGTAAGCAAATAATAACAAAATCACAGAGCAAATAGAAGTACAGATGGGAATATATAGAAAAGGCAAAAGCGAGGTTCTTGCTTTATCAATCGAGCAGTATCCTCATTAGGTTATAACCTATATATTTTAGGAATGAAATCTCAGCAGGGTTGTAGTTATAATAAATTTTTTTATGTTCAATATAAATTTAACATTTGTAATTAATTGTACATCATTTTATTTTTATGTTACCTCACAAATTTATTGGCCTTATAACTTATTATTGAAAATATGAGAAAATTTTGTATGCATAACATAAAAGAAATTTGATTTCATATACCTCATAATGGAAAATTAATCTCTTATATTTTTTTTCTTAGAGAAATACGGTTAATAATTTATTTCTTATGAAATTATCTCTCCTATATTTCTATTATTATTTATTAAAGTCCTTTGTGAAAAAAAAAGAATTAGCTCATTGATAAGGCATCACAAATGGACGATATAATATTTAATTTCTATTTTGTTAAATATCTGTATATAATTGAATATTCAGATGCAAAATTGGATCTGAACACACATAATATTCTCTCTCATATGTGACCAAGAGTTCTCAAGATATATATATATATATATATAGGGTAGGGTAATAAAGTAGTTGAAATTATGTAGCGTTTATTAGAATAAAACCTTCCCAAACAATGTAAAATCATTTTGGAGAGGGTGCCGTCTTAGTTATAACTAAGTCGGCTTCTTTTGACTTTTCTTTCCCAAAGTTATTGAAGTCAGCTGTATAGATTCATGTAATCATCAATCGTATGAAAACAAATTTGATGGAGATAAATAGAGCGACAAGTCAAATTAAATGAGAAATTATGATTTCTAGAAGCTATCATAAAGTTACTGTTGAACCTCTTTTTACATGAAATTGTTTTATTACTAAAAATAAATTTATGATAAAAACATAGCTTGTACCAAGTTTTTTTTTGGGTGATTAAATAAGTGTTGATATATTGATATAATTTATAATTTTTTAATTAATGTTGATAAATATCAATTTCAATGAGAGATTATTATTTTGGAATTTGAACATAATTTTACGTTCGAATTCTAATAATATAGCACCATATCATACTTAGCCAATATATATATATATATATATCATGTATTGATTGTGAAGTGTTATATATTGATATAATATTAAGTATATAGTAATATATAATAATACAAAATATTTTATAGTCAATACACAATAATTGTGTGCTGACAGAGCATTACATGACGTTATGTTAATGATCTAAATGTAGATGATGCATCTAATAAATTTTTTTTCAATGCAAATAATAAGTTCGTTAACAATCGAAAATATATGTACATTAATCAGTTAAAAATTAATATGACTATTAACTTTGTAAATAAATATATATTTTTAAATATTATGTCTATAAATGTCCTTTTACATGGTGAGATCTGAAAGCGTCATTTATTTATTTATAACTTCTGAAGAGCACCTTATTAAAAGCCCAACAATTCTAAAATGATTTTATATTTTTTTATATGATATTTTATCTTAAAATATTACTGCTGACCAAAGCCTAATTAATAGCAGCACATACACATGGATAGAAAGGTCATATCCATGACATTAACCCAAGCAACCAAACTTTGAATTTTACATAGATACTCCCTTTCTCATTCTATAAGTCTTCCCATCCTCCCTCTCTCATATCCTACTATAAGTCTTCCCATCCCCATCTTTTCGAGCCGCAAATTACGCACCATGGCTTCCACCTCCCTTCTCCTCCCTCTCCTCCTCCTCTTCCTCCTGCCCCTCTCTCAAGCCACCACCTTCCTCATCATCAACAACTGCTCCCAAACAATCTGGCCAGCCGCCACCCCCTTCGGCGGCGGCATCGAACTCCCCCCTTCGCAAAACTGGGCCATCGCCACCAGCAACACCAACTCCACCTTCGGCAACATCTGGGCTCGCACCAATTGCACCTTCGATGCCTCCGGCAACGGCACCTGCCTCTCCGGCGACTGCGCCGGCACTCTCAACTGCACTGCCCGCGCCTCCTCGCCGGCCACCGTCGTCGAATACTCCTTGTACCAATGGGGCAACAACGACTTCTACGACATCACGCTCGTGAACGGCTTCAATCTGCCCGTTGCCATAACCCCGACTGGACCCGGAAACTGCAGCGCGGTGAAGTGCGCGGAGAACGTGAACGAGGAGTGCCCGGCGGAGCTGAGAGCGTCGGGAGGATGCCGGAGTGCGTGCGACGTGTACAAGACTGATGAGTACTGCTGCAATAAGGTGGAGGCTGCTCGCCGACGAAGTACTCGAGGTTCTTCAAGCGGCTATGCCCTAACGCCTGCAGCTATCCGGAGGATGATCCGACCAGCACGTTCACTTGCACTTCGGGCGGGGATTATAGAGTCACCTTTTGCCCGTAAGAACTCCTGATTTATATCAACAATTTCTGACGATAAGAGGAAGGGGATGGTTGTGATATTTTGATGTATTCTTATGTGATTGTAATGTGTTTTAACTGATAATTTGTATTGAAGAATAAAAGGGTGTGATTTATTAGTTAATTTGAATTGTTTTTTTTTCTTAATTTGAAAAGGGAATATGAGTTAATAAAATGGGATGTTTTTCTTATACGTGTGAATGTAGGAAGAGCTCGAGTAAATGATCCGTCACATTTTTTTGGGATATTTACTTACCTAGCACACACTTTTTATGTATTTACATATTGACCACATAAAGTTTAATATTTATATAAATATCATCTAAAATTTTAATATTATATTAATAATTACTTTTTTAAAAGTAAAAAACACATTTAATACATAGGAAAATTGCTAAGTTTATGAATATTAAATTTTAGATATTAGATATTTAAATATGTGAAAATTATGTGCTATATAGATTAATCTTTGTTTATATATATATATATATATATATATATATATATATATATGTAAAACTTGAAGATGATAGTACCAATTTATTATTTAAAAAATATTTTCAAATAACAACCATGATTTAGAAAAATATTTAAAAATATATTTTCTTTTCAAAATATTTTGGGATTCATTTTAAGATATTTGGATTTATTTTAAATGAATTTAATATAAATATAATTAATTTATGACTAATTTCAAAATGGACCAAGAACATTAAAGCTCATCTTGATAAAAAAAATTTAATCAAAACATCTTGACCAAATTTTTATTAATTTATTATACTTTTAATAGAGAATTTTGACAATATCTTTATTTTATATCTGATCTATAATTACTTAAAATTTAAATAATTGTGAGAACATATTTATTTTACTTGTACTTGTCTTACTATATCACACCAACCACATATTTAAGTTAATTATATACCTAATATTTAAATTTTATTTATTAATAAAACTAATACTCTAATATATCTATTTTTCACATTAACACCCTCATACAATTATAAATTTATTTCTTCTCTTATACGCAATACTGGCTCGGTTGTCAAAACGAAATTGGGCACCAGGTGGAAGGACGCGTTGCATATTGAGAGATTGTACACATTGGAATAATTTTAACTCTTTAAGTAATTTATAGTTTGTTTAAAATCAATTCTATTTTGTATTGTTTTTTATTATTTTTTAAAAATTAATTTATTTAGTATTTTTTATTTTAAAAATACTTAAAATAATTTTGAGTTTTTTTAATATTTTTAATAAATAACTATTATTATCAAATATATATTTTAAATTAAATATAAATAAAGTACATAAATGATCTCAAATGATCTTTTAGAGTTCATTTGTAATAGAAAATTTTTATCAAAGATTTAATTTTTTTTAAAAATTGTATATTATTTATTGAGTTTTACATTTATGAACAATTCAACAAGCTAACAAACTCTAATAAATTTAGAATGAGTTTGGGTGCAGCACGGTGCTGCACTTCGCCGTAATTTTGTTTGATGTATTATAATTTATTTGTATTTCAAAAAATTTATATAGAAAAAATTATATTTTTCAAATTTATCTTACTCTTTTTGGTGACGGTCAGAATATGTTAGAAAAAAAAAATTTTGTTGGCTCCACTAACTGTCTTAAATAAACTAAATATATAAATTATATATATATAGTTTTTTGACCTTAGAAAATTTTTTCTTTTTTTTTCTGTCATATTTGGCAATGTGAACGTAATGTCGTTTCGTCTAGAGCAAAAAGTAAGCGTTGGAAAGAAGCTGCTTTAACGCTTACTTGAACAAATGAGATCAATCAAACCGACTTTATTAGCTGATCGGTCAAAGCCTTTTTTTTCTCGGTCTCAATAAGCGGGCGGATTGACGCGGCCTCTTTAAAGCAATTGACAAAACGCGTTTTGTTAGCGGATTTAAATTTGAGTACGATTTAAGATAAAGCATTTCATGATTTCAAGCAAAGTAATACTAATCAACACTTTAAAACAAAATTTAATGTGGTGAAAATTTATGCTAAATTTATATAACAGCTTTTTTATTAACTATTGATAGCTTCAGTTTAAATTATGATGACTGTTAAATTAAAATTATTATGTACAAAAAATCTAAAGAGATAATAAAATTTTTACATTAAAGTTCAAAAATGAAAAAAAAATGAAAAAAAGCATGACAATTGAAATAATCTATTGTGAAATTAAGATTATAGAAGTTTTATTTTTCTCTCAATAAAAAAATGAAATTACAAAATATAAATTATTATTTGGATCTGGTATGATTATGATAAAGAATATTTAAGATATTATGAAGGACAATTATTGAGATGAGATAATATTATCTAAATGATTGCTATTAAGAAGGATGTGACAGTAAAGTGATGATGGTTAAGTTAACATTAGGTTTTGAGGCGAATGAATCAATTCTTAAGATTGATTCTCCTTCGAAATGACGCATTACTTTACGGTGAAAAAAAATGGTCTGCACTGTGGTTGCGAGTGTGGGATTAGTCGTCTCAAGCCACACACCACATAAGAAGGAGATCGTGACACCTCGTCATAAAAAATAAAAA
Organism: Cymbidium sinense; assembly: GCA_021442155.1. Classification (NCBI taxonomy): domain Eukaryota; kingdom Viridiplantae; phylum Streptophyta; class Magnoliopsida; order Asparagales; family Orchidaceae; genus Cymbidium; species Cymbidium sinense. The sequence goes on along the minus strand of CM038216.1, from coordinate 15,587,411 downwards.
ATAAAAAATAAAAAAAAAGTTAACATGATTGATCGAATATGATTGGACAATTTTGGTCTAAGATTAGTGATCAAGCTCGATCAGGCTATGATGATTGAGTTGTGTTGATTCCAGTTATTTGGACTCAAATTAAAACATTTTTTTTATATCGTTAGGCTAGCCTATTAAAATATTTCTTCTAACTGTAATTTTATTGAAACCAAAATTTAAATGATCACGAATTAATTCGAAAAATTTTAAATGCAAATATTACACTTATATTTTTGTTTGCTAGATGAACTTTTTTTAGAGTTTTAAAAATATAATTTTTTTTTTGAAAAACAAAGAAAAGATTTTTTTCCTATTTTCTTCATAATCCTATATATATATATTCAATTACTGATACAAAGTTGGGATATTGAGGGCACGTAACCTCATTACCACACGTTTTAAAACAAACTAAACAAAATGTTCTCACGCACTCTCCTTCTCTCACGTAAACCCGAGGGGTGTCAATTCGGGTTGATGGGTCGGGTTCAAGTCTGACCCAAAATTAACCCGACCCAAAAATAGATCCAACTCGACTGCTTATTAAACGTCAAAACTTCAATAATCCGACTGATTAACTCGACAACCACATACCCAAAATGATCTATTTATATATATTTTTTAAGTCAAAATCTAATTTTTGTGTAAAAATCGAATCAATTTCGAGTCACGGCCAATTTCGAATCTGAAGCCATTGGCCAAAATCAGTCGATTTTGGGTTTGAGGTCAACTCCCGACCTAAAAAAAAATTGAAATGAATTTTTCAACTCACCCGAAAATTTTTCGGGTCAACCCGAACCTGAGTTTTTTGAGTCAGGTTCGTATCGAGTTGTCGTATCGGGTTAATTTTTGACACCCCTAATAAACACAGATCTTTTTAAGAAAATATTACAGGCAGAGTTCTATGCAGGAAGACTCTAATAAAATGGGGATAGATGAATCCGTCTTTTTCTCCATCTTTTTTAATAATAAATTTTTATATTATTTTTAATATAAATTTAAAAAATTAAGCTACGTAGCTTAATATAATTGAAATATTAATAAAAAATTACATCATGATTTCGACATGTAATATTTTCTCCATCTTTTTAGACATGGGAAACATCACGAACGTACCTCTCGTCTTTCCTCTCACCCTCCTCCGCTGTAGTTCGCGAAAAATTATTACGTGCGGAGTCCGGATGCGTCCGGACTCCAATCAAAATTTTTTTTTTTAAGTAAAAAAAAAAAACAGAGCATTCTGATTAGAGTCCGCACGGTGCGGACTCCGTAGTTCGCACGTTTCTGCTTGACTAAATCTCGGAAATTCACCTACCATCAGAATTTAGGGGCTATTTGATTACCTATATTTGGAATACACTATATTTTAAATATAAATTTTTAAATATTTCAAGTATTTAGTTACAAGTAAAGTAAAATTTCAGCATATTTTAAATACACCAGAAAGACTAGTTTGTGTGTATTTGAAATTCGCCAGATTTAGTCGAATTCCAAATACACAGGCCAATATAAAGTTATGCCGCCAGCCGCCGTGCAATACCGGGTTAACCATGTGACCCCCCTCCTGCCGCTACGGCCATCGTAGGTCGGTTCAGTTCTTTATTATATTTTATCAACCAAACAAAAAAAAGTAAAATCATGAATTTATAAAGCTCTCAACCAAATAACTATAAATTAATTCTTTTATATTGTATTTTTTTTACACTGCATTCTTTTTAAATTATATTTCAATTAAATCTGGATTTAAACTACGAAGCCATGAGTCCCACGAAGGTACCCCTCTCTTCCCTCTCACCCTCCTTCGCACGTTTCTGCTTAACTGTTACTGTTTAATTTAGTAAATCTGCTTTTAACCATGCCAAAGCAGCTTTAGCGAATTACAGAAATCCTCGGCATCCGCCTTCCAACAGGATTTAGTAAATTCAGATTTTAACCATGCGAAGGCCCGTTTGGTTGTCAGATTTAAGCAAGATTTAACGCCATTGCAGCCAAACGGTATTCTTGAACAAGTTAAATCCACTGCTTTGTAATCCCATTAAACTTGCTTTCGCTCTCCATTAGAATAAATGGTATAATGACTGTTAAAAAGCATGCGTGGCTTATCGATTAAAGGAAACGAATTACTCATGAGAAGAGCATCCTTGTCAATGTCAATTTCAAGAAGGCTAAGATAAAGCTCTTTAAAAGTCCCATTTTTTTTCCATTTTCAATCTTGTATTTGAGAAATACAGATGATATGTATGCTACATTGATAGCCTTTGAATGCAAACACCATTTGTCTGGATTACAAAAAGCAGCTTTTATTTTGTCTCATTATTTTTGGATATGCGTGTTGAATGATTAAGTTTTTTTATAAATTAATTTAGATTTTTTATTTTATTAATTGTAAGGGCAAACTGTCAAACTATATGTTTAATTTGATAGTGATAATAACAAAATAAAATCCACAATGTTATAACTTATGTGGATCAAATTACAATTTCATTTGATTCAAAATCTTTAAAGCATCATTATTAACATTTTATTAGTAGCTTCTTGTACACATCTTCAATGAGGATCTTAAAAAAATTATTTATGCAATACAACAACAACAACAATAACAAGCCTTTATTCCATTAAGAGAGGTCGGCTACATGAATCCTTCGTCTCCATTGTGTCCTATTATGTGTCAAATTCTCATTTAATTCAAGTATACTAAGGTCATTTTTAATACATCTTAACCAAGTCTTTTTAGGTCTACCTCTACCTTTTTTAACATAAGACAAATCTAATGCATCTACTCTCCTAACCGGGTCATCGAACAACTGACGTTGTATGTGGCCAAACCATCTAAGGCGACTCTCTCTAATCTTATCTGCCATTGGAGCTACTCCAACTTTTTCCCGATCATACTCATTTTGCATTTTATCTCTAAGAGTAAAGTCACTCATCCACCTAAGCATCCTCATCTCTGTAACACTTAACTTAGTCTTATGCTTCTATCCCAACATTCATAAGTCATTGCAAGTCTTACTACCATCTTATAAAATTTTTCCTTAAGTTTAAGTGGAACTTTTCTTATCACACAATAGGCCGATGCATTCCTCCACTTCAACCATCCAACTTGAATTCTACTAATAACATCTCCATCTATTTCACCATCATTTTGAACATTAGAGCCTAAATATCAATCGCTCTTATTAATGACTTGTTCACCTAATGTCACAACACTACCACTAGAACTTATACAACTAAAATTACACTTCATATATTCAGTTTTAGATCTACTTAAACGAAAACCTTTGACCTCCATAATTCAAGTTTCTCTTGGATTCACTCTGTAGTCTTATCAACAAGAAGCATGTCATCACCAAAAAGCATACACCAAGGTACATCTTCCTGTAAATGCCTAGTAAGAACATCCATAACTAAAGTAAAAAAGATAAGGGCTTAAAGCTGATCCTTGATGTAATCCAACTGAAATAATAAAATATTTTGTCAATCTTCCTTGTGTTTGGACACAAGTAACACCTCTAGTATATATATCCTTAATTACTTTAATATAACCAATATTAAATCATTTATATTCTAGACCTCTCCAAAGAACATCTCTTGAAACAAATGTTGAAAAAAATGTTGTGGATACCGAATTAATTATACAATGATTTTAAAATTTGAAAGCTCAGAGAGATAAGTTATAGATGATATATAATGTGAAAAATTTTGATTATTGTGATGATTAATTTTTTATTATTTTGTTATATAAGATTTTTTATTTTATATAATAGTATAATATTTTTTATTTTATTGTGTCCCTCGAAAAAAAAATTCTAGATCCGCCTTATATATATATATATAAAGAGAGAGAGAGAGAGAGAGAGAGAGAGAGAGAGAGAGAGGGATTGTGAGTTTAAGTGTTTAACTCTAAAATAGGAAGTTTTTTTATTATTAAAAAATAATTTAATTTTATATATAATACTTACCCAACATGGCATACATATAGTTTGATTTAGTGTAGCTTCATGTTCGTTGAAGGTGGTCATATTTATAGCAATATTAAAGGTGTCAAATTAGTATTGGGCTATTCGAGAAGCTGAAATGAAAATAAAATTACAAATTTGTAACAACAAAATTATTTCAAAAATTATGTATATTAAATTTTAACTTATAAAGTTTATCTCGAAGTAATATATTTTGAAATTATATATTCTTTCATTTGAAACATTTATTTCAAAAAAAAAAAAAAATTATCATTAAATTTGAATTTACTCTGAATTTACTCGATCATTTGAATTTATTCGATCAAAATGAGTCAACTCATTTCAATTTTAAGTCAAAATAAAATGAAAATATTCAATATGAGTAAGCTTGAAATCAAAATGATCCGACTCAAAATCAATTAGAAAATGAGCTAAAATCAATTGATTCAAGTCACGAAATGAATCAAACTCAAACCGCTCAAAAATCTATCGAACCGATTCCAAGCTAGCCTTATATGGGCTCAAATTCTGCTGATTAACATCCCTTGAGAGAAAAAAAAATATTAAAAATTATAATTAAAATTCATATTTGATTAGAAGTAAAATTAATGTTCCCAACAATCATGATGATAAGTAATGAAACTCAAGCATTTTATTTATTATTTTATCTTGAATCTTGAAATATCAAAATCTAACAATAATGATATCTTTTTATTTAAATCTTCATATAATTAATCAAACGACCTAAAATCATCTGATTTTTCATATATAAATCTTGAAAAAAAAATTCTAATTGCTTTGATTATAATAATTAATGTAAACAAACAATCTAATACATACCTTATTATAAATAATCCAACAGCTTAGAGTCAGGCTTTCAAATTCCTTTTCCTGAGTTAGCTCAACATCCAATTAGCATATATAGTAATAATCTGATTTTGCCTGATAATTAAGCCATAGATAAGTTTTAATTAAGACTGTTAGTTTAGCTCGAAAATCGAATCGATTATATTGAGCCGAGCTATGAGCTAAAGATTTGGATTGAACTTTTTTTCAAGCTGATCTTGACCTGGGAACAGATCGGATTGAACGAGCTCGAGATCGGATCGAATTTATCTAAAAAATTATTCCAAAAATTAAGAGGCTCTTTGGAATCAAATTTATTTTCTATTTTTTTTTTATGTTATTTTTAAAAATATGTTTATTTGGAGTGTTTTTTATGTGTTTTTATTTTTTTTATTTTCAAAAACAAATAACATTATTTTTAAAAATGCTCAAAATAATTTTTAGATGTTTTGAATATTTTAAAAATAACAAGTCTAATCAAACAAGTTTTATTTTTAAACAAAATATAAACAAAACAAAACAAAAATACAAAATAAAAAATGAAAAACAAAAGTGATCCCAAATGGCCCCTAATTGTATAGAGTTATAACTTATAATCTTTTAAAATAAATATAATATATTTATAAGTATAAATATTGTTTTTTTTGAAAATCATATATATTTTTATTTCATGACTTAATTCAAAATTTTTAAAAAATTTTAATAATAATTTTCATTAAGTTCAAACTGCTCGGATCAAAATGAGTCAACTCTATTTGAATTCGAGTTAAAGACAAGATGAAATTGTTCAATTCGAGTTACCTTGAAATCAAAATGAGTCGGCTCAAAATCAATTAGAAAATGAAAAATGAGCCGAGCTGGCTTGAAATTGAATGGTTTGAGCCATGAGCCGATCTCGATCCGCCCGAAAATATTTCAACCCGATTTTGAGTCACCCTCAGATTGGCTCGAAATAGGCTCGTTAACAACCCTAGTTCTAATTGGCACCGTTGCAACTCTGTAAAATTAAACATGAAATTATTAAAAATATATATTGTTAGTTTACAAATATAATTTCTCTTAGAAAATAGAATAAGAATTTCTGTATAATTATCACGCTAGCATATCTGAATGAAAAAAATTTAAAGCACATAAAATTTCTCATAAAATTATGCTTATTATAAAAATATTATCTAAAAAATAAAAAATAAATTTTCTTATAATCACCGCACACTGATTAATTGGATCGTAAAATACACTTTCTCATAACACAAATTCTAAAAAAAAAATTCATTTGTATATAAAAATTTTTCACTTAAATAATACATATAATCAAAATTTAATTCAACCTTTTTAATATATAGACTCCTATAGTTTGCAAACTTCTGATTGTATGACCAACATTTTTTCCCCACGCATCCCTTAAAAGCACTAGCATATAAATATATATATATATATATATATACCAAAATCATATCATATGATACTTACTCTCCCCTTTTCAAAAGATGGCCTCCCATGGCTTAACAGCCTTCTTCTTTACCTCTCTCTTCCTCCAGCTTCTCCTCCCCCTCACCAACGCCATCACCGTCGAAATCGTCAACAAATGCGCCTACACAATCTGGGCTGCAGCTCTCCCCGGCGGCGGCCGCCAGCTCAACCCCAGCCAAAGCTGGACTCTCCCAATAGCGAACAACACTGAGAATTGTCGCATCTGGGGTCGAACCAACTGCACCTTCAACGACGTTGGTGTAGGCCACTGTGAGACCGGCGACTGCGGTGGTAGGCTGGCATGCCTCACCATGGCCAAGGCGCCGCACACCGGCGTCGGCTTCACACTCAACAACACTGACGGCATGGACTACTACCACCTTTCACTCACCAGGGGGTTCAATGTGCCCATAGAGCTGAGTCCCGAGAACCTATCTGGTAAGTGCAAGTCGTTGCAGTGCTCAGCCGATGTCACCGGCCAGTGTCCGGCGCCGCTAAGGGCTCCGGGAGGATGCAACGACCCGTGCACTGTGCTTAAGACCAGTGAGGAGTGTTGCACAGGCACCACAGGCTGTGGGCAAACACTCCTCAACAAGTTCTTTAAGGACCTCTGCCCCCAGGCTTGGAGTTATCCAAAGGATAACAGCACCATAAACTGCCCGGCTGGGAATATGTTTAGGGTTACGTTCTGCCCGGTATAACCTAGCTACAGCAAATCATCCATGAAAATTTGGAAAGATGAAAAAGTTCATGATGAAATAAATATGCTGGAGGAATATATATAAATGAATTTTTATTTACTCTTTATCAAATAATATGAGTGCTAATAAAAAAATTTATGTTGAGCTAATAATAAGATTTTTTATGCATTTCTGAACAATTTTGTTGGTAATTATATATATAGGCTCCCTCACGATTTGGATGTTATTATTATAATTATTATTTGACAAGCTACCTATTCAATATTAGTTCAATTTAATAGGATGATTTTAAAAAGTCCAAAAAAATAAGCTCATAAAAAACTTCTCTCTAATAATTTTCGTTCAAAGAAATAGAAAAGTTGATATTTAAATCAAATTGGTTGGCATTCAATTAATAAATTTTCATGTGAGAAACAAAGATGAATAACTCCTGACATTAAAATTTGAATTACAAAGAGAAACTGAGATAAAATGAAAAAAAAAATAATAATAATAATAATATCACCTAATATTACCAAGGGATTTCTTGGCCATCCCAAGCATAGAATTTTCCATTATCACTGCCTTTAGCATTGTTTATGATGCTTAGAAGCTTTTGCACTGAAAATTCTCTTGTAAAAAGCTTACCTGGTGGGACGTTCCTCTGGAACGGTTTGGAAAGATCAGTGTCCACAGTCCCAGGATGCAGCAGAATGCAGATTATTGGATCCTTTCTCCGAGCTAATTCCACAGAAATGGTCTTTGTCACTGAAACAACAACACAAATTTTAGTGCAAGCACTGTTGATAATAATTTTTAAGAAGATTTATATACATATCACATAATTCTTATGTATTTATATGTCTAATACTTAAACTTTAAATTTTACATATATATATATATATATATATAATATATATATAACACTCTAATCGTCAATATCATATCAAAAATATCAATATCACTCATTTTTTAAAAGTGAAATGCATCTTTTTAAATATAGAAAAGTATTAGATAAGTAAATATCTAACTTTAGGTATTAGAAATGTAAATGTATAAGAATTGTGTGGTATGCATGTAAATCTTTCTAATTTTTAATATAAAGGAAACTGGTCCTATGGTTTGAACATAAAGTATCACATCTCGTTGCAGTTAGTTCATTGACAATTAATCTGTGTAAAAGTTCCCAAAGATGAAGTAAATACTCTTCTGAAATGTCTGGCAATTGCATCATTAGAAGTGCGACATCTAATGGAGTGAAATAGGAAGAGACAACATCAAAATGAAATTTGGAAGATTAGTGTTATTTTGTGGAGTCTGATTGTGTCTATCAATCTAGGATACTCAGCTCTTAATTTCGTTAATTGAGCACGCTAAGAGTTGTGCGGCCCCCTGCTTAGGATCCGAGGGGCCAAAAATATTTTTTCTGGTTCGGGAGGCCGAAAAACTGTACATGCAACACTGAGGCACTATGATATGCAGGTCTTGTCTTCAGAGACAGAGAAGACAGCACATCGACATTAGCATCCGTGGGTTTGCACAGGAATACAAAGAAACTAGGGCCTTGGCACCACAGTAGGTGGCGCTACAGTGCTAGAACCCACGTAGAAGAATAGGAAGACAGCTGCCAGCGCCCAGGACACTACAGTCTTGGCATCGCGACGCTACAAAGCGGCATAGTTCATATTTAGATAGTTTTTTGTAGTCTTTGTGTCTATCTTTTGATTTCTCTTAAGAAGAAGTGAAGAGTGTGTGCTCTAGAATGACTGAAATGTGGAGAGGTCTGAGTGAAATATAATTTATACTATCTTCAATTCATATATTTGTAGAGAGGTTAGTGGTGAATTTTCGGAGCTCACACACACTCAAGTAAATCAGCAAAAATGTCAGGAACGACTTTGTAGGAATATTTCTTGGAAAATCCAAAAGTAGTAAGCATGATTTTCTCGCAACATGCAACATTTAAGTTATCATGTGAATCCTGTCAACGCACATACTTTGAGGAAACGATTGTTAGAACACAACATACATTGATTCAGAGCTGTCTTAGAAGATCGATATGAATGCCATCCACCTAATTCATTGTCTCCAATGGAGCCCACTCTAGCACTCAAATTCGCAACAACAGCAAATTCTCTATCAGTTCCAGATCCACCTCCTGCCTTCAGAAGTGGCCACATATACTACAGAGAGAGCGTCATGAGAGAAGACCACGTCAGAAACTGAACTTAATTCACTAATCAAATAGATGGAGGAAAAAGAATGAAAATTTACCTTCACTACTAAAACAGGCCCAACAGCATTTATTTCATATGTAAGAATCAGTGATGACTTCTCCAATTTACTTAATGTTGTTTCTGCACAAGAAGTTACATATAAATAACGCGGTAAATATATGTAAAGCACCTACAAAAATTTTTTAAATAAAAAATAACATGATGCATGCCAAGATTTAACAGAGAGAATCTCTCCTGTCCACTTTTCTTCTCAAGTGTTATAACCGTAGGACACCATGTAGCAAAATGAATGTGTGCATATGGCAAGCTGCTCGGAGATTCTATCTACTAGGACTCTTCTCTTCTGCTTTGTTTCTCTCACTTGATCTTACCCTTTACACCACTCTGACTAATCTGGCCCTCTGATAGTGGTTCTCTAACTACCTTCTCTTCCTCCTGGATTTTGCTTACAACACTCACCCTCTCCCACTTCCTCTATTGCCCAAATCTGCACAAGTCGCCTACATCTGATGGATGTGAATGATCATGTTGGAGGATGTACTAGTGTTGAAGAGATTCACCGGTTAAGTTAGTCCAATAGCAATGATAAGGCAAGGACCACCTTGTGGCCGGTAGTTTAGGGTCCATCCAAAAAGTTGGTTGTGAGTGGTCACGTTTAGCTTTCGTGTGCATTGCCACTTGGAGGTCCCTATTGGTTGTAAATACTTTATTGTGGCTTGTTGGTGAATTTTAAGATCAGGCCTTATACATATAAATTTATGAGGTGAATCTTCAACATTTTTCAAATTAAAAAAGTATGCCGCTTATACTAACACTTAATCAGCAAAAACACACATGCACGCATGCAAATATGCAGAAATGCATTACTATGTTCAATCAAGCCAAACAGCATCAACTGAATAGTGAAAACAATTAATCCTAGTTAGTTAACTACAAAGTTTGAAAATCAAAGGTGGTAGATTATTTAAGTACAAAACAATGAAGGAATATCATTAGCAGAGGCAGGCTAATCGTATAAACAAATCTATCAAAGGAAAGACTTAAACAAAAATGCACCATCCATCTATTCAAATCTACATCCAAGTAATTAACATTTAGCAGCTAAGAGGTCATTCCTGTTAGTTACAATGTCCAAGCAAGCCAAACAGCATCAGCTGAATTGTGAAAAGCACTCATCCTAGTTAGTTATTTATAAAGTCTGAATCTTAGGTAGCAGATTATTAAAATACACAACAATGAAGAAAAGGAGTCTCAATTACCAGAAGGCATGCTAATGGTATCAAAAAGTCAATAAAAGGAAGGAATGAAACAAAGTTAAAAATATATATAACAAAAATCTTCATTCATCCATTCAAATCTACATATCCAAGTAATTAGCCCTTGGCAACTAAGAGATCAAACCTGGATGCAGTACATTAGGTATCGAAAGTACTCCAGAAGTGTTAATAAGTAGGTTTAGAAAGCCATACTTTTCTTTTATAGAGATGGCTGCAGCCTGCAGAAGCCATCATATGTTGCAAGTCCAAAATTAGAATATCAATAAACAAAAATAAGACAAAAAAAAATCAAAAAACACACAAGGTTAATAGAGGTAGATTTTCGAGACAGCTAGGCACAAAACCATATAAATTGTTTCTAAAAATCTTTGTTAGAAAAAGAAGAATGGATAAAAGCCTGTTAGATTTATCATACATTGGTATTTATAAATAGAGTTGCTAGATTATATCAAGAATCTATACAATTTAAGGAAGAGTAATAATTAAATAAAGAGCATCCTGTTGTCCGCCCACAGTCTCTTTCCATTGTTTTTAAATCTATGTGCTGACAACTTACTGAACTGTAAGACTCTGCCTTCCTTTTGTGTTGCTGCTAACAAGCCATGCTTTAGTACATCTCATTCCTTTCTGTTGTTAAATAACTCACTAGTCAGTAGCTGATATCCTTCCATCTCTGTAGCAGTTGGCCAACAACCTAGTTGGATAATTGGGATGCCAGCCATCCAGTCCTTGTATTCTTCAACCCTGCCCCTCAAACTAGTAGGAAGAGGTCTAGAGGTCAACAATTGTAATTTGTCTAGAATATTTCTAAATACAGAGATGCTACATATTTCGGTGAATATATTAGTGAGTTGATCTCCTATTGGGACATAAGGAGTGCAAATTAACCCATTCTCCAATTTTTCTTTCATGAGTTTCTATGCACCTCCACATATTTGATTTATTATAATGTACAGAATTATGAGTAATATTAATGGCAGACTTACTATCATAGTTGAGCCTTATAAGTTCTCCTTCCCATTTAATCTTCAGTTTGATTTAGTAAATTCTTCATAAGCACAATATATATATATATATATATATATGTGTGTGTGTGTGTGTGTATATGCACACACACACACACACACGAAGCAACTAAAAAAAAATCACATCCACATTGCATCGCGCTTTGAAAAAAGTATTGCAGTCCCCAAATAAAACTTTCATCTCTATGTTGAGATGGAAAATTAAGTTCAATGTTTGCAGTAAGTGGAAACTGATGCCTAAGCATTAAAAGTTGCAATGGACTATTTATCTATGTTATAATTGTTTGTAAGACGTCAAATATGGTTGTGAAAATTGGATTGGATTGGGCACTAAATCGGTCAAACCATGAAACAGCTCTCAAATTAGTTCGATCTAATTAAAAATTGAATTTGCAACGAACCAAGAAAAACATATAAAAATTGGTGGTCAACCCACTCAACACATAAAAGTAGGAGTGGTTGAACAATTATGATTAAAAATTGCAGAGAGATGATGTCAGAAGGTACAGCTTTTTGTACTTAATAAATATATATAAATGCACTGTATTTCATGATATATATTATATAGTCATATTATCACTTATTTATCATCTTAAAAATATTATATCATTTAAATAATTTTAATTAATTTTGATAATATTTACATATCACAATCGGCCCTCCCATTGAATCTCAAATCTTGAACATTTCCTTCCGCCAATTCAATATTTGGTCTGGTTGTTCATGTCGAATGATCTAGGAGTAGTGTATGTGGCAAAGCTGCAAGGAGGATGTAGCAAGTGTACGAGAGGAAAACAGGGTAGCCGAGTAGGGAAACCTCACTATGATACCATGTCGAATTCAAGAAATTTTTTTGTATTTATTGACTAAGATCATGTGCCTATAAATAAGAGTACAGGAAGAATTTTAAAATGAAAAAATAAATAAATAAAGAAGGGAATTTCCCTAATTGTATCTCCCTAATTGTACTATTTCTCGGATATAGAAATTTCCAATCCAAAATTTTTTTTCCTAAAATAATAGAAAGAATTCTAGCACAACCCACCAGAAACACAAGGCGGGAACAAATAATTAGCAGTATAAGCATAGTTTGAGATTTAATTGAACCATTGGTATTGCATTGATGGCCTTCAGATTTGAACATTATTTTAGATATTTGGTGTCTTTATGAATCTCGAATCAATTTCACATGTTAATATTTTATATATTCTATTACAAATGAAAATGAAAATGCATGTATAAATCAATAATTTTAATTAGAAATTTTGAAAAAAAATATTCAATATATATGGTTTTGAATTGTCTTGAAATCGGTCATTTTCAAGTGCGCTCGAGCCAAAGGTGAAATCTTTTATCACGAGCAATGATCGACCAGCTTGAATCCAACTCGATATCACCTATACTCAATCAGTAAAACTTCTCTCTGTCATGATTATATTAATAAAATTTTTCTAGGGTTTAGGGTTTAGGATTTAGGGTTTAGGGTTTTTAGGGTTTAGGGTTTAGGGTTTAGGTTAGTTTAGGGTTTAGGGTTTAGGGTTTAGGGTTTAGGGTTCAGGATTTAAGGTTTAGGATTTAGGGGACAGCACAAAACGGATAAATGATGCCAATAGATGACAAATGTTGAATTACCTCTATGGTACTCTCATCCGTTACATCAAGTGGTAGTATGTTGAGACGATCTTCAAATTTTCCCTTCAACGCAAGAAGGTTGGTTGCTCCACCAGGATTTCGGCAAGTGGCAACAACATGCCCTTTGTTGTTTTTCTCCAGCAATTGCCTCACCTATCAGGCACAATCAGCTTAAAAAAATCAGATTTATTTGATTTTTAAATGATAAAGTTTGCCATGAGGATCATTACCCATATAGCACTATCCACACGATTTATAATCATGCTCTATACGCATACCAAAAATTTTGGCCTTAGATATTCAGTCATTATAATCATCTATAAATTTTGAAAAGAGCTGAAAAGTTCAAAAACGCATCTACATAATATTTCTGAATCACAGTATCTTAAATTTATAAAGTCTGGATTACAAAGACAAATTAGGTGAATGTTATCAACAGATGGCAATCATTTTAGTATAATCATGTCAGAAGCAATGGGATGAATTAACGTTCATGTCTTTTTTTGGCTTCCTTTTAACTCAGATGCCAATTACAAGGGGATTCTTAGGACACATATTGTTTCTTGAAGGAAAAAAACAAGTTTGGCAAACAAGAAATTACTTAGATTTGTTCGTTTGGTTGGATGCAGTATAAGAAATGATTCTGAACTCTATAAACATCTACAAAATTCTTCATGGTGTTGAATGTCATTTTCACAATAAAATGAGCGAAAACAAATTTGTTGTTTTATAAACATGCTTTTTTTCTAACTACAAACAACCAAATAGGCCGGTAAGAAGAATGTGATTCTTCAATACAAAACTCTCGTAGCCCATTTGGTTGCTTGAGCTTGATGTCAAAAAATGTTTTAAAAATCGGAGTTTTACATACATAGCACGCACCTCTCATGCATTTACATATCTAACAATTAAAGTTTGATATTGATTTCTTTAATAAAATGTGAGACAAATTAGGTGAATGGCCATTTGATGAAAACAATATGAATACATCAACAGTCAGCTTGAGAAGTTCGGATGTAATAATACATTAGCTTTGGCATCAAACAGACAGAATCTTATCAAAAGTTACTGCGTAGGGATTAAGTAGTTAAAACATGCTTCAATGAACAATAATGTATTTTTGGTTGTCTCAGGGAATCTATGAATCAAAACATGAGAAATCTCTTGCCACTAAAAACGGCATAATTTTTTTGTATTTTTGATTCGTCTATTATAAAAAAACAACAAATAATCATAAGCTGATGATGCAGCTAGAACCATGTCAGCTCGAGAAAGAATTCTGGAAAATAACCTAGCTGAATGTACAAACCAAAAAACAAATCTTAGAAAAGCAGAAGAGTTAAATTGGCCGACAATTCAAACACACAATTAAATTAATGAACAAGAGACACCTGAATTTTAACGTGGAAAACCTCAAAAGAGGAAAACCACGCTGCCCAAGAAAAGCCCACATATGTATTTGTTTTCTGACATACGGCAATTGATTAGAATACAACCATGAGAATACGTATTGTAATCGGTTAAGAGGGATGGATCACAATGATTGATGTCCACGAAAGGGGTATGGACATTCTTGGAGGATCTTCGAGCTTCTTCTTCCTCCTTGCTTAGGCTTTTCCTCTTCTTCCTTGTTTGGATTCTTCCTCTTCCTTGTTTGGATTCTTCCTCTCTTCCTTGCTTGAGTGATTGACGGCGGGATTGCGGTGGCGGCGATGGTATTGACAAAGATTTGGCGGTGGCTTCTTCTTCACTTGTTTCAGCCTCTTCTTCTTCCCTTTCCCCTTGAGGATAGAGTATTTATAGATGGGAGGAGGGCGTTCTAATTTATGCAGTAGTCCCACTCTCTTGATCGGACGGCTTAGAATGGTTCCTTGATCATTTGATGTATTTTGAGCATTTGGATGCCCAAATGAAGTCAATTATGAGATCTTAGGCTCGTTAGATCCATTTCGTCGAGCCTTCGATTTATTATAAACACTCTATATTTAAGAATTTTTTGGGATGTAATTGATATCCCAAAGATTCGAGATATTTAGTCTTAATCTCGGTCTTGACTCGAAATCAGTCACTATTAAGATTGACTTTGATTAGCGGTATTTTGAGCATATCGATTCTTTTATTTTTGGATGAGATTATCTTAATCATCCAAAATATATCGCGTCGACAGACCGATATATTTCAAATATTCATTAATTACGATTATGGAAGCAAATCTACGGTCGTGAGATTCGAGGTTATGAATTTATTTGGATGCTCACGAAAGTTTTGGGCATTTTGGGGTCAGTAGGCACCTCGGCGCAGAAACCTCGGCGCCCGCGGCCTTCTTAGCGTCTGGTAGCGCCATGCATAATGGGATTCTGTTACCAACGATGGGCCGCTCGATGGTCGAACCCGCGGTAGTCCTGAGCCAGCTCTGGGTCGAGCAGCCATGAGCAGCTGGCCGGAGTCGTGTCCATGAACGCTCTGTCGGCGTCGTCTGCGACGGTTAGTCATGCGCCGGCTTCAGTCGCCAGCGCGTTAGCCATGACCTCATGTGTCGGTCATGTTCAGTCAGCCTTGACAGTTCAGGTCAGCATCGGGATAGCCCGGTAGGATGAGCCGGTCAGCGTCTTGTAGCCTTCACTTCTGCCGCCCTAGCCCAGCCGTCTGTACGCCTTGTAGCCAGCAGCGTCTCAGCGCCATGCAGCGTCAGCCTCTGGCCGGCGTAGCAGCCCAGAATTTTGTTTAATCGTTTAATTATCTTTTTACCTTTTACCCTTGTGATATTACCCAGGTGAGGAGAAAGGCACACCTTTCCTCTTTCTTCTTTGATGAAGTCCTTTGGTGGCGTCGAGGCGATCTGTCATCTGTGAGCTCAGGTTTCTCACGAAGGGGTGTAAACTAACTTGGATAGGGGTTGAAGCGATCAAGACCAGCGTTCATACAGGCTCAGTTTCTCCCAGAAAGGGGTATAACTCGGCCAGGATTGGGATCAAGACGGTCATCCCAGAGCTCAGTTTCTAAAGGGTAACTAGTCGGACCGGCCAGGGATTGGAGGCGATCAAGACCCGTAGTCATCTGGCGAGCTCAGTTTCTCCCGAAGGGTGTAAAAAACTGGTCGGACGGCCAGGGTTGGAAGCGATCAGAGCGTTCATCTGACAAGGCTCGGTTCTCCCGAAAGGTGTAAGTAGTCGGACCGGCCAGGATTGGAAGCGATCAAGACCGTGTCACAAGCTCCAGTTCTCCCGAAAGGTGTAAAACTAACTAGTCGGACCGGCGGGATTGGAAGCGATCAGACCGTAGTCATCTGGCAGCTCAGTTTCTCCGAAAGTAAATAACCTGTCGGGCAGGGGTTGGAAGCGATCAAGACCGCGTTCATCGACAAGGCTGTTCTCCCGAAGGGTGTAAAAGTCATCGGCCGGCGATTGGCGATCAGGCGGGTTGGCAGCGATTAATTTGATGGCGGATTGTGGCGAGATTACCGGCGATAGTGGTAGGTAAATGGTATGAAGATGCCGATGGTGGTAATGCGCGGTGGCTGGCGGCCGTGGTAGCGGCAGTAGGATTGGCCCATGGTGGATGGATGGCGGCAGTGGCGATGGCAGTGGTCGTGGCCGGTGAAGATGCCGGCGGCGATAGTGGTGGCCGGCGAAGATGCGGCAGTTCAGTTGATAATTGATGTTGTTAACACGTTATGGATATAATTAGATCCGTGAGGATTTTTTGACCGTCAAAGTTGTTTGTCGGTGTTACAGATGGCGATGCTTTTAATAGAGTGGACAAAGTTTTGACCTTTCACAGGTTATTGGTGAATATTATTCGTCGGCGCTGTATGGAAGAAGGAGATCCACCGGACACTTTGACCTTTCACGAGTTTTTTTTCGGAGTTTTGCTTTCGATGACGTTAACCGTATGGAAGAAGCGAAGTCCACGGACCTTTGACCTTTCACGGGTTGTTAGTCGAGTTTTACTCGATGGCGTTAACGTATGGAAGAGTCGTGGGAATCCACAGGCGTTTGACTTTATCTGGGTTGTTAGTCGAGTTGAGTTTTTTACCGATGGCGTTAACGTGGAAGAAGGTGATGGGGAGATCCACGAGGGCGTTTTGGCTATCGCAGGTTGTTGGTCCCGCAAGAGGCCGCGGAAGTCCACTCAGACGCTTTTATCCTGGTTAGTCGAGTTTTATTGACGACGCTAACCCGCATCAAGTCAATGAACCCTGAGGAATGATCGGCATGACCGGGCCGATGCGCACGACCGGCGACTGATGATGACCGGCGAAGATTGCGGCGATGGTCACGGCGAAGGATCGGCAACGTGAATCAAAGATGACCGGCATAATCACGGGTCGAGGTGACAGAATGGCGACTCGGACGAATGACGCTGACCGACGTTTGTCGGATGACCGACAACGGTGATGACCGAAGATGACGGCGATGGTCACGGCCGGACCGGCGACGGTAATGGCACGGATGACCGGGCGATAATATGGCGGCGTCGACGGGTCGGCTCACGTAAGGACGGTATGATCAATGCCGGTGAATGGCGATGACCCATAATGGTGATGACCGGCCGGCGATTGTTTGCCGATGGTCGGCGCGAAGGACCGACTGAATGATGTAGATCGGCGACGATGATTTTGACCCATCCGGTTGTTTGTCCATGAGTCGATTGATTCTTTTCCAATGACGTGGATATCTTTGTTGAATGCTTTTCATTCTTTCGATGACCGTTTGCCCTGCGGTTCGGGGTGCTTTTATGTCTGATTATCCAAATTGTTATGATGTGCATTAATAGCCTCATCAAGAAGATTTGTGCTTCCACATGATGAAGTCGCAGATATGACCGGACCGTGTCCCGCGATGAGTGATGAGTAAAAGGCCTGACGAGTCTCCAAGAAAAACTCCTCTTAATAGTCGAGTTTACCTGTGTATTTGAAGCTTCGGAGAACCGGAAATATTCTTTAAGTGATTCACCCTCGCTCGTCAATCGGAAAGATGTGAGGAATCTTTAATGATTCTCGATTTGCAATGAACTTCCACAAAGAATCTAGCGAAGTTCGTTAAAGGTATGGATGGATCCCTCGAAGAGAGTAGAACTGCGAGCTTGCCTTTCGAGGTAACAGGAAAGACGACAAAGCAAGCAGTCGAGCTCGCGGATATGCACGATCCCCATAATGGTCGATGTGTTCGCGGTGTCGGCTTGCCCCATCATGAATCAATGCTCTAAGCTTGAAACCTACTGAATTGGATGTTGAAGAATTGCTAAAGGTGAGACTCCTCATAACATGTGGGTGAAGATGATTTATCTTGAAGGTGAAATTCATCTTGTATTAAGCCGCCGACTGTAATGTCATGATGCGCGGATTAATGAGAGATGCGCGTGTTATCAACAACGACGGTGGATTAGTAACCTATTGAGTCGCACGCTGGTTGATGAGTGGAAAGCTAGCGAGATCAAGTACGGCTCCATGCGGAGGAACTCCAAAGGTTCGGAGGATTAGCGCTTTTGACCTCCTCCCGCAATGACCGATCTTGGGGAGATATGTTTGTCGCAGAATGTTGTAGTCCTGCAAAAGTCTGGATCATCTTATTTTGAGACTCCTCCATTCGACGGACACCATCTTCCAAAGAGATTCCCTGCCCGCCTCAACATGGCCCTTCTTGGTTTGGGATGGGTTTGAGAATGACGGGAGTCGGAGCGAGGTTCCATTATGACGAGTGTTGGCCTATTGGCCATAACGCGGATGTTCACTAAATGAGGTTGAAGGGTTTTACATCCCACGACGCCAAACTCTTTAAAAACCGAGCAGAGTGAAAGTTTCTACTTTATTGCCGATTAGTCAAAGACAGTAATTAATGAGCAACAAGAGACACCTGAATTTTAACGCGAAAACCTCAAAAGAGGGAAACCATCTACCCAAGAAAGCTTCCACTATGATTTGTTTCAGAAGAGTCTTCCCATTACATGGATTACAATCAGATACGAGATAGACCAACAACCGCAGAACAACGATCGTATAATAATACCAGAATGCGAGACGATGACAATTACGATGATTTGATGTCCACGAGCGTGGGGATATCGCTGGCGGGATCTTCGGAGCTTCTTCTTCCTCCTCACAGCTTTTCCTCTTCTTCCTTGTTTGGATTCTTCCTCTTCTTCCTGTTTTGATTCTTCCTCTTCTTCTCGCTGGACAGATTGATGGCATGATCGGCCGCGGTGGCCGGTGGTGACAAGCCGGCTGAGCTTCCTCTTCTTCACTCAGCCTCTTCTTCTTCCCTTATCCCCTTCATGAGGATGAGCCTATTTATGGGAGAGGAGCTTGTAATTTATGCAAAGTCCGGTTACCCTCTCGACGACGCTTAGAATTGCCTTCGATCATTTGATGATTTTGGCATTTGACGCCCAAACGAAGTCAATTATGATCTTGGCCGTTAGATCCTCGACGCCGACTGATTACTATAAACACTCTATATTTAAGAGCTATTTTGGGATGTAATTGATATCCCAAAGATTCCAAGGATATTTCGCTTAATCTCGACCTCGACAAATCGCCGCTGATATTAAGATTCGGACTTTGATTAGCGGTATTTTGAGCACCATATCACACACAATTCTAGACGGAAACAGAGCACGAAATACACCGAATCCCGCCCAAAATACAGAAAAAAGATAAGTATTTTATTTAATATACGTAAAAAAAATAAAACGAACTTATTATCGAACGAAAATCTCACGAATTCAAGCCCAATTCCTCGGGATGCTCCCTGAACCATGGAAACCCCGCCCTCCCACTGAGATACCGTGCTGGAGAACCTATCCTTTGGGGCCGATTTCACCAATGCCAGAGGCATCAGAGAAACCCTTAACATGTCGCTCAGTTTCCTGCTTCGCAAGAAGAACTGCATCAGAATCTCGTCAGAGAAGACGAAGAATTTTGTTCCCTCTATCCCTCACAAGCTTTCCGCGGCTAGCTACAGAATTAGAAGTGTGCGACTGTGCGTTGCAGATGGATTTTTTTAAATCAGGGAAAGACGTGGCGCCTTATCGGCGACAAGAGTGTAAACTAAAGTTGTTATAAATAATTAATGGTGCGTTTTGAATCGCTTTCTCCGATTATTTGCTTTTAAAAAAATAAACACAGTTATATTTAATCTTTATATTTTTACTATTTATAAAAGTTTTAGATTAAAATCTATTTTTAAGAATCAGAATTATATTCTAATTATTAGAATATAATGAGTATCAAAAAATTATTATTTAAATTTTTTTAAAAAAATTATAATTTTCATAATATTTTTACGACTAATTTTATAAAAAATTACAACTATTCTAAATAGATCCTAACATGTAAGCTACATTTAAAAATAAATAAATTTTAATTATTTGATTGATATAAAAGTTAGAATTATACATTAAAAATAATAATTTTTAAGTTTTTTTTAGGTTATTTAATTGATATAGAAGTTAGAAATATATTATAATTTTTATTTATTTTTTTAGTTTAGTGATTGAAAATTTATGCTTTCAACTAAGAAAGTTACATACTTAATATATATTGAGTACATAGTTATATATTTTTGCTTTATTTTCATGTAAAATTACATATGTATTTTTTTCAGTGTTTATCAGACAATTTACTTGATAGAAAGTTTTAAAATTATTACCAAATTCTTGAATTTGAACTTTTCTGATATTTATCACTAAATAATTAAAACAAATAATAATAATAATATCATGATTGGCAACTCATCAGAGCAAGATATATATTTTTTTCAGTTTTTAAGCTTTTCTTAAAAAATAAATGTTATTTAGAAGTACTTACAAAGCATAGAGATAGAACAAGCTAATACCACTTTAATATCTAATTACAATAAGCCTTCTTTTTTAAAGAAAAATACCAGACCACCTTAACAGGCACGCATCTTCAATGCTTTAAAGCAAATCATATCAATATATATTCAATTAGATTAACTTATAAATCACCATCAAATGATGACAGAGCTTAAACACTTCCATAATCAGTCATCATTAGTCTCACTAATTACTCCCCTTAATCTTCCATATTAATCTAATTAAATTGAAGCCGGAACTATCCACCAAATGATCCAAATTAACTTCCAATTCTTGATTCAACATTGCTTCAAAAATTTAAAATAAAAAAATAACGTTTTAATCTCAACTTGTTTATAACTCAACAAGCACAACAAGACAATACAAAACTCAACCAATTCCAAGAACTTCATGGCATTGAGCATTCTCTAATATGCATAGAGAGCCGCCACCTCCTCCGACGAACCTCCGCCGACCGCCTCGAGGCTGCCATTCTCAAGCATCCATAACAGATGGTCGAAGAGAACAACCTCACACTTCACTGAGATGCTGTCCTCCGAACTTTCCCTCGAGTGGTCTACCAGTGCTCTAATTACTGGGTGGCTCAAATACTTCGCTCGAATCATGTAGCGCCGTTGGGAGCTTCCAACAAACACGATGGCCACATCGCCGCCGCCTTCGTCGACGCCGCCGGCCTCTTTAGTTTCACACCACAAATCTTGTGATTTGGTGGATTTGGATCTAAGACTAGTGTAGGAGGAAGACCTCCCGAGTGCTGATGAGAGGCTCTTGCACTTCTTGAGCAGAGTTCTGATCTTCTTCATGGCGTTTTGCTAATCATGGGAAAGAGAGTGCGAGCGATATACTGAGATTTGGAGTTTGAAGGGGTGGCTTAAAAGCTATTAGTAACGGATGCTGGCACGTCGTTATTAACGTCCTGGTCCTGCTTTTACTGTACTGAAAAACTGAACATTGTGGAATGTGGAGGACCTCTATATACCTTTACGTGATAAATAATTTTATTTTAATGATATCTAT
Organism: Cymbidium sinense; assembly: GCA_021442155.1. Taxonomy (NCBI): domain Eukaryota; kingdom Viridiplantae; phylum Streptophyta; class Magnoliopsida; order Asparagales; family Orchidaceae; genus Cymbidium; species Cymbidium sinense. The sequence continues at coordinate 15,565,405 of CM038216.1, read as the reverse complement.
TATGTAACTTAAATTATTATTTATTTATTTTCATAACAAATTACTTTTATATATATATATAACACTAAAATAAATAAATCATAATTATTTTATTATTTAAATAAAAATTATATCAATTGAGTTAACATTAATAAATTACTTGAATAGATTTTTAAAATGATTTAAAAATCTTACATTTTTTCACAAAATAATAATATAGTGATATAAAAGTAAAAAGAGGTTAAATTAAATTATTAATTCCACTAAGATGGGCATTGAGTGCATCATAAATAATTAAATATTATTAAAATTCATTTCAATGAAATTTTTTTTTTTAAATTTAGTAGCTATAACTTTCAAATGCTTAAAGTTAAAATAGATTGATCAGAGCAGAGCCCTTTATGCTTTCCCTTAGCCTTTTGGCTGTAGCCGGTTCGTAAATACAAATATTCCCTGCGGTTCAAAGATAGTACTATTGGCTACTGAGCATATCTTATATAGTTATAAGTACAGTAGGCCTCAGAATTATACTGTGATTACATACAAATGGATAACGTTTCAGGGATTGCCCAAATACAAGATGCTCGTTTTTGTATACTTTCTATCAAATCATTATTTAAAAAAAATATATTAAATATTTAAATATTTTTAAAAATAATAATTATTAAATATATTTTATTTTAAATCAAAATATAAATAAATAAAATAAGAATAAAAAATAAAAATAATTCCAAACAACCTCTATCTATCAAAAAAAATTGAAGACCTTTAAGATTTAAAATGCAACTATAAGTTAAATAATAATAAAGATTTATATAGTTAACACCCAAAATTATATATTTATTTTTCTAATATTTTTCTATATTTAAAAATATACATTTCATAAAAAAAAAGTAAATAATGATAATATTTCTAAGTAAAATTAAAGATTATATATATATATATATATATATATATATATATATATATATATATATATATATATATATATATATATTCTCCAATAAATAAATAAATGAATCTTTAAACAAATTAGAGGAATTTTTCATATTTATGAACAAGAAATGAAAGATTTTGTGAGACCACTGCCAAGTCCATGACAAGCTAACAACCAAAAATTTACTATTTTGCTGAGAGCTTTGAGTGATTGATTAACTTTAAAACAATCACACCCTTTCTCCTCATCCCTTCAAAAGGAGATAGATTCAAAATCAATAATTCCAATGATTTATTTTAAATAACACTTCATCACAACAAAATTAGTTCGACTGATGATTATCTTAAGCTTGAGAGAGTGGAGGAGATTTTTGACTCAAAAAATCTGGGAAGGACAACCGACAAAATATTGTAGGGCTGAATAATTATTATGATTTGATTGAGGGGGCTATGGTGATGACAACTCATGAATAGGGCTGAATAATTATTATGATTTGGTTGAGGAGGCCATAGTGATGACAACTCATGAATGAAAGCTACAAGAGAGTTGATCTGTGTCTCGGTGGGCTGTGCTTTTTATTGGTATAAATCAGACATTAAACCGAAAAAGCATCACATCTCCTTCTTGTACAATGTATTCCTTGCCTTCTGATCTCAACTGCATTGATTATCAAAAGCATTTAAGAATCCTTAGTGCTTATAAGCATTAAACATCTCTTGAGTTTATGTTTTCATGCTGGGAATTTGAAGAGAGAAAATAGACGGAAAAAAGCAAAGTTGAAAAGCTCTAATTAATGGATGTCGATTCATAATCAACCAACAAATTATTGGAATTTATTTTATTTTCTTTTCATTTCATTCACTTTCATTAATACAAATGAAGATGGGGATCAAACTTACAAGGCCTTTCTCCCTGGCAGCAGCCAAAGAACCAGCTCCAACAAAATCATCGTAGGATACCTGATGACACATGCACTCATATTTTTCACAAATAAATGATACAAAGAAAGTTTAAAGCTTACGAACTAAACTTCTCAAAAACCAAAAATAACTGAAAAAAAAGTTTCAAAAAAATGGAACATGTGATTATAAGAGCACTTGCAGAGTATTCTGAGCATCACAGAGAGGGTCTCTGAACTTTGTAAGAGGCTTTTAGACGTGAGTACAAAGATAAAAACTGCAGTATAACAAGAACCTAATGCATAAAAAAATTTCTAAAAAAAAAAACAAACTTACTGTCTCTGCACGGATGAAACCTTTCTCAAAATCTGAATGTATTACTCCAGCAGCTTGTGGTGCAGTCATGCCTGTGAGAGCACTGTTTCGATCAAGATAACCACGCGTTGCTGAGCAGCTGAAACTAATATGCACACGAGAAGAACACACAGAACTAACCTGCAAGTATTGTCCAAGCTTTTGTTTCCTGGAAGGAAGCCGAAGGAAACATTAAGACCGAGGATTCGAAAACAAATCAAAAATGGAAAAATTAAATGTCATCACTTTTTCTCCCGATGTGAAGTAAGTTCTGAGTCCCAATAGGTCATATGTCTCTCTTATAAGATTTCCTAGTCCACCTTCACTCACACCAAGGGACTTTAGATACTCTATTCTCTCGTCCAGTGGAAGTTCAGTGAGCTCGGACTCAACCTAAAGAAGATAAGCGCAGTATTAGTCATTTCAATATATATATATATATATATATATATATATAATTTAAGGTATTAGGCTATTAGCAATAATTGTAAACTGGTTTAAAACGTAATCAAAGAGAATAGATTAATAACAGAAAAATGACGTTGAGCACAGGAGCAAGTAACCAGCATTATGAATCTATGAATAATGGCATGTATAACGTGTATCACAGCTTACAAAAAAGGTGAAAATCTCCACTGGAATGTTCAGTGGTAAGAGATAAAATATGCCTAGACAAGACCAATTAAAACTTGAAAAGAAGTACGGCTTCAATAGCCTGTAGCTACTGGATGCAATATATGCAAGTCTACACACAGATGAAAATATGCTTTTAAAGTGGTGACATGCATATGCTAGCACAACAGCAAATGATAAGTATTGTGAAAAAGTAACACTTAAAAAGAGGAAATGGTGAAGTTTTCCTCATATATGTACCTAAAGTTTTAAGTATACAAGAGGCAAAAAAAATAAAAAAATAAAAAAAAAAGTATGCAAGAGACAAAATAAAAGAAAAGGGATAATAAAATGAAGCCGGATTACAAGAATATAAGCAATAAAAAAGGAAGAGCAAGAGAGATGCAAAAAATTGTCATTAACTCAGCCTGATAAAAAACAGAGATTACATCGGTCTCATACCAATTGATTTTTATGCAGAAGCAATCATATGGAATTTGATGACAAATTAAAAAATAATAATTAGACCTGTGCTGAAATTGATACTAGGCCAGATTGCAACTCGGATGCAAGTCTCAACACTTCTCTGACGTGTGGATTGCTACTTGGATCAGATAGATCAGATTCAGCCACATTAGCAACATATATGACAGGCTTCATGGTGAGCAAACAGAGATGACGTATAGAATCTTTCTCAAGGTCAGTTATAGGAACAGATCTTGCAGGTTTTCCATCCATGAGAAACTTCTGAATCTTTTCCAAAGATGACCTCTCAGTTTCTTCCTGTGAGGCAGAAAATAGTGACAATCAGAGAAAATAAGTATATATAAAGCTGATATTATGATTTATGCTTGTATATGTTGCTTTAACACATATATACCATAGAGATATATTCATAATTACATAACATATAAATAACATATATATTACATTACATGATATAATTGTATAAAAAAATTTAGGTAGATAAATTTATAAATAATAATAATCATGATTAATAATTAAAACAAGTTTTATAAATTTAATAGATTTGACTCAAATCAGTTTCATATTGACCACTTTTGCTTCACTACCTCGAGCCAAAATCAAAATCTTTAATTGTGAGTTTGTTGTCTCACTCTAAATCTACTCAACAAAAATTACCTTCAGTTTAGACTGTGCATCCTTTGCCTTGCCTTTCTTAAGTTTCTCCAATCTTTTCTCTATCTGAAATTCTTATGAAATAAACAATTTAGTATTGTGAGTGTAGTTCATGATCAGCAAACAATAAAATAAAGAAATGAAATTAAAATAAATAAATCTAACACTCACACTTGGGAAACATGCTATTACATACAAGTGTGTATCACAGAATTCAGCCATCACAGCATGTTTGTTCTACATACCTGATCAAGATCTGAAAAAATCAGCTCTAGATTGATGACATCTATATCTGACTTTGGGTCAATATTTCCATTGACGTGAACAATGTCATTATCCTCAAAGCAGCGCACTACCTGTGGAGAATTGGCAAGTTTAAAGACTAAATAAGCCAGCATAACAAGATTTAGAAAAGAAAAGCATCATTATAAGATTTAGAAAAGAAAAACAAACAGTAAAAAAAAAAACTCCTGCAATTTTGACTTTGCAACCTGAAAAATTGTCAAACAGTGACTCAACGACTGCGATTAAGTTTTTGCGTTACAATTGCTTTCTACGGATGCAGTGGGATATCAAGTACAAATGCTTAATTGCATTACTCAAAAATAAAAAAGTAAGGTAAATTTTAGTACTTAGAAACCATGCATGAGTAGAGTATTTTAATGAGTTACTTTCCTTCCAATGAAAGTAAAAAAAATGACCAAAACACAAAATGGCTTCAAGGTTTAGTAAGAAATTTGACTTCAACCACAAGCCTGACAGACCTGTACGTTTATTCAGTCTAGCAATTCCCTGCCTCCAGTGACTGCATCGATTTTCGACGATATTACCTATGCGTAAAATCATTAAAATAAGCAATAACCATTAAGTCTTGGACTTATCTATGAGCTTATTTTAGAAAAGTTATGGAAATAGAAACAAAAACCAATTGATTGTTTAGGTTCCATGAAGTGGTTTAATTACCATCATCTTCCTAATAGCCTTACTGAAATTATTTGAATCAACTTTTTTCAATTCATTTCGGATGGGTGATACAACATGTGTTTGTTCATTATTTTACACAACTTATAACTATATTACATACGGTCAACCCCATGTTCCCTACTAATCTTATTCACAATAATTCTATCCACTCATCTTATTACTGCATAGTTTGTTCATTTCGCACATGCCAATATCACATAGATATGTTCTTCACCAGCATGTTCAATAGAAGCTACCTTTACTGCATCTCCAATTATTTCATGCACTTTCCTTCTAAATTTTACCACACAATAACCAATGTTAAGATTCACAATCACAAATGACTCATACTATCTTTATCACCAATCCATCTTATATGTTCTTATTTCTACCATAATTATCTTGACTAAGAGTGCCTTCTTTTCTGTCCCCCCACTCTAATTTGATAGCAATTATCTTATAGTATAGCTGATTTGATAGCAATTTGATAAGATCTACTCTTATATTTTCATCACAATCTCTTAAGTACTTACCGTGCGCTTCCATCATCAAGCATAAATTTTAAAAGTACCGGCTTCGATATCCTCTCTTTTTTTGTATAATAATGAATCAAAAATATTTAAACACTTGACCTCTAAATTTTAATTGATCCTGAGATTTAATACAAAATTTACATTTAATATCCAATAAAATTACATATCATCTGGTTAGTGTTTAGTCTCAAGACCCTTTAACATTCAATTCTTTCAACATTGCTTTAATCATCACTAACTTTATATAGGTCTCAATAATAATAAAACGTCACATGCAATAGCATAAACTGCGATTCCTATCAGAACTGCATTAAGTGCCTTAGCAAAATCAAAGTTAATTAAAATCTACTCCTGTATGGAAGTTGACGAGGCAGGGCTCTCTATTTCCAGTTATAAGATTTTTTTTTTCTTGAAAGAAACAAGCAAGATGTATGAGAAATTGGAGGATTACTAAACGCAGCCCAGAAAATAATTTGACGCAAATAAGCAAGAAGCAAATAATTTCAAGATTCTTGATGGCATTCTACGTGCAACTATACCCCAAGAACATTCAAAATGAACATACAACAATCTACGAGCTTTTCCAATTAAACAAAGATAATTAAGTGATTAGACAAAAAAAATCATCTCCTAGGGCTGTTTAATTATGCTATATCCACCACCATCACCAAGTAAACGAGGAGGTCAATGCTTTTGGGTAAACAGACTAAGCTTCCTAGTTACATATAAAAAAATGCTCAGACCGGCCACCATCGATCTTAGAAAAGAACGATTGTCAGACTTTTGTTGAACTTATATACAAAGTTTGGTGGCCATTTGTAATGCTGCGTCTGCGAGACAGCAGTAATTTAAAGCTGTAAAAACATGTAATAAAAACGTCCGAGTAAATTTGATGGTAGTTTGGCAAATCTGAGATAAAAAATCACTGCCAAATGCTATGAGAATGAAACTCGTTTGGTGAAAATGTGGTAGTTTTACCATGAGAACATAGTTCTTCAAATGAATACAACTTTGTTTATTGATAAAAAAATGATTCATACAAGAACATATTTTTGGTTTTTAAGAAGAAAATTAAAAAGGCCAAAAGATATCTAATAAATTCTTATTGGTTTGAAAGATGAGATGAATATTAAACTTGATTGAACATAGTTCATAATTCAATGGCACCATCAAAACCATCAATTGCCACCAACATACAATAACTAATACTGAAGAATCTATGAACCAAAAACATTTGGTCAATCAAAATGTTGTTTTCAATTACAAACACTTCCGAAAATATTTTGACACAAATAATTATGTCTTGGACACTTAGAGGAGCTCATCAAGATTAGTGGTGCACACACAATTGATGGCGGATATAAGCAACTAATAGATAATCTTTCGATATTAAACCCTCCTTTGTTTTTTGAGTTTCAATTTTGGAAAGCTTTGTGGTTCTTATTTTCTCAATGAAAACATATTACCTCATTGCTTTTCTTATAATCTTCTCATTAACAAATAAGTCGCCTTATATTTTAATCTTTGTTGCTTTTCAATTTCTAATTGGAAAAGTTCTTATTTTCTTAGTGAAATTCATTATTTTTCTTGCAACCTTTGTATGTGCCATTTTGGTTTTCAATCCTAAGTCATAAAAAACACGATACTATAGAAGTGGATGTTTTCATAAAAGGTAACGAAATCATCATTTATGTTCTCTATAATAATGGACAAATAAAATGTAGGACCTTATGCTAGTCTGTAAACATATCAAATAGAATAATCCTAGGCTAATTTATGCTAAGATAAATATGGTATATGTTGTTCTTGATGACACTTCTTATTGACATTAACATGAGAATATCATGAGTTGTTTTTATGTTGCTAAACAGTGGAGAATTGCAAAGATTGTGCTGTAATTCACTTCGTAGAATAGATAATCTAGGATGCAATTTACTTCTACCAACTTTTTTTATTATTTTCCGGAATCAGTCTTTATTATTAATTTTTAGATAGCCCTTTTAAAATACAAACATTATTGAGGAACTTAATTGTATTTGTTGGGTGCCACTCAATTATTAGAATAAAATAAAATTTTCATATTAAGAATTTGTTTGCTAGTTTTAATATATGTATTGTCAACCAAAAGAAAGTTTTGGTTTCAAGAGTTTCAAATATGGATAACTTGTTTTTTTTAGTTTCACGCTTTCCTATCAATTAATTTCTAGTAAAGAAAACTCATTTAAAAATTTTCTTACCCATCTTTCTCAGGAGTTCGGATTAGAAATTGAATTAGAATGTTATCGCTGGATCATAATCAATAATATGATCATTATTTTAAAACTTGGGTCATAGAACTAGAAGGGGATCAAGTATTTTTTCATTTTAAATACTACTAATTGCAGTTAAAACTGCAGCAAGTTGCAGCAAATAAAATACTTTTGCAATAATTTTGATTATAGCAATTTAATACGCTGTGATTTTATTTCCCTGGCAGCTGCAAAACCATTCTCAAAGGGCTTTTTCAGCGATAGCATTCACAACACTTCTACAATTGCTGCAATCTTTTTTACACCAATTAAAGTCATTGCTAAAGCATTTCAAAATCCCTAAAAAAATCTTTTTTAAGTAGTATGATTAATGACCAAATCAAGAAATCCAAAGACATTTGTTACCAAACCATTCAATTAACTAAATATGATCTAATCATTAGCTAAAATCAAATAAGCAGCACAATTAGTTCATTTGGTAGTAGGTTGTTATTTAAAAAAATGTTCAAACTTTTAAATCATATTTAAATCAAATCAGGAATGAAGATGAGACCTCAAAAAATCCAAAATAATCATATATTAAACACCTATGAAAAATTAACATTTACAAATGAGCCCAAAATCAACATAAAAGGTTCATAAAAAGTCTAGAATTTACCATATTACATTTTTAAAACTTATCCAATAATAATACCTATTTCAACTATAACTGACAGATATGTACAAGCCATAAAAAACTGAGATATAATAATTTTAAAATATATGTAGGTTGGTCATGCATGCAAAATTAACATTGTAGGGATGAACTTAAAATAATAGACCACCCGTGAAAAATCCAATTGTTGGCTACAATTTAAGAACATTTCTACATGGTTAATGCTTTCTTGCCTTGGAGAGACCGAACAGATGTGCAGCAAAGCCGTATTGGCCTCCCTCCCTCCCCCCTCTACCTCTTTTGTGGTTCCCAATGCATGCACGTTACCAAATAACCCTACCACTAGGCATGAGAGCGTGTTCTTATATATATATATGTGAACATAGGTTTTTAAGAAGTCAGAACTTTTCTAACTAGCCCACTCTGCCTTTATACTATGAAAGTTCAATCACTCCCACTCATGCTCCTGCATAAATCATCAATTAAAAATCCTTCTCATCTTTCTTTGTGAGCACAAAAGGATGAAAAACTAGTTTTCTAAAAATGTCAACGAGGAAAGACAAGAAGAAAAACAAGAAGAGGCTCAATGTAGTAAAACTCTTAAGGAAATCCTCATAGTTCAATCTTCAGAGTCAATTTAACTGATTTTAATTTGAAACACTTCTTGATAGTTGAGCTAGAGAGAGGAAATGGCGTGAGCCAATTATTTATCATGTTTTCCTTGCCCCTGTCTTTATTTGTTAGTCAAATTTTTGGTTTGCTTTCTTCCTAGTTGACAAGCGCCTTCATATAGTATCTTGGTTACTTTAGTTGTGCTTGCTACCGAGTTCCTCAACACCATTATGCTTCCGTGCAGAGAAACTTTCAACAACTAGATCTGGGAGTATCTTTATTTCTACTCCCTCATCGCTCTAATCAAACGTGATCTCTCTACATGCTTAAAATTTCTTTCCATTGTTTATCTCGATTAGAATCTCATCTGTTAGATAATGGAATCATCTTTCTTAGCAAGAAACTTTTATTCTTTCTACTCACTCATCACAATAACCAAACAATGATCTCTCTGTATGTAAGAACATCTTTCCCATGTTTGTCTTGGGAACAATCTCATTTGTTAGAAAATAAAATTATTTTTCTTAGTGGAAAAAAAAAATTTATATTATTTGTCAAACTGATGTGATCGCAAAATCAATAGCTAGCTTCATCTCAGCTCGATAATGGACCAAGTTCCTAGCTTCATCTCAGCTTGATGGAAGTGATTTTGTTCTTGAATGCTCAAGGGATCGTATGAGTGAAGTGTTTCATGTAGGCAAGGCATACACCTCTAACTGTAGATGGTAACTTAGTAAGAACAGCATCAAAGCGAGCTAGTCTCTATGCTCCAGATGAGAAGGGATGGCAACGCAATGAGTGAGTAAAAGAACAAGAACTAGTAAGGAAGTAATCATTCAGATGTTGGTGAATTCATCTCCAAGAAATACAAAGCTCCCGGCACAATAGTAGGAAGACTAGACTACCCAAGTGGTGAGAGAAGGAAAAATGAGAAATGGGAGAACTGTAGTCATGATGGAATATTCCTTCGTCTTGACATTAGAGAATGCAAGCTGCTGCTATCATCAATTATATGCCAAGTAACCATTCCACAACGCCCACTCCAGATGTACCACAGCAGGCTTCCATTGCCCAGTGAAAAAAGAAGTTCATGTCTCTTCCAAGCAGTGTAGCGTCAAGGCTAATTCAAGGAGTGGCTTTGCAATATTGGTCTCTTTTCTTGGTCCAGTAACTGTTGGGTGTGTAATATGAACTAAATTCTTTAATTAGTCCTGATCTGGCTTGGTTTGAGTTCTGTTCACTGAGTCGACTCACTGAATACTTGGAACCCGGCTGAGTTACTGAAATTTGGAAGGAATAACTCATATGCTTTCTAAGTCGTTGGATGCGGTATTTAGCGTTGGATCCGGAGCCCTGGATCGAAGTTTCTTGGGTTGGTTCTTGAACCGTCGGATGATCTCGTGTCTTGAAGACCTTTGGATTGTGTTTTGGATCATGCGGTTCTTACTGCTTATCTGTCGTAAGTGGATTACACGCGTTGCGCTTGATCTGATTGAATCAACCTTTGAGAATTGCACCGCTTTGGTTGGATGAGTTTTGAGATAACCTAACCTTATACTTTGCTTTTGTTTTGTTTATTGACTGCTCGAGTCAAGAACTCCCAAGAGGAAAGAGGGATGTGGATCGGGAAGAAACCAGTTTCTCTGTGAAGAATGGTGGTTTCTGAGGAAAACCCGTAAGAACATGTGAAGAAGAGAAGAAGAAGATCAAGAGATAAGTTTCTTTCTTAAAATCTTGATTACCCCTTTTGTTTGGCTTTTGATCTCTATTTATACTTTTCTTGCAAGATCTCTAGTCATGTAACTACTTTCTGTTATATTACGTTGGGTTCGCTTCGTTGTTTGGAATATTAGTTAGAGAGGTGTGCCATCTGTTATTTACTCTTCTTCTTGATTATTGTAGTGCTTGAAACTCTCGACCTGCGAATATCTGGCGACCTCTTGTGATGTTTACTGAGATTGTGTTGTATGTAACAATTCCTTTTGATCTCTCGATATTAGGATTGTTTAATGCTACCTTCATCTTCATCATCTATTGTTATCTGTTAATTTCTTTGTTGTAAAATAGTTCTATGTAATCTTATTGTATGTGATAATTTGGTTTTAGAGGATTTGGGATCATATCATTACTCTTCTCAAACCGACCTTGTCCTCAAGGGTCAAAATGAACATCCGCCTTCTCTGCTTTCTTCAATTCATTTCTTAGAAGCTCATACTTGCCTCCCACCAGTATGAAAGTAGCAATTTGATTTTCATTGGAAGTAGTATTCTTTTGTCAAATGATTGTTGGTTTCTATTAATAAGAATGGGAATTTTGTCCCTTGTTGTAGAATTGTTTCTGCCTCTATATGCTCACATGATTTGGATTACCACTGGTGGATATCAGTTGCCTGAATCGAATAACCGGACTCATCTATCGATATATGTAATGAATCACGGGCAGTTATACTCTATATTGGGAGAAATTATTGGTAATTAGAAGAGTATGTAAGGATGTGTTATCAAAACACTATATAGGATATAGTGGCTAATAATTATGTATACTTGATAGAGGCTTTCTAGCGGGTTAAATGGTTGATACACCGCTTTGCTAATATTCTTCTAACATCGGGTGTTGATTATCATGTTGCTGTTGGTCATCATCGACGCCATTAATAAATAACTTGACTTACGATATGCCTTTATATACTTCATCACAATCAAAGCATGCTTCTTTTTTTGTCTTATTTGAGAGTTAAAGTCGAATTGATATTTCTTATGTGATGTGGCGTGGCATTGTGAGGTCATAGTAGAATAGTGAGCACTCGATATCTTACTGCGATTGATTTCTATACATTGCTTCATCGACACCGTCTTCCATTAGCTAATTGAAATGTCTAAGGAAATAGAGGCTTTACTTCCTTTTAATTTCTGCCTTGCTCGATTCAAAGCAGTAGCAATTAATGAAATTTGGTTAGGTCTTCAAATTCATTATAAAAATGTGACCTGGTTTCTTTGAAGCTGCTCTCTCTTAAATCGTAGAAGGAAGGGTCAAATCTGATAATTTGTTCTTTCAAGAATACAATTTGTTTATTTACTTTGATCCATCGATACCAAAAGAGTCCATCCATGTATATTGAGGATATTAAAATTTCGATCCTCCGAGGAGTTATATCTTGAAAAAAGCTGCTTTTAAAGAGTCATCCTGGCCTTCTCCATTAAATCCGGCATATCTATTTTAAGAGATATTGACATGAGTGTATTTGTATGTACTGTTTGGAGAATAGGATTACGAATGCATCACATACGACTTTGAGGTTGTTTTTCCAACTGCTTTCTACAATAATCTTTGATATTTCGGCCAATACCATAGTGACTGAGGTCATTTGCTCTTCTGTTTTGTTTAATCTGGTAACACATTCTTCTAATGTTTTTGATGTGAGTCTTGTTCCTTCTGCCATATTTTTTCTGAGTGATGATGTAGTCAACGAGAGCACCAATAATATGAACTAAATTCTGTAATTAGTCCTGATCCGGCTTGGTTTGAGTTATGTTCACTGAGTCGACTCACTGAGTGCTTGGAACGAAGTTCAAATTTGAAGGAATAACTTCGATGCTTTCCGAGTCGTTGGATGCGATGTTTTGGTATTTAGTTGGATGGAGCCTCGGATCGAGTTTCTCTTGGGTTGGTTCTTGAACCGTTGGATGATCTCGTGTCTTGTAGACCTTTGGATTGTGTTTTGGATCATGCGGTTCTTACCGCTATATCCGTAAGTGGATTACAGCATTTGTTTCGGAATGAACCTTTGATTGAGAATTGTTGCTTTCTGTCGTTGGATGAAGCTTTGAGATAACCTAACCTTATACTTTGTTTTGTTTTGTTTATCCGCTCAGTCGAAGAACTCCGAAGAGGAAAGAGGGATCGGATCGGGAAGAAACCAGTTTCTCAGAAGAATGGTGGTTTCAGTGAGGAAACCCAAAAGAACATAAGGGAAGAAGAGAATAAGGATCAAGAGATAAGTTTCTTTCTTAAAATCTTGATTACCCCTTCGTTTGGCTTTGATCTCTATTTATACTTTTCTCAAGATCTGCCTTCTAGTCTTTTGTAACTACTGCTATATTGTAGGTTCTCGCATTGTTTCTTGGAATATTAGGTGTCGATCCATATTTACTTCTTCTTGATTATTGAAGTCTTGGAAACTCTCCGACACACCGCAATATCTGCGACCCTCTTGTGATGCTTTACGGAAGATTGTATTGATGCAATTCCTTTCTCGATCTCGCTCATATTAGGATTGCTTTAATGCTACCTTCATCTTCAGATCTATCATTTATTGTCTAATTCTATTTCAGTCAGAATCTTATCATTTGATGTGATAATTTGGTACTTAGAGGATTTGGGATCATATCAGTGTGACAAGGTTAATATGCAATAGAATGCTGAATTGGGGGCAGTTAATGAAGATATTATGGTATTTGGGTATAGGATAAAGCAATTTTTGGTAAGTTGGGGACATTTGCCGGAAAAAAAAAAATGCAAGCTGCAGAGCACTGAACCATGGTCAAACTGCAGGCCCTGCTTTTCCTCGCTGCCATTTTTCTAGGTTGATAAGCTTCATGCGAGTAGAAGTTACAGCCCATTCTGTACCAAACCCCAAAAGTGAAGCTGCTTTAAAAAGTAACGGTTTTTTGCAACAAAAAAGCTCTACAGCAGTATTCTGCTTCAACTGGAGATGCTAAAAGATGTTATGAGGATAAAAAAAATAGTCTTAGCAGTTGAGGCTTACCAACTTCTTCCTCAGCAGTGCTAAAACCTGAAGGAATGACAAACTTAACATGTTTACAACTGTAGAAAAATTCCACCAAAACATTTGCAATAGAGATCGGTTCTCTCCAACTTGCCATTCACTATTATCTTCGATCATCAACAATTCATTTGTAATACTGCATACCAACACTCAAATTTCCATGCTGTGTCTTCAGCCTATTATATTCTAGGTATGCAGTTAATAAGAAAATTTATATGCAAATATATATAAAGAGGATAGCAATAATTATCTATTAACATGATACAGGAAACATCATAGAAAACAAAGACTTGAATTAAAAAAGAACCTGAAGAATGGAATCCACTTCACGTATGTGAGAAAGAAATTTATTACCTAATCCCTGTTAAACAACGGAGCTGGCATTAATATGCAGATATACTTCTATAACTACAGAGAAACATGACAGAATAGTAATTAGAACCTAAACATGTAATAATTAAAACACTATATCAGACAAGTAGGTGCAACAAATAATTGGAAAAATGAAAATAAATTGCTCTTGCTGGCTTTTTTTAATGTAACTAAAAAAAACGCTTGCAACAAGCAGAGTTAAAAATGAATCAGCAATCCAAAGATCAATGATTTCGAAAAAAAAGTGTACACAAACAAATCAGTACAAAGAAACTGGCATTGAATTCTATAGATGATTCAATAGAGATATAAGCTGCATGATTTACTTCAAAGAAAGCACTCAATAACGCAGAATACCATCGAAATGGCATTTGAAATCATACAGGAAACAGGATCAGATATTCACATTTCCCACATATGTCCAATAAATAACAGATAAAATGGTTAGGCACCAATACAATAAAAATGGTAAGACAAATATGTATTAAAGGCATTATGTGGTTACTCATAATAATTAAAGGAAATTTTATGCAATGCTTTTTGAATTACTATGCAGAAGTCATTAACAATTGCACTATTCTCAATGGCTATCATATACAAGAAACAAAAAACCGTGGATAACCATGCTTTAAATAACAATTATGGATGTTTCATCTTTCTGAATGATAAATGCTTTGCAATACAGCTTATAGAAATGCCTGAGTAAAATAACAGTACTGAAAGAAATGAAAAAATTTAGGTGTGCAAACATAAACTGAACAGGTGTCTAAGAATCTAGTGCTTACAAATATAAATTAGAATGATCTACAAACAAGCATGCTAACGACAAAAATCTACAGTCCACTAACCTCTTAGATCAGCAAAATCTCAACTTTTTTATTTGAAATCAGAAAATGCATACAAAATTTGTCAAACATTATTTATAGGTCATGCAATAAACTAAATTTGCAAGAAAAACTAAAATTAAATGGAATTTATGCAACGATTAGGATTCACACCATAAAAAAGAAAATCAAATTAAAATAGATTTGACCAAATCTTAAACACGTTCAAATCAAAAGGTTAAAAAAATGAAAAGAGAAATAAATGAGAGAAATCACCAAAAGTGTTAAGCCAAACCTCACACTAGTAGAAAATTTGAAAACTTCCCTAAAAGATATCTACATAGCTTGCACCACACTTAAAAATTTGTATATAGCAATCACATAAGCTTAAAAGAAAATTTGAATATTATTGGACGATTGAATAATAAATTGCATGCTAAACCAAAATGGTTACAAAACATTGGCAAGTCTATAAAAGGAGAATATACCACAAACACCCGCATCCTGCAACAGTAGAAAAATCGAGGCAAAGCAGAGAAGGAAATAGCCAAATTAGGCAACAAAAAAACAATCTGCTTTCACAACACTAAACATGAATAATAATGAACCAAAATCAATAATCCGAACTTCCTTAAAATTGCGGTAATCAGCAACAACAATAACATCATAAATAAGAAAATTGTAGGGAACCGAATTTATTGTAATACAAAACTGAGTAGGTAGCACATCAGTAGATGTCAATCAACAGTAAGCAAAGTCTCAAATAATGTGTCAATAATTAACCTGTTCGAACACAAACTCGATTTGACCTGACAACCCAAGATTGACCCAACAACATGGGATTGACTCAATTTTGACCTACAAGCTCAAATTTAATTCGATTTTGACATTAAATGTATGCCTAAAAGGGTCAATCTAATCAGTTTTCAACCCGTATAATATTCAGGTCGGGTTCGGATCAAGCAGTTTAGAGTTGGGTCAATTTCAGATTACCCCTAATAGCAAGTCCACCAATAATATCAAATCAATCAAATAAGGAAACTTTTTTTAGAGGGGGACACAAAGCAAATTTAATCACAAACTCATGCACGCACTTGTATACGTATGCCTCAAACTCAAGACCATATAGTTCGAGTCAAAACACTCAACCACTAAGCCATATTGGATTGCATAATAGCAACTTATAACATTTCATAACTAGAAAATGATTGAATGGAAAAAATAAGAGAATTGGCCATGTGCGGAAACAATAAATTGAAAACAATTACATTGGAAAACTCGATGAGAGATTAATCATCTTATAGTTTAAATGGAGATCCAAAGCAACTAATCAAAATGTCAAGGAACCTATCTCATTCTCCTAGGCACCATTATCATATGCATATTACATCAAAGAAACTAAAAAACATGGAAACAAAGAAATAAGAAAACTAAAGCACTTCTAAACTTCGAATGACAATGCATCTACCTAAATGATAGCATTTTGAGTTTCCGATGACCATAAACCTCAAATATCCATCATAAACTATATCGTCTATTTAAGTTGCTTATAATTTGAATTTATCCACTGGTTAATTAATTAATTGATAAATTTGCTTTTGAGTTGGGATATTCACTAGATGAAAAAATTCACTAAATTCATGCATAAAACCAAAAGGATGGGAACTACTATTTCAATCAAGCAAATTTGGTAATCAAGGATCCTAATGCAAGAATATTCACTAAATTCACTGATCTAATTAGGTATTCATAAATTAAAACATCAAAATAAGTTTCTAATAATTTTTAGAAACTTCTAGAAGAAGGTCCAAAGAAACTTCAATCATCAAGCATAAATTTCCATACAAAAATGTCGAGGGACTTAGTACAAATAAGAAAATATAGAAGACTTAAAAGCAAATTTGGTAATTGAAAATCCCAAAAGGGTTACCAAGTATAGAGAGATTCAATAGTAAATTTAAAGAATATTGAATATTCCAACTTCCATGCCAAAAGAGGAGACACAAAAGAAATCCAAAATTCAATTCAAATGTTCTAAAAAGAAGGGGACATCAATTAACAAAGAAAATTATGAGAATCAAGACATCAATTCACACTTTGCTCCATTAAAGTTTCATCTCCCTCCCTCCCCCTAAACCCTAAATCAACGAAAATCAATTCCCCTATATATCTAACCATTGAATAGATCCATCTTGAGAAGGCACCAAGACTTGCATTACCATAGTTGATGTTTAATATGTGTTTTAGCATCAAAAAGTAAATGCGTTCATGTTATAGCCTAAATTTTAAACAAGATGCATGGATCTTATTAAATCTATAGAGCCAACAACTATATTAGGGGAATTCATCCTTTCTACAACATAAGACAAAGGCAATATAGCAACAGCAACAAGCCTTTATCCCACTATGTAGGATCGCCGACAAACATCCTTTTTCTCCATTGTATCCTAATAAGTGTCAAATTCTTATTTAATTCTAATAAAATAATATCATAATTTATGTGGGCTCTAAAATTTCGTCACCGACCTCTTGCGATAAAGAGAGTGTTTAAAGTGTCAGTGAAATTTTCAAAAGGCGGGTGGAATAGTAGATAAGACACTAGCGAGAGATTTCGCCTTATTTTTGCGAGGACTTTAGATCTAGTTCCAGATTTCGTATAGGCACAAGCACCTATAGTTAATTACCCCTCTCAATACTAAGAGAGCACTTTCGATTAAAGCTAATCGATGAATCGCTAAATAATGAGTGTATAATAGCAGTGAGTGGAGTTTGAATATTATGAGATTCATTATTTTAATTTAAAGCTTTTGTTTGGGGGGAACGATAACATGTCGATCAGATCTGGTTAAATAAATCTTGTCGTGGTCCTTAAGTAGAGGAGATAATCCCCCGGCGTAGAAGGATTTTGTCAACAACTATGAGTTACGTCGTCGAGGTGTCCTTGTAGACGCAGGGTGGGTTTCTAAAGGACAAAATATAAGTCAACATTAAAACTATGATTTTTTGTTTTATAATTCACAACTCAAAGAAGAAAGCGTTGGGAGCATCTGAGTTCGCGGTCATGGTGATTTAGTGGTGTCATATCGCAACACGGTCGGCTCATAACCGCCATTATGTGGTGTCATTTGAGGCAAAATCACGCGAATAGGGACACCTGAATGCACGTATGTATTTGATTTGACGTTGCTCTGTAGCAAAGTCTTACAATTTGTCACACACAACGAGTTCTTGGATGAGTGAATGAATTTAACTTTAAATTTAAATAATTAATTTCATTTAATTTATATTTTATTTTATTTTTTATTTGAATATTTGATTATTTTGCAATTAATTTAAATTTAAATATGTAATCATTAATCGTTTAAACCTTACTAATAATAGCATTTTGATCATATGGCTGTTGTAGGTTAATACACATTGTCAACTATTTTGTTTTCGCGTGGATGGTCCTAAATTAATTTCTACATTATAGTCATTCAAAATTTCACAAACGAGCATAAAGGATCGAGTTTGAAATTTTTCTCTGGGAGCTTTGAGAAGTATCAATAGATTTATCTTTTGTAATTATGTGTGAATTAAACTACCGCATTTTTATTAAATTATAATATTATAATCTAATTTTTAGGTTTTGTTAACCTGGACCCGATCCTAAAACCCAATCGGGGTGTGTAGTATCTGTTCGTTCATTTTTTTTGCATATGACTTGACTGTTTCCCCTAGATGTTTGATCTAGTGGACACTTCAACATACATACAAATATTTGTTCTTTAAAATGTTGTATGAACATTAAGATGTCCGAGTTGAAGTAATTATATTTGACATGACAAATGTATTAAGTTGCAAGCATAAATTCTGATAGCAAGTATAGGTTTTGATACCTAACACCATAAATCAAGTGTAGCTCTGTCTTGTAAAAAATATGAGAATTTTAACTCATTCAAACAATTGTTATAAATCAAGCGAAGATCTATTCTTTAAAATATGAGTTTAATTTTTTCAAATACTTGTTGGAAACCAAGTGAGTATCTTTCTTAATGATCAAGCATGTATCTGCGCTAGAGGATATAAAATATTTGTTTGTAAATAAAATTTAGATCTGTTCTAAAAGATACAAGTTTAACTTTTTCTAAGCTTATCATAAATCAAGTGTATCTGTCTTGGAATATGTATATTCAATTCATCCAAACACTTGCTAAATATCAAATGTAGTATCTATCTTATTAGAATTCTAATAAAGATTTAGAGGCACGTCATAGATCAAGTGTGAATCTACATTATAGGATACTATGTCATAAGGCATATGCAAGCTCATTGTATTCAAATATTCACTTATGAAATTAAGTGTATGATTTTTCCCATAACACATATCGAAATCAAAAGAGAGAAATGGGATATTATAAGGTATACATGAGAGCTAATCACATTTAAATCCTTCCATGCACATTAGAATTTGAAAATATGAAAATTAGTCCACTTGAAGCTAACATATGGACTTTAGGCCCAATGGGATTTTTAAATTTAAAAGAAAATTGTGGGCTTAGAGATTTCAAGAGATGAGCTTTTTTTTATTATTATTATTATAAGCACACTTATAGACTTGAGCCCAATGGGCCTCAAAGATTTAAAAGAATATCATGAGCTTAAAAGCTTAATAAAATGGGTATTTCCTTTTTTTATCAACCCATTCATAAATTTGATGAGCCTAATGGACCTCTTAAAATTTAAAAGAATGTCATGAGCTTAAAAGCTTAATGAGATGTGCATTTCTCTTTTAATCAACACATTCATAAATTTGAGCCCAATGGACCACTTAAATTTTAAGAAAATTATGAGCTTAAAAATTTCATGAGGCATAACTATTTTTATAAACCCACTTAAGAGAATCAAGATGGGCTATAAAAGAATTTCAAGCCCTCATGACTTTATTATCCCCTCTTTCTCCTTTTTTTTTTAATTTATTTATCATGATACATCCCTTTTTTTATAATATTTTTCCTTTCATTTTCCTTTTTTTTATCTTATATGCATTTTTCCTCCCTTTTTTTTTGTCATGACACGAACCCATAAAGAAGGAGAAAAACTTCACTTTCTCCTCTTTTTATTTATTACCCATTTATAGGTAAGTTATAAAAAAGAAAGAAATATATCTAATTTTTAATGAATTTTCTTCCTCACTCCCTCCATTTTACTCTCTTTTCCTTTCTTTTTCTTCTTTTCATTTATTATTTTCCCTTTTCTCTCTTTTTTCTATTGATATGACATAATCCCATGGAGAAAAGACAGAAGCCCCCGCCCTTTTTTTTTTCCTTTCTTTCTTTCTCTTTAAATTCATGTTCATTTCATGGGTAATTTAAAAAAGAAATGACAAAAGAAAATAAAGGGGATGATGGACTTTCCCCCCTTTTTATTATGCATTTATGCATATGTATATATATATTTTTTGCATGGTACGATTCCGTGAAGAGAAAGGGGAGGAAAAGAAATTCTCCTCCTTAAAATCATGCATAAAGCCATATGACATTAATGGGATAACATAAATCTCATTTATTTATTTTGTCATCCATGATATTAAATATTTTTGGTTTTATGCAAATGGGCTTGGATGACATTTTACTTAGTTAGAGAGCTTAAGAACAAAGCTAATATGAGTTATAAATATGAGAGCATTCATCCCTCATGAAGATTTACTCTCCCATTTTCTTCACATTTATCTCATAAAGAACATTGCAAGTCTAAAATTTCTAAAGGAGCTTGCCAACAATTGAAATTGATTTCAAACCGCATTACATCAACTCGTAAGTCATGTTTAAATTGATGTTCTAAATTTAATTTCAATTTTCAACTTAGGATTGTATTTCATGTATGAATGATTCATTTTAAAATTCCCTTCCTCTTCTTTTTTTTTTTTTACTCCTTTCATGAAACATGCATGCTATTTTGAATATTTATGAGGAAAGAAAGAAGAATAGGGCAAATACAGCAATATTTATCATTTAACTTAAAACTAAATTGCCACTACAAGCAATCACTACGTATTTTAAAATCATGATGCTTAGAATTCAAATACATGGCCCGAATCATGTTGATTTTAAAGTGTATTCTTTTTTTGCTATTCCTTGCATTATTTTTATTTTATCAAAATTTGGTCTCCGACATCATCCGTGTAGAGGATCTTGACTAAATCTTCACCAAAGAAAGGCATGCATGGTAGGCGTTGTAAGACACCGCGGCCGAAAATTTTTATTTATCCACCACGTCAAGAAAATTGTGTATGGATATGCATAGCATAGCATTTCACCGGATACTTATCACAAAATAAGTTTCTTTGCCACGTTGGAATAACGTGAAAGACTTATAAGAGTTTTCCGACGTTGGAACAATGTGAGCGGGAACTTATCAGCGGGTTTATTCATGCGAACAACAGCGTGAGCAAATCTTATATGAGTTTTCCCTCGCGAACGATGTGAATGAATCTTATCATGAGCATATTTCTAAACTTACATTTGCATGTGCATAACATATAATATTCATCATTTTAATTAAGCATTGCATTTGAAACATCACACATAATAAGCCACTACATAAGCTTTTAATCACATGTAGAAGTAAAGAACTTCTTTCATTTTTCATTCCTTCTTTCTTTACTTTGAACATAAAAAATGAAATACCTCTCTCAAATTTGGCAAGTAAAATAGCAATTATATGTTAAAACATAAGCATGTATTTCTTTCTTTGTTATCAAATGAATAAACAGGACATTCTACTTTACATCTATCCTCCAATTATCACTAACAATTGTATTTATATAAGATTTGATTAAATAGAGCATCTTATAGCAATTTTGTATAGCATATGGCAACATCTTTTCAAAAATCAGCAAATGAAATGAAGGTTTAAGGCCAAACATAGCTAAATTTCAATTTCCAACGATAAGAAAGATGTAAAGCTTAAACCTTCTTCAAGGGTTAAGAACATATCAACTTGTTAGCTTGAAGAAAAAAAAGGGTAAAGAAATCTGAAACTATATTCAAATATTTGTCCCACATTAAGATGTCATTGTCCTTGTCAATTTCAAACTAAAGACTTTAAGCAAGACTTGATTTCTTAAATATTAGAGCCTTATTACGTTATTCATCATGAGAATGAAGATTCAATTTAACATAAAAATCTGGATGAAGTTCAACTCATGACATGTAGAACAACTAAGACATCTATATTGAACCATAAAAAGCCCTCAAGTCTTAACCCCTCTCTTTCTTTTACATGTAAATGAAACTTCACCTAACACTTCAGAATTTTATTAATTTGGTGGTGGCCATAGTGGAGAAAAATAGAAAATGAAGTTAGAGAATCCATTCACCCCCTCTCATCCCCTCATCTTCAATATGATGACCAAAGAAGTTTAAGCCACTTAAAATGGATAGCCAAATTAAGCTTGACTTTACATAAACCCAAAAGAGAATTTCAGATTTAGTAAAGCATCTTCAAAACCACAAGATTTGAATGAAGATTAGTTTGAATTTTGCTAAATGATAGGAAGAGACAAGAGATAGGGCAAGGGCAGCCAAATTTCAGCAAAATATTCAAAAACAACAAGTGGCAATTGAAAATCTTATCATATTATTCATTTTAAGAAGCCAAAGAATAACAACCTTAAGTTGTATGCAAATGGGGCTTCATTTCAGATTTCATTTTAAAAGTTCATTGATTTGATAATAAAGGTAGTGAGGAGATTATGCATGAAGTCAAAAACCCCAATTTAAATCATCTCCAAATCCAAGTAAATGGGATGATAAATCAATAACAAAATCAAATTCAAAAAATGACCATATGAAGGTCTCCAAAAATCTGAAAATTTCACCAAGTCTCACTTCATATTTACTTGGAAGTAAGGAAAGGTAATGAATACATGAATTCCAATGACTTTAGGCATGTATTATATTATGGATAGCAAAAGAATAATTGGATAAAGAGAGATAGAAAAATTTTACTCAACCAAATCACCAAAGGGAACAAAATACATTCCAATCAGCAAAAAAAAAGGGATTTAGAGTTGATGGTAAGCCATATACACTCATTTTCCCTACTTGATTTCAGAATAATAGAAAGATCCAAGCAAGACAACAAATAGTCATTCTAGATTTTACCAAGTCATTTATTTAAGTAACAAAGAATGGCAACTTTAAATTCTATGCACATGAAACCTCACTTCACATTGCACCTCAAAAGCTCACCAATTTGATGATAACATGAATTCTAATGACTTTAGGCATGTATTACATTGTGGAGAGTAAAAGAACAATTAGATAGAGAGATATAAAAAAATTCTACTCAACCAAATCACCAAAGGTAACAAAATAGATTCCAATCAGCAAAAAAAAAAAAGATTTAGAGTTGATGGTAAGCCATATGCACTCATTTTTCCTACTTGATTTCAGGATAATAGAAAGATCCAAGCAAGGTTTAATCAAGCAACACAACAAATAGTCATTCTAGATTTTACCAAGTCATTTATTTAAGTAACAAAGAATGGCAACTTTAAATTCTATGCACATGAAACATCACCTTCACATTACACCTCAAAAGCTCACCAATTTGATGATATTTCAATGACTTTAGGCATGTATTACATTGTGGATAGCAAAAGAATAATTGGATAGAGAGATATAGAAAAATTCTACTCAACCAAATCACCAAAGGGAACAAAATAGATTACGATCAACAAAAAAAAGGGGGATAAGCCATATTCACTCATTTTTCCTACTTGATTTCAGGATAATAGAAAGATCCAATCAAGGTTTAATCAAGCAACACAACAAATAGTCATTCTATATTTTACCAAATCATTTATTTAAGTAACAAAGAATGACAACTTTAAATTCTATGCACATGAAACATCACTTCACATTACACCTCAAAAGCTCACCAATCTGATGATATTTCAATGACTTTAGGCATGTATTACATTGTGGATAGCAAAAGAATAATTGGATAGAGGATATAGAGAAATTCTACTCAACCAAATCACCAAAGGGAACAAAATAGATTACAATCAACAAAAAAAGGGGGATTTAGAGTTGATGGTAAGCCATATGCACTCATTTTATCTACTTGATTTCAGGATAATAGAAAGATCCAAGCAATGTTTAATCAAGCAACACAATAAATAGTCATTCTAGATTTTACCAAGTTATTTATTTAAGTAACAAAAAAATGGCAACTTTAAATTCTATGCACATGAAACCTAACTTCACATTGCACCTCAAAAGCTCACCAATCTAATGATAACAATGATGAGGAAGAATAAGCACAAAATTAGTAAACCAAGATTATGCTTTCAACCTTCTTTCCTTAGCAAGATACTTAATGAAACAAGCAATGGAAGCAAAATATAATAGACCTCATGAGATGATGCAAACAAATCCAGAAAATCTGAAACCAAACTTTGCCTAAATCATCATCTTTATGATAACAAACAACCAAACAATGGAAGCAAAGTAGGATAGGCCTCATGAGATGAAATAAACAAATCCAACAAATCTCATGGTATGAAGTAAACATTTGCATATAAACTTGACAAATCCAGAAAATCAACATATAGTAACATTTGCATTTGGATTTGACCAATCCAGAAAATCTGAAACAAAACTTTGCCTAAATCATTATCTTCATGACAACAACCAACCAAGTAATGGAAGCAAAGTAGGATAGACTTCATGAGATGAAACAAACAAATCCAGAAAATCTGAAACCAAATTTTGCCTGAATCATCGCCTTCATGATAACAAACAACCAAACAATGAAAGCAAATTAGGATAGACCTCATGAGATGAAGTAAACAAATCCAAAAAATCTCATGAGATGAAGTAAACAGTTGCATATAAACTTGACAAATCTAGAAAATCAACATGTAGTAATATTTGCATTTGGATTTGACCAATCCAGAAAATCTAAAACAAAACTTTGTCTAAATAATTATCTTCATGATAACAACCAACCAAGCAATGAAAGTAAAGTGGGATAGATTTCATGAAATGAAGTAAAGAAATCCAGAAAATCTCATAGGATGAAATAAGCATTTGCATATAGACTTGACAAATCCAGAAAATCTGCATGTAGTAAACATTGCATTTAGATTTGACAATCCATAAAATCAACATGTAGTAAACAATTGCATTTGGATTTGACAATCTAGAAAATCAACATGTAGTAAACAATTGCATTTGGTTTTGACAATTCCAAAAAATTTGAAACCAAACTTTACCTAAATCATTATTTTCATGATAACAACCAACCAAGCAATGGAAGCAAAGTAAGATAGACCTCATGAGATGAAGTAAACAAATCCAGAAAATCTAATGGGATGAAATAAGCATTTGCATATAGACTTGACAAATCCAGAAAATCAGCATGTAATAACATTTGCATTTGGATTTGACCAATCCAAAAAATCTGCATGTAGTAAATATTGCATTTGGATTTGACAATTCCAAAAAAAATCTGAAACCAAACTTTGCCTAAATCATTATCTTCATGGTAACAACCAACCAAACAATGGAAGCAAAGTAGGATAGACCTCATGAGGAATTCACCAACCTACTGCTTTCTCTGCTTTTTTTTCATGCATTCAAATAACTAAAGTAAATGCATTATAGAAAAACACAAGTACTTGAGGTCAAAAAGTCAAAACACTTAAACTATGTCATATTGCACATCTCATCCCTCTTCTTTATTGCATTTGCATGAGAGAACAGCCAAAACATAACACCTAAATAAAGGGGATTTCCACCAAATCTATCTCATCCGAAAAAAGACCAAAAGCATACAAATAATTGCAAACAACATAGAGCATTGGGTCATACAACATCCCAAGCTTTCAATTTAAACTTTTAGCCTTATCTTAAGCATATAAGAGGAGATCTATCAAGCCGCATCACCCAAAGAAGTCAATAAGCAAAAAAAATGAAAATGCTTGCATGCAACAAGAAGTATTGGACCATACATCATCCCAAGCTTCAAATCAAGATCTCAATATCATTTTAAGCATACGAAAGAGGAATCCAGTAAACCATATCATCCAAAGGAAGCCCGAAATGCATAAAAAAAATGCTTAAGGTTGGATAGAGACAACTTGGAACCTTTCAATTGCAAGAGAGGAGGAAGGAAGAGAGGGACGGACGGCAAGAGCTCGGTTAGCTGGAGCTCAAGCTCGGTTCAGGCTCGAGAGGGACGGACGACCGAAGAGAGCTCGGATCTTGCGAGCTCGACTACTGGGAGACGAGAGGAGAGAGGAGGAGGGGCAGCCTTCCGTGAGAGTGGCGAACTAGAGGCGGAGAGGAATCACACGAGAGGAAGCTTGCATGAATGAGGAGTCGAGACGCTCGTTTCGACTATTAGGGCTGGCCGAATGCCCTAATTGGTTGCCCAAACGGCAACAATAAGATTGCTTGGGCGATTGGCTCAATTGGGTAGTCAAATGCCACTTTGATTGGCAAATTCGGCGGTTGAGCCGAATTGGACGATTTGGGCAGCTAATTAGGTAGAGATTAGGAATTTAAACGACCATTTGTCATTTTAACTACAATCTGGCAAAATAACAAGATTATTATTAATAATTTCATGCAAAATATTATGAAATTACTTCTTGTGATGAACCATATCAATATAGTTATCAATTTTAAATATTTATGTTGTGTCGGACATAACGGTGATATCCGTTTCGCGATCGGAGGTCATTTGGACCATGTCGGCGACGATCGAAGTGAAATTGGGCTTAAATTGCGCGACGTCGCGTTCAAATCGCTTGACGTTCGCGTAGACTTTGCTGAATTGATCACGAAAGGTGTCGTTAGATAGATTTTGATATTTTGACGACAATGGTATAATTAATTTCGCGAACGGAGGTCGTTAGGACATTGTTGGGGCCTCCCGACCTCGATACGTGCGTAATTTCATTAAAAATTGATTTTAATTAATTGATCAATTATTAATTAATTTAATGCTTTTTATTTAATTAATTTTGATATTTTTAATGCAATTATGCAATCGAAATTTTCGGATTGGAAAGATTTTAATTAAATTTGGTCGCGATTAGGAGGTTTTAATCTTCCAATTATGAGTCGTTGCAATTGATTTTCATAGATTTGGCTATATAAGCTTAATTTGAATTATGGCACACACGTGTAGGTCAACAATTTATAATTCTTAACCAAGTCCTTTTTAGATCTATCACTACCTTTGTAAACATAGGTCAAATCTAATACATCTACTCTCCTAACAAGGTCATTAAACAGCCTACGTTTTATGTGACCAAACCATCTAAAGCAGAATTCATTATATCACATATTATTTTCTTAAAATCCCTATAAGCCACTCCATATCTTCTCCAATTCATCGAGTTTTTACATCTAAACTAATTTTTCTAATAAACTTTCTTATTTTTGATAGATTCTTACACATCTTGACTACACCGCCAATTATTTTTACTAATAGGAACTTTTTCTTTTGATTTTCAAGTATATTTTTTGCAACTTGCTTAATCTCATTTGTTGCCTTTTTTCCAAATAACATTAGCTTCCTCATGAATATTCCAAATTTAAAGATTTTATAATTTACTCTTAAAAATATTTTTATTAGCATTATTTAAGTACTCATAATTAATCCTTGAACGATGTTTCGATTTATTTTTCATCTTCCAACCCTTAATCTTAAAATCCAAAACTATAGTCAATAATGGATACTTAAACTTTCACCCAAAATGACCTTACAACATTTACTATCTAAATGATTTATTTTTTTCATCAAAAAATAATCAATTTTCATTTTACTAGATTCAATCTTATGAATAATAATATGCTCATCTCTTTTCTAAAATAAATTATTAACTATTAAAAAATCATATGCAAAAATAAAATATAATATGATCATATCTTCTTTATTAATCACTTCAAACTCATAACCACTGTGAATGTTTTTAAAATTTTCTATCACTCTACTAATATGTCCATTTAAATCTCCTCCAATAAATAATCTTTCTTCAAGAAGTATCCTTATATTAATCTTTTCAAGTTATTCCAATTTTTTTTTCTTTTGAGCATACATCCAAACCTACTTGAGTGGCATAAATATTTATAAGCATTGCGTCTTTAGAAAAAGCAGTATGGTAGAGTGAAAGTTCACGCTTAGCGCTTATGAAATCCAACACACACCAGGTATTTAAAAGTGAACAAGAAACTCAGGATTTTAACGTGGAAAACGAAAAGAAAAAACCAGGCTGGCAAGTAAAATCATCCTATGTATCTGTTTGAGTACAAAATCTTCCGATAATGGTATTACTGAAATTGTATATGAGAAAGGTATGTAGCGAGGTTATATGATTTAGTGGTAGCGAGATGATAGTGAGCAATGAGGAACAACGGACGATGAAGGTCGTCATGATGGAAGCAAACCCAGATGGCGAAGATCAACGGCTGGCACGGCGTGGTTGATAACCGTCAGTGGTGGCATGATTATCTTGGAGGATCTTGAGCTTTAGAGCTCTCTCCTCTTACTTTTGGCCTCCTCATATGAGGAATGAGGGGTATTTATAGATCGGAGGAGTGGTATCTCAAATACATGCAAAATCCCCACTCCTCTCCATGGACGGCTCATGATGATTCCCTTGATCATATGTATTTTGTGCATTTGAATGCTCAAATGAT
The DNA here is from genome assembly GCA_021442155.1 of Cymbidium sinense. NCBI lineage: Eukaryota > Viridiplantae > Streptophyta > Magnoliopsida > Asparagales > Orchidaceae > Cymbidium > Cymbidium sinense. The sequence goes on along the minus strand of CM038216.1, from coordinate 15,536,790 downwards.
GTCCATTATGAGATCTTTGCTTGCGTCATCGTCAGGCTCGATTTATATAAACACTCCATGTTTGAGAGCTATTTAGGATTTACATCCCAAAGTTTTCAAAGATATTTTAAGTGCTTGATCTCCACCAACTTGACTTCAATTGCTTGCTTTTAGCGTAAAGATTCGTCATTGCGATATTTTAAGTGATCGGTTGTCCCCTCTTTGATAACATTATCTCAATCATCCAAAATATATATGTCCAATCCGAAAATAGTAAATTCTTGATGAAATTTGAGTCATTAAATACATTTTGAAACAGATCTTCATGAAGATTATACTACGGAGCGGATCTGAAGCGGATATGTAAGTATCGCGTGTGATTTCGAGTTCGCGGACCATCAATCGTCTGAGCTCATGAGTGCTTACAGGCGGCCGCCAAACTCGTGTGCCACTGCGTCACCGATTAGCGGTGCGAGCTCCCGCCACCATGATTCAGTGGCGCCCCATTGTGGCACCATGGCGACCGGGAAACGGGTCAGCAGGCAGTGGGTCGCAGCAGGGCCATGGTCGCGCGGAGCAGGGCCTTGAATCAGCGGAGCGATTGAACGGAAACGATCGGCATGAGCTCAGTGTGGTCGAGGTGTGAACGGAGGCATGAGTCGGTTGGCGCGGTGAAACGCCAGTCATCAATTCATGAGCTCTGTAGTGATTAAGCGCCAATGCTCCGGCGATTAACACCATGAAAGGCGCTGTGAGCCTGCAGCCGACAATTTTTTTGTGATTTTGGCGATTTTGACGATTTTACCTTTTGCCCCTAGAGTATAAAACCTACGGAGAAGGCACCTTCTTCTTCTTGAAGAAGGTCGTTGAAGGCGTGTTCATAATCGCTCCATTTTCCTCGAAGAGGGTGTTAACTAACGTCGGACCGGAGTTGAAGCGATCAGACGTAGTTCATGCAAGAGCTCGATTTTCCCGAAGAGGTGTTAAGCCGCCGTCGGACCGGCCGGTTGGGCGATCAAGACGTAGTTCATCTACAGCTCAGTTTTCCGAAGAGGTGTCAACCGCCGTCGGACCGGCCGGTTGGAGGATCAGACCGTAGTCATAGCAAGACTCAATTTTCCTTAAAAGATGTGTCAGTGACCTCGTCGACCAAGGAGTTTGGAAGCGATCAGACCCGTGGATTCATACTGGCAGCTTTAATTTTCGAAAGAGGTGTCAGACCTCGTCGACCAACCGGGTTCGGGAGACCATAGTTCATCCCAACGGCTTTTCTCTCGAAGAAGCGTCAGCTACCCTGTCGGACCAAGCGGAGGCGATGTCAGCGGCGATGCCGGAAACGTGATAATGACGGCGGTGCGCCGGCGTCGTAATCAACGAGGATGGCAGCGATGTGTGACCAATATGGGCGAGATACCACGGAGATTGGCGACGATGTCAGCAGCGGTGACCGCCGGCAGTAATCAGGATGGCCGGCAGCGATAGTGGTAGCCGGCGAGATTCCGCGATATTCAGCGGTAGCGGATTGATGGTTAGCGAGGTGTCAGCGGCAGCGGCAATGTCGAAGGTGGCGGGCGTCCCATGGTGGATGGCAATGCCCGGCGGTGGCCATGATGGTGTGGCCGATGGCAGTGGTGATTTTACTATCAGAGGTTATTTGTCGAGTGTGACTTCGATAACGCATGAATGGAAGATTGAATTGAATCCGAATTTTGACTATCCAGATTGTTTGGCGGTGTGACTCGATGGCGTTAACGTATGGAAGGAATTAATTATCCGGCGAGATTTTAACCTCGAGGTTGTTTGTCGAGTGTGATTCGATGGCGTTAACGTATGGAAGAGGTCGAATTGAATCAGTTGAAGATTTTTGGCTATCAAGGTTGTTTGTCGAGTGTTCTGGATGGCGTTAACTGTATGGAAGAGATTGTGGAATATCCACCAACGACCTTTTGACTATCCTAGGTGGTAAAGTGTTACTTGACTTCTTACGTATGGAAGAGGTCAGATCAAGTCCGGGATTGATCATGCAGGTGAATCTGGCGTGAGTTGTATATTTCTCAAATGGGAGGATTAAATGAAGAAGAAACAAACTTGTAAGAAAAAGTCATAAACTCATTACTTTGATAATGTTGGTAATACAATATTGTCACAAGATAACTTAACAAAAGGGGCGAGATACATTTTTAGAGAAAGTTAACAAAAGACAAGTGGAGAGGAAAAGATAAACGGGATAAATTAAATACTATAATATTTATACACCAAGGATTACATATAACACTTTTTATAGACCCTCCATGTTCCAAGTTCTGGATGATTTTTCCTCGGATCTTTAGTTATAGACGGTTGGTCATCCGATATAAGTGGGGAGCGGTCTTTTCTGAGCAAAACCCTCGGTACTTCTTTATCTTGAAAATTAAAATTCTTGATGTTGAAGGTCACCGAAGGGTGTGGTTAAGCTTGTTTGAGGTAACATGATTATGTTGTTTGTTGATTTTCTGGACTCACCGAGGAGTTTGAAATTTTATCTTAAGATGTGTAGAAGTGATAGCAGAAGATTGATTGGAGGGTCTTCCAAATATAGCGTTGTATCTTTGAATTTGACTCGACACTATGAATTGAACTAGTGAGTGACTTGTTGAGAAATTCTCAGAACAACGGATGGGTGATTGTCCCTCCACTCTGCAGGCAATTATCAAACTCATATATAATGGTCGCGGATTGAAGTTTTTTTAACCGGACTCATGCTAAGAAAGGTGGAGTAAAATAAAATATCAACGAAACTCTTATCAATCAAAATTCTCTTAACATAACGGTCACCAATCCACTTGCGAGAATCTTGATGTAGAACTGGACTTCAAAGTGGGTTATTAAAAGTAATGGGATGATTAATACAATATTTTTTAACTCCGCTCTTGGCGGCGATGAATACTTGATTAGATAGTAGTGGCCCAGTCGTTTCAATTTCTCCAACTATTTGGCTATTATTATGTTGTTCGTGATGATTGTCCGGTTGATTATGTTTGTTTGAGTTGGTTGATTTTGCACAAATTGGCGATATCCACTGAGAATAAGTCTCTCTCTCTTTTAAGTTGTTTACGCCTTAGTATGTCCGGATGGAAGTGATATATCGATTTCGAAGTTGGTTTGGTGGATGTAGCCACTTAATGGTCTCTTCATCTCGAATGGCTATCAAGACGTTACCACGAGATGTGTTCAGTGGCGTGTATTTCAATCGTTGATGTGAGGGCCGTGAGGGAAAATCGGCGCGCTGTTCTTTACGATGAGATTGTTGATCTGTTTCTGGAGCACTCTTACGTTTTCACGTGGATCGTTCAAATTATTTTCGGTGGGCATTAATAGCTCGTGTGAGAAATTTGCTTTCACGGTGAAAGGCATGAGTGGATATCTCGCGATTAGCGGCGAATAGAAAGGTCGGAGCCCTCCAAGGAAAACTCCTCTTAGTAATTCAGGGTCTACTCCAGGTATTTGGCGAGCTTCTGAGGAGAATCTCTGAAAGTATTCTTTAAGTGATTCACCATCAATTTGACAAATGTCGGAGAGATGGGAGGAATCTTTAATGATCTTGGTTTTGCGATGAAGCGACTCGAAAATCTTGGCGAGTTAAGGTATGGATGAATCCCGCGAAAGGAGTAGAACAAGTGCGAACTTGCCCGAGAGACGGGAAGACTTGACAAAGCGGTGTCGAGCTCGTTGGATATACATAATGGTCTGTAATGATGTGTTCATATGGGTAGATTCTTGCTCGGAATCAATGCTTTCGGAGCTTGAAACCTACAAGAATAGGATGTTGAAGAATAGCTTAAAAGGTGAGATTCCTCATACCGCGATGAGAGGCGGGATGATTTCTCTTGAAGGTGAAATTATGCTACATTAAGCGTCGTAATTCCACGTATAACATGTGAGTGGAAGGCGAGAATGTAATGCAAACTGATAAGTGGTGGATTGTCGGTTGGCGCGTGATGGATGATGAGTAGAACTTGATGTCGAGGAGATCGGCATCCGCGGTCTCTACGAGGAACTTGATGTCAAGGAGATTAGCATTTTGACCTCCCACGGTAATGATCGATCTTAGGGAGATGTGTTTACCACGCGGTAATGCTTGTTGTTCCTCGCAAAAGGATCATCTCATTTGAGACTCTTTCATTGAGACCACAATCTTCTAAAGAGATTCTTGCCGCTCCTTCACCGACATGGTCACGCATCGAGGAGTGAGAAACTTGGCGTCTTGATTTGATTGGTTTTGAGAGCGGGGTTGGAGCGGGAGGCTCAGTTGTGGCATTACGCTATTATATGCGTGTGTTGAAATTGTGATTGAAGGATTGATTCCTGACGGCGTCAAGCGTTGCGTCTTTGAAAAGCAGGTTGTGGTAGAATGAAAGTTTACACCTTGTTATGAAATCCAGCACATATTTAAAAGTGAACAAAACTCAAATTTTAATGTGGAAAACCTCAAAAGAGAAAAATCAGGCTGGATAAAATCATCCACTATGTATCATTTGAGTACAAAATCTTCCGATAATGGGATTACTGAAATTGTATATGAGAAAGGAACAACAATTATGTAGCGGCAGTCAGTTGTAGATTCTTTAGTGGTAGTAGATGATGGTGACGGCGAACAACGGCCCGGCGATGAAGGTTGTCATGATGGAGGCAAACGAGAGATTGGCGGCGAGGATCGGCGGCGCCGGCGGTGGTTGGCGATCGTCAGTGGTGGTACGATTGTGCTTGGAGGATCTTGCTTTGAGCTCTCTCCTCTTGGTCTCTCATATGAAGAATGAGGACTATTTATAAATTGGAGTGGCATATCGTAAATACATACAAAATCGAACCACTCTCTCCATCTGACGTGATGATTCCTTGATCATATGATGTATTTTGTGCATTTGAATGCTCAAATGATGTCGAATTATGAGATCTTAGCTTGTTAGATCGACTCGTCAAGGCATTTCGATTATTATAAGCACTCCATGTTTGAGGTATTTAGGGATTTAACATCCCAAAGTTTTCAAATATATTTTAAGTCTTGATCTCGACTTCAACTTGTTGTTCTTTTAACATCAAGATTCTTGGTAGTAGTATTTTAAGTGTCATATCAATAACACTAATAATCTTAGCATAATAATAATTTTTAAAGCTATAATTTTATCTCTAATCTCATTAATTTTCACAACATTATTCTTCAAAATCTTATATAAAATCACACCTATATTATTTCTAAAACGACTCCTACCTAAATATCAAACTTTAAAACTTAAACTATCAATCCGCTTAGCCTTCTTCCTAACCCATTTAGTTTCTTGAACATATAAGATATTTATCTTCTTATAAATCATAATATCTAAATTCCATTAATTTACCAATAAGAGCACCTATATTCCAAGTTCATATCTTAATTTTAGATTCATGAACTAGCTTCCTAGCCTGCATCTGGCCATAATGTGGAAACTCTTGATTATTTAACATTAGGCACTGATACGACAGCCCTGCACATTTTTCACTGTATTTAGATATATAGCTCGTCGCTTCCAAGAAACGCTCTAGCATTAATACAAAATATTAAAAAAATTATATCATTATTTTTTGACAAATCTTACGCTGACCTAACACAACCCTCTACTTTTCTTATTCAAAATTTAGGACCCGACAATGGCAAAGTTGATAAAGGTAATAAACTTGAAAAATTAGAGGAATATGGTCAATTTGTAAAGCAGAGCACAAGACCAACCTCTATTTAATGTTATTGCAAAGTTATAGTTGTCTTAGTAAGATAGAGCAGTGATGCAATAGAAGATAGACAATTAACTACTCAACTTACTTATTACAAATATAATAGTGAATTAAAAATCCCTTATGCTCAACCAAAAATATCCATCATCCATGCATATTTTTCTATAGCTGAACTTCAAGGCCAAGAATGACATAAAAAAATTATCATGGTCTCAATTTAATGGCCCATTTAGATCTCAAATATATCCATTTGGCAATAAGAAAGGCAAATGGATTAAATGGCAAAAACTAAGATAACAATCCAAGCAATTTATGAGGGACTACATAGAATTTTGAAAGAAAGCCTTTATTTTTGGAATTTAATTACAAAGAGGTCAAGTTTTTTATGAAATATGGGTGGTCTACATGATGAACTCTGAAGACAGTTAAAACTCTTCCCAATCAATTGTAATATTTGGGCTAGCTACAAGGCCACGGTAATTAAGGAAAGAGATAAGGCCAAGTTTAGTCTAAAAGGAACAAGTCTAAAGGCAAGTGAGCAAGGAGTCAAAAAAGTGATCATTAGAGTGGTAGCCGACCAGATTATTCGAACTGCAAATTAAGGGGCAGAACATCCATATTTATTAAAAGATTCATCCTGAAATATGTGCTATAAGAAGCAAGCAATAACAATTATTATAAAGTATGTTATTGAGATTGAGAAAATATAGAACCCAAACCTAAAGGTCCTTTTATGTCCATATCAAAAGATTTGGGGAAAAAAGGTCTTTCAAATTAAATGTGCAGAGGTCAAGCAAACTGATGACAATCATTTTTTACTTAGGTAACTAAATAAATCTGATTTTAAAAAATCATACTAAATGCTAACCTGCATTTCGAATCATACCTTATAAGTAAAATCAACAAAGAAGTGACAAAACATATTTAACAATTGCATACCCTCAAATTTGTTATCCTAGAAATTCCATAGATAACATCACTTGTAAAATAGTATCACTAGTAGTGCGTCACATTATTCTTAAGAGCACTTACTTGTGGAAAAAGGATACCATCTAACGTAGAAAATTTAAAAAAAAAAAAAAGAAAAGAATTGCAATAAATGGTAAAGAATTTATGCTTAAAAGTACTCCCCAGTCTTCTATGAAATTTGTACAAGAAAAGAGTGTAATCAATTTGTTTTGATTTCTTCTCCAAAGAAAAATAATAATAAAACCATTATGTCAACTATCCATCCCTCCCATGTTGGAGTTTAGTAAGAATCAGAAGGCTAATAAGTTTTTGCAAACCTACTCAAAACCATCCAAAAGGGAGATTGTTCAACAAGAAAAACTAAAAAGCAACAGCTGCATCCAGTGGATTAAACTCTACTAGCAAAGAGGAAAAAAATAAATTAGTGTATCACTGGCCTAGATAAGCTAAGAGGAAACATTCCTACGTAACTCAAGTGGTGCACCAGAGGTATGAATTGAGACATTTGTGGAAGTAAAAAAAAAAAGATCATAGGAGAGCCCTAATTCAAGAGTATCCTAATATTAGAATATTCATAAATTTATTAATCAATGAGACATTCAACAATTAAGATATCAAAATAAATATAGAAAGTCCCAAAAAATGCCATCATCAATACATTGAATGTTATAGGCTAAATTTTGCTTAAATAAAAGAAAATTACCAAAAATACATGCAAAATGTCTAAGACTTCTATGGTTGGTAACTTCATTTTCTAAGTTTTACAAGAAATCCCTTGTGCGTGCTAGGTTCTATGTTCGATTTAAACCACACTTAAATACTTTTGGAATAGTCGCATTACAATCTTTCTTTTATAGTGAATCATTCCTGATTGGGAGCATCTAAAATTGACCTGAAATCCTTGTATTGTGATCCCATTCTGATGGCAAGTCAAGACCAAAAGTCTATCATGGTGGATTCCACATCATTTTAGGCAAGAATAAATGTACAAATTTTATTAAAAAAAAATATCCTGCATGAAACTTACTAAAAACAATAGCATAATATATTTATAAATTAAAGCTTCATCTGAGATGTTTGAGCCATCAAAGGCAGCCACAGTAATATGTGCATTTACGTGGAGAATCATAAGAATTTCATGATTCTTAACTTATAGTTCACACGACATTGAAAAAAACTTGAGGTTCAAGCAATAAATATATCAATTTCCAAAAGGCAGATCACAATGCTTTTTGAAACATAAATCAGATAATATTCATACTTCATACCTCTCCTTGACTAGCACCTTTTACCAGACCAGCAATATCAACAAACTCTATAGAAGCTGGTACGAAGCGTTGGGACTTGCTCAGTTGAGATAGAATGCTCAACCGTGGATCTGGTACAGCAACAATTCCAACATTTGGCTCAATGGTGCAGAAAGGAAAATTTGCAGCCTGAGCTTTCCCATTTTCAACCTAAATCAAAGAAAGGAACTTTTAACCAACTGTTAATCTCTTAAAATTTTAAAATTAAAAAAAAAACAGCTATTGAATACAATAATGCACGTGTCTATGCAGAAAGAAAACAATTTTTTTGGTTTTTAATACAAAAAATCATCATCATCTCTAACCTTTCTCTAACCTTCTTCCAATTATTGAGGGAACGCTTTATACATCTGTGATTTCAACTTGTTTTGTTAGGTGATGTTAACATATTCAGCTCAATTTTTTTAACAGTTTCTATAATGCAACCTTAGACCTACCCATTTTACTTCCTAGTCTTTTATGCTAGTTTTAATTTTATCTTTTATGACAATTTTCTACCTTTTATTATATATGTCTGAACCACCTAAACTCCTTACTAGACTGTAGACAGAAAATAGGCTTCCTCAGTAGCTGTTAGACAGAAAATCTAATTTTAAAAATGATAGTTTTATACCAATGATTTTGAAGTTAAAAATGAAATCATAACCATGAAGAGATTTTGAATATACTTGTAGAACTTAAAATTAATGTTTATTTTTTAACTACACACAACAAAATGACTGAATCCAGTAATTTCATCATTTTTAAGTAATGTTTCCTTCAAGCAAGCAATCCTGATAATATTTCCTAATGCATTATCGTCAATATACAATACTCCCGCCATTCCTCTAATATAATCATTCCTCAATTTATCTTATATAATTTTAATACATTCACTTTTAACGATCTTATGTCCATCAAACTCAAATTGACTATCAATGAACCCACAATAAACCCTAAAGTGAATAAACATGGATAAGACTATTGGAGCTTTAGGATAAGGAAGAGCTTACAACAGCGTTGAAAAGAGTGGACTTGCCGACGTTGGGGAGGCCGACGATGCCAGCCCTGAGGCTCATGCTCACCCTCGAGCCCGACGAGAAGAGCCGGCGCCATTGGCAATGGAGAAGCGAAGGACCGTAGCAGAAGGAGAACCTGGAAGATAGATAGAAGGGGGTTCTGCTAACGCCGAGCCCTAATAGAGTAGAGCTGAAAACCCTAGCCATTAATACCGGCTGAGAGATGCTTCACCTGCGGATATAGGGAGGGAAACTGATGGTGCCACCTGGAAACCGTCAACTGCCAACTCATCCAGCTAGACGGCGTGGGCTATGAAAGGCGGGTGTAAATGAAAAAAAAAAATTCTTGTGGATATAATGTTTGTAGTATTTCTTAAAATTAATAAATTCTTTTAGAGTTTATTCAAAATATTTTTATCAAATTTTGTTTAGAATATTTATCAATTTTATTAAATAGATTTTGAGAATTGTATAGTATATAAATAATAATAATTAATTTTATATTATATTTGATATGGCGAAAACTTCTTAGTTGTGATCTTGATCTTAAAGTAAGCGCGTCAGAAGTTGAAGCTCGAGATCGAACTTAAAATATTCTGAAAACTTTGGGATATCGTTAAATCCCTAAATATAAACAACAGTGTTTATAGTCAAATCGAGCGTCTTTGACGGAATCAAACAAAGATCTCAATTCGACATCATTTGAGCATTCAAATACACAAAATACCTCATATGATCAAGGAAATCATTATGAGCCGTCCAGATGGAGAGGAGTGGTTCGATTTTGCATGTATTTGAGATGTCGCTCCCCATCTATAAATCATTCCTCATATGAGGCGAGTGAAAGGAGAAGGAGAGCGAGAGGAGAAGCTTCAAAGATCCTCCAAACAATCTGCGCCAACTCGGTTGTCACCACCGCCGATCTCGCGTCGTCGACCCATTTGTTGCCGGTCATCATCGCGACTACTATCGTCATCGTCATCGCCATATCATCGTAATAATTCGGCGTCATCGCTGACGTCATTTCGTCGTCGGCTTATGCATTCTTAACAAGTTGTCCCTTTGTATACAATTCAATCCCGTGATCGGGAAGATCTTGTACTCAGAAGCATAGTGTAAGCTTTTCTTGGGCAGGTGGTTTTCCTTATTTGAGATTTTCCAAGTTAAAATTGCAGTTTTATTGTTCACTCTTTAAATACGTGTGTCTTTGGATTTCACTTTGCGAATATTTTTGCTCCTGGGGTTTTCAGCCTTGCTTGGCGTCGTGGAAGTCGATTCTCATTATTTCATCTTGTATGACGAGTTTCCAAAGATCAAAACCACCATCGGTGGTGGATCATTTCAAGCTTTTAAAGAGCGCAAGCGAAGAATGAAGATTTATCAAACTTTATTCCTTCAGATTCTATCGGGAACTGGGGAACAACTCTTAATCTCAAAAGATCACCCATGTTAAGCATCTAATCGATTATCATCCCAAGAAACAAGTCAAAGTTGGAGGATATTTCAACATTGAGAAGAGATATAACTTTGCAAATTATATTTTTTCACTCATACTCGTGGAAAAACGAGACCAGGGTTAAGGAGCAACTTTGGCTAAAATCACAAACGGATATTTTAATTCGAACTCTTCCACATAGGTTAACGTCATTGAGCAAAGACTCTGACAAATAACTCAGGATGGGTCAAATGGTCCTTGGTGGACTTCCTACGACCTCTTCCATACAGGTTAACGTCATCAAGCAAAGACTCTGACCAACAACCTAGGATAGGTCAAAAGGTCCTTGGTGGACTTCCGACCTCTTCCATACAGTTAACGTCGTCGAGCAAAGACTCGACAAACAACCTAGGATGGGTCAAAAGGTCTTTGGTGGACTTCCTACCTCTCCCACACAGTTAACGTCGCCGGGACTCGACAACCAGGATAGGTCAAAAGGTCATTGGTGGACTTCGACCTCTTATCTGAGTTAACGTCGAGTAACACCGACAAACAACCGGATAGGTCAAAATCCACGGCTTGATTTACAACAGTTAACGTCATTGGGTAACACTCGACAAACAACCCGGATAGGTCAAAATCCTTAGCGGATTCAATTCAACCTCTTCCACAGTTGCGTCATTGGGTAACACTCGACAAACAACCGGATATGTCAAAATCCTCGGATTTCATCCTCTTCCACACAGGTTAACGTCGTCGAGCAAAGACTCTGACAAACAACCTCGGATAGCTTAAAATCCCAGCGGATTCAATTCAACCATACGGTTAACATCATCCGGATAACACTGACAAACAACCGGATGGGTCAATCTCGGCGATTCAATTCAACCTCTTCCACAGGTTAACATCATCGAACACTCGACAAACAATCTCGGATGGGTCAAAATCCGGATTGATTCAATCTCTTCCATAGGTTAACATCGCCGGGTAACACTGACAAACAACCCGGATGGGTGAAATCTCCGATTCAATTGACCTCTTCCAGTTAAGCGTCATCGGGTAACACTCGACAAACAACACCGGATGGGTCAAATTCCTTAGCGGATTCAATTCCTCTTCCACAAGTTAACGCCGTCAGTCACACTCGACAAACAACCGGATAGCTCAAAAATCTTTGGCGGATTCAATTCAACCTCTTCCATAGGTTAACATCATCGGGTAACTCGGACAAACAACCAGTTGGTGAAATCTCCGGTTCAACCTCTTCCACAGTTAACGTCGCCGGGTAACACTCGACAAACGGATGGGTCAAAATCCTCGGCGATTCATTCAACCTCTTCCATGCAGTTAGCGTCAGTCACACCGACAAACAACCTCGGATAGCTCAAAAAATTCTTATTCAACCTCTTCCATGCAGTTAACGTCGCGTCACGCTCGACAAAATCCTGGATAGGTCAAAATCACCATTGTCGTATCCCGCCATTCGGCGCCGGTCGCCGTCGACTACCATTGTCGGTTGCGGACCACCCGCTGCCACCAACCCGCGCGTAGCGGTCCTGACTACGTCGCCCACTTGCGCAACCATCGCAATCTTCTGATCACCACCATCATCTCGGTCATCCCCCGACTTCCGCGTCGGTCGCCGATATTGCAGGCGCCGATCGCCACCGTCGGTACCGTGCCATTGCCCGCTGACCAACCCGGCCGCCAGCTTAATAGCGGTCCGCGCGCCAGCATTCTGCGTCGGCGGTCCTTGCCAGACCGCGCTAACCCGGTCACCGCCATCTCGTCGGTCATCCCACTGCCGTTACCCGTCGCCGGTTCGCCGACCACCCGTTGGCCGCCAACAATTCGTCGGTCACCAACCGTCATATCATCCCATCAACCGCGTCGATTCTCGCTTCTGCATCGTCGATTCGCTTGACCACCCTGTCGACCCCGGCATGGCGGTCCGCCGCCGGCGTACCAGGTCATTTGCCGCCGACCATCGTGAACACGTCTCAGACCACCTGTGACGCAACTTCATCGTCACCGGCATTACCGCGCTACCGTGCCGGTTACCTCTCGACCGTATGGATCTTCGCCGCCACCACCATCGTGGTCGATCATCCTGCATCAGGCGTTAATCGCCATCGTCTACCGTGCGGTTCGTTCGACCACCCGTTGGCCCACCATCGTCGGTGCCATTATGCCCGGTTATCCTCCGTACCATCGTCACCGTCGTGCCAATATCGTCGGCCACCATCGTCGAGCATCTTCGTCAACCCTCATCTCCGGTGATTGCCTCCAAGACGTCGGTCCGAAGGCGATCGCCTTCAAACCCGGTCGATCCGAGGGCGATCGGCCTCTTTCGAGGGAAAAGCGAGCCGTATGAACCTGGGTCTTGCCTCAACAACCTTCTCAAGAGAGAGAAGGTGCTTTCTCCAAGCCCATGGGGTTTTATAGACCCCTTCAGGGGCAAAAGGGTAAAAGCGCTGAACCGCCTGAAAGCTCAAAACCGTCGTTCGTGGCCAGGTGGTCGCATGGCCAACGCGAGCTTCCTCGAGCGACGTGGCCCGCGAAACACTGGCGGCGACAGCGCTCGGGCGTGACGTGGCGCCAACCACCGCGCAGCGCCGCGACCGCCGACCAGCGTCAACCGCCATGGCTTCCTTGGCGCTGATCCGCACAGCGTCAGCCTCGACCCGCCTCGGCCCGACTTCCGACCCCCATCGACCCGCGCGATCCGTCCGTTCGCGACCGTTGAGGGCTGGCGTCGCGACCACGTCCGTAGCGCCGTGTCGCCCGTAGCACGCCAACCGAATCAGCGGCCGCCGACCCATCATGACCCGCTATCAGCGGCGTCTTGGCGCACACCACCACGCCCGTGGGCGCTGACGCCGTGAGCACCCTGCGCCCGTTCGTAACCGGATGGGTCCGTAACCTCAAAATCGCAGCTCATACACGCATTTCGCCCTCGACCGCTAATCTTGTGCATAGAAGATCTGTTCTCTCAAAATATGTGGTTAATGGACCTGCATATTCGTTGAAGAATTTACTATTTTGAAGTACTTGACAGATATATTTTTTGATGATTGAGATAATATTACCCAAAAATAGGGAGCAACTGATATGACCCTAAAAACTCTACTAGTCGACGCACAAATCTTGATGCTAAAAGTTAGCCGATCCGAAGTTGAAACTGGTCGAGATCAAGCACTTAAAATATTCTTGGAAACTTTGGGATATTAGTTAAATCCTAAATAGCTTTCAAACATGGAGTGTTTATAGTCAAATCAAGCGTCTTGATGAGCCGAATCAAACAAGCTCAAGATCTCATAATTCCGACATCATTTGAGCATTCAAATACACAAAATACCTCATATGATCAAGAAAATCATCATGAGCCGTCCGATGGAGAGGAGTGGTTCGGATTTTGCATGTATTTACAGAGATGTCACTCCTCCAATCTATAAATAGCTCCTCATTCCTCATATGAGAGGGGCCAAGTGAAGGAGAAGGAGGTCAAGCAAGAGAGAGGAGAGAGCTCTAAAGATCCTCCAAGCACAATCGACTCGGCGGTTGTCAACCAGCCGCCGCCATCGCATCGGCCGATCCCTTGCCGTCGTCGACCACGTTGTTGATCGTCATACCACTATCATCGACATCATCGTCAACATCATCGTCAACATTATCATCGCGTCGTCAACATGTTATGCCTACTCGCGTTGTCTGTCACAATTCAGAATCGTTGTCGGGAAGATCTTGTACTCAAAACGGATACATAGTAGAAGCTTTTCTGGGCTATGGTTTTCCTTATTTTGAGATTTTCCACGTTAAAAATTATGGAGTTTTATTGTTCACTCTTTAAATACCTGTGTGTCTTTGGATTTCAAAAGCTAAAATACTTTTGCTCTACCGCAACTGGTTTTCTAGCACGCAACAATATTTATTTTAAAATTATAATGATTTAATTTAATAATAATAATTATATTTAAATAATCTTAAATGAAAAATATCATTTTTATATATAATACTCAAATCTTCAATATCATATCAAAAATATCATCATGACTCACTTTTTAAAAATAAAATGTATCTTTTTAAAAATAAAAAAAGTATTAAATAAGTAAATATCTAATTTTAGATGTTATGTATGTAAATACATAATAATTGTGTAGCATGTATGTAAATCTCCCATTTTTAAAGGCATGCATATAAATTAATAAATGAAGATGAAACTTTTTTTGTAAAATTCTTAAATTACTTTGTTTCAAATTTTATGATATATATAATTTAATATATTATATTTTATAAAATTATACTCATATATAGATAAGTTTGTTGCATGATAGAAATTCAGTTATGGTAGAATAAAACGTTACGTCTTAGCCTTGTTGAGGAATTCAGTACACACATAAATATTTGAAGAGAGAATGAGGAACTCCAGGATTTTTACATGAAAAAATCTCGAAAAGAGAGAAAAAACTACGGGGCCTAGCTAGTAAAAATGTTTCAATATATATCTATTTTGGAGTATAAAGTTTAAGTTTTTCCAATAACGGGATTATAAAGTTATATGTAAGAAAACCTGACCACGGAAATCCTATAATTAGGTAACAACATTTATGCAATGATAGTTTGGCTGTAACAGTTGTTGGTGGCAGTCGACGATGGTGAATGACGACTGTCGGTTATGATTTAAAAGTGAAATGCATATTTTTAAGCATTAAAAAGTGTTAAATAATATGTTATCTGTGTAAATACATAATAATTGTGTGGCATGTTTGTAAATCTCCCTTTTTTAAAGGCATGCATATAAATTAATAAATGAAGATGAAACTTTTTTTAAAAATTCTTAAATTACTCTGTTTCAAAATTTATGATAAATATAATTTAATATATTAGATTGTATAAAATTATACTCATATATAGATAAATTTATTGCATGCTAGAAAATCAATTGTGGTAGAATAAAACTTTACGCCTTAGCATTGTTGAGAAATTCAGCACACACACAGATATTTAAAGAGAGGCGAAACTCAGGATTTTTTACGAAAAATCGAAAGAGGAAAAACCCCTAGTAAAAATGTTTCACTATATATCTATTTTGGAGTACACAGTTTAAGTTTTCTCGATAACGTGATTACAGAGTTATATGTGAGAAAGCTTGACCATAGAAATCATAGAATCAGGTAACAACATTTATGCAGCGGTAGTTATCGTAATTGTGCAGTGGTGATAGTGAATGACGATTGGTGATATCCGCGATGCTCGGTGGTGGATTAGAGTGATAATGGCGGCAATCAGCGGTGGCGAAGTGGCGAGCGATGATCGACAACCAGCGGTCAACGAAGGTTGGCGGATAGCGGGCCAGCCAACGGTGACAATGATGGGTGACCGGCGGTGGTGACCGCGTGGTCGATAGCGATGATCGTGGAGTGGCGGCAAGGCCGGCCGTGTGGCCGGCAGTGATAACCGGATGCGGATCGCTGCTGATGCCGGTGCGGTCAGCGGTGGTTAGCGACAATAACCGCGGTGGTCGGCAGCGATGGCCAGGCGATGGTCGATAGCGGTGGTGGTGATGCCGTCGGCGTAGCCACGATTATGGAGGATCTTTAAACCTCAGCTCTTTTTCTCTTTAAGTCCCTCATGTGAAGAATGAGGGACTATTTATAGATTATGAGAGTGGCACATCTGTAAATACAAGTAAAATCCAAACCACTCCATCAGACAGTTTGAAAAGATTCATTTGATCATATGATGCATTTTTAGTATTTGAATGCTCAAATGAAGTCAGAATTAGGAGATCTTAGACTTGTTAGATCCGGCTCATCAAGACACTCAATTTGACTATAAACACTCCATATTTAGGAGCTGACTGATATCCTAAAGTTTTCAATTATATTTTAAGCACTTGATCTAGGTTAGTCCATACTCAGAATCAAATTGCTTTTGACATCAAGATTTCTGCTTCAACAAGTGGAATTTTTATTGTCATATTAGTGCTCCATATTTTTGGATGATATTATCTCTATCATACAAAAATATATTCTAAATAATTGAAAATAGCAACTTCCTCAATGAAATTTGCGGGTTCATTAACATTTGCATCACATATAGTTTAAGAAAATAGATCTTCATAGGTGCACAAGACTGTGATCACGAAAGCTTGTACAGGGCCGTGGTTGCGTGTGGGTGCTCGCAAGGAGCAAGAATGCGGGGCAACGGGCCCGCCCGGCTCATCGCGAACGCGTGAACGCAGCGATGTGGCGTCGCTACCGGAGCGAGGCAATGGCATCGGGGAGCAAGCGAACATGCGTCTGAGGGCGAGCATCGAGGATGTCGAGCTCCGCATGCCTAAGCTATACGACAAGTGCACGTGCAGCGTCTTGGTGGCTTGGGGTTTTATTTTTTTTCGTTTTTTTCTTATTTTCTTCCCGTTTTTAAATTTTTATAAAAGAAAATATATAATTGAGAGTAGAAATCTATTTAAATATTTTCAAATATCTTCTCAAAATTTATTCCCCTTTTGCTCTTATTGTGGATCTATAAAAACCCTCCCTTGGGTCAAGCAAAGAGACATAATTTTCTCCCATATGCTCTAATATTTTTTCTGCGTTAGATGAGAAATTATCTAGCAGAAGTTCAAGGGCTAGGGGTAATAAATTTTTTTTTCTTTTGTCAGTGAAGCTTTGATCTTCTTCTGAGAAAAAGGTTATTTACTCTGTTGATCAAAACTCGTAGTTCATACGACTAGGCTCCAATTTTTATTCGAGAGAGGTGTCAACTATCCTCATCAGACCGGATGGGTTTGGAGGAGATCAAGGCTCGTAGTTCTTACGACGAGGCTTCGATTTTCCCTAAAAAGAGGTGTCAACTATCCTCGTCGGACCAGTCGGGTTTGGAGGCGATCAAGGCTCGCAGTTCATATGACGAGGCTCTGATTTTCCCACAAAAAAAAGATGTCAATTGTCATTGTCAGACAGACCGGGTTTGGATGCGATCAAGACCCATAGTTTATAGAGAATTGATTTTCTTGAAACTCCAATAGATGGTTCAACAGTTGACAATTATATGGAAGGGGTAGAATCAAATTCAACCCATCCAATATTGTTTGTCAAAGTGTTACTTCATGACGTTAACCTATATGGAATAGGTCGAATCGAATTCACTGAGAATTTTTGACCCATCTGAGGTTGTTTGTCAAAGTATTACTTGATGACATTAACCTGTATGAAATAGGATGAATCGAATCCGCTGAGAATTTTTGACCCATCCGAGGTTGTTTGTCAAAGTGTTACTTGATGACGTTAAGTTGTATGGAAGAGGTCGAATCGAATCCACTGAGGATTTTTGACCCATCTGATATTATTTGTCAATGTGTTACTTGATGATATTAACATGTATGAAAGAGATCAAATTGAATCCGTTGAGACTTTTTGAGCCATCCGAGGTTGTTTGTTAGAGTGTTACTCAATGAAGTTAAATTGTGTGGAGTAGGTACAAAATTATGACCTATCCGAGTTTGTTTATCAGAGTATTACTCGATGACGTTGCACTATGTGGAAGAGCTCCAATCAAATTCTCTTTGGATTGATCATGCTCCGACTGAGACACAACATGAGTTGTGCATTTCTCAAGTGAACGGATTGAAATGAAGAAGATCATTTATGTGCAATAAGCTTGAAAGAAAAAAAATCACAAACTCATTACTTTGATAATGTCAGTAATACAATATTGTCATAAGATAACTTAACAAGAATAATAAGATAAATTTTTAGAGAGAGTTTACAAAAAAATAAGAGGTAGAGAGGAAAAGACAAACGAGGTAGAATAAATACTGCAATATTTATGCACCAAGAATTATAGATAACACTTTCAGAGATACTCTATATTCTAAATTCTAGGAAAGATTTTTCCTCTAGATCCTTGATCATAGCTTGATGGTTAATTATCTTATAATCAAATAGGGAGCAAGTCTTCTACAAGCAAAGCCCTCTGAGATACTTCTTCATCTCGAAGGTTAAAATTCTTGATGTTGAAGGTCACCGAAGGGCGTGATTGAGCTTATCTGAGGTAACATGATTATATTATTTATTGATTTCCATAGACCACTTCAACTCCAACGGGGGTTGGAAATTGCATCTTAAGATGAAGTACCGAAGTGACAGCACCAAAGATTGATTGAAGGGGTCTTCCAAAGATAGCGTTGTATGCTAAATTTGACTTGACCGCTATGAATTGAATTGAATGAGTGACTTGTCGAAGAAATTCTCCGAGAACAACAGGAAGGGTGATTGCCCCCCTCAACTCGCACATGGTGATTATCAAATCCATATAATGATCCTACAACAGGTTGGAGCTTTTCCTTAATCATACACATGCTAAGAAAGGTGAAGTAAAATAAAATATCAACAGAACTTTCATTATAAATCAAAATTATCTTAACATTATAACAAGGGTCACCGATCCCCGCAATGATGACAAGAGAATCTTCATGCGAAACTTGGACTCCTTCTAAGTTAGAGTCATTAAAAGTGATGGGATGATTAATACGAGACTTCTTCAACTCCGGCTCTTCAAAGGTAGTGATGAAGACTTGATTAGATAGTAGTGGCCCTCATGCAAATGTTTCAATTTCTCAAACTATTTAGTGACTATTTTGTTATTTTTGTCTTGATTGTCCCCTAATTTTAGTTATGTTTGCTTGAGTTGATTGATTATGCACAAATTGACATAGACATCCCTGTTGAATGAGCCTCTCAATCTCTTATTTGAGTTGTTTACACGCCTCTGTAGTATGTCCATGACTTCGATGGAAGTGACAATATTTCTCCTAATTTTTTGAATTTGATTTCAATGGATGTGATCACTGAATGATCTCTTCATCTCTAATGGCCATCAAGACGTTAACATGAGACGTGTTCAATGGTGTGTATTATTTTTCTAGTCATGGTTCACGTCGCTGATGTGGGGGCTGTGGAGGGAGATCGCGATTGCCTTGTTCCTTCTTTTAATGAGATTGTTGATATATATTTTCTGTGGCACTCTTACATTTTCCTGTGGATTGTTCAAATTATTTTCGGTGGGCATTAGTAGCCTCATCAGTAGAAATTGGTGCTTCCATACGATGAACCGACTCAATATATGAGCAGATCGTATCACGCATTAGTGATGAGTAGAAAGGTCTAGGACGGAGCCCTCAAAGGAAAACTCTTCTTAATAATTCAGGGTCTGCTCCAGGTATTTGGCGAGCCTCTAAGGAGAACTTCCAGAAGTACTCATAAGTGATTCACCTTTATTTTGATGAATGCATGAAAGATGAGAGGAGTTTTTAATGATTATCTCATTTGCAATGAACTATTATACAAAAATCTTGGTGAATTCATCAGAGGTATGGATGGATCCACTTAGGAGGGAGTATAACCAAGTACGAGCCTGACCTTTGAGGGTGACTGGAAAGACCTAACAAAGCAGTGTGTCAGGAGTTCGTTGAATATACATGATAGTTCTGTAATGGTCGACGTGTTCATATAGGTCAGTTGCCCCATCATAGAAGTCAATGCTCGGAAGCTTGAAACCTATGGAAATTGGATGTTGAAGGATAGCTTCAGCTAAAGGTGAAAACTCCTGATAACTGCGGTGAGCTGGAAGATGATTTTTATCTTTAATGTGAAATTCTTCTTGCATCAAGCATTATAATTTCATACGTATAACATTACAGGTGGAATCAACAGGGCAAGAGTGTGTTAAGCTACTGGGAATAATCGACGAGCTAGCAATCAATTGAGTCGCATGTGTTGGATGAGTAGAACTAGCAGTGTCAAGGATGTCAGCATCATAGTTTGGAAGTGGAGGAACTTGAGCTTGATGGCAAGAAGACCCTGTATTAGCATTTTGACCTCCCCTAGCTAATGATCGATCTTGGAGGAGATGTGTTTGTCGCAATAGTGACATGCTATAAAACCAGTTATGGTAGAATAAAACTTTACACTATAACTTTGTTGAGAAATCTAGCACACGCACAAATATTTGAAGAGAAAATGAGAAATTCTAGGATTTTTACATGGAAAAATCCCGAAAAGAGAGAAAAAAATCACGGGGCCTAGCCCAGTTAAAATGTTCCACTATATATATGTTTTGGAGTACAAAGTTTTGGGCATGCGGTTGTTATATTGGCGATAGTGAATAGCGGTATCGGTGATGATCAACGATTGTCGGTGGTGGCGGTAGCGGTAGTGGCGGCGGCAACGTGTGTGGCGGTGGCGATAGTGGTCGATGATGATGATGATGGTGGTGGTGCAGCGGCTGGCGGTGGTCAGGCAATGACAACGGTGGTTGACAATGAAAAGCGAAGCGGTGGGCGGCCGGTGGCGATGACCGGCGGTGGTGTTTAGCGACCATCGACTGGTGACACGATTATACTTGGTGGATCTTCAAGCCTCAGAGCTCTCTCTTCTCTTTAGCTTCAAGCCTCCCCTCATGTGAAGAATGAGGGACTATTTATATATTATTTGAGTGACACCTCTATAAATACAGACAAAATCCAAACCACTCTATCGGACGACTTGAAATGATTACTTCGATCATCTGATGTATTTTAAGCATTTGAATGCTCAAATGAAGTCAGAATTAGGAAATCTTAGACTTGTTAGATTCGTTTCGTCAAGACACTCGATTTGACTATAAACACTCCATATTTAGGAGCCTACTGATATCCCAAAATTTTCAATTATATTGTAACAATCAACAAGAAACATCAAATGTTCAAGACAATAAAAATTGAACATTGAAAATTAGGTGACAATGGTGATCAACTTGGTCATTCTTATGGTGGGAGAAGAGATTGGGTGATTAAGAAGAGAAACATAAGACATCAATGACTAGCAAATGTTTGAAAATGATTATTTGTCAACATGAGACAATAGTGAATAATAATATTAAAAAATCGGTGGCGATAAATAAAGCTTTCGAATGTTAAGCATAAGCATTATAAAGTCAATTATTGGGCGGCATCAAAAGATAGACAATATGAGCATCAAAACTGATGACGATGATGATATAAAAGTGTAGTCATTTCTTTATAAGAGAGATCAAATGATATAGAAAATAAGCACCAAACATTGATCATTAACATGTTTTTTATGAAAAACCAAAAGGAGTGTTCAAAAATGAATGATGGCGGGTGAATCCTTTAGTGGTTATCCTGATATGATGAGAATCTAAACAATTAAGAAGATAGGATTAAACATCAATAGCTAATAGATGTTACTTGTTGATAATCATCAAGCAATGAATCATAAAGAATATTGAAAATTGTATGGTTGCTAGAAATTGGCTTAGTCATTCGTTTAATAAAAGAGAATTTTGTGTGAATAGATATATGCTTATCAAACATTAAAAACTAGTAGTCATTAAATGTTAATGATTGATTGGCATCCAAAAATGTCGAAGCGGAATACATGAACATATGTGATAGGAATCATCATTTGCCAATTAATATCTACTAGCTATTGTTAGCTAACACTTATATTTTAAAATAGAGTTCTAAGTTCCAACTTCTAAAGAATTTCATTATTTTGAAACCTACATCAACTTGCAATGAAAGCATGCTGTGGAAATTATCTACCTCAAATTTAAAATTCACTATTTACAAAAATAATATTCATAAAAATATGGTGCAGGATCTATATATTTGTAAGCTGAGTCATGACTAATTTATTAAAATTAATCAAGCTCCTTAAGATTTAGATGATATTATAAATAAAAACAATTATATACATTAGCTTTGCAAATAATCAATTTTTTATCGTAGACAAAACAGTGAAAACACCACTTTCCCGAGCCACACGATAATTTATTTGTAAATAACTAATTTATCTTCACAAGAAAAGCAAATACTCAAAGGATAATTATTTTTTTATTTTAGAGTTTTGTCATATCATTCCTATTTATATTTTTACAGCCATCACAAATAGTATTAATCCAAATTGTATTGTTGATATGACCCAAAATACTTAGAATAACAGGAGAATGAACTCAGTAATAATCAGTGACACAGAATATCCAATTACACAGAAAATTACAAGATCACACTCACTGTTAACAAGAGAAATTAACAAACCACAAAGATACAATAATTATAGGACATTACAGAACAAAAGAAAAAATAACAGCAGCATGGCTAAATCAACAGAAGCATTCCAGAGCCCTCCTGCAAGTAATACACAAGAACAGAAGCAATTACAGAGAAGTAATACACATCAAAACCAAGATGAGCAACATAAGTATAATAAGAGTGAAGCCAAATCAACTTCCGTAAAGAATTCTGCATCAACACCTAAAACAGGAGACAATTCAAAATAAAAGAAATCAATAGATACTAATTACAGAGCTTCCCTGAAAATAAAATAAACCCATAACAAGATTAACTGCCAAAAGGAACATAAGACTTAAATTCAAGAAATCAAGAAGAGTAGTAAAATAACAGATTGCTCATACCTCAATTGCCAGAACGATTGAAGCAAGTTTGATAACAACTTGTAATAGAAAGTAGTTAGGCTTGCATAGATAGCTCAGATTCAAGCTAAAGAAGGTAAAACAGAGAGTATAAATAGAGGTCAGAAACCAAACAGAAAAGGAGATCAAATATTCTGCAAAGAAATCCTTCCCTTAGTGTCTAATCTTCTTCTCCTTCATCCCCAAGCCTCTACACCGGTTTGTCCTCACCGGAAAAGCATTTTCTCCGGCGAGTCATCCTCCGGATTCCTCCCCTCTGCTCCCGCATACCTTCCATTCTCTGAGGGTGGCTCGAGCAGTCGAAAGGAATAAAAGGAAAACTAAATAAAACTTACTTATCCAAGAAGAATCATCGACGGCCAAGACAGCCGGTAGCAGGCAAAGCTAGATTTCAGATACAGTCAAGTCAACCGGATCCAGCCCGCAAGAAACAAACACGTGGAATCCACTCAAGAAGCATTAGATCCAATGGTTCAATTCAAAGAGCAGAAAGCACAATCCGAGTGCTAGATCCAGCAGCTAAGGAAGAAAGGCGCTAATCCAACGGTTCAGAAAGCACCCGCTATTCTCCCTAAATTATCAATTAACTCAGCCGGGTTCATCCCACTCAGAGTGAGTCAACTCACTGAACCAAACCCCATTCCCATCAAACCAGACCCAATTAGCACTGTACCAAACTCAGCCAATAATTAGAACCATATCATTGGTGCTCTCATTGATTACATCATACAGAAATGGCAGAAGGAACAAGACATACATCAAAAATCTTAGAAGAATGTGTGACAAACAAAATAGATGAGCAAATGTCCTCTATGATATTAAATGAAGTTTCAAGAATACTATCTTATAGAAGAAAAGCGAGAAAAACTCTCAAACGACAACAAATCCAATCTCAAGTATGTACATCATCTCATACAGAATATTATCCTCCAAATAGACCACAAACACAGTAAAACATTATACCTATTAAAGTAGATATGCCAAGATTTAATGGAGACAATCTAAAGGTACGTTCAAAAGCATTACTTTCAATATTATAGTTTATCAGAAGAACAGAAGTTCATAATTGCCTTAGTTTACATGGATGGACCTACACTTAGCTGGTATCAATATATGCACTTAAATAATCAGTTACATTCATGGACACAATTTAAAGAACAGGTTATTCAGAGATTTGGTCCCTCTCTATACAGAGATTTGAGAGGAGAATTAACTAAATTACAGCAGACAACAACAGTTCAGAACTTCTACAAAGATTTTGAATCAGGGCTTAAAACATGATATCAAGAGGGAAGTAAGAGCATTACAGCCCAATTCCTTGCAGCAAGCATTTCAATTGGCCAAATTAATGGAAGATAGGCTAGCTGATGACATTCACATGGCCATAAACTACAAGAGCAGCCAATCTCCAGCAGTAAAACAACCTCAATTATAACAACAACCCATACTGCCTACTCCCACAAACACCAATCAACACAACAACAATAAAATAAACAGACAATAGCAATTCAGAGGCTGACACCTATACAATTAGAAGAAAGAAGAAAGAATGGATTATGTTTTAATTGTGAAAACAAATATCACAGAGGACATATATGTCAAGCCAAATTGTTTGCCTTCATGATGGTCAATGAAGACCAAGAGTATCAACTATAGTAAGATACTCAACCAGAAAGATAGTGGATACAAGAAGAAGTAGAAACAAGCTTAAACTATCGACCATTCAATCCAGCTAAGACGGATGACATAGAGGTTGTATAATTATAAACATTCTAAATATAGTTCTGACTTAGCTTAGAATTATAATTGAGATAGCCCAAATCTATAAAATACCATAGGGCATAGTGGCAAAGAAGAAATCAATCCTAGCAGCCACACCAGAACTAGTAGTCCAGTGGAAGGGAATACCATCCACAGATGATTCTTAGGTATAAATTGAGGAATCACAAAAGACAATTCATGGTTGTGACCTTGAGGACAAGGTCAGTGTGGGGAGGGGGAGGGAAGTAATGGTATGACCCAAAATACTTAGAATAACAAGAGGATGAACTCAGTAATAATCAGTGACACAGAATATCTAATTACACAGGAAATTACAAGATCACACTCACTGTAAACAAGAGAAATTAATAAACCACAAAGATACAAGAATTATAGGACATTACAAAACAAAAAAAAAAAAAATAATGACATGGCTAAATCAGCGAAGCATTCCAGAGCCCTCTGAGTAATACCGCGAGGCAGGAAGCAATTCTGAGTACATCGTAACCAAGATGAGCAATATAAGTATAACAAGAGTGAAGCCAAATCAACTTCCGTAAAGAATTCTGCATCAACACCTAAAACAGGAGACAATTCAGAATAAAAGAAATCAACAGATACTAATTACAGAGCTTCCCTGAATAAAATAAACCCATAACAAGATTAACTGCCAAAAGGAACAGAAGACTTAAATTCAAGAAATCAAGAAGAGTAGTAAAATAACAGATTGCTCATACCTCAATTGCCAGAACGATTAAAGCAAGTTTGATAACAACTTGTAACAGAAAGTAGTTAGGCTTGCATAGATAGCTCAGATCCAAGCTAAAGAAGGTAAAAGCAGTATAAATAGAGGTCAAAACCAAACGAAAGGAGATCAAATATTCTGCAAAGAAACCCTTCCCTTAGTGTCTAATCTTCTTCTCCTTCATCCCTAAGCCTCTACACCAGTTTGTCCTCACCGGAAAAGCATTTTCTCCGGCGAGTCATCCTCCGGATTCCTCCCCTCTGCTCCCGCATACCCTCCATTCTCTCGGAGTGACGACGGCTCGAACAGTCGAAAGGAATAAAAGGAAAACTAGGTTAAAGACGAAACTTATCCAAGAAGAATCATCAGACGGCCAAGACAGAGCCAGTATGAGGCAAAGCTAGATTTCACCGGATCTAAGTCAAGGCAACCGGATCCGACCCACAAGCAGAACGCGTGGAATCTACTTAAAACCTTTGGATCCAACGGTTCAATTCAAAGAAAGCACAATCAGTGCTAGATCCGGTAAGGAAGAAAGGCTAATCCAAGCGGTTGAAAGCAGTTATTTTTCCTAAATTATCAGTTAACTTAGTCGGGTTCATCCCACTCAGAGTGAGTCAACTCACTGAACCAAACCCCATTCCCACCAAACCAGACCCAATTAGCACTGTACCAAACTCAGCCAACAATTAGAACCATATCAATTGTCCTTTAATCTCTATCATCAGTCAAATTAGCAATAGATAGAATTGCATTTGGAGCAGGGATAGACCGAGATACAGTTGAGGGGGAGAATTGTCACTTTTCAATTTTATAATTTCTCTTATATGAATTATTAAATTTATCATTTGCCCCTCACCTTAAAAAAAATTTTGTTCTTTATTTTTATCTTAAAATATAGATTTGGCACTCCAAAATTAAGGCTGAATCTACCCCGATATGAAGAATAATACATATAATATAATTTTAAAAGATTTACATATCTAATATCAAAATTTTTAATATTTAGTCATCTCACATCAAATCTTTAATATTATGTCAAAAATATAATTTATATTATTATTTTTTAAAATGAAACATATTATCAAGTATATATTTTGATGTTAAAATGTTATATAAGTAAATATCAAATTTTAGATGTTAGATAGTATAGTAAGTTTTCTAAGCTTATTAGTTAGAATGTAAGAAATATTTATTTATGTATAAAAAATGAGATATGACTAATTTTTGTTCTTTGATTATAAAATAACTTCTATTGTTTGTTTAATCAGTAATTAACAGAAAGAAAGATAGAACAATTAATAATACATAAAAAGATATACAATTTGTCATATTAATGTTATGGTCTACTATAGGGGCAGAACTAACCACTTTTTTTAGGGTGGACAAGTTAATTATCAAAATTTTAAACAAAAATTTTTATTATCATTTATTAATTTTTAAAATTAATATTAAATTTATTATCTTTTTCATAATTTAAATATTGAAACTTTTAAATATAAATCATATTTTTATATAAGATTTATAATAGTTTCATTTTATTTCATAAAATATAAACAATATATATATATATATATATATATATATATATATATATATATATATATATATATATATATATATATATATATATATATAATATAATTATTAACTCTAGTTTTCACAAAATTTTAATCAATTAAAGCTTGAGAGAAATCTCAATTAGGATTTATGTGAGTTGTTAAGTTTTAAATATTAATCAAAGATATTTAATAAAAAATATATATTTTATTATTAAGATCTAAATGAGTAAATTATTAGTAATAAAAATAATTAAGCATATAATAAATAATTATTTAAATAATTTTAAATAAAGATAAAATTTAACTAATAAAATAAAAAAAATTGTCTTTATTGGACAATACTTTTTATTAGGATGGGCAAAATTATTTTTTTAAAAAAGAAATAATAATATAAAAAAATGGTGGATCTGCTCATGGTCTGATAATGCTACACATATACGTAACATAAATGATCTTAATTGATCATTTAAATAAATAAATAAAAAATTAATTAAAACTTTAGCAAATCTTTAATGGCACTTGTTCTTTAAAGATCAATTACATGATATGTTATTGAAGTTTTATATCAAATAAGGTGTTATGTAACCATCAATGATACCTTCAATTAGGGGTGTCAAAAATTAATCCTGTGACAACTCGATTCAAAAAATTGGGTTGAAGACGAATAATTTTGGGTTGAATAAATGATATTTGATTTTTTCGGTTGGTTGACCTAACTTGAAATTTCAATTTTGACCGCTAACTTCAATTATTCGAAATTCGATTTTTATACACTAACCATATATATATATATATATATATATATATATATATATATATATATATATATATATATATATATATATATATATCATTATAGAGGCATGTGTCAATCGAGTTGAAGTTTTTTTAAGCAATATCGGGTCAATTTTCGATCGAAATACTAGAATTGACACCCCTACCTTCAATAATGTTAGATTCATCAAAAAAATTATAATTACATTTAATTTTTTTTTGGCCACATGTTAATTTTTTGAAAAAACAAATCTATTATGAAAAAATACTTAGAATTTAAGTTTTTTTTGTGAATGGGATTCAAGAATTTCATGAAAACATTAACGTATAAAATATTGGTTACCTGCATTTGGAATGTACTGCATTTCAAATGCACACTTTTAAACATAGAAAGGCTAGTTTGAGTGTATCGCCGACGGTCACCTCCGGCCGTACCGTCGCCACCGGCCGCCCGGTTCATGGACATTCGCCGCACGCCCGCCCGCATGCCAAACCTTCTATTTCTTTACATTACATTTTGTTAATCAAAAAAAAGTCATGAATTTGTAAAACTCTCAATCAAATAACTATAAAATAATTAACATTTGAATTTATACATCTTGCGTTCCAAATATCTGAGGATCAAACAACCCCTAACTCACTGAGCCATATGTGATTACAATATTATATTTCACATATATAATAAATATAATTATACCAACAACATCGAAAACTATAATAACCACACATCATAAAATTATTATCATCAAAATTAGGAGTTTTCACGAATAACTTTTTAACAATAATAAATAGTTCAAGCATTTATTTAAGAGAATATCACCATAAATCACAACTCAAAGGCTTGTCAATGAAGCATTAATCAATAAAGGGACCCCCTAAAGAATCATTCCCTAAGCAATTAACCTCCTACCTTCTCTCATCCACACATTAGCTCACACTAAGCTACTAACTCTTAAAACATCTTGAAAAGGGCAAATTTTATGATTTAGTCCTCTTCTTTCCTTCACTTTTTTTTTTTCAAGCCAAATTCTCATTCATCATATCATGTGGGTTCCTTTTGTCTCTTTTTGTGATGATTATGTTGAAGGTAAAGTACCACATGCTTGATTTAGCTACTCTCTTTTTCTTTATAATAACTTAGACTTTCATAAATAAAAGCCAACCTACAAAAGAAGCTTGATGCCTTTGCATCTTTATAAAGTATTTGATAACTCCAAGCTTTATGTTTTTCACCTTTGTCTCTACCAATTATTGAATTGTTCTCTCTATAATCAATCAAACTTAAGCATGGTTGAAGAATTTCTTAAAATCTTTTAAGCAAAGCTAAGCTCTCTATGGCTTTGTAGAATTCATATTTGAGCATTAGGCTACGAAACAACAACAAAAATTTCACTAAATTTTGTCATTCGAAATATAGTTCAATGAAACTCATTCAAATTAAGATTTTGTTGAGCAAAGATCTAAGAGCTCATTTATGATAGCTGTGATGACTGTCTGTAAAATTAACAGATCAATATATAAAGAATTTATTCTCATCATATTATTTGTTTTCTACTAAGTTATTGAATGACTCACAAATAATGATAGTATTTTATGATTTTATTTACTTTTTATTTAATTTATTGCATTTTTTAATTAAAATTATATGATACAATATGCCATCTAAAAACTTATAAGTCAAGACTTTCACTTTGTTAAGAAAAAAAGTCTTTGCACGTGCTTAGCTCATTATAAAGTGTTGGTCTCACTTTTTTTTAGTGTAAATGATTGATTTATTATAACAAACCCTTGATTTAGGTATTGCTTGCGGTTCTAATTATCATAATAATAAAAAAAATCTTTTAAATAGTTCATTTATTTTGATTATTTAAATAATTAAACAAAAATACACCAACTTAAGAAACTTTGTATGACCATTTAATAGAATAATATTTTTCATAAATTACTATTCAAAATGATTGATTAAAGCTCGAAAATATTCACGTGTGCATTTAATCAGTTCAATCGATTCATTAGACTTTTTTTTTTTATTAAAATGATTAAATTGAATCAAATGACTTAAAACAATTTAATCTTTCAAATAATTTATAAAACTGAATAAATGAACTAAAATATAATTCAATTTTATTTTTAGTTAAATCGAATAGCATATAAAAAATATGATTATTTTATTTTATTTTTAAGACTTAACAAATTAAAATGCAATTTATCAAATTTGATACATTAAATGTTTTAAGACAAACAAAATCTATCAATTTTTAACAAAATTTAAATATTTATAACTAAAATTACATAATGATATTTAATTTTTTTTAACTATTTTGATTTATTCAATTTATTTTATTTAATCAACTTTTTTTAATCTCATTTAAAACTTCAAATAAATTAGCTTAGTATTTACAATAAAAGATTAAACTATAAATTTACAAACTAAATCAAATTAATCAAATAATATTGTTTCAATTTAATTTTTTTAGTTAAAATAGACTTTGTGCAAACTCCTAAATAAAGTAAATAAGAATCCCTCAAATCTCGCTAAAATCGCTAAAATATTTGACACCTACTCAAAGTCATAGCTTATTTAGCTCGGTCCCCCCACTAATATTATTTAATTACATAAACCTACATATCGGCAGATTGTCGGTCAGTTCGGTAATAAGCCAAATGTTGTGATTACTTTTTGATAGTTTGTTTTGACAATACGATGCTTTTGGTGGGGAGGTGAAAATGCTTAAAGCTAGCTTCCTTCGGCGTCGGCAGCATTTATATTTATACTGTTTTGCATTTTATTTTCTTATATTTCAATTTTATTAATTTATTTTTAAAAAAGTTAAAAACAAAACTATAAAATAAAATTTTAAGAAATTTAAAAATTGTATAATATATATTTTTTATTTAAAAATTACTCAAATTTCACTTCTTCAAGCCTAATTTTATGATGTTTCATACATCACATATTATCGCTCGATATAACTAAATTATGACACAATATTTATAATAATTTTTATTGTTATAATTATATTTGTGTGTTTAGAATTTTGATTATATTCTTTTAATAATTTAGTTGTGTCGAGAAATAACACGCGATAAGTGATACTTCTCATTAAAATAGTCTAATTTTAGTACAAAATATATCATTATTTTCTAATATTATTGTATTGAAATATTTGCATTAATACTACATATTTCCTTTTCATTTATATATCTAATATATATTTATTTATCTAATATTTTTTCATGTTTGAAAAATGCATATTTAACTAAAAAAAGAAAGATAATAATATTTTTGATGTGACATATTTTATATATAAATAATTATAATTTAGGTATTAGACATATAAATATACAAGAATTGTGTGATGTATATATAAATCCCCTTAATTTTTTATTTCTAAAATTTATGTATTATGATATTTTTATTTTTTATTGCATATAAAACCCAAAATCTCATAAAAATTATTTGGTTATAACCCTAAACTTTAATTATTAGATTAAATCATCATAAAAATTATGTCAAGTCATAATGCTCTTCAAATAATCAAATCAATGTTAAATGCTTCAATATATTTGTTAATAATGCCTAAAAGAAATAAATGGAATTGACAATTAGATTTTCATATAATATTATTTTTTTTGGTCTTACATGATAATTAAACGCATGAAATTAACTTGATTATTTTTAAAATGTTGCTTCAACTTTAACGAGGAGTGTCTTGAGAGTTTAGGCATACTAATCACTTTAATTTGTTCAGCTTAATATAATATTGTGCTAATGATAGCCTTAATCTTTAATTACCCCACATATCTTGTCGCTTAGTTACGTCTGATTTTGCTTTTTTATGTTTGAGAAGAGTATATGCCACAAAAAGTTTTATGGCGCTCTTATCCATTGGGGTTGTTTGGTTGGAAAGTAAAATAAATTAAATGAAGGAGTTATAAATTTTTTTTTGTGTTTGATAGGATGTAAAGTAAAATTTTAGAGTGATCCAATATATTTAGAATTCATCAAAGATTAAAATTTGGTTCTGCATTTAGAATCTGATGTAAAGAAAATACGATTAAAAATTAAATAAATTTTTATTGTTGTTTGGTTGTGTGTAAAATAAATACGTAAACTATTTTTTACATTTGGTTGGATGAATGTAAAGTAAATATTTGTATTACGAATATTTTATTATATATAAATTAATTATAGATTTATTTATTAAAGTATTCAATTAAAAAATAAATATTATCAAATAAAATATAAATAAAATTTTTTTTCTTGACTAAAAAATAAATAAAATCAAATATAAATAAAATTTATTTCGAATATTTAATTATTAGTAATTAATTTACAAATTTTCTAAGATATTAAAATTAAATCAAATACAAATAAAATTTATTTCGAATATTTAATTATTAGTAATTAATTTACAAATTTTCTAAGATATTAATTATTAGTGTTACAAATAAATAAAATTTGAATATTATCATTTTATATTAACATAATGACCCAAATTTAATATATATATATATATATATATAATTTTATTACTATATTAAATATTAATTAATTAATAGGAATTTTTATTAAATAAATTAATCTTCAAGATTTAATATTTATTTATTAAATATTTTTTCTTTAATAAATAGTTTACTCATTAATTTTTTTTTACTAAATAAACTAAAGTTTAATAATTATTTTAATTTTTTTGATTTATCTGTGAATTATTTATCATCAATTTAAATAAATATAATTATATTTATTAAATTTTAATTAAGCTATAATAATATTTATTTTAATTAAAATTAAAATTAACATTACGGATTCAACGAATTGAAAAAATAAATTAAAAAAAAATCTATTCCCAGGCGTTCCTCAGCCGAAAAGAAAAAAACCCTCCTCGCCTCTCAGGTGTAAATAATCCGTTTTCGAGCGTATTTCGTTTACAAAAATTTGGAAAGGAAAATGAAATCTGGTAAAATTTTACGGTAATTACATTTCCCAAACACTAAAAGGAAGAATTGCACGTATTTAGAT
Organism: Cymbidium sinense; assembly: GCA_021442155.1. Classification (NCBI taxonomy): domain Eukaryota; kingdom Viridiplantae; phylum Streptophyta; class Magnoliopsida; order Asparagales; family Orchidaceae; genus Cymbidium; species Cymbidium sinense. Next base: position 15,503,991 of record CM038216.1, on the reverse strand, counting down.
TACATTACACGGTAATTACTCGGAACCAAACAGCCCCTAAAATTTGGTGTATTTAAAATTCACGAAAATCTTGGTGAATTTCAAATACTGAGTTAATAAAATGTTGTGACCGTGGTCATTATTCTAGCCAACAGCTTCATTCTTCACCTCGTCATCATTGTCATCGGTTATCATGCATCTGTATGGCCCCACATACCAAAAATCTTTAAAATATTTTACATTACATTTATTTTATCAATATGAAAAAATAACTCATATATTTGTATAATTTTTAACCAAACAACATATAATAATTTAAATACATTATATATTTTTACATTGTATTCTTTATTGAGCCAACCAAACACCCCCTAAAGTGAGTTTATCTTCCTTGTATTTGACATTTTCTTGAAACTCTTGTTTTCAGCTTTTCGAGCTATGTAGTCGTGTAATATATATATTGCATTTATTTATCAGAGGTTAAAAAAATTATATCAAAATATTTTGATATATTTTTTTGCCATGATAAGAAGATAGTTGATGAAAATTTAAAATAAATATTAAATAATTAATTATATTTAAATAAAAATATTTTGAATCAATTTTTTCATAAATTTTATATTTAAGAGTCTATTTATATAGCAGCTATGATTTTTTATGAAGTTGATTCTAAAACTATTATAAATAAAACATCTTTTTTGAAAATATATCATTGTGTTAAAAATATTTTCACTTTTAAAAAATTTAAATAATTATTTAACTTTTTTACAGTCATTATATTTTATTAATTTTGAATTTCAAAAATATATTTTTATCACTATATATATTTTTAAAATAGTAAAAAAAATAATAGTTAAATAAAATTACGATTATTTAAAATATATATAACTTACTCTCAAAAAGTAGGTAACTTCAGAATGCATGAATTTTGAGTTAAAAAGTGATTTATGATTTTATTAATTTGGCACCAAAAAAAATAATATAAATACAGGAAACTATCTTTTAAAGGGTATCCGTAAATTTCTTAACGTTGATGGGGCCTGAACTCTCCAACGATTCCTCTCCAGCGATGGAAAATAAGTAGACGTCTGGTGAGATTAATATATGGCCAGGTGAGATTAGTGTGATAAATAATTGATAGAGTGTTAGGCGACCAGCGTAAGTGAGGGTTGCCCACCCTCAATTTTTTTTGTATGATAGTTTCTTTTTTTAAAAAAAATAATTTTGTCCCCGCTAACAAAAAATCTTGCCCAATAAAAATAATATTTTTTTTATTTTATTAATTTGTTCATCTTAAAAATTAATAAATGATAATAAAAATTTTTGTTTGAAAACAAAAAAAAAAAAAAAAAAAATTGATTCCACGCTCAGGTGGATACCCATACCAAAAAAACATAAACATTCTGACACGAACATGAATCAATTTATCATTATGCCATACTTTAGTTATTTCTTTCATAGCAGGCGGTCCAGTCACCCATCAAATGCACTTCAAGCAAAGGAAGCATGGGAGAGGGTACATTTGCCATTTAAAGCTTCTTATGGGAGAGCTCTGTCAAGGAGAAATCTTGAGATGGTTGAATCAATTATATGATCAAAATTAGATTCCTTTTGACTAAATCATACGAGTTTTTATTAAGATTTGCTGATTTTATAGTATATATGAATGATTCAAAGTGCTGACTTGAAGCCACCTATATTATAGAACGTCATTTATCATGAATTTTTTAGGTACTAACAAAAATAACCCGATTAAATCTTGTTGCGTGCTAGAAAAGTTCTTGAGTAAAGTTTTCCTTACGTTGTGAAATCCAAAACAGTATAAAAAAGTGTGAAACAATAAAACTCAAATTTTTTACGTGGAAAACCTCGAAAGAGGAAAAATCACGCTGCAGAAAAGCTTCCACTATGTATCATTTGAGTACAAGATCTTCCGATCGGATTACTGATTGTATATAGAAAGGACAACGATTCTTAGTAATAGACGATGTTGCGATGATGTGATGAGTGGCGATGATGGGTATGATGGCGGCAGCGATTAGTGACGACGGCGGATCGGCGGCGGCGGTGACGGCGGTGGTTAATGACGAGTCAGTGGCGGCGATTATGCTTGGAGAATCTTTAGAGCTCTCCTCTCTCGCTCCTCATGATGAGGCTGTTATAGATTGGAGGAGTGGCGTCTCGTAAATAAAATCCAAACCACTCCTCTCCACGACTCATGATGATTCCCTTGATCATATGATGTATTTTGTGTATTTCAATGCTCAAAAGAAGTGATCTTTGGCTTGTTGGACCGGCCTCGAGATGCTCGATTTGACTATAAAACTCTATATTTGAGCTTTTAGAAATTTAGCGATGTCTCAAAGTTTCCAATGATATTTTAGTGCTTGATCTCGACCGGTTTAATTTTACGATCGACTTGCTTTTCGGCATCAAGATTCGTGCTTGGTAGTGGAATTTTTCATATCGGTTGCTCCTATTTTGGATGATATTATCTCAATCATCAAAAAATATATGTGAATCACCAAAATAGCAAATTCTTGAAATCTGCAGTCCATTAACCATATTTTAGAAACGGTCATGTAAGTACAAGATTTCGACTTCAGCAGACGCGACCACAAATATGCATATGTATATGCGGCGTAAAATTTGAGGTTATAGATACGAGCGCTCCGCAGCGCTGCGATGCGTCGGCGTCGCGTGGCGCTGGCTACCGTGGTTGGCGGTTCGGCAGCGGCGGCAGCCGCTGGCTGGCGGACGACCCGACGGTCGGCGCAGGCCTACGCAGACGGCGAACCCGCGCTGAAGCGGGCCACGGTTGGCGGTCGCGAAGGCTACCTTGAGCCCATAATCTGAATCCGAGCGACAATTTTGATGGTTTTGAGCGGTTTTGACGGTTTTGATTTTTTGGCGATTTTTACTCTTTTGCCTATAAAGGGTCTATAGGGCGGAGAAGGCACACTTCTTGATACTCTAGTGTTCTCTTCTTCTTGAGGTTCATTTGGAGTCGCGGTATTACGTCGTTGTTTGATTTTCCCTCGAAAAGAACCAAGTCGGACCGTCCGAGTTTGGAGGCGATCAAGGCCCATGGTACTTACGTCGTTGTTCCGGTTTTCCCTCGAAAGAGGTGTCAACCGGCCTCGTCGGACCGTCCGGATTTGGAGGCGATCAAGGCCTGTGGTTCCAACTCTTTCTATTAGGAAATTTGATTCCTCACGACTTTAATGGATGATTCAACAGGTGATAACCGCCAAGATGGCGAGGGAGCATTAGCCAGGAACTATCGTTCAAACGACTCAAAAAGTTAGGCAGGTAATTTATGAGCATCATCAGAGGAGAATATCTTCTCTCTCCACTTTTTTTTTTCTTTTTCTCATATGTATGTGTATCCTTTTTTGTCGGTCGTGCGAAAAATTTTATCATAAACTATCGATTGGCGAGAGAGTCAAGAAGGAGGCGCCAAGCATTGGGGTGATTTACTTTTACAAAATTCTCGATTTTTGTCATTTCTCCTTCTTTGTTTATTATGTATTTTCACGGGGTGATGGCGAAGAAAACTCATAGTGTGGACTGGTGATATACCATCCTCTGTCACATCAAATAGTTTAATAGTGTTCCACAGAAAGTTTTTCTTTCCTAATGAGTTGGTGGCCATTGTTGCCAAAAAAAATTGAGCGTTTACCTCGCCAGGGTACTTTCTTTTCGAGATGATTCTTGATGCGCGATTCCCTTTGGCTCCTGAGTTGATTGAGATATTCAAAATATGTGGTATAGCTTTGTCACAGTTTTTGTTTTGAGCTTTAATGGTCATCGTCGATTTGGCTGTCTGCTTCAGAGAGCGTGGTGTTACTTTGAACATCAAATACTTGTGTCGAATGTGCAGATTTACATGTGATACTCAGAGACGTGTTTCTTATCGGACTATAAAGAATTGGATATAATTTTCAACAGGATCAATGGTTTAATGGATTCTTTTGTGAAAAATGAGTGGGGCCTTCGAGGATGGGAAAGATTGAATGACCTTCGGATCCATTCGATATGAATGAGATCCGACAACTCTTAATATCTCGATATAGACGCGGCATGAGTTATGTCACATTAGCAAATATATAGTTAAAGATAGAATGTTCAAGGTTGACCTTTCTATCCAGGTAGGGAGATCTCATTCATTTCCACTAAAGAGGTCAAGTAAAGGTGATGAAAGGTCTCCTCATATTCATAGGATTTTTCAAGAAGTCGCGAGGGGGGTGGCAATGTTTCTTCCCTAAAGAAAAAAGAAGACAGGTGACTACGTCGGATATCTGCGAAGATGTTATGTTGATTGACCGAGAGTTTGCTTCAACTCATGATGGGGAGTTCGTTTCAGTCGCACATTCACGAAGAGGTGTTAAATCACACATATGCGTCAACAAGCAGATGAATTGGTACGTTGTCTTCCCTTCTTTCTTCTTTTCTTTTGTGTAATATTTGTGATGATTTTTTTTCTTTATAGGTAACTCAAACATTAGGGCAGATGGCTCATTTGGGTGTTACTTTAGATGAGTGGAATAATAAATTTGTGAAGATAAAATATCTGCAAGGCGAGTATGAGCGAAAGATGAGTATTAAAGCCAAAGAAGTGGCGACTTTGGAGGATCAACTGACCGGGTGTAGAATTGAGCTAGCGAACATGTCGACTTCTCTTTCTCTCCAATGTTATGAGGTGGAGTGCACTCGTGATGAGCTGATTGAGGTGAGGACATAGACTTGTCAGAAAGAGAAAAGACTTAATGCACTTGCAGCGGAGAAGATAGCTCTTGAACTAGAGAAGAAAGCATTACATGATCGTCTTTCTGAGAAGGAGCATATAATGTCAGAAGCGGAAGCAAATGAAATTTCCTTGAAGGTGGTGGAAGAAGAACTTCTTATCTTGGTACACTCGAAGACCATGTTGAAGCTTCGTAATCATATACTTGATGTTGAAGTGAAGGACTTGGAGCACCAATGTTTAGAGGAGGGCTTCATCAGGGTTCCTAAAAGAATCCGCTTACATCACAAGGCAGGAGCTAGTATTGAGGATGTCTCCCACCAAGTATCAGAAGACTCTTCGTCGATTCGGGAGATGAAGGAGTGAGTCGAGGAGTATCTCCGTGGTGAGGAGGGCGTTGATACCAACTAATATGATGTAGCATCACTTGAGGATGCATTTTTTTATGTATTGTTATTAGTGTGTATCAGAATCTTGATTCTTTCTTATATCATCATGTTAATGCTATTAAAATTTTTTTTAGATGATACGCTCTTATTTTGTTTTTACCTATCAGGGGTAATTAGTCGGAATATTATTCGACGACGCTAACCTCTATGGATGAGGTTGAATTGAATCCACTCATGATTTTTGACCTATCCGAGGTTGTTTGTCAGAGTCTCCGCTCGATGACGATAACCTGTATGGAAGAGATCGTGAGGAGTCCACCAAAGACCTTTTGACCTATCCTAGGTTGTTTGTCAGTCTTGCCGATAACGTGCTGTGGAAGAGGCCGTGAAGTCCACCAGGATCTTTTTGATCTAAGTTGTTTGTCGAGTCTTCGATGACATTAATGGAAGAATTAATTGGAAAGTCCCTGATTGATCATGCTCCGATTGAGATATAACGTGAGTTGTATATTTCTCAAGTGGGAGAATTAAATGAAGAAGAAATAAGTTTATAAGAAGAAGCTATAAATTAATTACTCTGATAAGTTTAGTGATATAATCATAAGACGATTTTAACACGGATATGAGTTTTAAGAGAAAATGACAACAACAACAACAACAACAACAACAACAACAACAAAAAGTCTTTATCCCACTAAGTGGGGTTGGCTACGCAAAGAAAAAATGATAAACGAGTTAAAATAAAGTTATATTTAGGAGATTTGAGATTCTGTTCCAAGTTCAAGGTAAAGTTTTTCCCTTTGAATCCTTGAGCTTGAAAATTTCTTCGCTTCACCCCATACATGGGCCATCCCAAAGAGAGTTTATTGCGTTGAGGGCCTTTACTGCGGCTTAGACTTTGTATGACCAAGTCACCGATATGGGATGAGATTTTACTCTTACGTTGAAGTGAGCTACCCTTTGGTGATAGGAAGCGTCAAGTAGAGGGCCATGTATGAAGTTTTGGGAGTAGGTCCGTCTGTCGAGTTTTTCTTCATTACCGTCATGATTGAATAATTGAACTCTTAGACTCGGAACCTCGATATCTACTGGTATAATAGCTTCGTGTTGAAACACAAGTTATCTGTGTCTCACGTCGAGTGCGATGTAGTGCGGTAAGCCCAAAGAACATTAGAAAGCTCATCAACCCATTACCCCGGCCTTCTCGAGACGTGTTTTTAGTCCTTTGAGTATAGTCCTGTTGGTAGCTTCAGTCTGCCAGTTAGTTTGAGGATGTGCTACAACCGTATGCAGTAGTTGAATATGAAGATCTTTGCAAAAAGATGTAAAGACTTTTCCAGTAAATTGGGTTCTGTTGTCAGTGATGATCTTTGCAGGAAGACCGAATCGACATATTATATTTTTCCAAACAAATTGTTTAGCATTTTCCTTCGTAATTTTAGCGAGTGGTTCGACTTCCACCCATTTAGTGAAGTAGTCGACAGCTAAAATGATGAACTTTCATTACCCTGATGCTATCGAAAAAGGTCCCATGATATCAATCCCCCATTGAGCAAAAAATCATGGGCTTTAAATGGATGAGAGCTCTATATGCGGCATGTGAGAGAGGTTAGAGTGCAACTGATAAGTTGCATATTTTTTCGTGAACTCCAAGGCGTCTTGTTTCATTGTAGGCCAATAGAACCCTTGTCTTATAATTTTAAGGGCTAGCGCCCTTCCTCCTAGGTGTTATCCACATATCCCTAAGTGGACCTCTCTTGATGCGTAATCGGCCTCTGAAGGTGAGAGACATTTAAGGTACGGTCCAGGGAAAGCTCGTTTGTATAGTTCACCTCTTATAATAGTAAAGTTTGAAGCTTATCTTCAGAGACGAATTGCAGAAGTTGGGTCTTCAGGAAGAGTTTCTTCTTGTAAAAAAGACAGGATGGGGTCCATCCATGAATGTTCCTTTATCTCATCAATTGCTTGAATTACCCATGACCCTTGGATACTCGAAAAATATATTTTTTCAACATGCCTTCTCTTAAACAAATCCCTAGTAGCAGATGAAGCAAGCTTAGCGAGGCGACTCAGTATTCTCTCATGTGAATGATTTGATGTGTCTAGAAATGGGCAAGAAGAGACTTCACCAAGTGGAGGTATTGTGCCGGTGGGGATTATGAGCATTAAAGTTTCCCAACTTGGGAGGTAACAAGTTGAGAGTCGGTGTGTCACTAAGTCTTGAGCTTCCATCGATGGCGAGTCTGCATGAGAGCCTCATATTCCGTATTATTAGTTGCAAGAAATTTTGTGAAGTCCATACTCTAAGGTATTCTGGGGGAAATAAGTAAGATTCCCGCACACCGTACTTCTGAGCTCCATCAATATAGGGTCCATTGAGGAGATGAAAGGCATGTATCGGATACTCTCCGGGTTGGGGCGGCATTCCACTATAAAGTCTGCGGTACTTGAGACTTGATAGCGAGAGGTAGAAAATTTATATCAAACTCTCACAATTCTCTGAGACCACATTAACCTCCCGGATGCTTGGTTTTACGTAGGATGGCCCCAATGGTAAATGAGTGTAAACATAGTGTGAGCTTGGAAGTATGGGCCAATTTTGCGAGAAAATTAAAGCGAGCCACCTTATCTAGTGGATAACGACTTTCTATATCGAGAGAATTTCTTGACATAATAAATTGGTGTTGTATCCCACTTTCTTCTCACACTAAAGCGAGCTTATCGCGTGGGAAGAGCTGCGATATAAGTATAACATCTCTTCTTAGATAGGCTTAGATAGTAGGCGGAGATGCTAAATACTCCAGTCTCAAAATTGACATTCATCAGTCCATTGAAAATTATTATTTTTAGCTCCTTTTAATATTTTAAAGAATGTCAAGTATCTATCCCCAGAACGGGCTATGAAGCGGGATAACGTAGCAATTCGTCCATTCAAATGTTGAACTTCCTTAATATTCTTCGGAGGAGTCATATTTTTGAGAGCGTTGATTTTCTTGAGGTTGGCCTCTATCCCACGGTGGGTTACCATAAATCCAAGAAATTTTTCTGACGTAACCCCAAAAGCACATTTGGTCGGGTTGAGTCGCATGTTATAACGTCGAAGAAGGTTAAAGCATATTTCTAGGTCAGAAATATGTTGTGATTCTTCCAAGATTTTCACTAATATGTCATCCACATATACCTCCATTGTGTATAGTAGGTCTTTAAAGACCTTTTCATAAGGCATTGATAGGTAGCAAGATTTTTAATCCAAACGACATAACTTGGTAGTATAAACCTTTATATGTTTGAAATGTTGTAGCTTCTTCATCCATTGGGTTCATTTTATTTGGTAACGAGTAAGCATCCAAAAAAAAAAAGGCATTTGATGTCTAGATGTAGCATCAACCAACGATCAATTCGAGGAAGAGAAAACTATCTTTGGGCAAGCCTTGTTAAAGTCGGTGTAATCAATACATATTCTCCATGTTATTATTTTCTTAACCATGACAACATTCGTTGCGTAGCCATGGGTAATGTACCTCGATGAATCCGCTTAGAAGCTTGTTAACTTCTTGCTCAATAGCTTGGAGGCGATCAGGTGCAAAACTTCACTTCTTCTAGATGATCGGTTTGAATGTCGTATTGATCTTGAGAGAGTGCATGATCACATTGGGTCTCGGCATGTCCATTCGGACTCTAGCGAAGATGTCTTAATTTACGCACGAAATCTATGTATTTTCCCTTTGTTAGTTAGAGTATAGATCCTTGTTGTAATGGTTGGTCATCGATAATGCAACAAAGAGCAAATCTTCTACGGTGCTTTTAGGTACTTCTTCATCTCAAAATTAAAATCTTGATCTTTGAAGGGCGAATGGTGGAGCTTATCTATGATAACATAATTGTCTTTGTTGATTTTCACCACCACTCAACTAGGGTTGGAAATTTCATCTTAAGATGAGATCTTGAAATGCGCGAAAATTGATTGGATGAGAATTCCAAAGATAGCGTTATATGCTGAATCTGACTTGGCCACCATGAATTGGATTAAATGAGCCACTTGTCGAGAAAATTCACCAAGGACAACAGGAAGGGTGATTGTCCCCTCTACTTGCACAGGGCGATTATCAAATCCATGGTAATGCGGCGGGTTTGAGTTTTTTCTAATGACCCATGTTAAGAAATGTGGAGTAAAATAAGACATCAACGAACTCCCATTGTCAATCAAAATTCTCTTAACATTATAGCATGGGTCACCGATCCTCGCGATAACAAGTAGATCTTGGCGAGGAACATGTACTCCTTAAATCGAGTCATTAAAATGATGGAATGATCGATCGAGACTTAACTTTCTTGAGTAATGAGAACTTGATTAGATAGTATTAATCCTTACGATTATTTCATTTCTCCAATTTGTTTGATGATTGTTTTGTTATTTCGTGATGATTGTCACGGTTGCCCCAGTTGGAGGTATGTTTGTTTGAGTCGATTGATTCTTCACAAATCAACATAGATATCCTTGTTGAATGAGCCTCTCAATTTCTTCTTTAAGTTGTTTACATGCCTCAGTAGTATGTCCCCGACTTCGATGTAAGTGATAATATTGCTCCTGATTTCCTGAATTTAGTTTCAGTGGATGTAAGGGTGAGAAATTAGCTCGAAGATCGTGACTCGCTCGAAAGTCGACTCGAATCCGGGCTCGAATCGAGATCGGCTCAAAACAAAGCGTCGATCAGGTAATCTCATTTTTTCGAGCCGACTTCCGCAGGGCTCAGGCGGATCGAAAACGAGCAGGCGGATGAGCGAATGACGGTAGACAGATTAATTGACGGGCGATCTAAAATCCTATTCTAATTTCATTCATTTCGACCCCGAGGCCGACCTCTTCACTTCGCCCCGGCCTTCGGTTCTCTTTCTCAGTTCTCCTCCGTTCTCACGTCCAGTTACCTGGCTGCGGCGTCGCTTCTTCGGGATATCGTCGACCGTCGATCGATTAGTGTTTGGTTTGCTTGATTTGATCGGTGGTGATCTATCCTGTGTGTGCTTGGTTTGCTTCCTTGCTCCAGAAATACTTTCTGATTTTCTTTCATTTCGATTACGTAAGTATTTCATGGAATCATTATGTTGGTTATTTCAATTGTTTCATTATTCCATTATTTGAGGTTACTATTGGATTTGGGGATGTTTGCCGTTTGGTTCTTTAAGCATTCATGTGTCATGCGTACTATGTTTTTTCGGTTGGGGACACAGGGTCAATTTGCGGGGTTTGTAACGATTTTATGTAAGCATCATAGCATGTTGCCCAGGGTTGTTTTGTTCGTTGCGTCTGGGTTTGTAAGCTTGTAACGATTGTTGCCTCACTTGCCTGTTGGCTCATGGCTGTTGAATGTTGTGGCAGTTGCATGATTGCATCTGTATTTGTTTCATTTCCTAATTGTATTTGTTTCACTACTGTGGAGTGTGGGCGCATCTATCTTTCTGTTGAATGTCGCCTCTGCGTACTGTAGTGAACAGCTGGTTCTTTCTTGATTGCCTCATTACTATTGGAGGTTATTTGTTGCTATGAAGGTTGTTTACTTGTTTACAGTGTTGTGCATCCATGGGACATGTTATGATGTTCACATGTCTTTCCTTTAGTGACTTGTTACATTGATTGTTGCCTTGTTGGTAAATGTTGTCATGTTGATAGATCTGCATTGTTTGTAAATATAGGGATCTTTTATGTATAATCCAATCTTTAAGCGATTTCTTGGTTGTTTTAAGTGATTCTATGCATTGCTTTTGTTTCATTTCTTATAGACACCTGATGGCAAGTCCTCCTCAAAGTAAATCTATTAGTTTTTCAAGTGGCCAAGCTTACCTATTGATGATAATGCAACAACTCAAAATGAGTGTGGGTGAAATAACTTGGCGTTAAGATCAAGGGTAAGAGACAACGATCGAAGTTTGGCAACACTTGAAATTACATGAGAAAGGGAAAAAATGGTGCGAAGTTTAAATGTAATTATTGTGTTAAATCATATGTGAAACAAAAGCGAAACCACATCTCGGTTAAGTAGACACTTCAAATCAAATCACTATAGCAAGGTTGATAACAAGGGAAAGAAGCAAAACTATTTGATCCGATGCGAGGATTTAGAGGAAAGCTGGTTCAATATCTAGTTTATGTGTTTTAGATGCACTTTATGATCATTCTAGAATAAAGAATATTGTGGCTAAGATGATTATTGTTCATGAATATCCATTTATGATAGTTGAACATCTATGGTTCAATATTCGATGAAATCGATGAATCCAAATTATCATAAAATTTCAAGATTTGGCATCAAAGAGGAGTGTATGAAAGTTTATGAAGTGAAAAGATAAGTTGAAAAAAGTTTGAAAGTTATTGAGAGAGTTTTGATTACTAGTCTGACTTCAAATCAAACAATTGGTTATATGTGTCTTCTTGTGCATTACATTGGATTATTGGACAATCTAGGATAATTAGTTTCATTGATTTGGATCCTCCTCATGGTGGTGTGATTTACGAGGCAATTTAGAAAGTTTGTTGCAATGGGGTCTACGAACAAAGTTAGTACCATAACTTTGGAGAATGCATCATCTAATGATGTAGCGACCATCAGAAACTTTATTCATTAGAAGATCGGTTTTCTATTGATGGGTGATTTCTTCCATGTTCGATGTCTTCATATTTTAAACTTAATGGTGCGGGATGGTGAAAGAAATCGTTTCGAAAGGGTAAGAGAGTCTATTTTATTTATAAAAGATCTCAATTACATAAATTTGGAGAGATAGGCAGTTGGCTTATCCACATCAAAGGCACTTTGCATTGATGTTACTGAACTCCACATACAAGATGTTAGAGTGCTTTTATTATAAGAATGTGTTTCCGAATATGCTTTGCGAATTATATATGGTTGCCTCGCAAGAAGATTGGGTTAATTTTGAGAAAGTAAGAGAGGCTGCTTGATTTTTCATCGCATTCAAATTTTTTGGGTTCATCCTATCTACTGAATAGATTGCTTCCCAATCTAGTTCTAATCAAGAGAATATTGGATCGAGAATGCTCATCTAGTCTTATTTTTATTTCAAACATGGCAAGTAGCATGAAGGCTAAATTTGATAAGTCTTGGGAGTGTTCATTGTTATTTTCGATTGCTTGCATTTTAGATCCTAGAATGAAACTTTTTGCTATCAATTACTATTACCCCCAAATTTATGATGTTCACATTGTGAATGAGAAGAAGGGCACTGTAAAACAAAAACTTTTTGAGCTATACTCTTATTACTCTGTTGATATGCAGCCTACGGGCAAAGAAACTACTGAAGCATCTACCTCTCAATCTGAAAGAAACACATTTGAAGGTGGTAATGCTTCACATGATGATTTGGCGGGTTTGTATGACTTCATAGATTCTCTTCTCTTAGTACCAGTCGATCTGGAGATATACCTTGATGAAGCATGTGTGAAATGCGGTAATTTGACATTTTGGAGTGGTGGAAAATGTCTGTATGAAATATAAAACTCTCTCAAGATGGCCAAAGATATTTTTACCATCCCGGTAACCCGTTGCTTCAATCACTTTTAGTCTTTGGTGGGTGTCTTAGCGATTATAGAAGTTCAATTTCACCAAGAACATTAGATGCTTTAGTGTGTACTTGGAAGCGGATTGGCATATAAATCATCAAAAGATCCATTGGTAATATTATCTTACTTTTTTATTTTATAGTACAATTCTCTCTAGTCTCTTATTCATATATGAGTTTCTTTTTTAATCTATTGCAATTTAGTTCGATGCTCTTGTGGAAGAGAACTTGGTTATAAATGTACACGAAAGCTTATCCACATCGGATATATAAAATCGGTGATATCATTTCGGTTATGCTCTCTTTATTTTGGAGACTTTTCTAACATACTATTTGATCATTTTTTTTGTGATGATTCGGTTTGTATATATATTTTTGGAGACTATTTTCTTTCAATGATGTAGGCTATGTAACATCACATTATATTGTTTCTTTATACGTGCTTTAATATTTTACGATAGTGGCGGATGGCGATATGATGTCCAATGATAAAATTGCGAGATTGATTAATGGAGGCTTTCGTGATTAATTTTTATACTAATAGTGAAATGATTTGGTCGATGATCTAACTTTGAGGCCATTTCATCGTTTGGGGTGACATAATAGTATATTACTTGATAGTTGATATTGTATGTAAGTTTCACCTAGATTTGAAATTTTTTGCTTGACATTATAAACATATTGTTTCATCTTACATTCTTACTATATTTATCTCTTGATGCATGCAATAATATATAAAATTTTGGGTTGCAATTTTATTTTGACTTTACAAACCTATTTGCTTCATCTTGTCATCTTCCATAGTTACAAACTTACAATCTTACTATATTTTATGCACTAATGCATTCTACATTATTACATGATTTGCATTCTACATTTTGCTTGCTTAGTTAGTCACCCTAAAAATAAAGAACTCAACTCAGTTTTTTGAGGGCACAAGTCATAGAGGTTACCATTTATAAGATTTCTTGAGGAGAGACTATTGTAGCAAATGATTTGTAAGTTTCATTCAAGATTATGTTGAGCTTCCCATGCAGGTATACTATCTTGTGATCATATATTCATATCATCATATGTGGTTGTCTAATTGTCTTATTTTTGGTGGCCTTATAGTGATAGTCTTGGCTTGGAGATTTCTACATTCTTACATGGTTGTGTGTTGTCTTTGCATTTTCCCTTTTGTAGTGTATGTCTGCTGATCTGCTCAGACTGATCTATCCTCTTTCACTCTTTGGGAATTTGGAGAGTTTTTGTTTGCCTCCCTTGACAACCTTGTTGATTGTTGGTTGTTCCTTTTGGGCCTTTTGGCTGCTAGAATTCTTCGTTGCTTATTAGTGTTGGATTTATTGGCTGTGTAACTTGTGTTGGATTTTTTGGCTGTGTTGGACCTGTTGGTTATTTTGGTTGTGTTGGTTGATTGGTTCACTTGGTTGGCTATTTGAATTTGGATCACTTGGATGTAGGGGTGTGTTGGGTGGGTGTATTCTTGTGTAACTGTGTTGGGCTCTTAGCTTTGGCTTGATGGCTTCTTCTCATTACTGCGACCACGACTCTCTACTCATCTGTTATTTTATTCTTTGTTGGGTGTTAGGCGCATAGGCATTGTTGTTCTGGAGTGCGTTTTGTTATTTTGTTGCCTTGTTGCTACTTGCTATAACCTTATTCTTTGTGTTGGATTTATTAGGTGTTGGACTTGGACTGTTGGTTATTTTGTGTGTTGGTTGATTGGTTCACTTGGTTGGCTATTTTGGAATTAGGATCACTTAGGTTGGATATAGGTGGATGGTAACATGTGTTGTTTGGTAATTTATTTGTATTATTGTTTAACCTTTGTGCTGTTGGGCCAGTTTGAATTACGGTTGATTCGATTGAACTTGTGCTCTTTGGGTGTTAGGTGGCATGTTTGTTGTGCAGGTGCTTTTTTTGGTTATTTTTGTCGGGTGTGGCATTTGTTTCTGCGCGTTTTTTGTTATTTTGTTGCCTTGTTGCCTTGGTGGTGGTGTGGAGCCGTGGAGGATATGAGATCTAGTGGGCTTATCATGAAGAATTTTTGCTTTTTTAATTTTCGACGATGATGAGAAGAGAATATATTTGTAATTTGGGTAAATTCATTTGTTTTTGCTTCATTATTTGTGGCTACCAAGCCTCTCATTGGATGGCCAAGCAACCTAGAGCCTTTATTCTGCTTTTCGACTCCACTATATTAATGCATGATATTTTTGATTTGTGAGGTTTTGTCACTTTTGCAAGGGATTTATTTTTCTATCTTTAAGGCTCTAATGGATGGCTTTGGCAACCTAGAGGTTGGCATTCAATTATTGAAATAAAATATTACAAATTTTCGCTAATCATGAATGCTTGAAGATGGATATTATTTTCTCGACTCGAGTCCCACAAACAAATTTATATCGTTTGAAACAGATTTTCGGCTTAAAATGCAATATTATTTTGTCATTTGTCAATTGTCAATCCTTCTTTGCTATGACGAATTGCAATCAATGAATGTCACATTTTGACGTAATGATGAAACTTAATTACATTGTAGTTATGTGAAACAACCGAGTTTTAATTTGTACAAAAGAGCAATCATGTATTCATGTAAATTCCTTTATGCTTGATGCACACTCTAAGAATTATAATTTCAATGCCGAGTAATTTTCTTTTGTTGTATGTTGTTATGTCTTAATAAATTATAAAATGGCTAAGTAATTTTCATTTGCGGTACATTGTTTTGTGGTAATAAATTATAGAATCAAGTTTGATAACTCCATTGCATTTGTGAGCTCAATTGTTTATAGTTAATGCTTTACAAAAGAATATAGTGAAGAATATAGTGAATGAAATGCTTAGTTGTTGATTTTATAATTAACTTGCTATTATTATTTGTGATTTGTCAAGAAAAGATTTGTAAAATTTAAAATTAACTTGCTATTAATAAGAAAAGTTTTATTTATTCTTTTGTTTGTTGGCTATTTTAATAATAATGTGTATTGTGATTGGTGAAATTATCAAAGTAATTAAGTTTATTATTATATTGTTATTTTATTTTCTTTTAGTAAATTATTTGTTAAAATGTTAATGGTTTACCTAATAATATTTGTTTGTTCTTGTCTTCTTGATCAAACTAATTTGAATATAGGTGTATATCAATTTTTTTTGCTTTTATAAATCTAAAAGAATGAAAAATGTAAGTCATCTTAAGTAAAAAAAATGCGGTTTAAATGGATTTTATTTTCGAGCCAAACGAGGCTCATTTGTATTTCGAGCGGCTCGATTGATTCAACCGACGGCGGGCGCCCGATTGCGCTCGAAATCACATTCGAGCCGGATCGAGCTCGAGCTCGATTAGATCCGACCGGCTCGAACCAAATTTCGAGCCACGACTCGAGCTCGCGAATTTTAATTTGGCACTATGGCTCGCTAAATCGGCTCGAACACACCCCTAAGTGGATGCGACCACTTGATATTTTCTTCATCTCAAATATCCATTAGGAGGCTAACACGAGATGTGTTCAGCGGCGTGTATTCCTTTCGCCGCGTGGTTCACGTCATTGATATTGGAGGAGATCACGCGCCTTGTTGCTTTTGATAGTGCCGATCCGCATTCCCCGGGTGCTTTTACATTTTCCAGATTGCTCAAATTATTTACGATGGATGCATAGCCTCATCGCAGATATTTGTGCTTCCACACGATGAACCAAGTCGATATGAGCATGTGCATATGTAAAGGCAACGGAGTCCTCCAAGGAAAACTCCTCTTAATAGTTCAGGGTCTACTCCAGGTATTTGACGAGCTTCTAAGGAGAACCTCTTGAAGTATTCCTTAAGTGATTCGCCCTTATTTTGACGAATGCCGGAGAGATGTGAGGAATCTTTAATGATCCTCCTGGTTGAATGAACTGTTCTACAAAAAATCTTGTCGAAGTTATGGATGGATTCCCTTGGAAGAGAGTAGAACCAAGTGCGAAGCTTGTCCCTGAGGGTAATCGGAAAGACCGACAAAGCAAGCAGGTCGGCTCGTTGGATATGCATGATAGTCAGAATGGTCGATGTGTTCATGTGGATTCCGTCCCATCATGGAATCAATGTTCTAAGCTTGAAATTCACGAATAGGATGTTGAAGAATAGCAGCTAAAGGTGAGATTCCTCATAGCGTGAGGGGAAGATGATTTTATCTTGGAGGTGAAATTTGTCTGCATTAAGCATCATAATCGACGATAACACATGACGAGGGGTCAACGGATGAGAATGTCGCTACCCAATAATTGGTGGATTAGCAATGGGTTGGTACACGTGATGGATGAGTAGAACTAGGTGTCAAGGAGATCAACATTTCATTCTCTATGGAGGAACTCCAAAGAAATTAGCATTTTGACCTCCCCCCTGATCGATCTTGGGGAGATGTGTTTTCCACGAAGGGCTATTGTGTTCCTCGTAAAGTCGGATCATCTCATTTTGAGACTCTTCCATTCGCTACGATCTTCTAAAGAGATTTCGCCGCCTTCACCGGCGTGGTCGCTATATCGGGGAAGAGGCGAAGGTTGATGTCCTTGGTTCAAGGATTGGTTTCGAGAGTGACGGGAGTTGAGCGGTGAGGCGCTGAAAGTATTGCGCCTATTGGCCATAACGAGGGTGTTCACAGGAATTGTGATTGAAGGGTTGTTTTCCACAGACGACGCCAAACTGTTGCGTGCTAGAAAACCAGTTGCGGTAGAGTAAAAATTTTTACCTTAGCATCGTTGTGAAATCCAGCACATACACAGGTATAAAAAATGTGAACAATAAAACACTAGAATTTTTACGTGAAAAATCTCGAAAAGAGAGAAAACCACTAGCCAAAAAAAGCTTCCACTATGTATCCGTTGAGTACAAGATCTTCCGACAACGGATTACAATTATATATGAGAAAGGGACAACTACAAGTAATAAATGATGCCGACGCGACGCGATGACGATATGACAACGATGTTCGAATGATGTTGACGATGATGTTGACGATATGTTGACGACGAGCATGTTGATGATGATGACCACATAGTGGATGACCGCAATAATGGTCGATATGGCGAGGATCGGCGGCCGGCAGTGGCGACGACCGTGAGTGACGAGTGCTTGGAGGATCTTTAGAGCTCTCTCTCCTCTGTTTTTGGCTCCTCATATGAGGAATGAGGGGCTATTTATAGATTGAAGGAGTGGCGTGTCTGTAAATACATGCAAAATCTAAACCACTTCTCTCCATCGGACGGCTCATGATGATTCCCTTGATCATATAATATATTTTGTGTATTTGAATGCTCAAATGAAGTCGGAATTATAAGATCTTTGGAAATCGTCGAGACGCCGATTTGACTATAAACACTCCATATTATTTGAGAGCTTTTAGAAATTTAACCGATGTCTCAAAGTTTCTAATGATATTTTAAGTGCTTGATCTCACCGTTCTTCGACTACCTGCGATCAAGATTCGCTTGAATAGAGGAATTTTGAGGGTCATATCAAATCTTACAAAGAAATTTAACTTTATCTCATTTGGGTTACTCTTGATTTTTATATCGTATACAAATATTAGAGGTATGATTGACCACTCAAGTTCTTATTAAGCCAAGCTATCTTTGTCTCTATAATTAGGACTATCTTACTTAACCTCAAGTGAACTCGCAATTTTTTTGTGCCACTTTACTTATTGCCTTACAATAATGATACCACAGTCTCGAGACGAAGGAATGTGTTAGTCGCCCTTGGTTGCAATTATAACAAATTAGTATCACTTCACTTATCAACTCGAGATCATACGACCTCCGCATACGAGAAAAGATTTATTTTGATCATCCTTAGCTACCTCCTCGACCTTCTTTACATATCTTCAAACACCACTTTAAGCTTTGCGCCATGTCCATTTGTTAAAAGATTGCCTATACCATCTTAAGTTATCTTCTTATCTAAAATAGTATTATGTCACATTTACATCCATGCGAAGAATTTATTTTATCAAATTGTACAACTTAGTAGATTTTTTACCTTATTTGAAAAGAGATGTTGACAGTACTTTTGTATTTCATGTATAATAACTAGAATTTTCAATCATTTTCCATAGCAGACATATCAAATCATAAAATATAATACATTAAAATATCTACTTAAGCCACTAAAAATTATCACAAATGACTATTTTTGTCATCATCAATTCTCATAAAATAAGTGCTTACTCATATGCATAAACAAATATATATATATATATATATATATATATATATATATATATATATATATATATATATATTTATATATATATATTGGTGGCTTGGCTTCCAAAAATTATCAATTAATTTTAGGGGAATTTACATACATACCACACAATTTTTTTGTATTTACATATCTAATACTTAAACTTTAATTTTTACATATATAATATCCTAATCTTTAATATCACATAAATATAGAAAAGTGTTAGATAAGTAAATATCTAACTTTATGTGTTAAATATATAAGAATTGTGTAATATGTATGTAAATCCCCTTTAATTTTATTAATTTATATTTCTTATATGACTTAGCCAATTAAAAAAAATAATAATAAAGCATGGACTTTACTCCGATCGGTTTGATATTTCAGCACCACGCGACTCTCTTCCACATGCCCCACGTGCATGGGACACTTGGCTTCCCAAGTTTAATCCTTGGCATACGTATTTAGTTTTTTAAATAAATATACATTAAAAAAGATTAATATTTATTAACTTAATTAATTATGTTTAATTAAAAATTAAGCTCGTCGGCTCCTTCAATAGAATATCCTAAAAGCGAAACTAATAAAGCCAGAATATGCCATCATCTTTGAGCTATAATCATGTACCTATCCACATCCATCGTTATATCAATTCCTTATATATAATTTGTAGAAATAATCTTTTTCCAATTATTATGTTAATAAATAAAAAGCCAAAAATTGATTAATTTATTAAATATATATTATTTATTTTAATAAAAAATTGCAATTATAAAGGCAGCGTCTCTCTCGCCCTTCCTGCGTCGTGGAGGGGAAAAGATAGCCGAGGGGTAACACCCTCCACCAAGAAACTCTTCTCTCTTTATATCTCATCTCCTCTGATAGTAATCAAGTTATCGACCTGTTTGATCTTTTTTTTGTACTTCTTTTTCTCTTTAGTTTGTAGGTAGTTAGGGGTGATCGGGGGTTGGAGCGTGGAATCGGTGTGTTAGGGGGGGTTTAGATGTGGGGAATCGAAGGGTTGGGTGGGGTTTCGGGGAACCCTAACTCCGATGATGGTTCGAAGGAGTTCGGCGATGCTGTTGCAGGTCAGTTTGTTCTTGATATTTTTTTTAATGATTTACGTGTGTATGGAAATTGCGTTTTGTTTGTTTTGTTTATATGTAGTTGTAGTGTATCGTCGGTTGGTGTAGTTGCTGCGGTGCCGTTGTTCAGTGGGTGTTTCAGGGGTTTCCTAGGTTTTCGCGGTTGGATCTCTTGAGGCTGCTAGCAAAGGATTTTTGAGGCCGATGTTTTTGTGGTTTTAGTGATACTGAAATTGGGTTTGTGCTGTCAGGTCTCGCCGGTTGTTCTGGAAATGGTTATTCTGGTTGTATGTTGCTGTGTTTTTGATGAACTGAGATTAGAGGGTCTTAATCATGCAAACACCTCTTTCTCGTTAGCTGATGATTTGGGGCTATGCTTTTGGTTGATTTTGATCTTTGTTTACTGTGTCTTGGATTATCTAGTATTGTAGAGAACTTTGCTGTCTATATCATGTTTGCATTTATTTTGAATGCTTTCTGAAATTTTCATCATATATTTTGTTATTTATTTTTCTTTCTGTATACAAATTGAATTCTAGATCTATTTGGTTTGTCAGCTTTTAAATAAGAGTATACAGATTTTTAGGGTCATTTTGTTGTTCCTCTTTCTAGCTTAATCTTTTTACTTCCCTTATACTTATGACCTAAAGTGAAAAAAATGAGTTTTAGCTAGAAGGCTATGTTATTTCCATTTTTTATGTGCATCTTCTCCATTTGTTATTTATAGTTTCACTTGAATTGTGTATCTAGTCATTATTTGAGCAGCTTTAGTTATTTTTTCTCTTGTCAATTATCTTATTATTTTAGATTGATAAAATCTCATCATCATATGCTTTACTATGCAATGTACTATCTGTTTTGCAGATAATTCTTGCTTTGACTCTTCACAATATGCATTTTTTGGTAAGGATGGTAAGGATACTATAGAAGAAGTTGAATTAGGAGGCCTAGAAGATGATGAGGATGCAGCTGCACTGGTTCGTGATCTTGGGATTGATGATGAAGAGTTCAATTATTCTTTTTTTAGTGGTAGAGGAGAGGTGATTGTTTATCATATAGGCCACATGGATGATCTTTGTGTTCATTAAAACTTTGTTGCTTTATTGAATTTTTTAAGCTTAGGAAATCAATGGCAAATGATTTGTTTGCAGTATTTGATTATGCAGAGATGCTACTTTAGATTTACGTGGGATTACTATGCTTGTTTTTGTTTTAGAGAATAATATATTTACTTGTATGTCGTCGTCGTCAATTTTTTTTTTTTTTTTAATTGGTGCATTTCAGTGGTCTATTTTCCAATATGCATGCATTTTAGAATGTGTATATTGATTCACTTCTACGACAAATGTCTTTTCTCTATCAACAGTTTGACAGTAAATGTTACTTTTTATGCGTGATATATAATTATTAAATTGATGAAATTTTTGGGTTTGTCAAAGCTTTGATGTTTAAGCATCAAGTGTCAATGGTTGCTGTTATATGTTACACTTTTAATATGATAATATTGCTATCTTTTTATCTCTGTTCTTTTGTCACACAGGAAAACATTGGGTATTATTTGTGTATATTTTCTTTAAGTATATTATTTGCATTGCATAATGAGTGGCCTTTAAGAAAAGTATATAGCTGAAATAAATTCAAGTTATGAAAAATAACTTTATTTACATATCTATTTTAAAGAATTTTACATTTTGTTATTGTCCCAGTCATTATACTTTGAAAGTCTTTTTCTATGATCTAGTTATCCTGCTTGGCCTTCTTAAAAAAATCAATAATTTTTGCCTTTTAACATTTTGAAAGTCCACGATCAATCCAGTCGTTGTCAAGTGTAAATTGATACTAATATGTTGTCTTATGTTAGGAGAATGAGGAAAAAGTGATGTTGTGAAAGTCACAGGGTTGAGATTTCCACCTGTTGCTTTCATTTCCATTTGTTTTACTTCTGTTATACCCTGCCATTTTCTTCAACTTGCAGCTAATGAAATACAACTTGCATTATGATCATTATTCTATCTCCTCACTCAAGCGTGGTGCCCACAAAATACTAGTTACCACCATGTCTCCTTTTTTTTTTTTCATGTCATCAACTGTTTTAAACACCACGAGAAGTTTGACCAAAGCACGTACTAAAACAGGAAAGCAATCATTAAGCAAAATTTAAAATCTATTACCTTTTGTTCTAACTTTCATGTAATTATTTTGGTGCATATATATATATATATATATATATATATATATTCAAGCTTTTCATGTTTGAAGGCTAACTAAACTTTTTTTATTTTTGCAGGGTGGAGTTTTAGAATCTTTATCTGAAATTGATGACCTTTCAACCACCCTTGCAAAGGTTTCCTTCTCAAAACTACTTGTTTATGTTTGCAGCATTTGGCCATCTGCATAGGCTGTATGTGTAGGGGTTTGACTCAGGACAATTTTTTATGCTTAACTTTTGCACTGGAAATTTATGTTTTTGATAAGTTTTTTCAAAGTATTTATGGTTTTTGTGGTCCTTGCATGTAATTAAGAGTGTAATTTATTTGCATGCTAGTCATTCGAACCTTGAAATTTGCTAGCAGTATGCAAGTGCTCTTATGCAGCATATGTCACGTTGGGTTACATTATCCAACATGTGGCACAAGTGTCTTAAATAATACTTCAGTTTTGCTAAGAATTTTCATCAAGTTCTATGTCTCAATTTTGTCAAAATAAAACAAAAAACTATTCTTTTGTGTTCACTGTGAGGTTTGCTGTTCAATTTGAGACTTGCAAACTCTGAAGTTTTGCAACACCTAATTTCTAATAAATAGCACACATTGCAATTGAAGGGATTTTAGTTCTTATTGTTGGTTAAAAATGATTAGAATGATTGTGGATTATCACAATAGATCTTTTCCCTACTTCTTTTAATATAAGACAACGTAATTGTATCAATTAATTTACACTTTGCCCCTATCCGATTGATCATGGACATTCAAAGTGATAAATGGGTAAAAATTATTGATTGTGAAAAGCACAAAAAAGACTACACCAAGCAGGATGATTAGTTCATAGAATAAGATATTTCAAAGTATAATGATTAGGAATGATAACGACATGTAAAGTTATTTAAAACAAATTTATTAATAAAGTTTTATTGTACAAATTAAACTTATTTCAATTATATACTATTTCTTAAGGAGAACTCATGATGCAAAGTAAATAGTATACTTAGAAAAAATATGCATATATAATACCCTAATATTGTTCCATGTGACAATTAGTTAAAAAACATGTTTAAAAAGATAACTATGCGATCACATTAAGAGTGTAACATATAATTGCAACCATTGACAAATGAAGTTTAAACATCAATAGCATTGGCAGATCCAAAATTTCATCAATTCAAATGTTTAATAATTACATATCACATAAAATAGTGACTTTTACCGCCAAATTGTTTATTGAGAAAAGCTTGTTGTAAAAGTGAATCAATATGTTCATTTCAAAATGCACGTATGCTGTAAAATAGGCTTTTGAAATGCAACAAGTCAAAAAACAATGCACAACTAAATATATTGTTCTCTAAGATAAAAAATAAATATAGTACTCCCACATGAGTCTAAACAAGCATCTCAATATGTCCATACACTTAAAAAAATATTTTCCATTGATTTTCAAAGCTTTAGAAATATAATAAAGCAACAAAATTTTAAATAACTCAAATATCATCCATGTGCTCTATATATGATAGACAATCTCTACTCTACCACCAAAACAAAAAGAATAATTGAGCTCTTTTTCATCAATCTCAAGATCACGAGCCAATGTTGATACATCCTAATTATCTTGTAAGGATCCTAGTTCGACTTCTTCTTTTGTGTCCTTATCAAAAATGTATATTTTAAAGAATCAAAACAAACATTATATGCACAAAAATAGCACACCACATTGTAAAGTTTAGGATAATGAGATTTATGGTGTATTTGGGATAGTGGTGTGGGGCAAAATTGCACTGCATCGTATTTATCGTTTGGGAAATTGTGGTGTGGGTACATTTGGCTGTGTGGTGCGGTGGAAAATTTTATTTTTCAACTTGACCTGACAGTGTGATGTCTGCTAGAAAGTTGAGGTCTGATTTTTTTAAATAAGAAAATTTGTAATACCTACCCAGCTTCCTCTATAGCAGCTCCACCATTACTTTTTCAGATAGTTACAGCTGCCCCAACAACAACAACAACAACAAGTCTTTATTCCATTAAGAGAGGTTGGCTACATGAATCCTTCGTCTCCATTGTGTCCTATTATGTGTCAAATTCTCATTTAATTCAAGTATACTAAGGTCATTTTTTATCTGTCTTAACTCTCCTAATCGGACGATCGGCTTTATGTAAACCATCTAAGACGACTTCTCTAATCTTCTCTGGAATCAACTTTTTCCATACTCATTTTGCATTTTATCTCTAAGAGTAAAGCCACTTATCTACCTAAGATCCTTATCTCTACACTTTTCTTATCTTATCTTTATTGGCCAATATTCTCGCCTATAAGTCATCTAGTCTTATCACCATCTTATAAAATTTTTTCTTAAGTTTAAAATTTTTCTATCACACAATAAATGATGCATTCCACCATCAACTTGAATTCTCTAATAACATCATCTATTTCATGTCACAATGTCAAATTTAAACAACTCTCATTATTCGCTTTATTAATAACTATAGACAAGTTGACCTCCATAATTCAAGTTTCGTTGGACTCTCTCTGCTTATCAACAAGAAGAATGTCATGCCATACACCAAGGTACATTCTTGTAAATGCAGAAGTAAGAACATCCATAACTAAAGTAAAAGAAAGGGCTTAAAGGATCCTTGATGTAATCCAACTGAAATAGGAAAATATTTTGTCAACCCTCCTGTGTTTGGACACAAGTAACAGCTCTAGTATACATATCCTTAATGACTTGAATATAACCAATATTTAACTCATTTCTGTTCTAGAACTCTTCAAAGAACATCTCTTGAAACTTTATCATAAGCTTTCTCTAAATCAATAAATATCATATGTATATCCTCCTTACTTTCTCTATGCTTCTCCATCAAACCTCTTAACAAATGTATAACATCCATAATAGATCTGCATGAAACCAAATTGTGAGAAATTTACGTATCACATTGTAACCTATGCTTAATTACTCTCTCCCATAATTTTAATGTATGACACATTAACTTAATTCCTCTATAAGTTGCACTCTTGTGCATCACCTTTATTCTTAAATATAGAACTAACAAACTCTTTCTCCATTCATCGACATTTTTTTTAGTCTTTAAAATGACATTAAAAAAATTTGTGTGAAATTGATCTCCTAAACATTTTCTTCTATTGGAATATTATCCAGGTCTCTTGTTTTCACATTTCATTTTCTTTAAAGCTTTACTAACTTCATTTACTAATCTGACGATAAAATGAAATTCTCTATTTTTGTTTAGGGTATTAAGGTTCTTTCAATCAGTCTTTCAGATCCTTCATTGAAAAGTTTATCAAAATACCTCATTCACTTATTTTCAATATCCTTTTCTAAAAAAAATAATTTACTATTTTCATTAATACTCTTGACTATGTCTTTCTTCTCTATTTCTTTGGTTATTTAACTTATCATACATTTTTCACCTTTTTTGGTATCTATCTATTGTATAAATTACAAAAGTTAAAATTTTTTTATCGTATCTTCTTTCTTAGAATCTCTACAGATCTTTATATCTTTCCTCTCGGTTTTTTAAACCAAATTTTATAACAATACATCATATTTTTTTATATTTTCCTCACTTAATTATTCTTATTAAAAGAAACTTTCCTTTTGATTCTCCAAGCATTTTAAACTTTAACTAATTTACTGTTATTTTTTTATAATATTAGCCCATAAAATCTCAAATTCTAATCTCTTGTAGCTCTTAAAATATTTTTATTTGTGCTCTTTAAGTGTTCCCCATCTAATTTTGGGACAAAATTTGATTTATTTTTCTCTTATAACCTTTCATCTTAAAATCTAAAATTAACAATCGATGTTGGGTCTTAGATTTTCACTTGGAATGACCTTCTGATCTTTCTGATTTAAACGATCTATTTTTTTTATCGGAAAATAATCAATTTGTGTTTTCTTAGATCCATTTTATAAGTAATAATATGTTCATCTCTTTTCTTAAATAAAGTGTTGTATTAATCGTAAGTAAAAAAAATCTAAAATAATCCTACTTTTTCATTAAAACTTCAAATAACACATGAATATTTTTAAAATCTTACCACTCTACGTAATACATTTAAATCTCCTCCAATAAATATTTTTTCTTCAAGAGGTATCTTTTGTATTAATCCTTCTAATTCATTCCAAAATTTTTCTTTCGCGTTTACCTCTAAACCCACCTTGAGGAGCATAAACACTTATAACATTGATAATCTTAATATCAACAATGATTTTTAAAGCTATAATTTTCTCTCCACATTTATTAATATTTATAACATTATCCTTCAAACTTCTATAATCACTTTTACACCATTTCTACTTGACTTTTACTATACTAAAGTTTAAAACCTAAACTATCAATCTCGGCCTTCTCCCCAACCCATTTAGTTTCTTGAACACATAAAATATTTATCTTTCATGAACTATAATATCTATTAATTTCAATAATTTACCGTAGAGTATCTATATTCCAAGTTCTGCTAATTAGTTTCTGGACTAACTTCTTTACCCGCATCCGTCATAATGTGAACCACTTATTTAACATGCGTCACAGATCAGCCGCTCTAACACATTTTCACTGTATTCAAGCCATATGTCTTTAATTAATATAAAAAAGAGATAAATGGCAAGCGAAATATAACGAAAGCTGCTAAATAAAATGCTTATATGCACAATGCAAGTAAAACTACTATCAAGTGGAGAAGAATGAGCATCAAAACACCTTATAGTTGAAACTCAAATTTCCACTTTAGGTTATAAGCTCAAGGGAAGTAGAAGGATGAAGCTGAAAAGTGGAAGAACATGAACTAAAAAGACAAGTCAATTCTTATTTAAAAGTTGACATATTAAATAAATCCAAAATTCAAATTGTAGAAAGAAAGAAAGATCAATAATCAAATATACGATGAAAGCTTTAGAAAGATTTTAAAATTAGTGCAAAGCTGGCATAGACAAAAAAGCTTTGTGCAATATGCATTAATTCGGGACACAATAAAAAAGATCAAAATCAACCAAAAATATAACTTTGAATCGTTAGCTAATGAGAAAATGTGTGTTGCATGATTAAGACCATCCAATCTTAGTTCATTAAAAATATAGCAACATACAACTTGAACAACTGACAATACCTGACATCACAAACCTAAATTCAATATCATTTTCCCACAAAAGCATCGATCTCAAAAATATTTTGCTTTCATCCTCAAGAGATTCAATCGTGAAAACCTAAAAACCCCTGAAGCATCCATGGAAAATGCAACAGATCTAGAAACTACACTAGACTACACCCTCATATAAATAAAACACACAAAATGCAAATTCAACACTTACAAAAAAAAGACAAACTAAACTAGACCAGCATCAATGAGCTGCCTTGAACAATCATCGGAGTTAGGGTTTTCTGGAACCCTACCTAACCCGTAGATTCTCCTCAACTAACCCTCTTACTACACCGATTAATTGCTACAACCGCGAACACTTTTAATTTTAGTGGCTTGTTGTCGCGGTGCTATGCCCTTATTGACTAAAGAGAAAAGAAGTATAAAAAAGGATCAAATGGGTCAATAACTTACTCTTTATGCAAAGATGAGAGAGAGAGAATTTCTTAGTGGAAGATGTTACTTAGTTTAGAGTTGATCTCTTTCGAATACATAGAAAGAAAGAGTGAGAGAGATGGGTGGTTTTATTATAGAAAATGTTAATTAAAATAAAAAAGAAATATAAGTAATTTTTTTTGCTTTTTAACGATTAATCTAATAATTAGAAAGAAGAAATATTTACAGGTTATTTATGATATTGATATGAGATGAATGTGGATGGGTACATGATTAGAGAGCGTAAAAAATGATGGATATTCTCTCTTTATTAGTTTCAGTTTTAGGATATTCCTTTTGAAGGAGCTGACATGCTTGATTTTTTCTTTATTAAATTGCATTAATTAAGATAAGAAATATTGGCTTTATTTAGAATGTATTTTTATTTTAAAAAATAAATGAGTGTGGTGGGAATTAAACTTAGGAAGCAAGTATCCTATGTCATGCATGTCGGACTTGTGGAAGTAAGTCAGACATGTGGAATGGTAAAATATTAGATTGACCAAAGTGAAGTCCATGGCGTATTATTTATTTATTTAATTGGCTAAGTAATTTATTAAACAAAACAACTTTTGGACCCCACCATGCAAGTCAATGGTAAAAACATTGTTTTGAGGACTTGATGCTTTTTCATGAGAATGTGTTTAAATAAGTGAAATATGTTCTTATTTGTAAATGAGAAAGATATCTATGAGTATAAGATGGAATAGGATTTTGTATTTGATGCTGTGAGTAGAGGTAATAACACTCTGATTTTGAATTGATAGGATTGAAATATGTAGTATATATAAGTCAGCATGAAATCAACTCATTGTTTGGATGGATTAGATTTTTATGTACTTCGAACTCAAATTTGCTTTGTTTTAAACTGGCTTAGTCTTAAATAAAGGCACATCAAGCTTCTTTTTTTTCTATGAATTATTTTATGTGTGCACTTATATAATATTTATATTATGATTTATGTGTGCATATATATAATATTTATATTTCAAATCAATCTCAAGCATCTGATTCATGTCTGGGTTAGAATAAGCTCAAAATTAGACTGAACTGAAAAAAATTGGTTTACAGCTTAACTCACTTGTATTGGCTGAAGTCAAAAAGTCAATTTAAAACTTCAAGCGATCTTCAATTTAAAATTTCAATTGTAATTCTTATTATTGTATTATATTTTCTTAAGTTTTAGTGTATATTTTATAGATTTTTTCATGTCTTAAAATTTTGTATAATATTCTTACAATTTTTTGTATGGATCTTAATGAATTATGCAAAACCTGTTTAAGGATTTTTTTTTTTTGCACCGTTTTTATTTCCATTTGTTTGGTTCTGCTATACCCTTCCATTTTCAATTTGCAGCTAATGAAATTCAACGTCCTTTATGATCAGTGTGAATCTCCTCATTCAAGGGTGGCACCCACCAATCTTCCTCCTATGTCTTACAACTGCTAGTTAGCAACATGTCTCTTCTTCTTTTTCTCTTGGTGTCATCAACTGTTTTAAACATCACTAAAACTTTGACCAAAGCATGTGCTAATTTGATCTTTAATTCAATTTTCTTAGTTCTTTTTCACATTTGTTAATTATCAGGAAAATAGAACAGTAACCATTATGCGAATTTTAGTTTTCATTACCTTCTGTCCTCTTTAATGTAATTATTATATAGGGAGATTTACATACATACCACACAATTCTTATGTATTTACATATCTAATATCTAAACTTAGATATTTACTTATCTAACACTTTTCTATGCTTAAAAAGGTACATTTCACTTTTAAAAAGTGAATAAAGTGATATTTTTGATGTGATATTGAAGATTAGAGTGTTATATATGTAAAAATTGAAATTTAGGTGTTAGATATGTAAATACATAAGAATTGTGTGGCATGTATGTAAATCCCCCTATTATATATATATATAAAGATGCGATGTTCTCTAGTTTCAAGGCTTACTATACCTTTTTTTTTGCAGGGTGAGATTTTAGGATCTTTATCTGAAATTGATGACCTTTCAACCACTTTTGCAAAGGTTTTCATCTGAAAACTGTCTTTATGTTTGCAGCATTTGGTCATATACATAGGGTGTATGTGTAGGAGGTTGTTTTAGAACAATTTTTTATGCTTATCTTTTGCAATGGCAAATTAAGTTTTTGATAAGCTCTTTTTATTTCAAAGTATTTATGCTTTTTTTTTTGTGGTCCATAAATGTATTTTAGAATGTAATTTTTTTGTATGCTAGTCATCTGAATCCTGACAGTTGCTAGCAATACGCAAGTGTTCTTATGCAGCATATGTCACGTTTGGGTTACATGATCCTACAAGTGACACAATTTTCTTGAATAATGCTTCAGTTTTACTCAGAATTTTCATCAATCTTGTTTGATGTTCAGTTTGAGACTTGCAAGCTCTGAAGTTTGGCAACTCCTAATTTTTAATGAATAGAATACAACACAATTGAAGAGTTTTCAGCTAGTAATGTTGGTTAAAAATTGATTAGAATAATTGTTGGATTGTTGTATTTTTTGTAATCACTTTCCTTTGATATAATTCCTTAATTGGTTCTCACATTTCAATTTTTTGAATGATTTGATTCTTTGTACCATTTTCAACCCAATTGAATTTGCCAAATTGACCCATCTTGTGGCTATTATTTTGTGGGTAGTGTTTTAAGTTTCAGAGCATTTAAAAGAATTAACATTGAAGAAGAGGATGGAAGGAACAATTGTTTTTTTGTAGTAGACTCCTCTAGATTTAACATTGCAGCTAATCATCTTCTTTGGGCTGGGATACTAAAAGCAAAGTGAAAGGAATAAAAGATTATCAAACAAGTATGAATTTTGGTAATACAATGAATAGAGAATAAGCTATGAAATTATGGGATGTAAAATATTTGAGAGAAAGTTTTCAAAGGATGCACTTTTAAGAGACAGGAGAGAGGGGCATTAATGATTAGAACACAAGGAAGGGAGGCTATGTGGCAAGATGGGAAGATTTTGCAGCTACTTGATATATGGGAAGAATCACTTGAATCTAAAATCCATGATGTAGAAATAGTTGCTTTAGAGGAGATGGCATAAGACATTGAGAGTGATAATTGAGATTGTTGAATTAGTCTTCCATAATCTTCTTGAGAGAGTAACCTTACAGGATAATGCACCATTAGTATGTAGGTTTGAATTGGCTGCAAAAATATATTAAGCAATCGACAAATAATTTATTTTCTTCCTGTATCATTTTGGAGGATGGTTGGTGTAGCTGTAATGAAAGCATCAGGGAAAGATATTCCAGTCATGATCGTGTTCACAATTAGATCAATCACCACAGCTACTATTTTCCTGACTATCACTGGAGTTAATGGTTAAGGTAGCTTAGTTAGGAGTGGTTGGTAGAGTGGAGAGTGGAGAGTGGAGAGTGGAGAGTGGAGAGTGGAGAGTGGAGTTTGCTATCAACTATGATTGTACACTCTATATAGAAAGATAAATTTAGCACAAGAAATTATTTATTATATATGTATCAGATAGTTGGATTAATAGTGGAGTAGAGTAGTAAATCACATTTTCATTTTTGTGTACTATAATATTTCTTGATCGACATGTTATTTTGTTGAAAATAATATTGAATGGAAAGTGTAGATATGTGACATATTACTTTCATAAAATTCTGTGGACCACTCCATACATTTTTGGTAGATTTTTGAAGCATAACAATTAGAGCAATGGATGATTCAATACTATTAATTAATCATATAACAAATAAATTTAGATGTTTGCACCTTGAGAATTTGATGTTGATATTATTCAGAAGAGGGACATCAAGATGCTGGCCTTTTTTGTATAACAAAAAAAGGAAATAAAATGCCTTAAACCACAAGAGGTAATTGGGATCATTGTATTTCACATTATATAGGTGGTGAGGGTTTTGACTCATTGAATTGTAGAGAAGAGATGACACATTTCGGAAGAGAGAGAGAGAGAGTGAGGGGAAATTCAAATCATAGATGTTGAGAGTCATAGAGTTATTATATTGTAAGTGAGCACAATGGTATGAGAGAGCATGCAAGCTAAACTATGGAACATGCATGCTAGCGAGGTTGGAAACAAGCTCATGAACATAGACAGAGTTGTTGGTACTATGATTGTGAGCAAGCAAATTCATGGGCGAGGTGAGGCATGCGGTCGGTTACGATCAAGGTACGCATGAGATAAGTTCAGGGTTGAGGGTTCTAACTAAGGCAAGGTTAGCCTCATTTTGATATAATTTTTGTGAAATATATATTTGTGTTCTCGATTGAATATAGAGGTTATATATAAACATGCAAGAAGATACAAAAAATAAACATTTATAATGGAGAGTATCCTCTATTATGAGGAGATAAAATCTTAATACTAATTACATTTTTTTAGTGTTATATGCCAACACCATTTTTATTTATTTTAGGGTCTGTTTGAGGCAATTGTAGCAGTATAAAAATATAGTAGTGAAGTTGTTGTAAAGGAGGCTGCTATTTAAAAAGCTGCAGTGGGTATTATTAGTTTTTTTTATTTTAATTGTTAGACCCCACCTAGTGGGATTAAGGCTTCTTGTTGTTGTTGTTGTTGAATTGTTAGACCACAATTTTCTAGCAACTACTGTACTCTACCAAGTTAGGTTGAAAAATATAACTTTTCCATCGCAAATTCTCCAAAATGTTGCCATAATACATTTTCCCAAGTGACGCTCTTGGTGTGTTTTCTCACCGCATCACCATCTTAAGAATAAGTTTTGCACTTACACTATATTGCAAAAGAAAGAAAAAAAACAGTTTCACCTGACATGTTTCTTGCCTACTATAAGGTTGGTCATTGGTTAAAAGCTAGATTGACACCATGGAAACTCGGAAGTCATGTAACCATTGCAACTAGGAGATCATGTAGTTGTAACATGTAATCCACCCTCTTTGCAGTGAAAGGTAAGGCATGCATCGTGCATCCTCCCTAAACCAGTATTTTCTTGAGCCTCATACACCATCATTTGTCTCTTGCCCATGCGGTTGACTATTTGATGATTCCATGCTTAAAATTTTTTCTGACTGACTGATTGATTTGGTTTTGTTCCTGATTCTTAAATACCCAACATTGATTTATGTAACGCTGGTACATTTTGCATGCAATCATTCAATAATATTTTTGTGATAGAGCACTTGTAGTTCATGCATTGTTTTGTTAAATTGTGGTGTAATTGTACTACTGAGTTTCTTTGCATCGTCAATATGAACTGTCATGAAATTGTTTTGCTTGTCATCTTAT
Source organism: Cymbidium sinense (assembly GCA_021442155.1). Classification (NCBI taxonomy): domain Eukaryota; kingdom Viridiplantae; phylum Streptophyta; class Magnoliopsida; order Asparagales; family Orchidaceae; genus Cymbidium; species Cymbidium sinense. Next base: position 15,470,907 of record CM038216.1, on the reverse strand, counting down.
TTTGTCATTTTCAAGAGAAAGTGAGTAATACTTTTGATTTCAACATATTGTGATTGATTTCTATGCTTATATTTCAACAAGAAAAACACTTGAAAGAAGGGTTATCATGGAAATATCTGAATTTTGTTATGGTTTTTGTTTTTGGCGACAATTTCTCAAGTTATAGTCATTAATCTGCTTCCTGTAGAGTTGTTTCTTGTCTACATTTCAACAAGAAATTACACTGAAATAAGGCTGTATAATCTAAATAACTAATAAAATCATGAATTAAATTGTATGATGCAACTTACAGGCAATTGATCGTCATGGATTCTGGATCATCTATAGCTCAGCTCAGTAATTATCTGCTCACTGTTTTTTGTTTCCACTACATTTACTTTCACAAGCACAATTTTTTGTTATCTGATTCAAAATCTCTATATACTCTCGTTTTGGATAGAGTGGGCGTAATCCCATGAAATAATTATATGGAATATCCGGCGTTCAGTGAAAGAATTATGTTATATAATCACCCCAAATGTATAATTACAGCTAAAATTTCTTGAGCATCCAGGAGAAAGCTATGAATAAACCCTCTTGGTTTCCTCTAGATAAATATGTTTGATGTAATTTGTTCTATTTTCATGTTTTTTTTTGATAAAAGTAAGACTGCGACCTATCCTCTTAGACGACATTCTATTTTTTAAAAGATTTTTATTTGTAAATGCTAAAAGCTTTAGGATCCAAACGAGGTACTTAACATAGTTAACAGACTGGCATTGTATATATTTTTATAAGAGTTTTAGTAGTGAATCATCGACTATAATCAGAAAGAGGAGTATTTGCATTGTAGGTTTTATACTTCAAGCTCCACGGAATTATTAATTAGAAAAAAAAATGGAATTCAGAAATTTTTTGAACAAGGCTTGATTAGTTCGTCATTCATTTAGAATAGTTTTCAACACTTGGACCTAGTCAACCCATTATCAATCTTTATATAAATTGTAGTTCTATGTATACCAATGATGTATTCATTCACAACTGTGGTCTCTGTTCGTTGATTTTGGCCTACATTAGCGATTTTCTTCAATCCTGTAAAATTTTATTTTTGAAGGACTTTTACTGGTTTTAAATTCCAATTATACACAATTTTATTTTTATCTGTGTCAAAGATGCACTCATTCATAAGGGTGGCTCCCTTCGTTAATTTTTGCCTATAGCGGCCCTTTTTCTTCGAACTTATCAAACTTTATTTTCGAAGAACTTTCATTTGCTTTCAAATTCCAATAAAGAAGCAATTTACACGAGTTAGTAATTTATATAAAATAACCTATTTACACCCTAAAATATTTAGTTTATTGAATTTATTATCTATTTTAAGTGGTATCTTGTTTATAGTTTTTTTTCAACATTGTCAAATTTTATGTTATATGAAATTTTATTTGTTTTGTTTTAATTCCTCATACTAGCCGTCTTTGAAATATTTATATTGTAACGGCTTTCAAGTTTTAACTAGCTGAAATTTTTTTTTGCTGTTCTTAGGTTCTTCTACTGTGGATTGGACACAGGAACCAGACTTTTCAAACTGGTTGGATCAGCAAATATTAGATGCTGAAAGTGTTCAAGAAGGCAAAAGATGGTGGTCACAGCCACACTCCTCTTCAGCTCGTCATTCTGAATCAAAGTCCTTGTACAGAACATCTTCCTATCCTGAGCAACCACTGCAACAGCATACGAGTGTTCCTATTCTACCCAAGTCATCCTACACATCTTCTTTGTACAGAGCATCCTCGTACCCTGAGCAACCACTGGAGCAACAGCTTATGAGTGGCCCTATTCTTGTACCCAAGTCATCTTACAAATCCTACCATCTACCTGGTGGTCAATCACAAGCTTCACCGCGTCAACCAGACATAGCATCTCTTAGTACAGGAACTCATCTGCCTTTCTCGGCTCCTAATCTCTCACCCTTTTCTGCTTCTCAGCTTCATTTGTCAGGACTGCTTCGTGGGTTACCATATGCGGGTAACATTGGCCAGTTTAATCCAGCTCTTCCAACTAATAACAGGCTACAGAATCAATGGATGAATGAAGCTTCCCTTTTTGGTGGGGAAAATCACACTCCCCTACTTGGATTGTTGCAACAACAGTTGCCTCATCCAAATGGTTTGATGGCGTCGCAGCTTTTCTCACATCAGCAGCAGCAGAGGCTACATATCAAACCATCTCTATCCACTTTTGCGCAGTTGCAGTCTCAGCATTTTAGTCACCTTCCTTCCTCTTTTATGGCGAACAATTTTGATTATATTCCTGGCATTCCTGAGTTCAGGGAGCATAGGTCGAAACCTTCGCATAAAGGACGGCAAAACATGCGATGTACTCAACAGGTTGCTGACACTGGCAGTTTGAAGAGTGACAGTGGGTCATTGCAGTTTAAATCAAAATATATGTCTTCAGAAGAAATTGAAAGCATTTTGAGAATGCAGCATGCTGCAACGCAAAGCCATGACCCTTACATAGATGACTATTACCATCAAGCCTGTTTAGCAAAGAAATCTTCTGGGTCGAGGTTGAAGCACCAGTTCTGTCCATCATTCATCAGAGATGTGCATTCTCGGACCCGTTCTAATGACAAACCTGCTTATCTTCAGGTTGATGCACTGGGCAGGATCTCTTTCTCTTCTATCCGTAGGCCTCGCCCTCTACTTGAAGTCGACCCCCCATCTGTACTCGGTGATGGAAGCGTTGAACAGAAATCTTCTGTGAAACCCCTTGAGCAAGAAACTATGCTGGCGGCAAGAATCACTATTGAGGATGGTCTCTGTCTTCTCCTTGATGTGGATGATATCGATCGGCTTTTAAAGTTCAACCAAACTCAAGATAGTGGCTCTCAACTCAAGAGGAGGAGACAAGTACTTCTTGAAGGTCTTGCGGCCTCCCTTCAGCTTGCCGACCCACTTGGCCCTGGTAAAAGCGGTCACTCTGTAGGGCTCGGTCCAAAGGACGATCTTGTGTTTCTTCGGCTCGTCTCCCTTCCCAAAGGCCGGAAGCTCATTTCACGTTTCCTTCAGCTTCTTCATCCTGGAGGTGAACTTACTCGAATAGTTTGCATGGCAATCTTCCGTCACCTGAGATTTTTATTTGGTGGCTTGCCCTCGGATGCAAGTGCAGCTGAAACCAACATAAATCTTGCTCGGACTGTTTCCTCTTGTGTGCATGGCATGGATCCCAGTTCATTAAGTGCTTGCCTTGCCGCTGTAGTTTGTTCATCGGAGCAGCCACCTCTCCGACCTCTTGGAAGTACTGCCGGTGACGGAGCCTCTATCATCATAAAATCTGTCCTTGAGAGATCAACTGATCTTCTGACCGATCTCCATGCTGCTAATAAACACAGCTTGCAAAGTAGAGCTCTTTGGCAGGCATCTTTTGATGCATTTTTCAGTCTGCTGGCAAAGTATTGCGTCAGTAAATATGAAAGCATTATGCAATCGTTGCTTCTTCAGGCGTCTGGTGCTAACCTCGTGGGATCTGAGGTGAACAGAGCGGTTAACAAGGAAATGCCGGTGGAGCTATTACGTGCCAGTCTTCCCCACACGAATGAGCGACAACGCAAACAGTTGCTCGATTTTGCTCAGAGATCCGTACCTGTTATTGGATATAGCGCTCATGCGGGTAACAACGGGCCAATGCCTTCTGAATCAGTGCCTGGTTAATATGTTCCTGCATTTTAAGTGTGGCCTTATAATGCACCTCCATAATCAATCATTCTAGCACCCATTGCGCCAGTTTATTTATGAATACGAGCCTTCATCACCCATCATTTTACGGCATGAAGGTGTGAGCTTCTGTGGAAGTTTAAGGTGAAATTGCTCGTGCCCTACGATCCGATATTAGTTTTTTTTTTTACTCTGTTCCTTTTCTGAACTTGCTGTCTTCTAAACTATGTAAGCTTTAGAAACTGTGGGGAGTTACCGGGAGGTCTCTTCTTCTGGGGAGCTTTATTTTGTTGCTCTGCATGGGAACTCCAGTAAATCTATTAAGTCTGAGATATACCTATCCAGGTTTGATACTGGAGACCGATCATTTCTGCAGTTTTTTTTTAGACGTGAAACTGTCAAAAGGATGCTATTGTGTGTGTATTTGTTGGTGTAAATTATTCTGGTAGAATCTATCTTTAGGATGATGCTACGCCACTGCTGCTTAGAGGCAAGGTTTTATTTTCTCCTGAGATTGTGTTTCAAACTTGTTAATCCAGTAATGGCCAACACATCCAAACCCTTATTCTGATGTGTTAGGTCACCATAGTTACTGCTATTAGATTCAAATTTGTTTTGAAGAAGATTAAAAATTTACGAGAGAAATGAAGCAGCCTAAAAGAAAGAGTGTAGATCTCAAGAAATATCTTAGGTTATATTTGAGATCATTATTTTTTAATAATTAAAAGAATTATCTAATGAGTTTGTATAATTATTCGGGGGATTTATATACATACAACACAATTCTTATGTATTTATATATCTAACATCTAAATTTTAATTTTTACATATATATATATATATAATATCCTAATCTTCAATATCACATTAAAAATATGATTTTATTCACTTTTTAAAAGTGAAATGTATATTTTTAAGTATAAAAAAGTGTTAGATATATAAATATTTAATTTTAGGTGTTAGATATGAAAATATAAAAGAATTGTGTGTTATGTATGTAAATCTTTCTAATTATTTTTGTTTTTTATTTTTAAAATAATCTATTCTATTTCTACTTAAAAAAAAAATCTTAAATTATGTTCATGGACTTATTCTTTCTAAATATTTATGTATTTTCTCGATCTGAGTTCGACTCCTATTTTACTGCTGCTCAAGTTCCATTCTATATTTGTCCTCATCTCTCTCCTGCCTTCTCATTCTCTGCAAGTTCTCTCGCCTTAATTTTTCTAAGCATCGCTTCTCTTTATACTCCATCTTACGCTAACCTTTCTTGGCTTCTATACCCACTTGGGATTGTAAGCTTTGATTAAAGTTGCTCACTTAGGAGTGAGGTTAGCCGCACTTCGTGGTGGCATTTTTGAGCGATCTGTTCTATCGTCTTGAAAGTTGGTGTTTTCCGTGTGGTGCTTCTCTTTTGATTGAATTTTAATTATTCAATGATAGTTTACCTGCTTTTATTGGTTTCTTACATGCGAATGTTTCGTAAGGTGTTGAATTGGATGTTTGTTGTATTGTGAAATTCGTGGAGTGGTTGGATGATGTTGCGGTGGTTTTGTATAGAAAGGGATTTACATATATACCACAGTTTTTTAATGTATTTTATATAAAATTTAATATTTATATATATATAATTTAAATATGGGATTATTTTTAAAATAGTCTTAGTGTTAATCTTAATTAGGCGTTTAGGCACAAAAAAATTTTATTTAGAAAATGTCATTAAACGGACGGCCGTCTGTCCAAACGACGACGGCCACGGAAGTTTGGCCGCCGTCTGTTGACGACTATGGCCCTCATAAAAAATCCCGTGAGCTCCCTCCCGATCTACTTTCCCTTTTTTTCCTTCCCGTCACGCTGCCTGTTCCCTCGTCCGTGGCCAGATCTCAAGAATCACCACCGCCAGGGAGCTTCGTCGCAGCAGAGAGGTCGCCGCCTTATTTGCAAACAAACCGTAGCCGCGATTTTATTTCTTTTTCCTCCTAAGCGTCTCTCCTCCTCCCTCACGGATTTCGAAGAAACGCCGCCGCTAGGGAGGTCGCCGGCCAGGAGAGCTCCGCTCCGTCGAGTGCACCAAGCGGAACGGATATTCTTCGCTCTCCGACAAGGTAATTTTTTCTGCAACTTGTGATAGATCTAGCAAAATCCTTTGAGTTATTTAGCTATATTTGTATTTCTTCCATGAATGCAGCACTTATCTTTTGTTTAAAAGATCTAGCAAAATCCCTAGAGTTGTGCTGTAAAAATTTGTGGAATTTGTGAATTGAAATCAAGGATAGGAAAAATTATTATTCATGTGTTTAGTATAGTTCATAATTTTGTTCAATTTGTTTAGCTCAAATTGGATCGGCCATATAATGGAGTTTTCATGTGAGATGATATTTAACCAAGTTATGTTTTCACTTTGGGATTAAAGTATTATTGGTATATTTTAATTAATTATTTTCTAGAAAACAATTAAATTAATTTCAAAATGATTGTAATAATAACTAAATATTTTATTTATAGTAGCAAGGAAAACATTATAGATATTTATACAAAATTTATTTTTTATATGATTTAATCATTTTTATATACCAATGTAATTAATATGTCATGAAAATTTTCCCAACGATTACTATTGGCCTGTGGAAGTATATTACATTTATGAGTTATTTGGATCTCAAATAAATTTTATATATTTTATTTTTATAATAAAGATGATTTAATTATGGTAATTAAAGTATTAATTATGTAATTTTAATTTTATATTTTACCAACAGGATATGTTAATTTGGTTCTCGGAATTTTAGTTTTACTTTAATGCTTTGATTTGAATTAGTTGTAGATTTTTTTGTAAGATGAATAGTAATGTATTTTACTAGGAACTATCAATAAATCTCTAGTTACTCCTACAATAGTAGGTTAATTTACTAGAAATATGATTTTGCAAAGTTTGGGACAACTACAATGCATAATTGTATTATATCTTGAAATGTTTTCTCTGCAAGGGAGGAAGAATTTATTGAAGTTGTTAGTTGAATATGAGTTTGAAGCTGCATCTTTATTATGATAACCGAATGTTGTTGATAATTTCTTTCCAACTTACGAAAAAATCGACCAATGTATATCCGAAGGACTAACGCAGTTAGGGGCGAATTATGAGATCATTAAGGTTAGACCGCTGACGCCAAGTGTTAATCTTATAGGTGGTTTCTATTGGGGATTTATCGCTACACATATTATTGAGCACGAAGTATGTGATTCTGCATCGAATGCGGTGCAACTAGTAATTTATGAAGAGAGTTCAGAAAGAGATATTGCCATTCGAGGAGCATCAGGCTTCAATTAGTGATAAATTCATCACACTGATTGCATTTAAGCCGCCAGAAGCATACGTGGTTGCTAATCGAACGGTAATGTGGGCACAAGTTCTGCAATTAGGAGTGATGTTCATGGTGACGTAGGTGATAAACTATGTCTTATGCAACACGATGATGATGGGGAGAGAAGTGATGCGATGAATCTTCTTTAAGGGCAAATATCCATCTAGCGAAAAGGGTGACTACTTCGGTTAGAACAAGCCAAACAGGAGTACTTGCTATCTAACAATGAGTATCTTCGTCATGCTCAAACAACCGAGAATGGGATGAAGAAAACATTTGAGCCTTCGATGAGTCAACTTTGTACATGAAAGTTGCATTCCGATGAAGCATGAAGGGATGTGCTTTATTGATAAAAGGCAGTTGTTATTTGCGGTTCAGGGTTGGTCTATCATAAACAACGTCCAGTATGTGATCTATGCCTCAAATAAATCCAAGTTCACCATTGAAAATATGCCAGCTACACTGCAGTGCGGCGCTACGCAGTTCACATATTCTGCAGCGCAGAACGTGACGCAGCCGGCGAAATTCGCATTCTCCCAAACGGTCGGAATGGAGCGAAATTCATATCCGGAACCGAACGGATTTCTACGACTCTCATGTTGGTCGAATCGATCGCCCGACGCGACGCAGATTTCCGTCCGTGCATTATCTCGCCGCTGAAGGACGCAGCCGGCGAATCCGCTGCACGGTGTGAAACAAAGCCGAATAGAACGAAATTCATATCGCCGGAACCGAACGATTTCTCTACAACTGTGAACAACACGCCCATGCGCCCCGACAGCAGATTTCCAGCGTCGCGGTATGCACGAACGGTTTTGAATCTTGGTTTTGTAGTCTTCAAAGGATTATGAAGTCATCATGCATCTGTTCATCTCAGTCTTTTATGTACATACACTCTCTTATGCTGTAGTTTCGAGATAGCTTTGATTTTCAGTCTTTTATGTACATATAGTCTTTCTACATGTTGATGAACTACTGTGTCTCAATGTTCCATTGTAGCAACTGTTTTCATTGTAGAAGTCCTTATTCATCTCTTCCGATGTTTCTCATAATTGTTGGTTATGTATTTAGCTATATGTAATTAGTTATATGTGTAATTTGGAAATATGAAGTTCGGGTGATGCATGTGTATGAAAGAATTAGTAGATTGATGTTAGTGGTAAAATTGTAAAACATCATGACGTAATTGGTATACATATTTTGTTTGGCATATGCTAGGGGTGATGCATGTTTATTAGTTTATAATTTCAAAACGCGCTATGTCATATATATTTGAATTTAATTGATTTGACGGTGCTATAGGTAGGATGTCTGTCGAAGAAGGTTCACCCGCAGAGGCGAAGACGCGCGTGAGAGCAGTTGGACTGGGCCGAAGTCCACCCCAAGATATAAGCGCATTGAGCAAAGACATCTCGACTGGTAAGATTTTGTATGGGAATCTGTATTGATTTTTCTTATATTTTTCGCTATAACTCATCTTATGCGTTTCGTTCGATATATGGCATCACACATGCTTATGTTCAAAGAGTGGCGAACTGCCCCATTCATGACCGCATTACGGCGGATTGATTGTGTCGAGATGCGATATTCGCGTATCACCACCTTCGACAAAGATTCGGCGGTGGTCCTCTCGAAACTCATTCCATTTGCCCATTGGCGATGACGGCCACACCGCAGATGTTACCATGATCCTCGATTCGATACACGCTTATTATTGGACGAATGTTGGGGGCGGTGGCATCGTGGCGATTCTGTGATGAGTTGATAAGAGCACATCCCGAGCCGCATATCCTATCACGATCCGATCCACCGACATCACATCGAGTTCGAATGACGCGCATTTGTTTGCACTTACGGTTTGGGCGACATGAGATTCTTACTTAGATATGCCTGAGCATCAGTTTAGCATGCATCTCAGAGCTTACATTCTTTTTGCGATTGGCTGCTTCCTTATGCCAGACACTTCGTGTTCGGAGATTCACCTACAGTATCTGCCCCTACTGGAGGATCTTGACACGTTCAGAGAGTTCTCATTAGGAGCAGCGGTGCTTGCTCATTTATACAGGGAGCTCCATGAGGCAACGGGCGAGTGCACGAATATGGTCTGCTTACGATATCGCAGTGTGGGTGTGGGAGCATGTTCATGTTGGCAGACGTTACATATTCCATACCCGACATAGATGGGCTGGTGTGGGTTGTCGGAATGAAGGGTTTGTCCGGAGGTGACGCCAGTATTGAAGATCGAGACGAATAATGGCCTAGAGTCGGTATGTTTTTTGTATGTGCATAATTTGTGACAACTTTTGTATGTAAATAGAACCCTAATATTCGCCTAAAACAACACAGTGATATGGGAGCCGCACGCTCGATCCGGTGAACGCGTCGTAGATATATGCTTGCATGGGGATGACATATGGTTGGCTAGAGTACCTCGATTAGTTGGAACGAAGAGTGGCACCACCGATCGTGCTCGCAGTTTGGCCTTCCACCTACGACCGAGGTTGCAGAGTCTTCAGCGAGTGGATGGTCGAGGGAAAGACATGACCGGGTCATTTACCACCGCATATATATTGCGATGGGAGAGTGACGGAGTCGGGTGGTAGACTCTACCCGCAGTCGGTGCATTAATCGATAGAGATGGTATCGGTCTTACACCAGATATGTCAAGGCACCCACGTACCCCAAACACGTATTACCCTCGAGGAGATCGACTCATGGTAAGCCGCATTTCTTAACCGGTGATAATCCTTTTTTTAATTACATCATACGCGCTGCCAATGCAGCGGAGCACATATATAATCGAGATATATTCGACGCTATTTTGGGAGGCGAGACACGAGATGCGAATCAATCAACAGTATGAGGGTTGTGCGAGACTTGCACACAAACATGTATATTTCGATAGCGCGACGGACACAAGCATTCGAGGTACCGCCGGTGCGCCGACAGGGCTTGGATATTGGTCCATCATCTCCACCGGTCTGGTGGACCATCTACGATACATTTACACGCCATCACAAGATTCATTCGTGGATCTATGTGGCTGCAGATGCACCTTGGCGAACTCCTCTTTACGTATGGGCCTCCCTCATTCCATATGACACCCGTATGGATCAGATCATGTTACAAACAACCATCCGAGCAGCAACCGGAGGACATTGGAGCATCGACTTCGAGACCGGCCAGACACCACCCGCCCATTATACACTGTAGTGATGCTACCGATCGTAGTATCATCGGAGATAGTCGATGTACTATTATATTCTTCCATGCTAGATCATATTTTGTTGTATGTGTTTGTATTATATGAAACAAGTAAACCTTTTGTTGTTATTTTCTTTCTAGAAATAATTTATTCATTTTTTACTATATGTATTTCATTTATCATGTGGAAGGAAATTTGGTGTTAATCTCAGCGTGTATGATGTTATTGTCGGTTCTTAGCTTTAGAGTACCTGCTTGAACTTTCTAAACTTTTTTATTTCTAACTTGCATCATAGAATGACTTTATTAGGTTGCCTTCATGTATGTTAAAACATCATTGTTCAGCCAAAATATGGCATCCTAGATACTTCGTAGTTTGAACGAAAGGCTCTATTTTATTTATAGTAGGAGGCTTCAATGTGCTGAATGAGTATGCAGGTTAAGCCACTAATCAATTTCCATGGGGAAATTTTCATATGCTATTCCTATTTTCAGTTTGCTGCACATTTTTTTTAAAAAAAATTATGCGAGCTCGTCAAAGACGACGGGCGGACGCTCATTTCCGCGCCGTCCGATGACGACCGGTTATCGCTATCCGTCCGTCGTCAGACGCGGACGTTTTACGTGCGCCGTCGCTTGACAATAAGGCCTATTTTGCTAAATAAAATTTTTTTGTGCTTAAACGCCTAATTAAGATTAACACTAAGCCTATTTTAAAAATAATCCCTTTAAATATTTAATAGCACATCATAAAAGATTATCATTAATTTTTAGAGAGATTTATATATATATATCACATAATTTTTATGTATTTGTATATCTAATACTTAAAGTTAAATATTTATTTATCTAATATTTTTTAATGTTTAAAAAGGTGCATTTCATTTTTAAAAAGTGAATGATGATGATATTTTTGATGTGATATTATATGTAAAAGTTGAAGTTTAGGTATTAGATATATAAATACATAAGAATTGTGTGGTATGTATGCAAAACTTAATAATTTTTATAAAGTAAGGCATATTTTTTATGCATTATAAATGAAAATATGAAAGTTTGTGTTAGATATATGAATTATGTAATATATATATTTTTAATAAGTTAAATCAATGCATTTTTTTCACATCTATTATTACGACTAAGATTATATATCTCTGGTGGATGGGCCAATTATTTTTATAGAGATTTGATGGATGCTAGACTGAAGTACCAGGAGATAGTTTTGGAAAGTGATTACCTTTGCTTGCCTTGATTTATTTTGGATAGTGTAGGTGGTGGCTAATTTTTAGTATCAAGCTGGACGTGGTAATGTTCAAGTAGAAACTGCCCTTCTTATACCATGCTTATCTTTAGAATCTCAGAGGCAAAATGTATTTGCTTTGGCTCTCTCTAGCTTGCCAAAAGGAATATGCATCCAATGCTTTGTAGTCATTGGAAGCTTCTAATATGTCTTCATTAACTTCTTCAAATTAATTTGATTTTATTCAGTGAATAAAAAATGAAGGCTTATAGGAATTTGCTCTCTTCTACAGACGTGTATATACAGTGTTAATTGCTATGCATATAATGCTTAACGATATAAAACATTCTAAGAAACTTATATTATGATTTGCTTATTTTTAAAGTATTCAAATAATATTTTGATATAGGATACCATCATCCTTGTGTTGTGATTCGTTTTTAGTGCTTATAGCATATTATGATTGATGCGTGAAGCGAGACACTTTTTAGACTACAACAACAACAATGATTTAAAGGATTCCTGCCATGATTATTTTGACAAATTTTATGCTAGCTGTCGATTACTTAACGCAACCCTTCACTTTTTGCATCCGGATTTGGGACCGGCAATGGTAGTGTTTAAATTAAGCACTTTTCAGACTAATGTTTTAAAATTATTTTATTTAAAATAAACATATTATTGGTGTAAATTTGTATTAAATTATTTTTTGAGAATTAAGGTAAGTGTGCTTATACTGGATTTAATAATTAATAATGATATTTAAATCGTTAGATTATAAAAATGATAAGATGGCATAATGGAGTTTATTGAATGTCTATTCAATGATATTATCATTTTGTTAGCTTTATAGATTAAAAAATTTTAATTGCGAGTAGGAAAACAATATTTTATTTTATTTTATTTTTTTATTTAATGTTGAAATTATGGATAAAAAATAAATTTTGCTGAGTGGTTTTAATTTAAGGTGCTATATAAAGTTTATTGAATAATAATCAAATGATATTGAATGATATCCAAATTAAACTAATACAAATCGATTTATAATTTTGTAAATTATTTTTTTTTTTGTAATAATTTTATTGCAGGTATTAGGAAGCTCAGGTGGTAAAGATTTTAAATATTATTGTAAATTTTTTGAAAATTAAATCCCTCAATTTCATGCTTAATCTAATATATTTATGTAAACAGCACCCTTCTATATTCATTCATCAAAAATTGAAATTCACAAGAAAATTTGAATATTTGTTTTTTTATTCTCATCAATGGTTAAGGGGCTGTTTGGGATCAAATTTTTTTTATTCCTAATTTTATATTTTTATTTATTTTATTTATGTTTTGCTTTAAAATTAAACATATTTGATAATAATTGTTGTTTTAAAAATACTTAAAATACTTTCTAAATATTTGAATATTTTAGAAATAATATTATTTATTTTTAAAAATAAAGAATAAAAATAAATAAAAAATACATCAAATAAATATATTTTTAAAAATAATATAAAAATATAAAATAAAATTTATCTCAAACAATCACTAACACCATAGCAACCCTTCAATGAATTGCTTTATTATTATAATTAATATTTTTACTGTATACAAATGATTACTTTTGACTCACTTCTCGAAGCAAATTATACAGCATTCACTCATAATTCTTAACTTCAAAATGTTTTGAAAATTAAGTGAGAAATGGAAGAGAAAAAATATATAATTCTATTATATAATTGTATTAAAATTAATTCTTTTTCATCATATAAATGTACAAATAGCATACAAACTTATCATTTTTTTTTTTAAATTTGAATGATGTTATATATATATATATAGAGAGAGAGAGAGAGAGAGATATATATATACTTTGATGAATCATATGTGCTAAAAAATAAGATAGCTGAAGTGCAATCAAGATCACAGATAAAATTTACAAGATTTGACATAAATTTTTTTTTTTTTATAAATGATAAAAGTTAAAGGGAGAGGAGATTATAAAAGAGATAAACGATGGTTCAAAAAGAACTCAAAAATATTCTCTTAAAAATTAAAAAAATTAAATCTCATATTTTTAATGTAAATCTCATAATGAAAAAGTTAAGCTCATTCTATCAAATGAAGAGATATTTGTGGAGTTCTGTAAATAATTTTAATGACAAGACTGTTACATTATATGGGCTCTGAAAATTCACTATCGACCTCTCGATGATAATGAATTGAAGAGAGTATGATTTAAGTGTCGGTATAATTTTCAGAAAGCAGATGAAATAGTATATAAGACACTTCCCAGGGATTTCACCCTCATTTGGTAAGGACTTTAGATCTGGTTCGAGGTTTCTTATAAGTGCAAGCCCTTATAGTTAATTACCCCTCCCAATAAGTGAGAGAGAACTTTAAAATATTGAGCTTCGTGATAGAGCATAAGAAGAAGATATGGAGTTTTAGAATTTAAAATTATAAAATTCAACATTTCAGTTTAAACCAGATAGTTGGGGGAATGATGACGTGCTCGATCTAGATCTCATGGTTCCGTCATCCCGGGCTATCGTGGTCCCTAGTCTACTTAGTCAGAGGAGATAGTCGACCCAACCTGATTGAAGAATCCATATCAGCAACACATGGGTTACGCTGTTCAAGCAATCCTTATAGACCTGAGGTGATGTTTATCTAAGGAGACAAGCTTAAGTCTACCTTAGCTGATAGAGAACTGTTTGCCCTATCAAGTATACCATATGATTCCCAACACAAAGGGCAGAGCTACTAGGGAGCATATGGGCTACGGTCGTGATCGTAATATAATGGAGCCTTGTTGGCCAAACCACACGTAACACCTGGTCATAACTACATCATCATGGAGTACATTGCCGCGTAGTCACGTGATCAGTTACGTTCTAGACATTAAATTGGTTGAGAGTGAACACAGTAGAACACTTGATTTGACATTGGCTCTTATGGAAGCTAGAGTTTTCTTAATTTATCACATTCAACAAACTATTGCGGAAGGTGGATAGATTGAGTTTTACTTTAAGCTTTTAATGATTAAATTTCATTTGAGTAGTTTTTAGATTGATGCTTAATCTGAATTAATCTAATTTGAAATTAGAATCATAATTTGATGGAAGTATCCCCTTCGGTTAAAATCTTCATTCAACATAGCCATCATCGGGGTAGTTAATTGATTAATTTGAATATATTTAAGTATTTTAGATCATTTCAACTCTACTTAGCTCCTAGCAGAAGATCAGATCTACTGCCACATGATAGAATTAGCTTCTTAGATATTTTACTAAGTTGAAATTTTTATAATAGATTTTTAAATTTTGTTAACCCGGACCCACTTCGAAGAGTAAACCGGGAAGCAACCCACGCAGCATCCTCAGACACTTGAATCTAAACATTCAGCATAATGTCGGGGCTATGCGAGTTTTTTTAGATGATGAATGTATATTTTTATGTTGAACATGCTTGTCTTATTGCATATTTAACTTTTTCTTTAGGACACAAGAACACTCATTATGCATATAGGCATTATGATGAGTGGTTCTTGTAGTCTGAGACAAAAGTCACAAAGCCTAGGTGCAACTCATGTAGCACCACAGTATTATCCTTACTACTTCCAGACAAAAATCAAACATTCAACATAATGTCGGGGCTATGCGAGTTTTTTATAGCTTAGACAATTTCATCTAATTAATAAAGTATTGACTTTAAAAATCATAATTAGAATGAAATTCCTTAATCTTTGCTTGAAGAAAGTCTTATGATTTTTATAGAATTTGATTTAGTATCACCTTTTGTCTACTTGTACGAAGAGTTGTAGATCTGGTGGTTGTTGACCTCATTTTTAAAATAAGCTCTCAACCCCTCCATCTTATACCTAGGATTCCTCTTAGACTTTAAGAGTTTCTTAGTCTTAAGACACATCTAGTGATTAGGTGGACACTCAACCTAATCTTAGAGACTTAGAAGAGTTAGCCATAGGAGTAAGTCATGCCTTAGGGGTGTTAGGAAAATCTTTATACCTTATAGTTCGGACCACTTCCCTTACTTCCTTCCTTCAAGTCAAACTCCAATTCAAATCAACATCAAACCTAAATCAATTCTAGCCTAATTGTTTTTTTCCAAACTCAGATCAATATTATATGATTGAAATCCATGATTGAAACCCAAGATTGAAATCCATGATTGAAGTTTATGATTGAAATTCCAAGTTCAAAATCCTTCTTAAGTATTTAATTCCCTCTTAAAGACTTAGCCTAAATCATCTTTAAATCAATTAAAATTCATGAAATTTTCTCATAACTCATTTATATTATCATTTATTTTTACATATATAAATGAAATATAAATTCAAATCAATCAAATCAAATCTAAAATTTAAATTCCTAATTCAAAATCCTTCTTAAGTCCTTAATCCTCTCTTAAAAACTTAGCCTAACTCATCTTCAAATCAATTCAAATTCATGAAATTTTCTCATAACCCATTTATATTCTTATTTATATTCACATATATAAATGAAATATAAATTCAAATCAATCAAACTAAATCCAAAATTCAAGTTCAAAGTCAATCAAAATCTAACTTAAGCCTTTCAAGTCAAATTCTTGAACTTAGCCAAATTAACTTCAAATCAAGCCAAACTCTTGATTTTCCTTCATGATTCAATCAATCCTTCAATCATGAACCCAAATATAAATACAAACTTCAATCACCAAATCAAAACTCAATTAAAAAATCAAGCCAAAATCCATTTCATGTTTACCCTTTGAACTTTAAATTGTCAAATGAATCAAAACTCATTTGATTTCAAACCACTTGTAAATGGATTTATATTTTAATCATAAGTCCATATACAAGTTCAATCAAACTCAAATCAAGCTTTGACCTAGCTATTTGACCTACTTAGGCTCACTTGACCCAAAGTGACCTAAAGTACTCTTATGAGTCAAATTCTAATTCTAACCAAATTGGATTGAACTAAGCCCATCTATGTCTCTCAACATGACCAACAATCATCATGAGATGATCAATCACTCAAATTAGATCAAATCAAGCCAAACCTAAGGGTTGATCAAGTCAACACTTAACCAAAATGAAACTCAACATAGCCAAAATCCACCATAGGTCAAATTGATTGAAACCAATGATCTAAGTTCATTCATGATCAATATTTGAATTGACCAAGCCAACATTTGAGCCTAACCTAGCCCAATTAGCCACTTGACCCAAGGTGACCCAACTTGACCTAAAAAGTCAAAATATGTCAAAACTTGATCTAAGCCAAATTGATTGAAACCAATGGATCAAGTTCATTCTAAATCACTTGTTGAACTTGACCAAAGCCTCAATTAGCCAACTAGACCTAACTTAGCCCAATTGACCTTGAATCCAACTTGACCTAAAGGGTCATATTGAGCCAAATTCAAACTTAACCAAAATTGATTGGAAACAAAGATACTAATCTACTTCATATGACTAACTAAACCTAAACCTACGCATGACCTAGCTCGAATAGGTCAAATGGGTCAATTTGGTCAACTTGACCCATTTGACCTAAATGAAGTCATGCGAACAAAATTCAAACCTAAATCAAATTGAATTTAACCAAAGCCACCAAAATATTTAAAATGGTCATATGAACTTGACCCAACCCTTGGTTTGACCCAATTTGACCACTTGGTCAGCTTGACCCAAGTTGACCCATTTTGACCTAAATGGGTCAACATGAGCCAAATCATACCAAATGAATTCCAAATCTAATGGAACTTGGTCAAACATAATTTCTCAACATACCAAACATACCCAAATTCAAAAATCAGCCAAATGACCATTTTAACCCTAGGCCATAGGGTAAATTTTGGCCAATTTCACTTGGAATTTGATCAAATCCTCTTCATACCTACTTGATACTCTCCTAGTGGATCAAGTGAACACTAGGGAGAGTGGTGCACCCAACCCAATGGATTTGGGTCAGTCAAACCCAACCCAATGACCAAACCGACTATGTATATGAAAATGGCCACATGACAAACCTTCTCCTACTCAATTGAAGCGCATGGGGAGTTCACCATTCCACTCCCTAGCCAAAACCGAAATCAAGGACACTCCTAACAGCCTAACAAACCCTTTGAATCAAGACAATTGGATCAAAATGACAAGCTCGTGCTCGATCGTCTGATTGCCAAAAGGGAAGATATACTCCTCCTAATTCATTTGAATCTTCAGAGAACCATGATAGATTGAGTGTTAGGAAGTCAAAGGAGTCATTTGCGAGTGATCCTAAGCTTTATAGAGGGAGATTAAAAGTTCATCTTCTCAGTTTTCCTTAAGCAAAAGCATGTGAGCTCCACCAAAAGTTCATTTTACTCCACACCTAAAATCAAGCTAATTCCCTTTGCACACTCCCTCAAGGACCCCAATCGAGCTTGCCCAAGCTCTCTTTCAAGTTCTTGAAGCAAAGGGGGAGTCACCTAGACCAAAGCCAAGCTCACTTGGAGGAGGAGTTGGTCCACAGGAGAAGATACTCAATCTCATCCCCTCAAACTTTCAACAATGCTTCTCCAAGGGAATCGAGCGCCGGTGATCACCTTCGGCGAGGTTAGCCAATTTTCGAGCTTAAACTCAATGTGGTGTGGAGCTTTGTGAAAGATGTTTTTATCTTATAGGATCTTGACCGTTAGATATAATCTAGGTTGCATGGTGATGATGTGGGTTAATTTTCATCCAAATCCGAGCTCAATTGAGCTCGGATCAAAGCTTCAAAACATGGATGATGTCCATGGCTCACAAAGAGCATCAGGGATGGATCTCTGGCTATCCATCCGCGCATTTTGGATGGACAGCCAAGATTAAAATGCGCAATATATTCATATTTAATCCTATAATCCGCAGCTTTAATCTCCGCCGATGATATCGGGCCGAGGAGGTAACGTAGTGCCACCGCTTGCTATGTGATGTTTTAAATAGCCAATCAGGAGGTGACGTGTGTAAAGCGCATGCCGCGTCAACCGTATGCGTGGCGTCCGCAGGATTAATGATATAATTAGAGATTTATTTAATTATAATTAATCACTTAAACTTCTAAAATTCATATCTCAACATAGAAAAATAAAAAAAATGAAATAAATTGCATTATAAAGATAATTGAACATAAAATATTATAAAATTGATTTTGATTAATTTTGAATAATTCTTTTCTCTAAATTTGAGTTTTATTGAAAATATTAATTTGTTAATTACTCTCTAATTAATCCATTGATTAATCTCAAACTTCTTAGATGTAATTAGAGGGATGACTTCTTCCTCTTCTATTTTTTTTTGGAATTTATTGGTTGCTTAATTAGGGGAATTGCTAGTTTATTCTTTAATCACTCCCTTAATCTAATTAGACTTAATTAAGGGTATGACTCTAATTGAACCAATTAAGTTTTGATTAAGTGAATGTGAGATTCAGGGAATAATTCTGGGATACTCTCCTTAAGATATTCTTTAAACCCCCTTTATTTCTTAATCTTACCTTAATTAATGGTTCATTCACTAATTTTCTCCTTAATTAATTTCATCAAAATTTAAAATTTTCTAGAATTCAATTAATTCTTCTTGAGTAGATGCTTAAGTATTCAAGAGCCTAAGTACAATTAAGGAAATCAAAATTTAACTAATATGTGTGAGGGGTATTTTGAAATTACTTAAGTTAAATCCCTTAGCTTAATTAATCATTAATCATGAGCTAAATTGCATTAGACCCTTTTCTTTCTAGGTGCATTACAAATTTAAATTCCTTGTATAGCTTTATGTCATCTCATTGACTCATAATTATTTGATTAGTTATGCTAAGGAAGTGTAGGTAAGGAATAATTAACAGCTTAATTCATACCTTAACCTAATCAAAATATAAAATAAATCTAATCACCTAAAAATTGAACAAAAATATCAAACACATATGGGAATGTGTTAGGAACAACAAACTCATCTCACATTTTTCAAATTAAATCAAACTCAAAATCAATCAAAAATCACATTAAACAAACTTTGATTTGCTTTAAGCTTTCTTATTTCATAAGATTATCTTTAGGAATTAATTAAGGTGAATGTGTTTGCATGCTTTCATTACTTTAGTTCTTTCCTAACATGCTAAATATGTGTGTCATATGATTTCATACATTCATGCTTTTCAAAGATCAAATTAAAAATGAAAATATTTCCTTTATGTCAAATTGCATATTTTGGCTAAACTAAGAATATGAGTGGCTATTATCACTATTAAATCCAAATTATTTTCAAAATATATGAATCAATTATCTGAACTGAAAGTGTGTTACTTATATCTTACTTATAATCTTGCATGTGAAATATAAGGATATGCTTGGTGTAGTTTTTCTTCTCCTCTCTTTTTTTATATTTTTGAATAGGATTTGACAAAGTGTATAGTTCATTTGAAAAGAACACAATACTTGCCTAATTTCATGTTATATTCATTCCTATGCTATTACTTAAGAAGAATACCTACACATGTACGTGTAAATTGCATAAACAAAAGTAAATCAATCAACACAAACTTTTACATTCATTCTTTTTTCATTTATTTCTTTTATACATATGCTTATATATAAGGAAGGTGGTATATTAGTCTGGACAACCCCGAGATTGTAAGGCTTTAAGTAGCCCTAAGTAGGTTTTATACCTTACACCTCTAGTTAACAATGGCGTTGTACTCACTTATGCCTTTCATACATTCATATGTGCATATGAAAATTGGATAAGAAACCCCTTTGCTACTTAATGAAAATTATGCATCATAAACATTCAAATTTTTTTAAGTAACTTATTTAACATCATGCATCATAAAGTGTGCTAAACATTCCCATTTGGTATGTATATATATGCTTAGGATTCATTCATATGCATGTTATATATATTGGAAAATAAATGAAGTAATGTGCATTTTGTGATCTTAACTCACTTTATTTAATCTTAAAATATCATTTTTTAATAGGTTAATTTAGAGTTCATCTAAACTTAGGATTGATTAAAACACACAATAAAATATTCACTAAATAAAACTAAAATATGAATCCACTTTAAAAATTACTTAGGTTAGTGAAGGAAAGAGAAGTTCTCTTCTCTTTCTCTCTATTTATAACTTAGTAATTAATTATAGATTTCACTTGAACCCAATCAAAATATAAAATAAAATTAACCCAAAATAACTAAACCACTTAAATAAAACCCTCCTCTAAGTTGGACTTTTTTCACACTTAGAAAATTCTATCTTCAAGTCATAGCTAAGCATACCACACAAACCTCTAATAGACACACATTAGGCTAAGTCACCACTTCCAGCTTTAGGTTAAGGCGGTGCATGGTTTGATGCTTACTTTTATTTTGTGATATATGTTTTATTCTGGATGTTATGATGAATGTGTGTAGAATGAATGGTAGGACGATCTTAGTCTAATAATTATCTTCTGAAGGGGATTATGCTTAAGGGGCACTATAATAGATAAAAATATAAATATTTTTGTTGTGCATGTGCTTATACCCCTAAGCATAATTCAATATGCTAGGTGGACTTAGTTGCCCATGTGTGGGGTGATAAGTCTAATACACATGCTTGGAATTTATGTGGTTTGCTTAGCTAATCTCTGTTTTATAAGTGTTGGCTAGATTTACTTTTCATGTAATTTTTGTAATTAGAATTTTAGAATGATTGTTATGAGGATTAGGATGAGCATTGGTCATAAAATTTCATCTTATGCACCATGTGAAGCCTTTGGAGAAACCACCTTCCAACCATCCAAAAGAAGGAACCAAAGAAGAAAGAAGAAAAGAAGAAAAAATGAATGAAGAAATGAAGCTTAGAAATCCCCATAATAATGAATTCCTTACTTAATTGTACTTAATTCATTTGTAATCTGGGTTGTATAAGGGCAGAGCTTGACTACCCAATTTATTTTCGGGTTTGTGCGGTGGTGCCCTATCACAAATGACCTTTTATTCTTTTGCGTTAGCTTTATAAATTGATTGATGATTTGTTTAGCTTGTGCATTAAGATGACATCTTTTTCTTAGTTTCTTCCTTGCTTGATATATGGCCTGGATGTAGATTAGACTCTTAGAAAAAAAAAATAAATCTTCTACCAAATTTAGCAATTAAAATTTAAAAATAAAGAACTCATAACCTCACCTAAAGCTTAAGCTAAAATCAAGATAAAAGAATTAGCAACCCCTTAGCTGGATGGGTACTTCTTTTATAACATCATGCACAAATACATATTATTTTCACTCTTAATTGAAGAGCTTCTACTTTTGTCAGAGAAACTTGGCTTGATCTTTGAGAGCCATGGTAGAAATACACCTCCTCCCTTCTCGCTGATTTTGGCCAATAATCTTACTTCTCATGCATTAGGCATATGAATCCTATTAGCCTGAGTCAAAATGATTGTCCAAAAATAAAAATAAAATATAATCTGAATTACATTAGATTTAGGCCATTTGAAGCATACCCTTACATGATATAATCTCTTTAGGGAATGAGTTTAAGGACTTAGTCTCTTTCTAAATAAATAACTGTCTAGCTATCTTGCATAAAAATATATGACTTGCCTATATGCATTTAGAATCATAGAAGGAGTTAGTTGGCGGCCATCCCCAGACGGTTGTAAGTTCAAGCAATCGAGTGATTTGTCCTTTCTTATGGAGGTAAATCAATTACCCATTTTTGCCTTAGATTTAGGTTGTAGTTTTGGCCCTCGCCAAAGCTCCCTAGATTTATGTTCTAAGATTATTTCTCCTCTTTGTAGATTATAAGCATAAATCCTCACATCTTAGATATTTTCATAATCTTGTGTTGTGGAATCATAAGCCCTAAATTTCTAATGAAAAATTCAACTCAAACAAATTAAATCACCCAATCATATGATAGTTTAAGATGCTCACTAGGTTTTCTAGCATCGTGAACATATCTTATTTATCTTCATTTGGCTTCGATAATAACTCTCTCTCTTTGATCAACCTCATTTGATCTTCTAAAATAACCTAATTGATTGATAATCTCACCTATTGAAATCTTTGGAGACAACGATCATTTATCTTAGTCAAGAGTATTCCTAAAGAATCTCAGTTATTAAGATGTAATTAACTATATGGGCTTGCCCCTGTTGGAAACTTAACAAACTCGGTTTAAAATAAACCCTACTTTACTTTTTCATGTAAAGTAGGGGAAGAATCTTTGGTACACATGCATACCTATTGTTCTTAGGAGTCTTTGTTGAGGTGATTAGGTCCATTGTATGAAAGTGATTTCTATCTTTCGAGATAATACACCTTTTCTTAATGTTGTACCCGAGCATCCTCAATAAGAACATCTGTGGATTTACTTGATGTTAAAAATATATGAAAAGAAGGGATGTATATTTCCATCTTCATTTTATCCTGCATAGAGTGAAGGTGAAAGTATGTATTTTATTCTTTAGAAATATAAAAAATTTCACCACAGTGGCGTAGAAGACGTTTTAAACTTATGTTGTAATTTAGAATAGTATATCGCGATTCATATTTGCTTCTTTAATATTTGGGCTTTAGAGATTCATATATATTTCTTATGCTTATTGATAAGCCTTCAAATTTATTGCATACTTCTAATGAATTGACTTCTCTCAATTTAATTAAAGTGAATTGTGAGAAAGTTTATTATTCATTAGAGAACTTGTTGCACTCAATAATGATTCATTGAAGCTATTATAAGCATATGCATAATTCAGTCATGGATTATTCCAATTGACTTAATATATGATATGACTCCACAATTTATTAGAATCAATACTTATGATTTGTGTTCGTTGATGAACCACTTGATCAATCTCCTTAATTTGTGGATGCACATTTAAGCTTCTTATATACTTCAGATAATTAAACTACTAATACAAAACATTTTATTTATCTCAAAGTGAATCAGAAAGTAATCATAATGATCAGTGATGACTCACTTTTATGCTTGTTAACAAGCCATTTAAACTCATTTCTAACCTCATACAAAAATTTTCCTCTCCTTTGAATCATTTGAAATGAGTCATTGTAGAGTTTAGTATTCATAAGGATGACTTGTTACTATCCTACGGTGAATTATTTGGCTTAATATAAGTCCTCCTTTCAAATTTAACACGTGCACTTATATTCATTTTATGCTTTTGTAATCTCACATTTGTTATGATCAAAATTTCAATGTAAGTCTTTTATTTAATTCCATTTAAATTCTTTGATTATCTCTTTTTTATTTTATTTTCTAAGTCCAAAAATTTAACAAATTTAAACATTTATTTGTATTTTGGCCATCCCCGCATATTCATTAAATTATTGTCTACTACACTCGATACATGACGGCCAAGACCTCGCCTAATTTTAATCCGTTACATCACGAGCGACAGGTTAAAGACCTCTCGAATTTTAATCCCATTACACTCACGAGATAAGCCTTCAATCACATGCATAAAAGCAAAAATATGTGCAAATAATCCAAATTTCGATAGCATTTTAACTAGGGGGAGCGACATCTAACATATGTTGGCTTACTCGATGAGATAATGAGCGGCTTCATGACACTCCAAAGATTTTTCATCTCGCCCAATGAGCATGACGAGGCCTTCAAATCTGCAAAAAAAATACAAGCATATATACATCCACATCACACATGTTTTGACTTATTTCTTCTGCGCGTTACAATGATCGGCAATGAGACGGAGTTGGCGATGCCGAAAACTAAGAGAAGAACCTGCCTAATGATGATATTCTTCTCCGGTTGCGGGGAAGGGAAATGTCAGAAAGGAAAATGCCGAAAATCGGGAGAAGAACCCGCTTAATGATAGTGTTTCTCTCCGGTTGCGGCAAAGAGAAATTTGAAAGGTAATGAAAAGAGCGATGCCGGAAACTGAGAGAATAACCCGCCTAATAATGGTGTTCCTCTCTGATTGCAGCAAATGAAAATTGAGAGAAATGAGAGGAATTTTTGGCATAGGCTTGATTTCAGCTAAGGGAATTTTAGCCAATGGTTCGGCT
Source organism: Cymbidium sinense (assembly GCA_021442155.1). Taxonomy (NCBI): domain Eukaryota; kingdom Viridiplantae; phylum Streptophyta; class Magnoliopsida; order Asparagales; family Orchidaceae; genus Cymbidium; species Cymbidium sinense. Next base: position 15,446,359 of record CM038216.1, on the reverse strand, counting down.
AGAAGGAAATGAGGGGAGTGGGGAGAATTTTCGGCTAGGGCTTGAAGGGAGTTTCGGTTTGGTGTGTTTGTGAGGAGAAAAAGGGGAAGGAGGAAGAAAAAAGGGAAGAAAGAAAAAGAAAGAAGAAATACTTGCTTTTTTTGATTTTGGATGAGGGAGTGGAAGAAGAAAACGGGATTGCTAAGGGGGCTCTCGGTTTGGAGGGAGGAAGTCGAAGAGGAAAACTTGCGGTTTCAGTTTGGACGAGGGAAGAAGGGAGTGGGGCAACTCCAGTTCGGTTTGGAGGAAGAGGAGGGAGCGGTTGGCCGAGCGTGGAGCGTGTGTCATGCGGTTGCGTGGAAGAGGGAAGCTCGTGCGTGAAGAGGAAGAAACCATGCGTGTGAAGGGAGGAGGAGCTGATGCGGTTCGATCGCGTGAAGAGGGATCCGAGCGACGGGTTAGGGCCGATCGGGTCATGAGGAAGATTAGGGCCAGCCGGATGGTTTATTAGAGTGGGATTAAGGGATTTGGGTTTTAAGTTAAGATTAAGATTTTTTTAATTTTTTTGAGCACTTAAATCGCACTTAAAATGAATTTTACGTCGATAAAATCACATAGTCAATATATATATTAATCTTCTTATTACGTTAAACCAACGAAGCGCCTGCTTTAGATTGAAGCCGTTTGGTTGTCAAATCAAATCCATTTCAAACTCAAAATGCCATTATCAATCACCGATTTTACACGACTTGTCCAATTAACGAACAGTTTACTTAATAAATGACGCTTTGAAGTTACGATTAATTTTGCAAATGGAGTCGTTTGATCGCCGCATCTCGATATGCGCGACGTTGACGCTTTCGATCTTGATCTTTGGGATATTTATATTTGATCAATTCAAGCGACGATGAAGTCGTTCGATCGGTCGTTGACCATTTTCGGTGACGTCCAGTGCATTTTGAGCCCCGATTTGCTCACTATTACTTTCGAAGTCCATCAAATTCGATTTGTAGACTTGACTCGACTTATGACACTGATATGAGTCCATATCCCCAAATCAACAGAAGAAAGGATAGAAAAAGGATTTTATAAATATACCAAAAATATAACACCAACAGAGAGCAGTATGATAAATAATTCCAGCTAAAACAATATTAGATCAGTTAATAAAAACCTTCAAAACCCCGATAAAAATACATGGCCATAAAAATAATCCAATAAAATAAACTACAAGCACCACTTATATCCAGAACGATATCCAGAACGACAGAAGCAAGATACTTAGCAGAATGTAACAAAAATTTGTTACAAGAGGCATAGAAGACAACCATCTAAGAAGAGCATCAGAAAACTATAAATAGAGATGAGAAAAGCAAACAGAGGATCGAAGAAATCTCTCAAGAATCTCCTCCTTCCTGTCCGCCTAATCCTCCTTCTCTGAGCATTTCCTACAGTAGACTTAGCCAGAATAACCCCTTGATCCGGTGAAGCTCCGGCCATCTCCCTCTGAATCCCTTCTTCTCACAGAACTCCCTCAGGAACTCCCGAAAGCTCAAATGGCCAAGACCTGCACTCCGGAGCTCCTTTCCAAACGAGTATCTTCCCCAGCAAGCTTCATCAGACGGCAGAGAGCAGTACAACCGTAGCGCATTCATTCTATCAGACGACCGTCAATCCTCAGCTGCATCACGATCGTCAATCCCCGACACCTGTAATCCACTAAACACATCAGACAGAAGGAAAGTAATCTACCTCCGCGCCCTCGAAACACAGATCCAAGGGCAGAGACGAAATCCAATCCAATCGACGGCTCAAATCCAGAATAAGAAATAACGCGATCCGAGTGCTAGATCCAACTGTTAAGGTAAAAGGCGTGGATCCAACGGTCCAGAAGGCACCCGCTCACCGACTAGGACTCAACCCTTTAACTCAGCCGGGTTCATTCCACTCAGGAACGAGTCAACTCACTGGATCAAACTCAAGTCTCATCAAATCTGACTCAATTATCGAATTGGACTCAATCCAAGAACATAGACACATAACAGACACATATATGGAGGTGGACATATTGATTGCAACGCTATAAATGAAGGGTCACACAATTCAGCATAATTATTATTTTTAAATATTTTATCCTTTTTGATATAAATTATAGTATAATATCCTGATAATCATAAGCACATTTTTGACAACGCATTTAATGACCTCTACTGCTTAAATGGCCCTTTGGCATGTGAAGAAGCCATATTGCTTAAGGAGCAAAAAGGGGAGCTTGGATTTAGAGTCATGGCATGTGAGCTAGAAGGAGCAGTGTATGCGTGCCAGTTTTTAACGTGTGAGCTTTATACTATTTGCACATCGAAAGGAACGTCATTTGCTTCTCTTTGGCTCTCTTTTCGCCTTTAGTGCTTTGGCCATTCACTCACAGCGGTCAGTTTGATTCTCTAACAACTTCTCACTGCTATTTTGGTGTTTTTTTTGATATGTTTCTGCCATTTAGATGCGAGCATTTCATTTGGGGATGAAAGAGACCAACTTTTTTTAAAAAATATTTTTTTTAAAATCATTTGTTGCATTTTTTTTTTCTTGGTGTCTTATGCATTCGATTTGTTTCCTTTTTTGCGGTTTTGGCTTCTTCCTAATTATGCATTTAGCTTTTTCTTCCAATTGATGTGAATTTTCATGGTTGCAGAAAATGGTTTTTTAGTCTCTTCTCTCCCTACTTCTACGCTGCGTAAATTACCACCACCACCTCTTCTTCTTCCTCTTCTTCTTCTTCTTCTTCTTCTTCTTCTTCTTTTTCCTCTGAATTCCTGTGTTTTCCCCCAAATATTAGACCCTGTATAAGGTAGCATGGTAGCTTTGAAAAATGCACTTTCATTGATTTCTGGTATGAGTGTATTGCTTTAATTGTTGGGGTTTACCGGTTTATGATTGTGTGGTCTTTAGGCTTTTCCATAGGTTTTGCTGTCTGTCGTTATATTTAAGACTAATTGTTGGATATTACTAATTCGCAGTTGCATCCAAGATTAGTAACCAAGGGGAAGCATTGTGCTGAGTAGAAATATTCTTTTTTTTTCCTTCTGTTGTTATCCATGAAGGGTCTTTCTCAAATGCTTCCTACCAGCAGGAGCAGGTCCCAGCTCAGATCTAATAGATTCGGGTCTTTTCCAGGTTAGTTTTACTCCAGTGATTAAGATATCATTTTGATTAGTGACGCATTTATCATTTGGATGAAGTCTAAGATAATTTTCTGCTTTCAGTAATTAAATATCAGTAAAAATTTCAATGCCGCTTTACAAAGGTTGTACTGTTTGGTAAATCAGAACATGCATTATCGTTCTTGCAATCTGCCGTCTTTAAGCTAAATTTCATAAATGGTCACATGCTTGTGAATGTTATGGAGCTACTTGTTTTGCTCGGATAAAATAGCTATTTTCTATTGTAGCTAAGTATGTTGATTGTAGGAGGATATGAGGATGAGGGGAACTCATTGTCTTATTCAAATGCTCAGACTATTCATTATGCTTGCCTTGTGTACTCAGAAATGGAATACTCAGAATCAAGAAGGAAGCCCCACTTTCTTGGCAAAGTCTTGATGGCTGCTATTCTGACAACCTTCTGTGTTGTTATAGTGAAGCAACCTCCAAGCTTTAGCTGCTCAAATGCGGTAAATGCTAGCTTTTTCTGTTTCTCCATTTCGAAAACTCTCACTATGTGCAATGTGATGAATGAACTAGTGTGGAGAGTAAAAAGCTATTGTTTCAAGGATGCTTTTAATGATAAGAACCTGCTTCTGCATGATGTAGTTGCTGACATTGTACTTGTTGCATGGTTTATGTAAGAAAGTGGCATGAGGAATGCAAAATTGAGTCATCATTCGAGTAGTTTATTTTTTTTCAATGCTCTTAAGTGTACCTGTCATTTTAATTTTTAAAAGCTGTGCATTTGAGGTCTAAGCTTTCAGTTGTGGCCACGATAGTCTATATTTGGTCTAATCAAACTTCTTAACCATGCAACAAGTACAATGTTGGATCATGAGAAAACTTTAAAATGTCTATATAGCAAGTGTCGGTGATCATGAGAAAACTTCTTATGCTTGTTTTTAGCAAGTGTTGGTGATTGTAGACAAGAATGCCAAACATATGGTAATATACTCTTAAACTTTACAAAATTGAATTTATCATGGGCACTTTGAATTTGTCTCATTGAGATGCTTGTTTTGATTATAAGTAAATAAAATTTTAAAATGTTGGAAATGTTAAATAACCTCAAGAAGTTTTCATCTGTGCTATAAGTAGTTGATTTGAGCCTAATTGGACTCGAGTTTGTGTGGTTTTTGGCTCCATTGTATTTTTCTCATCAAATCATGTTAGTTTGGATATAAAATTGTTATAAATAGATAATTACATAATTGAATCTTGAGATCTCTTGTCCAAATACTTGTGTGCTTTGAGAGTTGAAAATTGCATCAAATTTTAGGCCTTATTAAATCAATTTGTGAATGATAACAAATTCTTATATAAAAGTTAATTATCTAATGGGAAATATCCATCATTTAAACAACTTATAAATATATATTTCTTGAAATAGAAGATAAATATTTTATAGCCATGCGTGCTCTTTTTTATTTTTTTACTAATTGAATTTTTTTTTTGAATATATTGTGGTTGGATGTTGTTATAGTCAAACCCTGAGTCCGGATGATGGTGTACCACTGCAATCCGGGATGTGATGAAGAAGTATAAAAGCTTATTTATTCTCATAAGAGGAAAATGTATAGTTAAGTAACTTAAAAAGTGAAAGTAAACGAAGAAAAGTAAATATTACTTCATTTTAAAAATAGTCTAGAATATTGACATATGATGAGAGATAAAACATAAACTAATGAAAAGAAAATTATAAATGTTAAATACATAAGTAAAGCTATTCAAACCCGACAATATAATAAATAAAACTACTATAATCTTGAAATCACCAAAGGCACTATCACTATTGAAAAAAAATTTGCTTCTATGATGATGGTCCACGAAACACTTTAGTATACATCTATTATAAGAAAAGTTTATGATAAGTGAGTTTGATAATTCAAACTCATCAATTGACTTCTACTTAGTAAAGCATAAATTGTAAGGTTCTGGGGCATGAAGTATGAACAAATGAAATATTACAATTCAATATATAATAGTTGGTGATTCATGTCATCACTTCAATGGGCTACAGGAACATCGTGGTTCATAAATGAAGGATGTCTCATTATCTGAAATGATTTTTTAAATGGTGTTATTATGATTGTCTGTAGGGTTGTCAAAAAAGCTCGTTGTTCATGACATGTTTTCGCTCGCATGTAGCTGTGTTTGCTGCGTTAACTAAACAACGACAGAATTCAAGCTCGATATATAAATGAGCCGAACATGAACAATCATTTGTTCGATCGTGTTCGATTTAAAATAAAAAATTATATTATATTATTATTATTATTATTATTATTATTATTATTATTATTATTATTATTATTATTATTATATATACATACAAACACATTTATATATTATAAATGAAAGTATTTAATTTAGTTAAAACTTTTGTTAAAAGATGGTCTAATCCTCCCTCATATCGTCAAAAAAACTCACAAAAGCTTCGTGTTTTGTTAGCTCATTTAGTTAAACTAACACTAACATACATTTCAAGCTCGATATATAAACGAGTAACAAACAAAACAAATTTCAAGCAGAACAAGAGTTCTATTACAAGCTGCTGCTTACACCCCTAATTGTCTGCATAACAATCAATAAATAATCCAGTTCAATTCTAGCATAGCCATATACAAGCAATCATCTTAGATGCAATCATGCATCTTCAAATATAACTCATCAGTTATTTATCATTCGTCATATATATTTATTTACATTTTATAGTTGGTTTTATTAAGATACCTTAAAATTGGGATGGTAAAGAGAAAATCTAATGATTTTTTATAGAGCTGCCATTTTAAGTGCTCGTCAATCTAGTTAGTCAATATCCAAAGGGTTTTACTGATATATTTTATATTTTTCATCAAATGTTCGGTGGATATTTTATAAACAATATGATGAATATTATTTGCATTACAAAACATGAGTCGCGGTAATAAAATCTATTACATTTAACACAGATAAAATGCATGAAAAACAAATATTATAACTACATGAATCAATTCAATATATAGGAATTTGTAAGCAATATATTATGGAAAAACTATCCATGCTACTTATTATTTTATTATGGACATATGGAGAGAGCGACTGATATACGTATGTATAACAAGCAACAAAATATCAAAGATAGGATTGGCAACTTACAAACATTTAGGAATCTAATACAAATGTCAAGGTTGATACTCTCATTGAAGAATGAGACATTTATTTTTTAATAAATAATAGTTATTTACCTCCAAAGGAGCTGTATGAAAATTCTATTTTATTTGAGATAACACCAAGTGAAATTCAACTCAAATGCCTATATAATACCGGCTGTTAATTAATTACGAACACATAAATACATTAAAACTTTTAAGTAGTTGAAAAAGATGCAATCTACCCAATTTCGGTCGCAACCCTCAATTATGTGGAATGCAAAACTATCATGACATAGATCCAATCAATTTTTGAATTTAATCTTAAAATAAACTAAAAAGAAAATCTAAATCTATGATTCTAATAATGGAGTCTATAAATGCCAATAACTAAATGAAATCTGAACTTCTATCTTAAACAACAAATAACTAAACAAAAATCAAGTTACTAAGATTTCACAAAGATATCTTCAACTAAATAGATCAGAGAAAATGAAGCTACATTGTCCCAAAGGGGTAACGAAGAAGGAGACAACTATAAAGAAGACGAAGATAAGCAAGAAGAAGAGGATGATGAAGCTCATTGTTCTTGGAGGAAGAAACAAAGGAGAAGGCATGATGTGTGGCTTCCAGTCGAAAGAGAAAGGAGGTAAGTGAGGTGACTGCTCTACCGAAGGAGTTTCATAGCTATGATGGAAGTTTGGTGGCTATAGAGGTAGAATATAGCTAGAACGGTGTCTGGTGAGATGAATTGTGATGCTCAAGCCTTAGCTTTATAAATCACAAGCGAAGGTCACCATGAGTGCTGAGAATCATGTGTTTTGGGCATTGATTGTGGGTTAAGGTGGTGGCAAGGCTGGGAGGCTTGATTGGGTTTGATTTACAAGAGGGGTGAGGTCATCACTATTTCGTATGGAGACAGAGTTGGGCGGTGTTGTTTGATCCTTACACATCATCTTTCATTCTATCATCATATGTTGTTTTCACCATGATTTGTAGTAAAGATCTATTTATGAAGTCCCCCCTCCCAATACTGAAGACAAGGTTAATGATACTGATTTTCTTCGTCTTTTCTAAAATTTTCTTCAATCTTATTATGGTGCAAAGTCCATAGTGTTCTTAATCTACAATGTGAAATTTATATTCGTGGATGAAATTATTTCTTGTCTGCTGCTGATGGTTGTTATTGAATTATAATTTGTTCTTATCAATTGCTTTTAACAAAATTTATTCATCTTAACAGTTCGCTCATCATGAACCGGGAATAACTCATGTCCTGGTGACTGGAGGAGCAGGTTATATAGGCTCACATGCTGCACTTCGGCTCCTGAAGGACTCTTACCGAGTGACTATTGTGGTATCATTGAATACCACTCTAGAAAACTTTGTTTTAACCATGCAATGCTACGTAAGGATAAAGTTCTGAAAATTATATGAAAAAAAAACAATTTTCTATTCAATTTTGTACAGGACAATCTTTCCAGAGGAAATATAGGAGCAATTAGGGCCCTGCAAGAGCAATTTGCGGAGCCTGGTAGACTACAATTCATTTTTACTGATCTAGGCAATACTAAAGCAGTATCCTTATATGCTCAATTTTGCTAATTGAATAGCAGATATATTAAATGCTACGTTGTACAGAGGCTTCTTTTTTTCTTAACCAATGTTCACAGGTGAGAAAATTATTTTCTGAAAATGCATTTGATGCTGTTATGCATTTTGCGGCAGTTGCATATGTGGGTGAGAGCATGCTTGAGCCTCTCAGGTATATCAGTTTTTGTTTGAATCTTACTCTGGGAGGATGATATGGCGCCACGAGTTGGTGGCAATCTTGTTGTTTCGTCCTTTTTTTTTTAAACGAGAGTTGTGAAAATTAAGCTTGCTGCATATATCTTCACCATTTTAGTATGGTACTTGTATAATTCCTTTGATATAAATTTGTCATTAATCTTAATATGATAGTTAAAATACGTTATTGGGATGAAGAATGTGTTAAGGTTTTAAATTTCATGTTTCTAGCAGTTTTTATATGGGGGCTCTTGGAATTTGATGATTTTGAAGGACTAGATGGCCTAATTTGAAAAACTTATTTCAATAAAATTGTAGATCTCGTTCAGTTGATGAATTCAAGTACTTATATGTAAATTTTAGATAAAAAATAAATGATATGGCCAATAAATTGAAAGTTATCACTAAAGATGGGAAATGCAGAATTTTGATGCAAACAAGTATTTTTTAGATAATATGAAATTGCAATAAAATTGAAGACAAAATTATATGAGTGAATAATGACCTAATGAAGTGGTGAACTGGAGTTTTTCACCTAGTTTTGATGATGAAATGACAGGCTAACTTCAATAAACAAAACGACACAATCTAATGTAGAAAGAATGCAACAACTAGATGTTCCTAAGAAAATATACTTGCCATGATACCAATCTTATGTAGAACAAGTTGAGATGGTTTTTATGCGTTAAAAAAGGATTTTCTTACTGTTTATTAAACCAAAACTCATTATATAATAATTAGTTATTAGTTTTAATTAAGACAAGAGATTAAAAGTTTAACATAAATGATATTTTTGGTATTGTTATATGAGAATAAGAGTACCAATCTAAATAAGATGAGATAATAAAGAAGGAAGAATAATGAATTTTAATTATAATTAAAATGAAATTCTTGTAGTCGAAATTAGACTAACTGTTAATGTATTTAATACAACAACAACAACAAGCCTTTATCCCACTAAGTGGGGTCGGCTACATGAATCTTTCATCTCCATTGTGTCCTATTATGTGTCAAATTCTCATTTAATTCAAGTATGCTAAGGTCATTTTTTATACATCTTAACCAAGTCTTTTTAGGTCTACATCTACCTTTCTTAACATAAGTCAAATCTAATGCATCTACTCTCCTAACCGGGTCATCGGACGACCGACACTTTATGTGGCCAAACCATCTAAGGCGATTCTCTCTAATCTTATCTACCACCGGAGCTACTCCAACTTTTTCTCGAACATACTCATTTCGCATTTTATCTTTAAGAGTAAAGCCACTCATCCACCTGAGCATCCTCATCTCTGTAATACTTAACTTAGTCTTATGCTTCTCTTTTATTAGCCAACATTCTGCACCATAAGTCATTGCAGGTCTTACCACTATCTTATAAAATTTCCCTTAAGTTTAAGTTGAACTTTTCTATCACACAACAGGCCAGATGCATTCCACCACTTCAACCATCCAACTTGAATTCTACTAATAACATCTCCATATATTTCACTATCATTTTGAACAACAGAGCCTAAATATCTGAATCTCTCACTCTTATTAATGATTTGTTCACCTAATGTCACAACACTATCACTAGAACTTCTACAACTAAAATTATACTCCATATATTCAATTTTAGATCTACTTAAACGAAAACCTTAGACTCTAATGTTGACCTCCATAATTCAAGTTTCTCTTGGACTCCCTCGTTAGTCTTATCAACAAGAAGAATGTCATCAGCAAAAAGCATACACCAAGGTACATCTACCTGTAAATGCCTAGTAAGAACATCCATAACTAAGGCAAAAAGATAAGGGCTTAAAGCTGATCCTTGATGTAATCCAACTAAAATAGGAAAATATTTTTTCAATCCTCCTTGTGTTTGGGCACAAGTAACAACTCTAGTATATATATCTTTAAGGACTTGAATATAACCAATATAAACTCCTTTTTGTTCTAGAACTCTCCAAAGAACATCTCTTGAAACTTTATCATAAGCTTTCTCTAAATCAATAAATATCATATGTAGATCCTCTTTACTTTCTTTATACTTCTCCATCAAACCTCTTAACAAATGTATAACATCCATAGTAGATTTACCTAGCATGAAACCAAATTGATTGTGAGAAAGTTTTATATCACATCGTAACTTATGCTCAATTACTCTCTCCCATAATTTTAATGTATGCCACATTAACTTAATTCCTCTATAATTTGCACACTCTTGTGCATCACCTTTATTCTTAAATATAACAACCAACAAACTCTTTCTCTACTCATCTGACATCTTTTTAGTCTTTAAAATAACATAAAAAAGAATTGTAAGCCAATAAATTCCTTGATCTCCTAAACGTTTCCACACTTCTATTGGAATATCATCAAGTCGTACTGTTTTTCTACATTTCATTTTCTTTAAAGCTCTCTAACTTTAGATTTACTAATATGACGATAAAAATAAATTTTGCTATTTTTGTTTAGTTAAGGTTGCTAATATCAATCGAAGCTAAATTTTTTGTATTATATGTTGCTTTCTTAGAATTTTTACATGCCACTTTATATCTTTCCTAATTCTCTAAGTTTTTAAATCTAAACAAAGTTTTATGATAATGCTTCTTATTTCTTATCTTTTCGTCACCGACTCACCATAAATTATTTTTTTAAAAGAAGTTTTTCCTTTGATTCTCAAACACATTTTAGAATTTGTTTAATTTCACTTAATTTTTTCCCACATAACATTAGCTTTATGAAAATCTCAAATTCTAAGCTCTTGTAGATTCTTCTTAAAATATTTTTATTTGTATTCTTTAAGTATCCCCATCTAATCCTGGGACAATAATTTGATTTATTTTTCCTCTTACAATCTTTCATCTTAAAATCTAAAACTAACAATCGATGTTGGGTACTTAAACTTTTACATGGAATGACTTTACAATATTTACAATCTAAACGATCTATTTTTCTTATCAGAAAATAATCAATCTGTGTTTTACTAGATACATTTTCATAAGTAATAATATGTTCATCTCTTTTCTTAAATAAAGTATTAATAACTACAAAATCATAAGCTAAGGCAAAATCTAATATAATCCTACCTTCTTCATTAGTCACTCTAAATCCATAACCACCACGAATACTTTTAAAATCTTCCACCACTCTATCAACATGTCCATTTAAATCTTCTCCAATAAATACTTTTCTTCAAGAGGTATCTTTTGTATTATTCCCTCTAATTCATTCCAAAATTTTTCTTTTGAGCTTACATCTAAACCTACTTGAGGAGGATAAACATTTATAACATTGATAGTCTTAGTATCAACAATAATCTTTAAAACTATAATTCTATCTCCACATCTATTAATATTTATAACATCATCCTTCAAATTTTTATTTATAATCACACCTACACCATTTTTAGTTCGACTTCTACCTGAATACCAAAGTTTAAAACCTAAACTATCAATCTCCTTGGCCTTCTCCCCAACCCATTTAGTTTTTTGAACACATAAAATATTTATCTTTCTATGAACCATAATATCTATTAATTCCATTAATTTACCTATAAGAGTACCTATATTTCAAGATCCTAACTTAATTCTAGGACTAACTTCTTACTCGCATCCATCCATAATGTAACCTTGCTTATTTAACACGACCGCACCAATGCAACGGCCTTGCATATTTTTCATCAGATTGCCATACAGGCCGCCTGGGACGCAGTAACACAAATGATTTAAAGGATTCATGTCATGATTATTTCGACAAGTTTTACGCTGGCTGTCGACTACCTATCGCAACCCTCCACTTTTCGCATCCGGACTTGGGACCGACAAAGGTAGTGTTTCATGAGCGATCCTTCATCGTAGTTGTGCTCTTGAAGGATCTCAAGGGTTGTGTCGTTCACACTCAAGAGATTCTTGGTGGAAGAGACACTAGACATTAGAGAACTTTTAAAAAATAAATTTTACATGTAATTACTAAGTGCTTAATATTACAAGAGACTTCCTATTTATAAAAATAAGAGAGTGAGACTAATATACCCATGCCAATCTACCATCAAAATTTTACCTAACATTATTATTTTTACAAAATTTTATGTTATTATAAGAGCCCTAATCCACTGGAGTCATTTTCTGCTAGTTAGTGACTTCACTCTTTACATTGATTATGAAGGTGAGATTCTTGAATAATTAGAGCAAGCTGAAGGGTAAATATGCCTCATAGGGAGAATTCCTCTCTTCTTTTTATTTTGTACTTAAACACAAATTGGAAAACTAGAATAAAGTAGTTGATTGTTTGACTTGATGGCACACGTTGATGACCACCATGCAATCTAAGATTGTTGGCTTTGAGGTGCTGAAGGATATTCATTCTATTGATGAGGAATTCTATGATGTTTGGGCTCATTGTTAGGAGATCACATCATCAAGTTAACCAAGTTGATGGTAACCTTTTCTTTAAGAACAGATTATGCATTTCTAAGTGTTCACTTGGAGAGACCATCTTATAGGAATGTCACAATAGTGGAATGACCGAATATTTTGGCATGTATAAGACTCTTTTCTTGGTAAAAAAAAAAACATTTTTATTGATATAAACTAACACAAAATATGGAGAGACATTTTAGGAAGTGCATGGTGTGCCATATGACCAAGACTTGATGCTTATATACTCCATTTGGAGAGTTACACTTGGGAGGACTATAGATGGAACCATCGGTTATGTTGATTCGAATTTTGTTAGACCTTGATAAAATGAGATCTTTTACAGGATATGTTTTTAATTAGTGGTTGTGTTACTAGTTGGAAGACTACCTTGCAGACGATAATGATAATGTTTACAATTGAAGTTGAGTGCATGACAATTATCAAAGCTTGTAAGAAATTATTTAGTTGAAAGCTTTATTTGGAAAGCTTAAAGAATAATTAAAGATTACTACGATGATGTGTGATAGTCAAAGTGCTATTTTTCTCAGTAAAGATCGGATGTTTTATGAGAATTAAGCACATTGATGTTCGTTATCACTTTATTCGTTATGTTATTACTCATGGTGATATTATTGTGAGCAAGATAAGTACTTATGATAATGTTGTTGATATGATAATTAAGGCACTTCTAATTGACAAGTTTAATCAATACTTAGACTTGGTTGATATTCATTGTTGATTCTTTGATTTTTTTTTATGGAAGAGGTGGAGAATATTTTGTCAAAGATTGAAGATTTATTCTGCATTTTGAAAATTCACATTAATGTAGAGATTGTTAAATGTATGATCTGAATTTTTATGGGTCTCACTTGGCTTAGTAGGAACCTATAAGTGCATGTACTGAAAGTCTTTACTTTTGAATTGATTTTAGTATAGACTTTAAATTGCAATCCGTTTGCTATTGTTTTGTTGACTTTTATTGAGTTTTTTCTTACAAGGTCTTGTAAATGTCTATAAATATCTCCTCTTTTTACAATGGGATAACTCCTTTGGTTTGATCTTATGTTTATTGACACTCTCCCCTTGTAATTATTATTATTTTTTTTTTGATATAATGAATTTTTCTTGGTTGCTTGTTATTTTTTTCTTGAGTTTTCCACATAAAATCTGTGTTATTTTTTTGCTTCTTTTATTGTGCATCATTCTTATTTCACAACATCCACAATTTTTAGATTACCTCTGTTGACCTCCATATATGTGTCATAAGTCGAGTCAAGCCCACAAGTCGAATTTGATGGACTTCGGATGCAATAGTGCGCAAATCGGGGTTCAAAATGCACTGAACGTCATCGAAATTAGTCCAAATAACTTTCGATCAACGAACGGACTTCGCCATCGCGTTCAGAATATCGAAATTGGTCAAAATATAAATATTTCATAATCTAAAGATCAACCGATCAAGCGATAGAGCTATTAATGTGCCGACACGCATATCGGTTATGGCGATGTCCAAACGATCTCCGTTCATGAAATTGATCATACCGTTAGCTTCAAAACATCGAAAATTACCAAATGAGACTGTCCACACTCAATTCGAACGAGTCTGTGCAAATGTCGAATGATCGGAAGTGACAACGCGCAAATCGAGGCTGAAATACGCTGGGCATCGCCAAAATCAGCCCAAATGGCCTCTGATCGATGAACGGACTTCGCCATTGCGTTCATAATGTCAAAATTGGTCAGAATATAAATATTGACAACTGATGACGAACCGTTATCGAAGCCAACGCGTCCCGACATATCAGGTCGAGCGCCGAAACCAAACGACTCCGTCACGAAATTGAATGCTTAACCTCAAACGTCGAAATCTATCATCAGTAAGATTGTTTAGACTCAGTGACAAAGCCGGTGAAACCGAGTGGTGAAATGATAACGCCATTTTGAGTGAAATGGACCCAATTGAACTTGAACCAAATGGCTCTAATTATAAAAGATCGCACCCCGACATCAAATAATTTTGAATCAGCATATATATCAACCCTATATTGTGGTCGACATAAAATTCACATTAAAGTAGATTAATCAATTTAAAAATCAATTTAAAAACCTAAATCCCTAAATTACCCTAAATCCCTAAATTCCCACTCTAATAAACCCGATCGACCCTAATCTTCTGGTATAGCTGACTGATCCTCTTCACGCTGAAGGCTCCTCTCCATGCATTGGCTCGACTCGCTGAGCTCCTCGTTTCAAGCTCGATTCCTCTCGATCCCCACAGAAACTCAGCCTCCTCCTCCTGCGTTCAAAGTTCAACTGAGTTCATCCCTCTTCGTTTCAGACAGAACAGCAGTGAACGAACCCTTCTCCCACAACCCTCCTCTAAACCGAGAGCCCCCTTTCCTCTTCCATTTTCAGTTCTCCCATTTCTTCCTCAACTATAAGTGAGTGATCTCCTCTCTTTCTTCCTCCTTCTCTTCTTCATCTTCTTCCTCTTAAAGAAACAAAATCATTCTCCTTCTTCCTCTCTTTCCTGAAGACTCTTCCTTCTTCTTCTTCTTCACAAAACTTCTAAACCAAATTTCTTTTAAAATTTGAAAATTCCATGCTAATTTTTTTACAATGAGAGTAACATTCATTAGGGTTTCTTTTTTGTTTCCAAAGATCGCCTTAATTTTCTTTCGAACGGAGAGGAACGTCGTCATTAGGCGAGTTCTTCTCCTGATTTCCAGTATCTCTCTTGCTATCTCCCTTTCCGACCTTTCCTTTTGCCCCAATCGGAGAGGATTACCGTCATTAGGCGATTTCTTCTCTTAGTTTCAGATCGCTAATCTCTTCTGATCATCAGAACGCGGAAGAAATAAGTCGAACAGTGATGTGGATGTATATATGCTTGTGTTTTCAGTTTAAAGATCTGCCGCGCTCATTGGCTGACGAGATGAAAATCACGGTGTGAAGACACCCACATTATTTGCATGCCAATATCCGTTGACGTCCCTCTAAATAAATGCTACCGGAATTTTGTTAAATTTTTTGACTTAGAAAAAAAATAAAAAATAAAAAGAACCGGCTTAAGAATGTTGAGCAAAGAAACTTAAAGTTAAATTCAAATTAAAAATGACTAACACTAAATTAAAGAAAATAGACGAGAAATACTTAAAGTAACTTTGAAAGAATAAAACATTTACTTGGAATGTAATCAAATCTTTCTCCCCTTTCAAACTCCAAAGCACCTTAAGCAAACTATATGAAATGGAAGGTCCTCCCTTGGCCCTATTTATAGAAATGGAAAGAAACAATGCGGGACCCATCTTTGTTTAAATTAAATATGACGACGAGGTTAGATGGGTAATTATCACAAGTGAAAATTGTATGAGACAATATTTTTTCCTGCAAATATAACTTTCCATGGTTTAAGTTGAAGCAGAACAACAAATGTAAATTCCCTGATAAAGTGAGTTCGCATTCTTGTAAATTCTTCAAAATTAAATAAGCTTTAATTGAAATTTGGGAGATTAAATCGAACTCATAAAAGCAATAAATCAAGTCTAATTTTTAAATTAATATGAAATTTGATATTAAGGATGAAATCTAAAGTTTAATAACTCTTATACAGAGACATTACGCTAATGGGTATAAAAGTACTAAAGCAATAAACACTGAAATTGGTATAACTTATTAAAAGTGATTTAAATTTAACAAAATCAAGTTTGGAGAATGAATATGAAATTCGATAACTCACCTGTGAGCAAATGTGGATTTTGATATTTCATCAACTAATATAAACAACATTTATCACTGATAATTCCAAATATCAGTGAACAATAACAAAAATAGCGAAACTGCTTGATTAACAATGAATTATAGTTTAATTCATACTAAACAAGTCGAGAAGTGTCGTGAAAGTTTAAGTAAGATATATAAAGAATTTGATACATAGTCAATAACCATGAATATAATTCTTACAATATGTCACTTTAAATGATCTAAGTGAAAATCTAATTGGATTTATAATCAAAATCAAGACACATATATTAAGCTTGATAGCCAGCATTCAACTACAAATGCAATTCAAGCGTGAATTAAGCAACAAGGCTTATATTTAATAAGCTAAGTTGAAAAAGATATAAGGAAGCTGCAATATTTGGAATTGAAAATATAAATTTGAAATAAATGCCATCTGATGCAATACATCGCATGTTAACAAGGCGCTAACAAGATTATTCTTAAATACACCATTACCGGCCACACTACTAATGCTAGATTCAAATGATGTTACGGGTTATTTTCCATGTCTTTGTGATCGTCCTGCTAATAAAATCAAAAAATCTGTTATAAGAATTTTAACTTAGTAAAAATATCTAAGAGTTTAATTCTCGCCATACGACAAGTAGACTGATCCTCTCAAGCTAAGAGTTAAACAAAGATTGACAGATCTAAAGTTCTCGATATATTTGATTCAATCAATTAACTACCTCTGATTTATACAGTGATTTCAACCGGAGGGGATACTTCAATCAAAATGTGATTCTAATTTCAAATCAAATTAATTTAAACCAAGTATCAATCTAAAAAATTGCTTAAATGAAATTCAATCATTAAAAGCTTAAAGTAAAACTCAATCTATCCACCTTCCGCAATCGTTTCGTATGTAATAAATTAAGAAACTTTAAATACAAAGGAGCCAATGTCAAATCGTTGCTATTAGTTCACCTCAACCGATCCGCAGAAGGACGACTGGAAGGTCCTGATTCAAGAGGTCCCACGATGATGCAATCACGCATCGAGTCCCTCGCCGGCACTCGTCAATTATATTACAATCGACCAGAAGACGATGTTCCCAATACCTCACTTTTGAGTTAATTATAATTCGGAGCATAAAGACAAAAAATCCTACGCCAAGGCTGACAAGATTGTCTCCCCTGGGATAAACACCACCCCAAGTTTACAAGCACTCGGACGACGAACTTGTAATTGCTGATGACGAGGATCCGGCTTGGACGAATTATCTCCTCCTCGACAAATGTACGCGACACTTACAACCCCATGACTAAATCGCAGATCTAGATGTATGTCATCATTCCCCCAACCATCTGGTTTAAGTTGAAATGATGAATTTCATAATCTTAAATTCTAAAACTTCATATGTTGCTATTATACGCTATACATTCAGCAATCTAATGACTACCCTTAATAAAAAGTTTTCTCTCACTTATTGGGAGAGATAATTAACTATAAGGGCTTGCATTTATAAGAACCTGGAATCAGATCTAAATCCTCACCAAATGAGGACGAAATCTTTGGGTAGTGTCTTATCTACTATTCAATCTGCCTTTTGAAAATTACATCGATATTTAAATCATACTCAATTCAATTTGTCGAGAGGTCGGTGGCGAATTTTTGGAGCCCACAGATTTCTGGCGATTTCGCTGGGGACAAGATTCTCTTTTCATCTTTGGCTAGTCATATATGTGCTATAGTAGCAACAATTTTTTTGAAAATTCAAAACAAAAAATGATTATTTAAGTGTGTAATAAATTCAATACGAGACTATATGTCAAATGAATTTTTCTGTAGAGTATATATTTATTGCACTATTATTTTGTTATGTAGTACCTCTGTATTTTGATAGTATGAGGTGAAATAATAGTTACTAATTATTAATCCCCATCTTCACTTTTGCAAAATGGATTTACAGAGCACTCCTTTCACTGTCCAGCTAGAGCGTGATGTGAATATCTGCATAGCTAACGCCGTCATCATCACAGGAGATGTTGGAGCGACCATTCAATTTGGTAGCTTGAGTTTCCTGGTTATCGTAGCAACTCTAAGTACCGTGATACACTCATGGAGACCACGCCGGTAGCCTGTTATCAAGCTCTACTAACCATATTTGTCAATCAGCCAAGCCGCGGGAGTTCTCCGATGAGGACTCTCGGCTAGATCAATCTGAAGCCTTTGTGATGGAAATAATCGTCAATGGGCAAACTGTGTCTTTAATGTCTCGTGGCATAATTGCTTCGCCAATTGAACCTTTTGTGCCTGGAAAGCATTATCATGAAGCTTCTACATTAGGAAGCAAATTATTCAGAAGGCAGAGAAGAAGAAATGCTGAGCTGAGGGCTCAGCAGATCCCCTTTGAATGACTAGTGAACAGACAATACTGCCGCCAAAAGCGAATAATTCTACCCATAACCACTTTGACAATCTAAAGTGGGTAAAAAGAAATAGCTCTACTGGTGAAGTAAAATGGTCTTTCTGGAACCAACAACGTCAAGCTCTATGATCACAGAGGAGACAGCCTGAAACACTGTCTGCCAGAATACACAGTTCTTAAAGTAGCCAAGGACAGAGGCTTGATGAAAGAAAATTTGAGGGGTGATTGAAAATCTAAGCCCAAGAGGTTGCCATCTCTTCTAAGAATCAATCATCGAGCCCGATGCTTCAGACGGTGAGCATTGAGCGTGACACTCGACGCCCAAGAATCCAAAGGTCTCGACGAAAGGATAAGCGGTATGGAGGGCGCCCCATAAACTCAAGAATGAAAGAGGTGTGACATCTGACACACATGTTCAAAAATCCACCTAAAAAAAAACTCATCAGAAGTGGATACCTAAAAGAAGGGATATCATTGATGAAAGACACGATGGTCGACACCCTGGAGAATCCTCTAGGGGATCCCATCATCGATCAGATTCACTCCCACAAGAGAAAGTTGACTTTGATCGCAGTCCTTTAATGGAAGAAGTATTTGTTCCGCACATTGAACCAGAGATCCACTGGAAACGTCGATCAGAAATTCATGTGCAAAAAAGAGGTGATAAAGAGGACACTATGGAAGTAGAAGTCATCTATATGGTCAAACATATAGATGAACTATCCGCTCAACACCATCATTTAAGAAACACGGATCCGTGGAACGATCAATTTGACGTTCTGAAGAGTCTTCACAGAAGCAAGTAGAAGATGGATCTTCAATCTCTGCTGAAGAGGAAGAACAAGAAGATCAAAACGAGAAAGAGGTCATGGGTGTCGAAGCTATTTATATGGTTGAACCAGGAAATGATCTGTTTGGTACATGCTTTTATACTCAGCATCACAAGGAGAAGGAAAATCAAGTTCTTCCCCTGAAGATGAGCAAGGAGCAGAACAACAAGAAGAGAGGAAGAAAAAGTGCCTGTACTTATTGACGCTATGATGCTAGAGAGCAAAAATAAATGCAGCGTCAAATGAAAGTCAAAGATAAAAAAATTGCACAGCTTGGTACCAAGATGAATGACATGATAGTACAAATGAATATCATGATGGAGATATTGCAGAAGAATATCACATCAACTGTAGCACCTGGTTTGTCTGTTAATCAACATGTAGTTAATAATATAACTTCTATACCACCAGTCACTTTGATATTTCAAGTTCTTGCAGTACATGCTACACCTGAAGTGAGGAATGTTAACCAACTACCTCTTCAGCCGATAATTCAAAATATGGTTAACACACTTAGAACGGTAACAATTGCTCAGCTAGAAACAATGATTAATGAAAAGATAAAGGTACTTATGAGCGAAAATCGGGTGAGTGCGCCGCCTAAAATGAATATGATCAAATGTTAGTGCCAAAATTTAATACTTTCAGTGAGCTTGGTAATTCAAAGCAACATCTAGCTTAATTTAAGGCTATTTATGATAACACAGGAGGGAATGATGCTACTTTTTTCATTCGGCTGGCACAATCGCTTTAGTGGTATGCGAATTGAATGATTTGGTTAAAACCTTTACTGAGTTAGAGACGATATTCGTGAAGAAGTTAGCCAGTGCAACCGAGAAAATAATAATCGCTGACCTTGTTTTGCTGAAAAGGAGAAAAGATAAGTTAGCGACAAATTCATAAGTCGTTGGTGTAACCTGGTCGTTGGTTGCTTGATTTGAACGCAAAAGGAATGTAAAGAATGATGTAAAAGGATTACTTTACGTTTGGTTGAGAGTTTACAAATTCATGACTTTGTTTTTTGTTTGGTTGAAAAAAAGTAATCCGGTTTTTGATATCCGACGGCAGGCGGCCGATCAGTCGACGGTATTCGTGAGCTGGTGGCCGGCTACGTGGGTGACGCCGATCACTTTACATCATTTGTATTTGGAATTTGCCCAAATTCGGTGAATTCTAAGTACACCGAAAATTGTCTTTCTAATATATTTGAAATACATTACATTACATTGGAAATTTACTTTACTTGCAACCAAACACCCAAAAAGTTAAAATGCGTGTATTTGAAATACGCAGACTCAAATGCACAAAAACCAAAATTCTATGAAGTGAAAGCAACAATTGAAAGAAGCAATCCAAATTGCTAATGGGTAATATGGATGATAAAATGACACTATTTATATGTATGACGCAACATTCAGGACTTGCTCGTGGGTGGCTAAATTTGAATCGCTCTAAGTCTGAAATTTATGCAGATAAAGCAAAGATGAACAAACCTTCAAACTCAAGAAGAAATGAAATTCATGCCGCTTCCTATAGCTCAAATGATGAAAAACGGGTGATATATAATGTGGATAAAGAAAAATAGCCAATATACAATGTTGATAAGGGAAAGAAGCCTGTCGATTTTAATCCACAGTCAAAATTGGTATTATGAGGTAACGACAAACCTCAAACTTTTCCAAGTGGTGGTGAGCGTTCAAAAAAAATGATAAGAGATAATGAGCGAATGCGGTTATCTCTTAAGGAAAAGATGAACAAAAATTATTCGTTTAGAAGGAACATTGTGGCTAAATTGTTTTGGCAAGCAATCAAAGCTGGTCTATAATTACCAAAAATTAAAATACATGAAGAAGCTGATCAAGTCAATAATCCAAATTACTGTTCCTATCATCGGATGATCAGTCATCCTATTGAAAATATGTCTTCTGATTAATTTAGAAAGATCGATGGGGTGAATTTATATTATCTGATAGTGTTCTAGTCAACCCAAGAAGAGAATCTATAAGGATGATTACGTCCTCTTTTATATCATCAATCAAAGACAAAAAAAGGAGAAATCAGTTCAAACTGAAGAATGTGAAACAGTAGTCTCCAAAAAGACTGTGAAAATGCTGAAGCAGTTATAAGGTAACTCCTAATGTTAAGTGGAAATCACCACTTGAATCTATATTGTAGTTAAGAGAGATGCCTAAACCAAATATTTGGCCTTCTCAACGACATTTTGATAAGGATACTTCATTACGACATGAGGAACAATCTACTAAACGTAGGCCTCATAAATCAAAGAAGCTAGCCACGAAAAAAAAGATCAAGAAGAGAATTATAACTCAAAAGATCATTAATAATTTAGAGGAGTATCACTAGCCGGCAAGACAATCATTTAGGCTTGCAGACTTTATACCTAAACTTCGCATTATTGAATCGGATGAAGAAGATAATGTTGAATCTTGTCCAATAGAAACATGCCAAATTATTTATGTGATATCAGATGTTCTTCAGCATCAGTCAGTCCAAAATGATAAGGGTAGCCGGATAGACTCGATTAACCCGTCAAAATTCTTATCAGGAAAGCAAGAAGAGCTTGAAGAGTTGACATCTAAATTTTATTTAATGACTCAAGAAGATAGATTCGAGATAAAGATTTATGATGAGAAGAAAGACTCATCGATATCATCACATATGAAGTGTATGCAGTTGAAAAATGAGTGTAGCCCTTTTGGTCAATCCTCCAGAATAAGAAGGAAATTTGAAAAAAACTACCTCTTTAGAAGAATCTGAGCAAGATAAGGTAATTCAAGTTCAATTGAGAAGCGGTAAGGTCTTACCACCTTTATTAAAGAAGGGAAATGCAAATAAAGTCAAAGACAAACAAATTGAAGTCAACGAAGATATCATTCCTAAAAATCCTAGGATAAAGTCTAAATCAAGCGAAAAGATAGATTATAATATTCTATCACATCTGAGAAAGATCCCTGCACAACTGAGTGTGTATGAGACTCTCTTAATGTCAAAAGATCTCCGAAAAATTTTGATACAGATTCTCAAAGATCCGGAGAGTTATGAACCTTATTTTACTGAAAAATGTATGACTGAATCATTACAAACTCAAGATCTCTCAGTAATTACATTTTCTGAAGAAGATCTTATGTTCGGAATAGCGGATCACAACTATCCTCTATATGTTACTACAGAGAGTGATGACATCTCGATCAGTCAAATATTGATTGATTCAGGTTCTTCTATCAATCTTATGAGTCTAAAAGTATTAAGAGGATTATCACTTGATATCCAATATCTTGGGAGTGATAAGTTGATGGTTCACGGTTTTAACGAAAAATAGAAGAAAACTCTGGGTTCTTTTATTCTCCCGCTCAAATTTCGGAATTTATATACAGAAGCCAAATTTCATGTAATCGATGCCGATATATCATTTAGAGCTCTCTTGGGTCAACTATGGCTGCATGAGTATGGTATGGTCTCATCAATTATGCATCAGTGTATGAAGTACTTAAAAGAAGGGGAATA
Organism: Cymbidium sinense; assembly: GCA_021442155.1. Lineage (NCBI taxonomy): Eukaryota > Viridiplantae > Streptophyta > Magnoliopsida > Asparagales > Orchidaceae > Cymbidium > Cymbidium sinense. The sequence continues at coordinate 15,423,343 of CM038216.1, read as the reverse complement.
ATTTAGAATTCCTGGTAATCTACAACTATTCTCCGTCCACGAAGCAAAGATCTCTGAGGATGCAAAATATTTCATCCCTAAAGAGCCTAAACCAACAGAGCCTCTTGAAGCGGTAGCATCCAGTTTAGGAACTAAAAAGTAATTTCACAAAGTGAAAGAGCAGATGCAACGAGGAAGAAAGAAGGCAATATCGACTCTCCCAAAAGCACTTGATTCTACATCTAAATCAAGAAGATCAGTTCTTCCTTTGGGAAGTGACACACAAGAAGAAGAAGATGCTCCTGTCAAACCTACTGAGGAAACTTATAAGCTTTCAAGAAAGGCAAAATATGAAATAAGTGATTCTGATTTAGACTATGACTTTGAATCTACTTATGTAAATAGAGTTCAGATGGTCGCAGTAAGAAGGATAGCTCACTTGGCAGAGTCAGATGACTCACTCAAAATTATACGCATCCCTCAACAGTGCTTCAAGAAAATCACTCTACTGGAGGTTCATAATATTGAAGAATTGATAACATTCTATGTGTCGTCGTTGAGTGAGAGTGACGGAACAGGAACTCTATTTTATAAATCTGAAGAGTCCCAGCTTCATAATTTTGATTAACCTATTCAACATGAATATTCTGATGAGATAGTGCCAACAAGGATACCAATGTATTATCCATAGAAATTGCGAAGAATGATGCATAAGTTTGGGATTTATATTGGAACTATTAAACATAGAACTCAAATCTTTAACAAGATATGGAGCCAAAGAAGTCCTCAGGCATCACGAAGAAGTGATAAGTTTACCATTAAAGGTCTTGGGTTCATCCACAAATCTCATCAAAATAAAGCTTGTTATAATATAATAAAAGCTGAGATCGAAACTAATAACGACGAAGAAGATGATCTCCATGAAATTCTTCTCACAAACGATGAATAGGTAGAAGCCACGTCTGCGCCTGAAGAACTCGAAGATGGTGGACAAACAACTACTATGGATGAACTCAAAGAAATCAACCTAGGAGCTGAGGATGATCCCCGTCCAACTTTCGTCAGTGCTCTTTTATTTGATGAGAAAGTTGAAGAGCTAAAAATGCTACTTTGTGAATTCAGAGATTGCTTTGCCTGAATATATTCTGAAATGCCAGACTTATCCCCCGATATAACAACTCATAAACTTGCTATAAAATCAGATGCGACGCCTATTAAGCAAGCTCCTAGATGAATGAAGCAGATTTCCTCCGGGAGGAGAAGTATGCGGATTGGATAGCCAACATTACCCCAATTAGGAAGAAGAATGATCAAATCCATCTTTACATTGACTTTCGGGACCTAAATAAGGCTTGCTTAAAAAATGATTTTACACTTCCAATATCAGAACTACTAGTGGACAATACTTCCAACTACGATATATTCTTATTCATGGACGGTTCATCGGGATATAATCAAATCATGACACTTGAAGATGAAAAATATACATCATTCAGAACACCTATTGATATTTATTGCTATACAGTCATGCCCTTCAGATTGAAGAATGCTGGTGCTACGTATCAAAGAGCCATGACATATTTTTGTTGAGTTGATTCACCAGAAGGTGGAATATTATGTTGACGATTTGGTGGTGAAGAGCTTAAATTATGAAAATTACTTTGAAGACTTGAGAATTGTATTGAAGAGAATCAGAAAATATGATCTCAAGATGAATCCTCTAAAATGTTCATTCGGAGTATCCTCCGGAAAATTCCTTGTGTATATTGTACGTCACAGAGAAATTAAAATTGATCCTGTTAAGATCAAGACAATTGTGGAGATGCCTCCATTGAAGAATTTGCGTCAGCTTCGTTCTTTATAAGGACAGCTTGCATTCATCTGTCAATTTATATCAAACATATCAGGACGCTGTCAACCATTTGCAAGGTTGATGAAGAAGGATGTTCCATTCAAGTGGGACAAGGAGTGATAAGAAGGCTTCAGTAGCATTAAAAGCTATCTGTTAAATCCACCAATCCTTGCAGCGCCTACACTTGAGAAGCCCCTCATTCTATACACAACTGCATTAGAAGACTCCCTTGGAGCATTATTGGCGCAACACAATGAAGAAAATAAATAGAATATTTTTTATTATATCTGTCGAAGATTAATAGAAACAGAAATGAGATACTCTTCGATAGAGAGGTACTGTTTGACACTGATCTTTGCAGTCCAAAAATTCCGTCACTATATGTTATGTCACAAGGTTACCCTCATCTCAAGGATTGATCCGCTGAAGTACTTGATGATAGAGCGTTGGAATTGGCAAGATGTGCGATATTTTTTGCAATTTGATATCACATGCTTCGTAGTGAAGGGACAAGTCTTAGATTTTCTACTGCGCATCCCATCCCATGACTCTTCTCTAATGATGATTTGCCTGATGAGCAAATTATACCTATTCATGAAAGAGAAAAATCACAAATTTGAGAAATGTACTTTGATGGAGCCTCATCAATCAAATAAGTCAAACCTCTAAATTTCCCAAAGGTCAGAGCAAGAATCAACATCGTCTTCATAACACCAGAAGGAGGGATAATGAGACGATCATATGGGTTGCCGAGCCAAGAACTAATAATGAAGCCGAGAATGAAGCATTAGTGGCAGGTCAAAAATATGCAAGTTTTGAATGTCTCTGGCAGAAGCCTTCAACAAGACATTAGTCAAGTTGCTCAAGAAGATTTTTACTAAAGATAAGAGAGAATGACATATCAAATTAATAGAGGCATTATGGGCATATCAAACCACCTACAAGATGCCGACTAAAGCCACTCCTTTTGCATTAGTATTTGAAACTAAAGTAGTTTTCCTCAGTTGAGTTGTCTTCCTCAAGTTGCCATCCTCTAATCAAGATCAAAATGCTCGTTTGAGAATGGAGGAACTCGACGCGCTTGATGAAGTTAGATTGCAAGCTTATCAAAATCTGAAAGTTTATCGAGCAAAGATGTTCAGGGCTTTTGACCATACGGTGCAGCCTCGAATATTCAAAAAAAGGAGAATTAATCCTAGTGCTGAGAAGACCAATTATCTCCAATCGAAAATTTGGTGACAAATTTGAGCCTAATTGGGTGGGTCCTTTTTGTCATTAAAAAAGTGAATCAAGTGGGGGCCTATCAACTCATTGATTTAAAAGGTAAAAGACTAATGCCACCAATCAATAGTCGTTACCTGAAAAAGTATTATACCTAACAAATACATTCTTGAGGTACAATAGAAATCCCTCTGCAAGACCGGGGGTATTTTTTTTTAGTATATCCATTTAGGTCGACATCGTGCTTCATGCCTAGATCCCTAAATAAATATACTCACTCAAGATGAAAAAAGCTTTTCTGCGAAAACTCCCCTGTTACACACGACATTTTTAGATTTATATTCATAGATGAAATCAATGTTACATGTTAAAACTCTCGTAAGAGCATATTAATTCAAATATTAATGTATTTGCTTAATTTATATCTTAAAAGTTATTCTAAAGGTGCTTTAGAATTTTCCTTGCAAGATATGAGACATTTTTTTTTTAGTTTATGTCAAGTTTATTTGAGTTGACGTCGTGTTATAAGACGAGATCCTCGAATATATTCTGATTCAGGTTGACATCGAGCTTTACGCCGAAATCCTTGAATATACTCATAATTGTTACTATTAAGTCGTGGGTTCTTGCAGGAATAAAAGAATCTATTTCTACGCATGAAAAGACAGCCATAAATATTAAAAGTTTATCTCCCAAATTTGTAAAATTCTGAAGATCAAGTCAGAAGAACTCTCAATTTTGGAAGCTTCAATTAACTGAGTTGGAAAAACATAAAACTTTGCATTCTGAAGTCTAGGATACGAATGAGTTCTAAAGGTCGAACTCAATAAGCCAATGGCTGTTGGCTCTCCTCACACAACAAGAAAAGTGCCGATGAAAGAGCCTCGTTAGTCGTCGATGACAAAACCACCAACCCTACGGCTTAAGTCGAAGACTTGAGTAGGTTAAAGGTCGAACTTAATAAGCCCAAATGTGGTAGATCGACACTCTCCTCACTCAACAAGCCGTAAGAAGAATTTGCGGTGAAAGAGCCCTTGCTTCCGAGATAATGATGTAATTTTAATCTCAAACCAGATCCAGCTTAGTGATTATAAACAACTAGGATCCAAGAGATCTTTCTATTTGATCGATAGACCAAGACAATTTGAGGAAATAACTCTCAACTCAGAGCTGTCTCAAGTTAATCTTTATATTGCTTGCATAGTGATATTTCAATTTATTCTCAAATGATCTGATCAAGCTCAAAGCACAGATCAAAGCCAATCTTTTCATCATGCAAAGAAAACATATGACCCGAGCAATTTCATAGTTCATACAAAGCGTCAACTAAAGGAATTTCTGGTTATACGATGCTAAAGCACACATTGTTACGATAACTCTAGACTGTATCGGAAGGCTAATTAATTTGTATGTACTCTTCAATGAATCGTCAATGTAGCGATTCATGGCATACACTTCACGATAAGTCGATATTGACAAATCGTTTCATCAAGTCGAGCTTAAAAGCTGAATTTCAAATTTGATCAAGCACGGATAAACCAATTATCCAGCGGAGTCTTTCATCAAAACAAATAAACCAATTCCTCCAACAAACCCAATTAAGCACAGAGCTAGGATTGGAGGAGACTCAAATCTACAATGACATAAAAGAAAGAGATCTTTTGAGCCATTTGCAATGGTAGATGGTATAAAACTCTATCTATCGACAAGTCGATTTTGACAAAATAAAGCGTCATTTAGCATGTCTTAAATAAGACATCATACTATGACAAATCTATCAAAGCTCGTAAATTTATGCATCGGTGAAATGATCCAAGTTCTATGGCCAGCCCAAACGGTCAACCAGTTTTCAACAAACGCGACTCGCTCTATGCACGAATCACATTTGTTAGGGGACATTTGTTGATCTCCATATATGTGTCATAAGTCGAGTCAAGCCCACAAGTCGAATTTGACGGACTTTGGATGCAATAATGCGTAAATCGGGGCTCAAAATGCATTGGACGTCATCGAAATCAATCCAAATGACCTTCAATCAACGAACGGACTTCGCTATCGTGTTCAGAATATCAAAATTGGTCAAAATATAAATATTGCATAATCTAAAAATTAACCGATCAAACGATCGAACTATCAATGTGCCGACGTGCATATCGGAGCAGGAAAGCTGCGACGATGTCCAAACGATGAAATCTATCAAGTAAGACTGTTCACACTCAATTTGGACAAGTCTGCGTGAAAATCGAGTGGTCGGAAATGATAATGCTCATTTTGAGCTGAAATGAACTCAATTTGACGTTGACTTGAACCAAATGGCCTCTGATTGCGAAACGGACTGCGCTATTGTGTTCGGAACATCGGAATAACCTTAAATCAGCATATATATCAACCCTATATTGAGGTCGGCATAAAATTCACATTAAAGTCGATTAATTAATTTAAAATCAATTTAAAAACCTAAATCCCTAAATGCCCAATCTAATAAACTCGATTGACCTAATCCATTGTAGCAAGCCTGACCCAATCCTTCTTACGCATGATCCGAAGGCTCCCTCTCCCGCGTGCGACTGACTCCCATTCGAGCTCCTCCCGTTCAATGCTCGACTCACTCGATCCCCACAGCTCCCTCCTCCTTCCCAGGTGCATTCAAAGCCCTCAAAGAAGCCGTTGTCCCTCTTCTCGTTCGCCAGATGCAGAGCAGATCCTTCTCCTCCTCCAAACCAGAGCCCCTCCTCTTCCATTTTGGTTCTCCCTCCTCTTCAAACTTCAAGGTAGGCCTCCTCATTCGTCCTCTTCCTTCTCCTTATTCTCTTCTTCATCTTCTCTCTTTTTCTCTCAAAAGCCAAAACCGAAAATCATTCTCCTTTCTCTCTCACTTTCCCTTAGCCGAATTCCCTCTTCTTCCTCCTCATTCTTCTTTCTCTTCTCCCACCAAAACTCCTCCCAAACAAAAATTTCTTTTACCAATATCTGAAAATTCTGCTTTGCCGAAATCTGAAAATTTTTTTTTGCCGCAATCGAAGAGGAATACCGTCATTAGGCGAGTTCTTCTTTTGGTTTATGGCATCGCTTTTTCCATTACCTTTCCAATTTCTCTTTGCATCGAGAGGAGCATATTCGTTGTTCTTCTCTCGGTTCATCTCCTTTATCTTTCTTTCGCTTTCCCTTTGCAACCAGAGAGAATGATTAGGTGGGTTCTTCTCTCTTGGTTTATCACTCCATCTCTTTTCGATCATCATGCGAGAAAAATAAGTCAACATGTGTGATGTGGATGTATATGCTTGTGTTTCAGGGTTTATCGTTGTGCTTATTAGATAGCGATGAGATGAAAAATCGACGATAACTATGCATCGTTAGCGTCAGTAAACATCCTAGATGTCTCCTCCTAGTTGAAATGTTGCCGAAATTTCGTCAAATCTTTTGACTTAGAAAAAAAAAATGAAAAACAAAAAGAACCGGCTTAAGAATGTTGAGCAAGGAAACCTAAAGCTAAATTCAAATTAAAAATGACCAACACTAAATCAAAGAAAATATACGGGAAATACTTAAAAGAACTTTGAAGAATAAAACATTTACTTGGAATGTAATCAGATTTTTCTCCCCTTTCAAACTCCAAAGCACCTTAAGCAAACTATATGAAATGGAAGGCCCTCTCTTAGTCCTATTTATAGAAATGGAAAGCAATGCGGGAACTATCTCTGTTTAAATTAAATATGACAGCGGGGTTAGATGGGTAATTATCCCAAGTGAAAATTGTATGAGACAATACTTTTCCCTGCAAATATAATTTTCCATGGTTTTAGTTGAAGTAGAACAACAAATGTAAATTCCCTGATAAAGTGAGTTCGCATTCTTGTAAATTTCTCAAAATTAAATAAGCTTTAATTGAAATTTGGGGAGACTAATATTAAATTCATAAGAGACTTGCAATAAATTTGAAGTCTAATTTTCAAATAAATATATAATTTGATATAGAGTTAAGGATAAATCTAAATTGGATTTGATAACTTTTATATGAATATGAAGATGATTACAATGCTAGCGAATAAGCATCAGTATGACACTGAAATTGATATAACTTATTAAAAGTGATTTAAATTGAACACAATCAAGTTTAGAGAACGAATATGAAATTCGATAACTCACCTGTGTGCAAATGTGGATTTTGATATCACAAACTAACATAAACAATATTTATCATTGATAATTCCAAATAAATCAAATTATTATCTTAGGATTAGATGGGGACACTTAAAGAACACAAATAAAAATATTTTTAAGAGCAAGTTACAAGAGATTAGAATTTGGGATGTTCATAAGGAAGCTAATGTTATGTGGGAAAAAATAACAAGTGAAATTAAACAAGTTGCTAAAGATGTGCTTGAAGAATCAAAAGGAAAAATTTCTTTTAATAAGAATAGTTGGTGGTGGAGTCGAGGTTAAGAAAGATAAGAAATAAGAACCATTGTTATAAAATTTGGTTTAGATGTAAAACTCGAGTTGGGAAATATATAAAGTGCTTGTAGAGATTCTAAGAAAACAATATATGATCAAAAAATTTCTTTTAGTGATTTATATAATAGATTAGATACCAAAGAAGGTGAAAGATATATGTATAAGTTACCAAAGAGATAGGAGAACTAAAGATATAGTTCAAGTGAGGTGTATTAAGGATGAAAATAATAAAGTGCTTTTCTTAGAAAAAGATATTGAAAATAGGTGGATGAGATATTTTGATGAATTTTTCAACGAAGGATTTGAAAGTACGATTGATTTTAGCAACCTTAATACCTTAAACAAAAATAGAGAATTTTATTTTTATCGCCGTGTTAGTAAATCTGAAGTTAGAGAAGCTTTAAAAAAAATGAAATGTGGAAAACAAGAGACGATAATATTCCAATAGAAGTGTGAAAATGTTTAGAGATCAAGGAATTACAAATCTTTTAATGTTATTTTAAAGATTAAAAGATGTCGATGAGTGGAGAAAGAGTTTGTTGATTCCTATATTTAAGAATAAAGATGATGCATAAGAGTGTGCAAATTATAGAGGAATTAAGTTAATGTGTCATACATTAAAATTATGGGAGAGAGTAATTGAGCATAGGTTATGATATGATACAAAGTTTCTCACAATCAGTTTGGTTTCATGCCAAGTAGATCTACTATGGATGTTATACATTTGTTAAGAGGTTTGATGGAGAAGCATATAGAAAGTAAGGAGGATCTACATATGATATTTATTGATTTAGAGAAAGCTCATGATAAAGTTTCAAGAGATATTCTTTGGAGAGTTTTAGAACTGAAATAAGTTAATATTGGTTATATTAAAGTCATTAAGGATATGTATACTAGAGTTGTTACTTGTGTCCAAACACAAGGAGGATTGACAAAATATTTTCCTATTTCAGTTGGATTACATCAAGGATCAGCTTTAACCCCTTATCTTTTACTTTAGTTATGGATGTTCTTACAGGCATTTACAGAAGATGTACCTTGGTGTATGCTTTTCGATGACATTCTTCTTGTTGATAAGACTAGAGAGGGAGTCCAAGAGAAACTTGAATTATGGAGGTCAACTTTAGAGTCTAAAGGTTTTCATTTAAGTAGATCTAAAATTGAATATATAGAGTGTAATTTTAGTTGTAGAAGTTCTAGTGGTAGTGTTGTGACATTAGATGAACAAGCCATTAATAAGAGTGACCGATTCAGATATTTAGGCTCTATTGTTCAAAATGATGATGAAATAGATGGAGATGTTATTAGTAGAATTCAAGTTGGATGGTTGAAGTGGAGGAATGCATCGCCTATTGTGATAAAAGTTCCACTTAAACTTAAGGAAAATTTTATAAGATGGTGGTAAGACTTGCAATGACTTATAGTAATGTTGGCCAATAAAAGAGAAGCATAAGGCTAAGTTAAGTGTTACAGAGATGAGGATGCTTAGTGGATGAGTGGCTTTACTCTTGAGATAAAATGCAAAATGAGTATGTTGGAAAAAGTTGGAGTAGCTCAGGTGGCGATAAGATTAGAGAGTTGCCATGGTTTGGCCACATAAAACGTCGACCGTCCAGATAGTTAGGAGAGTAGATGCATTAGATTTGCCTTATGTTAAGAAAGGTAAAGGTAGACCTAAAAAGACTTGGTTAAGATGTATACAAAATGACCTTAGTATACTTGAATTAAATGAGAATTGGACACATAATATGACACAATGGAGACGAAGGATTCATGTAGCCAACCCCACTTAGTGGGATTAAGGCTTGTTGTTGTTGTTGTTGATAATTCCAAATATCAGTGAACAATAACAAACATAGCAAAGATGCTTGATTAACAAATGAATTATGGTTTAATTCATACTAAACAAGTTGAGAAGTGTCGTGAAAGTCTAAGTGAGACATATAATGAATTTGATACATAGTCAATAGCCATAAATATAATTTTTACAATATGTCACTTTAAATGATCTAAGTGAAAATCTAATTGGATTTATCATTAAAATCACAAGACATGTATATTAAGCTTAATAGCTAGCATTCAAATACAAATGCAATTCAAGCGTGAATTAAGCAACAAGGCTTATATTTAATAAGCTAAGTTGAAAAAGATATAAGTGAAGCTGTAATATTCGGAATTGAAAATATAAAGTTGAAATAAATGCCATTGGATTCACAACACATTGTACAAGCGAACAGAAGACGTTAACTAAGGCATTCTTAAATACACCCTTATGGGCCCCGAAACTATGCTACATGTTTATATTCAAGTGTCTAAGGATGCTGCGCTGGTTGTTTTCCGGTTTAATCTTAGGATTGAGTCCGGGTTAACAAAACCTAAAAATATGTTATAAGAATTTCAATTTAGTAAAAATATTTGAGAAGCTAATTCTGTCATGTGATAGTAGATCTGATTTTCTGTTAAGAGCTAAACAGAGTTGACAAGATCTAAAGTTCTCAAATATATTCGATTCAATCAATTAACTACCCCGATGATGGTTGTGTTAAATGGTAATTTCAACCGAGGGGATACTTCGATCAAAATGTGATTCTAATTTCAAATCAAATTAACTTACACCAAATATCAATTTAAAAAATTGCTTAAATGAAACTCAATTATTAAAAGATTAAAACAAAACTCAATCTATCCACCTTTCGTAATTGTTTGTTGGATGTGATACATTAAGAAAACAAAAATAAATCGTGCTACTATATTCAACCAATCTCACCATTATGCGTAAGGATGTGACCGTGTCTCTGCAGAGCTCCACAGAGATGATGTAGTTAGAGTCCTCGACGGGTGATTTGGCCGACGCTCCATTATATTATGATCACGACCGTAGCACGTATGCTCTAATGGCTCTGCCATTTGAGTTGTGAATCATAGGGTATACTTGATAGGGCAAAAAACCTTCTGCCAGTTAAGGTAGACTTAAGATTGTCTCAAACACCACCCCAAGTTTACAAGAATTTCTTGGACGACGTAACCCATATGTTGCTGATGATGATCCTTTGGTCAGGTTGACTACCCCATATGACCTGTAATAGCACTGGGATGACGAAATCATGTGATCTAGATCGGACACGTAATCATTCCCCCAACCATCCAATTTAAGTTGAAATGATGAATTTCATAATCTTAAATTCTAAAACTACATATGTTGTTATTATACGTTATGCATTTAGTGATCTAATGACTAGTCTTAATTGAAAGTTCTCTCTCACTTATTGGGAGGGGTAATTAACTATAGGGGCTTGCACCTATAGAAAACTTGAAACTAGATCTAAAGTCCTCAACAAATGAGGACGAAATCTCTGGGTAGTGTCTTATCTACTATTCCATCTGCCTTCTGAAAATTACACCGATATTTAAATCATACTCAATTCAATTTGTTGAGAGGTCGGTGGCAAATTTTCAGAGCCCACGACCTCGTATTTAATCATTTCATTTGAACATGAAAGATGAGTGAAGGATATCATTATTTTCAAAAAAAAAAAAAGTTTCCATCTTTAAACAACCGAATAAATCTCAATGGAAAACTGATGTGAGATATTTCTAAAATTGTTTACTCGCAAGATATCGTGGAGCTTATTTGTCAATCACTCTTAATTTACTGCTTTTGTTTTCTATGAAACTTTTTTTTGTTTAGGATTTTATGATGCAAGGATTTATTTGACTTTTTGAATTTCTTACAAATTTATTGTCTTTATATTATTCACGTCAATGCCCATACTTCTAACATCAAAGATTTTATCATATTTTTGTCCTTACTACTTCAGGTACTATCGCAACATCACAGCAAATACACTAATCTTGCTTGAAGCTATGGCAGCTCATAACGTCAAAACTTTGATATATTCTAGCACATGTGCAACTTATGGACAGCCTGAGAAGATGCCTATCACAGAAGAAACTCCACAGGTTAGTATATGATTTTTGAATATACCATACACCATGAAGAAATATCTAAGGGCCCGTTTGGTTGCAGTTTTTACCTGCTTTGCGGTAGCTTGATTGATTAAAAATATAGATGGTTTTGACAAAAGTTATTTTAAACTGAAGCTTTGAAATTGCTACTTAAATAAATTTTCGATAATAGCCTATCAACCTTTATGAAAAAGCTGAAGCCTAACCAAACAAGCACTTATATTTTGAATAAAGCTTAACTTTCAAATAAATCCACACAAAAAATCAGTTATTTTGTTACTCTTTTGTCCAACGCTGATGTGGATTCTTCTTTCTTTTTCTAATGGGAAACATAGGTTGTGCATGAAGGAAGCAAAAAAAATTCATATTAAATGTGGGATTTTTTGAAGCCTAATCCATAAGAATTGAATTCAAGCACACGTTTTTATGCAGTAAAGCCTGAAATTGTTAACCTTTTTTTTTAATAAAATTTTGGATGCAGGTACCTATTAACCCTTATGGGAAGGCCAAGAAAATGGCAGAGGATATAATTCTAGACTACTCAAAGAAATCAAACATGGGTGTTACAATTTTAAGGTAAGTCATCAAGCCATGTACTGTTCTAATGAGGTAACATGGAGGACACCCCAATTGAAGTCTTGAATATGATCATTGATTCCCATTATTATATCACAATCAGATATTTTAATGTGATTGGCTCGGATCCGGAAGGAATGCTCGGTGAATCTCCGAGGCCTGAATTGCGGGAACATGCTCGCATATCAGGCGCATGCTTTGATGCTGCGTTAGGAATCATTCCAGGTCTTAAGGTAAGCCAACATCTTCATCACTTCTTACTAAATGGCTTTAAGCGTTCATATGGTTTCGGATAGATCAGGATCACCATTTGAAAAATGATTAAAAAATATTAGATTTATCATTTGGTTGGATATAATATAAAACCACCAGGATTTTTAAACTCTTAAGACTCCACAAATATAATTATTTCATTTTTTCACATATAAAATGTAGGGGAATTTACATATATACCACACAATTCTTAGATATTTATATATCTACCACTTAAAACTTTGATGTTTACATACATAACATTCAAATTTTTAACATTACATAAAAAAATACCACTATCATTACTTTTTTCATGCATAGATGAAGTATTACAAATATAAAAATTAAACTTTAGGTGTTAGATATGTAAATATATAAGCATTATGTGGTACATATGTAAATCTTTCTAAAATGTATTTCCATTAACAAGCAACCAATGTGCCAAAATGAATGTTAACATTCTCAATTCTCTGACAAAGTTTCATGCCAGTCAAGCTGAAGTGTGAAGCAAATAGTAGAGGGGCTTTTACATACACAGCATCCATTTCTAATATATATATACAATTTAATCACCCCCCTATCTTAATTTTTCAAATTAACACCAACAACAACAACAACAATAACAAGCCTTAATCCCACTAGGTGGGGTCGGGTATATGAATCCTTTGTCTCCATTGTGTCCTATTATGTGTCAAATTCTCATTTAAATCAAGTATACTAAGATCATTTTTTATACATCTTAACCAAGTCTTTTTAGGTCTACCTCTACCTTTCTTAACATAAAGGATCTAATGCATCAATCTCTAATGGGTCATGGACGGCGCTTTATGTGGCCAAACCATCTAAGGCGATTCTCCCTAATCTTATCTACCAGCTACTCCAACTTTTTCCCGAATATACTCATTTTGCATTCTATCTCTAAGAGTAAAGCCACTCATCCACCTAAGCATCCTCATCTCAGTAACTTAACTTAGTCTTATGCTTCTATTTTATTGGCCAACATTCACCATAAGTCATTGCGTCTTACCACCATCTTATAAAATTTTCCTTAAGTTTAAGTGGAACTTTTCTATCACATAGGCGGATGCATTCCTCCACTTCAACCATCCAACTTGAATTCTACTAATAACATCTCCATCTATTTCACCATCATTTTGAACAATAGAGCCTAAATATCTAAAACGCTCACTCTTATTAATGATTTGTTCACCTAATGTTACAACACTATCACTAGAACTTCTACAACTAAAATTACACTCCATATATTTAGTTTTCGATCTACTTAAACGAAAACCTTTAGACTCTAGAGTTGACCTCCATAATTCAAGTTTCTATTGGACTCCCTCTCTAGTCTTATCAACAAGAAGAATGTCATAAACAAAAGCATACCAAGGTACATCTTCTTGTAAATGCCTGTAAGAACATCCATAACTAAAGTAAAAAAAAGATAAGGGCTTAAAGTTGATCCTTGATGTAATCCAATGAAATAGGAAAATATTTTTGTCAATCCTCCTTGTGTTTGGACACAAGTAGCGACTCTAGTATACATATCCTTAATGACTTGAATATAACCAATATTAACTCCTTTTACGTTCTAGAACTCTCAAGAACATCTCTTAGAAACTTTATCATAACTCTAAATCAATATCATATGATCCTCCTTACTTTCTCTATGCTTCTCCATCAAACCCTTAACAAATGTATAGCATCCATAGTAGATCTACGCATGAAACCAAACGATTGTGAGAAACTTCGTATCACATCGTAATCTATGCTTTCTCTCTCCCATTTTTAATGTATGACACATTAACTTAATTCCTCTATAATTTGTACTCTTGTTCACCTTTATTCTTAAATATAGAACCAACAAACTCGTTCTCCACTCATCGACATCTTTTAGTCTTTAAAATGACATTAAAGATTTGTAAGCCAAGAAATTCCTTGATCTCCTAAACATTTCCACACTCTATTGAAATATTATCGGTCCCTACTTTTTCCACATTTCATTTTCTTTAAAGCTTCACTAACTTCAAATTTACTAATCTGACGATAAAATGAAATTTCTATTTTTTGTTTGTTAAGATTGCTAAAATCAATCTTTATCCTTCATTGAAAATTTATCAAAATACCTCATCCACCTATTTTCAAATTAACATCAAAATATTAAAATTCATAACAAAAAACAGACTCATATTTTTTATTTTTTTATAATTCCTAATGATTTGATTGTGACATGTGCAAATATATGAGTTCGATAACTCAAAAAAATAAGAAAGTTAGCTAAATTATAAAAAATATAAGAATTAGATGGTTAATCTGTAAAATTTTCAATACTGAGAAAAGTGCTTTTTCTTAATTCATTAGATAAAGGGAACAGACTATGAAACTGCAGATGGAACTTGTATCAGGGACTATATTGATGTTACTGATCTGGTTGATGCTCATGTTAGAGCCCTCAACAAGGCTGAACCCAACAAAGTAGGCATATACAATGTTGGCTCTGGAAAAGGTCATCTACAAATGTTTATTATGATTTTATATTGAATTTATTCTTCTTTTATTCAATAGTTATAACAATATAACATAACCTTGCTGGTGAAGAGATGCTGATTTAATTGATTCTGCATCTATTTCTTCAGGAAGAACAGTAAAGGAGTTTGTGGAAGCTTGCAAGAAGGCAACTGGTGTTGAGATCAAAGTGGAATACTTGAGTCGCAGGCCCGGCGACTACGCCGAAGTTTACAGCGATCCATCGAAGATTCAGAGGGAGCTGAACTGGACTGCTCAGAACACTGATCTTCTTAGGAGCCTTCAGATTGCCTGGAACTGGCAGAATTCTCACAGAAATGGTTATGGATCTCCCCTTGCCATGGCCTTTTGATTCATTTAAGGGAATTTTTTTGCATGGAATGTGGAAGATTTTAGTATTCATATTTGAGAAACTATGGATTTACTTACCCTTTTATTTTATTCTTTTTGTTTAGTGAAGAGGATTCTTTTATTAGTTTTGGCATTGTTCGACGTTTATGGTTGTGTTGGAATGTATTGATCAGTGACTAATACTACAGGGATGAGTACATTTTTAAGATTGTATTGGCTGATTGAATGCGCCATAAGAAATTATTTGGGTACTTTAATAGAAATTTATATGATTTTGTGTGATAAAATAGACGTGAAAATGTTAAAAAAATAAATAAATCAAGATGCCTTACTCGTCATTCTCTTTCTTGGGGGTTGTTTGGTTTGAATCAAGAGTAAAATAAATGTAGAAGTTTTAAATTTTTTGACATTAGTATGATGTAAAGTAAAATTTTAAAGTGCTGTAATGCATTTGGAATTCATCAGATATATATATTTTGGTGTATTTAGAATTCGTCAAATTTAACCCAATTTTAAATATACCGGTCAATGTAAAGTGTTACATTCACTTGTCACATCACCATTTGGCAGTGTCTCGTCCAGATCATTGTTTTCAAAATATTTTATATTATATTTATTTAATCAAACATAAAAAAAAATGAACTCATGAGTTTATAAAATTCTCAATTAAATAATTTAAAATAATTTAAATATAATGTATTCTTTTTTTTGGCAATTAAATAACTCTTTCTGCCTCTTTCTCTCGCTGTAGTTGAAATGAAATCATTACTATTGCAATATGTGATAAGCTCACCTACTCTAGGGTGATATTTGGAATGATTAATTTCAATTATAAAGCCTTCAAAATGTTCATATCACTCTCATATTTAGAGGAAAAAAAATCACCAAATCATAAAGCTATTTTCTAAAAAAAAAATTAACCTACATCTTCACCTTTGGGTGTGATTTTTAGCAGTGTTTTCACAATGGGGCTTACAACCCACCTAAATCATTTTGTATTTACATATTATCAACTGAATTTTTTATTTACAATAACCAAATGTTTAAATCATAGAAGAATGCATGTATGAAATAATATATTTTATTTTTGATAGATATTAGTGACATTTTTATATTTTGTGGAGATTAAAATGCTCTATAAATAAATAAATATAAAGATTTAGTTGTTATACACATCACATATATAAAAATTCAGTGGCAAGTATATAAATCCACCTTTTCTAATTGATATATCAATGTAAATCAAAAATTTATTTTGTAAATAAGAGTTTTCTTTAACTGAAACAGAGACAAAATAAAACTAAGCATTAAAGTTAATTTACATAGAAATGACAAAAATCATTGCAAGTTGGGAGAGTTCAGACTAAAATTAATAATATCACTGAGTAGTGATTTTATTTCAAGTTTTAATCATTGCTAATCTTCATTGATTAAATAATAACATTATTTGCTTTTGTTGCGTGCTAGAGAATTTTATTCCGGTAGATGCGAGATCTTCGTCGTAGCCCAAAAATTATCCAACACACAAAGGATATGAACAGGGGTTATACGTGGAAAACCCGTTAAGGGAAAAAACCACGGGGCCTTGCCCAGTCTATAGAACTTTCACTATGTGTTCAAAGATCTGGTCTTGCTTCGTTAGTTGGAGAAGGTGTTTGACGGAAACAATATTCGAGTGTAGAAAAGTACAATATCGGTCAACTCAACCCAGGAGAAGTTTCCCAAAAAAAGCGGCGATCTTAAAAACCTCTTGATCTTGGGAGAAAGGAGCGGCAGCTGGTCTTTTCTAGTCCCACAGGCGATCTAGAGCGACTCACGATCTTGAGCATCTTGGTGGTGCGGGTGATAGATGATCGTCGTCAGGTCGGTCGGGTGGTTCTCGAGCTCTAGTCTTCAAATCGATTCCGTCCCCTGGTGAGAATGAAGCTCTATTTATAGATTTTTGGGAGTGGCAGGCCTTGTAAATTCGTGGAAAACTCCAACCACTCTCATCGGACGGCCCAGTGCGATCCCCTCGATCATACGGTGTATTTTGATGATCTGGGTGCCTTAATGATGTCGGAATTGGGTGATCTTGGATTCGTTGGATTCGTCTTGACGAACTTCGATCGGATATAAATATGTCGATTTTGGTGACCATTTGGCGGATCGGGATCCATTTTTACTCGATAACTTAATCGAGTCGATTCGAGCTCGGATCGACTATGCTTGTTCTTATGTTCGTCTCATCAAGGCGGTCGGTTATTTGTAAGTTTGCTGAAATGATTAGATCGAAACATTTCAAAATGCCTTGAGATTCGTGCTTGATCGATTAATTTTCGAGGATGTATCGATTATTTTTAGGTGACATTATCTCATCCAAAAATATATGTCAAATACTTGAAAATAGCAAATTCTTCAATGAAATTTGAGAGTCCATCAATCGCATTTTGAGAGAACAGATCTTCATAGCACAAGATTATGACTACTAAGGCAGGGGCCGCAAATGCTGTAGGTATCGTGCGAATTTCGAGGTTCTGGATCCATCCGGTGCGCAGGGCTTCATGGCGCCGCGCTGGCTAGCCACGCTGGTACATGGGCCATGGCCTTCCAGCATGAACTACGGTAATGGCGCAGCGATTAGCGGTCGCATGATGGGCCTCGGCTGAAGTGCGACGCTGAGCACGGATCTGATCGCTGAGCGCGGAGTCGGCGGTCAGCGTCGAATCGCATGATATGGCAGCGGTATGAAGCGAATGCCGCGGGTCGCGACCGTGGCCGATTCGCGCCGCGGCCATACATGGCTGAATTCAGCGGTTGCCGGCGGCTTCGGCATGAGCCAGCAGTTTCACCATGGCCGGTTAACGCGACCCGGCAGTCGCGACCGTGGGCCATGACGCGGTTTGGGCAGCGATACTTGAGTAGCCATGCGTATATGGCGCGTCGCCTTCTGCCGCCCGAACTAAATGTTTTGATTTGGCGGTTTCCGGCGGTTTTAGGTTTTACCCCTAGAAGGGTCTATAAAACCCCAGGTAAGAGGGAAAGGCACACTTTTCTCATCTCCTCTTCTCCTCTTAGAGTGCATAGCCCTCCCCCTAGTGGGAGTTTGTGCACTCTTTTTGGATCCACCTCTATCCCCAGAGCAGTGCATAGCCCTCCCAGGTGGGAGTTTGGGCACTCTTCTTGGATCAACCTCTACCTCCTCATCTCCACCAAGCCGAGTGCATAGCCCTCCCCGGTGGGAGTTTGGGCACTCTCCTTGGAATAATTTTCATCTCGATCGTGCAGTTTGGTGTTTGTAGATGGGTGAGAATCTTTTGAAAGAGACACGTCGACCCTCGAGGCGATCAAGGCCCACCTCGTTGTTCGGTTTTCCCTCGAAAAAGCGTTCGCCGACGGACCATCCGGGTTTGAGGTGATCGAGGCGATGCGGAGGCAGGTTGGGACCAACGATGCGGCAGACGGTGGTCGGTGAGATGCGCGACGATGGTGGTGCGGGAATTCGGCGATGGTCGCAGCGGATCCAACGTGTCAGTGATAGTAGTTAGCGGCGGCCAACCGGTAGCGAGCAGTAATGGCAGTGGCAACGCGTCGATAAAGATGCCGGCGATAATTCAGCTAGTAATGGCAGCTGACCCATGTACCATTCTGATGGTTTAGCCAGGAGTTATCAGCGAAAACGGCAAGTAGTCAACAGTGAGACGTCAGTATCAGCGAGAGATGGCCAGCGCGAGGTAATCAACAAAATTATCGTGATATTCAGCGGCAACAATGCAGAATGTCAGCAATTAACCTCGATAATCAGCCGATGGCCGGCAACGATGGTTGCGCCGCGGTTAGGAATATCGCTAGTCAATATGATTTAACCAACAATTCGCGCATCAATCAGCGGCAACGATGGTTAACCCGAATTGTCAGCGATAGTGATTAGTAGCCGACAGTAATCAGCAGCGGACCTTCTGATGGTTAGCGGCCCGGGTTATCAGCGTGCGATGTAATCAACAATTGAGAGCCATCAGTAGTCAGCGAGATACCATGCGATTCTTGGTAATCAGCGAAATGCTCGATGATAATTCAGCGAACAATGCGCAAGAATCAACAGTAGCGCGTCGATTGATGATACCAGCAATGGTGATGATGAAAATTAAGCGTAGTAACCGGCGATAATAGTCAGCGGCGCGAATGGTCGGCAATGGCACGGTAGTCAACGTGGCGTAGTCAGCAGTGCGGCGACGTCGGTAGTCGCGAGATAACCGGCAACGATGGTGGTACCGCGAAGATTGCTAGCGATGGTCGGTAGTAGTGGCCGGCACCAGTAGTCAGCAGTGTGGCACTACATTGGTTGGCCACGGGGTTGTGGCGGCCGGTATCGGCGGCAACGGAGATCTTTGACCTATCCGGGTTGTTTCGAGTGTGACTTCGATGGCGTTAACTGTGGAAGAGGTTGAATTGAATCCGGGACCCATCCGAGGTTGTTTGTCGAGTGTGACCGATGGCGTTAACTGTGGAAGAGGTTACATTAATTGGCCGAGATTTTGACCATCCGAGGTTGTTTGTCGAGTACTGATGGCGTTAACGCAATGTGGAAGAGGTTACGTGAATCCGTGAGGATTTTGACCCATCCGAGGTTGTTTGTCGAGTGTTACGATGTTAACTGTATAGAAGAGGTCGAATTGAATCCGTTGAGGATTTTTGACCTATCCGAGGTTGTTTGTCAGAGTGTGACTCGATGATGTTAACCTGTGTGGAGTAAGTACAAAGTTTTGACCTATCCAAGGTTGTTTGTCAGAGTGTGACTCGATGACGTTAACCTGTGTGGAGTAGGTACAAAGTTTTGACCTATCCGAGGTTGTTTGTCAGAGTGTTACCCGATGACGTTAACCCGTATGGAAGAGATCGCAGGAAGTCCACCAATGACGTTTTGACCTTTCGTGGGTTATTTGTCAGAGCTTTTGCTCGATGACATTAACCCGTATGAAAGAGATCGAATTGAATCCGCTGAGGATTTTTGACCCATCCGAGGTTGTTTGTCAGAGTGTTATCCGATGACATTAACCTGTGTGGAGTGGGTACAAAGTTTTGACCTATCCAAGGTTGTTTGTCAGAGTGTTACCCGATGACCTTAACCTGTATAGAAGAGGTTGAATTGAATCCGCTAAGGATTTTGACCCATCCGAGGTTGTTTGTCAGAGTGTTACCCGATGACGTTAACCTGTATGGAAGAGGTTGAATTGAATGCCGAGATTTTGACCCATCCGAGGTTGTTTTGTCGGTGTTACCCGGACGCAACTTGTGGAAGAGGTTGAATTGAATTTGAGGATTTTGACCCATCCGGTTGTTTGTCGGTGTTACCACGATGGCTCGTATGGAAGAGGTTGAATTGAATCAAGATTTTGACCCATCCGAGGTTGTTTGTCGAGGTGTTACCCGATGGCGTAATGGAAGAGGTTGAATTGAATCCGGAGAATTTTTTATCCGGTTGTTTGTCGAGGTGTTACCCGGGCGTTATGGAAGAGGTTGAATTGAATCGAGATTTTGACCCATCCGAGGTTGTTTGTCGAGTGTTACCCGATGGCGTTAACCTATGGAAGAGGTTAATTGAATCGCGAGATCTTTGACCCATCCAGGTTGTTTGTCGGGGTTACCCGATGGCGCTGTATGGAAGAGGTCATGGAAGTCCACCGTCTCAGTTGCAGTGGCGAGCCGTGGTAATCAGCGGAATGACCGGCAACGCATGATGAGCGAAGGATGCGGCGATGACCGGCATCATCGGCGAGGTAGCAATGGTGGTTGGCGGCCGACGGGGATGGTCGGCAGCGACAACTGGCGACGGTAGTCGGCGGTGGCGACTGACGTCGGTATTCTGCGAGGATGGCCAGCGAAGATGGTGGTGACCGGCAGAGGTTGCCGAAGATGACCGACGGAGATTGTCGGCGGCGGCGACTGATGTCGATAGTTGGCGGAATAACCACGGCTGGTGACCGCGAAGATGGTCGGTCATGGTGGGCGTTAATGGGAGATGGTCTAGTCCCTCCTGTAGGAAATAAGATTTCTTGAAATTTCAATGGATGGTTCAACAGTTGAAATTGATGTCGTTAACTACATGTTAGAGATATAATTGAATCCACGAGATTTTGACCCATCAAGGTTGTTTGTCGAGTGTTATCCGATGACATTAACCTATTGTACAAAGTTTTGACTTTTCTAGGTTATTAATATTATTCGTGGCTAACCGTATGGAAGAGGCCGTGGAAGTCCACCAAGGACTTTTGACCTTTCTGGGTTGTTTGTCGAGCTTTTGCTCGATGGCGTTAACGTATGGAAGAGGTCGCGAAGTCCCGGACATTTTGACCTATCCGGTTGTTTGTCGAGTGTTTACTGATGGCGTTAACGCGTATGGAAGAGGTCGCGGAAGTCCACCAAGGGGCGTTTGACCTATCCTGGGTTGTTTGTCGAGTGTTTACCGATGGCGTTAACGCGTATGGAAGAGGTCGGGAAGTCCCAAGGGCGTTTGACCTATCTGGTTGTTTGTCGAGTGTTTTCGATGGCGTTTAACCCGTATGGAAGAGGTCGAATATTTGTATGAGCTTAGCCAGAGTTGACCATTGATCTTTGCCTTTTCGTTGGTGTTCCTGACTTGCTTATCTTTTGAGATTAAGAGTTGCCCCCCAGTTGGGGGTATGTTCGTATGAGTCGATTGATTCTTTTCCAATTGACGTGGATATCCTTATTGAATGAGTCATTCGATTTCTTCCTTCAGTTGGTGGCACTCTTGGGTGTGTACCTGCCGGTGAAAGTGGCAGAATTTCTCTTGATTTCCAATTCCAGGCTTTAAAGGTCGCGGCCACTTGACGCTATCCTCTTCCTGAATAGCCAGTAGGATGTTCACACATGACGTGTTGAGAGCCGTATATTTCCTCTCTGATTGAGTCATCTGAGGTCACTGCTGAGGAGGTTTTGGGGGGAGGTTGCTGCCTCTCTTCTTTTTTTGAGATGTTTGAACATCACCTTTGGGAACCTTCTTCCGCTTTTGGTGGTTCAAAGCGCTTGCCGATGAGCATTGATAGCGTCGCGGAGATTTGTGCCTCTATTGGACCAGTCACATAGAATGGGCGTCTCGCATTAATGATGAATAGAAGTATCTGGCCGAGTCCTCCAGAAGCACTCAAAGTTACGGATCTACACGGTATTTCCGCTTGAGGAGAACCTGAAGTATTCTTTGAGGACTCTCCATCGTTACTTAGGAGAGATGTGATGAATCCACGATGATTCTCTTGTTCGCCGAAGCGTTCTACAAAAAATCGAGCTCTCCAAATGATCGGACGGACCCCTTAGCGGCGAATAGAACCGCACGCACGTCCTTTGAGAGTCCGGAATACGACACTGACGAGTCATTTACGGAATGTGCATGATCGTTCGAAAGTGATCGATATGCTCGTCTGGATCGGTTGTGCCATCGTAAGGGTCCATCTTTGGGAAGCTTGAATCTCGGGTCGGGTGCGAGATGATCTCGTGGCGGGGACGAAGTTTTGGAAGAGCGGCGGAGAATGGGTCATTGTTTGCGAACTCTTCACCGATGTCGTAGTTCATCGCATTATAAGGTGGCGTGGAGTTTCACCGTACAGGCCATTAGTGTGGGGTAGAATGGCGGTATCAGAGTTGACATCAGGATGTGCCAAGGGTTCTCTACTTGTTGATCCGGCATTCCGGGTAATCATTCTCGGAAGAAAATCTAGATTATCTTTGAGGCGTCAGAACTGGCTCTTCCAGGCGTGTTGGAACATTTTGCCGGTCCTCTAGCGGAAGTCAAAGAATTTCGTTCTGGGAATCCTCCATCCTTTGAACGCGATCTTCCGAGGGGCTGGACCCTCACGGGACGTAAGTCGTTATGTAGAGGAGTGTTGGAGACTTGGCGTCCTTGATCCTGAGAATGAGGAGCGTTGGAGCACAAATCTCGTTTACCAACCATATTGGAGATATAGCAATGGGGGAACTGTTTTTCCACGACGGCGCTAAGCATTGCGTCTTTAGAATTTTATTCCGTAGATCGAGATCTTCGTCGTAGCCCAAAATTATCCAACACAAGCGGGGATATGAACACGGGGGTTATCGTGGAAAACCCGTTAAGGGAAACCACGGGCCTTGCTCGTAGAACTTTCACTATGTGTTCAAAGATCAGTCCTTGCTTCTCGTTAGTTGGAGAAGAAGGTGTTCTGATGAACAATATTAGAGTGTAGAAAAGTACAATATCGGTCAACTCCAACCCAAGGAGAAGTTTCCCAAAAAAATGGCGGTGATCTTGGGAGCAACCTCTTGATCTTGGAGAAAGGCGACCGGTCTTTTCTAGTCCCCAGGGCGATCTAGGCGACTCGATCTTGGACCATGGTGGTGCGGTGGTGATAGATCGTCGGCGTCAGGTGGTGGTTCTCGAGCTCTAGTCTTCAATCGATTCTCCCCAGGTGAGAATGAAGCTCTTTATAGATTTTTGGGAGTGGCGAGCCTTGTAAATTGGAAAACTCCAACCACTCCCATCGGCGATCCCCGATCATACGGTGTATTTTGATGATCCGTGCCTTAATGATGTCGAATTGGGTGATCTTAGATTCGTTGGATTCGTCTTGACGAGGCTCGATCACTATAAATATGTCGCTTTGGTGACCATTTGGCGGATCGGGATCCATTTTCATGTATAGATAGCGAGTCGATTCGAGCTCGGATCGGTATCTTGATGTTCTTATCGTCTCATCGAGCCATTCGTTTATTTGTAAGTTTCTTTGAAATCGGTGATTAGATCGAAACATTTCGAAAATGCCAGATTCGTCGATGATTAATTTTCTGAGGATGTATCAGCTTTGAATGATAATGATTATAATTATTATCAATTTTATAACGGTTAAATTATTGCAATCTTACAATATTTACAGTAATTTTTAAACCTGTGCAATAAAGCAATGTTTCAGAGTTTGATTTACATTTCAAGAGGCTTTATGATTAGAAGTCTTTGCAAATAAAAAATTATAGTATGATCCTCACACAATTATTAATTGACATAAAAGTTTAAAACATAGAAAATTAATATAAAGAAAATTCTTCTTTTCTTGTCATAACATTCATCAAATTTATCTCTGCTGAGAATAATCTTCATCTTCAAAAAATCAAGCTATTCTCTTTTATTTTTTTAGGCTATCACTCAATAATTTTAAAATTGATATAAAAAATGATTTAATTCTTCATTCTCTCAAGTTGAACTCGCTTGCAAAAAGAGTCAGCTCTGAGATTTAGGGCTTTAACCAGCTGATTTCGAGCCAATCCGAGACTCGCTTAAAATTGGCTCGAAATATTTTTGAGCGGCTCGAGATCGGCTCATGGCTCAAACCATTCTATTTCAAGCTAGCTCGGTTCGCGTTCTAATCAATTTTGAGTTGGCTCGAATTAAACATTTTTATCTTTTTTTGGCTCGAATTTGAATGGAGTTAGGCTCATTTTTATCGAGTAATTTGAATTTAATAAAAATGATTATGAAATTTTTTTAAAAAATTTGAATTAAGTGCATGAATTTTAAAAAATCTATATGATTTTAAAAAAAATAATATTTATACTTATAAATATATGATATTTATTTTAAAAGATAACAAGTTATAACTCTATAAATTTAATTTTAGGAATAATTTTATTATTACAAATTTTAAAGTATTATATATAAATTTAAATATTTTTAATAATAGATAAATTTGATCCGATTTCGAGCTGGTTCAATCCGATTTGTGCTCGACTCGAAAAAAAGTTCGATCCAAATTTTTCGCTCATAGCTTGGCTTAATATAATTGATTCAAACTCGATCCGATTCAAATTTCAATTTGATTTTCGAACAATCCTCAACTTTCCAGCTAAACTAATAGCCTTATCGAGATTCAAGACTTGGCATTTGTCAACTACTTCAAATTACTAATCTTGAAATTAATTATTCGTAATTCTATCTTCAAAGAATTATAAAATAGTAACTCATGATGAGCTAGATCAAACAACCATGATTGAAAAAAACCTAATCTTGGATAGTGTTCCATATGTCATTGCTATCCAACTAAATGATGGTAAAAAAAAGATTTTTTTTTTTGGTTATAGAAGACTATTATTAATTTGATAAAATTGCTCCCCATTTAAAAAAAAATTCTAGGTTTAAGGCTCTAGAGGAACTTTTAAGAAAAACTAGACATTTAAAACATGAAATTTTTGGTAACTCATTGAGTTAAAAATTGAAAGTTTCGGGCATGAATATGCAAAATCTTTCATTCAAATGCTGGAACGTTAGGGTCTAATTAACAACTTCGCGGGAGACAGCGAACTTCACTGCGCTTGAAAATAAATACAAAATAAAAAATTTAGAGCACTTCCATTTTAATGGCATCATCCAAGCTCAAATCCGTCGGTGAGATCCAAAATCTCATCTTTTCGCAAAACCTCAAGCTCACTCACCTAGCTCGATGCGGCCGCATCGACGAAGCCATCAAGCTCTTCGAATCCATGCCCGCCCGCAACGCCGTGTCCTGGAACTGCATGATCTCCGCCTTCGCCAAAAATGGCCGAGTTGCAGACGCACGCCACCTATTCAATCGCATGGCTTCCAAAAACCTGATCTCATGGAACACAATGATCGCTGGCTACGTGCACAATAACTGCGTCCTCGAAGCATCCCAGCTTTTTGACGAAATGCCCAAAACGGATAGTTACTCCTGGACTCTAATGATCTCTTGCTACTCTCGCAATGGGGAGCTGGAGAGAGCAAGGTGGCTTTTTGATTCCATGCCTGGAGTAAAAACTCCAGTTTGCTACAATGCAATGATCGCCGGATATGCGAAGAATGGGAGGTTTGATGATGCCATTGTTTTATTGAATGAGATGCCAGTGTCAGCTCGGAACATGGTTTCATGGAACTCAGTGCTTGCAGGGTATACGCAAAATCAAGAGATGGTGCAAGGTTTGAAGTTCTTCGAAGAGATTCCGGAGAAAGACACGGTCTCTTGGAACTTGATGGTTGAGGGTTTTCTACAAGTTGGAGATCTTGAATCAGCTTGGAGGTTCTTTAGGACAACTCCATGCCCGAATGTTGCATCTTGGGTCACGATGTTAAATGGATTTTCAAAAAGTGGGAAAATTAATGAAGCCAGGGCGTTGTTTGATGAGATGCCGGAGAGGAATTTGGTTGCCTGGAATGCAATGATATCGGGCTATGTTCAGTTTTTGCAAATAGAAGAGGCTGACAGGCTTTTCGGGGAAATACCAGAGCGGAACTCTGTAACTTGGACTACTATGATTAATGGATATATTCGCGTTGGGAAACTTGAGAAGGCGAGGGAGTTGCTTGATGCAATGCCTTTCAAGAATGTCGCCGCACAAACTGCGATGCTAAGTGGATATGCTCAGTTCATGAGAATGGAAGAAGCTGTTGAACTATTTGAGAAAATTAATGCAAGAGATGATTTCTGCTGGAATGCAATGATCTCTGGATATGCTCAGTGTGGAAGAATGGATGAAGCAGTGCAGTTATATAGGAGAATGCCAACAAAGAATGTGTTTTCATTGAATACTATAATCGCCGGGCATGCTCGACAAGGAGCAATGCATAAAGCCATGGAGGTTTTCAAGCAGATGAGAGAGAGGAACACGATAACTTGGAATTCCATTATCTCTGGCCTCACCCAAAATGGATTTTACTGTGATACACTTCAGCACTTTGTGATGATGAGAAATGAGGGAAGGAAACCAGATTGGTGCACATATGCCTGCGGCCTCACTGCTTGTGCTTATCTTGCTGCATTGCAAGTGGGGAAGCAACTTCATCTTCTTCTCTTGAAAAGTGGTCATACTAATGATTTATTTGCTGGCAACGCTTTGATAAATATGTATGCAAGATGTGGAAGGATATCAAGTGGCAGACAGGTATTTGATGAGATGGTATCAGCAGATCTCATTTCATGGAACACATTAATTGCTGGCTATGCACTGAATGGCTTTGGTAAAGAGACAATATCGCTTTTCAAAGAGATGGAAGTTAATGGGCTTAGACCTGATGAGATAACTTTTGTTGGAGTCCTATCAGCTTGCAGTCATGCAGGGCTTATTGATGAAGGATTAAAATATTTTGATTCCATGAGCAGAGATCATTCTGTGGAACCTGTGGCTGAACACTATGCTTGTGTGATGGACTTGTTTGGCCGGGCTGGAAGATTAGAAGAAGCATATAAACTCGTTACAGAAATGCCCGTCCAAGCAAATGCTGGTGTCTGGGGTGCGTTGCTTGGAGCTTGCAGGATGCATGGAAACCCAGATATTGCGAACTTCGCGGCAGAGAAACTATTTGAAATAGAACCTCGTAAGACCTCCAATTATGTTCTATTATCAAACATACAAGCTGATGCTGGGAGATGGGAAGACGTGGACAGGGTGAGGGCTTTAATGAAAGAAATAGGAATACAAAAGCAGCCTGGTTGCAGCTGGATCGACATAAATAGCAAAGTGAGTTCCTTTGTTTCCGATGATCCTATGAAGCCAAGAACAACAGAAATCGGCTTTGTCCTTGAGATGCTTTGTGCCCATATGAGAAACACAGAAATCATGCTTTGGTCTTCTTTGTTAGACTGTGGATGATTTACTTATGAGAGTTATTTTACTGAAACTCAAGCTTCTCTCATGTGGACCTGCATGCTACATAGGATGCTTGAGAAAATATAACTGATACATAGTTTGCACGTTCAGTTGACATGTTTTCTCAAAGCGTGAGCTTTAAGGAAAGAAAAGTTTTTCAGAATTCAAAGCAGCTTGTTTGACAAGATGATAAACTATGGAATTGCATTTTGTACCTCAACAAGGCAGCCACATTATCAAGCTCAGAAGTTGCATCTGTTTGCCTTAACTGCTAAGTGAAAAGCTCGAGGAGTCAGAACTACTCCAAAAGCACTTTAAATGCAACATAATTGCAATAGGTTGTTAAGATAAAATCTTTTTTTTATCAATTTTAATGAATTAATTAACCGAATTAGAATCAATTTAAAAAGATATTCTTTAAAATTAATTACATGGCTTCAAGCTAAATTCTTTAATAAAAAGTTCTTCCCTTTATATCGCTTAGATGAGCAACCAAGTAGATATAATCAACAATCAAAGCTCTCAATTACTAAATTCATATTCATGATATACTCGATTTTTTTATATATAAAAATCTCTCACTTAAAAATAAATAATATTGTATTACATATTTTTTTAGAGCAGAGATTATAGGCATAGCTTTTAATTGATATGCTTGAGAGTCTAGTATACTAGATAGTGATTATGTTGATCTAGATTAAATTATAAGTGTTATTATGTTGATCTTGTTACGTATAATTAGATTATCTTATTTAATTCTTTTTATAGATTGCCTTTATATTATTGAAGATTTTTATTTTTTAAATGTATCTTTTAAACTTCATCTATTTAAGGATTCTTAATTTGCTTTTTTTATTTTATTAATTTGAGATCATAAAGTTAACTCTAAATGACACAATTAGTGATTGTTATTAGAGTATCTCATGGTGGACTAGGTATACTACTTTAAATGGTTAAGTGATCTCAAGCTTGATAGTTTAAGATAATGGATTTATAAAATTCTGATTTGATTGCTTTTATTTTTTATTTATTTTATTTTTTTTTATTTTTTGGAATTTTTAGATATTTTCTAGCTCTTCTTGATTATTTGATGGTTCAATGATTATTATTGTATAAATTTTTATTTAATATAAAGAGATGGTCATCTTACTTAGTAATGGTGATTCACCCTCTAATTTATGAACTAACTAGTTTTAAAATATAGATTATCCTATTAGAATAACAATCTTTAATTCATAGTCTATTTTTGATGTTAAACCAAACAAATTAAATTACAAGCATTTTTGTTTTTGTTTTTTTTTTTGTAATCAAGAGTGTCTTTTGGAGATATTCGTGAATGTAATTAATTTTAAAAAGCTTAGTCTCTTTTGGGTACTGATCAACCATATTCTTATCTTAATTTGACTTGACTTAATCATAATGATATGACTTAATGTAAATTTTTTACATATGTTTTTAAGAGATTTATTAGTTATAGCTCATTGGATCTCTTCCATTATTTATTTCTATGAATTATGCTATATAATAAGAGCTTTTACTCTCATATTATCACTTCTTTTCACATAATAAGTATATGTTATAGTAAATGAGACCTCATTGCTTATGATGGACATGACATTATCTAGCTTTAATTCTTCTGTGGGCTCTAAAAATTCATCACCGACCTCTCGATAATATTGAAGAGAGATTTAAAGTATCGGTGTAATTTTCAGAAGGCATATGAAATAGTAGATAAGACACTACCCAGAGATTTCATCCTCATTTGGTGAGTACTTTAGATCTGGTTTCAGGTTTCCTATATGCGCAAGCACCTATAGTTAATTAGCCCTCCAAATGTTGGGAGAGAAATTTTGATTAAGGCTAGTCGTTAGATCACTTAATGCGTAGCGTTTAGTAGCAGTATGCAAAGTTTTGGAATTTAGAATTTGGAATTTATGAAATTCATCATTATTAGCTTAAAGCGGATGGTTCGGGGAATGATGACGTGCTCGATCTAGATCCCATGGTTTCGTCATCCTGGGCTGTTGCGGTCCCTAGTCTACTTAGTCATAGGAGATAGTCGACTCAACTTGACCGAAGGATCCTTATCAACAACACATGTGTTACGTCGTCCAAGAAATCCTTATAGATCTGGGGTGGCATTTGTCTAAGAAGATAGACTTAAGTCTATCTTGGCTGACAAAGGATTTTTTGCCCTATGAAGTATACCCTATGATTCACAACTCAAATGGCAGAACCATTGGAGAGTATACGGGCTACGATCGTGATATAATATAATAAACCATCTTGGCCAAACCCGTCGGAGGACTCGGTGCTCGCATCATCTGTGGAGCCAGAAAGCCGGTCAGATGACATGGCACATCCTTACCCGACATCGTGATTGAGAGTGAACATGCGAGCACATTTGACATTGGCTCATTTGTGAGCTAGAGTTTTTTTAATTTGTCACATTCGACAAATAATTGTGGAAGATGGATAGACTGAGTTTTGCTTTAAGCTTTTAATGATTGAATTTCACTTAAGCAATTTTTTAGATTGATATTTAATTTGAGTTAATTTGATTTGAAAATAGAATCACATTTTGATGGAAGTATCTCCTCTAGTTGAAATCACCATTCAACGCAGCCATCATCGGGGTTTATGAGTTTGCTTGATCGTGTCGACTCTATTAGTTTTATAATAGAGGATCATATCTACTATCACATGATAGAATTAACTTTTCAGATATTTTACTAAGTTGAAATTCTTATAATATATTTTTAGGTTTTGTTAACGGACTGTCCCCCAAGACTAAAAAATCTAGACGTCCCCCTTGGAATTTAAACATTGATATAGTGTATGCAGTGTATTTAAGAATGCCTTAATTTCGCTTACTTGCATGTATGTGTTCATTGGTGACATTGAAGGTGTTGTAGATTGGTCTAATATATTATTAGACTTTTTGAATTAATATTTAATTGATTCCAAGTTGATTAGTCATTGAATATTCAATAGACTTTTACTTATAACAATTCTCAAATTCATCATCAACTATACTCAATTTCTCCTTGATCTAATTCGAGTATATTACGAAGACGAAGAATGTGCTTTAAATATTTTTCAAGGATTCAGCGCTTATGCTTATTAGTAATCATTCTATCTCATGAAAAATCTCTGATGTATTCTTTAATTTTCTTCAATTTATTTGAGTATATTCGAAGAGTGTATCTTAATTCCAAGAGGCTCTCTTATGCTTTGATTTGATGTTCAATCAAGGTTCCTATTTCTTTTGACATCAAGCCTAATTTTCAATTGTTCAATTAATTTTTATGATTACTTATTTGTGAATTTAACACTTTGAGTATTCAATAAAAAAGCTATATTCAGATAAACAAACATCAACTCCAATATTCATAACTCTTCATTAGGTTTCATATTTAGAGAATGAATAGACTTCAAATTTTGTTATAATTTTTTTATGAATTTAACATTTAACTCCTCTATTTCAGTTAAAAATTTGTTTAATTCTCCCACCCTTTTCTTTCCTTTTTTATTCTTTTAATTTAAATTTAGCTTTAGATTTCTTTATTTATTGCTTTTAAGCCAGTTTCTTTTTTTTTTTTACTAGGGGAGCAACATCTAAAATTTTTTTTTGGAACGGTGATGCAGCATATTGATGGCAGTGGTGTACTTCGATCTATGACAGTATTCTGCATTAGTACTATGGGCGAATTGAGATCTTCAAACTCTGAAAGCATATATATATATATATATATATATATATATATATATATATATATATATATATACACACACACACATTCACATTCACATCATATATGTTTAGACTTATTTTTACTAAGCGACTTGCAATGATCGTGAGACGAGAGAGATGAATCGAGAAAGAACTACGATCGATATGTGGAAAAGGAAAGGTCGGAAGGAGACGAAAAGGGAGATGCCAGAAACCAAGAGAAGAACCCGTATGATGATGATGTTCTTCTTCGGCTGGGGCAAAGGAAAGGTCGGAAGGATGAATTCAACGACTATGCGCTTGATTAGAGAAGGAAGCGAGGAGGTATATCGAGAGGAACCCGCCTGATGACGGTATTGCCTCTCAGCTACCCTTGATTGTGAAAAGAAAGGAGGTCGGCTAAGGGTGGATTCGGTAAAGGGGATTGTAGATTTTGCCAAAGGAGAATTTCAGATTTTGGTAAAGGGAAATTTCAGATTTTGGCAAACGGAAATTTCAGATTTTGACAAAGGGAATTGAGGGAAAATGGAGAAGGATTTTCCGATTGAAGAAATGAGAGGAATGGAAGGGGGATTTTTGGTTTTGAAGAAATAAGGGAAAATGGAAGGAGAATTTTCAGTTTTGAATAAATAAGGGAAAATGGAAGGAGAAGAATTTTCGGTTTGGGAGGAAATGAGGGTCAGTGGAAGGAGAAGAATTTTCGGTTTGGGAAGAGAATGGAAGAAAAAGGGAAAGAAGAAGGAAGTGATTTCAGTTTTGTGAGGAGAAGAAGGAGAAGGAAGAAGATGGAAGAAGAGGGAGAGGGAGAACCTTACCCTTGCTTGCGGTTGGAGAGAAGAGGAAGAAGGGGGAAGGTCTTGTGTGCGGTTTGGACGAGAGAGAGGGAAAAACCGAAGTAGGGGGGGAAGAAGCCGAGAGCCTTGCCCTTTTTGCTTTGCGGTTTCCTTGAGGAGGAGGAAGGAGGGAACGGTTGAGAAGGAGAAGAGGAGGGAACCGGAGAAGAGGAGGCAACCAGTGAGTGCGGTTGAGCCGTTCGAACGGAAGAGCTTGGAGCTTGCATGTGCTTCTTCGGCCATGAGGAGAGACGTTGAGCTGTTCGAACGGAAGAGCTTGGACCGTGCGCGTGCTCCTTCTGCCGTGAGGAGAGACGAGCGAACAAAGCCAAGCGGATCGTCTACGTGTGAGGGAGGAAGAGCCGAATGAAGGTCGAACAACAGGCTCGGGAATTAGGGCCGGTCGCTTTTAGGGATTTAGGTTAGTTGGTTAGGATTAAATTAGGGTTTTTTTATTACTCATTTAAATATTTAATCAGTCATAATATGAATTTCATATTGACAAAATTATATAGTTAATATATATATCAATCATAGACTATTCGATGTCTGATGCGCCCGTTTAGGATCGGAATTTGATTCAGTCGCCAAATCGTAGATTTCTTAAAATGCTCGCCGCCTTTCCAATTGTTTCGACCAGTGACTCATCCGAGTTGAGCGATCAGCCTTTACTTGATAGATTTCGCTTCAAAACTAAAGCAATCATTTCCGAACGGAGTATTTGATTTAAGTTGACGCCTTCGACCGATATCGCGTACATAATGCTTGATCAAGGCGATATTTATATTCTCGATCAATTTTGATTCAACGCACGCAAGTTCGCCATCAATCGGAGGTCATTTCAACTATTTTAGGCGATATCTAGAGTATTTCAACCTCGATTTACGTGCAATCACTTACGATCATTCGCATTTGCATAGACTCGTCCGAATTGAGCGTGTACAGTCTCATTTGATAGTTTTCGTTGTTTCGAAGCTAACAGCGCAATCAATTTTATGAACGAAGGTTGTTTGGACATCGTCGCAGCTTCTCGACTCCAATATGAGCGTTGGCACATTGATAGCTCGATCGCTCGCTCGATTGATCGTTAAATTATGCAATATTTATATTCTAACCAATTTCGACATTCTGAACACGATGGAGAAGTACGTTCGTCGATCGGAGGTCGTTTCGACTACTTTCGATAACGTTCGCATTTTGAGCCGATTCACGCGACTATCAGATCTTGACGTGGGCTTGAATTTTATAGCTCTTGAATTATGTTTTATTATATTAAGATTGTCATGTTATAACTCTTATCCTTTATTATGTTAGTTGTCATGATATATCTGTTGAAATACACTTTTTTATATTAATGTTGTTATGTTATAGCTGTACAAATATACTCAAATGATATATAATATGCTATAATAAATGTAAGTGGTCTATGTTATATCAACTATAAAGTTAGTCTTGGATAACACTTTATTATATCTACAATAAGAAAATCCTATTCAAACCCTATTTTTACTATATTTAATCCTAATTTAAATCATAATTACACTTTATTTGAATCTTCTTTGAATGATATTTTAACCCAATTTGAGCCATACTTTATGCCCTCTTTGTATATACTTCGAATAAAGATTAAATCAAATTAGAATAATGTCATGCATGACAAACTATTAATAAGAATTATTCGTGGCAAAAAAAAGGAGGTATTTTAGGCCAAAATAAATTTAAAAGCATATTTCATTAAGAAAATAAATATCAAATATATATTTTCAATTTTGAGTGTCATGAGATATTGAAGTCAAAATTTACTTGTTTAAAATGACAAAAAAAAAAAAAAAAAAAACATATAATTCAAATGCATGAAAATTACACTATAATACCTCACCATATATATATATATATATATATATATATATATATATATATATATATATATATATATATATATATATATATATATATATATATATAAATACTTATATGTAGAGCATAATTGATCTCAAATCTATGAATTTAAAATCTAAAAATATTAAGCTAGCTCCAAAATGTATAATATATCAAATGTAAGAGATTTATACTCTAAAAGTTATAGATGTGAAGTTTTGTATATTCATAATGATCCTTACAAGAGGTGCCAACATACATCCAATCTAGTGGCACGATACAATTTTTTATGGCTCAAAACGGTTTAATAACTTGATCAACTCAAACCAATTATGTTATAAAATTCCCAAAGAATTATATATATATATATATATATATATATATATATATATATATATATATATATATATATATATATATATATATATATATATATATATATATATATATATATATATATATATATATATATATATATGTGTGTGTGTGTGTGTGTGTGTGTGTGTGTGTGTGTATGTATATTACATGCATACACATATGTATGCAAAGTAC
The DNA here is from genome assembly GCA_021442155.1 of Cymbidium sinense. Lineage (NCBI taxonomy): Eukaryota > Viridiplantae > Streptophyta > Magnoliopsida > Asparagales > Orchidaceae > Cymbidium > Cymbidium sinense. The sequence goes on along the minus strand of CM038216.1, from coordinate 15,388,545 downwards.
ATTTTTAATATTACAAAAAAATCCTAGATTAGGAGAGTATGTTATAAAAACTTCTAGACATGACTTAAGAAACCTAAAAGAAAGATCCATCTTATCAACATCACATAAAAATAGAAAAATTAATCCATCTTGCACACAAAAACCCTAATTAGAACTACATCTACACACCTCCTAAGTAAAGATTATATAACCTAGATCTTAAGGGCATCATATGGATCAAAGTAACTAATGACTTTTTTTTTTTTCAGAAGATCACTCCTTGCAAACCTAGATCTTGTTTTTTGTTCCTTAATACAATATCTTAACCTTCTAATCACTCTGAAGTCACAATTAATAATTCTCCCCTTAACTCAGTACTCTAATAAAAATAGGATCTGTTTTATGACTTCTCTTTAAGTTTAGCACTAAAGGGCTCAACATATTATGTCATGCTAATCATATCTTAACATTTAACAAAGAACTCTAGACACATTTATAATGGGAAAAAGGATCCATCAATATTAAAAGTGCACTTTGCATTAAATTTGTCTATTATTAAAATGGTTGTCACCTCTACTATAATGTTAAAATAATATGATTTGACTCTATAACATATTATGTCATGCCAACCTAATTCATGTAATCATCTAAAATCTTCCTAAAACTTATTCCTTATTTCATTCTAAAAGTTTCTTTGTAGTCAACAAGTTACCTCTTTTTTATTTTCCTAAAAAATATATGAAGTTCCTATTGAAAATATATGAAGATAGAAACAATTTATGTTTTCTCGGATCTCATGTCAAATCATCAAGAAGATTTAATCGGAAGTGTTCCTAAATCCATGGAAGAGCTATTACGAGAATTTTGGCCTTCCACTTCTAAAATGGTGTTCTTGAGAGAGAGAGAGAGAGAGAGAGAGAGAGAGAGAGAGAGAGAGAGATAGAGACTTTTTTACTCAAGATGGGATGTGAGAAAAATAAGAACCGATCTTTTAGAATGGGGACCATGACCTTATTTATACTTGAGTGCATTTCATTTTATTTTAGCCCATCATTAAAATAAAATAAAACGTCTCTACACATGATAATTCCATACAAAATTAATAAGATGTCTCAAAAGCCCAAAATTAATTAATCTTTATTTGATCACAAAATTAATAGATTTAAAAATAATATAGCGCATAATGTATAATTAAATTCATATGTGAGCCCACATTTAAAAAATTCCCAACAATCTCCCACTTGGGCCACATATATATTGCTTGACAATTATATATTATTAAATACTTAAAGAGCTCAATATTTGCTATCTTTAAAGAGGAATTTTCTTAGACAATCTAGTCCATTAATAATATTGACATAGAATCAAAGTGATCTTTATTATAATTTTCCTATAACAAGACCCATCAGTGATCACTAAATTAATACGATTAACGATGTAGATCAAGTATGGATGTATAACATAAAAATTTCATGTAATGTGATCATATATCATGTCTATTTTCAATTGATCATACATTATAACTCCAAAGAGTTATAAATATAGTTTCATTTATTTATGTTCAACTGTAATTGAAACTACATAACTTTATTTCAGAGTTTTCAACTATAAGATAATAATAATATTTTATTCTAATCAAAAAAATATATTTACAATCATTGAACATCATAAGAAAACTCCCACTATGCTAGCATATCATGAAAGTAAACCACTCCTATACGAGCCACATGCTCATGAAATACTTTAGGTGGTAAACCTTTTGTAAGTGGATCTGTAATCATAAAATTTGTACTAATATATTCAATAGATACTTGAGAACTCTGAACTCTTTCTTTTACAACAAGAAACTTTATGTCAATATGCTTTGATTTTGATGAAATCTTGTTATTCTTTGAATACAACTCAACTGCTCTATTATCATAATTTATTTTTAATGGTCTCTCTATTCCATCAAAAATATTTAGCCCAGTGATAAAATTCTGTAGCCATATTCTTTAATTTGATGCCTCATAACAAGCTATAAATTCTGCTTCCATAGTGGAAGAAGCTATAAGTGATTGTTTAGTACTTTTCCAAGATATAACTCCTCCAACTAATAAGAAAATATAACCTGAAGTGGATCTTCTATTATTGAGGCAACCAAAAAAAAATCAAAATTAGAGTACCCTACGATCTCCAAATGATCTGATCTCTTATATATGAGCATAAAGTCTTTTGTTATTTTCAGATACTGTATAACCCATTTTACTACTTTTCAATGATCCATTCCTGGGTTACTTAAATATCTGCCAAGCCTTCCAACAATGTATGCAATATCTAGACGCATACAAACTTGAGCATACATAAGACTCCCTACTACAGATGCATATGAGATCTTTTTCATCTCTTTCTTTTCGAATTCATTTCTTGGACATTGAAGCAAACTGAATTTATCATCTTTAGCAATGGGTGTATCTCCTGGTGCACAATCTTTCATGCTAAATTTACTAAGCACTTTATCAATATATGCCTTTTGTGATAAACAAAGTATACCGCAAGAACGATCTCGATGAATTTGTATACCCAACACAAATGATGCATTCCCAAGATCTTTCATTTCAAATTTATTTGAAAGAAATTTCTTGGTTTCATGCAAAAGGTCTATATCACTATTTACTAGTAGAATATCATTAACATATAACACTAGGATGATGAATTTATTCTCACTTATTTTATCATAAATGCATTGATCAAATGTATTTTCTTTAAAACTAAAAGAAGTAATCACTTGATTAAATTTCTTATACCATTGGCGAGAAGCTTACTTTAAACCATAGATGGATTTTTTTAATTTGCATACCAGGTGTTTTGAATTAGAAGATTAAAAATTTTCTGATTGCATCATATATATAATTTCTTCAATGTTGACATTGAGAAATACAGTCTTTACATCCATCTGTTGTAACTCTAAATCATAATGAGCTACTAGTATCATGATTCTAAAAGAGTCTTTCAAAGAAACTGGAGAGAAAGTCTCTTTATAATTAATGTCTTCCTTTTAAGCCGAACTTTTAGCAACTAAACATGCTTTATATCTTTCGACATTGCCTTTTGAATCTCGTTTGGTTTTAAAAATCCATTTACAACTAATGAGTTTTACTGATTTAGGTAATTCGATAAGATCCCAAAAATCATTGTCTTTCATTGATTTCATCTCATCCTCAATGACTTCTATCCATTTATGAGAGTTAACACTTTGTTTGACTTAACTAAAAGAGATTGGATCACTTTCCAATCCAATGTCAAATTCATGTTCTTGGAGATATACAACATAATCATCTGAAATTGCTTATCTCCTCTCCCCGGTGGAATTTCTTAATAGCAGTTCAATTTGAGGATATTGTGATTCCTCAGTATGAGTGGGAGTTAACTCAAGAATATTTTGACTATCCGTGTTTACAACTTGAATAAGATCAGGTAAAATTATCTGATCATTTTCTATTATAAGTATAGGAAGAGTAATAATTGCACTTCAAATATAAAATTCCTAGGTTTATTACTCTCATCATATTCAACTTCATTAATAAATTTAGCATTGCCCGTCTCGAAAAAGAATTTATTTGAAGAGTCATAAAACTTAAAACCCTTCGACCTTTCCGACTATCCAACAAAATAATAGCTTATAGTTCTTGAGACCAATTTTCTTTCATTAGGCTTATGTGGCATAGCTTCAGCTGGACATCCCTAGACATGAAGATGCCTAATACCAGGCTTCTTCCCAATCCATAATTTATATGGGGTTTTAGCTACTGCTTTGCTTGAAAATTTATTAAGGATGTAAACTGTAGTCTTTAAGGCTTCTCCCCAAAGTGATTCTGGTAAGGAAGAATGAGTTATCATACTTCTAACCATATCCATAAGGGTCTGATTTTATCTCTCAGCTACATTATTTTGACTTAGAGTCCCTAGCATAGTGTATTGAGGAACGATGCCATATTCTGACAAAAGGGCCTGGACGTTGTTCACCTGATCCATCATATCTACCATAGTATTCACCACCATGGTCAAATTTGACAGTTTTTATTTTCTTTCCAAGTTGATTTTCAACTTCAGCCTTAATATTTTTGAATACATCCAGTGATTGTGACTTCTCATAAATCAAGTATAAGTACCCATAACAAGAATAATCATCTATGAAAGTAATAAAATACTGTTGGCCATTCCAAGTAGCTGTAGGGAATGTACCACAAATATTAGTATGAATTAATTTCAAGATGTTTAAATTATTATTAGCACCAACTTTCTTGATATTTATTTATTTTTCCTTGATATATTCTATACAGAGTTTATCATCTGAAAAATGAAGAGAATCAAGAATTCCTTCTAACACAAGTCTTTCAATTCTATATTTAAAAAAAAGATATCCTAAACGCTTGTGTCATAACATATATGAATTCTCATTCATTAATTTTTGCTTTGTACCAAAACTGCTTGCATGTAATGTTTCATTAATTTGTGAAGCAGAAATGTCTAATTTATATAGATTATCAACCAAAGAACCAATACTAATAATATTTGAATATTGAAAGAGACTAAATTTTCCATTTCTAAATGAACAAGAATAACCAAATTTGTCCAAACAAGAAATATAAATTAAATTTCATCTAAATGATGACACATAAAAAGTCTCATGTAAATTCAAAATACAATCATATTTTAAATATAATATATATAAGCATATTGCTTCAACAGGAGCTTTATTATCATTTCCCATATAGATGAATCTTTCAGCATCAGTTGTCATTCGTCTCCTTAGACAACTATGCATAGTCATACTTATGTGAGTAGTTGCACCTGTATCTATCCACAAAGTGTGATTTGGTACTAAGGATAAATTAACTTCAGAACAAATAAAGTTGAGAAGTTGACCCTTTTCACTAGCCAATTTGCATATTTGAGACAATCATTCTTCACATGACCAACCTTCTTGCAAAAGAAACAAGTAATAGTATTATATTATTTCTATTGCACTTTATGTTGTGAAGTCCCTTTGTCTGCAACTCCTTTGCCTTTATAAGTCCTTTTTAGTAACAATGCCACAAGAGGAAGTAGCTAAGTGAGAACTTTCTATTTTGTCATATTTCAATCTCTCTTCCTCTTGCATACATTGAGCAATGAGCTCATTAAGAGTCCATTTTTTTCTTTTGAGTATTATAACTTATCTTAAATGGATTAAATTGTGTAGGAAGAGAGATCAAAACTAAGTGCACAAGAATGTCATTAGACATCTCTAATTTTAGTGCTCTCAGTCTAGTGACAAAATTAGACATCTCCATAATGTACTCCCTTATATTTCCATTGCCTTTATACTGTATTGAAACGAGTTTACTAAGAATAGTACTCACTTTGACCTTTTCAAAACTAATGAAATAGTCTATTATTTGGCTTATAAACTTTTTAGCACATTCCTCTTCAGGCATTGCACCTCCTATGGTTTCTGGAATTGAATGCTTCATGATCATAAGACTCATGCGGTTAGAATGCTCTCACTTTTCAAAGTTAATCCTTTGTCAATTGTGCTTTCTGTAGTAAAGGCTGGAGGACATTTAGTCCTGATCGCATAGTTAAGATCCATACATATAAGAATAATGGTGATATGCTCTTTCCATTTCTTAAAGTTAGTGCCGTTGAGCACCAGAATGTTATTCAAATTAGCAGATATAGAAAAAACATTAACTGAATATAATAAAAAGTACTCACAATTAACAATATTATCATTTCCTTATGCATATATAATGTAAAAAAAATATCAATAAAATACATGCTTGAAATGAAATATTGAATAAAATGGGCATATATAAGATACCTAATACAACATTGTAATTTAGTCTTTGGACATAAATAATAATTTGTAAATGGTACTCTTAAAATTATAGTCAACAAATATTGATAATAAAATCTGCCAATGATATGTCTATCTTTGGATTGACATATTGTATGCATGATTAATATAAATTTATCACATATTTGTTACTGCACAAAATCTGGCAAAAAAAAAAAAAAAATCTTCCTTTCGGTAGATTATTTTTCACATAGATTTAAATATAATCTTTATGTAATATTCATATATTTCAAAAATTAAATAAATTGATATAATAGAGATCACTTTTGTGGCATATTATTTCAACCTAAATTATTTTGAAATAATGAATATCAACTATGTCATTCTAGTAATTGTTTCAATTTATACTAACTTCAAATAATTTGACAATAATATAAACTTTAATAATAGTTCCAATCAAAATAATTAATTTGAGTTTATATTAATTAATTTAACCATATTTCACAATAAGATCTCGTAAATTCAATTAAGAGATTTGGGAACATAAATATTAAATATAATAATGGATAAGTTAGCCTTCAAGCAGTTATATATAAATATTTATAAAATACATAAAAGTAGTATTTAATATTTCTAATGCTACTATCAAATGTTAAAGAAATATTTCATTGAAATATTTAATATAAAGATATAATTGTTATAAATGAAATATGTTGTATAGAACATTTCATAATTATAATCTAAAATATTTTAATTTTAACTATTGTCTTTATGACTCTACAGTAAAACATTTTATTTTATAAAACCATTAAATACAATATTTATAACTATCTTAATGTAATAAAATATTTTATTTTATAAAAGCATTAAATGCAATATTTATAACTATCTTAATGCAATAAAAACGAAATGTTTAATATGCACCACAAGTAATTATCATTAATTGCTCATAAAATCCAACAAATGCAGAATTCATGTTTATGGGATTTAAAGCATTGATCTCAGAAAAAATGGCTCATATTCTTTCATTTTTTTTTATAAAAAAATGCTTGAATCAAATTTATATGACCGAATATGAATTTTATTTCTCAAATTAAAATCATGATGGCGAGAATAAACATATTGATCACATAAACAAAAATTAAAATTATGATCATAGTATAAAGTAAATATTAGCTGTATTGTTTTACTCAAAATCAACAATATAAAAAAGCCATCTAAAGGATATCAATACTTCATGCCCATGGCTAAATTATTTGCTCAAAAAAATTTAAATCATGAACTTTGATATAAAATTTTTAAATAATCACTACAAAAGATTAAGAGGAAAAGTCATTTCTCAACGATTCAACATGATAACAGCTCTCATGCCACTTGTTGGAAATATATGAAGATAGAATAAATTTATCTTTTCTCGGATCTCATGTCAAATCATCAAGAAAATTTAATCGAAAACGTACATGAATCCATGGAAGATCTATTGCGAGAATTTTGGCCTTCCACTTCTAAAAGGGTGTTCTTGAGAGAGAGAGAGAGAGAGAGAGAGAGAGAGAGAGCCTTCTTTTCACTCAAGATTAGATGTGAGAAAAATAAGAATAAATTTAGAATGGAGATCGGCCTTATTTATACTGATTTCATTTTTTATTTTAGCCCATCATTAAAATAAAATAAAACATTCGATCTCTACACATGATAATTCCATACAAAATTAATAAGATGCCTCAAAAGCCCAAAATTATTTAATCTTTATTTGATCACAAAATTAATAGGTTTAAAATAAGATAGTGCATAATATATAATTAAATTCATATATAAGCCCACATTCAAAAAATTCCCAACAGTTCCATCATGAACTATAACACAACCCTTTAATTACATGAGTGAAGACTAGTGGCGAGTATACTTTAATTTAGGTTAATTTTATTAATCTTTGAATAATGTCGAAAAATTTATTTTAACTTCTTTTATAATTAAAATCATCATCTTAGTTTAAATCAATTGTGATTAATGCATTTTTTACGACTTGATCAATACTAGGCATAATTATAGCACACATTAGAATAATCTGATACTTAAAAGCCATCAAACTCTAGATTTTGTTCCTTTGAAATAGTTGTTTTACTAAAAATTCATTTGCATAGAGGTTGGTAATTAAAATATATTATAATTTATAAAAAATTGACCAAGCTTTCTTATTTCTTCCTTTGAAAGTCTAACCATGATAATCAAACTAGATTCAAAATGGTAGCTAATGTCTAATTAAAATATTAAATAATAATTTATAGAATTAAATATATGAGAATATTTGGAAAAAATTAAATCATATATTATAATTTTTTAAATTAAATAGTAAACAAATTTTAGCTACTTAAGCATATTTTCAAGAAGATTGCTTATTACCTTAGTTATAAAAATAATTTATAGATAAAAATAGAAAGTGTGGTCTCTCCTTAATATTTGTATATATAAATTCTTTCTCATAACTAAAAAAATCTAAGCATCATCGTAAATCTTAACTAACAATTTTAAGACAACCTCAATGTTCTTATTATTTTTCATTAGAAGCTTGCATTATATTATCTACATGTTTAGTTTAGTTTAGGAACCCACCACTCTCAATTGTCTATTTTTTTAAAGTACATCTATAAAAATTTGTGCTAAATTATTATGATATTCAAATATATTTTAATGTTATGATTTATCTTTAAATAATTTTATAAATATTTGACTAAAAATAGTGATTTCTTAATTTATATATAATAAATTTCAATCTATAACCGTTCACATAAATTTTTTATATTATTATATGCCCAATTTATAAATCATCTTTGCCATAATCTATTATGAACTTATTTTATAAAATTCTTTATTATTTTATGAGAATTATAGGTATATAAACAAAAGGTTATTTATTCAAATAAAACACCTTAAATAGGTTTTGGAAATCATTTGGTATCTATTTTATAAATCATTTTCACCATAACATTCAAGATACAATAAACTTTTTTATGATTATTTATATATTTATATACACTTAGCTTTATTTTTAATTTTTTATTATAAAAAGCTTAATCCATTTTCAAAATTCTCCAAATGCTTTGTTTTGCTTCGCTTAAGCCATTGAGAAAAAAATAAGGAGAATGAGAGAAAAAAGATAGAGGATAGAGAAAGCAAAGATTGGAGGTTTTAAGGGCATTTTTATAAAGTTAATCGAAAAAAAAAATTAGCATGAGGTAGGATAGTAATATCGTATCTCTATTTTAAGCAATTTTTCTCTTATATGATTTCTAAAATTTTAATTTGATCAAAACTTATAAAATTAAGATACTTAGTATTTTGAAAACTTAAATTGTGAAACTTTTAGTATTTAAATGCTTTGATTATTTTACATAGATTGACACGATATCTTGAATTTTTATTATGCATTTCTTATTTTTTTTGTATATATCTAAATTTAAGTTGTATAAATTTATCCTAAAATTTGGTGAAATTTAATCACATGTTGTCATATCATAAATGACATATAAGTCGATTGTTCTTTATCTATTATGATTTATGCATGATTAACTTGAGCATATTAATATATTATTTATATTATAAATTTTGGGTGTATTTAAAATTGCTGATTACTATGATTTAAATTATAAGAGCTTGATATATTGTATAGGAAGGTGGATTGAAAGGGTTGCCTTTAAATGTGGGTATGTGATGTAAACTCAACATTGGATAGGAGATATAAAGATCAGACATGATATGATGTAAATGTTGGTAGGCTAAAGGTTAAGACTCTTGTGTAGTATATCACCTAAATATTGTTGCTTATATAATATGTATTATACCTGACATACAATGGATTAGCATGAAAAAAATATTCATATGATATTATATGATTAGCTAGAACATATGACTTTCATAGTATATACATAATGATAAACACCACTTATGCTATTATTCATGATAAAATGAGCTATATAGACTAATGTTGTTATGACATGATATCTTACACAATATAGGACTCTAAAATAACATACTTTGAGCATGATTAGAAGTATGTACATGATACTTGCACATGAGTAATAGCATAGAAATTTATTTATTTATAACATTTTTATTATTTATAATTAAGAAACTTTAGAATGTATATTATTTTATTTTTGGGTACTGAATATAGTTTATATATATATATATATATATATATATATACATCTTGAATGTTAACTTTTGCTTTCTTATTATACCTTAATGATGTAGTGTTTATGTATTATGAAATCATGGACGATTAAAAAAAATCATTCTAAATAATTTTTTAGCAAACTCTTATTATGTGCTCAGCCTTATATGATTTACTATGACATAAAGGTTTGTGGTGTTTATTTTTGAGATGTGAGACACCACGCAGATCTTAGGGGTACTTATTGAAGCAATTGGGTACGACATTGTTGGCCTCATTTTTAGAACGAGCTCTCAACCCCTCCACCTTAGACATAGGACTCCTCTTAGACTTTAAGAGATTCTTAGTCTTAAGATACATCTAGTGATTAGGTGGACACTCAACCTAGCCCTAAAAACTTAGAAGAGTTAGCCATAGGAGTAAGTCATGCCTTAGGGGTGTTAGGAAAATTTGCCTACCCTACAGCTTGGACCACTTTCCTTACTTCCTTCCTTCAAGTCAAACTCCAAATCAAATCAACATCAAAACTAAATCAATTCTAGCCTAATTGATTTTCTCCAAACTCAAATCAGTGCCATATGATTGATACCAATGATTGAAATTCCTAATTCTAAATATTTCCTAAGTCCTTAAATTCACTCTTAAGGACTTAGCCTAAATCATATTCAAATCAATTCAAATTCATGAATTTTACTCATAATTCATTTATATTCTCATTTATATTCACATATATAAATGAAATATAAATTTAAAACAATCAAATGAAATCCAAATTCAAACTTCTAATTCAAAATCTTTCCTAAGTCCTTAATCTCCCTCTTAAGGACTTAGCTTAAATCATCTTCAAATCAATTCAAATTCATGAAATTTTCTCATAACTCATTTATATTCTCATTTATATTCACATATATAATTGAAATATGAATTTAAATCAATCAAACTAAATTCAAATTTCAAAATAAATCCACAAATCTTTCCTATGTCCTTAATCTCCCTCTTAAGAACTTAGCCTAGATCATGATCAAATCACTCCAAATTCATGAAATTTTCTCATAACCCATTTATATTCTCATTTATATTCACAAATATAAATGAAATATAAATTCAAACAACCAAAACCAATTCCAAAATTCAAATTCAATTAAAATCTAACCTAAGCCTTTCAAGTCAAATTCTTGAACTTAGCCAAATCAACTTCAAATCAAGCCAAACTCTTGATTTTCCTTCATGATTCAATCAATCCTTCAATCATGAATCTAATTATAAATACAAACTTCAATCACTTAACCAAAACTCAATTCAAAAATCAAGCCAAAATCCATTTCATGTTCACCCTTTGAACTTGAAATTGTCAAATGAATCAAAACCCATTTTACTTCAAACCACTTGCAAATGGATTTATATTTCAATCATAAGTCATATACAAGTTCAATCAAACTCAAATCAAGCTTTGACCATGCCATTTGACCCACTTAGGCTCACTTGACCCAAAGTGACCTAAAGTACCCTTATGAGCCAAATTCTAATCCTAACCAAATTAGATTGAATCAAACTCACATAAGCCTCTCATCATGATCAACAATCATCATGAGGTGATTAATCACTCAAATTGGGTCAAACCAAGTCAAACCTAAGGGTTGACCAAGTCAACACTTAGCCAAAATGAAACCCAACATAGCCAAAATCCACCATAGGCCAAATTGATTGAAACCATTGATCTAAGTTTATTCATGGTCAATGTTTGAACTTGACCAATTCAACATTTGAGCCTAACCTAGCCCAATTGGCCACTTGACCCAAGTTGACCTAACTTAGCCTAAGAAGTCAAAATATGTCAAAACTTGATCTAAGCCAAATTGATTGAAATCAATGAGTTAAGTTCATTCTAAATCACTTGTTGAACTTGACCAAATCCTCAATTGGCCAACTAGACCTAACCTAGCCCAATTGACCTTGAACCCAACTTGGCCTAAAGGGTCATATTGAGCTAAATTCAAACTTAACCAAAATTGATTGGAAACATAGACACCAATCCATTTCATATGACTAACCAAACCTAAACCTACCCATGACCTAGCTCAAATAGGTCAAATGAGTCAAATTGGTCAACTTAACCCATTTGACCTAAATGAAGTCATATGAACCAAATTCAAACCTAAAACAAATTGAATCAAACCAAAGCCACCAAAACATTTCAAATGGTCATATGAACTTGACCCAACCCTTGGTTTGACCCAATTTGACCACTTGGTCAACTTGACCCAAGTTGACCCATTTTGACCTAAATGAATCAACATGAGCCAAACCATACCAAATGAACTCCAAATCCAATGAAACTTGGCCAAACCTATTTTCTCAACATACCAAACATACCCAACCCAATGGGTTTGGGTCAGCCAAACCCAACCCAATGGCCAAACCGAGAACATGCTTTGAAATGGTCACATGAGAATCTTCCTTACACTCAATTGAAGCACATGGGGAGTTCACCATTCCACTCCCTAGCCAAAACCAAAATCAAGGACACTCCTAACAGCCTAATAAACCCTTTGAATCAAGGCAATTGGATCAAAATGGCAAGCCCATGCTCGGCCATCCGATTGGCAAAGGGGGAGATATACTCCCCTTAATTCATTTGAATCTTCACAAAGCTGTTATCGATTGAGTGCTAGGAAGCTAGAGGAGCCATTTGCAAGTGACCCCAAGCTTCCTAGAGGGAGATTGAAATTCCCATTTCTCGATTTTCATCACTTGAAAATAGGGGAGCTCGATTGAATTTCCAACTTTCTCCACACTCAACATCAACTCAATTCCTTCTTCAAGCTTCATCAGAGGACCAAGTCAAGTGCACCCATACTCTTTTCCAAGCTTCAAAGGTAGAGGAGAAGTGCCCTAGACCAAAGACGAGTTTAAGTTAAGGAGGAGTTGGCCTCTAGAAGAATTCATTCAATTTCCAAGCCTCAAACTCTTAGCAAAGCTTCGTTTCAACCAGACGAAGCATCTCCAAGGGAATTGAGCGTCAGTGATCACCTACGGTGAGGTTAGCCATTAAACCGAGCTTAATTTTATAGTGTGTTGGTCTTTTGTGAAGAAAATCTTCACCCCATGAAAATCTAGCCGTTGGATGTAATCTTCTATGCATGTTGATGGTGTGGGTAAAATTTAGGATCAATCCGAGCTCAATCTAGCTCAGATCGTCTCCTTGAAGATGGATGTGTCCATTTTCCATAGTCATTTGCATGGATAGAACTCTGGCCATCCATTCGCACATTTTGGATTGACGACCAAGATTAAAATGCGCAATATATTTATACTTTATCCTTTGAGCTGCATCTTTAATCTCAACTGTTTGATCCTTGATTGGACGGTTGAGGAGAAAGCATGTAGCGTCATCGCCATGCGGTGCTACGATGTGACATTTTAAATAACCAATCAGGCCCTAACACGTGTAAAGCGCATGCCACATCAACTGCATATGTGGCATCCGCAGATTAATAATAGGATCAGGGATTTATTTAATTTATAATTAATCACCTAAGCTTTTAAAATTCATATCTCAACATAGAAAAATAAGAAAAATATGACATAATTGCATTAGAAAGATAATTTAATATAAAATATTCTAAAATTAATTTTAATTGATTTTGAATAGTTATATTATCTGAATTTAAGTTTTATTAGGAATGTTAATTTTCTAATTACTCTATAATTAATTCACTGATTAGTCTCAAACTTTTTAGGTGTAATTAGAGGGATGACTTCTGCCTCCCCTAATTTTTTTGAGATTTATTGGTGTCTTAATTAGGAGAATTACTACTTTATTCCTTAATCACTCCCTTAATATAATTAGACTTAATTAAGTGTATGATTAGTGATTTAATCCTCTGATTGAGTAAAGTAAAGTTTTGATTAAGTGAATTGGAGGTTTAGAGAATAATTTTGGGATACTCTCCTTAAGATATTTCTTAAACCCCTATATTCCTTGATCTTATCTTAATTAAAGGTTAATTCACTAATTATTCCCTTAATTAATTTCATAAAATTCTAAGACACTCAAGAACTCAATTAATTCTTCTTAGATAGATGCTTAGGTGTTCAAGAGCCTAAGTACAATTAAGGAAATCAAAATTCAACTCATATGTGTGAGGGGTGTTTTGAAATTACATAAGTTAAACCCCTTAGCTTAATTAATCATTAATCATGAGCCAAATTGCATTAGACCCTTTTATTCATAGGTGCATTGCTGACTTAAATTTCTTGTGTGGTTTTATGTCATCTCATTGGATCATAATTATTTGATTAACTATGCTAAGGTGGTATAGGTAAGGGGTAATTAACATGTTTAATTCATACCTTAACATAATAAAAATATAAAATGAATCTAATCACCTAAAAATTGAAAAAAAAATACTAAACACATGTGGGAATGGGTTAGGAATATCAAACTCACCTCACATTTTTCAAATTAAATCAAACTCAAAATCAAATAAAACTCACATTTAAACAAACTTTGATTTACTTTAAGCTTTCTTATTTCATACGATTGTCTTTAGGAATTAATTAAGGTGAATGTGTTTACATGCTTTTATTACTTTAGTTTTTTTTCTAAAATGTTAAATGTGTGTGTCATATTATTTCATACATTCATTATTTTAAAAAACCAAATTTAAAAATGAAAATGTTTAGTTTATTTCAAATTGCATGTTTTTGGCTAAAATAAGAATATGAGTGGCTATTATCACTATTAAATCCAAATTATTTTAAAAATATATAAATCAATTATCAAAACTGAAAGTGTGTTACTTATATCTTACTTATGAGCTTGCATGTGAATAAAAATATAAGGATGTGCATAGTATAATTTTCCTTCTCCTCTCTTTTGGTATAGTTTTGAATATGATTTGGCAAAATGTATGGTTCATTTGAAAAGAGCTAACACTTGTCTAATTTCATCTTCTATTCATTCATATGCTATTACTTAAGAAGGATACCTACACTTGTTCATATAAATTGTATAAACAAAAATAAATCAACCAACACAAACTTTTTGCATCATTCCTTTTCCATTTATTTCTTTTGTACATATGCTTGTATTTAAAAAAAGTGGTATATTAGTCTAGACAATCTTGGGGTTATGAGGCTTTAAGTAGCCCTAAGTAGGTATTATATCTTACACGCCCGGTTAACAATGGTGTCATACTCACTTATGCCTTTCATACATTCATATGTGCATGTGAAATATTGGATAAGAAACCCCTTTGCTACATAATGAAAACCATGCATCATAAACATTGAAATTTTCTTAAGTAACTTACTTAGCATGCATCATAAAGTGTGCTAAACATTCCCATTTGGTATGTATAGATATGCTTAGGATTCATTCATGTGCATGTTATACATGTTGGGAAAGAAATGAAGTGATGTATGTTTTGTGAATTTAGTTTACTTTACTTAATCTTAAAATGCCTTTCTTTTTGAATAGGTTCATTTAGAGTTCATCTAAACTTAGGATTAATTAAAATACATAAAAAAAAATTCACTAAACAAAACTAAAACATGAATCCACTTAAGAAATTACTTAGGTTATGGAAGGAAAGAGAAGTTCTCTTCTCTTTCCCTCTCTTTACAACTTATTAGTTAATTGTAGGATTCATTTGAACCCAATCAAAACATAAAATAAAATCAACCTAAAATAAAAATCATTTAAATGAAACCCTCCTCTAAGTTGAACATTCTTCACACTTAGAAAATTCTAATGTAAATCCATAGCTAAGCATACCACACAAATCTTTAAAGCACACACATTAGACTAAGTCACCACTTTTAGCTTCAGGTAGCAGCAGTGCATGGTTTGATGTTTACTTTTATATGTTTTTAGTCTGGATGTTAGGATGTATGTGCATGGAATGAATGGTAGGGTGATCTTAGTCTAACCGTTATCTTCTGCAGGGCATTATGCTTAAGTGACACTGTAATAAATAAAAATATAAATGATTTTGCTGTGTAGGTGCTTATACATCTAAGCATAATCCAATAGGCCAGGTGGACTTAGTCACCCATGTGTGGGGTGATAAGTCCAATATACATGCTAAGGATTTATGTGGTTTGTTTAGCTAATCTCTGCGTGTGTTAGCTAGATTTACTTTTCCCTTTCATGTAATTTTTGTAATTAGGATTTTGGAATGATTGTTATAGGGATTAGGATGAACATTGGTCATAAGATCTCATCTTATGTATCATGTGAAGCCATTTGAGTAACCACCTTCCAACCATGCAAAAGAAGGAACTAAAGAAGAAAGAAGAAATGAAGAAGAAAGAAGAAAAGAAGAATGAAGAAATGAAGTATGAAGACCCCAATAACAATGAGTTCTTTGTTTAATTGTATTTAATTCATTTGTAATCCAGGTTGTATAAGGGTAGAGCTCGACTACCTAATTTGTCTTCGAGTTTGTGTGGTGCTGCCCAACCATAAATGGTCTCTTATTCTTTTATGTTAGCTTTATAAATTGAATGATTATTTATTTAGCTTGTACATTAAGATGACATCCTTTTTCTAGTTTCTTTCTTGCTTTATGTATGGCCTGGATGTGGATTATGTTCTTAAAGAAAAATAAATCTTCTACCAAATTTAATAATTTAAAATTAAAAATAAAAAACTCATAACCTCACTAAAAGATTAGGCTAAAATCAAGATAAAATAATTAGCAACCCCTTAGCTGGATGAGTATTTCTTTCATAACATCATGCACTAATGCATATTATTTTCACTCTTGATTGGAGGGCTTCCACCTTTGCTAGAGAAACTTGGCTTGACCTTTGAGAGCCATGGTGGAAATACACCTCCTCCCTTCTCGCTGATTTTGGCCAATAATCTTACTTCTCATGCATTAGACATTTGAATCCTATAAGCCCGAGTCAAATGATTGTCCAAAAATGGAAATAATAAGTAATATGATTTGCATTAGATTTAAGTCATTTGAACCATGCCCCTTACATGATCTAGTCTCTTTAGGGAGTGAGTTTAAGGACTTAGTCACTTTTTAAATAAATAACAGCGTAGCTATCTTGCATAAAGTATATGACTTGCCTACATGAATTTAAATCCGTAGGAGGAGTTAGTTGGTGGCCACTCCTAGACAGTTGTAAATCCAAGCAGTCGGGTGGTTTATTCTCTCTTGTAGAGGTAAACTAAATACCCATTTTTTTAAATTTAGGCTGTGCTTTTGGCCCTCGCCAAATCTCTCTAGATTTAGGTCCTGAGGTTGCTTCTTCCTTTGTGGGCTATAAGTATAAATACTCACCTCTTAGTCATTTCCATAATCTTGTGTTGTGGAATCATAAGCCCTAAATTTCTATTGAAAAATTCAACTCCAACAAATTGATTCAATTTCAAAAATGTAAAGACCAACCATAGGATAGTTTGAGATGCTCGCTAGGTTTCCTAGCATCGTGAACATCTCCTACTTATCTTCTTTTGGCTTTGATAATAACTCCCTCTCTTTAATCCATCCCATTTGATCTTATGAAACAAACCAATCGATTGATTGTCCTACCTATTGAAATATTTGGGGACAACGATCATTTACCTTAATTAGGAATATTCAAAAGGAATCTCATTCCTTAGGATGTAATTAACTATGAGGGCTTTCCCCTGTAGGGAACTTAATGAACCCGATTTAAAATAAACCTTACTTTACTTTTTCATGTAAAGTAGGGGAAGAATCATTGGTATACATGCAGACCCATTGTCCTTAGGAGTCCTTGTTGAAGTGATTAGGTCCATTATAGGGTGGTGACTTCTATCTTTCGAGATAGTACACCTCTCCTCAATATCGTATCCAATCACCCTCAATAAGAAGATATGTGGATTTACATGGTATCAAAATTACATAAAAAAAGAAGAAGATGTATATTTTCATCTTCATTTTATTTCGCATATAGTGAAGATGGAAGTATATATCTTATTCTTTAGAAAAATATATTTTCACCATTTTTCTGAACTCTCTGGGAGAACCTCTCTCATATTTAGTAAATGATCGTTGTCTCCTAGTATCGATAGTGGGTATGTACTTTGGTATGAATCTAAGACTATCTTTCATTCTGTTGGCACTTAGCTTATTTCATTCTTAAGTTAAGCTTGCCAACATCTTTAGGTTTTAGGACCTCACCCCGTGTTGGTCTTAAAACCCCCGTTGGGTTCTCCAATGGGTAAAAATAAAAATATCTAAATAAAAAGAAAATGTTTAAAGACTTCCTCCTTATCATTTCTATATAAGGAAATGTTCATTTTAAAATAATAAAGATAAAAATAAACCCTTATAAAAAATCATGAATTTCAAAAAAGCACTCTTCCAAAAAATGCTCATAATAAAATACTTTTACACAAAATTTTCCTAAATCATCTTCATCTAACAATCTTTATGATTATTATATGTAAGAACATCTTTACAAAAATAAAATTCCAATAATCATATTTTCAAAAACAAAAAATTTGGAGATGGGCTTTTCCATTCAATACATCTAAATGTGTTGAATGGACATTACCTCTTCAAGCAAAAGCATAACTTTGAACTTCCACCTAATACATTCCACATGTATTAGGTTGGGATTTTCATATTTTCAAAAAGCATATATAAAACCTCTCCATTCAATATGCCCGAACTTATTGGGCGGAGGTCTCATTTTTAAATAAAATCAAAAATAAAATTTTCAAAAAGCATATATGAACCTTTCCATTCAATTTACTCACACCTATTGAATGGAAGTTTCATTTAAAAAAAAAAACTAAATTTTTCAAAAGCACATATGAACACCTTCATTCAATATACCTAAATTTATTGAATGAAGATTTCATTCCCAAATAAAATAACATTATTTGGAAATCCACTTAAACATGTTCCATATATGATTAAGATGGAATTCCCTCTTTCAAAAAGAAATAATCACACACAAAGCAAAATTTTTACATTTGCAAAAATGAGATTGACTTCCATTCCTACATACCCAAATTTGTTAGATAGAAGTCTTCTTTTTGAAATCAAAACTTAACAATCATATTTTCAAAATTCAAAACACATTTGGAACTTCATTTAGCACACTCACATTTGCTAAGTGAAGTCTCCAAATTTGAAAAAACAAAATTTTCAAAATACATTTGAAACTTCATTATAGCATATCCCATTTGCTAAAATGAAGTCTCTCCTTTTCCAAAAATAAAATTTGAAACACACTTTTGGAAATTTCAATTAGCATACTAAAATTTGCTAAATGAAGTTTCCACTTCACAAAATTTCCAAAAAGTACTTTTTGAACTTCACTCTTTAGCATACCAAATTTGATAAAGTGAAGCCTCCATTTTAAAAATAAGGCCAAAACATAAAAATTTTAAACACATCTTTTGGAATTTCATTTAGCATAGTCAAATTTGATAAGTGAAATTTCCATTTCACAAAATTATGTGGGATTTCATCTTTAGCATACCATATTTGCTAAAGTGAAGTCTCAACTTTCAATCAAAATCAAATCAAAACCAAATAGGAAAACACATTAGGATTCCCTTAGCATACTTAAATTTTTTAAGGATCCTACTTTTCAAAAACAAATCAAAACCAAAAGATAACACATTAGTAGCATACCTAAATATGCTAAGTGGGAATTCCAATTTTCAAAATCAACAATAATTCATAAAAATAAATAATTATTTTCAAGCACTCCATTTGGCATAACCAAATTTGCTAAGTAAAATTCCAAAATACCAAATCAAAAATAAAACCAATTGACCCTTACTTTAACATACTCAAATTTGTTAGAGGAAAGGGTCCTCAAATCAAAATCTAATTTCAAACACGAATCTATGGAAGCATCTTTCTAAAAATATTTGAATTCACTGTTCAACATACCCAAATTTATTGAAATTAGATTCATATTAAAAAATTCCTCTTTCCAATCAGATCTCTAAATCTTCACTAAATCCATTTGAACCCTACTTAACACTTCCAAGATGTTGGATGCGGGTTCAAATTTTAAATTCAAATTCATAAATCAACAAAATAGAAATATGATCCAAGCATGTTTCCAACATTGTAGATTCTTAGCACCAATCTCATTACAGCTATGGTTTAGTTCTTCAATTTTTTAGTTGATTATAAATGGAAAGTTCATAGAAGTTTGTGTTCACTTTTTCCTATGACATGGACTTGGCCTTGGATCAGACCAATCTTCCCTGAGCTGATCATACCCACCCATCGATTTCGGCAAAGGTTTTGAGGGATTGAGGATCACCTATGAGGGCACTCCCCTCATAACTGGTAAGAGGATGGTCAGTAATCATCATCTTGATTTTCCATCTGACTGACATCCCCTCATTAAAGAGGAAAGGGTATATTCCCATTGGACAGCGTGATAATGACAACACTGCACCCGAGTTTCCGTGCTACCCGGGGCTAGCACTACTCTTGGCACCCTCTAAGGGTAAAGCTCCTCTGATCCCAGAGATTGCCTCCCCAACCTTTGAGGTTGGGTCTAGTTCTTACTCCACTCACCCTACAAGGACTTAGAGGAGAAATAAAAATCACATGATTAAGTTGTATCATACCAGGATTGCTAAGAAGATGGAGGCCGCTATGCGGTCAGTTGTTGAGGAGGTACTTACTCTAATCACCCCGCTGGTTATAGCAAACCCATTTCATCCTCTCTCTAGGTCTGACAGAGAGGATGCTAGGAGGATTCATACTTCACCTCCACCAGTGGTTCAACACCAGCCCCCAGTTAGCCAGAGCAGGAGGTCGTATGCTGGCCTCCGATCAGTTCTACGCCAGGTTGGCGGAGCTTACAGACGTTCTAGGTTTGGAGCTTAATTTGATTTGAGACCTATCATTTCCCATAGCATGGGGAAACACCTACGGCAGGAGAGAGCCAGAGAAGCTCATACTTTAGTACATATCATTAGCAGAGAGAGGTGGAGGTTTGATCTGCAGTCAACGGCCTTCGCACTCATTTATTTTCTTGATCGGTGAACTACCCACGTCGATCATACAAATATCATTTTACTTACAAGAATGGCCCATCATAGGAAGAGGGTCCTTGTCCTGAGAGAGTCGATGGTGTCTCCACCATACCACTCTACCCCCTGTCCGCCATCACTTATTCACGTCACAATATCTCTAGTTTCGTTGAAGGCCATGAAGGCCACATTCAAGGAGAAGCGTACCTTGTTGGTGATCTGGCTATGGCTGAGGGATCCTATTCTATCTACATCGCCTATTATGGTGAGGCTGAGCTCTCCTGCTTGACCTTCTACCCCAGTGGTGGTGCGGAGGGAATGGACACCCTAAAGCATAGTGGTCGTCCCTTCACCAACACCACCAGTTCAGCAGGACATGGAGATGGTGGTAGTTGTTGTAGAGAGAGCAGATAATAGCCTAGTTGCACTGATGATAGTAAAATCTCCTAGGAGTGTCACCCCTTTCAGAGTCAATGACTGTCAGGAGTGTGTCTCTTCTAGTGAGTATAGTCCTCACAGGATTGATTTTCCAACAGTAGGGGAGGTCCGTTGCCTCTCAGTACATGATAGTGATCACACCGGTCAGCCAAAGTCATTTATACCCATTCAGATTGATCATTCTCTTAAGGAGATAGTGACACATTATCAAGTAAAAAAAAGAAATTATGGGGTATGACTGGTCTGATGAGAAGAAGATTAGCTTTAATCCCACCAAAGATGATTTATTGGGAGACTTAGTTGGGGTTTGCATGGTAGATACCATGGGATCCCTCCTCAAAGAGCAACATGCCATGGAAGGTGATGAGGTTGAGGAAGACAAACCACAACAACACCTATATCGCTAAAAGTAAAGATGAGCAAATAGATAGATGTCGAGGCGGCTTGAGTATTTATTAGCGCAAGACTTAAACAAGCCCCAACAATTCATCCTATTACCACTGATATTAGTCAGCCAGAGTTAGTGCATGTCTTCGACCCAGCCAGGACCTTACCTCTTATTGAGCAAGGTATTACTAACATGTATAGGAAGGTAGTGGAAAGTACCTCCATATAGTTGAAAGATATCATATCTATGGTTTAGCAGCAAGTGAAGGAAGTGTTGGCTCAAGCTCAGGGAGGATCATCAATTCCAAGGGGTAAACCCTACCCAGAGGAATTTGATGCAATTCAATATCCCAAGGGTTTCATGCCACCTTCCTTCAAGAGCTTTGATGGCAGTGGAAACTTGAGGCAGCATATTGCACACTTTAGGGCCGCTTATTGCAATGTGGCGGCGTGACTTGCTATTCTCGCTTTTGTTAGTAGTCTAGCAGAGATAGCTTTCGGTTGGTGTGCTAAACTTTCCAATAGTTCAGTAAAGACATTTGCTAAGTTGGAGCAACTCTTTATCAAGAGGTTTGCTGGAGCTCAACAAAAGGTTACTGTTGGTGATCTCGTTGTAGCACAACAACACCCAGGTGAGTCCCTTGTTGACTATGTTCTCAGATGGCGTAACCTGAGTATGAAATATGATCCATAGTTGTATGAGTAGCATGCCATTGAGATTCTTCTAAAAAATATCCATGGCCTAGTTGCCTTCATGCTTAAGGGCTTCTCTATCAAAACATTTGATAAATTAATCAACAAGGCGGCTAATCTACAAAGAGAGGCCAAATAGTTGCCTTTTTTAGATGAGTTGCCCAAAGCAAATCCATAAAAGGTCTATGAGAAGAAGTCAGGAATAGTGACAGTGGTAGATAAGGGGAAGCAACCAGCTAGAGATCAGTTTGAGAGACCACGACCTCAACAGCCTTCATTTTCATCTCTTTTACCACCACCAAGGCAGCCCTATTGGCCTCCACAGTAGCCTCCATGGCCGACCGCCTCCCTCTCATACCATCACCAACAAGTAGATACATACCACTGCTGTATATGGTCTACCTACTCTTTTAGATAAGCTCAACAAACCTTATTCATTTAGGAGGGAGGTAATCAGGAAGATCTTTAAGAATCTCTTAAAGAAGCCTAATTTTCAACTACGCGAACCTAAGAGACCGAAGGAAGTGGGAAAAAGCCATGATCCTAACTTTTCCCCTACCACCGTATACTAGGTCATGTTTTGGAGGATTGCTTCACATTTAATGACTGGCTTGAACATAGCTTCAAGACCGGTGCTGTAGTTATCCCAAAGGAAGACCTTGTGGAACAATCATCCAATTCCATTAGGGTAATCCTTCGGGATACTTGTGATCCTTCCAAAACCAAAGAAAATTGGGATATTTCTTTATCCAAAACTTCTAAAAAGATTATTCAGAAGATCAAAAAACTTTTCTTGTAGGTGCCTAAGTCAGCTCAAACCTCTAACATTAAGGAAGGTTTGCAAGTTGCTAGTGCTAACTAGGGGAAAGGTGGAGCTCAAAGAATAGCGTGTACTGATAGCCTAGTAGCGCAACCACTGACCGAGCCTAGCATATAGTCTACCATTATAGCTACCACATCGGTAACTTCCTCTACTTCAATTAGGTCTTTTTATTCTACTAGTAGAACTCTTGTATCGATGGATAAGGGCATCAAATCTTTTACCCCACTTACTTTACTTAATTTTTACTTTATACCACCTATCAAATCCAAGAAATTGAAGAATAAAGCTAGCTTGAATTACATCATGTCATGGGTTCTACTTTATTCTAATGATAACTCTTCAAGTCAAAATAACTATAATAATTCTGATCTTCCTCTTTCTGATTCAGAGTTGAACTTTCCTACTCTGAATATTACGGGATCACCTCTTGAGATAGACTTGGAATCATCCAATTTTGAGGGTCCAATAGGAGAAGCTATAGGTGAGCTGTGTAGAACCTTCCATTACCCTACCACAAGAGATCATCAAGTCAACCTCAGAGTGGCAAGGTTCTACCTCCTAGGGCACCTCAAGAGAGAAATAAGTCATTGGTAGAGGATGAGAAGCCCTCCATAGATGCTCCACCCTTGGATATGCTTGTGGAGGATCGGTAAGGTGGACTACAATGTCCTCTCTCATCTAAGAAAGTTTCCATCTAAGCTAAGCATATATGATGCCCTTGTCTTATCCAAAGAGATGAGGGAATCATTAATCAAGGCTCTCCTTGATCTTGAGATATGCTTAGCTCAACTGACAGTTATAAGTGAGGAGGCACATTACACAAAAGAAGCCTAGGGGATCACTTTCATAGATGAAAACCTTCTTCTGGGGGACTTGGAGCCATCCCCCCTACATCACAGTTGACATGACATTGACTGCTAGTTCTTTGATCTAGGTGCATCGTGAACATTATGAGTCTAAAGACCCTTGCCTATTTGAGGATTGACATCTCCACACTCGAGGAGATAATGATGTGAGAGGATTCAATGAACAAGGTGAGTGGCTTTATGTTCTATAGTGTTACCTTTGGAGATGGGTGATTGGAAGACTGAAGCCAAGTTTTGCATCATTGATTCAAATACTTCGTTCACTGCTTTGCTCGGTAATCCTTGGATAGATCAGAATAAGATAATTCCATCCTCCTTCCATCAGTGCATCAAGTTCAAAAAGGATGGGATTGAATACTGTGTCAATGGAGGTGAAAAACTATTTTTAGTTAGAGAGGTTGAGATTTATAAGGATGCGACCTACTATCTTTCTTAAAACACTCTTTCTTGTAAACTTGGACAAAGCTCAAATTCAAAAGAAAAAGAAAATGAAGAAAAAGAAAAGGCAAAAAAAAAGATAAGAAAAATGGAAATCCAAGTGAACAAGAAAGGGGAATTGAAGAAGAAATAGATCCGCATATCACATTCCACCCACAATTCATTCTATCATATGGAAATGTGGGTAGGATGACTCAACCTCCACCAGGTAGAGGTAGAGGTAGAAATAGAGGCAGTTCTAGAGGTGGAAGACCCCTGTTCCATCACCAGGGTCATGTTCCAATTCATAAGTACCCTACTATTCACATAGACTTGGAATCCTGAGGATGAGTCTAATGTGATTAGTATACCCCAACCCTCTCTGTGGGTTCCATTGGAGGTGACTTTTGATCCGATAATGATGAAGACCAGCCTAGATAAAAGCAAAGTATTCAAGTTTATGTGAAACTATTAGGCAGCAACTGGGAACCTTAGCTCCAACCTCACTTTCATCTCAAAAAGTTGAAGGTTTAGTAATTAAAGAAGTCCCTAAGTCTTCTGGTGATATGAAGTCGAAGAGATTCTTTTTGGGATCATCATCCTCAAGTCTTGAAGTTGTTATAGAACTTAAGAATGATACATTTAATGAATTAATAGAATTACCATTTGACTTTTACTCACCTTGTGTTCATAATCTTATACAAAAAGGTTTAGTTCCTCATACATGGTCCAGGCATAGGTCAGAGTATTTTGAAAAGCTATGTAACAATACAGGCAGGAAGCACAATCAAGAGCAGACTAGATTCAGATGGGTCCAAATGATCGATGATCGCTTGTTACCAGTCATTTGGAGTCTGGTAGGTTCTTTTCACACAACACCAACTCTTATGAGAATGTGTGTTTAGAAACCTTAGATGATTTAGTTGATCTCCAAATCAAAGATGCACCGCCATAATTTGAAGAGGAGATCCATTTAATAAGCTTAAAGAAATCAACCTCAAGAAAGAAAATCACGCCGAATACATCGCTCATTATTGAATGAAGAAGAAACCAATGACTTAGTTAGGCTATTGACTGAGTTTAAAGACTACTTCGCATGGAGTTATGAAGAGATGCCCGGATTATCTCCTAATGTAGCATACAATAGATCCTAATGCTAACCCTATCAAGCAAAGTTCCCATGCATGATTAGAAATAACATGCCATTTAAGTTAAGAAACTGATCAATGCTAGTTTCATCAGGGAAGAAAAATATCCTATCTGGTTAGCTAGTGTCATCCTAGTTAAGAAGAAGAATGGTCAAATTCACATATGGGTCGATTTTAGAGACTTAAATAAGGCATGTCCTAAGGATGGGTTTCCTTTTCCTATACTAGAATTAATGGTGAATATCACCTCATCTCATGCAGTTTTCTCTTTCATAGATGGGTCATCTGGCTACAACCAAATTAAGATGTCTCCTGAAGATGAAAGAAACACTACTTTCTAAACCCCGATCAGAATCTTCTATTATAGGGTCATGCCTTTCAGCCTTAAAAATGCTAGTGCTACATACCAACGAGCCATGACTCAGATCTTCAATGAACTCATCCATCATCAGGTTGAGTGCTATGTTGATGATCTAGTGGTGAAGAGGAAGGAGAGAAAAGGAAGACCATCTCTTTGACTTAAGAGTAGTTTTCGAATGGTTAAGATAATATAACCTCAAAATGAATCCCCTGAAGTATGCATTCAGAGTAGCTTCGGGGAAGTTCCTTAGGTTTGTTGTCCAACATTGGGGAATAGAAATAGATTCAAAAAAGATTAGAGCTATCTTAGAAATGCAAGCCATTCTCAAGTATGCCACCTCCTAAGAGTTTAACTCAACTCAAATCTTTCCAAGGATGGCTGACATATCTAAGATGCTTTATCTCTAGCCTATCGGAGAGATGTAAGCCATTCTCAGCACTTATCAAAAAGGATGTCAAGTTCAAGTGGGATGACAAGTGTCATCATGCCTTTGAAGACATAAAGCAAAATTTGGTGAAGTCTCCAATTCTAGCAGCCCTTATCTCGGGCAGGCCACTCATCCTCTACACTGCTGCATTGGATGACTCTCTCGATGCTTGTGGAGAAAAATTCCTATAAGGGGGAGTCGCCTTTCAAATCTATTGGTGAGAAATGAAAGAGGATAAGACTTATAAAAATTCATCTTTTTAGGATGCCACGTAGATCCGCAGATGTACTTATTCAGGTGATCGAGTATGTCATTAAGGAAATAATGTACTATCTCGAAAGATAGAAATCACTACCCTTTAATGGACCTAATTACCTTAATAAGGACTCCTAAGGATGATGGTTCTGCATATGTACTAGAGATTCTTCTCCTACTTTACATAAAAAAATAAAGCAAGATTTATTTTAAACCGGGTTCATTAAGTTCCCTACAGGGGCAAGCCCCCATAGATAATTGCATCCTAAGGAATGGGAATTCTTTAGGAAAACTCTCGATTAAGGTAAATGATCGTTGTCATTGAAGATTTCAATAAGAAAGGACTATCAATTGATTGGTTTGTTTTTGGAAGATCAAATGAGATTGATCAAAAGGGGGAGTTACTATTGAAGCCAAAGTAGAAGATAAGTAAGAGATGCCCACGATGCTAGGAATCCTAGCGAGCATCTCAAACTATCCTATAGTTAAACTTTATATTTTTGAAATTGATTTAGTTTATTTGAGTTGCATTTTTCATTAGAAATTTAGGACTTAAGATTCCTTACCACGAGATTAAGGAAATACATAAGAGGTGAGGAATTATGCTTATGACCCACAAAAGGGAGAAGCAATCTCAGAACCTAAATATAGGGAGCTTTGGCCAGGGCCGAAAACACAACCTAAATCTAAGACGAAAAATGAGTATTTGGTTTGCCTCTACAAGAGAGGACATACCATCTGATAGCTTGGCCTTACAACCGCCTGGAGGTGGCCGCTAACTAACTCCTCCTACAATTTTAAATATATGTAAGAAAGTCTTTATGCTTATGCAAGATAGTTAAGCTGTTATTTATTTAGAAAGAAATTAAGTCCTTAAACTCATTTTGTAAAGAGACTAGATCATGTAAAGGGCATGCTTCAAATGACCTAAATCTAATGCTATTCAAATTTTATTTTATTTTCATTTTGGATAATTATTTTGATTTAGGCTAATAGGATTTATATAACTAATGCATGAGAAAGAAGGTTATTGGCCAAAATCAGTGAGAAGGGAGGAGGTGAGTTTCCACCATGGCTCTCAAAAGTCAAGCCAAGTTTCTCTGGCAAAGGTGGAAGCCCTCCAATCAAGAGTGAAATAAGATGCATTTGTGCATGATACTATAAAAGAAATGCTCATCCAACTAAGGGGTTGCTTGTTCTTTTATCTTGATTTTAAACCTAAACTTTAGGTAAAGTTATGAGTTCTTTATGTTTATTTTTTTGAATTATTAAGTTGGGAAAAAGATTTATTTTTCCCTAAAGAGCCTAATCTACATCCAGACCATACATAAAGCAAGGAAGAAACTAGGAAAAGCATGCCACTTAATGCAAAAGTTAAACAAATCATCAATCAATTTATAAAGCTAATCACAAAAAGAATAGAAGGCCGTTGTGGTCGGGAACCACCGCACAAACCTAAAAAATATCAAATATGGGTAGCCGACCTCTACCCTTATACAGCCTAGATTACAAATGAATTAAATTATAATTAAGCAAGGAATTCATTGTTATGGGAGTTTTCATGCTTTATTTCTTCTTCCTTCTTTTCTTCTTTCTTTTTTTTTCCTTCTTTCTTCTTTTCTTCTTTCTTCTTTGCCTTTTGGATGGTTGGAAGGTAGATGTTCCAAGGCTTCACATGGTGCATAAGATAAGATCTTATGACCAATGTTCATCCTAATCCCCATAACAATCATTCCAAAATCCTAATTGCACAAATTTACATGAAAAGGACAAGTGAAAATCTAATTAACACCCGCAAAATAAATGTTAGCTAAAACAAACCACACAAATCCCAAGTATGTATATTAGACTTATCACCCCAAACATGAGTAACTAAGTCCTCTTGTCCTATTGGATTATGCTTAGGGGTATAAAGCACCTGCAAGCAAAAGCATTTATATTTTTATTTATGATAGCACCCCTTAAGCACAATCCCCTGTAAAAAAGAATAGTTAGACTAAGAGCGTCCTACCATTCATGCTATAAGCATACACCCTAACATGCAGTCTAAAACATATAACACAAAATAAAACAAACATCAAACCATGCACCGACCTAACCTAAAGCTAGAAGTGGTGACTTAGGCTAATGTGTGCTTTGAAGGTTTGTGTGGTATGCTTATGGTTCAAATTTTCTAAGTGTGAAGAACATGTTCAACTTAGAGAAAGGTTTCATTTAAGTTGTTTAATTTTTTTTGGTTGATTTTATTTTATGTTTTGATTTAGTTTAAGTGGATGCTACAATTAATTACTAAGTTATGAAGATAGGGAAAGAGAAGAAGGTTTCTTTTTTCCTTCCTTAACCTAAGTAATTTCTAAAGTAGATTCACATTTTAGTTTTGTTTAGGTGAATATTTTGATTAAATCTTTTAATTAATCATAAGTTTAGATAAACTCTAAAAAAATCGATTCAAAAAGAAAGACATTTTAATACTAAATAAAATGAACCAAAATTCACGTAACACACATTAATTCATTTCTTTCCCAACATATATAACATGCATATGGGTGGACCCTAAGCATATCTATACATACAAATGAGAATATTTAACATACTTTATGATGCATGCTAAGTAAACCATTTAGGAAAATTTAGAAGTTGAATATGCATGATTTTTCTTAAGTAGAAAAAGGTTTTCTTATCCAAATTTTCACATACAGACATGAAAGTAAGAAAGACATAAGTGAGTACAACGCCATTGTTAACTAGAGGTGTAAGGCACAAGACCTAGGGTTTATTTAAAGCCTCAGAACCTGGGTTGTCCAGACTAATATACCACTTTCCTTAAATACAAACATATGTACAAAAGAAATGAAATAGAAAAGGAGTATGAAAAAGTTGTTTAATGGATTCTTTTTTTTGTTTATGTAATTTATACATGCAAATATAAGTAACCCTTTTTAAGTGGTAGCATAGAGATGAATAGGATATGGAATTAAGTATGTATTAGGTTCTTTTCAAATGAACCTTACATCTTACTAACTCCTATTCAAAATTATACTAACATAAAAGAGAAAGGAAACCTATGCTAAGCATGCCTTTATAATCTATCACATGCAAACTCATACTTAAGATATAAGTATCATACTTTTATATTTGGTATTTGATTTATATATTTTGAAAATAATTTGGATTTAATAGTGATAATAGCCAATCATATTTATACTTTAACCAACACATGCAAATTTGACATAAAGTAAATAATTTCATTTAAAATTGGAATTTAAAAAATATGAATGCATGAAATCACATGACATACAAGTTTAACATGTTGGGGAAAGATTCAAAGTAATGAAAGCATGTAAACAAGTTCACTTCACTTAAATTCTATAAACATTCTTATGGAATAAGAAAGTTTAAAATAAATCGAAGTGAATTCAAAGTGAGTTTTGTTTAGCTTGGAGTTTGATTTAATTTTGAAATGGTGAGATGAGTTTGCTATTCTTAACCCATTCCTACATGTGTTTGATATTTTTGTTTAATTTTTAGATAATTAAATCCATTGTTATGCATTAGTTAGGTTAAGGCATGAATTAAGTAACTTAATTAACCCTACACTAGCTTAGAAAAATTAACCAAGTAATTATGATCCAATGAGATGTCATAAAACTCACAATGAATTTAATTTTTCAATGCACCTAATAAGAAAAAAATGCCTAATGTAATTTGGCTCACAATAAAAAATTAATTAAGCTAAGAGGTTTAGCTTAAATAATTTTAAAACACCCTTTCATACTTATGAATTGGGTTTTGATTTTCTTAATTTGAACTTAGGCTATTAAACACCTAAGAATCTACCTAAAGTAGATTAATTAAGTTATGGAACTTTTTAGAATTTTTAGGAATTAATTAAGGGGATAATTAATTAATTAACCCTTAATTAAGAAGAGATTAAAGAGAGAAAAGGGAGTTTAGAGAATAGCTTAGGAGAAATGCCTCAAAAATATTTTATAAACCTCCTACATACTGAATCTGACCTTAATCAACCCTAATCATGGATTAAAATTACTAATTACACCTTAATTATCTTTAATTACATAAGGAGGGTAATTACGAAATTCATATGAAATTATGATAATCAAGCCTTCAATAAATCCCAAGAAAATTATGGAAGTTAGAATTTATCCCCTAAAATATACTTAAGAAATTTAGGATTATCAGAGGCTTAATTAAAAAGTAATTAGTAAAATAAAATTTCTAATAAAACTTAAATTCAGAAAAAAATATAACTAAAAACCCATTGAAATTAATTTTAAAATATTTTAGGATAAATTATCTATCCATAGAATTTTATTTCATAATTTTTTAAATTTTCTAGAGGGAGTTATGAATTTTGGAAGATACTTGAATTAATAGAAATTAACTAAGACATTTTAAATAACCCTAACTAATCCTCACTCATGGCCACACGATGAGGTACAAGCTTTATAATGTCGCACCATGAGGGGGTTTACTTAAGTGTCAAATCCCAAATGGCTGCTGGCATCGCACGCGGTTTGATCTCTACCATCCGATCAAAGATGGGATGTCCATAGATCTCCTCCCAATTTTAAAAAAATAGATAACATATCTAAACGTGTAGAATTATCTCAGCCGTCCATCCAAAATATGTGAATGGATGGCTGAGAACTCCCAAGTTCTTCCCCTTGATCAATAGAGACCGTCCATGATCAAGGGGAAGATCCAAGCTCGATCTAGCTCAGATTCAAATCAAATTCAACCCATACCATCTAAAGCTAAGGAGCGGCAAATCCAACGGTCTAAAATCCATAGAGTGAAAATTTCTTTCACAAAGCTCCACACCACATTGAGTTTAATGGTCAGAAAATTCCATACCTCACCGGGGCTCGATTCCCGTGGAGAAGCTTTGTATGGTTGAGAGAAAGCCTTGCTGAAGTTTTGAGCACTTGAGGTTGAGTGAATCTTTCTATGGGTCACCTCCTTCTTAGCTTGAGCTCAGTTTTGATTGAATTGGATCTCCCCTTGCTTCAAGAACTTGGAAGAGAGCTTAGGTGCACTCGACTTGGTCCTCTTATGAAGCTTGAAGAGGGAATTGTGTGGAGTTTGAGTGTGGAGAAAGTTGAAGAATGGATTGAGCTCCCCTATTTTCACTGTTCAAAAACTGAGAAATGGGGAAATGGTAAGAGCTCTAGAGGCTAGGGATTACTCTATGATATTTCCTAAGTCTCTCATTTATTCAATTGAATTGAGGAATGTTGAATTCAAGCTGAATTAGGGGGAGTATATCTCCCCCTTGAAGGATTAGATGGCCGCAAGCTTGTGTGCCATTTTGATCCAATTGATCATATTGGGTGGGTTATTTGATTAGTTAAGAGTGTGCACATGGTCGGTTTGAGCCAAGGAGTGGATTGCCAACCTCCCAAGTGCTTGAATTTGAGTTTGAGAGGGATTTTAAATTTTTCATTTGACCCATGGGGTCAAGTTTGGTCCAGGGACCAAGTGGGCTAACCCAAACCTATTGGGTTGGGTGCACCACTCTTCCCTAGGTCCTCTTGAGCTTTTAGGAAAGCCTCAAGTGAATGTGAAGAGGGTATGACCAAATTACCCATGGATCAAACCAAAATTTGTTCTATGTCCTAAGGGTATAATGGTCATTTTGCTATTTTTCCAATTTGGATATGTTGGGTATGCGGAGAAACTAGGTTTGGCTAAGTTTCATAAGATTTGGAGTTCATTTGATAGGGTTTGGCTCATGTTGACCCATTTAGGTCAAAATGAGTCAACTTGGGTTAAGTTGACTAATTGGTCAAATTGGGTCAAACCTTAGGTCAAATGGGTCAAGTTGACCTATTTGACCCATTTGACCTATTTAAGGTAGGTCAAGGGTAGGTTTACGTTAGGTTAGTCATATGGAGTGGATTGGTATCTTTGTTTTCAATCAATTTTGGTTAAGTTCAAATTTGGCTCTACATGACCCCTTTAAGCCATGTTGGGTCTAAGGTCAATTGGGCTAGGTTAGGTCTAGTTGGCCAATTGAGGCTTTGGTCAAGTTTAACAAGTGATTTGAAATGAACTTGATCCATTGGTTTGAATCAATTTGGCTTAGATCAAATTTTGACACATTTTGACCCTTTAGGTCAAAATGGGTCAACTTGGGTCAAGTCAATTGGGCTAGTTCAAATGTTGGCTTGGTCAAGTTCAAACATAGGTCATGAGTGAACTTAGTTCAATGGTTTCAATCAATTTGGCTTATGGTGGAATTTGGCTATATTAGGTTTCATTTTGGGTTAAGTGTTGAATTGGTCAACCCTTAGGTTTGACTTGGTTTGACTCAATTTGATTGATTGGTCACCCCATGATGATTGTTGATCATGATGAGATGGATATATGAGTTTGGTTCAATCCAATTTGGTTAGGATTAGAATTTGGCTCATAAGGTTACTTTAGGTCACTTTGGGTCAAGTGAGCCTAAGTAGGTCAAATGGCTTGGTCAAAGCATGATTTAAAGTTGGTTGATCTTGTATATGGACTCATGATTGAAATGTAAATCCATTTACAAGTGGTTTGAAGTCAAATGAGCTTAGATCCATTTGACAATTTCATATTCAAAGGAAGAAATGAAAGGGTTTTGGCTTTAATTTTTGACTTAGGTTTTGATTATTTGATTGAAGTTTGGATTTATATATGAGTTCATGATTGTAGGGTTGATTGAATCATGAGAGAAAATCAAGGGTTTGGCTTGATTTGGAGTTGATTTGACTAAGTTCAGGATTTTGACTTGAAAGACTTAGATTAGATTTTGAGTTGATTTGAGTTTGATTTTTGGAATTGGTTTTGATTGTTTGAATTCATATTTCATTTATATATGTGAATATAAATAAATATATAAATTTATCATGAGAAAATTTCAAGGATTTGAAGTGGTTTGATCATGATTTGGGCTAAGTCCATTAAGAAGGATTTAAGGGCTTAGGAAAATTTTGGAGTATAGAGTTTGAATTTTTGAATTTGGTTTGATTGATTTTTATTTATATTTCATTTATATATGTGAAAATGAATGAGAATATAAAAGAATTATGAGAAAATCCCATGAATTTGAATTGATTTGATGATGATTTAGGCTAAGTTCATTAATGAAAAATTAATGACTTAGAGAGATTTTAATTTCAGAATTTAATTTGATGGTTTGATTTGATTGATTTATAAATGAGAATATAAATGAGTTTTGAGAAAATCCCATGAATTTGAAATGGTTTGATCAAGATTTAGGCTAAGTCCATTAATGGAGAATTAATGACTTAAGAAGGAAATTTTAATTTTTACCTTTGATTTGATTAATTTATATTTATATTTCATTTATATATGTGTATATAAATGAGAATATAAATGTGTTTTGAGAAAATCCCATGAGTTTAAATTGATTTAGATCATGATGAGGCTAAGTATTTAAGGGAGAACTTATTGAATTTAGGAAAATTTCATGAATTCATTTGGAATTTTGAGTTTGATTTGATGGGTTTGAATTTATACTTCATTTATATATGTGAATATAAATGAGAATATAAATGGATTATACAAAAATCTCAAAGATTTGAATTGGGTTTGATCATGATTTTTGCTAAGTATTTAAAGGCAAGATTAAGGACTTAGGCAAAATTTGAACTTAGGAATTTTGATGGATTTTGATCATGGGTTTCAATCATAGATTTCAATCATGAATTTCAATTATATGGAGTTGATTTGAATTTGGAGAAAATCAAATAGAATTGATATGGAGTTTGACTTGAATGAAGGAAAGTGAGGAATGGTTCAAGCTAAGGGTAGGAAATTTTCTTAACACCCCTAAGGCATGACCTATTCCTATGGCTAATTCTTCTAAGTCTCTAGGGCTAGGTTTGAGTGTCCACCTAATCACTAGATGTGCCTTAGGACAAAGGAACTCTTAACATCTAAGAGGAGTCTTATGTCTAAGATGGAGGGGTTGAGAACTCATTCTAAAAATGAGATCAAAAGCGCTCTATTGGCCCAAGCCAACGACAAAGGGAAGGAGAACGCTTTCTACTACCTCAACTGTCGTCTAATTCTCGCTGAAGCAAACTATCCACCTATTGAGAAACATTGCCTAGCTTTGATATTTGCTTCTCAGAAGCTACAACACTATATGCTTTCTCATAAGGTGAACTTGATCCCCAGAACTAATCCACTGCAGTACTTCATGACACGACCAACGCTATCTGGACGTTTGGCATAATGGTCCATGATTATTTCACAGTTTGATATCACATTTGTACCCCTTCATGCGATAAAAGGATAAGCACTAGCAGATTTCTTTGCAGCACACCCACTTCCTGTTGATTCTTTGCTTAGTGATGATCTCCCTGATGAACATATCATGAACTTAGGGGAGGTTGAGGACAACCAATGGGAGATATATTTTGATGGTGAAGCTTCTTTTCATAAAGGAAAAGCATAACAATCTACTCTTCCCAGAAAGGCAGGGGTAGGAATAGTTCTCCTAACTCTAGACCATGATGTGATGAGATTCTCATACTATCTTTCCAACCCCTGCACCAATAATGAAGCTGAGTATGAGGCTTTGATTGCCGATCTAGAGTTAGCCATCACTATCAGTGTCAAGAGCATCAACATCTTTGAGAATTCTCAGTTGGTCATTAATCAAATTACTGGGTCCTACAAGGTTCTCAAACCTAAGCTTCGTCATTATCACGAGTATATCATGAAGCTGTTGGTCCAAATTCTTGAAGTCACCATCTATAAGGTTCCTCAAGCAGAGAACGCAATAGCAGATGCTTTGGCCAAACTTAAAAAAGAATTGGCAAATTCGGAAGATGAGTCCATTTCAATAAGGATCC
Source organism: Cymbidium sinense (assembly GCA_021442155.1). Classification (NCBI taxonomy): domain Eukaryota; kingdom Viridiplantae; phylum Streptophyta; class Magnoliopsida; order Asparagales; family Orchidaceae; genus Cymbidium; species Cymbidium sinense. The sequence continues at coordinate 15,352,884 of CM038216.1, read as the reverse complement.
AAAATGGATAATTCTTGTCCCTTATTGATGCTGAACTCATCGAGAGACTTTCTCTTGAAGAGGAGGTTGTCGTTGCCTATAAGGACAAGGAGCTGGATTGGAGGCAACTATTCATAGACTATTTGAACACCGACAAACTACCTCAAGAAAAGTCACTAGCCATCAGGTGAAATAGAGAGCTCTCTCCTATGCTCTCGTTAATGGCACCCTATATCGATGGTCTTTGGATTAATTGTGGTTACGCTGTTTAGATAAACATGATGCCCATGACATTATAATCGAGGTACATTCAGGTCTATGTGAAGCACATCAATCCGATCTGAAGATGAAGAAGAAGATCAAGAGACTAGGATACTACTGGTCGTCGATGATTATAGACTGCATGGATGTAGCTAGGAGATGCCATCAGTGTCAGGTATATGGTGTAGTCCTCCACCAACCACTCAACATTTTACACCCTACATTAGCCTCATGACTATTCAAGTGTTGAGGTATCAACATTGTGGGTTTGATCAATCCTCTTTCTTTCAAGGGGCATCAGTTCATCTTAGCTGCCACAGACTATTTTTCCAAGTGGGCAGAGGCAATCCCACTTAGACAGGTTACAGCTCAGCATGTGCTTCAATTTTTCAGGAACCATATCGTATATAGGTTCGGGGTGCCTCAATAAATTATATCCGATAATGGTACTGCATTCAAATGCACCAAGATCAACAGCTTCACCAGAAGACACGATATAAATTGGAGATACTCCACCATCTACTACCCAGAGCAAATGGCTTAGCAGAAGCATTCAACAAAACTCTCATCCAAATACTAAAGAAGACTCTTGATGATAACAAGCGATAGTGGAATGAGCAGCTGGTTGAAACCTTGTGGGCCTACCACACCACATACCAAACTCTAACTCAATCTACCCCATTTTCCTTAGTATATGGGTTTGAAGCCATTTTACCTTTGGAAGTTCAACTCCCGTCACTAAGGATAGCATTGGGTAGCAAGATCACTATAGAGCAGAATGCAAAGTTGCAGTTAGAAGAGCTCAAAGGTTTGGAGGAGAGTCGCCTACGGACGTGTTAGAACCTCGAGTTGTACAAGGCCAAAATGATTCAAGCTCATAATAAGCTGGTCTGCCCTAGGTCTTTCCGAGTAGGAGAACTTGTGTTAGTCCTAAGGAGACCAATTGTTGCCCATCTAAAGATGGGAGGCAAGTTTGAACCCACTTGGGAAGGCACCTATGTCATAGAGAAGGCCTATCAAGGAGGATCTTATCAGCTCATTGATTGTAAAGGGAAGCACCCGATGCATCAAATTAATAGGCTCTACCTAAAGAAATATTACCCATGAAATAAATCATGTTTGAAAATAATTCTATTAATCAACCAAAAATCTGATTCCATTTCATCAAAAAATTTTCTTCTTTGGAAGCATTGTTTGCTTGTCCTGTGAATCCTCCGTGACATGTTTAAGGTAGGTGTAAGAGTCCCCCAGAGGCATCCTATCCCTCTTTCACAACACAAACACAATCTTCAGACGCTATTAGAATAGATGTAAGAGAACTCGAGAGGCATCCTATTTTGACTAGCACAACTAAGTTAGGTGTAAGAGAACCCAAGCGGCATCATTTCTTAGTGGAAATTCTTGGTTGCTATCCGTGGCACCATTTCATAAAATCCCCAAGCGTGTTTAAGGTAAGAGTAACCCAGAGGCATCCTATTCCTTTTAACAAAAGCACAATAACAAACACAAATCTTTTATCCCGAGCTATTTGATGTGGGAGAATGCCCCCTGTGGCACTCCCTCATTAGCTGGTCTAGGTCGGGTCTACATGCTACCTCACCAGTATGTCACCCCAGTGGTCACTTATTTGGAGGATGTGAGTTCCCATGCTTTCTTCCTAACTTGACCGTTGCAAACCAATTAGCGCCTTGTTAGTATGGTAGGCTTCACTGCATAGCCAGAGTAAGCTACCTCGTGTTGATTTTGTTTAAGAAGATGTGAGTCCCCGTGCTTTCTTCTTGAACTAATCATTATAATCTAACTACATCGAGTGTATTTGAGGCTTAGGGTAAGTCCCCCAGAGGCTCTTTTCTTCTTGACTACATTTGAGTCAATGTAAGTCCCCTAGTGGCATTCACTCAATAGTCGTCCTTGGTCGGATAACACCTATCGAGCCAAAGACAGGCTATCCCAACAATCAGTTCTGCTATAAGAGGATGTGAGTCCCTGAGCTTTCTTCCTAGGCTGATTGTTACAAACTGACAGGCATCTTAGGTTGATAGATGTTCGCTATAATGACAGCGACTCACCTGGTGGATACACCACTCTTGGCAGATGTGAGTCCCTGCGCTTTCTCCTTGAGTTGGCCACCAAATACCTATTTGATATATGACTATCCATGTCATCTTCTCTAGGGTTTTAGATTAATCCCTTAGCGACCCCATCCCCTGTGGGCACTCTATTTGGATCACGTCCTTTGCGACCTCATTTGGACACTACCCTGGTTACACTTGGATTGGACAGTTCCCCTTTCCTGGTAGCCACTCCTGTGGTTGGAGAATTTGTTCAGCGAATACATAAATTTTCCCTTGGTTCAGTGAATCTGAGATAGGTCTAGGCTGATATAAACTCCTTCTCAGTTTGATCCCTCACAAACTAACAAGGTCCATAATAAATAAACTAAACAAAACAAACAAATTAATTCGCTTGGGATTAGGAATTCAAGCCCCCAAAGGGCCCCTTTTCCCAAGTATGCATCCTATCTTTAGGGTAGTGTATTGATCTCATTTTAAGAATGAGCTGTCAACCACTCCAATTTAGACATAGGACTCCTCTTATACTTTAAGAGCTCTTTAGTCTTAAGACACATCTAGTGATTAGGTGGACACTCAACCTACCCCTAAAGACTTAGAAGAGTTAGCTATAAGAATATGTCATGCCTTAGGGGTGTTAGAAAATTTGCCTACCCTTAGCTTGAACCATTCCTCACTTTCCTTCATTCAAGTCAAACTCCAAATCAATCTCATTTGATTTTCTCCAAAATCAAATCAACTTCATATGATAGAAATCCATGATTGAAATCTATGATTGAAACCCATGATCAAAATCCATCAAAATTCCTAAGTCCAAATCTTTCTAAGTCCTTAATCTTCCCTTAAGGACTTAGCCAAAATCATGATCAAAACCAATTCAAATTTTTGAGATTTTCTCATAATTCATTTATATTCTCATTTATATTCATATATATAAATGAAATATAAATTCAAACCAATCAAACTAAACTCAAAATTCAAAATCAATTCATGAAATTTTCCTAAGTCCCCTTAATCTTCTCTTAAGGACTTAACCAAAATCAACTCTAAACCAATTCAAACTCATGAGATCTTCTCAAAACTCATTTATATTCTCATTTATTTTTACATATATAAATGAAATATAAATATAAATCAATCAAATCAAATCCTCAAATTAAATTCCAAATCTAAAATCTTTCTTAAGTCCTTAATTTTTCATTAATGGACTTAGCCTAAATCATCATCAAATCAATTCAAATTCATAGGATTTTCTCATAACTCATTTATATTCTATTTATATTCAGATATATAAATGAAATATAAATATAAATCAATGAAACCAAATCCAAAAATTCAAACTCCAAACTCCAAAATTTTCCTAAGTTCTTTAAATCCTTCTTAATGGACTTAGCCTAAATCAAGATTAAACCACTTCAAATCTTTGAAATTTTTTCATGATCCATTTATATTCTCATTTATAGTCACATATATAAATGAAATATAAATTCAAACAATCAAAACCAATTTCCAAAAATCAAACTCAAATCTACTCAAAACCCAACCTAAGCCTTTCAAGTCAAAATCTTGAACTTAGCCAAATCAACTTCAAATCAAGCCAAACTCTTGATTTCTATTCATAATTCAATCAACCCTACAATCATGAGCCCATATATAAATACAAACTTCAATCACTCAATAAAAACCCAAGTCAAAAATCAAATCCTAAATCCCTTCATATTCTTCCTTTGAATATGAAATTGTCAAATGGATCAAAACTCATTTGACTTCAAAACACTTGCAAATGGATTTATATTTCAATCATAAGTCCATATACAAGTTCAATCAAACTCAAATCAAGCTTTGACGAAGCCATTTGACCCACTTAGGCTCACTTGACCTAAAGTGACCTAAAGTACCCTTATGAGCCAAATTCTAATCCTAACTAAATTGGATTGAACCAAACTCACCTATGCCTCTCATCAAGATCAACAATCATCATGGGATGATCAATCAATCAAATTGGGTCAAACTAAGTCAAACCTAAGGGTTGACCAAGTCAACAATTAGCCCAAAATGAAACCTAATATAGCCAAATTCCACCATAGGCCAAATTGATTGAAACCATTGATCTAAGTTCACTCATGACCTATGTTTGAACTTGACCAAGCCAACATTTGAGCCTAACCTAGCCGAATTGGTCACTTGACCCAACTTAACCTAAAAGTCAAAATGTGTCAAAACTTGATCTAAGCCAAATTGATTGAAACCAATGGGTCAAGTTCATTCTAAATCACTTGTGAAACTTTGCCAAAGCCTCAATTGGCCAACTAGACCTAACCTAGCCCAATTGAACTTAGACCCAACTTGACCTAAAGTGATCATGTTGAGCCAAATTTGAACATAACCAAAATTGTTTGGAAACAAAGATACCAATCCACTCCATATGACTAACCTAACCTAAACCTACCCATGACCTAGCCCAAATAGGTCAAATGGGTCAAATAGGTCAACTTGGCTCATTTGACCTAAATGAAGTCATTTGAGCCAAATTCAAAACTTTACCAAATTGAATCAAACCAAAGCCACCAAAATATTTCAAATGGTCATATGAATTTGAGCCAACCATTGGTTTGACCTAATTTGACCAATTGGTCAACTTGACCCAAGTTGACCCATTTTGACCTAAATGGGTCAACATGAGCCAAACCCTATCAAATGAATTCCAAATCTCATGAAACTTGACCAAACCTAGTTTCTCCACATACCCAACATACCTAAATTGAAAATTCAATAGAATGGCCATTCTACCCCTAGTCCATAGAACAAATTTTGGCCTAATCCATGGGTAATTTGGGTATGCCCTCTTCATATCCACTTGATACCTTCCTAATATCTCAAGGGGACCTAATGAAGAGTGGTGCATCCAACCCAATGGATTTGGGTTAGCCCAAATGGACCCAAGGCCAAACCTGACCCCATTGGTCAAATTGGCTCATTCCAAATCCCTCCTCCACCCAATTTGATGCACATGGGAGGTTGGAAATCCACTCAAGACCTCAAACCGACCATGTGCAAAGAGCTAATGGCCTAAAAAACCTCTCCAATTTGATTAATTGGATCAAAATGGCAAAGGAACTTGGGGTCGCTTGATCCTTCAAGGGGGAGATATACTCCCCCTAATTCAATTCAAAACTATCATTCCTCGATTTGATCAAGCCCTGGAGAGTGTTAGGAAAGGTTAGAGAGCCTTCTTAAGCATTCTTAGAGGGATTTGAATTTGAGATTTCTCGATTTTCTCCATTAGAAAATAGGGGAGCTCACTTGAACTTCCAACTTTCTCCACAATAAAAACCACTCCAATTCCTCTTGCACATTTCCTTTGAGGACCAATTTGAGTACACCCAAGCATCCATTTGAGTTCCAATAGTAGGGAGAGCATCAATTGGATCAAAGTCGCAAAGGAAGTGAAGTGGTTTTGGTCTATAGAACAATCCACTCAACCTCAAGGCCTAAGAATTTCAACAGGACTTCGTCTCCACTAGACGAAGCTAACTCATCAATCTCGAACACCGGTGATCACCTCCGGTGAGGTATGGAATTTTTTGACCACCTAGCATAGGAGCTATTAGTCTTTTGTGAAAGGAATTTTCAAATCATGCAAGATCTACCATTGGATGTGTTCTTTATTTGCTTTAGATAGTGTGGGTAAAGTTTTGTTTCAATTTGAGCTTAATCAAACTCGGATCTTCCCCTATATCATGGACGGTCTCTGTTGAGTCTAGAGGAAGAGCTGGAGAGATCTTGGATGTCCATCCGCACATTTTGGATGGACGACCGAGATTATTCCTACATTTAGAAATTCATTTATCCTTTTATAAACCACAGGTTGTTCCTTAGCCGTCCGATCTTTGATCGGATGGCAGAGATCAAAGCGCATCCCACCACCACACCACCTTTTAGATTTGATGTTTAAATAAGTGGCTTATGGCACGATGCGTGTAAAGCGCACTGACCACCGCTGCCACACATCATGCTGTGAGTTGAGGGATTAGTTAGAGATTTTAATTAATTCTAATTAATTTTCCAATCTTCTAAAAATCATATCTCTCTCAATAAAATTCAAAAAAAAATATGAGGTAAAATCCTATGGAAAGATTTTCAACCTAGAATATTTTAAAAATAATTTCAATGGATTTTGAATTATGCTTTTCTCTGATTTTGGGTTTTATTAGAAATTTTATTTTGCTAATTACCTATTAATTAAATCTCTGATTAATCCCAAACTTCTTGGGTATATTTTAGGCGATGACCCTAATTTTTTTGGGATTTATTGAAGGTTTAATTTGGGGAATTGCAAATGGGTTTCCTAATTACCCTCCTTATGTAATTAAGGATAATTAAGGTGTTATTAGTGGTTTTAATCCATGATTAGAGTTGATTAAGGTTAAATACAGTAGATAGGAGGTTTAGGGAATAATTTTGGGGCATTTCCCCTAAGCTATTCCCTAAAGCCCCTTTTCTTTTCTTATTCTTCTCTTAATTAAGGATTAATTCATTTAATTATCCCCTTAATTAATTTCTAAAAATTCTAAAAAATACTTTCAGAACTTAATTAATCTACTTTGGGTAGATGCTTAGGTGTTTAATAGCCTAAGTTCAATTAAGAAAATCAAAACCCAATTCATATGTATGTAGGGGTGTTTTGAAATTACTTAAGCTAAACTCTTTAGCTTAATTAACCATTAATCATGAGCCAAATTGCATTAGGTCTTTTTATTATTAGGTGCATTGCAAGTTTAAATTCTTTGTGAGTTTTTATGTCATCTCATTGGCTCATGATTACTTACTTAACTATGTTAAGGTGGTGTAGGTAATGGTTAATTAACTTGCTTAATTCATGTCTTAACCTAATTAATACATAAAAATGAATCTAATGAATTAAAAATTAAACAAAAATATCAAACACACGTGGGAATGGGTTAGGAATAACAAACTCAACTCACCTTTTCAAAATTAAATCAAACTTAAAATTAAACAAAAATCACATTGAATACACTTTGATTTATTTTAAACTTTCTTATTTCATAAGAATGTCTTTAGGATTTAATTAAAGTGAATTTGTTTACATGCTTTCACTACTTTGATTGTTTCTCAAACATGTTAAATTTGTATGTCATGTGATTTCATGCATTCATATTTTTCAAGCTCAAATTTAAAAAAAAAATGAAATTGTTTACTTTATGTCAAATTTGCATGTGTTGGCTAAAGTAGAAATATGAGTGGCTGTTATCACTGTTAAATTCAAATTATTTTTAAAATATATAAATCAATTATCAAATATGAAAGTATGCTACTTATATTTTTAATTATAAGCTTGCATGTGAAAGAATATAAAGGTACGCTTAGTATAGGTTTCCCTTCTCTTTTATGTTAGTATAGTTTTGAATGGGAGTTGGTAAGATGTACGGTTCATTTGAAAAGAACCTAACACTTACCTAATTCCATACCCTATTCATTCCTATACTATCACTTAAGAAGGGTTACCTATGCTTACATATATAAATTACATAAACAAAAATGAATAAACTAATACAACTTTTGCATTCTCTCTTTCCATTTCATTTCTTTTATACATATGTTTGTATTTAAGAAAAGTGGTATATTAGTCCGAGGTTGCAAGGCTTTAAGTAACCCTAAGTAGGTCTTGTACCTTAAACCTCTGGTTAACAATGGCATTGTACTCACTTATGCTTTTCTTACTTTCATGTGTGTATGTGAAAATTGGATAAAGAAACCCTTTTCTACTTAAGAAAAATCATGCATATTACACTTCCGAATTTCCTTAAATGGATTACTTAGCATGTATTATGAAGTATGTAAAATATTTTCATCTGTGTGTATAGATATGCTTAGGATTTGTTCATATGCATGTTATACACGTTGGGAAAGAAATGAAGTAATGTGTGTTATGTGAATTTGATTCATTTTATTTAATCTTAAAATGCCTTTCTTTTTGAATAGGTTCATTTAGAGTTCATCTAAACTTAGGATAATTAAAAGACTTAATCAAAATATTCACTAAATAAAACTAAAATGTGAATCCACTTTAGAAATTACTTAGGTTAGGGAAGGAAAGAGAAGTTCTCTTCTCTTTCCCTCTCTTCATAACTTAGTAATTAATTGTAGGATTCACTTGAACCTAATCAAAACATGGAATAAAATCAACCCAAAATAATTAAGCAACTTAAATGAAACTCACCTCTAAGTTGAACATGTCACACTTCAAAAAATTCGAACCTAAAGTCATAGCTAAGCATACCACACAAACCTTCAAAGCACACACATTATCCTAAGTCACCACTTCTAGCTTAGGTTAGGATGGTGCATGGTTTGATATTTTATTTTGTCTTGTTTTGTGATATATATTTTAGACTGGATATCAGGGTGTATGCTCGTTGAATGAATGGTAGGATGCTCTTAGTCTAACTATTCTCTTCTGTAGGGGATTGTGCTTAAGGGGCGCTATCATAAATAAAAATATAAATGCTTTTGCTTGCAGGTGCTTTATACCCCTAAGCATAATCCAATAGGCCAGGTGGACTTAATCATCCATGTGTGGGGTGATAAGTCCAATATACATACTTGGGAGTTGTATGGTTTGTTTTAGCTAATCTCTATTTTGCAGGTGTTAGTTAGATTTCCATTCTTTTTCTTTTTCATGTAAATTTGTGCAATTAAGATTTTAGAATGATTGTCATGGGGATTAGGATGAGCATTGATCATAAGATTCTATATTATGCACCATGTAAAGCCTTGGAGCATCTACCTTACAACCATCCAAAAGAAAGAATCAAAGAAGAAAGAAGAAAAGAAGAAAGAAGAAATAAAGCTTGAAGACTCCCATAACAATGAATTCCTTACTTAATTATAATTTAATTTATTTATAATCCGAGTTATATAAGGGTAGAGCTCGGCTACCCAATTTGATATTTTCTGTTTGTGTGGTGGTGCCCGACCACAATGGCCTTTTATTCTTTTTGCGATTAGCTTTATAAATTGATTGATGATTTATTTAGCTTTTGCATTAAGTGGCATCTTTTCCTAGTTTTTTCCTTGCTTCATGTATGGCCTGTATGTGGATTAGGCTCTTTAGAAAAAAAATAAATCTTTTACCAAACTTAACAACTCAAATTAAAAATAATGAAATCATAACCTCACATAAAGTTTAGGTTTAAAATCAAGATAAAAGAATTAGCAATCTCTTAGCTCGATGAGTATTTCTTTTATAATATCATGCACAACTTTATCTTATTTCACTCTTGATTAAGGGGCTTCCACCCTTGCCAGATAAACTTGGCTTGACCTTTGAGAGCCATGGTGAAAACACACCTCCTCCCTTCTTGCTGATTTTGGCCAATAACTTATTTCTCATGCATTAGGCATATGAATCCTATTAGCCTGAGTCAAAATAATTATCCAAAAATAAAAATAAAATGAAATTTGAATTACATTAGATTTAGGTCATTTGAAACATGTCCCTACATGATCAAGCCTCTTTAGAGAGTGAGTTTAAGGACTTAGTTTCATTCTAACTAAATAACAACCTAGCTATCTTGCATATGCATAAAGACTTGCCTACATGTATTTAAAATCGTAGGAGGAGTTAGTTGGTGGCCACCCCCAAGCTGTTGTAAGTCTAAGCTGTCGGGTGGTTTGTCCTCTCTTGTAGAGGCAAACCAATTACCCATTTTTTGCCTTTGGATTTAAGTTGTGCATTCGACCTCGCCAAAGCTCCCTAGATTTAGGTTCTGAGATTTCTTCTCCCCTTTGTGGGCCATAAGCATAATTCCTCACTTCTTAGTAATTTCTTTAATCATGTGTTAAGGAATCATAAGTCCTAAATTTCTAATAAAAAATTCAACTCAAATAAACTAAATCAATTTCAAAAATGTAAAGCCCAACTATATGATAGTTTGAGATGCTCGCTAGGTTTTCTAGCCTCACGGGTATCTCTTACTTATCTTTCTTTTGGCTTCGATAATAACTCCCTCTCTTTGATCAATCCCATTTGATCTTTCAAAAATGAACTAATCGATTGATAGTCCTTTCCTATTAAAATCTTTGAAGACAATGATCATTTACCTTAATTGAGAGTTTTTCTAATTAATCCCCATTTCTTAGGATGTAATTAACTATGGGGGCTTGCCCCTATAGGGAAGTTAATGAACCCAGTTTAAAATAAATACTGCTTTACTTTTTCATGTTAAGTAGGGAAAGAATCTCCGGTACATATGCAGACCCATCGTCCTTAGAAATCCTTATTGAGGTGATTAGGTCCATTGAAGGGTTGTGATTTTTATCTTTCAAGATAGTAAACTATTCCTTGATGACGTGCTCGATCACCTGAATAAGTATATCTGCAGATCTGCATGGCATCCTAAAAAGACAAATTTCTATAGTCTTGCCTCCTTTATTTCTCCCCACAGATTTTAAGGTGACCTCCTCTATAGAAATTTTTCTACCAACACAGCATCAGCAGAACTCCCTATATGAATTGCGTGACTACTTGAGTTGAGATAAATCCCCGGGTCGGTGCTCACTCTGTAGTCGCCCTTAGGTCGAGTTCAATTTATTTTGTTACAAGCAGGTTACAATGAAATCTTTCAGCTTTGGGAGATGTAAGACTATGACGCATTCTTTCTAGCATGATTATCGCAAATCAACGAGCAGCCTTAGGTCGGGTTCAATTTGTTGCCTAAAGCAATCGATCACTCCAGTAGTCTTTTTGTAGTGGAAGATGTGAGTCCTCAAACTTTCTTCCTTTCAATTGATCATTGCAAACCAAAAGATACTCCTTTGGTCAGATAGTTCTCCCATCGGCCGGGAAACTACTCCCTTTGGTTCAGTAGATCTAAGATAGGTCTAAGCTGATATAAGCTCTTTCTCAGTATGATCCATCACAAACCAACAGAATCCATCAAAACAAATCTAAAAATGAAATTAATCTTGACTATCCTTGAGTTGATTTAAGTTCCCTAGCGGAATTCACTCAATAGTCATCCCTAGGTTGGGTTCAATCTATTTCCTTGTCAATAGCTTACCCCAGCAACTGGTCCCTACTTTGGAGGATATAAGTCAACTATGCTTTCTTCCTAGTATAGTTGCTGTATACTGAAAGACATCTCTTTTGTTAGCTAGTCCTACTATGTGTTTAGTAGAATACCCCTTTGGATTGGCAAATCTGAATTAGGTCTAGGCCTCCGTACTCAATGCAGTCCATCTCAAACCAACATGGTCCATCTCAAAAATTTAAATCTAAAAAATTAAAATAAATTCAACCCTCTTCCCTAGTGGAACTTTCTCCCCAGTGAGACTCAAATCAAATCAAACCCCTCATCCCTTTGTGGATGACTTGAACCTGCTTCCCTAGTGGAAGGTTCATTTATTCTATCCCTTGTGGATCCCTCCTTCCCTCTCTTATGTCCTTGACATAAGTAGAGCCACATTGCACTAAGCTTTGGATTTTTTTCTACACCTCGGGTTAGAAGTAGATTGTCTCTGTTAGTGCTTGTGCTCGTTCAGTGTTGTTGATCATTTTAGTCAACACCAATACGTGCGTTGTTCCTTATCAGTCACACCACACTTATTAGGCACCCTTTGTTGACCTCATTTTTAGAATGAGCTCTCAACCCCTCCATCTTAGACATAGGACTCCTCTTAGACTTTAAGAGATCCTTAGTCTTAAGACACATCTAGTGATTTGGTGGACACTCAACCTAGCCCTAGAGACTTAGAAGAGTTAGCCATAGGAGTAGGTCATGCCTTAGGGGTGATAGGAAAATTTTCCTACCCTATCGCTTGGACCACTTTCCTTACTTTCTTCCTTAAAGTCAAACTCCAAATCAATTCAACATCAAACCTAAATTAATTCTAGCCTAATTTATTTTCTCCAAACTCAAATCAATGCCATATGATTGAAACCCATGATTGAAATTCCTAATTCCAAATATTTCCTAAGTCCGTAAATTCCCTCTTAAGGACTTAGCCTAAATCATATTCAAATCAATTCAAATTCATGAATTTTTCTCATAATTCATTTATATTCTCATTTATATTCACATATATAAATAAAATGTAAATTCAAAACAATCAAGTGAAACCCAAATTCAAACTCCTAATTCAAAATCTTTCATTAGTCCTTAATCTTTGTCTTAAGGACTTAGCTTAAATCATCTTCAAATCAATTCAAATTCATGAAATTTTCTCATAACTCATTTATATTCTCATTTATATTCATATAAATAAATGACATATGAATTCAAATCAATCAAACTAAATTCAAAATTCAAAATCAATTCACAAATCTTTCTTAAGTCCTTAATCTCCCTCTTAAGGACTTAGCCTAGATCATGATCAAATCACTCCAAATTCATGAAATTTTTTTATAACCCATTTATATTCTCAATTATAATCACAAATATAAATGAAATATAAATTTAAACAACCAAAACCAATTCCAAAATTCAAATTCAAAATTCAATCATAATCTAACCTAAGCCTTTCAAGTCAAATTCTTGAACTTAGCCAAATCAACTTCAAATCAAGCCAAACTCTTGATTTTCCTTCATGATTCAATCAATCCTTCAATCCTGAATCTAAATTTAAATACAAACTTCAATCACTTAACCAAAACTCAATTCAAAAATCAAGCCAAAATCCATTTCATGTTCACTCTTTGAACTTGAAATTGTCAAATGAATCAAAACCCATTTAACTTCAAACCACTTGCAAATGGATTTATATTTCAATCATAAGTCCATATACAAGTTCAATCAAACTCAAATCAAGCTTTGACCAAGTCATTTGACCCACCTAGGCTCACTTAACCCAAAGTGACCTAAAGTACCCTTAAGAGCCAAATTCTAATCCTAACCAAATTGGATTGAATCAAACTCACCTAAGCCTCTCATCATGATCAACAATCATCATGAGATGATCAATCACTCAAATTGGTTCAAACCAAGTCAAACCTATGGGTTGGCCAAGTCAACACTTAGCCAAAATGAAACCCAATATAGCCAAAATCCACCATAGGCCAAATTGATTGAAACCAATGATCTAAGTTCATTCATGGTCAATATTGAACTTGATCAAGTCAACATTTAAGCCTAACCTAGCCCAATTGGCCACTTGACCCAAGTTGACCCAACTTGACCTAAGAAGTCAAAATATGTCAAAACTTGATCTAAGCCAAATTGATTGAAACCAATGGGTTAAGTTCATTCTAAATCACTTATTGAACTTGATAAAAGCCTCAATTGGCCAACTAGGCCTAACCTAGCCCAATTGACCTTAAATCCAACTTGACCTAAAGGGTCATATTGAGCTAAATTCAAACTTAACCAAAATAGATTGAAAATAAAGATGTCAATCCACTTCAGATGACTAACCAATCCTTAACCTACCCATGACCTAGCTTAAATAGGTCAAATTGGTCAAATTGGTCAACTTAACCCATTTGACCTAAATGAAGTCATATGAACCAAATTCAAACCTAAACCAAATTGAATCAAACAAAAGCCACCAAAACATTTCAAATGGTCATATGAACTTGACCCAACCCTTGGTTTGATCCAATTTGATGGTCAACTTGACACAAGTTGATCCATTTTGACCTAAATGGGTCAACATGAGCCAAACCATACCAAATTAATTCCAAATCAAATGAAACTTGGCCAAACCTATTTTCTTAACATACCAAATATACTCAGATTCAAAAATAAGCCAAATGGCCATTTTACCCCTAGGCCATAGATAAATTTTGGCCAATTCCCCTCTTCATACCTACTTAATACTCTCCTAGTGGATCAAGTGAACACTAGGGAGGGTGGTGTACCCAACCCAATGGGTTTGGTTAGCCAAACCCAACCCAATGTTCAAACTGAGAACATTCTTTGAAATGGCCACATGGGAATCTTCCTTACACTCAATTGAAGTGCATGGGGAGTTCACCATTCCACTCCCTAACCAAAATTGAAATCAAGGACACTCCTAACAACCTAACAAACCATTTGAATCAAGGCAATTGGATCAAAATGGAAAGCCCATGCTTGGTCATCCGATTACCAAAGGAGGAGATATACTCCCCCTAATTCATTTGAATCTTCACAAAGCTATTATCAATTGAGTGTTAGGAAACTAGAGGAGCCATTTGCAAGTGACTCCAAGCTTCCTAGAAGGAGATTGAAATTGCCATTTCTCGATTTTCATCACTTAAAAATAGGGGAGCTCGATTGAATTTTCAACTTTCTCCACACTCAACATCAACTCAATTCCTTCTTCAAGCTTCATTAGAGGACCAAGTCAAGTGCACCCATACTCTTTTCGAAGCTTCAAAGGCAGAGGAGGAGTGCCCTAGACCAAAGCCAAGCTCAAGCTAAGGAGGAGTTAGCTTCTAGAAGAATACATTTAATTTCCAAACCTCAAACTCTCAGCAAAGCTTTGTCTCAACCAGACAAAGCTTCTCCAAGGAAATCGAGCACCGGTGAGGTCAACCATTAAACCAAGCTTAATTTTATAGTGTGTTGGTCCTTTATGAAGAAAATCTTCACCCCATGAAAATGTAGTCATTGGATGTAATCTTCTATGCATGTTGATGGTGTAGTTAATATTTAGGATCAATCTGAGCTCAATTGAGCTCGAATCATCTCATTGAAGATGGATGGAGTCCATTTTCTACATTCATTTGCAGGGATTGATCTATGGTTGTCCATTTGCACATTTTGGATGGACAGCCGAGATTAAAATGTGCAATATATTTATACTTTATCCTTTGAGCCGTAGCTTTAATCTCAATCGTTTGATCCTTAATCGGACGGCTGAGGAGAAAGCGCATAGCGCCACCGCCATGCGGCACTACAATGCGACATTTTAAATAACCAATCAGGCCCTAACGTGTGTAAAGGGCATGCTGCGTCAGCCGCATGCGTGGCATCCGTAGATTAATAATAGGATTAGGGATTTATTCAATTCCTAATTAATCACCTAAGTTTCTAAAATTTATATCACAACATAAAAAAATTAAAAAAAAATGAAATAAATTGCATTAGAAAGATAATTGAATATAAAATATTCTAAAATTAATTTTAAATGATTTTTAATAGTTCTCTTCTCTAAATTTAGGTTTTATTAGGAATGTTAATATGTTAATTACTCTCTAATTAATCCACTGATTAATCTCAAACTTCTTGGGTCTAATTAGAGGGATGACTTCTACCTCTCTTAATTTTCTTGAGATTTATTGGTGGCTTAATTAGGAGAATTGCTAATTTATTCTATAATCACTCCCTTAATGTAGCTAGTCTTAATTAAGGATATGATTAGTGATTTAACCCTCTAATTGTTTCAATTAAGTTTTGATTAAGTGAATGTCAGGTTTAGGGAATAATTTTGTGATACTCTCCTTAAGATATTCTTTAAACCCCTTTTATTCCTTGATCTTACCTTAATTAAATGTTAATTCAATAATAATCCCCTTAATTAATTTTATAAAATTCTAAGACACTCCAGAACTCAATTAATTCTCTTGGATAGATGCTTAGGTGTTCAAGAGTCTAAGTACAATTAAGAAAATCAAAATTCAACTCATATGTGTGAGGGGTGTTTTGAAATTACTTAAGTTAAACCCCTTAGCTTAATTAATCATTAATCATGAGCCAAATTGCATTAGACCCTTTTCTTCCTAGGTGCATTGCTGACTTAAATTCCTTGTGTGGTTTTATGTTATCTCATTAGCTCATAATTATTTGACTAACTATGCTAAGGTGGTGTAGGTAAGAGGTAATTAACATGTTTAATTCATACCTTAACCTAATAAAAATATAAAATGAATCTAATCACCTAAAAATTGAATAAAAATACCACACACATGTGGGAATGGGTTAGAAATAGTAAACTCATGTCACATTTTATAAATTAAATCAAACTTAAAATAAAATAAAAATAGCATTTAAACAAACTTTGATTTGCTTTAAGCTATCTTATTTCATAAGATTATCTTTAGGAATTAATTAAGGTGAATGTGTTTACATGATTTCATTTCTTTAGTTCTTTCCTAACATGCTAAATGTGTGTGTCATATGATTTCATACATTCATGATTTTCAAAATCAAATTTAAAAATGAAACTATTTACTTTATGTCAAATTGCATGTTTTGGCTAAAGTCAAAATATGAGTGGCTATTATCACTATTAAATCCAAATTATTTTAAAAATATATGAATCAATTATCAAAATTGAAAGTGTGTTACTTGTATCTTACTTACGATCTTGCATGTGAGTAAAAATATAAGGATGTGCTTAGTGTAATTGTCCTTCTCCTCTCTTTTGGTATAGTTTTGAATAGGATTTGGCAAAATGTATGGTTCATTTGAAAAGAACCTAACACTTGTCTAATTCCATCTCCTATTCATTTCTATGCTATTACTTAAGAAGGATACCTACACTTGTACATATAAATTGCATAAACAAAAATAAATCAACGAAGACAAACTTTTTGCATCCTTTCTTTTCCATTTATTTCTTTTGTACATATGCTTGTAATTAAGAAAAATGGTATATTAGTCTGGAAAACCCTGAGGTTGTGAGGCTTTAAGTATCCCTAAGTAGGTCTTGTAACTAACACCCCTGGTTAACAATGGCATCGTACTCACTTATTCCTTTCATACATTCATATGTGCATATGAAAAATTGGATAAGAAACCTCTTTGCTACTTAATGAAAACCATGCATCATAAACATTCAAATTTTATTAAGTAACTTACTTAGCATGCATCATAAAGTGTGCTAAACATTCCCATCTAGTATGTATAGATATGCTTAGGATTTATTCATGTGCATGTTATACATGTTGGGAAAGAAATGAAGTGATGCATGTTTTGTAAATTTAGTTCACTTTACTTAATCTTAAAATGCCTTTCTTTTTGAATAGGTTTGCTTAGAGTTCATCTAAACTTAGGATTAATTAAAATACTTAATAAAACATTCACTAAACAAAACTAAAACATGAATCCACTTTAGAAATTACTTAGGTTAGGGAAGGAAAGAGAAGTTCTCTTCTCTTTCCCTCTCTTTGTAACTTAGTAATTAAATATAGGATTCACTTGAACCCAATCAAAACATAAAATAAAATCAACCCAAAATAACTAAACCATTTAAATGAAACCCTCCTCTAAGTTGAACATTCTTCACACTTAGAGAATTCTAACTTAAAGCCATAGCTAAGCATGCCACACAAATCTTTAAAGCACACACATTAGGCTAAGTCACCACTTCTAGCTTTAGGTTAGGGCGGTGAGTGGTTTGATGTTTGATTTTATTTTGTGATATATATATTTAGTCTGGATGTTAGGATGTATGTGCGTAGAATGAATGGTAGGGTGATCTCAGTCTAACTAATATCTTCTATAGGGGATTGTGCTTAAGGGGAGCTGTAATAAATAAAGATATAAATGCTTTTGCTGTGCAGGTGCTTTTACCCCTGAGCATAATCCAATAGGATAGGTGGACTTAGTCACCCATGTGTGGGGTGATAAATCCAATATACATGCTTGGGATTTATGTGGTTTGTTTAGTTGATCTCTATTTTACAGGTGTTAGCTAGATTTACTTTTTCCTTTCATGTAATTTTTGCAATTAGGATTTTAGAATGATTGTTATGGGGATTAGGATGAGCATTGGTCATAAGATGTCATCTTATGTATCATGTGAAACCTTTGGAGTAACCACCTTCCAACCATCCAAAAGACGGAACCAAAGAAGAAAGGAAAAAAGAAGATGAAAGAAGAAAATAAGAATGAAGAAATGAAGCTTGAAGACCCCCATAACAATGAGTTCCTTGCTTAATTGTATTTAATTCATTTGTAATCTAGGTTATATAAGCAAAGACCTCGGCTACCCAATTTATCTACAGGTTTGTGCGGTGGTGTCCAACCACAAATGGCCTCTTATTCCTTTATGCTAACTTTATAAATTGAATGATGATTTATTTAGCTTATGAATTAAGATGACATCCTTTTCCTAGTTTCTTCCTTGCTTTATGTATGGCCTGGATGTGGATTAAGCGCTTAGCAAAAAATAAATCTTCTACCAAATTTAATAATTCAAAATTAAAAATAAAGAATTCATAACCTCACCTAAAGCTTAGGCTAAAATTAAAATAAATGAATTAGCAACCCCTTAGCTGGATGAGTATTTCTTTTATAACATCATGCACAAATGCATATTATTTTCACTCTTGATTGGAGGGCTTCCACCTTTGCCAAAGAAACTTGGCTTGTCCTTTGAGAGCCATGGTGGAAATACACCTCTCAAAACAATAATCTTCATTATGCATTATGCATATAATCTATGTGAGTTTAAGGACTTAATCTCTTTAAAAAATAATAGCAATCTCATTTAACATAAAATAAAATCATAGAGTTAGTTATTTTTGGGAATCATAAGTCCAAGTGGGAATTCTCTCTTATGGTAAAACCAAATATTTTGCTTTTATTTGGTAGTAATACCTGGTTAGAGGTTTCTCTTCTCCTCTTTTCATAGTATAAATCTTCACCCTATAATCTTTAATAAAAATTTTTTTAATTTAAATAATTTTTTTAAATAAATAGTTTGAGATGGCAGGTTTCCTAGCATCGTGAGCATCTCCTACTTATCTTCCTTTGACTTTGATAATAACTCCCTCTCTTTGATCCATCCCATTTGATCTTCCAAAATAAACCAATCGATTAATAGTCCTACCTATTAAAATCTTTGGAGATAACAATCATTTACCATAATCGAGAGTATTCCTAAGGAATCTCATTCCTTATGATGTAATTAACTATGGGGGCTTGCCCTTGTAGGGAACTTAACAGTTTTGATTTAAAATAAGCCTTACTTTACTTTTTCATGTAAAGTAGGGGAAGAATCTTTGGTACACATGCAGACCCATTATCCTTAGGAGTCCTTGTTGAAGTGATTAGGTTCATTGTAGGGTGGGGACTTCTATCTTTCTAAATAGTACACCTCTCCTCAATGTCGTATCCGATCACCCTAAAAAAGAATATCTATGGATCTACATAGTGTCAAAATTGCATAAAAAGAAGAAGATGTATATTTATATCTTCGTTTTATCCTGCATAGAGTGAAGATGGAAGTATATATCTTATTCTTTAAAAAAATATATAAAAATTTCACCACAGTCATTAAGAAATGATGTACTATCTCAAAAGATAGAAATCACCATTGTATAATGGACCTAATCACCAATAAGGACTCCTAAGGCATGATGGGTCTTCGAATGTACCGAAAATCTTTCCCCTACTTTATATGAAAAAGTATAGTAGGGTCTATTTTAAGCTGGATTCGTTAAGTTCCCTGTGGAGGAAAGCCCCCATAGTTAATTACACTCTAAGGAATGGAATTCCTTAAGAACACTCTCGATTAAAGAAGACAATCATGATCTCTAAAGATTACAAGGCAAGACTATCAAAGGATTGACTATGTTGGAAAATTAAATGGGATAGATCAAAAGGAGAGACTTATTTTGTAAGCCAAAGGAGATGAGTAAAAAATCTTTATGATACTAAGAAGCCTAGTGAGCAATCCAATATATCCTATGGTTGGGCTTTATATTTTTGAAATTGAAGAGAGTTAATTGTTTGAGTTGACATTTTATTAGAATACTAGGACTTATAATCCCACAACATAAGATTATGGAAATGCCTAAGAGGTGAGGATTTATGCTTGTAGCCCAAAGGAAACAGCTACCTTGAATCTTGAATCTAGGGAGCTTTGGCCAGGGCCAAAGCATGACCTAAATATAAGGCAAAAATGGGTATATGATTTACCTCTACAAGAGAGAATAAACCACCCATCTATTGGACTTATTATTGCCTGAAGTGAGCTAACTCCTCCTAAGCTTTAAATTTATGTAGGTAAGTCATATGCTTTTACAAGATGGCTAGGCTATTATTTATTTAGAAAGGAGACTAAGTCCTTAAACTCACTCCCTAAGAGACTAGAGCATGAGTGGTATGAATTTATGACTTAATCTAATGCAAATTTTATCAAATTTATTTCATTCTTTTGGACTCTTTATTTTGACATAGGCTACAAAATTTTGTATGCCTAAATGCATGAGAACTTGATTATGGGCCAAATAAAAAAAAGGGGTGTTCTTCCATCAAAGACTATCACAGGTTAAGCTTTATTCTCTAGCACAGATGTAAGTCCCCTCATAACAAGAGTGGAAGAATATGACATGCATGATGTTATACATTCAATCATCCAGCTTAGGGGTTGCTAAATATTTTTATTATCTTGATTTAATTCTTAGGCTTTATGGTGAGGTTATGAGTTATTTTAAAATTTTAATTATGAGTTGTTAATTGGGGTAAGAAATTTATTTCATCCTAAGAGTCTACCGTATCCAAGCCACACATTCAAACATTAAACATGAAGAAATTAGAAAAAGCATGCAATTTTAGTGCACAATCTAAACACAACATCAAACAATTTTATAGACTATCGTAAAAGAATAAAAGGCCAGTGCGATCAGGTTTCATTGTACACAACAAAAAGAAAAAAAAAAGATGGGTAGCCGAGCTCTACCCTTATACTACCCAGATTATAAAAATAAAATATGTTATGGGGGTCTTATTTTCTTCATTTTTTCATTCTCTTCCTTTTGGTTTGATTTGCTCCAAAGGCATCACAAGACACCCCAAAGACTAAGCCTTCTGGCCACTGCTCATCCTAATCTTCCATAACACTAATTCTAATTATTAATGAAAATTACATTAAAAATAAGAAAAGTAACTCTAGCTATACCTACAAAACAAATGTTAGCTAAACACACCATACAACCCAAGTAGTTATATGAATAATTTGGAGTTAGCACCCCACACATGGGTAACCAAACCTATCCCATGGGTCATGCTTAGGGGCTAGAACAAGACAACTAAAATATTTATATTTTTTTTTATTATAAGCATAAGCTGTAGAAAATATGATTAGGCTAATAATGGCCTAACATTCAATCTATGAAATATACACCCTAACATCCAGTCTAAAATATTATATCATAAAATAAAATAAACATCATACACACAACACCCTAACTTAGCAATAGAAGTGGTGACTTAGTATTCTAATGTGTGTGCTTAAGGCTTGTGTGACAAGACTTTACTAGGCTTCTTTAGTTTAAGATTTAATTTAGAGTTTGAATTTGTTTAAATTTTACCTTTGGGTGATTTCAATTTAAATGATTTAATGATTATTTTTCCATTTTTATTTGGTTAAAATGATGTTTAGGTTTTCAAGAATGAAGGGTAGAATGAATTTCATTTGTAGACAGAACTCACCCTATTCTACATCCTAACTCCTAAAAAGTCCAACTAAGGTCCTTAAATATTTTAATTAGCCCATTTGAATTTGTGTAATTCATTTGATTTGATTTAGAATTTAAAATTTGAGTTTGTTTAAGTATTTGATTGACTGATTCTGGATTATATGTTTTGGTTTAATTAAATCTTGATAATTCAATATCCTTAATGTCTAATGAAGTTTAAGTTTATTTAAATTCATGTATTTTTGATTGATTAGTTTTAGATTAGATATTTTGGTTTAATTAAATCTTTATAATTCAATATCCTTAATCTCTAATGAAGTTTAAGTTTGTTTAAATCCATGTGTTTTTGATTGATTAATTTTAGATTAGATGTTTTGGTTTAATTAAATCTTGATAATTCAATATCCTTTTAAATTAATATCTAATTCTTTTCTTTAATTATGGTTATGCGACTTAATTTTATGTTTATTTGATTTGATTATGGTTCATTTATTAGTAGTTTGATTGGATTAGATTAATTGAGATTTTATTTTG
Organism: Cymbidium sinense; assembly: GCA_021442155.1. NCBI lineage: Eukaryota > Viridiplantae > Streptophyta > Magnoliopsida > Asparagales > Orchidaceae > Cymbidium > Cymbidium sinense. The sequence continues at coordinate 15,330,666 of CM038216.1, read as the reverse complement.
ATTTTTAATTGAATTTGATTCTTTGTAATTAGGATTTTATTTTTAATATCATCCATTTATCATGTTTATCAAAGTTTGGTTTGTATTTAGATTTCATACATTGGATAGTTAATTAGTTTATCTTTGTTTTAAGTATGTTGAATGAGGTTTGGTTTGATTACATATTAAATTAATGAGAGTCTTTCTTAAATTAATTTGATTTGATTTAATTTAATTTGATTAGCTTTATTAGTCTATGGGTTTGCTTAGGTTCAATGTGATTATTAGTTTAATTAAGAAGTGTGTTTAGTTAGCATTTAATTGTATTTTAATTATATTCAAATTTATATTTGCTTAAGCTTAAGTTTAATATGATTAATTTGATTGACTTAATTAGCTTTTTTAAGATGTGTGATCAATTACTAAATTAAATAAAAATTTGATTCATATTTATTTAGGTTAATGATGTAATTAATGACTTAATAATTTATGTTTAATTCAGGATTTGATTGGTATTTAAAGTCATTTATATTTGATTAAGTTTAAGTTTAATATGATTAATTTGATTGACTTAATTAGGTTTCTTAAGATGTGTGATCAAATTAATTAGTAGATTAATTAAGTGTTTGATTTGAATTAATTTTAATGTGATTTATAAAGTTAATTTGGTTTATTAAGATTGTGGATTAATTCATCAAGTTTGCATTAATTAGGTGTTTATTCAATTGGATTAGCTTAAGGGTAATTAGTTTAATTAAGAAGTGTGTTTAAGTTAATTATTAAATTAAAAAAATATTTATTTAATTCTTAATTTTGTTTTATATTTATTTAGATTAATGATGGAATTAATGACTTAGGTTTAATATGATTAATTCTTAATGATTTATGTTTAATTTAGGATTTGATTGACATTTAATTGCATTTATGTTTGATTAAGCTTAGGTTTAATATGATTAATTTGATTAACTTAATTAGTTTACTTGAGGGGTGCGATTAATTATTAAATTTAATTAGGCGTTTGATTTAGGCTTAATTTAAGAGTTAACTTTAATGTAATTTATTTAAATTAATTTAATTCATTAAGATGATGGATTAATTCATTAAGTTTGCATTAATTAGATGTTTGATTAATTTGATTTGATTAATATTAAGTGATTATGATGTTTTAGATTTATAATTAATTTAACTTTTGAGTTTACTTAATGATTATTTAGTTTCAGTTTATTTATATTCATTAAAGATTTTCACATGATTAAGATTTCATGCTTAGTGTAAGTTTAGTTGTACTAGTTTGACCCATGTTAAAGTTTCCTAGATTTATTTAAATTTAAGTTTGATTTAAGATTTAATAATTTGATTGAGTTTTAATAACTTAAATATATTTAACCATGTTTAATTTAATTTTCTCTGAGGATTATATGATATTTTTTTGATTTGAGGTTTGATTAATGATTGCTTAAGTGTTATTTTATTTTTGATTTTAATTTATTATTTAGATTATTATGAATTTCATTTTAATTAATTCCTTAATTTGTTAAATATTAACCCTAAATATTTATTGTATATTCATTAAGCTTAGGAAAATCATATTATTATTATTATTATTATTATTATTATTATTATTATTATTATTATAGGATCTTAGATGTTGACTGAAGTGAATTAAGCCATTTTGAAGATTTTTGTAAATTTCTCGATTTTTATTTGATTTATTTTATTAAAATAGATAATCTGAACTTCAAAATTTAATTTCTCCCAATACAGTAGTCTTTTTTTACTTGAGATTTTTATCATAGTTGTGCTTTAACTTTAATTTCAATTCCTGAAAATTTCACTTAATCTAGCTTATATTTTTAGAGTAATTAACAAAAATTTATTTTCACTAAAACCTAAATTAAGCTCAAACCATTTAGTGGAATTTAGAAATTTTTGGTTCTTTAGATTCCTCTCAGAAAGATGAATCCAATGAGCCCTTGTGATTTTTCATTGGGGATTTTTTTTATGAATTTTCAAAGTTTCAGGACACCTAATTAATTTTTAAAATAAAAAATAGGTGATTTTTCCACTTCTCGTGTGCGGGCAGCGGAGCGTATGCTGCCATGGCACCACATGATTGGGAGATGGTGTCATGTGGCACGCGGCACCATGTGGCTCCATGTTGTGCGATACGCATGGCGAAAATCTGATCAGGGAAATGATGTGCGATTCAATTGGCGTCGATGATCAGGGATCGATTTGATCCACGGGATCAAAGAGCAGATCACGTGTTTTGGGTGCCAGAAGGATGCAGGTCTGACACGATTTGAGCCATCCAATCACTAAACGTGGGATCGGATGGCTGGTGCTCACGGACAGGCAAAACCGATGAAAAAAATGCAAAAAAAATGTGAAATGAGGTCCAATTGAGCTCATTTTCACATCAATTTTCTCTAAAAAAGTTCTAAATCTAAAGTGAAAATGAGAGAAGCAACCCCAGAACCTGAATCTAGGGAGCTTTGGTGAGTACCGAAAGCATAACCTAAATCTAAGGTGAAAATGGGTATTTGGTTTGCCTCCATAAGAGTGGACAAACCACCCAACTGTTTGGACTTACAGCCGCCTGGGGGTGGCTGCCAACTAACTCCTCATATAGTTTAAAATTCATGTAGGCAAGTCATATGCTTTATGCAAGATAGTTAAGCTATTATTTATTTAGAAAGAGATTAAGTCCTTAAACTCACTCCCTAAAGAGACTAGATCATGTAAGCTCATGCTTCAAATGACCTAAATCTAATGCAATTCATATTTCATTTTTATTTTCATTTTTGGATAATTATTTTGACACAGGCTAATAGGATTCATATGTCTAATGCATGAGAAATGAGATTATTGTCCAAAATCAGCGAGAAGGGAGGAGGTGTGTTTCCACCATGGCTCCCAAAGGTCAAGCTAAGTTTCTTTAGCAAAGGAGGAAGCCCTCCAATCAAGAGTGAAAACTATATGCATTTGTGCATGATGTTATAAAAGAAGTACTCATCTAGCTAAGATATATTTGTGCATGAAAACTATATGCATTTGGCCATCCTTTTTTTTTAACTAGGATGACACTTGTTAACTAGCTAAGATATATTTCTTCCCTGATAAAGCCAACATCAATCAATTTCTTGATTTCAAAAGTGACCTACAATGTCTAATTGCATGTGCCCAAGAACTTGCTTTATAGGGTTAGTATTATATTCTATTGTTAGTTTGTGGACTGCTATGTCAGGAGATAAGCCGGGAATTTCTTCATAACTACATGGGAAGTAGTCCTTAAACTCAGCTAACAGCCTAACTAAGTCATTGGTTTCTTCTTCATTCAACAAAGAGATGATGTATGTAGGATGCGGATTGTCTTCAGTTCCCAAGTTGATTTCTTTGAGTTCGTCGTTGGTTGATCTGATCTCTTCTTCAAACTCTGGCGGTGCATCTCTAACTTTAGGCTCACTTGGGTCATCTGAAATTTCTAAACATACCTTCTCATAAGAGTTAGCATGATTTGAGAAGAACCTATCAGACTCCAAATCATATATGATGATTAGGAAATGGTTATCATCATTGACTAGACCCACTATGTCGAATCCTAATCCTGGTCTTGATTGAGGATGTCTGGTTTGGTTGTCCCATAGCCTTTCAAAGTAGTCTGACATGTGTTTAGATCAAGTGTGTGGGATTAATCTCTTCTTTTCTAAGTTAAGAACACAAGGCAAGTACCAATCAAAAGGTAATTCTATTAAATCTTTATATGAATCATCCTCAAGTTCTACATCGACATCCTAACTTGAGGATGATGCTCCCAACAAAAATCTCTTTGTATTGGCATATGTGGATGACTTGGGGGCCTCCTTAACTACTAAACCTTCAACTTTCTGGCAAAAAAGTGAAGTTAGAGCTAAAGTTCCCAACTGCTGCCAGACTGTTCTACATAATAGTGATTCAGATACATTCATGCTTTGCTTGGAGGCCTAGTCTTCATCACTGTCTAGCTCGAATGTCACCTTCAAAGGGACCCACCGAGAGGGCTTGGTCATCTTGCTAACCAGATGAGACTCATCCTTCAAACTAGACTCTAAGTCTATGTGGATAGCAGGGGTACTCCTGTGAGCTAGAACACAGCTCCTACTGGCTGGCCACTGGCAATGAGGTCTTCCCCTCTATAACTACCTCTAGATCTGCCTCTACCTCTATCTAGTGGAGGTCGAGTCACCCTACCCATGTGTTCATATAGAGGAATAAAATGTGGACAGAATCTAACATCTGGCTCTACCTCTTCCTCAGTGTCTGATTCTCACTCACTTGTATTTTTATTTTCTCTTCCTTTTTTCTTTTCTTTTTCTTCTTTTTCTTTTGTTTCTTTTTCTTTTATTTTTGAACATTCACCAAGCTCATGAGATTAAACTTTTTGATTTAGAGGAAGGTAGTAGGTTGCGTCCTCATATATTTTGACCTCTATAACTGAGAATGTCTTCAAGTCTTCTTTGACACAATACTCGATTCCACCTCTTCTAAATTTGATGCACTGGTTCAAAGAAGATGGAACCATGTTGTTTGCATGTATCCAAGGCCTACCGAGAAAAGCAGTGAAAGATGTATCTAAATCTATTATGTAGAACTTAGCTTCTGTCGACCAATCATCTATCTCTAGTGCTAACACTATGGAGCCTAAATCCCTCTCACCTTGTTCGTTGAATCCTCTCAACATCATCTGATCTCCTCGGAGTTCAGAGATATCGATCCTCAAGTAGGCAAGGGTTTTTAGACTCATAATATTCACTGCCCTGGAAAGCCTGAATCTACCCATGTCCATTGTGATGTAAAGGGGACGGTTGTGCTCGGTTGTCCCGAAAAGAAGGTCTTCATCTATGAATGTAACTCCATGAGCTTCTCTTGAATAATATGCTTCCTCTCCAATAGCGGCAGCTGAGCTAAGCATATTTCTGGATCAATAAGAGATTTGATCAATGACTCCCTCATCTATTTGGATAAGACAAGGGCATCATATATGCTTAATTTAACTGACAACTTTCTTAGGTGAGCGAGGGCATTGTAGTCAACTCTGGGCTGATCCTCCATAAGCAAATCCATGGGTGGATCATCCTGTGGAGGGGCTTCTTGATCACTATAACTAATGACTTGTGTACCCTTATCTTGAGGTGCTACCCTAGGTGGTAGAATTTTGCAACTACGGAGGTTGACTTCAACGACTTCGTGAGATGATTTAGTGGAAAGTTCTACCTGCTCATCAGGTTCACCTACAGCTTCTCCTATGGGATCATCGGAGTCTGATGACTCCAAATCAATCTCAATGGGTGAACCCAAATGATTTAAGAATGGAAAATCCATTTCTAAATCAGAAAAAAAAATGGTCAAAACTAGAGTTATCATTATTATTTTGTAGACTTGGAGAGTTTTTGAGAGGAATAAAATCTAGAGCATCAAAAGTAGACAAGATGTAAGTGAAAGCTTTCTTCATTGATTTCTTTTTAGATGGAGGTACATGATAGAAATCTAATAAAGTAAGTGGGGTAAGGGATTTAGTGCTTTATCTGCTGATACAATGCTCCTAATGGCAGAAGAGGAGCTAGTGGAGGAAGAAGTAGTAGTTGCAACGGTGGATGGAGTGCTGAACTTAGATGGTGGTTGTGCTACTATGCTATCCCGGGCATGTAAGGTGGACTGTTGTTGCTGCTGCTGCTGGGCATCTACCTCCTTCAAGTTATCCTTAGCAACTTGCAAACCTTGCTTAGAGTTGGAGGTTTGAGCTGCTTTAGGCACCTGCAATGGTAACTTTTTGATCTTAGAGATGATTTTCTTGAAGGTTTGGAATAGGGAGATATCCCAACCTTCCTCTGGCTTAAGAAGATCGCTTGTATCCTTAATGATTATCCTAACAGAACTAGAGGGTTATTCTAGTAAATATTCTTTAGGGATAACAATGGCACGTGACTTGTAGCAATGCTCAAGCTAGTCCTTAAAGGTAAAGCAATCTTCTAAGATATGACCTAGCACGTGATGGTAGGGGAAAAAGTTTGGATCATGACTCTTGCCCACATCCTCCGACCTTCTAGACTCTAGTAACTAAAAATCACACTTCTTTAAAAGGTTCTTAAATATCTTCCTGACTACTTCCCTCTTGAATGAATAAATCTTATTTAATTTATCGGCAAGAGTAAGTAAATATTAGCTACCTGGTGGTGCATAAGAGTACTACGTTTGATGCTACGGGTGGGGATACTACTGCTGATGCTGTGAATGGGGATACTGCTAAGCAGGTGGCGGTGGAGGCCATTGTGGTAATTGATGTGGCTGATATAATGGCCAAGGTGGTGGCAAAGGAGATGGTAGAGGAGCCTGATGTGCTCTAGGTATGTCTGACTGAACCTTGGCTGGCTGCTTCCGTTTGTCAACTGCTGTGACTACCCATGGCTTTTTCTCAAATGCCTTTTGCAGTTTAGGCTTGATTGACTGATCTTGAAAAGGTAACTGTTTGACTTATCCTTGTAGACTAGCCACCTTATTGATTAATTTCTCAAATGTCTTAATGGTAAACCCTTTAAGCATGAAGGTGATTAGGTCATGAATATTCTTTAGTAGAATTTCAATGTCTTGTTGTTCAGATAGTTATGGTTCGCATTTCATACGTAAGTTGCTCCATCTAAGAATGTAATTAATAAGGGACTCATCAGGGTGTTGTTGAGCTACAACGAGATCACCAACACTTACCATTTGTTGAGCAAATGTCTTCAGTGAACCATTGGGTAGTTCAACATACAAATCAAATATGATTACTAATGAAGAGACAAAATAAGAGTGCATCACAGCCACCGACATTGTAACATCCAACTCTGAAGTATGCTATATACTGACGAGGGTTCCCACTACCATCAAAAATTTTGAAGGAAGGAGGCACAAAATTCTTAGGATATTGGACACCATCAAATTCTTCCAGGTATGATCTACCCTTTGGAATAGATGAGCCACCTTAGGCTTGCGCCAATGCATCCTTCACTTGATGCTCCACTAATTGTTTGATATCTTTTCTTACATGGAGGTGTTGTCCACCACCTTCCTATGCAAGCTACCACTATCCTGATCTACTGGAGAAGTGCTTTTGGACTGATTTAAGACATGTGCTAACTTAGGATTATCTATCTCTATTAGTATATGAAGCAGTACTGAGGCCTGGATTTGAAGTGCATGGAGGACTGCTAATATGTCTTCCATCATCTTCTCCATCCGGTTGATCTGGTCATTTTTTTGTTTAAGCTATTGATGGAGGTGTTGGGTTGAATGGACAGCATCAACTTCCTCAATCAAAATACCTTCCTGACTATGCTGATCTCTATGAAGGGAGCTCCTAGTATAGACCATGTGGACCACGATTGAATCCTCAAGGAGATCATCCTCATCTGGATCAAAGTTGACCTTTCCCTTCTCACTCGATGGTCACTCCAGAAGCTCTCTCTCTCGTAAAGTCGTGTCTCTCAACTAGGGAATGATCTAATCATGCCAGTATAAATGTGTCTTGGTAGGTGGCGGTTTGTGCTCACAATGGAGATGCATAACACCGCCTATCACTAGAGATGGCTCACGGGAGGTCATGGCTAGAAGAGACATAGTCTCATATTGGAGTAGTGTCAGGAGATCCACTACCATGGGGACTGCAGAACTATCCCCTTCCCCTTCTATAGTTGTTGCTATCACTGCCTCTAATGATGGTGGTTGTGGTGGTGCGACTACGATGCTGCAGGGTCGCTACTCCTTCTCACCAAGACTGAAGTAGGAGGTCAAGTAGGGGAACTCACCCTCACCTCAATCAATAAAGTAGATGAAGTGCGATCCTTTGGCCGTAGTCGGATCACCAATGAAGCTTTCTTCTCCTTGGATGTTGTCTTCTATGCCTTTGTGGGCACGGTGGATGGCAGGACTTGAATAGGTGATGGTGGGCGAGGAGTGGATTGGTGTGGTGGAGACAACATCAGTTCTACCCTCATCGAAGCTTTTTCCTTATGACTGCTGGTACCTATCAACACTATATTATCAGCCCTGGTGGCCCGATGACTCGAAAAATTGACTAGAGCAATGGTCGCTGACTGTTTGGCAAACCTCCATCACTCCCTGCTCCCTGACTGAACTGATACCAGGGCCTCTGATGCTCTATCATTACGAATGCACCTGGTAACATTCCTGAGGATGATAGACATCAAGTCAAATAATGTAGCAGACTTGAACATCCGTGTACCCTTCCTACCTATTGTAATACCATACGTAGACCAGAATATGGCTTCCTCCTTTCTCTAGTTGGAACCTTATTGTATGTAGGAGGTGGAGGCAATTTAGTTATCCTCTGATAGTCCTCCTCTTCATTTGATACTAAGAGGGAGTGAAACCGGTTGGTACCACGAACCTTGATGGGAGACCTTTCTCTACAATGTGGGATGTGACATCCATCTCTCGGGTGGCATGATCATGGTGTTGTTTGATCTTCCAGCTCTTATTATGTTGTTGTGTGTGGCACGGTATGCAGTTGAGTAAGGCGGTGTGAGAGCCAGATCCTACCTTGAAGGTAGGGGAGACTATCTCTGATGCCAGGATAGCCTTCCCATTAGAGGGGACCATTAAGGCGGTGCTAGCACGCACCCGAGCGGCTGTGGGAATAACTTACTAAGTAGAAACTAGACTGACTGGAGAAACCTCAACTTCCTTCCTCATTAGAGAAGGATACTCAGTGTTAGAAGGTAGGTCAATCCAGATGGGCTTGCCCACCTCATCACTACTAGTGAGGGTTGCCCCTAAAGTGATGGGCTCCCTCAAATCCTTGGCCAAAGTACACTAGATGGGTGAAGTTAGTCTGAAGAAGGCTAGCCTTATTCAAAGCCAAATCCATCCCAAATGAAAAGGTAAAAACAAATTTCTAAGAGACCATGTCTGCAAAGGCGCGACTAATGCAGTGTATATGCGCATTTGTTGAAATATAACTTATATCAGATTTTTGCCTTGATATTTATTCCATGCAAGTAACAAAAGTTTGGAGTTTTGAACCCACACTCAATAATTCAAATATGTTAAGTGGGGTTTATTGGAGAGATTTGAATGTTGAGGAGAGTCTTTGCCATTTGATTTCGATTTTGAACCCATACTCAATCGATTTAGGTAGGTTGGGTGGGGTTCTAAAATTTGAGGTGAGATTTTCTTGGAGATATTTGTGTTTTGTGCATCTTGTTTAAAAATATTGATAGTTTGGAAGACCTCTACTTAGCAAATTTGGGTATGCTAAGAAGAGGTTGTGATTGTGTATTTGAAATATTTTTCCAGGTGTAGATTTGATTATGTGATATTTTGATTTGAAAATGGGGCTTCTTACTTAATAAATTTGGTATATTAAGTAGAGGCCACATGTGTTTGATTTGTGCTTGATGATGAGACTTTCACTTAACAAATTTGATATGTTAAGTGAAAGTCAAATGTGATTGTGAGATAGATTTTCTTTTCTTTGAAGATGGGAGTCTCACTTAACAAATTTGGTATGTTAAGTGAAAGCCTCAAATGTGTTTGAGATATGTTTATTTTTCTTTGAGAATGAGACTCTCACTTAACAAATTTGGTATGTTAAGTGAAAGCTCAAGTGTGGTTTGACATGAAAAATTGGATCCTTATTTAACAGATTTTGTATGTTAAAAGAGGGATCAAATATGTGTTGAAAAGAGACCCTCACTTAACAAATTGGCATGTTAAGTGAAAGTCAAATGTGTTTATGATTTTTGAAAATGAATCTCTCACTTAATAAATTTGGTATGTTAAGTGAAAGTCAAATGTATTTATGATTTTGAAAATGAAATTATCACTTAATAAATTTGGTATGTTAAGTGAAAGTCAAATGTGTTTATGATTTTTGAAAATAAAACCCAAAGTTAACAAATTTGTTATGTTAAGTGAAATTCAAATGTGTTTATGATTTTTGAAAGAAAAGAACTTATTTAACAAACTTAGGTTGTTAAATGGAGTTCAATTTGTTCTTATGATTTTCAAAAAGGGGGTTCTATCAGATGCAAATACTTGGACATGTCAAATGAGATCCAAATGTGTCTTGAAGTCTAAGACTTTGGCAAGAAGGAGTTCTATTAGACAATTGGAAATGGTGTCAAATAGAATTCAATTTGATTTACCATCTCCAAGGGAAGGGGAACTCCCATTTCACAAATTTGTGTATGTCAAGTGGGGGGTTCAAATATGTCTTGACTTCTCTTATGTGTGTGTATGATTTATTGCTTTTCGAAAAAGGGGAAAACTTCAACTCTAGCACATGTGAAGTATGCTAAGTCGAGTTTCAATTTTATATTATGATTTAACTCAAAAATATAATCTCCATCCAACAAATTTGAGTGTGTGGGATGGGGATAGCTATTTTCAAAGAAAATGTGCTTTTGAAAAAGACATTAAAAATGGTTTATTTTGATTTTGAAAAGAACCTCCATGTAACAATCATAGGATTTGTTAAACGAGGTTTAGTTATATGCGTGTTGTGTCTTTTTGAAAATTTCTTACAAATTTTTGTATGAAGATCTCTTATTATGTAGAGTTTGAAAAAGTGCTTTTGGAAAGACATGTTATTTTGCATAAGGGTTTTATTTTCTCATTAGTCATGGGAAGAACCTTGCCTCACCATCAAGATGGTAAAGAGATTCTTAATTTTGGTCATCTCCTTTGTTTAATTAAATTTTCACCTATTGGGGGAACCCAATAGGTATTTTAACACCTACATGGAGTGAAGTCCTAAAACCTAAAGGATGTTAGTGAGCTTTTCTTAAGGATGAAATAAGCTAAGTGCCAACAAAAAGAATGATAGTCTCGAGCATATATAAAATATAAGTCCACTATCAATTCTTAGAAATAATAATTGTCTACTAAAGATGGAGAGAAGAACTATCCCCAGTGGAGTTGCTAGAAAATCTGTGGTGTTTATTTTTGAAGATGTGGGACACCATGCAGATCTTAGGGGGTACTTATTAAAGTGATCGGGTTTGACATTAAGGATTGATGCACTAACTTGAAATATAGAAGTCACCACCCTATAATGGAACTAATCACCTAATAAGGACTCCTAAGGCATGATAGGTATTCGAATATACCAGAGATCTTTATCCTATTTTACATAGAAAAGTAAAATAGGGTTTATTTTAAGTCGAGTTCATTAATTTTTTAATGAAGGCAATCCCCCATAGTTAATTACATCCTAAGGAATGAAATACCTTAGGAATACTCTCGATTAAAGTAGGAATTAAAGTCTCCAAAGATTTCAAAGCTAAGACTATCAAAGGATTAGCTATGTTGGAAAATCAAATGGGGTAGATCAAAAGGAGAGACTTATTCTAGAAGTCAAAAGGAGATGAGTAGGGAATGCTCATGATACTAGGAAGCCTAGTGAGCATTCCAATCTACCATATAATTGGGTTTTATATATTTAAAATTGAAGAGATTTATTTGTTTGAGTTGAAATTTTATTAGATTGCTAGAGCTTATAATCCATCAACACAAGATTGTGGAAATACCTAAGCGTTGAGGATTTATGCTTGTAGCCCTAAAGGGAAACAACTTCAGAACCTAAATCTATGGAGCTTTGGTGAGGGCCAAAGAACAACCTAAATCTAAGGCGAAAGTGGGTATATAATGTACCTTCACAAGAGAAAATAAATCACCTGACTGTTGGACTTATAACCACCTGGAGTGGTAGCCAGCTAACTCCTCCTACGCTTTAAATCCATGTAGGCAAATCTTATGTTTTGCAAGATGGCTAGCCAGTTATTTATTTAGAAAGAGACTAAGTCCTTAAACTCACTCCCTAAGAGACTAGAGCATGAGTGGTATGAATTCATGACTTAATCTAATACAAATTTTATCAAATTTATTTTATTCTTTTGGACTCTTTATTTTGACACAGGCTATAGTATTTTGTATGCCTGAATGCATGAGAACTTAATTATGGGCCAAATCAAAAGAGAAAGGGGTGTTCTTCCATCAAAGGCTCTCACAGGTTAAGCCTTTATTCTCTGGCACAGATGGAAGCCCCCTCTTAACAAAAGTGAAAGAATATGACATGCATGGTGTTATACATTCAATCATCCAACTAAGGGGTTGCTAAATATTATTATTATTTTGATTTAATTCCTAGGCTTTATGGTGAGGTTATGAGTTATTTTAAAATTTTAATTATAAGTTGTTAATTGAGGTAGAAAAATTAATTTTATCCTAAGAGCCTACCGCATCCAGGTCACACATTCAACATTAAATATAAAGAAATTAGGATAAGCATGCAATTCTAGTGCGCAATCAAAACACAACATCAAACAATTTTATAGACTACCGTAAAAGAATAAGAGGCAGTGCGGTCAGGTTCCGCCGTACATCCAAAAAGAGAAAAAAAGATGGGTAGCCGAGTTATACCCTTATATAACCCAGATTACAAAAATAATACATGCTATGGGGGTCTTCTTTTCTTCATTTCTTCCTTTTCATCTTTTTGATTTGATTTGCTCTAAAGGCATCACAGGGCACCCCAAAGACTAAGCCTTCTAGCCACTACTCATCGTAATCTCTCATAATGCTAATCCTAATTCCTAATATAAAGTTACGTCAAAAAATAGGAAAAGTAAATCTAACTACACCTACAAAATAAATGTTAGCTAAACACATCATACAACCAAAGCAGTTATATGAATAATTTAGACTTAGCACCCCACACATGGGTAACCAAGCCCACCTGTCCTAATGTGAGTTATGCTTTGGGGCTAAGCAACCTACACAGTAAACACATTTATATTTTTATTACAGTGGCCCCTTAAGCACGACTCCCTGTAGAAAACATGATTAGGCTAATATCAGCATAACATCCAGTCTACGAAACATGCACCCTAACATCCAGTCTAAAATATTACATCATAAAATAAAACACAACATCATATATACAATCAATACATCGACATAGCTTAATTTTAGGGTCAATGGCCTAATATTCTAGTGTGTGAAAAGAAGGCTTGTGTGGCAATACTTTACTAGGCTTCTTTAATTTAAGTTTGAATTTGGAGTTTGAATTTGTTTAAATTTTACCTTTAGGTGATTTCAATTTAAATGATTTAATGATTTATTTTTTTTATTTCACTTTGTTGACCTCTTTTTTAGGATGAGCTCTCAACACCTAATGATTAGGTGAAACTCAACCTAGCCCTAGAGACTTAGAAGAGTTAGCCATAGGAATAGGTCATGCTTTAGGGGTGTTAGGAAAATTTGCCTACCCTATAGCTTGAACCAAATCCTGACTTCCTTCTTTCTAGTCAAACTTCAAGCTCATATCAAACCAATTCCAAAATCAAACCTCATATCAAATTAATTGATTTTCTCAAATCATGAATCAATTCCAAATGATTAAAACCCATGATTGGATTCTAAACTCCAAAATATTTCCTAAGTCTTTTGATTCCCTCTCATGGACTTAGCTCAAATCAAATCTAAATCCATTCAAATTCAAGAAATTTTCTCATAACCCATTTATATTTTCATTTATATTCACATGTATATATGAAATATAAATTCAAACTAATCAAACCAAATTCAAAAATTCAAATCCAAATCAAAAATTTTTCCTAAGTCATTTTGATTCCCATCTTGGACTTAGCCTACATCACATCTAAATCAATTCAAATTCAAGGAATTTTCTCATAACCCATTTATATTTTCATTTATATTCACAAATATAAATGAAATATAAATTCAAATATCCAAAACTAAATTCAAAAATCAAATCCAAATTCAATTAAAATTCAACCTAAGTCTTTCAAACCATTTTGATTCTCATCTTGAACTTAGCCAAACTAAATTCAAATCAAGTCAAACCCTTGATTTTTCTTCATGATTCAATCAATCCTTCAATCATGAATCCAAATATAAACATAAACTTCAACCATCAAACCAAAACTAAATTCAAAAATCAAACCCAAGTCAAACTCATGTTCACCCTTTGAACTTTAAATCGTCAAATGAATCAAAACCCATTTGACTTCAAATCACTTGCAAATGGATTTATATTTCAATCATAAGTCCATATGTGAGTTCAATCAAACTCAAATCAATCTTTGACCAAGCCATTTGACCCACTTAGACTCACTGGACCCAAAGTGACCTAAAATACCCAACATGAGCCAAATCTAATCCAACTCAAATTAGATTGAACTAAGCCCAGGTAAGCCTCACATTGTGAGCAACAATCATCATGAGATGATCAATCACTAAAATTAGGTCAAACCTAAGGGTTGACCAAGTCAACACTTAGCCAAAATAAAACCTAAACTAGCCAAAATCTACCATAGGCCAAATTGATTGAAACCATTGATCAAAACTCATTCATGATCAATGTTTAAACTTGACCAAGTCATCATTTGAGCCTAACCTAGCCTAATTAGCCACTTGACCCAAGTTGACCCAACTTGACCTAAAAAGTCAAAATATGTAAAAATTTGATCTAAGCCAAATTGATTGAAACCAATAAGCCAAGTTCTTTCAAAATCACTTGTTGAACTTGACCAAAGCCTCAATTGGCCAACTAGACCCAACCTAGCTCAATTGACCATGAACCTAACTTGACCTAAAATGTTATGTTGAGCCAAAATCAAATATAAATCAAATTTATTAGAAATAAAGATACCAATCCATTTCAAATGATCAACCAAACAAACCAACCCATGATCTAACCCAAATAGGTCAAATGGGCCAAATTGGTCAACTTGACCTATTTGACCTAAATGAAATAAAATGAGCCAAATTCAAATATAAATCAAATTAAACTAAATCAATGATGCCAGAACATTTCAAATGGTCATATGAACTTGACCCAACCCTTGGTTTGACCCATTTTGACCTAAATGGGTCAACATGAGCCAAATCATATCAAACCAACTCCAAATTCCTTGAAACTTGGCCTAACCCATTTTTCAATCATGCCAAATATATTCAAACTGAAATCAAGGTCAAATGACCATTTTACCCCAAGGCCATAGGGTAACCTAAAATCAAAACCACTTGAAATTTGATCAATTAATTTTCATGGACACTTGGCATCCTCTTAGTGGACCAAATGGTCACTAATAGTCATGGTGCACATCACCCATTAGGTTTAGGTCAGCCAAACCCAACCCAAGGTCAATACTGACCATGCCCATGGAAATGAACACATGGGAATCCTTCCTCCACCCATTTCAAGCACATGACACTCCTCCACTACCTCTCTCTAGCCAAACCAAATGCAATGCCACCCTAAATGACCTAACAAACCCACTCAAGGAGGTGTATTGGATCAAAATGGCAAAGGAGCTTGTTGTCGGCCGATCCTTCAAGGGGGAGATATACTCCCCCTAATTTCATTTCAAGTGATATCTCTAGCATTCAATTGAGTAATAGGAAGTCAAAGCTAGCATTCCAGAGCTCCTCCAAGCTTCCTAGAGCCAATTCAACTTCTCCATTCTCAATTTCTCCAAGCCAAAAATAGGGGAGGTAGCAAGGAAATATAACTTAGCTAATACATAAAACCAATCCAATTCATCCTTCGAGCACCCTTAGAGGGCCTAGTCGAACTCATCCCATACTTCTTCCAAGCTCCAAAGGCAAGGGAGGTAGGACTTTGGTCAAGAGAAAATCCATCTGAATGAGAGCTTGGTCAATAGGAAGATCCACTCAACAAAACCACCTCAAATCTTCAACAGGGCTTCATCTCCACTAGATGAAGCTACCTCATCAAACTCGAGTGTCGGTGATAGCCTCTAGTGAGGTATGCCTTCAACTCAAGCTTAAACAGAGAGTGTGTGTTCTTTTGTGAAGTGGATTTTCATCTCAAGCAAAGTTAGCTATTAGATGTGTCCCCTTGCATGATGATGGTGTGGGTTGAGTTTGAGCTTAATCCGAGCTCAATCGAGCTCAAATCTTGCCCTAAAGGATGGACGGATGTCCTCTTCTATAGAGAAGATCAGTGACAGATCATGGGCTGCCCATCCACGCATTTTGGATAGACGGCCATGATCAAGACTTATAGGATCCTTTGATTTCCCCCTTAAGAATCAAGAGCTTTAACTCAGTCATCCGATCTTAGATCGGACAGATGGAGAGAAAGCGCATAGCATAGCCGCTGATGTGGTGCTACGATGTGATAACTTAAGTGGCCTCTCCCGTCGCGCCGCATCAACATCCATGTGGCACCGATGGGATTAGCCATATAATTAAGGGATTAATTACTTAATAGTTTGAAAACTTCAAATATTCATAACTAATTGTAGAAAAATCAAAAAATTACAAAAAAAAATCATTGCAAAGGTAATTCAAAGAGGAATATTCTAAAATTAATTTCACTTGATTTTAAATAGTGATATTTTCTGAATTAAGGTTTTATTGGAAATGTGATTACATTAATTACTCTCTAATTATTTTACTGATTAATTCCAAACATCCTAGGGTTGATTAATAGGATGATCTCTGCCTCCCATGATTTTCTTAGAATTTATTAATGGTTGTTGACTTCATTTTTAGAATGAGCTCTCAACCCCTCCATCTTAGACATAGGACTCCTCTTAGACTTTAAGAGTTTCTTAGTCTTAAGACACATCTAGTGATTAGGTGGACACTCAACCTGGCCCTAGAAGACTTAGAAGAGTTAGCCATAGGAATAGGTCATGCCTTAGGGGTGTTAGGAAAACTTTCCTACCCTTAGCTTGAACCATTCGTCACCTTCCTTCCTTCAAGACAAACTCCAAATCAATCTTATTTGATTTTATCTAAACTCAAATCAACTCCATGAGATTGAAATCCATGATTGAAATTCCTAAGTTCAAATCTTTCTAAGTCCTTAATCTTCCTCTTATGGACTTAGCCTAAATCATGATCTAAACCAATTCAAACTCATGAGATTTTCTCATAATTTATTTATATTCTTATTTATATTCACATATATAAATGAAATATAAATTCAAATCAATCAAATCAAATCCTAAAATTAAATTCCAAATCTAAAATTTTCCTAAGTCCTTTAAATTTTCCTCTTTAAGGACTTAGCCTAAATCATGATCTAAATCAATTCAAATTCATGAGATTATCTCATAACTCATTTATATTCTCATTTATATTCACATATATAAATGAAATATAAATATAAATCAATCAAACAAAATTCAAAAATTCAAGCTCCAAACTCCAAAATTTTTTAAGTCCTTTAAAATTCCCTTTTAATGGACTTAGCCTAAATCATGATCAAATCACTTCAAATCCTTGAAATTTTCTCATGATCCATTTATATTATCATTTATATTCACATATATAAATGAAATATAAATTCAAACAATCAAAACTAATTCCAAAAATCAAACTCAAATCCGCTCAAAATCCAACCTAATCCTTTCAAGTCAAAATCTTGAGCTTAGCCAAATCAATTTCAAATCAAGCCAAACTCTTGATTTTCTTTTATAATTCAATCAACCCTACAATCATGAATCCAAATATAAATACAAACTCTAATCACCAAATCAAAAATCAATTCAAAAATCAAACCCCAAATCCATTCATATCTTCCTTCGAATATGAAATTGTCAAATGAATCAAAACTCATTTGACTTCAAACCACTTACAAATGGATTTATATTTCAATCATAAATCCATATACAAATTCAATCAAACTCAAATCAAGCTTTGACCAAGCCATTTGACCCACTTAGGCTCACTTGACCCAAAGTGACCTAAAATATCCTTATGAGCCAAATTCTAATCCTAACCAAATTGCATTGAACCAAACTCACCTAGGCCTCTCATCATGATCAACAATCATCATGAGATGATCAATCAATTAAATTAGGTCAAACTAAGTCAAACCTAAGGGTTGACCAAGTCAACATTTAGCCAAAATGAAACCTAACATAGCCAAAATCTGTCATAGGCCAAATTGATTGAAATCATTGATCTAAGTTCATTCATTTGAACTTGACCAAGTCAACATTTGAGCCTAACCTAACCCACTTGGCCACTTGACCCAAGTTGACCCAACTTGACCTAAAAAGTCAAAATGTGTCAAAACTTGATCTAAGCCAAATTGATTCAAAAAAATGGGTTAAGTTCATTCCAAATCACTTGTTGGACTTGGCCAAAGCCTTGATTGGCCAACTAGACCTAACCTAGTCCAATTGACCTGGAACCCAACTTGACCTAAAGGGGTCATGTTGAGCCAAATTCAAACTTAACCAAAATTGATTGGAAACAAAGATACCAATCCATATGACAAACCTAAACCTACCCTTGACCTAGCTCAAATAGGTCAAATGGGACAAATTGGTCAACTTGACCCATTTGATCTAAATGAAGTCATTTGAGCCAAATTCAAAACTAATCCAAATTGAATCAAACCAAAGCCACCAAAATATTTTAAATTGTCATATGAACTTGACCCAACCATTGGTTTGACCCAATTTGACCTATTGGTCAACTTGACCCAAGTTGACCCATTTTGACCTAAATGGGTCAACATGAGCCAAACCTTATAAAATGAACTCCAAATCTAATGAAACTTGGCCAAACCTATTTTATCCATATACCCAACATATCCAAATTCAAAATTTGTCCAAATGACCATTCTACTCATAGGCCATAGAACAAAATATGGACTAATCCATGGGTAATTTGGTCAAGCCCTTTTCATATCAACTTGATACCTTCCTAATAGCTCAAGTGGACTCAATGGAGAGTGGTGTACCCAACCCAATGGATTTGGATCAGCTCAAATGGACCCAAGGCCAAACCTGACACTTTAGCTCAAATTGGCTAAATCAAAATCCTCCCTCCACTTGATTTGAAGCACATCGGAGGTTACCAATCCACTCAAGACCTCAAACCGACCATGTGCAAAGATCAAATAGCATAAATAACCCCTCCCATATGGTTAATTGGATCAAAATGACAACTCAAGGTACGATCGTCTGATTGCCATAAGGGGAGATATACTCCCCCTAATTCAATTTGAATTCATCATCCTCACATTCGATTGAGCACTAGAGAGAGTTAGGAGCCATCAGAGAGCATTCTTAAGCTTTCTAAGAGGGATTTGAATCTTAGCTTTTTTTCAATTTTCTTCCTTAGAAAATAGGGGAGCTCATCTCAATTCCCAACTTCTTCCACACTCAAATCTACTCCAATTCCTCTTGTAGGTCCCTTAGGGGATCAAGTCGAGTGCACCTAAGCATTCCCTCAAGTTCCCAAAGCAAGGAGGAGGTGAATTGGATCAAAGCCGCAAAGGGGAGCAAGTGGTGTTGGTTCATAGAGAGATCTACTCAACTCCAAGGCTTAAAACTTTCAACAGGGCTTCGTCTCCACTAGATGAAGCTACATCATCGAGCTCGAGCACCGATGATCACCTCCAGCAAGGTATGGAATTTTTTGACCACTTAGCTTAGGGGGTGTTGGTCCTTTGTGAAAGTAATGTTCATGGCATGTGAAATCCACCATTGGATAGGTTTGTAATTGTGCTTAGATAGTGTGGGTACAATCTCATTCCAATCCTAGCTCAATCGAGCTCGAATCTTCCCTCAGATCATGGACAGTCTCTATTGAGCCTCAGGGAAAAACTAGGGCAATCCTGGCCATCCATCCGTGCATTTTGGATGGATGGCCAAGATTAACTGCACATTTTAGAAATCCTTTATCTCTTTTAAAACCACAGGATGATCCCTGGTTGTTCAATCCTTGATCGAACGACAAGCATCAAACCACTTCCCTCTGCCACCCTTACGTGACATTTAAGTAAATAGGTCATGATGCGATGCGTGTAAAGTGCATTGACTGCTGCCACCGCGTGTAGCGCTATGAGCTAAATGGATTAATTAGGGATTTAATTAGTTTTAATAATCTCTTAACTTTCAAAAATTCATATCTCCCTCAATAAAATTCAGAAAACTATGAGGTAAATTTATATGGAAAGATAATTCGACCTAGATCATTTTAAAAATGAATTCAATAGATTTTGAATTATACTTTTCTCTGATTTTTAGTTTTAATGGAAATCTTATTTTTCTAATTACTTCTTAATTAATCCTCTAATTAATCCCAAACTTCTTGGGCATATTTTAGGGGATAACCTCTACCTCCCCTAATTTTCTTGGGATTTAGTTAAGGCTTAATTAGTGGAATTGAAAATATATTTTCTAATTACTCCCTTAATGTAATTAAGGATAATTAAGGTTTGGATTAGTGTTTTAATCCCTCATTGGAGTTAATTAAGGTCAGATCCAGTGAAAAGGAGGATTTAGGAATAATTTTGGGGTATTTCCCTTAAGCTATTCTTTAAACCCTCTTTTCTTTTCTTAATCCTCTCTTAATTAAAGGTTAATTCATTAATTACTCTGTTATTTAATTTTTTAAAATTCTAAAAACTTTTAGAACTTAATTAATCTACTTTGGATAGATGCTTAGGTTTTGAATAGCCTAAGTTCAATTTATAAAATCAAAACTCACCTCACATGTGTGAGGGGTGTTTTTGAAATTACTTAAGTTAAACCCCTTAGCTTAATGAACCATTGATCATGAGCCAAAAAATGCTTTAGGCCTTTTTCTTCCTAGGTGCATTGCAAATTTAAATTCCTTGTGAGTTTTTATGTCATCTCATTGGCTCATAATTACTTGGTTAACTATGCTAAGATGATATAGGTACGGGTTAACTAACTTATTTAATTCATACCTTAACCTAATCAATATCTTAAAATGAATCTAATCATCTAAAAATTAAACAAGAATATTAAACACATGAGGGAATGGATTAGAAACAACAAACTCAACTCATATTTTCAAAATTAAATCAAATTCAAAATCAAAGAAAAATCACATTGAATAAACTTTGATTTATTTTAAACTTTCTTATTTCAAAAGATTGACTTTAGGATTTGATTAAAGTGAATGTGTTTACATGCTTTCATTGCTTTAATTCTTTCCCCAACATGTTAAATTTGTATGTCATGTGGTTTTATGCATCCATATTTTTAAATTCAAATTTAAAAATGAAATTTTTTACTTAATGTCAAAATAGCATGTGTTGGATAAAGTCATAATATGAGTGGCTATTATCACTACTAAATTCAAATTACTTTTAAAATATATGAATCAATTATCAAAATTAAAAGTGTGCTACTTATATTTTAATTATAAGCTTGCATGTGAAGAAAATATAAGGATGTGCTTAGCATAGGTTTCCCTTCTCTTTAATGTTAGTATAGATTTGAATAGAAATTTGGTAAGATGTATGGTTCATTTAAAAAGAACCTAACACTTACCTAATTCCATATCCTATTCATTCTTATGCTATCACTTAAGAAGGGTTACCTATACTTGCACACATGAATTGCATAAACAAAATGAATCAACAAATATAACTTTTGCATTCTTTCTTTCCAATTTATTTCTTTTGTACACACGTTTGTATTTAAGGAAAGTGGTATATTAGTCTGGACAACTCCAAGGTTGTGAGGCTTTAAATAGCCCTAAGTAGGTCTTGTACCTTACACCTCTGGTTAACAATGGCGTTGTGCTCACTTATGCCTTTCTTACTTTCATGTGTGCAAGTGAAAAATTGGATAAAGAAACCCTTTTTTACTTAAGAAAAATCATGCATAGTAAACTTCCAAATTTCCTTAAACAAATTACTTAGCATGCATCATAAAGTATGTTAAATATTCTCATTTGTATGTATAGATATGCTTAGGATTTATTCATATGCATGTTATACATGTTGGAAAAGAAATGAAGTGATGTATGTTTTGTGAATTTGGTTCATTTTATTTAATCTTAAAATGCATTTCTTTTTGAATAGGTTTGTTTATAGTTCATCTAAACTTAGGATTAATTAAAAGACTTAATCAAAATATTCACTAAATAAAACTAAAATGTGAATATACTTTATACATTACTTAGTTTAGGGAAGGAAAGAGAAGTTCTCTTCTCTTTCACTCTCTTTATAACTTAGTAATTAATTGTAGGATTCACTTGAACTTAATCAAAACATGAAATAAAATCAACCCAAATAAATTAAATCACTTAAATGAAACCCTCCTCTAAGTTGAACATGCTTCACACTTAGAAAATTCTAACTTAAAGCCATAGCTAAGCATACCACACAAACCTTCAAAGCACACACATTAGCCTAAGTCACCACTTCTAGCTTTAGGTTAGGGCGGTGCATGGTTTGATGTTTATTTTGTTTTGTGATATATGTTTTAGACTGGATGTTAGGATGTATGCTCGTAGAATGAATGGTATGGTGATCTTAGTCTAACCATTATTTTCTATAGGGGATTGTGCTTAAGGGGTGCTGTAATAAATAAAAATATAAATGCTTTTACTTGCAGGTGCTTATACCCCTAAGCATAATCCAATAGGCAAGGTAGACTTAGTCACTCATGTGTGGGGTGATAAGTCTAATATACATGCTTGGAATTTGTGTGGGTTGTTTTAGCTAATCTCTATTTTACAAGTGTTAGTTAGATTTCCATTCTTTTCCTTTTCATGTAAATTTGAGCAATTAAGATTTTAGGAATGATTGTTATGGGAATTAGGATGATCATTAGTCATAAGATCCTATCTTATGCACCATGATAAGCCTTGGAGCATCCACCTTCCAACCATCCAAAAGAAGGAACCAAAGAAAATAAGAAGAAAAGAAGAAGGAAGAAGAAAAAAGAAAGAAGAAATAAAGCTTGAAGACCCTCATAATAATGAATTCCTTACTTAATTGTAATTTTATTTATTTATAATCTAGTTGTATAAGGGTAGAGCTCGGCTACCCACATTTGTCATTTTGGGTTTGTGCAGTGGTGCCTGACCACAATGACCTCTTATTCTTTTTACGATTAGCTTTATAAATTGATTGATGATTTATTTAGCTTTTGCATTAAGTGGCATGTATTTTCCTAGTTTCTTCCTTGCTTTATGTATGGCTTGGATATGGATTAGGCTCCTAGGAAAAAATAAATCTTTTATCAAACTTAACAACTCAAAATTAAAAATAAAGAATTCACAACCTCACTTAAAGCTTAGGTTTAAAATCAAGATAAAAGAATTAGCAACCCCTTAGCTGAATGAGTATTTCTTTTATAATATCATGCACAAATGCATCTTATTTCACTCTTGATTGGAGGGCTTCCACCTTTGTCAGAGAAACTTTGCTTGACCTTTGAGAGCCATGGTGAAAACACACCTCCTCTCTTCTCACTTATTTTGGCCAATAACTTTATTTCTCAAGCATTAAGCATATGAATCCTATTAGCCTGAGTCAAAATAATTATCCAAAAAATGAAAATGAAAATGAAATTTGAATTGCACTAGATTTAGGTCATTTGAAGCATGTTCTTACATGATCTAGTCTCTTTAGGGAGTGAGTTTAAGGACTTAGTCTCTTTCTAAACAAATAACAGCCTAGCTATCTTGCATAAGCATAAGACTTGCACATGTATTTAAAATCGTAGGAGGAGTTAGTTGGCGGCCACCCCCCAGGAGGTTGTAAGTCCAAGCAGTCGAGTGGTTTGTCCTTTCTTGTGGAGGCAAACCAAAAACTCATTTTTGCCTCAAATTTAGGTTGTGCTTTCAGCCCTCACAAAGCTTACTAGATTTGGGTTCTGAGATTGCTTTTCCCCTTTGTGGGCTATAAGTATAATTTCTCACCTCTTAGGCATTTCCTTAATCTTATGTTAAGGAATCATAAGTCCAAAATTTCTAATGAAAAATGCAACTCAAATAAATTAAATCAATTTCAAAAATGTAAAGCCCAACTATAGGATAGTTTGAGATGCTCGCTAGGTTTCTTAGCATCATGGGCATCTCTTACTTATCTTCCATTTTGGCTTCAATAATAACTCACTCACTTTGATCAGTCCCATTTGATCTTCAAAAATGAGCCAATCGATTGATAGTCCTTTCCTATTAAAATCTTTGAAGATAACTATTATTTACCTTAATCATGAGTATTCCTAAGGGATCCCGTCCCTTAAGATGTAATTAACTATGGGGGCATGCCCCTGTAGGGAACTTAACGAACCTGATTTAAAATAAATCCTGATTTACTTTTACATGTAAAGTAGGGGAAGAATCTCTGGTACATATGTAGACCCATCATGCTTAGGAGTCCTTATTGAGGTGATTAGGTCCATTAAATCATAGTGACTTCTATCTCTCGAGATAGTATACTATTCTTTGATGATGTACCCGATCACCTGAATAAGCATATCTGTGGATCT
Source organism: Cymbidium sinense (assembly GCA_021442155.1). Taxonomy (NCBI): domain Eukaryota; kingdom Viridiplantae; phylum Streptophyta; class Magnoliopsida; order Asparagales; family Orchidaceae; genus Cymbidium; species Cymbidium sinense. Next base: position 15,306,376 of record CM038216.1, on the reverse strand, counting down.
ACGTGACATCCCAAAAAGATAAATTTTAATATTCTTTCCTCTTTCACCACAGATTGAAGGCGACCATATAGAAGATTTTTCTAACCAACAGATTTTTTTAGTGACTCTACGGGGGATGGTTCCTCTCTCCATTTTTGATAAATGATCATTATCTTTAAGTATCAATAGTGGGTTTGTACTTTGGTATGAATCCGAGACTATCTTTCTTTCCATTGGCAGTTAGCTTATTTCATTCTTAAGTTAAGTTAGCCAACATCTTTAGGTTTTAGGATCTCACTTCGTGTTGGTCTTAAAACCCCTGTTGAGTTCTCCAATGCGTAAAAATAAAAAGATCTAAATAAAAAAGAAAATATTAAAAGACTTTCTCCTTATCATTTTTATGATAGGAAAAGGTTCATTCTAAAATAATAAAGATAAAAATAAATTTTTCATAAGAATCTTGCTTTTCAAAAAGAGCATTTTCAAAAAAAGCACTTAATAAAATATTTTCCACAAAAATTTTATCACCCTCATTTAACAATTTTTATAATTATTACATGTAAGAATTTTCCAAAAATAAAACTAACAAAATTTTCCAAAAGCATAAATGAACATCTTCTTTCAATTCACTTTAATGAAGATTTCATTTTCAAAATAAATTGAACAATCATCTTTCCAAAAATCAAAATCAAAATCAAAAATAAAGTTTTCAAAAAGCCAACATGAACCTTTCCATTCAATACACTCACACCTATTGAATGAAAGTTTCATTTCCAAATAAAATTAAATCTTTCAAAAGAACATATGAACATCTTCATTTAATATACTCAAAATTATTGAATGAAGATTTCATTCCCAACTAAAAATAATATCATTTGGAAATCCCACTTAAACATATCCTACATATAATTGAGTTGGAATTCCCTATTTCAAAAAAAAAAGCAATAATCACACACGAAATAAAATTTTTACATTTCAAAATAAGATTGATTCCCATTCCAACATACCCAAATTTGTTGGATAGAAGTCTCTTTTTCAAAAAAATCAAAGCTTAGCAATCATATTTTCAAAATTCAAAACACATTTGGAACTTCATTTAGCATACTCAAAATTGTTAAGTGAAGTCTCCAAATCCAAAATCCAAAAAATTAAAAAAAAAAATTGAAACACATTTTGGAATTTCATTTAGCATACTAAAATTTGCTAAGTGAAGTTTCCAAATCCAAAATGAATAAAAAATTCAAACATCTTTAGAACTTCATTTAGCATACTCAAATTTGCTAAGTGAAGTCTCCTAATCTAAAATCAACCAAAATTTTCAAAATACATTTTTGGAACTTCATTTAGCATACTCAAATTTGCTAAGTAAAGTCTCCAAATCCAAAATCCAAAATTTTCAAACATATTTTTGGAACTTCATTTAGCATACTCATATTTGCTAGGTGAAGTCTCCAAATCAAAAATCAAAAAATTTTAAAACACATTGGAACTTCATTTAGCATACTCAAATTTGCTTAGTGAAGTCTCCAAATTCAAAACATCAAAAATTTTTGAGCATATTTGGAACTTCATTTAGTATACTCAAATTTGCTAAGTGAAGTTGCCAAACCCAAAAATCAAAAAATTTCAAACACCTTTTGGAACCTCATTTAGTATACTCAAATTTGCTAAGTGAAGTCTCCAAAGACAAAACCAAAAAAAATTATCAAGGACCTTTTGGAACTTCTTTCCTTAGCATACCAAATTTGCTAAGGAGAAGTTTTCATTTTCAAAGCCAAACTAAATCAAAAATTTTGAACACATCTTTTGGAATTTCATTTAGCATACCCAAATTTGCTAAATGAAATTTTCATTTCTCAAAACTAAGTGTGGGAAAGCATATTCACTAAATGGGGAAGCATATTCGCCAGGAGAAGGCCCAAGAGGCCCATACGGTCCATTTTACCAATAGGGAGAGACAGAGGTTCAATCGCCAGTCGGTAGCTTCTGCACTTATTGATTTTCTAACTTGGTGAGCTACCCACGCTGACCATACTAACATCATCCTACTTACTGGGACTAGTCACCATAGGAGGATAGCTCCTGTGCATAGAGAGTCAGTGGTGTCTCCACCCCCACCACTCTACCCCTCATCCACCATCATCAGTCCAGGTCACAGTGTCTTTAGTTCCATCAACGGCCATGAAGGCCATATCCGGGGAGAAGCACACCCCGTTGGTGATCTGGCTACGGTCGAGGGATCTTGCCCCTTCTACACCACCTATTATGGCAAGGTTGAGCTCTCCTGCTCAACCTTCTACCCCAGTGGTGGTGCGGAAGGAGTGGCAACCCCAAAGCATCGTGGTCATCCTTTCACCAACTTCACCAGTATAGTAGGATGTGGAGATGGTGACAGTCATTTCATAGATTACAGATGATAGTCCAGCTGTACCAGGTGATAGTGGAACATCCTAGGATTGTTACCCCTCTCGTAGCTAGTGGTAGTCAGAAGTGTCACTCATCTAGTGAGTATAGTCCACATATGATTGACTCTCTAGTGGCAGGTGAGGTTCGGTGCCTCTCAATGCACGATGGTGATCACACCGATCAGCCTAGGTTATTTGTACCTGCTCAGATCGATCATTCTTTAGATGAGATAGTGGCACACTATTTCATGGAAAGAAGGAGATTTTGGGGTATGATTGGTCAGATGAAAAGAAAGTTAGCTTTGATCCTAATGAAGATGACTTATTGGGAGACACAGTTGGAGTTTGCATGGTAGACACTAGAGGATCTCTTCTTAGGGAACAACAAGTCATGGAAGGTGATGAGGTTGATCAGGAAGACACTGCAGCATCAACCCAGCACCTCTAACATCAGTTGAGGCAAAAGGATGAGCAGATAGATAGGATGGCATGATAGTTAAAGGACTTGTTAGCAGCAATTTCAGTGCTTCAAAAATATGCCTCATTAGCTCATCCTACTACAATCGACATCATTCAACCTGAGTTAGTGCATGTCTTGGACCCAGTCAAGACTTTACCTCGTATTGAGCAAGGTAGCACTAGCATGTATAGAAAGGTAGTGGAATGTACCTCCATACAAGAAAAAGGCATGAAATCCATGGTTGAGCAGCAAGTGAAGGAAGCATTGGCTCAAGCCCGAGAAGGATCATCGGTTCCAAAGGGTAGACCCTACCCAGAGGAATTTGATGCTATCCAATATCCTAAAGGTTTTGGGCCACCTTTTTCAAAAACTTTGATGGCAATGGAAATCCAAGGATGCACATGACACACTTCAGGGTCAGTTGTTGCAACATTGATGGCAGCGACGCTTTGCTTTTCTGCCTCTTTGTTAGTAGCCTAGCGGGTATTGCTTCCAATTGGTATGTTGAACTATTAAACGGTTCAGTAAAGACATTTGCTGAGTTAGAGCAACTCTTCATTGAGAGATTTGTTGGAGCTCAACAAATGGTTACTGTAGGTTATCTCATTGTAGCATAACAACACCCCGGTGAGTCCCTTGTTGATTATATTCTCCGATGGCATAACATGAGTATGAAGTGCGAACCACAGCTGTCTGAATAACATGCCATTAAGATTTTTTTGAAGAATATCCATGGCTCGGTCACCTTTCTTAAGGGATTCATTATCAAGACATTTGAGAAGCTAATCAATAAGGTGGCTAGTCTATAAGGAGAGGCCAAACAGTTATCTTTTCAAGATCAATTGCCTAAGCATAAGCTGCAGAAGATCTATGAGAATAAACCTAGAACAGTAGCATTGATAGATAAGGGGAAATAGCCAGCTAGAGATCAGTTTGAGAGACCACTCAAGAACCCTACCTCTTTTCCACTATGGCACCCTAACCTCCATGGCTAGCATACGCCTGATACCACCAGCGTGACTCATACTACCGTATAGCTATGGTTCATCTACTCTTTTAGAAGTTAAATAAACCTTATTCTTTTAAGAGGGAGGAAATCAAAAAGATCTTTAAGAATCTCTTAAAGAAGCTTGATTTTTAGCTATCTAAGCCTAGGAGACCGGAGGAAGTAGGCAAAAGTCATGATCCAAACTTTTGTCCTTACCACCGTATGCTAGGCTATATTTTGGAGGATTGATTCACATTCAAGGACTGGCTTGAACACAGTTTCAAGATTGGTGTTGTAGTTATCCTAAAGGAAAACCTTGGGGAACAACCTTTCAGTTCCATCAGGGTAATCCTTCAGGATACATGTGATCCTACTAAAACTAAAGAAGTTTGGGATAGTTGTCTATCCAAAACCTCTAAGAAAATCATCCGGAAGATCAAGAAACTTTTCTTGCAAGTGCCTGAGTTAGTTCAAATCTCCAACATCAATGAAGGTTTTCAAGTTGCTAGTGCCAACTCTAGGAAAGGGGAGCTCAAGAGTAGCATTTATCAGGATAGCCATTAGCATACGGCCGTGTCCGCCTCAAGCCTACAATTGCGACTTCCACCAGTGACTTCTTCCATTTGTAGCTCTATTTCTTCTACTAGTAGAACTCTTGTATCAGTGGATAAGGGCATCAAATCTCTTACCCCACTCACTTTACTTGATTTCCACTTTGTACCTCCAAACAATTCCAAGAAATTGAAAAATAAAGCTAGTTTGAATTACATCTGTGTCACTTCTGATGGGTTATCTTCTTCTGTTCCTTATGATAACTCTTCGAGTCAAAATAACCATAGCAATTTTGATCATCCACTTTCTGATTTAGAGTTAAACTTTCCAACTATAAATACTATGGGTTCACCTCTTAAGATAGACTTAGTATCATCAGATTCTGAGGGTCCCATAGGAGAAGCTGTAGGTGAGCCTGATGTGCAGGTAGAACCTTCCATTCCCTACCATAAGAGATCACCGAAGTCAACCTCCGTAGTGGTAAGGTTTTACCTCCTAGGGCAGCACCTCAAGACATTGGTACTGAAGATTGAGAAGCCCTTCCATAAGATTCTCCACTCTTGGATATGCTTATGGATGACTAGCCCAAGGTGGACTACAATGTCCTTTCTCATCTAAGAAAGTTGCCATTTAAGATAAGCATATATGATGCCCTTGTCTTATATAAAGTGATGAGGGAATAACTAATCAAGGCTCTCCTTGATCCTGAAATATGCTTAGCTCAGCTGATCACTATAGGTGAGGATGCATTTTATACAAAAGAAGCTCAAGGGATCACCTTAACAGATAATGACCTTCTAGGGGACTTGGAGCACAACCGTCCCCTCTACATCACAATTGACATAGACAGGTTCAGACTTTCCAGAGTTCTCATGGATTCAGGTACATCAATGAATATTATGAGTCTACAGACCCTTGCCTATTTGAGGATCAACATCTCCACACTCTGAGGAGATCAGATGATGTTGAGAGGATTCAATGACCAAGGTGAACGGGCTTTAGTTTATATAGTGTTACCTTTAGAGATAGGTGACTGAAAGATTGAAGCCAAGTTTTACATCATTGATTAGAATACTTCATTCACTACTTTGCTTGGAAGGCCTTGGATACATCAGAATAAGATCATTCTATCATCCCTTCATCAGTGCATCAAGTTCAGAAAAGATAGGATTGAATATCATGTCAATGGAGATGAAAATCCATTTTCAGTTAGAGAGGTTAAGATTATGAGGATGCGATCTACTATCTATCTCAAAACACCCTTTCTCATGGACTTGGACAAAATTCAAATGCAAACATAAAAGAAAAAGAAAATGAAGCAAAAGAAAAGATAAAAGAAAATGAAAAGAATAATAAAAGTCCAAGTGAACAAGAAAGGAGAATTAAAGAAGAAATAAATTTGCATATTACATTCCACCCACAGTTCATCCCATCATATGGACATGTGGTTAGGATGACTCAACCTCCACCAGGTAGAGGCAGAGGTAGAAATAGAGGCAGATTTAGAGGTGGAAGACCCCCTGGTTGGCCATCAGCCAATAGAGGTCATGTTCCAGTTCATAGGAGTACCCCTATTATTCACATAGACTTAGAATCCAGTTTGAAGGATGAGTCTAATATGGTTAGTATACCAGCCAACCCCTCTCAGCGGGTTCCAATGGAGGTGACTTTTGATCCAGACAAAGATGAAGACTAGGCCTCCAAACAAAGCAAAGTAGTTAAATATGGTTTATGTGAAACTATTAGGCAGCAGTTGGGAACCTTAGCTCTTACCTCACTTACATCTCAGAAAGTTGAAGGTTTAGTAGTTAAGGAAGTCCTTAAGTCTTCCAGAGACATGAAGCAGCAAAAGTTCTTTTTGTGATCATCATCCTCAAGTCCTTAATTTGACTTTTACTCGCCTTGTGTTCATAATCATATACAAAAAAGTTAAGTTCCTCAAACATGGTCTATGCACAGGTCAAAGTATTTTGAAAAGTTATGGAATAATACAGGCAGGGAAGCACAATCAAGAGCAGGACTAGGATTCGGTACGGTGGGTCCGATCGATAATGAAGATTACTGCTTAATTATTACCAATCATTTGGAGTCTGATAGTCTCTTTTCACACAACCCCAACTCTTATGAGAGTGTGTGTTTAGAAATCTCAGAAGATCTAGATGATCGATAAATCAAAGAGGCACCGCCAAAATTTGAAGAGGAGATTCATTCAATAATAGACAAGCTTAAAGAAATCAACCTCGGACATAAGAAAATCCACGACTACATGCATCAGTTCATTATTGAATGAAGAGGAAACCAATGACTTAGTTAGGCTATTGACTGAGTTTAAAGACTGCTTCGCATGGAGTTATGAAGAGATGCCTAAATTATCTCCTGATGTAGCAGCCCACAAGCTAGCAATAGATCCTAATGTTACCCCTATTAAGAAAGCTCCTAGATGCATACGATTAAAACTTAAATAACATGTCATTTCTAAAGTTAAGAAACTTATTAATGCTCATTTCATCAGGGAAGAAAAATATCCTACAGTTAGCTAGTCATCATCAGTTAAGAAAAGAATGGCCAAATTCATATGTATTTTTAGGGACTTAAACAAGGCATGTCCTAAGGATGAGTTTTCTCTTCCTATACCAAAGTTAATGGTGGACATCGCCTCATCTCATGTAGTCTTCTCTTTCATGAATGGGTCATCTGGCTATAGCCAAATCAAGATGTCTCCTAAAGATGAAAGAAACACTGCTTTCTGAACCCCGATCAGAATCTTTTATTATAAGGTCATGCCTTTCGACCTTAAAAATATTGATGCTACATACCAATGGGCTATAAATCAAATCTTTAATGAACTCATCCATCATCAGGTTGACTACTACATTGATGATCGAGTAGTCAAGAGCAAAGAAAAGCAAGACCATCTCTTTGACTTGAGAGTAGTTTTCAAATAGTTAAGACAATATAATCTTAAAATGAATCCCCTAAAGTGTGCATTCAGAGTAGCTTCAGAGAAATTCCTTAGGTTTGATGTTCGACACCGGGGAATAGAAATAGATCCAGAAAAGATTAAAGCTATCTTACAAATACCACCTCCTAAGAGTTTAACTCAACTCAGATCCTTTCAAGGATTGTTGGCATATCTAAGACACTTTATCTCCAACCTATCGAGGAGATGCAAACCATTCTCAGCACTTATAAAAAAGGATGTCAAGTTAAAGTGGGATGACAAGTGCTAACATGCCTTCGAAGACATCAAGCAGTATTTGGTGAAGCCACCCATTTTAACAGCTCCTATCCGGGTAGGCCACTCATCCTCTACACTGCTGCATTGGATGACTCTCTCAGTGCTCTGTTGGAATAAGCCAACAACAAAGAGAAGGAGAGTGCTCTCTACTACCCCAGTCATTATCTGATTCCTACTGAAGCAAACTATCCACCTATTGAAAAATATTGCCCAACTTTGATCTTTGCTTCCCAAAAGCTATGACATTACATGCTTTCTCATAAAGTGAACTTGATCTCTAAAACAAACCCACTGCAATACCTCATGACACGGCCAACGTTATCCAGATGTTTGGCATGTTGTTCTATGATTCTCTTGTAGTTTGATATCACATTCATACCCCTCCGTGCGATAAAAGGACAAGCACTGACAAATTTCATAATAGCACACCCACTTCCTACTGATTCTCCGCTTAATGACAATCTCCCTGATGAACAAATCATGAACTTAGGGGAGGCTGGCAACCATTAATGGGAGATATATTTTGATGGTGCTGCTTCTTTTCTTAAAGGGGAAGCACCATGATCTATTCTCCTAGGAAAGGTAGGGGTAGGAATAGGTCTTCTAACTCGGTACTGCAATGTGATGAGATTCTCATACTATCTTTCTAACCCCTGCACCAACAATGAAGCTAAGTATGAGGCTTTGATTGTCGATCTGGAGTTAGCCATCACTATCAGTGTCAAGAGCATGAACATCTTTAGGGATTCTCAATTGGTCATCAACTAGATTATCGAGTCCTACCAGGTCCTCAAACCCAAGCTTCATCATTACTACGAGTATACCATGAAGCAGTTGGCCCAAATTCTCGAAGTCACCATCTACAAGGTTCCCCAAGTAGAGAACGCAGTAGCAGATGCTTTGGCCAAATTTTCCAAAGAATTGACATGTTCGGAAGATGAGTCTATTTCAATAAGGGTCCAAAATAGAAAAGCCCTATCCCTCATTGATGTTGAACTCATAGAGAGACTTTCTCGTGAAGGAGAGGTTGTTGTTGCAAAATGGACAAGGAGCTAGATTGGAGGCAACCATTCAAAGATTACTTGAACATAAGTAAACTACCTCAAGAAAAGTCACAAGCCCATCAGTTGAAACAAAGAGCTCTCTCCTATGCTCTTGTCGACGACACTCTATACCGCCAGTCCTTTGACCAAATGTTGTTGTATTGTTATGACAAACATAAAGCCTGTGGCATTGTAACCAAGGTACATTTAGGTCTATGCAAAGTACATCAATCTGGTCCAAAGATGAAGATGAAGATCAAGCGACTTGGATACTATTGGCCTTCGATGATTATATACTACATGGATGTAGCTAGGAAATGTCATCAGTGTCAGGTGCACGGTGTGGTCCTCCACTAACCACCCAACATTCTACACCTTACATTTACCTCATGGCCATTTGAGTGTTGGGATACCGACATTGTGGGTCCGATCGATCCTCCTTCTTCTAAGGGGCATTGATTCATCTTAGTTACCACCGACTACTTTTCCAAGTGAGCGGAAGCCATCCCACTCAGAGAGGTCACAACTCAACATGTGCTTCAATTTTTTAGGAACCATATCGTATAGGGTGCCTCGATGAATTATATCTAATATTGATACTGCATTCAAAAGCACGAAGATCAACAGCTTTGCCAAAAGACACGATATAGATTGGAGATACTCCACCATCTACTACCCTAGAGCAAATGGCTTAGCAAAAGCATTCAACAAAACTCTTATCTAGATACTAAAGAAGACTCTTGATGATGACAAACGATAGTGGAATGAGCAATTGGTTGAAGCCTTGTGGGCCTACCACACCACACACCAAATCCCAACTCAATATACCCCATTTTCCTTAGTGAATGGGTCAAAAGCCATTCTACCTTTAGAAGTTTAACACCCATCACTAAAGATAGCATTGGGTAACAAGATCACTATAGAGCAGAATATAAAGTTATGATTAGAAGAGCTTGAAGGTTTGGAGGAAAGTTGCCTACGGGCGTGCTAGAACCTCAAGTTATACAAAGCCAAAATGATTCAAGCTCACAACAAGCTGGTCCACCCTAGGTCTTTATGAGTAGGAGAACTTGTGTTAGTCCTAAGGAGACCAATTATTGTCCGTCAAAATATGGGAGGTAAGTTTGAACCCACTTTGGAAGGCCCCTATGTCATAGAGAAGGCCTACCAAGGAGGATATTATCAGCTTACTGATTGTAAAGGGGAACACCTGAAGCTTCCAATTAATGGGTTGTATCTAAATAAATATTACCCATGAAGCAAATCATATTTAAAAATAATCATTAATAAAAAGAATAAAAATTTGATTCCATTCATCAAATTTTCTCTTCTTTCGAAGCGTTGTTTGCTTGTCTTGTGAATCTGTCGTGACGCATTTAGGGTAGGTGTAAGAGTCCCCCAGTGACATCCTATCCCTCTTTCACAACACAAACATAATCTCTCGATGCTATTAGAGTAGGTGTGAGAGAACCCAAGAGGAATCCTATTTTGATTAGCATAACTAAGATAGGTGTGAGAGAACCCAAGCATCATCCTTTCTTAGTGAGAATTCTTTTTGCCATCTGTGGAACCATTTCATAAAATCCTCTAATGTGCTTAAGATAGGTGTAAGTGTCCTCCAGAGTCATCCTATTCCTTTTGACACATGCACAAAAATAAACACAGATCTTTTATCTCAAGCTATTTTGATGTGTGAGCAAGCCCCCTATGGTACTCACTCATTAGCTGTTCTAGGTTGGGTCTACATGCTACCTTGCTAGTATGATTACCCTAGTTGTCACTTATTTGGAGGATGTTAGTCCCGCTCTTTCTTCCTAACTTGACCATTATAAAGTAATGACCACTTTGTTAGTATGGTAATCTTCACTACCTAGCCAGTAAACTACCTTATGTTGACTTTGCTTAAGAAGATGTGAGTCCTCATGCTTTCTTCTTGAACTAACTAACATGCACTAACTAGGTCGAGTGTATTTGAGGTTTAGGATGAGTCCCTCAGAGGCTCCTTTCCTCTTGAATATATTTGAGTTGATGTAAGTCCCCCAGTGGCATTCACTTTCAGTAGTCTAGGTAAGCTGTCAAAAGATAGTATCCCAATCAATTCTATTATAGGAGGATGTGAGTCCCCGAGCTTTCTTCCTAGACTGATTATTGCAAATTGATAGGAACCTTAGGTTGGTTGATGTTCGTTATGCTAACAGAGACTCACCCTATGAGTACACCACTCTTAGTAGATATGAGTCTCCTAGCTTTCTCTTTGAGTTGACACTGAATACTTATTAGATATATGACTAGCCATGTCATCTTCTCTAGGGTTTTGGATTAAGCCCTTAGTGGCCCCATCCCCTACGAGCACTCTATTTGGATCAAGTCCTTTGTGACCCCATTTAGACACTACATGGGTTACTTTTGGATTGGATAGTCCCCCTTTCCTAGTAGCCACCCCTGTGGTTAGAGAATTTTTTCAGCGGATGCACACATTCTCCCTTGGTTCAATAAATCTGAGATAGGTCTAGGATGATATAAGCTCCTCCTCAGTTTGATCCCTCGCAAACTAACAGGGTCCATGATAAAATAAACCAAACAAACAAACAAACTATATTCGCTTGTGGATTAGGAATTCAAGCCCCCAAAGGGCCCCTTTTCTCAAGCAGACATCCTATCTTTAGTAGTGCCAGGAGAACTCCCTATAGCCTAACTACGAGTTGAGATAAGTCCCCTGACTACCTTAGTCACCCAGGTCCAATATATTTTTTCCATAAGTAGGTTAGTCATTCCACTTTGAAAGATGTAAGACTATGATGCATTCTTTCTAGCTTGCAAACCGGGTAGCTAGGTTTGATTTGTTGCCCAAAGTAATCAATCACCCTAGTGATCTTTTCTAGAGGAAGATGTGAGTCTGTGAGCTCTCTTCTCTTGAATTGATCATTGCAAACTAAAAGGCACTCCCTTGGTCAAATAGCTCTCCCATCAATCGAAAAGCTACTCCCTTTGGTTCAATGAATCTGAGATAGGTCTAGGATAATATAAGCTTCTTCTCAATGTGATCCATCACAAACCAACAAAAATCCATCAAAATAAATAAAACTAAAATGAAATTAATCTTTGACTATCCTTGAGGTGATTTGAGTCCCCCAGTGGCATTCACTCAATAGTCAGCCTTAGGTCAGGTTCGATTTGTTGCCCAAAGCTACAGATCACCCCAGTGGTTCTTTATTTCTAGAAGATGTGAGTCTCCACACTTTTTTCTTAAGACCTGGCCATTATATATCAAAAGGCACCCCTTTAATTTGATATTCCTACCTTGTGGTTGGAAGACTACTCCCTTTGAATTGGTAAATCTGAGTTAGGTCTAGGCCTCCATGACCCCTACACAATGCAATTCATCGCAAAACAATGGGATTCATTAAAATTAACAAATCTAAAAATAAAATTAATCTTGACTATCTTTGAGTTGATCTAAGTCTCCCAGCGGCATTCACTCAATAGTCAGCCCTAGGTTGGGTTCAATCTGTTATCTTACCAAAAGATTACCCCAACAACTAGTCTCTACTTTGAATGATGTAAGTCTGCTATGCATTCTTCCTTGTACAACTGTTGTATACCAAAAGGCATCCCTTTGGTTGACTAGTCCTACTATGTGTTTAGTAGACTACCCCTTTGGATTGGTAAATCTGAGTTAGGTATAAGCTTCTATGGCTCCTACTTAGTGCAGTTCATCACAAACCAACAAGGTTCATCTTAAAATTCAAACTTAACAAAATTGAAAAAAATTCAATCCTCTTCCCTAGTAGAACTTTAACAAATCTTTTTCTCCTTAGTGAGACCTAAATCAAATCAAACCTCTCATCCCCTTGTAGATGACTTGAATCTGCTTCCCTAGTAGAAGGTTCACACTCTATCCCTTAGTGGCTTTCTTCCCTCTCTCTTATATCTTGGTCATAAGTAGAGACACATTGCACTAAGCTCTGGATTCTTTCTACACCTTAGGTTAGGGATAGATTGTTTCTATTAGTGTTTATGATCTTTCGGTGTTGTTGATTATTTCAGTCAACACCATTACAAGCGGTTTTCCTTGTCAGTCACACCACACCTATTGGGCACCCTTTGTTGACCTCATTTTTAGAATGAGCTCTCAACCCCTCCATCTTAGACATAAGACTCCTCTTAGACTTTAAGAGTTCCTTAGTCTTAAGACACATCTAGTGATTAGGTGGACACTCAACCTAGCTCTAGAAGACTTAAAAGAGTTAGGCATAGGAATAGATCATGCCTTAGGGGTGTTAGGAAAACCTTTAGCTTGAACCATTCCTCACCTTCCTTCCTTCAAGTCAAACTCCAAATCAATCTTATTTGATTTTCTCTAAACTCAAATCAACTCCATGTGATTGAAATCCATGATTAAAATCCATGATTGAAACCCATGAATGAAATTCCTAAGTTCAAATCTTTCTAAGTCCTTAATCTTCCTCTTAAGGACTTAGCCTAAATCATGATCTAAACTAATTCAAACTCATGAGATTTTCTCATAATTCATTTATATTCTTATTTATATTCACATATATAAATTAAATACAAATCAATCAAATCAAATCCTCAAATTAAATTTCAAATCTAAAATTTTCCTAAGTCCTTTAAGTTTTCCTCTTTAAGGACTTAGCCTAAATCATGATCTAAAGCAATTTAAATTCATGGGATTTTATCATAACTCATTTATATTATCATTTATATTCTCATTTATATTCACATCTATAAATGAAATATAAATACAAATCAATCAAACCAAATTCAAAAATTCAAGTTCCAAACTCCAAAATTTTCTAAGTCCTTTAAAATTCCATTTTAACGGACTTAGCCTAAATCATGATCAAATCACTTTAAATCCTTGAAATTTTCTCATGATCCATCTATATTCTCATTTATATTCACATATATAAATGAAATATAAATTTAAACAATCTAAACCAATTCTAAAAATCAAACTCAAATCCCCTCAAAATTCAACCTAAGCCTTTCAAGTCAAAATCTTGAACTTAGCCAAATCAATTTCAAATCAAGCCAAACTCTTGATTTTCCTTCATGATTCGATCAACCCTACAATCATGAATCCAAATATAAGTACAAACTCCAATCACCAAATCAAAAATCAATTCAAAAATCAAACCCCAAATTCATTCATATTCTTCCTTCGAATATGAAATTGTCAAATGAATCAAATCTCATTTGACTTCAAACCACTTGCAAATGGATTTATATTTCAATCATAAATCCATATATAAGTTCAATCAAACTCAAATCAAGCTTTGACCAAACCATTTGACTTAGGCTCACTTGAAGTGACCGTATATGAGCCAAATTCTAATCCTAACCAAATTGGTGAATCAAACTCACCTATACTCTCATGATCAACAATCATCATGAGATGATCAATCAATCAAATTAGGTCAAATCAATCAAACCTAAGGGTTGACCAAGTTAACACTTAGCCAAAATGAAACCAAACATAGCCAAAATCTACCATAGGACAAATTGATTGAAACCATTGATCTAAGTTCATTCTTGACCTATGTTTGAACTTGACCAACTCAACATTTGAGCCTAACCTAACCCAATTGGCCACTTGACCCAAGTTGACCCAACTTGACCTAAAAAGTCAAAATGTGTTAAAACTTGATCTTAACCAAATTGATTCAAACCAATGGGTCAAGTTCATTCCAAATCACTTGTTGGACTTGACCAAAGCCTCATTTGGCCAACTAGACCTAACCTAGTCCAATTGACCTTGAACCCAACTTGACCTAAAGGGGTCATGTTGAGCCAAATTCAAACTTAACAAAAATTGATTGGAAACAAAGATACCACTCTACTCCATATGACTAACCAAACCTAAACCTATCCTTGACCTAGCTCAAATAGGTCAAATGAGTCAAATAGGTCAACTTGACCCATTTGACCTAAATGAAGTCATATGAGCCAAATTAAAAACTAATCCAAATTGAATCAAACTAAAGCCACCAAAACATTTCAAATGGTCATATGAACTTGACCCAACTCTTGGTTTGACCCAATTTGACCTATTGGTCAACTTGACCCAAGTTGACCCATTTTGGCCTAAATGGGTCAACATGAGCCAAACCTTATCAAATGAACTCCAACTCTAATGAAACTTGGCCAAACCTATTTTCTCCACATACCCAACATATCTAAATTCAAATTTTGTCCAAATGACCATTATACCCTTAGGCCAGAGAATAAATTATGGACTAATACATGGGTAATTTGGTCAAGCCCTCTTCATATCAACTTGATACCTTCCTAATAGCTCAAGTGGACCCAATGAAGAGTGGTGCACCCAACCCAAACAACCCCTCCCATATGGTCAATTGGATCAAAATGGCAACTCAAGGTTTGGCCGTCTGATTGCCAGAGGGGAAGATATACTCCCCCTAATTCAATTTGAATTCATCATCTTCACATTTGATTGAGCACTAGAGAGAGTTAGGAACCATCAGAGAGCATTCCTAAGCTTTCTAAGAGGGATTTGAATCTTAGCTTTCTCAGTTTTCCTCCTTAGAAAATGCTCATTCCCAACTTCTTCCACACTCAAATCCAATTCCTCTTGCACTCCTCAGGATCAAGTTAAAGCATTTCCTCAAGTTCCTAAACCAAGGAGGAGGTGAATTGGATCAAAGCCGCAAAGGGGAGCAAGTGGTGTTGGTCCATAGGGAGATCTACTCAATCCCAAGGCTTGAAACTTTCAACAGGGCTTCATCTCCACTAGACGAAGCTACCTCATCGAGCTCGAGCATTGGTGATCACCTCCGATGAGGTATGGAATTTTTTGAACACTTAGCTTAGGGGGTGTTGGTCCTTTATGAAAGAAATGTTTATGTCATGTGAAATCCACTGTTGGATAGGTTTGTAATTATGCTTAGATGGTGTGGGTACAATCTCATTCCAATTCGAGCTTAATCGAGCTCGGATCTTTCCTCAGATCATGGATGATCTCTATGAGCCTCAGGGAAGAACTAGGGAAATCCTGGTCATCCATCCGCACATTTTGGATGGATGGCCAAGATTAATCACATGTTTTAGAAATCCTTTATCCTTTTAAAACCACGGGATGATCGTTTATCTTGATCGAGGATCAAAGTCACGATGCCACCACCGGCGTGACATTTAAGTGAAGTTCATGAGGCGTGTAAAGTGCGCCGCCACATCACATGTCCGGCTAAAGGGATTCGTTAGGGACTTAATTATTTTTAATTAATCCCTTAACTCACAAAAATTCATATCTCCCTCAATAAAATTCAAAAAAATATGAGGTAAATTTATATGGAAAGATAATTCAACCTAGAGTATTTTCAAAATGATTTCAATGAATTTTGAATTATACTTTTCTCTGATTTTGGGTTTTAATGGAAATCTTTTTTTGTTAATTACTTCTTAATTAATCCTCTGATTAATCCCAATCTTCTTGGGTATGTTTTAGGGGATGACCTATGCCTCCCCTAATTTTTTTGGGATTTATTTAAGGCTTAATTAGGGTAATTATAAATATGTTTCCTAATTACTCCCTTAATATAATTAAGGATAATTAAGGTTTGGATTAGTTTTTTAATCCCTCATTGGAGTTGATTAAGGTTAGATCCAATGAATAGGAGGCTTAGGGAATAATTTTGGGGTATTTCCCATAAGCTATTCCCTAAACCCTCTTTTCTTTCCTTAATCATATCTTAATTAATGGTTAATTCATTAATTACTCTCTTAATTAATTTCTAAAAATTTTAAAAACTTCCATAACTTAATTAATCTACTTTGGGTAGATGCTTAGGTGTTGAATAGCCTAAGTTTAATTAAGGAAATCAAAACTCACCTCACATGTGTGGAGGGTGTTTTTGAAATTACTTAAGTTAAACCCCTTAGCTTAATTAACCATTAATCATGAGCCAAAAATGCATTAGACCCTTTACTTCCTAGGTAAATTGCAAATTTAAATTCTTTATGAGTTTTTATGTCATCTCATTAGCTCATAATTACTTGGTTAACTATGCTATGGTGATATAGGTAAGGGTTAATTAACTTGTTTAATTCATACTTTAACCTAATCAATTTCTTAAAATGAATCTAATCATCTAAAAATTAAACAATAATATTAAACACATGTGGGAATGGGTTAGGAACAACAAACTCAACTCACATTTTCAAAATTAAATCAAATTCAAAATCAAAGAAAAATCACATTGAATAAACTTTGATTTATTTTAAACTTTCTTATTTCATAAGATTGTCTTTATGATTTAATTAAAGTGAATGTGTTTACAATGCTTTCATTACTTTGATTCTTTTCCCAACATATTAAATTTGTATGTCATGTGATTTCATGCATCCATATTTTTAAATTCAAATTTAAAAATGAAATTATTTATTTTATGTCAAAATTGCATGTGTTGGCTAAAGTCATAATATGAGCAGCTATTATCACTACTAAATTCAAATTACTTTCAAAATATATGAATAAATTGTCAAACCTAAAAGTGTGCTACTTATATTTTAATTATAAGCTTGCATGTAAAGAAAATGTAAGGATGTGCTTAGGTTTCCCTTCTCTTTATGTTAGTATAGTTTTGAAAAATAAAATGTATAATTTCATTTGGGATTCATGCATATTATAATAAGCATAGCATAATCCAAATGACTTAATCACCCATGTAAGTCCAATATACATGCTTGAGATTTGTGTGGTTTGTTTTAACTAATCTCTATTTTGTAGGTGTTAGTTAGATTTCCATTCTTTTTTGTTTCATGTAAATTTATGCAATTAGGATTTTGGGAATGATTGTTATGGGGATTAGGATGAGCATTGGTCATAAGATCCTATCTTATGCACCTTGTGAAGCCTTGGAGCATCCACCTTCCAACCATCCAAAAGAAGAAACCAAAGAAAAAAAGAAGAAAAGAAAAAAGAAAGAAAAAAAGAAGAAAGAAGAAATGAAGCTTGAAGTCCCTCAAAACAATGAATTTCTTGCTTAATTGTAATTTAATTCATTTATAATCTGGGTTGTATAAGGGTAGAGCTCAGCTACCCACATTTGTCTTTTTGGGTTTATACAGTGGTTCCCGACCACAACGGCCTCTTATTCTTTTTGTGATTAGCTTTATAAATTGATTGATGATTTATTTAGATTTTGCATTAAGTGGCATGTCTTTTCCTAGTTTCTTACTTCCTTTATGTATTATCTAGATGTGGATTAGGCTCTTAGGAAAAAATAAATCTTTTTCCAAACTTAACAACTCAAAATTAAAAATAAAGAATTCATAACCTCACATAAAGTATAAGTTTAAAATCAAGATAAAAGAATTAGCAACCCCTTAGTTGGATGAGTATTTCTTTCACAATATCATGCACAAATGCATCTTATTTCACTCTTGATTTGAGGGCTTCCACCTTTGCCAGAGAAACTTGGCTTGACCTTTAAGAGCCATGGTGAAAACACACCTCCTCCCTTCTTGCTGATTTTGGCCAATAACTTTATTTCTCATGCATTAGTCATATGAATCATGTTAGCCTGAGTCAAAATAATTGTCCAAAAATAACATAAAAATGAAATTTAAATTGCAATAGATTTAGGTCCTTTGAAGCATGTCCTTACATGATCTAGGCTCTTTAGGGAGTGAGTTTAAGGACTTAGTCTCTTTCTAAACAAATAATAGCCTAGCTATCTTGCATAAGCATAAGATTTGCCTTCATATATTTAAAATCGTAGGAGGAGTTAATTGGCGGCCACCCCCAGACGGTTGTAAGTCCAAGCAGTCGGGTGGTTTGTCCTTTCTTATGGAGGCAAACCAAATACTCATTTTTGTCTCAGATTTAGGTTGTGCTTTTGGCCCTCGCCAAAGCTCCCTAGATTTATGTTTTGAAATTGTTTCTCCCCTTTGTGGGCCATAAGTATAATTTCTCACCTCTTAGGCATTTCCATAATCTTATGTTAAGGAATCATAAGTCCAAAATTTCTAATGAAAAATGCAACTCAAGCAAATTAAATCAATTTCAAAAATGTAAAGCCCAACTATAGGATAGTTTGAGATGCTCGCTAGGTTTTCTAGCATCGTGGGCATCTCTTACTTATCTTCCATTTTGGCTTCGATAATAACTCCCTCTCTTTGATCAATCTCATTTGATCTTCAAAAATGAACCAATCGATTGATAATCCTTTCCTATTAAAATCTTTGAAGACAATGATTATTTACCTTAGTCGAGAGTATTCCTAAGGGATCCCATCCCTTAAGATGTAATTGACTATGGGGGCTTGCCCCTGTAGGGAACTTAACGAACCTAGTTTAAAATAAATATTTCTTTACTTTTTCATGTAAAGTAGGAAAAAAATCTCTTATATATATGCAGACCCATCATCCTTAGGAGTCCTTATTGAGGTGATTAGGTCCATTAAAGGGTAATGACTTCTATCTCTCAAGTTAGTATACTATTTTTTGATTACGTACCCGATCACCTGAATAAGCACATCCACGGATCTACGTGGCATCCCAAAAAGATGAATTTTTATATTCTTACCTCTTTCACCACGGATTGAAGGTGATCTTATAGAAAATTTTTCTAACCAATAAAGGTTTGATTAGGGTAATTGCTTGGTTCATTCCTAATTACTCTCATAATCAATTAAATGATTAATTAACCTTTTAAATAGTAATAAATCCATTAATTAATTTTGTTAATTACCTTAGAACAGTGAGTGGACTTAGGGAATGAGATTACGAGTTCTTTCCCATATCTTTTTCCTTAAGCTTATTTCATCTCGACAAAAACCTAATTAAAGTGCACTTAATTAAATGGCTTAATTAATCAAACTTTTCAAAATCAAAATATTCTAGAGCTTAATCAATTCATCTTGGGTAGGTGCTTAAGTGTTCAATAACCTAAGTAACTTAAGGAAATCAAAATCTAACCCACATGTGTGGGAAGGGTTATGAAAGTACTTAAATTAAATCCTTTAACTTAATTAATCACTAATTGTGAGCCAGTTGCATTAGGACATTTCTTTCCTAGGTGCATTGCTGATTTAAATTCCTTGTGTGATTTTATATCATACATTGGCTCAAAATTATGTGATCAAATATGTCAAAGTGGATTAGGAAAGGGGTAATTAATACACTTAATGCACACCTTAACCTAACCAAAACATAAAATTGATCTAATCACCTAAAAATAAATTAAAACATCATACACATATGGGAATGGGTTAGGACCAATAAGCTCATCTCACTTTTCTCAAATTGAAATCAAAACTTAAACAAAATTCAAACTCTCTTTAAAATAAATTTGATTTACTTCAAATAATTTTATTCATAGGATTGTCTTTAAGAATTAATTAGGGTGGATGAACTTACATTATTTCCATCACTTTATTTCTTTCCTAATATGCTAAATGTGTATGCCATATGAAAATCATACATTCATGATTTTTGAAAATCAAATTAAAAATGAAATGTTTCCTTTATGTCAAATTGCATGTTTTGGCTAAAGTAAGAATATGAATGGTTATTATCACTATTAAATCTAAATTTATTTAAAAACTTATAAATTAATTATTAAAATTGAAAGTTTTGCTACTTATGATTATTAATAAGTTTGCTTGTAGAAATATAAAGATGTGCATAGTGTGGCCTTCATTCTTTTTTCTTTTAGCATAGCTTTGAATAGGATTTGGCAAAATGTATAGTTCATTTGAAAAGAATACAATACTTGCTTAAATTCTTTTCTATTCATTCCTATGTTATTACTTAAGAAGGACATCTACACTTATACATATAAAATACATAAACAAATCAAACAAATAAACATAAACTTTTGCATCTTTCTGTTCCATTCATTTTTTTTTGAACATGCATATGTATTTAAGGAAAGCGATTAATTAGTTTGGACAACCCCGGGATTACAAGGCTTTAAGTACACCTAAGTAGTTCTTGTACTTTACACCCCTGGTGCTAACAATGGTGTCGTACTCACTTATGCCTTTCATACATATAAATGTGCATGTGAACAAATGGATAAAAAGAAATCCCTCTTTTCTATTTAATGAAAATCATGCATCATAATGCATCCAAATTTTCTTAAGTAACACTACTTAGCATCATCATTAAGGTGTGTTAAACATTCTCATTTGCATATATAGATATATTTAGGATTCATCCATATGAATGTTACACATGTTGGGAAAGAAATGAAATGATGCGTGTTTTGTGATATTAATTCACTTTACTTAATCTTAAAATGTCTTTCTTTTTGAATAGGTTTGGTTAGGAAAAATATAAATTTAGGATTAATTAAAATACATAATAAAACAATCACTAAATAAGAATCAAATATGATTAGAAATTATTTAAGGTGGGGAGAAAAGAGAAGTTCTTATTTCTTTTCCTCTCTTTATAACTTAGTAATTAATTATAGGATTCACTTAAACCAAATCAAAATACAAAATAAAATTAATCCAAATCAACTAAATAACTTAAATTAAAATCATCCTCTAAGCTAAACATTTTCATACTTAGAAAACCTAAACCTTAAAGCCTAGTTAAGCATACCACACAAACCTTAAATAGCACACACATTAGGCTAAGCCATCATTTCTAGCTTTAGGTTAGGGCAGTGCATGGTTTGATGTTTGCTTTTATTTTTTGATGTGATATTTTATTCTGGATGTTAGGGTGAATGTGTGTAGAATGAATGGTTGGACGATTTAGTTTAAATCATTATCTTTTGCAAGAGATTGTGCTTAAGGGGCACTGTAATAAAAATATAAAATTACTATTGCTATGCAGGTGCTTATACCCCTAAGCATAATCCAATAAGTCAGGTGGACGTGGTTACCCATGTGTGGGATGCTAAGTCCAATATATGCTCATATATCTTGTGATTTGTATGGTTTGTTTAGCTAATCTCTATTTTTCAGGTGTTAGCAAGATTTAGTTTTCTTTTTCATGTAATTTTGCAATCAAGATTTTAGAATGATTGTTATGGGGGATTAGGATGAGCATTGATCATAAGATTTCATCTTATGTACCATGTGAAGCCTTTGGAGCAACCATATTCCAACCATCCAAAAGAAGGAACCAAAAGAAGGAAAAAGAAAGAAGATAGAAGAAATGAAGAATGAAGATCCCCATAACATGAATTTCCTTGCTTGATTGTAATTAATTTATTTGTAATTCAGGTTGTATGAGGGTAGAGCTTGGCTACCCAAATTATTTTTGAGTTTGTGTGGTGGAGCCCGATAAATAGCCTTTTATTTTTTTGCGCTAGTTTTATAAATTGAATGATGTGTGTTTAATTCACACATTAAGATAACATCTTTTCCTAGTTTCTTCCTTACTTTGATGTATGGCCTAGATGACGATTAGGCTCTTAGAAAAAGTAATTTTTTTACCAAGCTAATCATTTCAAATTAAAAATAAATAACTCATAACCTCATCTAAAGCCTAAGTTAAAATCAAGATAAAAAAATTAGCAACCTCTTAGCTGGATGTGTACTTTCTTTTTCTAACATCATGCATAAAGCATATTGTCTCACTCTTAATTGGAGGGCTTCCACCTTTGCAAGAGTGCTTGGCTTGACCTGTGCGAGTCATGATGGAAACGCACCGAAACGCACCTCCTTATCTTGTTGATTTTGGCCCATAATCTAATTTCTTCTGCATTAGGAATAAAGAATCCTAAAGCCTGTGTCAAATTGATTGTCCAAAAATAAAGATAAAACATATGAAACATTTGCATTAGATTTTAGTCATTATTTATGCTCTTACATGATCTAGTCTCTTAAGAAGTGTGTATAAAGACTTAGTCTCTTTCTAAATAAATAATAACCTTATTATCTTGCATAAACATATGAATTGCCTACATGTATTAAAAAAATTGTAGGAGTTAGTTGGTCCACCCCTCAGAGCTGTAAGTCCAACTCGGTGGTTTATCCTCTCTTGTGTAGGTAAACCAAATACCCATTTTCACTTTAGATTTAGGTCATGCTTTTTGGTCTTCGCCAAACCTCCCTAGACTTAAGTTCTGAGGTCACTACTTCCCTTTGTGGGCTGCAACCATAAATTCTCACCTTTTAGGCATTTTCGTGACCTTGTATCATAGAATTATAAGCTATAGCATTCTAATAAAAATTCAATTCAAACAAATTAATTCTATTTCAAAAATGTAAAGCCCAACCATAGGGTAGTCTGGGATGCTTACTAGGTTTTCTAGTATATTAAGCATCTTCTACTTATTTTCATTTGGCTTCGATAAGAATTCCCTCCTATTGATTGATGCCACTTGACTTTCTGAAAATAAACCAATCGATTGATAGTCCTATCCTTTTGAAATCTTTGGAGACAACAATCATTTACCTTAATTGAGAGTATTCCTAAGGAATCCTGTTCCTCAAGATGTAATTAACCATGGGGGCTTACCCCTGTATGAAACTTAATGAACCTAGTTTAAAATAAAATCTACTTTACTTTTCCATATAAAGTAGAGGAAGAATCTCTGGTACATTCCGAAGACCCATAGTCCTTAAGAGTCCTTATTGAGGTGATTAAGTCCATTGTATTATGGTGATTTCTATCTCTCAAGATAGTACTCCTTTCCTCAATGTTGTACCTGATCACCCTAATAAGAAAATCTATGGATCTACGTGGCAACCCAACAAGGCGTATTTTATATATCTCTATTTTTATTCATCCTCTCCCAAAAAGAAAAGGGAGATAGATGAAGGCAGAGATGCATAAAATAATTTCACCACACACTTTTATTTGGTTAAAGTGATGTTTAAGTTTTCAAGAATGGAGAGTAGAATGAATTCCATTTATAGATTGGACTCACCCTGCTCTACATCCTAACTCCTAAAGAGTCTAACTAAGGTCCTTAAGTATCTTAATTAGCCCATTTGAATTTTTGTAATTCATTTGATTTGATTTAGAATTTATAATTTGAGTTTTTTAAAAGTATTTGATTGATTGATTTTGGATTAGATGTATTGGTTTAATTAAATCTTGATCCAATATCCTTAATATCTAATGAAGTTTAAGTTTGTTTAAATCTATGTATTTTTATTGATTAATTTTAGAATAGATATTTTGGTTTAATTAAATCTTGATAATTCAATATCCTTATTCTCTAAAGAAGTTTAAGTTTGTTTAAATCTATGTGTTTTTGATTGATTAATTTTAGATTAGATAATTTGGTTTAATTAAATCATGATAATTCAATATCCTTTTAAATTAATATCTAATTTTTTTCTTTAATTATGGTTATATGACTTAATTTTATGTTTATTTGATTTGATTATGGTTCATTTATTTATAGTATAATTGGAATAGATTAATTGAGAATTTATTTTGATTTTTAATTGAGTTTGATTCTTTGTAATTAGGATTTTGTTTTTAATCTCATCCATTTATCAAAGTTTGGTTTGTATTTTGATTTCATACATTGGATAGTTAATTAGTTTATCTTTTTTTAAGTAGGTTGAATGAGATTTGATTTGATTACATATTAAATTGATGAGAGTCTTTCTTGATTTAATTAAATTTGATTTAATTTGATTTGATTAGCTTTATTAGTCTATGGGTTTGCTTAGGTATAATATGATTATTAGTTTAAATAAGAAGAGTGTTTAGGTTAATTATTAAATTAAATAAAGGATTATTTAATTCTTAATTTGGTTTTATATTTATTTAAACTAATGATGTAATTAGTGACTTAATAATTTAAGTTTAATTTAAGTTTTGATTAGTATTTAATTGCATTTTAATTATATTCAAATTTATATCTGCTTAAGCTTAAGTTTATTATGATTAATTTGATTAACTTAATTAGCTTGTTTAAGAGGTGTGATCAATTACTAAATTAAATAAAGAATTGCATTAGATTTAGGTCATTTGAAGTATATCCTTACATGATTTAGTCTCTTTAGGGAGTGAGTTTAAGGACTTAGTCTCTTTCTAAACAATTAACAGTCTAGCTATCTTGCATAAGCATAAGACTTGCTTACTTGTATTTAAAATCATAGGAGGAGTTAGTTGGTGGCCACCCCTAGGCAGTTGTAAGTCTAAGTAGTTAGGTGGTTTATCCTTTCTTATGGAGGCAAACTAAATACCCATTTTTGCCTCAGATTTAGGTTGTGCTTTTGGCCCTCACCAAAGCTCCCTAGATTTAGGTTCTGAGATTGCTTCTCCCCTTTGTGGGCCATAAGCATAATTCCTCACCTCTTAGGCATTTTCTTAATCTTTTGTTAAGAAATCATAAGTCATAAATTTCTAATGAAAATACAACTCAAACAAATTAAATCAATTTCAAAAATGTAAAGCCCAACTATAGGATAGTTTGAGATGCTCGCTAGGTTTTTTAGCATCGTGGGCATCTCTTACTTATCTTCCATTTTGGCTTTGATAATAAATCCCTCTCTTTGATCAATCCCATTCGATCTTCAAAATTGAACCAATCGATTGATAGTCCTTTCCTATTGAAATCTTTGAATACAATGATCATTTACCTTAGTCGAGAGTATTCCTAAGGGATCCCATCCATTTGGATGTAATTAACAATGGGGGCTTACCCCCCTATAGGGAACTTAACGAACCCGATTTAAAATAAAAATTTATTTACTTTTCCATGTAAAGTAGGGGAAGAATCTCTTGTACATATGTAGACTCATCGTCCTTAGGAGTCATTATTCAGGTGATTAAGTCTATTAAAGGGTTGTGACTTCTATCTCTCAAGATAGTACATTATTCCTTGATGACGTACCCGATCACCTGAATAAGCACATCTGCGGATCTGTGTGGCATACCAAAAAGTTGAATTTTTATATTCTTGCCTCTTTCACCATAGATTGAAGGTGACCATATAGAAAAATTCTCTAACCAAAAATGGTTTAATTGGGGTAATTGATTGGTTCATTCCTAATTACTCTCATAATCAATATAATGATTTATTAACCTTTTAAATAGTGATAAATCTATTAATTAATTTTGTTAATTACCTTAGAATAGTTAGTGGACTTAGGGAATGAGATTAAGAATTCTTTCTCGTATCTTTTTCCTTAAGTTTATTTCATCTGAACAAAAACCTGATTAAAGTGCAAATTAATTAAATAATTTAATCACTTAATTAAATGGTTTAATTAATTAAACTTTTTAAAATCAAAATATTCTAAAGCTTAATCAATTCATCTTGGGTTAGTGCTTCTGTGTTCAATAATCTAAGTAACTTAAGGAAATCAAAATCTAACCCACATGTGTTAGAATGGTTATAAAAGTACTTAAATTAAACCCTTTGACTTAATTAATCACTAATTATGAGCCAGTTGCATTAGGCCCTTTCTTTCCTAGGTGCATTATTGATTTAAATTTCTTGTGTGATTTTATGTCATACATTGGCTCAAAATTATGTGATTAAATATGTCAAAGTGGTGTAGGAAATGGGTAATTAATAAGCTTAATTCACACCTTAACCTAACCAAAATATAAAATTAATCTAATCCCATAAAAATTAAATTAAAACATCATACACATGTGGGAATGGGTTAGGACCCACAAGCTCATCTCACATTTCTCAAATTAAAATCAAACCCAAACAAAATTCAAACTCTCTTTAAAACAAATTTGATTTACTTTAAATAATCTTATTCATAGGATTGTATTTAGGAATTAATTAGGGTGGATGAACTTACATTATTTCCATCACTTTATTTCTTTCCTAATATTCTAAATGTGTATGCCAAATAAAAATCATGCATTCATGCTTTTTGAAAATCAAATTAAAAATGAAAATTTTCCTTTATGTCAAATTGCATGTTTGGCTAAAGTAAGAATATGAATGGCTACTATCACTATTAAATCTAAAATTATTTCAAAACTTATAAATTAATTATCAAAACTGAAAGGTATGCAACTTATGATTATTTATAGGTTTTCATGTGAGTGGAAATATAAATATGTGCATAGTGTGGCCTTCCTTCTCTTTTCTTTTAGCATAGCATTGAATAGGATTTGGCAAAATGTATAATTCATTTGAAAAGAACACAATGCTTGCTTAAATCCTTTTCTATTCATTCCTATGTTATTACTTAATAAGGACATCTACACTTATACATATAAATTACATAAACAAATCAAACAAATAAACATAAACTTTTGCATCTTTCTTTTCCATTCAATTCTTTTGTACATGCATATGTATTTAAGGAAGGTGATATATTAGTCTGGACAACCCCAGGGTTAAGAGGCTTTAAGTAGCCCTAAGTAGGTCTTGTACCTTACACCCCTAGTGCTAACAATGGCGCCATACTCACTTATGTCTTTCATACATATAAATGTGCATATGAAAAAATGGATAAAAAGAAATCTCTCTTTTCTATTTAATGAAAATCATGCATCATAAGGCATCCAAATTTTCTTAAGTAACACTACTTAGCATTCATCATTAAGGTATGCTAAACATTCACATTTGTATGTATAGATATGTTTAGGATTCATCCATGTGCATGTTACATATGTTGGGAAAGAAACGAAATGATGTGTGTTTTGTGATATTAATTCACTTAATCTTAAAATATCTTTCTTTTTGAATAGGTTTGTTTATGGAAAATCTAAATTTAGGATTAATTAAAATACATAATAAAACAATCACTAAATAAGAATCAAATATGAATCTACATTAGAAATTACTTAAGGTGGGGAGAAAAAGAAAAATACTTATTTCTTTTCCTCTCTTTATAACTTAGTAATTAATTATAGGATTCACTTAAACCAAATCAAAATATAAAATAAAATTAACCCAAATTAACTAAACAATTTAACTTGAAACCATCCTCTAAGTTGAATATTTTCATACTTAGAAAATCAAAACCTTAAAGCATAGCAAAGCATATCACACAAATCATAAATAGAACACACATTAAGCTAAGTCACCATTTCTAGCTGTAGGTTAGGGCGGTGCATGGTTTGATGTTTGCTTTTATTTTTTGATGTGATATTTTAGTTAGGATATTGGGGTGAATGTGCGTAGAATGAATGGTAGGATGATTTAGTTGAATCATTGTCTTCTGCAAGGGATTGTACTTAAGGGGCACTGTAATAAAAATATAAAATTACTATTGTTATGCAGGTGCTTATGCCCCTAAGCATAATTCAATAGGCCAGGTGGACTTGGTTACCCATGTGTGGGGTGCTAAGTCCAATATATACTCATATATCTTGTGATTTATATGGTTTGTTTAGCTAATCTTCATTAATCTTCCTCACATGTAATTTTGCAATGAACGGGGATTAGGATGAGCATTGATCATAAGATTTCATCTTATGTACCATGTGAAGCCTTTGGAGCAACCATATTCCAACCATCCAAAAGAAGGAACCAAAAGAAGGAAGAAGAAAGAAGATAAAAGAAATGAAGAATGAAGATCCCCATAACATGAATTTCCTTGCTTAATTGTAATTAATTTATTTGTAATCCGGGTTGTATGAGGGTAGAGCTTGGCTACCCAAATTATTTTTGGGTTTGTGCGGTAGAGCCCGACCATAAATAGCCTTTTATTCTTTTATGCTAGTTTTATAGATTGATTGATGTTTGTTTAATTCACACATTAAGATGGTATATTTTTCTAGTTTCTTCCTTGTTTTGATGTATGGCCTAGATGATGATTAAGTTCTTAGAAAAACTAAATTTTCTACCAAACTAATCATTTCAAATTAAAAATAAATAACTCATAACCTCATCTTAAGCCAAGTTAAAATCATGATAAAAGAATTAGCAACCCTTTAGCTGGATGTGTACTTTCTTTTTCTAACATCATGCATAAAAAGCATATTATCTCACTCTTGATTGGAGGACTTTCACCTTTGCCAGAGAACTTAGCTTGACCTGTGAGATCCATGATGGAAACACACCTCCATATCTTATTGATTTTGGCCCATAATCTAATTTCTCATGCATTAGGCATACAGAATCCTAAAGCCTGTGTCAAATTGATTGTCCAAAAATAAAGATAAAATATATGAAACATTTGCATTAGATTTAAGTCATTACTCATGCCCTTACATGATCTAGTCTCTTAGGGAGTGTGTTTAAGGACTTATCTCTTTCTAAATAAATAATGACCTTACTATCTTGCATAAATATATGACTTGCCTACATGTTTTAAAATCATAGGAGGAGTTAGTTAACGGCCACCCCCTGGCGATTGTAAGTCCAACAGGTGGGTGATTTATCCTCTCTTATGAAGGTAAACCAAATACCAATTTTTACCTTTGATTTAGGTCATGCTTTTTGGTCCTCGCCAAAGCTCCCTAGACTTAGGTTCTGAGGTCGCTACTTCTCTTTGCAGGCCACGAGCATAAATCCTCATTTTTTAGGAATTTTTGTGACCTTGTATCATGGAATTATAAGCCATAGCATTCTAATAAAAATTAAATTCAAATAAATTAATTTAATTTCAAAAATGAAAAGCCCAACCATAGGGTAGTATGAGATGCTTACTAAGTTTCCTAGTATCTTAAGTATCCCCTACTTATTTTCATTTGGCTTCGATAAGAATTCCCTCCTCTTGATTGATGCCACTTGACTTTTTGAAAATGAACCAATCGATTGATAGTCCTATCCTTTCGAAATCTTTGTAGATAATGATCATTTACCTTAATCAAGAGTATTCCTAAGGAATCTCGTTCCTTAGGATACAATTAACTATGGGGGCTTACCCCTATAGGGAACTTATTGAACCCGATTTAAAATAAACCATGCTTTACTTTTTCATGTGAAGTAGGGGAAGAATCTCTAGTACATTCCAAAGACCCATAGTCCTTAGGAGTTCTTATTGAGGTGATTAGGTCCATTATATGATGGTGATTTCTATCTCTCGAGATAGTACACCTTTCTTCAATGTCATACTCGATCACCCTATACGAATATCTGCAGATCTGTGTGGCATACCAACAAGGTGTATTTTATATATCTCTATTTTCATTCATCCTCTTTTTCCCGAAAAGAAAAGGGAGATAGATGAAGGTGGAGATGTATAGAATAATTTCACCACATACTTTTATTTGGTTAAAGTAATGTTTAAGTTTTCAAGAATGAAGAGTAGAATGAATTCCATTTATAGATGGGACTCACCCTGCTCTACATTCTAACTCCTAAAGAGTCTAACTAAGGTCCTTAAGTAGTTAATTAGCCCATTTGAATTTGTGTAATTTATTTGATTTTATTTAGAATTTATAATTTGAGTTTGCTTAAGTATTTGATTGATTGATTTTGGATTAGATGTTTTGATTTAATAAAATCTTGATAATTCAATATCCTTAATATCTAATGAAGTTTAAGTTTGTTTAAATCCATGTATTTTTTATTGATTAATTTTAGATTAGATATTTTGGTTTAATTAAATCTTGATAATTTTATATCCTTAATCTCTAATGAAGTTTTAAGTTTGTTTAAATCCATGTATTTTTGATTGATTTATTTTAGATTAGATGTTTTAGTTTAATTAAATCTTGATAATTCAATATCCATTTAAATTAATATCTAATTATTTTCTTTTATTATGGTTATGTGACTTAATTTTATGTTTATTTGATTGGATTAGATTAATTGAGAATTTATTTTGATTTTTAATTGAGTTTGATTCTTTATAATTAGGATTTTATTTTTAATCTCATCCATTTATCATGTTTATCAAAGTTTGGTTTGTATTTTGATTTCATACATTGGATAGTTAATTAGTTTATCTTTTAAGTAGGTTGAATGAGATTTGATTTACATATTAAATTGATGAGAGTCATTATTAATTTAATTTAATTTGATTTAGTTTGATTTGATTAGCTTTATTAGTCTATGGGTTTCCTTAGGTTCAATATGATTATTAATTTAATTAAGAAGAGTGTTTAGGTTAATTATTAAATCAAATAAAGAATTATTTAATTTTTAATTTAGTTTTATATTTATTTAGATTAATGATGTAATTAATGACTTAATAATTTAGGTTTAATTTAGGTTTTGATTAATATTTAATTGCATTTTAATTATATTCAAATTTATGCCTACTTAAGCTTAAGTTTAATATGATTAATTTGATTAACTTAATTAGCTTGTTTAAGATGTGTGATAAATTACTAAATTAAATAAAGATTTATTTAATTTTTAATTTGATTTCATATTTGTTTAGGTTAATGATGTAATTAATGACTTAATGATTTATGTTTAATTTTGGATTTGATTGGTATTTAATTGCATTTATGTTTGATTAAGTTTAAGTTTAATATGATAAATTTGATTGACTTAATTAGCTTACTTAAGATGTGTGATCAAATTAATTAGTAGATCAATTAAGTGTTTGATTTGAATTAATTTTAATGTGATTTATTAAGTTAATTTGGTTTATCAAGATGATGGATTAATTCATTAAGTTTGCATTAATTAGGTGTTTATTCAATTGGATTAGCTTAAGGGTAATTAGTTTAATTAAGAAGTGTGTTTAAGTTAATTATTAAATTTAATATAAATCTATTTAATTCTTAACTTGGTTTTATATTTATTTAGAATAATGATGTAATTAATAACTTATTGATTTATGTTTAATTTAGGATTTAGTATTTAATTGTATTTATGTTTAATTAAGCTTAGGTTTAATATGATTAATTTGATTAACTTCATTAGTTTACTTGAGGGGTGTGATTAATTATTAAATTTAATTAGGGGTTTGATTTAGGCTTAATTTAAGAGTTAGCTTTAATGTAATTTATTTAAATTAATATGATTCATTAAGATGATGGATTAATTCATCAAGGTTGCATTAATTATATGTTTGATTAATTTGGTTTGATTAATATTAAGCGATTATGATGTATTGGATTTCTAATTAATTTAACTTTTGAGTTTACTTAATGATTAATTAGTTTCAATTTATTTATATTCATTTAGGAGTTTCACATGATTAAGATTTCATGCTTACTGTAGGTTTAGTTATACTAATTTGACTAATATTAAAGTTTCCTAGATTTGTTTGATTTAAGATTTAATCATTTGATTGAGTTTTATTAACTTAAATAGGTTTAATCATATTTAATTTAATTTTCTCTAAGGATTATATGATATTTTTTTTATTTGAGTTTTGATTAATGATTGCTTAAGTGTTATTTTATTTCTGACTTTAATTTATTATTTAGATTATTATGAATTTCATTTTAATTAATTCCTTAATTTGTTAAATATTAACCCTAAATATTTATTGTAAGTTCATTAAGCTTGAGAAGATCATATTATTATTATTATTATTATTATTATTATTATTATTATTATTATTATTGTTGTTGTTATTTTAGGATCTTAGATGTTAACTAAAGTGATTTAAGACATTTTGAAGAATTTGTAAAATTCTGGATTTTTATTTGAATTATTTTATTAAAATAGATAATCTGAACTTCAAAATTTAATTTCTCTTAATACAGAAGTCTTTTTTACTTGAAATTTTTATCATAGGTGTGCTTTAACGTTAATTTCAATTCCTAAAAAGTTCAACTCAAACTGACTTATATTTTTAGAGTAATTAATGAAAAATAATTTTCACTAAAACCTAAATTAAGCTCAAACCATTTAGTGGAATTTAGAAATTTTTTATTCTTTGGATTTCTCTCGGAAAGACAAATCCAACGAGCCCATACTTGTGATTTTTTGTTGGGTATTTTATTTTTTATAAATTTTCAAAGTTTTATGATACTTATATAATTTTAAAATCAGAAAATAGATGATTTTCCTGCCTAACCCAGTGAGCACCGTGCGGGCGCTGACGGGGCAATGTAGTGCCATGTGGCGCCACACGATTGGGCATGCGGTTGAGTCACGTGGCACTGACGCAACACTTGAGCAGGAAAATGTAGGATCTCAGAAAATGACACACGATTCGATCTAAACCATCCGATCACAGATCAGATGGTTCAAATCTGATTCTTGGGATCAGAGAGCAGATCGCATGTTCTGGGTGTTGAAAGGATGCGAGTCCGATGCAATCGGAGCCATCTAATCCACTGAACGTGGGATCGGATGGCTGTTGCTCACTAACAGGTGAAATCGACAGAAAAATTCAAAAAATGTGAAATGAGGTCCGATTAAGCTCATTTTTACATCGATTTTCTCTGAAAAAATTCTACTTCATATTGAGATCAAATAAAATGAAAAATGCAGGGTTTATCTAAGGAAAATTCTTAAAATCGCAATAAAATTAACGCAAAAGAGCGAGAAATCCTAAGGCCGGCTAAAGTTTGGTGAAATTTATCTTGACGGGGATGGTTTTTGATGGCGGTGAAGATCCAAGTGAGCTCCTAGGTGTAAGAAAAAGTTTTGGAATGAGTGTAGCCTTCACCTTCACTTTGGAATGATATATTTTTCAGTGCTTGTCGTTTCCTCATCGAAATTCACCCGATTTTGATATTTTTGGCTCAAGAGAAGTGGAGAAGTGGTGGATGGTTGCTTTGGGGAGCTCTTGGAGGCTGAATAGTGGTAAGAGAATGAGGAATGAAGCCTCATTTTCCCCTCCTTTAATAGTGGCCGAAAATCCTTCTTTTTTTGAATTTTTGGCTTCAAAGTGTTGTCATTTTGCTTGGGGTGGTTGGGTTTGATGATGAATTGATTGAGAACTTTGGATTTTTGCTCCAAAGTGCTCTCTTGCTATCATATGATCAGCTCCATTGAATGTCATGGATGGAGGGAAGTTGAATACATGTGATGGGGAGAATTAAATGAAGTTGGGTGAAATCTTTTGTAATGGATGACCCATTAGGGAATTAATTAGGTTGGGTTGATTTTGGGTTGATCCCAAATGGGTTTAGGTCGGGTTTGATCAACCCCAAATGGGTCATGGCTTGGTTTCAAGGGATTTGGCTCAATTTGGGTCATATGGGTTACATTGAGTCATATCGGGTTAGGTTAACCAATTGGTCAAATTGAGTCAAACCAAGGCTTAGATTAGGTTCAAATGATAATTTGAAGAGTTTTGGTATGATCAATTTGATCTAATTTAGCTTAAAATTGATTTTGTCTCATTTGAAATCAAATGGGTCAAGTTGATCGATTTGACTAAAATTGACCAAATTAGCTTGGGTTATGAGTTGATTCATGTTCAATTGGCTAATTGACGATGAATGTGGTCTTCGGTTTGAATCAATTTGGGTTTAATTTGGATTAAGGCCAAATTGACCCTTTAGGCCAATTTGGGCTAAATGGCTCAACTGGGCTCGATTGATCAAATTGGGTTTAATTATGGATTTGGTCAAGTTTAATAATCAATTTGGAATGAACTTGAGCCATTGGTTGGTTAGATGATTTGACCCAATTTGGTCCTTTAGGACAATTTGGGTCAACTTGGATAGAATGACCAATTGGGCTTGATTTGGCTCAATTGGTGGTCAAGCCATATTTAAATATTGATTTTGGGTTGATTTAAATCATTTGTTTCAATCAATTTGATGTAGGATGAGTTTTGGTTACTTTTGGTTCATTTAAGCTAAGAGTTGACTTGGTCAAATGACTAAGTTGACTTGGTTTTACCTAATTGATTGCAATTGATCATCCTAGGGTGATCAACAATCATGGTGGAAAATTTTGGTGAGCTTGGTTCAATCCAATTTGAGTTGGATTGGAAATTAGATCAAATGGATCCTTCAGATCACTTTGAGTCAAGTGGACCTAAGTGGGTTAATTAGTTTGGTTTTAGTTTGATTCGAGTTTAGTTGAACTTATATAGCCCTAGATTAAAATATAAATTCAACAATAATCAATTTAGAATCTAAGGGATTTTGGCTCATTTGAAATTTTCAAGTAAAAAGGGCTAGGTTGGATTTGACTTGGGTTGTCTTCGATTTGATTTTATGATTGTATGTTTCATTTATATTTGGGTAGATAATTGAATGAATGATTAATTTGAGACAAAATTCATTAGTTTTGACTTGATTTAGATAGAATTTGGCTAAGTCCAAAGAATTGGCTTAAAGGGTAAAAATTGGATTTTAGTTTAATGTTGGATTTGATCTTGAGGTTTGAATTTGATTTTGGATTTCAATCATTTAGAGTCAAATTTAGGATATAGACTTGGAATTTGGATTTGAATTTGAGGTTTTATTTGAGATTTGAATCTAGGTTTAATTTGAGAAAGTGTATCTATATTGGGTTTAAGCTATAGGATAGGTAATCTCCTTAAGCCCTGAGGCATAGCCTAATCTTATGATTAACCCTTCTAAGTCTCTAGGCTTAGGTTAACTGTTCACCTAATCACTAGATGTGTCTTATGACTAAGGAGTTCTTAGTGTCTAGAAGATTCCTAAGTCAAAGTTAAGAGGTTAAGAGCTCACTCCAAAAGTGAGGTCAACAAGGTTATATCAAATTAGACCGTGGCATATGTGAAGAACAAATCCAATTAATTATAAGTTTATAGAGAAGCCACCTTTATTTTAAATCTAAAAATAATAAAAGAAGAAGAGTAATTGTTATAGGAAATATTGCATTTATAATGATATTATTTGAATTATAGTGTTATAAGAGAAGCTAAAGGTTAAAGGTATGCAAGACTTTGAGGGAGAAGGCAACAACATGATTTTGTGAGAAGGTAGTCTTAATTTGGTCTGAGATTTAGAGTATAAGTGATGTATTGCATCATATGAATCAATAAAATTAAGCTAATGGTTTAATTACAAGAGAATAATTGCCCAAGTAAGATCCCAAATAGGGTCTAACACAAGTTCATACTAAAAATAAATATTTAATTACTATTTTAGTTTTAATCCTTAAATTTGAGATTGAAGATTTATAAATTTAACTTTTCAATTCAAAGAATAAAATCATTTATATCAGCCTTATAATCTTATATAGATCAATTAAGTCACTAACACAACTTATATTATTTTAGGCCATCACTAATGTGAATTTAAATTATAACCTTAAGATTGGTATAATGGAACAATGATATTCCATGGGATATATAGATATATAATTATATGTTCTTAATATGAAAATATAACTTATATGACTTTGGATTTAAGCTATGATATATTTTTATGAATCATTCTCAATTCAATGTTGATAATTAATTCTTCATTATGATAAGATTTACGAGGCACCACATCCAACTTATGTATCCCTTAAAACACAAGGATACCATGTGCATTTTATTTAAAAAAGTGGTCATAGGGTTATGCAATAATAATTTTTTTTCATATTGAAAATCATTTTTTACTTGTGTTTATTTTAAGATAGGGGTGTCAAGTTGGGTCTGTGGTGTTTATTTTTGGATGATGGGGGAACACCACACAGATCGTAGGGGGTACTTATTGAAGTGATATGGTACGATATTGAGATATGATGTACTATCTTGAAAGATAGAGATACCACCCTTTAGTGAACCTAATCACCTAATAAAGACTTCAAAGGCATGATGGGTCTTTAAATATACCAGAGATTTTTCTCTTACTTTACATAGATGAATAAAGTATGGTTTATATTAAACTGAGTTCTTAAGTTCCTTATGGAGGCAAGCCTCCATAGTTAATTATATTTTAGAAAATAAAATTTTTTAAGAATACTCTCGATTAAAGTAGATAATTATTATCTTCAAAAATTTCAAGATTAGACTATCAAATGATTGGTTATATTTGAAAAATTAATTGGGAAAGTTCAAAGAGAAGACTTATTTTTGGAATTTAAAAGGAGGAAGTAGGGAATGCTCATGAAACTATGAAGCCTAGTGAGCATTCCAATCAATCATATAATTGAGCTTTATATATTTGAAAGTGAAGAGATTTATTTATTTGAGTTGAATCTTAATAGATTGCTAGGGCTTATGATCCACCAACACAAGGTTGCAGGAATGCCTAAGAGATAAGGATTTATGCCCGTAGCTCGAAGAAAATAGCTACCTCATATCTTAAATCTAGAGAGCTTTAGTACGAGCTAAAGCGTTGCCTAAATCTAAGCAATAGGTGGGCATAATGGTTTATCTCCATAAGAGAGAGAAAACTAGTCTGACTTCTAAACTTATAACTAACTTGAGTGGCCACTAGCTAACTCCTCCTACATTTTTAAAACCATGTAGTTTGTTCTTATAAATTGCAAAAATAGCTAGGGTAGTTATTTGATTTGAAAGAGACTAAAGCCCTAAACCCACTCCCTAAGAGACTAGAGCATGAGTGATATGAGCATATAACTTAATCTACAAATGCAAAATCTTTTCAAATTTTATTTCATTTTAGACACATCTTTTTAGACAAAGATTTTAGGATTTTTATATGCCTAAATGCATGATGAAGTAGATTATTGGCAAAAGAAAAAGAGAGAGGGTGAAGCTCTATTTGTAGGGGTTGTTGTCATGGGTCAAGCGGTCTCTATGTGTGTAAGGACAGAGGCCCTCATTTTGCAGGAGTGATTCAAGATGATATGCATGATGTGAGGCATACAACCATACATCTAAACGGTTATTAAATTTTTTAATTATCTTGATTATAGCCTAGGATTTATAATGAGATTATAAGTTATTTAAATTTTAGTTATGAGTTATTAATTAGATAAAAAATTTTTTTTTAATCTTAAGAGCGTACCGCATCTAGGCCACACTTTAAGGCATCAAACATGAAGAAACTATAAAGAGCATGCCATCTTAATGCGCAGTTTAAACATAACATCAATTAATTTTATAAACTATCATAGAAGAATAACAGGTCGGTGCGGTCGGGTACCATTGTACAACCTGAAAAGAGAAAAGATTAATAGCCGAGCTCTACCATTATACAACTCAGAGTATGAAAGAATAATTATAATTTGAGTGAATACGTGCTATGGGGGTCTTCATTCTTCACTCTCCATTTCTGATTTGGTTTCTTCTTTGATTTAAATGGTGCTTGCTTCAAAGGCATCACAAGGCACCCTAGGACAAAGCGTTTGGGCCACTGCTCATCCCAATCCCCCATAGCACTAATCCTAATTTTTGTTGCAAAATTATATTCATATATAAAAAAAATTAAATCTAACTACACCTGTAAATCAAAGGTTAGCTAAACACATATACAATCCCAAGCAGTTATATTTATAATTTAGACTTAGCACCCTACACATGGGTAACTAATCCCACCCATCCTGACTTAGATTATGCTTAGGGGATTAAGCAACCTGAAAGCAAAGCATTTATATTTATTTTTTAAGCAACATCTTAAGCATGATCCCCTGAAGAAAATATGATTAGGCTAAGAGCGGCCTAACATCCAATCTACAAAGCATACATCCTAACATCCAGTCTAAAATAATACATCACATCATACACCATCTTAATATAAAGCTAGAAGTGGCGACTTAATTCTAAATTGTGTGTTAAGATCTTGTGTGGTATGTCTTAACTAAGCATTAGAGTTGTATTTCTCTAAGTTTAGAAAATATTCAAGTTAACATGAAAGTTGATTTCACTTTAAGTTATTTAGTGAATTTGTGAATCTTAATTTGTATTTTTATTTTATTTCATGTGATTTACACTTAGCATCTAAGTGTTATAAAGGGAGGAAAGAGGATTACCCTCTTTTATCCCTACATTAAGTCACTTTCTAAAGCATATTAATTTGATTTAGTTCTCTTTAGTGAATGGCTTATAAAATGATTTTTAATTAATCTTAAGTTTAGGTTAACTTTAAATGACCTTATTTAAAATGAAATGCTTCTTAAGATTAATCTACTTGAATTACTATCACATGATATATATTAAATCATTTCTTTCTATTACATGTATCATGCATATGATCCAACCCTAAGTGTATCTATACATGCAATATATTTTAGCACACTTGAATGATGAATGTAAGTGTATGTTTGAAGTTTATATTTCATTTGATTGAATTATTTGATACATATATTTTTAAAGCTCTATCCAAATTTTTATACAAAAATATATAGGGATGAAATTAAATAGGTACGTGCCATAATTAACAAGGTAAGTGAGATAATCAAATGACCTTTTTGGGGCTAGCTAAAGCCTCGTATTCCCGGGATGTCCAGACTATATGCCCATTTGCATTCAAACATATGTAAACTTGTATACATGAACATAAAAAAGAAGGCTCCAAATCGCATGATTAATTAATTCAATCACTTAGCCAATCATGGATGCATTCAATTTTAATATAAAAGGGGATTTCCATTCTTTAATCACATATACATACACATGTATAAAGAAAATAACAAGTATGTGCCATTGTTAATTAGGGAAGTGAGGTAATCAAATGACCTCATTAGGGCTAGCTAAAGCCTAGTATTCCCGGGATGTCCAGACTATATACTTGCTTGTTTAAATACACATGAGTGTATGCATAATTAAGAGAACAAAAATCATGCAAAAGATTATATTTTTCTTAATTGAATTATTTAGGTATATGATTTAAAGCCCTATCCAAGTTCTAATGCTAAAATACATAAAAAAAAAATCAAATAGATACGTGCCTTTGTTAATTAAGGAAGTGAGGTAATCAAACAACCCCCTTGGGGCTAGCTAAAGCCTCATATTTCTAGGATGTCCAGACTATATACCCATTACCATTCAAACTCATGTAGATTAACATATGAATAAAAGAAAGAGAGCTTCACTTCATACACTTAAGCTATAAGCACATGCACCTTTTATGTGTTTATAATTATAATCACTACACATATTATTATTCATTTATAAACTTTGGGAAAATATATTTGGATTTAATAGTGATAATGCACACATATATTAAGTTAAATCAACACATGTAAGCTTTATATAAAAAAATTCATTTGATTTGATTAATTTTGAAAATAGATGGATGCATGAAATCAAATGACATACAATATTTATCATGACAAGAAAGGAAACAATCAAACATAAACATATGATTCATTCAACCAAATTAACTCCTAAGGACAATCAAATCAAATCAAATTATTTAAAGTAAACCAAAGCTTATTTATTGATTTAGTTTTGATTTTGATTTAATTTAAAGAGGAGGAGAAATTTATCATTTGTTGTTTCAAACCCATTCCCACATTAGTAATTTTATTTGGTTTAAGAAAAGATAATTAGATAAATTTTATGAATTAATTAAGCTAGATCCTTAATTAAATCGATTAATCAGCCTTACCTATATTACCTTAATATAATTAACCAAAAAATTATGAGCTAACATGATATGCATATGAATGGAAAGTAAATTTGCAATGATCCTAGACATAAATGGCCTAATGTAATTAGCTCACAATTGATAGTTAATTAGATTAAGAAGCTTAATTAAGTACTCTTATGATTTCCCCACACATGTGGGTTAACCATAATTTTTCTAAGTACCTTTAGGTTATTAAACACCTAAAGATCTACCCATGATTTAATTAAACCATCAAATTAAGTAATTAAACCTTTAATTAATCTCATTTCAATCAATTTCCTTTCAAATGAAATGGACTTAGAAAAAAGATTAGGAAAGAGGCCTCATCCCATTTCTTTTGCCCATTCACTGTTCAACAATGATTAACAAGCTTAATTAATTAATTTGTTGCATGATTATGGGGTTAGTTAACCATTTAATTAATGAAGAGAGTAATTAAGGCTTAAATGAGAAATTCACCTAATTACCTAAGAAATAAATCTCAAGAAAATTGTTGGAGGCATAGGTCATCCTATTAAACCACCACAAAAAGTATGGAATCAATTGCTTGAGTAATTAAGCTAATTATATTTTCAATTAAATCAAAATTAAGCCTTAATTACTATTCAAAATTAATTAGAATTAATTTTAAATGATTCTACTTTGAAATACTTTTAAAATGAGTATTTATTTGTATTTTTCTGATTTTTCTATGATTTGTTATGAATTTTGGATGTTTCATTAAATACATTAATTATCCCTTAATTAAGCTTAATCCCATCAGCGCCACATGGACCGCTGACTTGGTGCAATTTCCACATGGCACCGCGGGATTGGTCACTTAAATGCGTCCGACTCAGCGGGCTAACGTGGCTGGCGGCGAATGCACTTTCATGATCGAACGACGCAGATCAAACCGCAGTTCCTTAAAGGATAAAATCATATTAAAACTAGTGAATAATCATGACCGTCCATTCCAATCACGCATAACGGATGGTGCGTGATCCATCATCTCATGAGCGACTAAGGACGAACACCGTCCGCCTTCCGTCACTCGATCTGAGCTCACTCGAGCTTGAGTCAACTTAAAATAGAATCCCACGCCTTCACGATGATGATCCGAGGGGATCTAACAGTGGAAAATGCATGATATGTAAGTTTCCTTCACAAAGCTCCAAAGAATTTTTACCAGGAGGTCAGTTTTATGGAATTACCTCGTTGGAGTTCAAGACCGGTGGAAAAATCAATTGAGGAAGCTTCATATATTGGATATGAAGCCCTACTGATTGTCACGTGTGTTGATTCCTCACCACTCACTAGGAAGGCCACGGTCCGACGATCTGGAGGTCGGTGTTGATTGAAGTCACACGTTTAGTGGTCAGATGGCTCGAGAGACGTTTCGTTCTTGCTCGACGAAGTGTGGAGAAGGTGTGTGTGAAGTTAATTTAGATTCAATTGAGTATAGGTGGAGTTGGGTTGAATAGACGGATGTCATGTTTCAGCTTTGGGAAATTCAGTAATGGAGAAGCTCGGTTTGCTTCAGGGAGGGCTCCAAAGCTTTTGAAATGACCTTAGGGAGCTTTTAAAAGGTGTGAGTGATCGATTTAGATTGAAATGAGGGGGGTATATCCCCCCTCCCTTGGATCAGACGGATGAATTTTGGCCGGTCAGCCACTACCAGGGCGTTGGAGTGGTTGATGTCACCTCCACGTGGCTCGACTTAGCTAGTGGAATGCTTGGTTGGTGGCTCAAGGATCCGCCTTCTCCTTTGGGTCTATTGGTTTTGGCTAGTGAGGGGAGGTTAACTCACCTCTCCTTGGTCCATGGCTGACCTAGCCAACTTGGGTCGGGCTAGGTGGCTAGGTCATGCCCCATTTGGGGTGTTTGAGGGCTGCCAAGAAAAAGAGGGGAGTGGACTTTACCAATTTAGGCAAAATCCCATGTGGGGAGGAGAATTCAATGGAGATTTGTTTTGAGTTGAGCCCAATTCGGGTTGGGCTTGTTTGGGG
The DNA here is from genome assembly GCA_021442155.1 of Cymbidium sinense. Classification (NCBI taxonomy): domain Eukaryota; kingdom Viridiplantae; phylum Streptophyta; class Magnoliopsida; order Asparagales; family Orchidaceae; genus Cymbidium; species Cymbidium sinense. The sequence continues at coordinate 15,264,526 of CM038216.1, read as the reverse complement.
CTGCCCCAAGGTGGGTTTAGAATGGATTGGGTCAGGTTTTAATGGGTTTTGACTTGGTTCAAATGGGTTTGGCTCAATTTGACAATTATAGGTCAAATTGGGCTAGGTTGGATTAGGTTGACCAATTAGTCAAATTGGGTCAAACTAAGGCTTGGGTCAAGTTCAAATGATGATTTGAAGTATTTTGGTTCAATTGGTTTGAGTCAATTTGACTTAAGTTTGATTTTGGCTCATTTGGGTTCATGTAGGTCAAATGGATCAAGTTGACCAGTTTGATCAAATTGACCAAATTGCTAGGTATGGTTGATTCATGTTCAATTAGTTAGTGAAGATGATTTGTTGATCTTTGAATTTTAGATTGAGGGGTTAGGTTGACCAATTGGTCAAACTGGGTTCAATTATGATTTTGGTCAAGTTCAATAATCAATCTGAAATGAAGTTGATCCATTGATTACAATCAATTTGGGTTAGATCATGATTTGACCCAATTTAGTCTTTTAGGTCAAATTGGATCAATTTGGGTCAAAGGGCTAATTGGGTTAGGTTTGGCTCAATTAATGGTCAAGTCATGTTCAATCTTTGATCATAGGTTGGTGTGAATCAATGATTTCAATCAATTTGGCTTGGATTGAGGTTTGGCTAGTTTGGTTAAGGGTGTTGACTTGGTCAAATGATTAAGTTGACTTGGTTTGACCCAATTGATGACAATTGATCAACCTAGGGTGATTAATAATCATGATAGGAGGTTTTGGTAGGCTTGGTTCAATCCATTTTGGGTTGAATTAGAATTTGGCTCAAATAGGTCTTTTAGGTCACTTTAGGTCAAGTGAGCCTATTGGGTTTAGTTTGGTTGATTTTGGGTTGATTTGAGTTTAGTTATATTTATATATGGATTTGAGATTGATATATAGCTTTGATTGCAATTGGTTTGTGTTCAAATGGGCTTTGGTTCATTTGAATATCTCAAGTCAAAGGGGTTAGGTTAGGTTTGATTTGGGTTGACTTTGAGTTTGGCTTGATGATTGTAGGTTTGATTTATATTTGGGATGGTGATTGAAGATATAATTGATTCATGAGAAAATCAATTGAATTTGGTTTGAATTGAATGGAAATTTGGCTATGTCCATGGGATTGGTTTATATGGCTTAGGAAGGGTTTTATTTGAATTTGATTATGGTTTGGTTTATTGGGCATGATTGAGTTTGACTATAGATTTGATTATATTTAGGATGAGGATTGAAGATATAATTGATTCGTAAGATAATCAATTGAATTTATCTTGATTTGGATTGAAATTTGGCTAAGTCCGTAGAATAAATCATGTGACTTAGGTTTGGATTTGATTATAGATTTCAATCATTTGATTTGGATTTGGATTTAGTTTTGATATGAATTGAATTTGGTTATGGTTTAAAAAGGTGAGCATAGGTTGAGTTTAAATCATGGGGTAGGTCATCTTAATCTCTTAATCCTTGGTTAATCTCCTGGTTAACCTTTGTTAAAGTTTTTATGAAGAAGTCTTTATATAAAGATTGAATCCTAAATCAAGAAGAGAAGATTGAATCCATGAGTCATGTTTGAGTTTAACTTGAAATTTACTTGACTAAAACATGTATAACTCGAACTTGACTCGCTTATTAAATGTATCAAAAAAATTTAACTTTAACCCAACTCTCTTTTAACATAACCCCATAACCCAACTTGGGTAACACATTTTGACATACATTTCATGGCAAACATGAGTTTGCATGTCAAAAGTGGGTTAAATTTGAGTCAATCTTGGTTTGGAGGGTTGAAATCAGGTCAAGATTAGATCAATTTTGAGTTAATGAGTCAACCCAAACTCAACTTAAAAAATTAATTAGGCTAGACATTTAGCCTTGAATCCAACTCGAAAGTTGACTAGGTTAATCCAAATTTGAATTTCTTTGGGTCGAATATGTGTTAGATCAATTATTGGCATTCCTATTCTAATGCGTGTTTATCATATCGATTAACTTTAACATTTGAAAATAAAAGAGAAAGAACAATTAGCTCAAGAAAATAGAGAAGGCGACAAGTGAGTTGAAAACCTATTGCATCTTTATGTGGAGATTGTATGCTAAATGCGAGCACTTGTGTGAAGAGGCAGTGGTTTAAGAAAATAAAAGTGGGGTATGACCAATTAAGAATTTAAGAATTTAAATTTACTCATTCAAAGAATGTGTGCTAGGTGGTTGATATATTTTTTTTGAGAGATTTACACACATATAACATTCTTATATATATATATATATATATATATATATATATATATATATATATATATATATATATATATATATATATATATATATATATATATATATATATATCTAAAATTAAACTTCAATTTTTACATACATAACATCCTAATTTTTAATATCACATCAAAAATATTAGTATCACTCACTTTTTTAAAAGTGCATGCACCTTTTTAAGCATAGAAAAGTGTTATATAAGCAAATATCTATCTTTAAGTGATAGATATGTAACTACATAAGAATTGTGTGGTATGTATGTAAATCTTCCTATTTTTTAAATCTTTAACTAGACACTTTTGATGATATGTCTTATACTTATCAAAAATATATTACATGCATATCATATTCTAAGAGATCATTTGGGACCAATTATGTTTTAATATTCTCTTATTTATATTTTATTAAAAATATATTTAATACTAATATTATTTATACAAATATTCAAAGCACCTAATTTTTTGCATGTTTTAAAAATGTTGTGGTCTTTTTCTAAAAATAAAAAAACTTAAAAATAAATTAAATAAATATATTTTTGAAAAGTAATATGAAAATAAAAATAAAAATAAAAAGAAAAATAAAATTGACCTCAAACACATCTTAAAAGTGTGAAATGTTACATGCTATTTTATAATGATGTATCATGCATCAAATATGATACATGTATATGGGCCTCCTTCCATCTTCTCTTAGTTCACCCTTGGCTTACTTCTCAGGCCAAAAATATATTTTAGTCTCAATCACAAGAGGGAGTTGAAGGTCCTCTCCGAGACCCAGAGGGTTTTGTGTCGCTTTCCTTTACTCCCCATGCCTCTTCGGAGATTCCTTCCTTCTAGCTCGAGATTTTGAGGTAAACATTAACGCTTTTACCGTATTCACTTCTTGGGGTTTGGTAGATTCTAGTGTTTTCTTACCTGCGGCAGTGTCGGCGATTTGGGCAGTTCTATATTTGGTTGTAGATCCGTGGAACCCACAGCAATCGGCAAGTTTAGAGTTCATAAATCGCTTATTGCCTTACACTTTTTTGTTTTCTTGATAGATTTGCTAGCTCTTTTTTTTTTTTTGCTTTGTATTTTTTTGGGTGGATCCTCATCCTACAAGTTGGATGCATAACTTGTTAATTCGTTGCTCCTTATTTATTTTTTGTTGGCTCGTTTTTTCCTTGGGAGTTGAAGTGTTTTATAGTGGCTAGGTGAAATGGATGTCTTTTGAGATATGGTATATAGTTATTTAGACGGATATCTTTCTAGTGCTTGAGATAATCTGCTATACAATGTTTATCTTTCGGGTAAAACTAGTTCCTCCTGTGGTTTGGTTAATTAATGCATTTGGAATTGCTATCCCTCCTGGCCTTTGTTTATGCTGCCAAAATTGTTTGAATACATAATGATAATTATTGAATTAGAAGCTAAGAGTGCTGGAATGCAGAATGATTCTGAAATGTTTTGATAGGGAAGAGTTACATAGTGTTCTTTTTAATTTTTTGTGACATTTGCATTATGAGAATATCTTGTTACTAGGTCTTTTAGTATATTGCCTTGTTTTGCAATATGGTCATGTTCGATGGACATTTTGTTATTTCTGGAGCTTGATTGTGTCGATCAATCGTGAATGCGTTGTCGACTCAACTCCTAATTTTGCGTTTGAGCTTGATAGTGAACTCACTGGGGGGTCATGCGCCTCTTGCTTTCGGGGTCGAATTTTTTTATTTTTATTTTATTTTATATATTTTTTTTGTATAGCACTTTGACACTGTGATATTGAGGTCTTGACTTCAGATACATAAAAGATTGTGCCTCGGTGTCAGGAGGACAACACTAGTATCTGTGGGATTGTACCAAACAGATAGAGAAGCTGACGTATCGACGCTGCAACAGGCAGCGCCATAACATTAGGAACTAGGCACTTTTTTTTAGAAGATAGAAACTCTAGCTCCTTGGAGCTGAAACATTAGTGTTGTTGCGATAGATTATGTGCAGAAGAGTTAGAAGGATAGTAGTGCTAGTGCGCAGGCACTAGACTCGTGGCGCTGCGGCGCTACAAGAAGGGAGTTTGTCTTAAAGCAATTTTTTTATTTTATTTTCACTTCTCTCTTATGTGAGTGAAGAGTGAGTGCTCTCGAGTGACTAAAGTATGAAAAGGCTCAAGTGATGTATGATTTGTACAATTCTTCTCAATTTCTATCCATAGTGGATTTCTTGATGTGGTGTGACTTCGTCATTTTTTCTGTTCTTAGGTTTTTCTACGTTAAATCTAGTGTCTTCTGTGTTTGCTTGTTTTATATGTTTTTGTTCAATGTTTTACTCCGTATCTCTCGAATCGGTTTTCGTGATTAAGAGTAGTATTTAATGTAAGGTAGTTTAAAATAGCGTTAGGAGGTTTGGATATGAGGCACATATAATGAGGGGTAAAAAAATACAACGATTAGAACAAATGAAAATTAAGATTTCTTAAAGCTGTTCTCAAGTAGTTGGGATAATGCCAATGATGATGACGATGGCGATGATGCAGCAATATGGTTATTCATTGATGATTAATATTCAAATTGTGGTTTCAGGATGGTTTATTTGAACTGTTTTAAATGAATTGTATTTGTTGGCATTTGAATAGAGTGGAGGTTTATGATGGGTTAACTCTCAGGTAGTTTCTATAAATGAATTGCATACGTTGAGTCATTTTCACAGTTAGTTTGTGTTGTGTTACTGAAGGAAGACATTAATGAAATCTAAATAGTGTTTCACTATAATGGTATGCATGTTAATAAGTGTGCATTCTCTGCTTGATATTTTATCAATCGTTTAGTTCTGATCAATGTAACTGTTAATATGTAAAAGATGGTCAAAGCTAGTGATTTCCTTTGTCATCTTTCCCTCATTCATCGCCATGCTTTATTTCTGCTCTTATTTTTGTAAATTTTCATTGTAAATCAGTCAATCTGTGTTTTTGAAGACTTCTTTTTATGGCGATCATTGTTATCACTAATGTCCAAGAGCAATCCTCATAAAAAAATAATAAAGGGATAATGCATCATAATTTTTATTGCAAGTTGCACTACATGTTTCATCTGTTATAAACTGTTTGCGTTATTTTCTTGTCCTAATTTCTTAAAGGAGAATCATTAATCACTTTGTTACTTTTTTCATTGGAGTTGAATTCTTTCTCGAGCAAATGGTTCTTATCATAGCATACAAAGTCCAATTGATTTTTAGCTTAATCAGTTGATTCTATGTTACTATAGCTCACCGTTTTGGAAATTAATTGCGTAAGGTTTCTGTGGTTGTAAAACTCTGATGATTTTTGCAGGAATCCTATATTGTCACATATGTCAGTGTGCATGCGGAGCTGTATGCTGGATTACCTTTCTGGCGTTTATTGAAATAAATGGGCTGAATCTGAAATTTCATGGGAGGTCTAGATGAAACTGAACCACCTTTAAAACGTGTAAAAGGATCTTCAGTTGAATTGGGCAGCATTTCAAACAAGTCATCTCTTCAAGGTCCCATACTTAATTTGGGAGGCCCCATGGCCAGGCCTCTACCATCTATAGTGAAAGAAGACATGGTTGGTTCTAAGGGTGTTATTAAAAAGGTAGAATTTATTAGGATTATTGCAAAAACCTTATATTCTCTTGGTTATGAGAGAAGTGGTAAAGTCCTTGAAGATGAATCAGGAATAAACTTATACTCATCTACAGTAAGCCTTTTTAGGAAACAAGTGCTTGACGGTAGTTGGGATGAAAGTGTTGCAACGCTTCAGAAGATTGGCTTAGGTGAACATATCCTGAAATCTGCATCATTTTTGATATGGGAGTACAAATTTTTTAACCATCTTGAGAAGGATGAAGTCATGGATGCTTTGAAGACACTAAGAAATGAGATTACTCCTCTAAAAATTAACAGAAAACGTTTACATGAACTTTCTTGCTGTGTTATATCATCCTCAAGACATGGCTTACTTGGATTTGCCAATATGGATATTGATTTTGAAAAATTAGGATTGAAGCTTCTAGAAGAATTGCATAAAATTCTTCCCCCGGCTGTTATGATACCTGAGAGGAGGTTAGAGAATTTGGTTGAACAGGCACTTTGTCTTCAAAGGGAAACTTGTTTTCTTCATAACTCTTTAGATAATACACTATCATTATATACGGATCATCTGTGTGGAAAAGATCAAATACCATCGAAAACAGTCCAGGTTTGAACTTTGTATTATAGATATGTTTTATTTGTGTTATCTGCATATAGATGTGCTGTTATTACTGATCTAGGGAGTTTTTTTTCTTTGTCATTGGTACTTTTATCCATTTTCTAGTCATCTATTTCAGGTTTAAGCTCATATCTCGTTAGCTACTTCTTTTATTATTTTGTGGTGCTTTAGATTTATTTTTTATCATTAAGTTGATCTTCCCATATCTTCCATGATGTTAACAGAATTTCTAGTCTGAGAAAAGAGCTCTGACATTTGAAAACTTCCATCTAAGTGTGGGGAGATCTTATATCTTGTAAAATTTAGCTGTTAAAGTGATTTGTACGTTTTTCTGATAGATGTAGCTGGCCACAACCATGAGAGATTATCAAGCAGAATGTACTTTCTTGGTGTTTCCTGTTAGAAATTTGATAAGAAGGACAAAATGGTAGGCCTTATAGTTCAGGGCCTAAAGTATGCAATTTTCAGTAGCAATGCTATAAGCTTGCAAATAACCTCAGTTATCTGTTGCTTGAGATTCTTAGTGTGATCATACACGTGATGATTAGCTCGCTGCAAAAAAAATTTGGCCTGGTCGATGAATTGACAAACTCAGTGTAAGCACCTGAAACATTCCCAAACTATTCATTATTGAGTAATTGCTTGCAGTATCCACACCGTAAAATTTCTGTATTGCGAGCTTCCTTTCATAGAATGGTCCATGTTAAGGGTGGGTGATAATTAATTGGATTGCCACCCAACTAGATTTTGGGGAGCACATCATGTTTGTCTAGTATTATAACCATAATACATGTCTAAGTTTTCATTTTAATTTCTAAGTATTATACAAATCCCAGATCCCAAAACTTTTCTGGAACCTGTGTCAGTATTCTTATTTCACATTCAAATAAGTTTTCTTTGATACCACATCTAATAATCTATATGATGCATGGATAATCTAAGGGGCCAGAGCCATATACATTTTTTATTTGATCTTGAGACACGTATGCAAGTTTAATGGATATTGTATTGGGTATGCCAGTTGCATCTATATTTAACTTGCCAAAAACTTTTTTGATATTTTTGGGTGCTTTTAGGATATTGTGTTGAAGCCTAACAGACCTGATAAGGATCAGTAGGATAGCTATAAAAGGAAAAATAGAGCCATAGATTCTTTATCTAAACATGGAAATATCTCTCCCATGGATTTATTTGCTACAAAAGAAAGAAAGGAAGTCACAAATTGTTCTGTTGGCATCAATTGATGGCTCATTTTATCGCTCAGGAAAACCACCGTTGAAAATCTCCGTCATCTTTGCATGGATGTTAGAGAGTTCATTCTTCATGAGGCAGATTAATTTATATTTAACCAGATTTCCCCCAATATTATGTTTGAGTTTATTTAGAACAGGGTTCTACTTCTTATGAACGCAACCATCCATAGTTAATTGCCTCTCTTACTGTAGTGGAAGAGCACTTTCAATTAAGGTTGAAAATAAATGTAGATCTCTAGTATAAATTGATGTTTAGTGGTATGGTGTGGATGATTGTCTAAAAAGAGGGTAAGCCCGATCAAGATTCTATGGTTTTGTCGTCCCGAGATTATGTTATTCCAATTTACCAACATTAGAGATCTATTAGCTGTAATGTCTAGGAAATCTGATTCGCAGTCATGAGTTATCTTGTCTCAGATATCCCGAATAGACTAGAGTTTTAGTGTATGCTTTGACGTGCAGGTGTTTAATGAATTATTTGGGCTAAACTTAATTTATAAGTTTATTTGTTAATTCAATTTCATGAAGTTTGCATTGCAGACATATGTAGGGCTTACATTCCTTGAAATGTCATATTTTACAGAAGTTTGCATCGCGAACGAGTGATTGGGCTTACATCAATTTGAAGGTCAGGAATGATTGGACTTACATTCATTTGGAAAGCCATAATTTGGGTTGTTCATATTGCGAATAAGTGACTGGACTTATATTCATTGGAAAGTCAGTTTTATGATTTGATGTTATGTTTGGATGGCAAACATAGGTCAGGTTGGACTTACATTCATTGGAATGTCATAATTTGGATTAGTGTTCGCATTGTAGACAAGTGATTGGGATCACATCCATTGTAATGCCAACTAGAGATGTTTGCATTGCAAATAAGGGTTGAACTTACATTCCTTTGGAATGTCATATTAGATTAGTGTTCGCATTGCGAGCGAGTGATTGGACTTACATTCTTTAGAAATGCCATATTTTAGAGAAGTTCGTTTGGTGAACTAGTGACAGATTGGGCTTATATCCATTGGAAAGGCAACTAGGATTTAGGTTGGTTATTCATCCATTGGAATGCCGGTAAAGTTTAGGTTGTGCTTGCATTGCAAGTACAAGTCGGACTTACATCTATTATAAAGCCGTTAGATTGGACTTATATCCCTTTAGAATACCAGATTTAGGTTTAGAGTTCGCATAGTAAACATATAGATTGGACTTATATTCTTTTGGAATGCCAGGTAGACTTAGATTGCACTTGCATTGCAAGCACATGTTGGATTTACATCTATTAGAAAGCCGTTAGATTGGACTTACATCTTTTTGAAATGTCAAATTTAATTTAGAAGTTCGCATAGCAAATATATGGATTGGACTTACATCTCTTTGGAATGTCATAATTTGGGTTTTAATGCTTGCATTTGCAAGCATATATTTTTGATTATTATCTCTGGGAGGCAGCGCCTCTGTGCCGGATAAGCACTGCCACGGAGCTAAGAGGGTAGCGTTGTAAAATCAATGCCTTGGCACTGGAAGGACAAAAATTAGGCCTCAAAATCAGAGGAGCCGACCGGGTCACAGCATCTGCAAGCAAGACAATGTTAGCAGTGGAACACCCATAGGCAAAAAAGACAACAACCCTTGGGCTGAGAGGCTCGAGAGCTTAGCCTTGAGCTGCATAGCGTCAGTTCTCGAGTGGGAGATTTTGTTTTAAGGCAATTTATCGTGTAGTTTTATTAGGATTTTTTAGTCTTATAATTTTGCAATAAATTTTGTAAAAATTTTGGCAACATAATAGCTTAGCAGTGTTATATCTCACAACATTTTAGTGCGATGCACATTCTTCTCTCTTACTTCGGATCCAAGTTCGACGGAGGGAGGATTTTTCATCTCACACAGGATCCAAGATTGACGACGGAGGTCTTCGTAAATTTTTCGGTTGGATTCAAGATCAACGGACGCGGGTCTTCTATTTTTAGGACCTAAAATCGGCTCTAAAGGCTGTTTCATTCATTGTTGGATGAAAATGCCCTCAATTATTCTTATCCAAGACTTAGAAAGAGGAGGACAATTAAGTAATTTGGGTTTTATCACTTGAGATAACCTAAATAGGGCTTGGCTAGGGTTTCATGCAAGATGGGAGGAGGCTCTCGGCTCTTCTTCATGTAAGACTAAGGGGCCATGCGGCTCTCTCTCACGCGAGGTGGAGACCTCAGCCTCAACTAGGGACGGCGGCCAAGGGCTTTGATCAGCGGCTTCACACGTCACGCAAGAGGAGGATGAGGAATTTAGTTTAGCGACTTCGATCGAGCATGCTAGGGTTTTGGTCGGCCAAAGGAAGGCCGTGTAGGAATGATGGTGGCCACGATAAGTTTCTCAGTTCTTGTCCCTCGACCACTCTCCCTTTTTTTTTTGGCTCAGGTGTGTTTGTCGATTTCCCCCCATGCTCGGCCGACTCTTCCTGCTCTTATATGAGTCCGAGCTCCAACCGTTTGTGCAACTGTTCCCACTCCTCATGCGGTTTCGATGACATGGAAATTTATCTTTTAAAGTTATTATAATTAATTATTTTCATTTATTCTTTTGGTAATTTTGTTTATAAATACCCGTAGGGAGAATGAACAAATCAAACCTTCCTAGTCACATCTTCTTTTTATATGGTATTATAATAAGATTAGAGTTTTCTTTTCTGACCTTTGTTTTATCTCTCTTTCATTTTTTTTCGTTATGTTTGATTTCTTTGACTTCTCTTTCAAAAAGAGTCGATCTTCAAGAATAGTTAAAATATAGACTAAATGAGACCTTTAGGGGTTGCAAACCTCGTATTGCTTGAATGGAAGAAGTTACTTGTAATCTTAGATCACAAAGATCTTTCTGGGAAAAAAGGAAAATTCCATCATCTTTTTGTAATCTTAGATCATAAATTTCTTTCATATTTTTCTTCGTTATGTTTGATTTCTTTGACTTCTCTTTCAAAAAGAGTCGATCTTCAAGAATAGTTAAAATATAGACTAAATGAGACCTTTAGGGGTTGCAAACCTCGTTTTGCTTGAATGGAAGAAGTTACTTGTAATCTTAGATCACAAAGATCTTTATGGGGAAAAAGGAAAATTTCATCATCTTTTTTATCCTTCTCCAAAGCCAAAATACCTAAAGTTTACACTTTGGGATGAAATATATTCCATGACCATGTCATTGTTATGAAATACCATGATGTTTGAAATCAATGGACCATTTATGTTCTTAACAACTGCAAAAGATATTTGAGAAGCTATCAAAAAGACTTATTTAAAAGTTAAAGATGCTACTCTGATCTATCAGATCATGACAATGATCTCAACAGCCAAGCAAGGTAACTTTCGGTTATTAAATATTTGAATGCAGTGAAGGTGTATTAACTAGAATCAGATTTCTACAAATATCTCATGATAAAGTGTAGTTATAATGTTATGATTCTCAAATAATTTGTAGAAATAGAAATTGTGTTAGGTTTATTGCAAGATTCAATAATGAATTCGATCATGTTTGCATTCAAATATGAAAGTAGAGAAAATTATGGCTCCCTAAATGAGGTCGTTCCACTCGTCTGAATTGAAGAAGGAAGAATGTTGATAATACTTAACAATCCCATTTTTGAAAAATTTGTAATGACAACCATAGCACTCCAAGGTAAAAGACTTGTACCCATTGACTATTTCAAAAGGGAATGACAAAAGTCTTCCTTCAAAAGTAATTTGGATGGTGTAATTATTGCAAGAAAATGGTCATGCTGAAGAGAAATGTTTGGAACTCTACAAAAAAATCCCAAAGTTATGGTATAAACAAAGAAGGCATATTAAAAGGAAAGCTCATCTTGTGGAATCAGAAGTGCTCAACTCATAAGAAATCAACTTGCTCAAAATAGTACAAATTCTAACTCTTGTGTTTTATTACCATAGATTTAGATCTTATATTTAGGATCCCTAAATTATATGATAAACTTTATCAATCTTCTTTGAATCTACCAATTTTGTCTCAATAATTGGAAAATATGGCTCCCTAATGACTATTGTAGGTCAAGAAATTATTTCTTTTTCTTCCACATTTACTCTCAATAATATATTATAGTAAATTTTCTATCTATTCATAAAATTACTAAAGACAACAAGTTTAAGGTGATAATTTTCACTAGTTGTGTATTTTAGGACCTCACTATAGGGAAAATAGTTGGACAAACTAGAGAAAATGACGAGCTATACCTTATTGAAGACAAAAATAACTTATCCTATTTTTTTATCTCCACTTAAATATATAAATCATTTGGGAACATTATTATAAGCTAAAGGCATTCCTCTTTCAAAACTTTGCAATGTATGTCACATCCTCTTTTTATGAATCCACATTGGAAAGTTTACTTTAAGACTTGTGAACTTGCAAAACATAATAGAGTTTCTTTTTCTACAAGTGAATCTAGTTCATCTATTCCTTTTATGTTAATTCACTATGATATTTGGGGACCCTATATAATCCCTAACATTATGGGAGTTGTAAGACTTGTACTTTTATTATTGATTGCACTCTGATGATATGCTTATTTGTTTAAATAAAAAAAATGATGCTAGTTTTATCTTTTATCTTTATTTCTATGATAAAAAAAAAATTTGTTGCTAAAATTAAGATGATTTGGATTGACAATATTCATGATTTTTTAACCCGACTCTACCTTCTTTTCTCAACGAAGAATGTATCATTTGCAACTCTTCTGTCTTGACACTACTTAACAAAATGAGATGGTAAAAAGAAACAATTGACACATTTTGAAAGTATCTAGGATTCTTTTCAAAATAAAGTTCCAAATATTTAGGAGAAGCTATGTTAACTTTAATATATTGAATCAAAATTTTGATATATCTTAACATTTAGGTAAGATTGAATCTAGAGCACTTAAGTGTGCTTTTTTATGATATTCAACTACTCAAAAAGGTTATAAATGGTATTATCTGATCGTAAAGAATTTCTCATTCAAAAGATTTTACTTTTGATGAAAAGTGAACGTTTTTCACTCAAATTTATCTTTAGGGGAAGAACAACTAATTAGAATATTGATGAAATTACTATCTTTTCTTGCCATCCCCATTGCATAAATTCTCATTACTAACTTTTTTTTTTTAAAGTTTATGCAAGAAGGATAAAGCCCAACTAAAATCTCCAACAAGCTCTTGGCTTGAAATTGTAAATTTTATGGAAGCCACCATTTAGCATAGTTGGTTGTTTCTTGTCAACTGTTTGTACTTCTTTCCATTTAAAATTTAAAATTGTGCAATTGGGTATTAAAGTATTTTTATCCGTGAGGCGAGGTGTAAGCTTCAAGGCGTAAGCCTCACAATTAAAAAATTATGTTGTCAAAATGAAGATAAGAATTAATATCTTATCATCCTAATAAATAAATATATTAAAAAAATATACATTAACAGCCTACTTAGTAAGAAGTGTCAAATTACACGTATATCAAGTAAGAAATTGTGCAAGCTACACAATATTATGTAACAAATTGCAAAAGCAGAAGTGTGATACAAACATCAACTAAAAGAAACATAATGTATTAAAGCAAAACAAGACATGAAATAAGTTCAACATAACAAAAATTTCTCACTCATACTATCTAACATAGTAAATTCCATAGATTCAAATAATAATACAACAAGAAATCAAATGTCTTCAATACTCATCACTCGGAGAATCTTCGTTGGAGTCATCACCATGATTAATTTATGTGCCATTTTTAGTTGACTCTAAGTTCTCCCATTCTGTTTACTTTTCTTCAATCGTAGTCATTGTTCTTTTCTCTAATCAATAATAATCAATAAGAAATTGAGAATATTAATTAGAAATTTAATATTTAAGATAATTTTAATTACTTAAATTTCTATGAATATTTTTGTTTCTCTCTTTTTTTATACTTGATGTACATGCACTAGTTTTATTTTGATCATCTTTGAATAAATAAATGTTTAATTTTTTTGTTGTAATTTAGATGGTGTGATCTCACTATCATTATCCACAAATCATTTATCATTTGGTAGCATATTTTCACATAGTAAAGGATTCTCATAATCCTTCCTATTCTTTTTGTTCATATTTTTATCTTTCAATCTCTTATTATACATGATGTACATCAAAGAATTCATCATTAAGTTTGCCAGATAATTTATCCTTTTTCTATGAATTGGATTATGTGTAAATCAGTTGTGCTCACATTCAGATGGCAAGCATGTAGGTTCCAATAACTTAACAGCAAAATGCTACAGCTCTGAAGTGCCATCACTTAGTTAAATTGGACAGGAAATAATATAATTAGAATTTAGAAACTTAGAATTTGCATTAATATACTTAAAACTCATTTCAATGAAGACATTAAATATAAAAAATTATTTTGAGAATATTTTGGAATAATTTTTTTAGCTTATTATATTATAGATCAAATAAACCGTTCTTATTCTTAAATAGAATAAGTTGCATATCAGTAATTGCCTTCTCAGTTGGGTTAGCAATCAAGCTATTCATGTAATGATATAACCCTAATTTAGTTTTAGGATTGGTTAATCTGTTTTCAGCATATTGGATTTTATGGATAAGGAAATATCTAGCAGCATGTAAATAATGATGGAGCTGGTGCTCTCACTTGTCATTAATGATATTCCTAATCTCTCTATAGTAGGCCTCATCTCAAGTTATAAGCTATTAACACCTTAGTCTCGTCTATTGTATTGTAAAGTCCATAATTGATTTTTTCTCTGCATCTACTTTTCTCCAAACCTAAATCAATGATCTTGTGGTTGTTTTTGCATATGTGATACTTGTCCAATAGAAACAAGGCCTATGGTGGGATACAATGAAAATCTTGATGCATCCTATAGCTAAGTTATAAAGTCTGTGAATTTGTTACTCATCAAGATTAAGTGGGAATCACAATGACTGAAGAAGAGAAAAAGAAAATGAATTGATGAAAAAATGATACCAAAAAAAAAAAAATAATAATAATAAATAAATAAATAAAGATAGGGGATATTCCCACCTTTTATACTTATCCCTTTCTCCACAAAGAAATTTGCGTAGTGTGATCGAGTGGTTATAATGAGCAGGATTTTGAGCGAATGGGCAGGTAAAGTGCAGATTGTTTACTGGCACAGGCAGTGAATATGATATTCAGCCTATATTTTCTTCTAATACCTTGAATACGTACTATGTGGTAAAACATTAAGAGGTATGAAGCAGACCTTGTAAAATTATGGAAGTAATTATGTGTCAATTGGAAGTTGTGTACCTGAGGCAACACGGGCTTTACTTTTTTGTATAGAGACATTTTGTCTCATTGTGCTTTGTTGCGCCTATCTACATGGTCTAAAATGCTTTTAGATAATCTTTTGCTGTCATAGCCTAGAGGATGGCCTGGAGCAATATTTAAGTTGTCTACATCGTGACTTGAAAGTCAGAGGATTGAATCATAGAAATAATCTTTTTTTGTGCATAAGTATGGATGCATGCATCAACATCCATAGATTTTGCATTGGTGGCATCTTGGTGTGCGGCTACATTATGTGCCATAAATTTGAATCATAGTACATAGAGTGAGAGAGAAAACAAACTTGTAACTTTAACTTGTTATTTCCTTACTGATGCGATACCTTGTTTTGCCAATTGTTGCTAGGGGACCTAGAATTATGACATCTGTAATGTACTTAAAAGTCAAAGCAAACACCACCAATACTTTTAATACTTTCTTTATAGAACTTTCTTAAAGCCTGTTTATATATTTCTTTTATTTTTGTCATCATTCTTCATAATTTTTCTATTTCATTTTCGTTGAAACAGGTATTGCAAGGGCATGATAATGAAGTATGGTGCCTACAGTTCTCTCATGAGGGGAAATATTTAGCATCTTCATCCAATGATAGATCCGTGATCATATGGGAGGTAACTTCTTGTTTAGTTGTTTTCAATCAATTGCTCTTTGCAAATATTGTTTTCATAAAGCATTTAGTTCACCTCTTTATTTCAAATTGCGTAGGATTGTTAACTAATTATTTTTTCCTGTTCTTCTAGTGATGGGTTCAACAGATATTTCATAATGTTTTAAACCATATGGTTTTCTTTTACGTTGGATTGTTTATTGGCCATAGTGACATGTATAATTGCTAAAAGCAATAGTTAAGTTGCATCCATTTTAGCTCAGAGGTCATTAGTTAGAATCATGGGACCAGCTTGTCTATAACTAATTGGTAAGGTTGCTCTCCTCCCAATTACTCACGTTGGGAGGAGTTCCTTATATTGTGAACACCTTTTCGTTGTGACATGAACAATTGTGTTTTAATTTTTAATAAAAAAAGTTGCAAAGAGGTTGCCAGATGTATTTTACCAATGGACTTTATTTGCATTGTGGATTGTTATTTTGTTAGTTATTTAACTTATATTTATATTCGTTCAAAATAATTACTTACGTGATGGTTAGCTTGATTCTTTTGTGAGTTAGAAGTCATAAGGTTTAATTATGGAAAGCTCTATGCAGTTGAGAGGTAAAAGTTGCATATCAACATTTCCTCTGACATTGCATTGGCAGGAAACCTCATGTGCTAGGAACACCCTTTTTTAATAATTAAATGTAATGTTATCAAAACATTTGATTTTTTCTCATGCCATATGAAGTTTCTAGAAAAGATATTCTGCACTTCTGTGATATAGTAATTGTTTTGTATACAGGGACTTGGCCTTGTGGCTAATAAAATGAAGTGGATAGTTGGATGGAGTGTATAAGAGGAAGGATACTGGAGGATGTGTTAGGAAAACCTACTAATTTATAAGAAAGCACCTATTAGGAACAAATACTATGGATGCACGAAGTTATAACAAAAAGATTATGCAATATATGAAGACAACCTGATGTGTGTGATTTTATAAAACAAAGTAGTCTACTTCCATGAAAAATGAGAGGATATGATCCACTATCAAGAAGTTACATTGGTGTGGAAGAAAATGACACATAAAAATGCTCTCCTTCAAACCCATTTACACTCAATCTCACTATCAATGGAAGCCTCAAATCTCTCTAGCCAAATAAATGGGAAAACTGTGCAAGATCTTATAGAAATTCAAGAATCATGTTAGAAACATAAGAGATGGTAAACATGTAAGACACTTGAATTTTATTTGAAGACATATCATGATACTTCTTAAGGCACCAATGCATTTACTTATAGCATCGCTTTGCTTGCTCTAACAATATTGTGCTTGCAATGCATCATGACAATTAAGCTGATTATTTTTTCCTCTCTTCTTTTTTATATTTCTCGTTCATTCTTCTCATTTATACTCTTAAATTTTGTCCTCTAACACACTTCTTGATGCGATGCAGTATGTCATTGGTATTAAGTCTTATTTGTGTTATTATATATCCAATCGTTTTTGAATGTCAGGATTAATTTGGTATTTTTTTTGTAAAGGTGGTTTTGTAATTTTCAGTGAGGCCTATTTTTTTTAAGCCCGGCAGTATTTTGTTATTGAATGAGACTTGAAAATGAGACAATAGAGAGTTTCTTTTAACCTCCCCTTTGAGGATTCTACCCGTTAATGAGTTTCTCCTTGGTTTCTTACTTAGGACCTCATGATACAACCTTTTAATGCATTTGCAATTCCATTTTCTTTGTACTCTTGTCATCTCTTTAGGTCTCCTTCTATATCAAATTAGTCTATTCTTTGGCAGCATCAATTTAATATTAAAGCTAAAATTCATGAATCAAATGGGATCTCAATGAAGAAATCATGTCGTATGCTCAAGGATAAAATTGAGACCTGACCTCTTCTAACTAAGGTTTAAAATTGTATATTGGGTATTGAGTGTTTTTCATCTGTCAGGTGAGGGGTGTGCCTCGAGACATTTTGAGGTGTAAGTTTCAAAATAAAAAAAAATTTACAAAGAAGTATTGTACTGACTTGAAATCATGAAGTGAGAAGTAATATATTAATAACCAAACCTATTAATATACTAAAAAATAATATATTAACATTCTAGCATAAGAAGAATTAATAAATTGTACAATGTAAAAAAATATACATATATATTAACCTCTCAAGTTCTAATCATAAAGTAAGAAAGGTTATATAGAAAGCAAAATAAGATAATCTATCAAAATAAAATATAATAACATAATAATTTAAAATAAGATCAACACAATTACTCTTTAGTTTTTTTTTTCACTTCTATTGCTCGCCAAGAAAGTAAGAACATAGGTTATATATTAAGTCACCAAGGTTATAATTTTTAAATTCGAAAGCTCTCATCACTTCCGTCACTCAATCGATCTTTATTAGAATCATTGGCATGATGAATTGCTTCTTACTGGCCTCATATTTAGTTGTGTCTATGTTCTCCCATTTTTTTTTCTCATCTTCAATCTGAATCATCTTTTGCTTTCTCAATCAATAATAATTAATAATAACATTAATGAAATTTTAAAAATAATGGCTATATTGATGATTACACCTTCAAGTACATGAAGTTTATAAATATATTTCTTATTGGCTTGAGTTAAAATTATTAGTCTTGCTTTTGCCCTTATAAAAAAAAAAATCACATTGAAATTTTCTTGTTGCAAATTAAATGATGTTACTTCTTTGTCATTATTTACAACTCATTCATCATTTCATGGCACATCATTACAAAGTAAGGGATCATCATCATCCTTTAAAGTCTTTTTTTATTTTTTTTGTTAGTCTCTTGCTATACATAATATAAATCAATGAATTTGTTTTTAAGATACTCAAATCATTTCTCTTTTTTGTATAAACTTGGTTGTATGTACTCTAATTTTGCTCACAATTAGATGAAGATTATGTAAATCTCAATACCTTAACAATAGATGATTGCAAATTTAGAGTGCTGTCATCACATTGAATCCATCATTCAACTTGATTTGAAAAAAAGAACACAATTAAAATTGGTAGAATCTTTATTTCAACTAATAAATGTTAAAAAAATTGAAGAATATTTTGTATTGTATTTGTGGCTTGTTGTAGTCCAAAAAATTCTTCTTTATTTTTGAATGGTATAAGTTGCATCTCAACATTTTCCTCTCAATAACATTAGCTATCAACTTATTCATGCTATGATATAAAGTTAATTTATTCTTAGTTCTCAACATATTAAAATTCTAGATTAAGGTAATATTTTATGGCATGCAAATGATGATAAAACTGAAGCTCTAAGTTTTCGTCAAAAATGTCTCAAATTTCTTCATAATTGAATTCATCCAGCTAAGCTTAAGGTTATCAACTCCTCTTCATTGCATTATAAATAAATTCCATAGCTAGCTTTGTCTTTGAATGTGTCATCCTTAAACTTGAACCAATGGTTTCATTTAAGACAATTTTCATAAATGCTTGTCCTTCAGCTTTCTTTGGCCAAGCATAATTATGCCATGTTGTGGAAGTGAACATGGTTTTCAAAAATTGTCATGCTTCCTAAATGCTTTGTAGGGTCAAGTAGCTATATAGCAAATTTAGTTGTACAAGGATTCTTTTTTACAAAATTGTTTTCATCAAAGCCAAAACTCATGAATCATTGTAGATGAACTTGCCTATCTTCTTACTTTGCTCAAGCTGTTCTTATATTAAGGTAAATCATCAAATTTATATAGTGTATTGGACATGGTGTCCAAACATGTTTTTTCTCTTTTTCATGAGCTTAGTTTCAGTTGCCCTATAAGCAAGAACACTATTTATAATTTTGTGTATTACTAGAGAATCTTCATCTTCTCTCTGATTCCATCAAAAGTTTAAAAATATACTTTGCATTTTTGATCATATTTGATGCTTTAACTAATTTTAAGAAATATTATTAATCAAAATATTTATCAAACTTTTATTTCTAATAATAGACTAATAATTTGACATGATTTGCTTCTATTTATGATGTCAGGCCAACCATCTGATATGATCGTTACTGTAGTCTTGTTTCAAGTTCTCTTGATCTCCTCAATGATCTTTTCAATCTTATTCATCTTCAACATCCATATTTTCAAATCATATATATATATATGCACACACGCGCATATGGCTAAATCCCAAAATGGTTCCCCAATTATTTGTAAGCGGCCAATTTAGTCCCAAAGTATCAAATTGCTCCAATTTACTCTCTGGCCATAAAAAATTGATTCAAACTGATCCCTTGATGATTAAATTGAGATCAATTTTGTATAGTCAAGGGACTAAATTATTCTTATCAATTTTATATAATTAGCGATTAAATTAGAGCAATTTTTTACTCTGAGATTAGATTGATCATTTGAAGTAGTCGGGGTTGGGGGACTATTTTGGAATATATAAGGGAAGTTGTCATATTAAATGGAATGATATTTTCATAAAGAATATTTTAATATTTATATAGATATGTTTGTGCGCCTCTCTAACATTTTCATGAGGTATCTTGTGGCTGCATCATCATATTTGTCACCCTCTGCATTAACCATGTATTGATCTATAAATTTTCTTGCACCTCTAAATGAAATTTGTGGCAAAAAAAGATGAGTTTTTGCCATAAAGACCAATTTCATAACAAGCACCAATATCTATTCTATCATAAAATTGTCATCGTGCCAAATACTTTGACATTATCGCCTTGTTCATATATGTATGGATTTTCTTTTTCTTTTGCCTTAGACACTTTGACAGACGGTGTAATATTTATGTGAGTGACTAAAAGGTACTCTTCTATTCTTGTAATGCCTCATTTAACAACCTCTTTGCAATAATTTCACTTTAGATAAACATATGTATTATCATTCTCTCTAATATCATCTTGTACATAACGCTTCCATGTTGGGTCTTTTCTACCTGTTGTGGTTTGATCCTTATCTTGGACCTTTCTTACAAAATCCTAGAATGTTAAAATAGACAAGAAATTTTGATTAAAACAAATTTGGAGCATGCTAATGTTCAAATAACTAAGAAACCCTAAATAAACAAGTTAAGAAATTAGATAAAGCAAAGAAAAATATTTGGTTTAGAGATTGTTACTGGAAGAATAAGATATTGGTAGAGGACTAGGAGTTCCTTGTTAAGGAAAATAACTTGTCGACAGTGATAGTGGTGACAATATTCTTCTGCTTACCCTTGCACTTAGTCCAGTGCCTATGCCCACGCACACTTCTTACCATCGTGCTCTTCATAACAATGTAACATGTCTCCTGCACTTGTCGCTTCAATCACTTTTTCTCCTTATGTTGTAACTGTTCACCTTCATTTCTTGTTCAATTCACATTATCATCCATTATTCTTGTTTGGATCAAATTTTTGCCCACCTTTTTGTTACTTGTAATTGCTTTTGCACGATGACCACATTGCTGAATCCAATTCACTTATGTTATAACTTAGCCCACTCATGATCCCAAATAAAAAAAGAGGTCAGTTTTAACTAGCCAACAATTTAATTGCGTTGGATTAGTTTAGTAGTATACATAATGACCATCAAGCTTTCAAGTTATTTTTTCCAGAATTGTGTGATGTTTGTTGAGGATTGATGAAGTTAATATTCTACTTTTATTATTGATGCAATGATGTTCCTTTTTTTTTCTTCCTCATCATAATGGACTTCACCGTATTCTCTCATCATCCTTGCAATTGATTTCGTTATCCATACAACACAGTTAAAGACCTCCAATTCTACTCTAATAACATTATGTAACTCTCTAGGGTAAAGTTCTTCATGGCTCATGGGAATTGATATTTTGCAAGATGCTATTAGCATTGAGTCTTTGTGGGCTCCGAAAAATCGCCACCGACCTCTCGACAATATTGAATGAAGAGAGTGATTTAAGTGTCTGATATAATTTTCAAAAGACAGATGAAATAGTAGATGAGACACTACCCAGAGATTTCGCCCTCATTTGGTGAGAACTTTAGATGTCAGGTTTCCTATAAAGCAACCTATAATTAATACCCTCTCAATGCCGAAAAGAACTTTGATTAAGGTTAGTCGTTAGTCGCTTGTAGCGATAAGTAAGATGTGAGTTTAAGATTTATATTTATGAAATTCATCATTTCGCTTAAACCGGATGGTTGGGGAATGATGGCGCTCATCTGGTTCCGTCCCAGCCATCATGGCCCCTAATCTCGAGAAGGTAATGACCTAACTAATCAAGGATCCTTATCAACACAGTACGCCGAAATCTTTGTAGACCGTGACTTTGAGGAGATAGTCTTAAGTCTACTTTAGTTGATAAATGACCTGCTTGTTCTATCAATTCCCATGATTCACAACTCAGGAGAGTCATTGGAGATACCTGCTACGACGCGATCGTAATATAATGGAGCATTTGGATAAACCACTCGATCGTAATTATGGTCGTAATCGTGATCGTGAAGTTTTATCGACTGCCACGCAGAGGACACGCCACATCCCTGGCAGAGATTGATGAGAGTGAACATAGTAGAATACTTGATTTGATATCTTTTGAGATAGAGTTTTAATTGTCACCTCCTCGATAAACAAACAAGAAAGATGGATAGATTGAGTTTTATTTTAAGCTTTTAATGATTGAATTTCATTTAAGCAGTTTTTAGTTTGATACTTGATTTGAGATTAGAATCATATTTTGATGAAAGTATCCCCTCCGGTTGAAATCACCATTCAACACAACCATCATCGAGGTAGTTAATTGATTGAATTGAATATATTTGAGAACTTTAGATCTTGTCAGCTCTGTTTAGTTCATAACAGAGGATCGATGCCACATGTAATTCTTCTAGTATTTTTTTAAGTTGAAATTTTATAATAGATTTTCGCGTTAACCCACACCCCAAGACTAAACTGAAATAACCCGCAACATCCTCGAAGAATTTAAACATTCAAAGATAGTGTCGAGCATGCGATGTATTTAAGAATGCCTTTAATTAACGATTTTGTGCTTTATATGATACGTATGAATTGCATGCATTTACTTGAATTTTTAAATTGTATCTTCTGCTCGCTTGCATTTGAGTATTGCGGGTTAGGTGGCATTGAAGGTATTTTAAATTGATCTAATAGCTTGTTAGATCCATTGGAAATAATATTTACTTGCTTGCTTCTATTCATAGTTGTATAGTCATTGAATCTTCAATAGACTTTCATCTATATCTATTGACAATCCCCAACTCATTCAATCTTTCAATTTCATTAGAAATTTTCATGGATTATTTGATTTTCTTTCATTTATTTGGAGTGAATTGTGATTTGAAAACTACTTTTCAATTCCAAGAATATCTTCTGTATCCTCATTGGATAGTCGATCAAATCATCTTCTAAATCGATTGAGACGAGATATTGAAGTGTTAAATTTATATTTATTACCAAAATATCCAGTTCACTTCAAATTCATTGAAACATCCTTTTTAATAAGCTATTTGGGTTTACCAAAAATCCTTGTTCGTATTAGCTGCTGAAATATCAAAATTCACATTTGCCATTAAGCCATATAATCAAGCCTTCATTTGCAAATCAACTTGTAGAACTTAATGTAAATTTATTTACAAGTTATTTCCATTCAATCTTTTGCTTGAAATTGAGTTTTCAGATTCACCTATCAGTCTTTTTTGAATTTTACATTTGAAAACTATACTTCAATCATATTACAAGCTTTAGATAATTCAATTATACATTCCAATGGATTTATGTTTGTAAAGTATTGTTCATCTTCACTTAGTCAATCTTTTAAGTTTAGATTTGAATCTTATAAAGGTTATTTGCTGCCAAGCCTTATAATTCAGAATTTAATTTGATGTCATCATTAATTTATAAGTTTGAGCTTAGAAGTTACAATTAAATCGATTTATTTTGAGTTCAGATTTTATGTAGATCATAACCTTTCAATTTTATGTCAAATTCATTTCAAGTTCATTTACATTTAATTTTTAATTAATTTATTTATTTAGACTTTATATTTTATATTTAACTTAATGTTAAATCTCTTTTTTTTTAGTCCCAAAAATTTGAGTAAATTTCAACAGCCTCCCGGCGTCATCTCTGTGTAGAGGGCTGCATCAAAAGTGTTTTGGGTTACTCGGTACGCCCTCCCTATTGAGTGTAACGAGTGGCATCTTGCAACACCACAACCTTCTTCTTACACCCACTATGCCCTATTGGGCATTAGCGGAGTCTTGAAACTTGCAAAAAGAGAAATGCAATGCAATATACTTATTCATTTCTTTTTGTTTTCTAAGTCCAAAATCCAGTTAAATTTTCGACAGCATTTCAGCTAGGGGAAGCGACATCTAATAGATGTTGGCACTATTGAGGAGCCACACCCGCCATTCCCCATATGCATTTAACTTGAAAGAGAGACACAAACATATATATATATATATATATATATATATATATATATATATATATATGTATCATTCCTCACTTATACATTCACAAATTGCACGTCGCATATATTCAAACTTATTTTCTTGTGCACTTGCAATGATTAGCAAGGAGAGTTCGGTTAGAGGGGTTCGGCTAGGGGAGATTGCGAATTTCAGCCAAGTAGAACTTCATATTTTGGCAAAGAAGGAAATTGGAAAAGAGGGAGGTGAAGAGAAAAGAGAAAGAGGGAAATTTCGGTTTTGTGGAAATGAGGGAAAAATGGAGAAATTAATTTCGGATTGGAGAAGGAAGAAGAAAGGGAAGAAAGAAAAAGAAAGAAGAAGGAGAAGGAAGAAGAAGAAGAGGAAGAAAGAAAAAGAAAGAAGAAATACTTGTCTTTTCGATTTGGAGAGAGGAGGAAAATCGGAGATTAAGCTTGCAGTTTTGGTTGGAAAGAGGAAGTGAAAGAGTTCTAATGGGGGAGGAACGATTGAGGAGATCGAACGGCTGGCGCGTGGGTCGTATGAAGAGGAGTCGCGACTGCATATTAGGATTAGGGCCGGTCTGAATTATTGAGAATTAAAAGACTTTTTTAGTTAAATTTCTGAATATGAATCAATTTTAATATGAATTTTACGCCGACATCATTATATGGTCAATATATACGATTGATTATGTTCAAAGATACAAGCAACTGCTTTGTAATCAAGCCGTTTGGTTCAAGTCGGTGTCAAATTGAGTTCATTTCAGCTCAAAATACATGCTATCATTTCCGTTCGCTCGATTTTCACCCAAACTTGTTTGAATTGAGTGCAAATAGCCTTACTTGATAAATTGACGCGCTAACAAATAATCAATTTCATGAAATTTTGATTTGGCGCCTCTCCTCATGTATATGCGCGTGTTGACGACTCAATCGCTGATCGGTGATCATTGCGCAATATTTATATTCGACGGCCAACGACAGTTCATTCGTCGATCGGAGGTCATTTAGACCGATTACGACGCCCATTTAGATTTCGACGTTGCCACTTTCAATCATTCGACATTTGCACAAACTCGTCCGAATTGAGCGTGAACAGTCTCATTTGGTAGTTTTCGACATTTTGAAGCTAACGACGGGTTCGTCGGTTGGTTTGGTCGGCGTCTCCGACCTCGATATGCGCAGACGTTGATGACTCGACGCTTGACCGGTGTTTCGTCATATTTATATTCGACCCGCGACGCTCAACGAGACGTTCGTCGTCATCGGAGTCATTTGGGTTTATTTTAGCGACGCCCAGTGCATTTCAAGCCCCGATTTGCGCACGATCACCTCCGAAGTCCGTCGAATTTGACTTGTGGGCTTGACTCGACTTATGACACATATATGGAGGTCAACAGTCTTATGTTGATACATGTTAGATCAATTTTTTTATCATTTAAGATTAATATATTTTTTGTTGTTGAGGGGTAGTTTTTGTAATTTTTCAGTATGGATTATTTATTTAATTAGGATCTAGTGTTTTGCTATTAGATGAGAGTTGATGATAGAATGGAAAAAAGAATTTCTTTTGGCATCCTCGTTGGGGATTTCTTCCTTCATGCGATTTTTCTTGCCCCCCCCCCCCCAATTTTGTGCCCCTCTTAGACGGTCATTCGCCTATCTTCTCAATCCCATTCTATATCTTTGTTTCTTCTTCTATTTTAAATTAGTATTTATTCTACATCTGTTTTAGTTAAGAAATGTTATTATTCCCCTCTTAGAGACGGTCATTCGTCTATCTTCTCAATCCCATTCTACATCTTTGTTTCTTCTTCTATTTTAAATTAGTATTTATTCTACATCCGTTTTAGTTAAGAAATGTTATTATTGTTGAACACATAAGTGGATCTATTGTTTGCAAGAAGCTAATTTCATGCCACATCTGTTTTAGTTAAGAAATGTTATTATTATTTAATTTATTAAACCTTTGCATCACTTGTGTGACATGAGATTAATCCATTTGATCATCTATAATAGTCTTCCCTCAACATGTGTCATCCTTTGTTTCACAATTAAAATTATTGTCCTGAAGCTAATCTTTTTCTTCTTCCATATTTCACAATGTTCCAATGTAGATGTGATGAAATTGAAGTGGTTCCGCTTGAAGTTGTCACTTTCAATACATAGTTTATTAACAGTCTTTGGTTTTAGCACAATCAATGCATCCTACAAGTTTTAAGGGCTACTAACATCTTTCAAGAATGTATATCCTATTTGAGTAAAAAAACTAAAAGATTTCATATCCTTTTGCGAGTCTAGGACAATACTTGGCTACAATTACTGTCCTTATCACACCACAATCCATTTTAACTTTATTATATTAAAACCAATTATATTGCACATCTTATTTTTCTTATATAAATATAAACACTAGCATAGGGCTCATAAATATAGTTTCTTATGAGGATTCTTATGGTGCGAACAAGTCGAGTCAAGAATCCATTGATCATTGCATCTGATTCATGTTATCATCAAAAGAACACCTCGAGCTACATTTGACAACTTCGTAGCAATATTAACAACTGTTGACTTATTCTCATTATTTTATCATTTGTATGCTATTGCTTTCTCTTTAAAGCTAGGCAATCTCTCTTGATACGCCATTTTTAATCAAAGTAAGCTATATTTTTATTGCTATTGTGAGACATACTTATGTCATATTTAGATCTAGAGTCCTTATTAAAAAGAACTCTAAAACCAAGAATACCATAATATGCTTTTCATCTGCTGCACTCTCAACGTTATTCACCATTTTTTAGAAAAAAATGAATTTTTACTAATTTTATTTTAATTGTATCTTTATTATATAATGTTTCATAAAGATGATTATAAGAGAGAAGTACAGTAGATTAACGGAGTTTGATTATTATTGTCAACTATGGGTTCTATGTTCCTCAAATCTCTTGCAATAGAATTAAACTCATTAAAATGTGATTTGATGGGTATAATTTCTTGCAAGTGTGGGAAGTACACTCTTTGTATACAGTTTTTATATTAAACTCTAGCTGGAGCCAAAAACCCTATAGTTGTTTCCTCCAAGTCTTTTATTATGACCTCATCCACCCACTATGGATGAATCATAGAGAGCTTCTTCTTCTATCTCCCATTTATCATTTCCTTCAGTCTCAAGCACATTCGAACACCCTATGAGTGCTTCCAGAAGTTCTTGCAAGATTAGAATATCTTGCAACTTGATCCTTTAAGGCATTGAACTTCTTGATCTCATATTGTATTGTCATCATATTTCAATTTAGTCTTTGATTCCAGATGGAAAAACGTACTTGTTTATGGCACCTCCCATGAAGGAACTGATAAACATAATAATGACAAGGAGGCCAAGTTATATAAGGCGCTGAAATTTACTTGGGTTGACCAAAATAACAATCTATGTCCACGAGATAGGAGAGAGATAGACAAGCTATCAAGATGCATCATGTACAAACAAATAGGGCATATAAATGATTATCCTCCAAAATAAGTGCACTCAATCTTACAACTAACAAAGTTTCATATATCTGTGCCAAACTAATATGAAAAGTTAATTGTATGTTGTAAAAATATAAGTATTGACAAGAGAGCTTAGAGATAATAAATATAGAAGATTAAGATAACACCAGAAGATCTTCACTTGAATGTTCCTGGAAATGACACCACACTTTTTATAGCATTGTTATGTTTACCTATAGCACTGCTGCACTTATTCCAACATCAGCATGCTTACTCCACATAAGATAATTGGGCATGGTTACAAACAAATATGAAGAGCAGTTGTTTCTCTTCTTCTCTTTTTATTTCCCTTTTTTTATTCTTTTATTCTTCTTGTTAGCCATCATCTGTTTTGATTTTCCTTCCGTAGATTTTTTTTTTTCACCAGTCATAACTCTTGATTTTTCACGGCCAACAGTACACACTATTCCGTTCCTTTTCACACATAGCCCACATGCATGCATGCAAGCTCTTTCACGTACATATTCTTGTAGGAGTCCAAGGAGGTAGAATTTAAATCAAAATCTGATTCCAATTTTGATTTAGAGCTACCCATAATAAAGAATTTTCTGTAACTTTCTGAATCTGTTGTTATTTAAAAATATAATTCAGATAAAAGCATTAACAACAACAACAACAAGCCTTAATCCCACTAGGTGGGGTCGGCTACATGAATCCTTCGTCTCCATTGTGTCCTATTATGTGTCAAATTCTCATTTAATTCAAGTATACTACGATCATTTTTTATACATCTTAACTAAGTCTTTTAGGTCTACCTTTCTTAACATAAGGAAAATTTAATGCATCTACTCTCCTAATCGGTCATGGACGGACGCTTTTATGTGGCCAAACCATCTAAGGACTCTCATCTTATCTACCACCTGAGCTACTCCAACTTTTTCCCAACATACTCATTTTGCATTCTATCTCTAAGAGTAAAGCCACTCATCCAGCATCTTCATCTCTAACACTTAACTTAGTCTTATGCTTCTCTTTTATTGGCCAACATTCTGCACCATAAGTCATTGCAGGTCTTACCATCTTATAAAATTTTCCCTTAAGTTTAAGTGAAACTTTTCTATCACATAATAGGCCAGATGCATTCCTCCACTTCAACCATCCAACTTGAATTCTACTAATAACATCTCCATCTATTTCACCATCATTTTGAACAATAGAGCCTAAATATCACAATCGCACTCTTATTAATGATTTGATCACCTAAAGTCATAACACCTACAACTAAAATTACATTCATATATTCGCTTTTAGATCTACTTAAACTAAAACCTTTAGACTCTAAAGTTGACCTCCATAATTCAAGTTTCGTTGGACTCCTCTCTAGTTTTATCAACAAGAAGAATGTCATGAAAAGCATACACCAAGGTACATCTTCTTGTAAATGCCTCGTAAGAACATCCATAACTAAAGTAAAAGATAAGGGCTTAATGTTGATCCTTGATGTAATCCAAGAAATAGGAAAATATTTTGTCAATCCTCCTTGTGTTTGGACACAAGTAATGTAGTATACATATCCTTAATGACTTGAATATAACCAATATTAACTCCTTTCTGCTCTAGAACTCTCCAAAGAACATCTCTAGAGACTTTATCATAAGCTTTCTCTAAATCAATAAATATCATGTGTAGATCCTTTCTCTATGCTTCTCCATCAAACCTCTTAACAAATGTATAACATCCATAGTAGATCTATCTGGCATGAAACCAAACTGATTGTGAGAAACTTCTGTATCACATTGTAATCTATGCTCAATTACTCTCTCCCATAATTTTAATGTATGACACATTAACTTAATTCCTCTATAATTTGCACACTCTTGTGCATCACCTTTATTCTTAAATATACTAACAAACTCTTTCTCCTCATCCGACATCTTTTTAGTCTTTAAAATAACATTAAAAAGATTTGTAAGCCAAGAAATTCCTCGATCTTCTAAACATTTCCACACATCTATTGAATATTATCCGGTCTCTTGCTTTTTTCATTTTCTTTAAAGCTTCACTAACTTCATTACTTAATCTGACGATAAAATGAAATTCTCTATTTTTGTTTAGGTATTAAGGTTCTAAAATCAATCGTCTTTCGATCCTTCATTGAAAAGTTTATTAAAATACCTCATCCTATTTTCAATATTTTTTTTTTTAAGACTTTATTATTTTTCCTTAATCTTATTTGGTATGTCTTTCTTCTCCTATCTCTTTGGTTAACTTATACATACATCTCTCTTTCACATCTTTGATATCTATCTATGTATAAATCACTAAAAGCTAATTTTTTTTGTATCACATATTGTTTCTTAATTTCTATCTGGTCATTTATATCTTTCCCAATTTTCGAAGTTTTACATCTAAACCAAGTTTTATAACAATCTTATTTTTTATCTTTTATTCGATCACCACCAATTCTTATTAAAGAGAAACTTTTCCTTTTGATTCACCAAGCATCTTTAGAAACTGCTTAATTTCACTGATATTTTTTCCCGTTAGCTTTCTTATGAACATCCCAAACTCTAATTTCTTGTAGCTTTCTCTTAAAAATATTTTTATTGTGTTCTTTAAGTGTCCCCATCCAATCCTGACAATAATTTAGTTTATTTTTCTCTTACAACCTTTCATCTTAAAATCTAAACTAATAGTCGATGTTGGGTATTGAAAATTTCACTTGGAATGATCTTACAATCTTTAATCTAAACGATCTATTTTTCTTATCAAAAATAATCAATGTGTTTTCTTGATCCATTTTATAAGTAATAATATGTTCATCTCTATTCTTAAATAAAGTATTAGAACTACAAAATCATAAGTAAGAAAATCTAATATAGTCTTTTTTTAGTTAATTAACCAACCACCACGTGAATCTTTTAAAATCTTCTTACTCTACTACCGTCCATTTAAATCTCCCCAATAAATACTTTTCTTCGAGAGTATCTTTTTGTAATCTCTAATTCATTCCAAAATTTTTTCTTTTCCAAACTTACTGAGGCGTAAACTTATAACATTGATAATCTTAAGATCAACAATAATCTTTAAAATATAATTCTATCTCCACATCTATTAATACTTATAATATTATCTTCTTCTATAATCTTCTGTACACCATTTCTAGTTCGACACTACCAATACTAAAATTATAAATCACTAAATTTTTCGTCATATATTCTTTCTTAATCTCTACACTTTATATCTTTCCCAATTATCAATTTTTACATCTAAACCAAGTTTTATAACAATCTTCTTATTTATCTTTTCGTCGACTCCAACTATTCTTATTAAAGAAGTTTTTTTCTTGATTCTTCAAGACATCTTTAACAACTGCTTAATTTTACTTGATATTTTCTCGCGTTAATTCATGAACATCCCAAATTCTAATTTCTTGTCTGCTCTTAAAAATATTTTTTTATTTGTATTCTTTAAGTGTCATCTAATCCGAGACAATAATTAGTTTATTTTTCTCTTACAACCTTTCATCTTAAAATCTATAATAGTCGATGTTGGACTAAAATTTCACTTAGAATGGCCTTCTGATTTTACAATCAAACGATCTATTTTTCTTATCAAAATAATCAATCTGTTTTACTAGATCCATTTTATAAGTAATAATATGTTCATCTCTTTTCTTAAATAAAGTGTTAGCAATTCTACAAATCATAAAAAATCTAATATAGTCTCACCTTCATTAGTCCCATTCATGTAATAATACTTTTAAAATCTTCTACCACTCTACCAACATGTCATTTAAATCTCCCCAATAAATATTTTTTTAGAGGTATCTTTGTATTAGTCCACAATTCATTCCAAAATTTTTTACTTACCTTCAAACCTACTGAGGGAGTATAAACACTTATAACATTGATAATCTTAGTATCAACAATAATCTTTAAAGTATAATTTATCTCCATCTATTAATACTTATAACATTATCCTTCAAACTTTTATCTATAATCCTTTCACCATTTCTAGTTACTTTACCAATACCAAAGTTTAAAACCCTATCAATCTCTCCTTCTCACCCCATTTAGTTTCTTGAACACATAAAATATTTATCTTTTTATGAACCATAATATCTATTAATTCCATTAATTTACCTGTAACACCAACCCATTCAGATAAAAGCATATTGATTTGAATTTTATTTCTTTCCAATGCTTCCATCAAATCAGTATAGTGGGAGTTACTAACAAATTTAGGCAATATTTTGTGATATTGAGGAGATATGGTGAACGAAATTCAATGACATAGATGAGAAGATTGTGGATGAGCTTGGGATTATGTGGACAGAGGGATGTTATAGTATTTGTCACCTTAGTGGTAGAAAAGGTGGGTGAAATCACTGTTCAAGTAGAGGTGGTTTAATGTGTGAATTTTGGAATAGGTAGGACTGTTTGATGCACACCTCTATGCTGCATAAGGCTGCACTGGATGTTCAGGCCATTTTGGCTCCCCTCTCGTTGAGTTCTTTGCCTGTTTCTTTTAGTTCCTCTTCAAAATTTACTGTTGAGGTAAACCTTGGGTATGAGTAGAAGAGATTGCTGTTGGATTATGGAGCCTTGAATACTAAGAAAATAATCATAATGCACTTTATTTGAATAAATTTTGTATCAGGATATTTGAACAAAAATTAGCTAGGATGGGTTTCACATTTTTAGATTTGCTTTGAGATGAATGTAATACATGGGTAATTAATATTGCAGTCATCTCTAAACGGATTTAAGGTTTTTTTTTAATATATTTCATAACAAGTCTAAATGCATTGAGACATGCTTGAAAATTAGTCTTTGTATTTCCAAGGATTACGTGGTGCTTATTCTGAGCACTTAACTATTCTTCTTGAGTCTTGAGGCATCTTATTTGTGTATGATGCATTTGTGCTCGAGGGTTTGATTACTGTTTTTCTTGAAGTTCCTTATTCTCATTTGTTGCAAACTTGACAAGAATGCTGTATCAAGTTATCCTTGCAAATTTTCATGCCTCTAAACTCTGATTTCTAGACCATGGTGGAGTGACACGACACCTTTTCTACTAGTTTTCGTAACTATTTGGGGTTGGCTTTGTGATCATTCAACCCTGTTGACTTAATTACACGTTTTTTCTTTCACATTTTCAACGTGTTATTTTCATATACCATTTTACTGCTTATATATTTCACAAAACTCTCTTTGTGCATTGTCGTTGCTTCTCCATTAATAGAAACGCAGAGCAGAACTCTAATTAAAGTTGTAACAATAATCCACTGACATTGAGATTTCACGAGTGAAAATTAAATCAGAATTTCCTGAGCATCAATTGTATCAGATGGTTGTAGAAAAAAACTGCAAATAAGTAGTTGTTTCTAACAGTTGCATGTATTCCATCAAAATCCATTTTTATGTTGTTTCTGCTCGACAGACCATTCAGTTCCTTTGTTTATTTTGAGTTGAGGTCCTCATCATTATTTGTTGAAGAATTAGTGTTTCTAAGATTTGTTGTGCTGGAATTTTAATGGGCCACATTTTGGCGAATTTTCATATGCTTTTACTCTAATGAATGTCTGAGAGCAGAAAATAAAGATTACGCAGAAAAGCATGTCTGTGTGGACAGTTATTTTAATGATGTGTTACTTTGAAAATTTTAATTATTTATTAGATAACATATGGCGACATTTTTTAATCAAATATATATGGGGATTTTCTACAAAAGAAAATACAGAAAATTCATTCAAGCTTTTAAGGGAATGATTAATTTGTCCTTGAGACCTCCATTTAGAATTTATAATAGGAAATAAAACTGTGGTTTTTGGTGCGGTCATTAGCGGCATTTATTATCTAGTGGAGTTCTCATAGTCACGGAATGAACTCCTCACAGTGTAGCTGTAAATTTGCATGTTTCAGCTCTTTCCAGATCCTGTATTGACAGTAGGTTTACGAAATGCCCTTTTTTTAGGAAATCAAATTTCCTTACTCTTTGTTCCTATTATTAATTTACATGAACCATTTTATAACAATCGTGCATCCTATTATGAAATGCTTTTGTTTTGCATACCTATGATGAATTTCATAGGTAAAATTTGAAGTCTTATGGGAGGTAGAAATCTACAGAGTGGTATAAGAGGGAGTATCTATCATTGTTTTCTAATTTTCCAGGGACATTCACAGGATATAACCGTTTAAAGAAGCGTGTATTACTGCAGGTCCATGAAGATGCAGAAGTTTCATTGAAGCACATTCTAAGTGGCCACCAAAAGCCAGTCGTAACGGTTGCTTGGAGCCCTGATGACCGCTATCTTCTCTCATGTGGCATGGAAGAAGCCATTAGATGCTGGGATGTTTACTTGGGAGTCTGTTTACGTGTATATGAAAAAAGTGGTCTTGGCCTAACCTCTTGTGTATGGTCCCCAGATGGGAAGCAGTTCTTCTCCAGTGTTACAGACAAGAGCATATCATTGTGGGATCTTGAGGGGAATGAAGTGGAATGTTGGAAAGGGCAGCGAACAACTAAGAATTCAGATATGGCCGTCACAAAAGATGGCAGACATATCATAACAATGTGCAGGGAAATGACAATACTATTGCTTGACAGGGAAGCTAGAATTGAGAAATTGATTGATGAGGATCAAATAATCACTTCATTCTCATTGTCAAAGGACGAAAAGTTTATACTGGTGAACCTTTTGAGCCAAGAGATTCATTTGTGGAGCATAGTTGATGTTCCTAAGCTTGTTGCAAAGTATGAAGGTCACAAACGCAGCAGGTTTGTCATAAGGTCTTGTTTTGGGGGATTTGAGGAGTCTTTCATTGCCAGCGGAAGTGAAGATTCACAGGTACATACCATTAAGTTTTTTTTTTTTTTCTCTCTAATTTAAGTTGAATAGTTTGTGAAAACCGTAAAACAAGCATGCAGAATGATACAGTGGAAGGCCTTTCTGAGATTAAAAAATTCTTTTACAAAATAGGTTACCTTGACCATATATTTCATGGCCAATTGATCTATATTCTTACCTTGGTGAGCAGCCTTGTGGTGAAGTTCAAATTTACTGTTTCACGAAGCGGAATTGGAAAAGCGCTAGTTGACTTGATTTCACCTCACTTATTTTTTGATTATTCTGAACATAGCTCTTTGATTTGAATCCTTCGAATCCAAAACTTTTTGCATATGCATCATTTTTAGACAGAGAAGCTCATTTATTGTTGATATTTGTGAAAAAAATTTTTTAGATCCAGTAAGTTTTAATATCGATCTGTATAAGACAAAAAATTTAGGCTATTGTTGAAGCTATATGCCTTGTCTTCCTTATCCATCCTCTTTATTTGTTTTTGATGAAGAATTGCTCTTAATCTTACCGTTGTTTCACGAACAGGTCTATATCTGGCACAGGAAAACTGGGAGTCTCATCCAGGCCTTGCCTGGGCATTCTGGTGCAGTAAACTGTGTTAGCTGGAACCCTGCAAACCCTCATATGCTTGCATCTGGCAGCGACGATCACACTATTCGTATATGGGGAATAAAAAGAGACAATCCTAAGCGAAAGGATATTTTAAGTAATGGATTCATTCGCCAGTGCAATGGAATCAGCAAATGACTCATAAAGGGAGGGAAGAAGGAAAAAAAGGTAAGAAAAGTTCGAAGGATAAAAGAAAAGTGGAGCTTTGGTATTAAGCTTTTCTTAGCCATTCCTTCATTCAGCAATGTACATTTTTTTTAACCCTTTCAGTATCTGTTATTTGAATGGCGTCAAATAGCAGATAAGCATGTATAACCAATGCTAATTGCTATTCTGTGAACCTTTGAGCTTCTTTTCAATTTTTTTTTTCCCCACTCTGATTGCACAAATACAATTAGAAAATTCTGTGAGGAGCTTGCTGGTGTCTTGGATCAGTGGGAATGACTTAAGGTCTAGGGAATCTTTATGATGAAGGCAACAATTTGATTAGTGGTTTTTTGAAGTTGTGTAGACAAGGGAAAATAAGAGATTAATGTTTTGGACATATTTAGATCTAGAGCTTCTTGGCTAATGAAGGTTTTTGTTTTCCGAAGGGCGAAGAACTCCATATTTATGATGCCAAGAAATTAATGGAGAAGTTTTTTTTTTTATGTTTTTCGGATTAATAATTAGATAGTTGTGATTTTTGTAAGTTTGTTGATTACAGATGGAAATTAACTTCTTGTGTTGGAGTTTTGGCTTGGATCTCTTTAGGGTGATGGGGAGTTCAGGGGATTTGTAAGAACGTAAGGTTATTGGAGGCTAGAGTTTGGGTGTAGTTGAGCCTTAGCTAATTAGAGGGGAAGTTATATTGGAGAGGGGATGAGAACAAGTTCGAGGGGATAATCAAGGGCCTGCTGATGCCTTTGAGGATCAATTGTGAAGTTTCATAAAATGTTAGAGTAATCGTCAAGTTTTTTAACGTAAGATTTGAGGAATAAAATATTATTTTATCCTGTAATAGTCGAGAGTTCAAAATATGGAGTATTTATAAGGATTTGCAAGCATATGATTGTCCAAGGATAATTTTGAAAATCTTTGGAGCCGCTAAAACACCATTATATGAAGTGGTGATATGGCCTATTACACAGGGATAGAAAAATTGCAAAGGAAATTTTAATTACAACCTTCGATGAGGGGATTTTGGCCAATGACAAAATTGGAAGGTGGTGTATTCTTCAGAGTATGAAATCTTTTGATGTTTCTCCTTTGATTAGTGTGGCTAATCATACCATCAAGCGATTCAAATTAAAGCTTTCAATTTATTTGAAGTTAATTTAGGAGGAAATAAGGGCAAACCACGTTCTTACTTGGAGAATTATGCATGATGATGAAACCAAATTTTGATGCAATGCCTTCTTGTGATATCGTCTTTGATTTTTGTGTAGGCGCTGCATCAACTTTGCCAGACCTCAAGAGCATTGCTTTGCAGAATTAGAGTTGTAAACATCCACTTTGTTAGGTATGCTTTAATCATCTAAATTGCTTTAAAAGGGGTCGAGTGAATTGGGTTATGTGCTTGTTATTGAGGAGCAGATTTTTGTAATGATGTTCTCAATATTCTAGAGTTTTGGATTATAAGGTATCTGTGACTGTTAATTTATCCTTTAATAGGGTTATCTTGTTAGTCTGTGGGTTTAATAATTCTATAATCAGACACAATATTCTCAATATTAAAAATTAGTTTACATTTATGCCAAATGACAATTTAAACAGATAATTATTAGACCCAGTTTCTTAAGAATTTTGAATGTGCTACAAACATAGGCTTGCGACATATTTTATTTGGTGGGGGTAATGCTTGAATATGGATTAGGACATGATGATCTTTGTTAGATTTCTTAGAAGAGCATTTAGAATTTATTGAGTCTTGCATATTGATTTTTACTCAGTTGAATTTGTTATTTATTCGTGTAGATTATGAAAATTTTGTAGGAAGGTGAATGCAGGACATCTAAAGAGAAATGATGGGGAATATTTGTCATATTAATATTTCTCAAGGTGTCTTGATACACCGTTAGCTTGGTAATAAAAAAAATCTTGTAGAGAATGTATAGGGATGCATTATTTATTTCCTTTATAAAGATTGCCTTGAAGGATAAAAAAGAGACCAATCAAAGCATGTGTTTTGTACAGTTGTTTATGATGAGGGAGGTGGAAATCAAGGTGGTATGTCATCTTTTATTCATAAATATGCGATTTTATGAAATTGATAGAGGTGACTTGAGATAGGGCATCAATTTCTTTGTTCTTAGTGTTAGGTTTATAGTTTAGAGTAAAAGGGTAGCCCTGAATAATTTTTATCTATTTAATATGCCTATGATTAATTTTTTTTTTTTAAAGTGTTAATGAATTTAAGGTTATGATAGAATGCAAGATATACTTGCTGTAAAATAAATACTGTTTCCAATGCTTCAATGATTGTATGATGGTGTAGAATTTCTTGTCATAACTCGTGTAGCGTTGCTTAGTATCATTTTGGTTTTCACTGAAGCTAGGTGATTGTTTTGACTAAGGTTCTACTTATGTCTTTCTTGGAGGCATCACAAGAGATTTTAAAAGGGCTAATAAAGTTGGGCAACCTAAGGAGATAAAAGGAGGTCAAGGAGTTCAATTTAATCAAAGAAATTGAGCCATTTGGCCACATTGGTCGTCCAAGTAGACTTATCCTTTTTGATATCTATCTTTTTTGAGGATATGTGTGATAAGTGTTAAAATTTTGATAAATTTTCTATAAAAGGTCCCATCTATGATATCTTATAATATTGGTGAAAAAAATTGGGTGATGTACCATCCTATGATTGATTTATCTTTGGTAAAGTTAGATGGAGTACGAATCTTAAGTATATGATTATTTTTATGAAGTAAGAAACACTTATCTATGTTAACATGAAGTTTTTAAATGCTTAAGATTTCAAATGGGTTGGAGATGATCAAAATGTGATTGTTATCTAAGCTATAAGTCAAAATATCATAAAAGTAAATTATGATGTCTTAAGAGTTATTGAATAATTCAGAGAACATGATTAGCCATTCGTATAAGTTCGAGGTGGAAGGAGGTTTGATAGGGAGAATTTTGAATTTTTATGGCCTTTTATTAAATTTGAATGTGTAGTTGATTTATTGACTATATGAATCACATCCCAATCATAGAGCCTAAGTTTATACAATAAATTATTGGCTATATTTGTGACTAAGACATCACATCCAATCTGATTTTTGTAACTAATCTTATTGAGGTAAGGTTTTTAGATGTCATAGGAAAGGTGATATAGCTAATGTAAAAAAAGGTGCTAGTGAAATATAGATTTTAGGATTTGGCTATACACACATGTTTTATTTGCGGCTTTTTTATAACATTAGAAATAGATAATGTGATTGGTGCTCCTAGGAGTTGTTACTTCAGGGAGATTGTGGGTTGAGCACTAATGGAAGTTGTGGCAATGGATTTAGCAATAGGCTTGGATGTGTTAGTAGAATATGCAGAGTTCCTAAGTTTTGGGGAAAAGATTAATTTCTTGTGTTTCTCTATCATTAGGGTATAGTGGAAAGCCTCATT
Organism: Cymbidium sinense; assembly: GCA_021442155.1. NCBI lineage: Eukaryota > Viridiplantae > Streptophyta > Magnoliopsida > Asparagales > Orchidaceae > Cymbidium > Cymbidium sinense. The sequence goes on along the minus strand of CM038216.1, from coordinate 15,225,890 downwards.
AGGTTTTAGGGATCCTATAATTCTACTTCATTTCCAATTTTGTGTTGAATTTTGATGACAAACTTATTGATCAATCACATGCATGGTTCTTTAAAGTTAAAATTTGATTGCTGATGTGCTTATCACGAAACCCAAGGCACTATTTGGTCTTTTGGAGTAATTTCATTTCCATTTAAGTACATTGGGTTCATCATTATAAGTTTCTTAGTTAAGATATTGGTTTAATAGATTTGACAGGCCTTTTAGGTTTCCATCTTTGCCAACTTGGTTTATTAATCATTCGTGTTTTATAAATCAAGGAAATCCTCCATTTTGCAAAGCCATTTCTTTAAATGAGGGGGGAGAGGAGGAGATTTAGGAGGCATGATTTTAGGCAAGATGATGTGTTTTTTTTAATGATATTTATGAGAAAGAGATGAAAATGAGAAATCTTGAGATGAGAGAGGCATGAAGATACATGTATAATCAATGTGAATTTGGAGCTAAATGACTTATATTTCAAATTCTCCTTAGTTTAGGTCTTTTTGAAAAAATTATTGGCCTTAAAAATACAAATTTTAGTACATTATCCTTATGAATGTAATTTATTTTTTTTTAAAAGTTGTGATGAAAAATATTTTTTTGAGGTATTTTGTGAATTTTAAACAACATACATTCCTTTGAACTAGTGGCGAAAAAATGGAGTTTCTAAATGACCCATAGAAATATAAGCTATAGCTATCTTGTTGATTAACAATTCAAGATAATACTAATTTGTATAGCCCACCTTTGTTATCTATGAAATCTCATAGTTTAGGTTATTTAAAAATGGTTAAGTTAGGCTATTTAGTTGTTGTAAACTATATTGGTGGAAGTAAAAGTCATTTTAAGTTGTCAATTAATTTGCAATTCATAAGTTTCTTTTTTCTAGTGAAAACTATCAAATAAGAAAATTAGAAGCCTTAGGAGACCAAAACTAAACTTTTTTTAATGAAAAAAAAAAAAAACTCCATTGTCTTGTGTCTTTAAGCTTCTTGATCATAGCTTCTTTAGAGTCATTGTGGTTGTAATACCAATATAATCGATGGTCTATATGACAATACTTTAATGGGTGATCTTTTGAGGGTGGTGTAAATAAGGGAAAAGTGAGGATTAATATTTTCGATATATTTGAAACTAGAGCTTTTTAACTAAGTGTTCTTTAGAGAAGAAGGGTGAGGAACTTTAAAAATTATTTCATGGTGTTGGGATTTGCTTGGATGTCTTTTAGGGTAATGGAAGTTAAGGCCTTGCCTAATGAGTGGGTCTATGGGAGATGTAGAGGGGGGAGTTGGAGGGTGTTGGAGATGTTCTAAGGTTGTAGAAGATTGAGATTTTGACTAGGGTTTGTGATTATCTAAGGGACAATTTGGTTAAATGTTTTCATAATGTATGCATTTTAGAAGTACAATTTAATTAGAAAGCATTCATTTTAAAACTATATGACTTATTTGGTTGGATACAAATCAAAGGAGTTGAAATATTATGATGCATTCGGAATTCTCTCATCTCTCGTTTCGTCTCTTGGTCGGTTTGAAGATAAGGCCACAAAAAGATCTAAAAATAATTTGATTGATTTTCAAATTCATGAAAAATAAGAATTTTTGTGTTTCTTTTTCTAGAAATAAAATAAAAAATAAATATATTTTTAATGTTTTCAACCAAATAACTAATGAAAGAAGATATTTTGATTAAAAAAAAAAGCTTTTATTTGTGGATTAAGAAAAACACTACTAAACAACACTATATGATACTTTCAATTTTGACTAATTTGCTTAAAAGGTGGACCCTCGATGATTATTTTTAAGAAAATTTTATATATATATATCACATAATTCTTATGTATTTATATATGTAGCATCTGAAATTTGATATTTATAAAAAAAAAATTTATACATAAAAAATATATTTTATTTTTAAAAAATAATGTTATTTTGATGTAATAATAAAAATTTAAGTATTATTTAATTAAATCTAGAAGTCTTAATGTGAAATATATAAATATATAAGAATTGGGTGTTATGTATGTAAATAATTTTTTTTTTATAAAAGATTTTGTAAATATGTTAGTACTCTCATCTTGGCAAAAGCAAATAATTATATGGCATCATCGAATGCTAAGTAGGCTGTCATATGAAAACTTCAATCTTATTTGATAAAAATAAATCATATTTATTTATTCTATTTAATGTATGTATTAGAAAAAGTTGTCACCAAAATTGCAAAATAATAAGGTTTCATTATGAAAGTGCATCCCTCAAATTCTATGAATTAATGATTTCTTTTTTGAAAAACAAAAATGATTAAAAATATATTAAATAAATATAATTTAAAAATAATATAAAAATATAAAATAAAATTGATCTCAAATATACCTTAGATATTTTTATTCTTTTAATAAAAAATTATTTTTAATTTAAAATATAAAGCCATAAGTTGATTAAACAACATTCAACCAATCAATCAATGTGATATCTAATCAAAATATTATTTCATTCTCTTTAAATTGCTTTATTTCATCTTTAATTAATGTAAAAATTAAAAACAGTATTTCTTATTATTAGGCTTTAATAATTTTTAGATTTAATTACAAACATTTAAAATAAAGAAAAAATATTTATCATCTTTAAATGTTTAAACTGAACATATTCTAAATCAAATATAGCTAGCTCATGGTTAAATTGAGCTAAAATCAAAGTTAATGAATCATATTTAATTTGATTCTAGATTGAGTGGAGGTACCTTAAAACTGATTTAAGTTCTAATTAAAAACTTGTGTGTTTATCTTTAGCTAATTATTTTTGTTCACACAAATCTTAAGATTTAAACATTGACTTTTAGGTTCCGTTGACTACTTAATATTCACATTTTTAGCCAAATTTAGAATAATTCAATATCAAATTATTTATATTCTTTTAATTTTTTTCTAAAAATATAAAAAATTAAAATTATTATCTAACATTAATTTGTTAATATCCCATAAGTGCTTGTAACTTATTTTTAATATTGACACTTATGTAATATATATTTTTACTAAGAGTCTGTTTGATTGCCTGAAAAAAAAAATACAGTATAAAAAGAATACATTATATTGGATTACTTTTAACTTGTTTGATTGAAAATTCTACAAATGTATGAATTTCTTTTTTTTTGGTAAAATAAATATATTATAAAGTATTTATTAGATTACGTATCGACAAGAAGCATGATAGCTAGAGGTATGGAGGTGGCTGGAAGCTATGGTTATGCTAGGTGGCGGCCGCCAACCGCGCGGCGGTTGATCAAAAATAATTACATTCGACCGCCAGATTTGAATTCGCCAAAATAAGATGAATTCTAAATATACTAAAAGTGATACATTCTAATGTATTTCAAATACACTATAAATGCCTTCAAATTTTACTTTGCACTACACTAAATACTCAAATAGTTAGATTTTTTTATGTTTGATTTATTTTACACTATAAATACGGGAAACTAAACAAATTAGAATATATAACACCAAGAGGCTACCATGAGTTAAAAATTTGTACTGCTGAATGTTTATATGTAAAAATTATTAGCAGAACTGAAGTAGATTTATAAGTAGGTGATTGCCTCACAAAAATGGGCGGAATAACGAGCATCTCATTTTTATACTTCAGTTCTTCATAGATCAAGTACAGATACGAGAAAAGCCCAGCCGGCTCCGGTCGTTCTCCGCTCTGATCCATTCCAAGATCAGGGCTCTCTCCATCGCCAGGCTCGCTGAGTGCTGCCTTCATCTCAGCGCGAGATCACTCGTAGGAGGTTGCGTGCTTGGTGCTCGTAAGAGATGAGGTAACGACCGTCTAGGAGGTTGAGGTCTCAGGGTTAGGGTATAGGTAGAGGTAAGGGGGTTTAACCTGAATTAATCGCTATTTCTGTTAGATTATGGTATAAAATTTGATGGAAATGACTGGTATTTTTGTATTTCAGGAAGAGAGTTTGGGTCTCCCCTTCGCGTAAGGTACAAGACTATTGGCTGCTGTTTTTCTGTCGTTAGAGCTCAACGGAGACTCTCAATAGCCGAACTGAGGACGTCGATTTTACCGTTGGTAAGAGATGATATTGCTGCAATCTACATCAAGATTTCTACTCCAGATCTTGCAGAACCGTCTCATCAGGTGAGACATTCGTATTTCTGTCACTTTATCTTTAATAATCTTGTTCTTGAATGTGTCCTATTGTTTTAATATGGCTGCAGTTCGGAGAAAAGTGTTGATCTCGACTGCCATTCAGTTGAATTTGATGATGTTCGGTATCATATTCAGGTAATTTATTCATCTTGTGCGCTTTGCTGGCATTTGATTGTCATCACTCCACTTTTTAGCTCAGTCGCATCATAAAACCATTGCAAAGTATGTTTACTTTGCATTGATTTTGGTCGATGCAATAATTTTTGCAGCAAACTAAACAGGTCCTGACTGGTAAAGTGCTCTTTTATTTGCTTTGCAGTTCTCTGTGAAATCACCTCAGGTGATGTTGTTGTCAATTTCACTACCCATTCCGCCACCAGAGACAGTTTTCATGAATGGTCTTCCATTGGGTGCCATTGAGGCGGTAAAGGGAGCATATGGAGAGCTTGTTCAGATTCTGGATCCTCCAAAAGATGGATATAATCTTACCATGACGCTTAACTTTGCTAAGCTTCCTCAAGATGAAGGTATATAGAGTTTCTTTACAAATGCCATTTTGATATTTTAGCTTTGTAAGAATGTATGAGCTTCATTCGTAATCTTGTTTATTGCAATGTTTAAAACAATGCCATCTTCTAAATGCTAACCATGCAATATGGCATTTGACTTTTTTAGGTTAAATCTTAGTTAATTTAGTGAAAGTTTCCTTCACAACTTGCTTGAGCTCTAACTGTTTTGTTGCATGCAAGTGACACTGAAATTGGAATTGGGGAAGGTTAGATTATAGGTTGTTTGGTTGGATATTCAAGTTAGGAAGAGGGCATGCCATATCAATGAGAGAGTATAATCTAATGAGTTTTATTGTTTGGCTTCTCATCTTGGTTGGTTTGAAATCACTAGGATGTGGAAGTGGCACTTGCTTTACAAATAAACAAACATGCCGAATGGTCCACTTATGCACATATGTTAGTGTTGATGTGTAGCTGTATTTGAGGTGGTCTTACTATACATACAAATCAGGGTATTTTCCTAGGTGCACATCTTTGGTTTGTGAGTTTCTCTTGGATGAGGTAACCTCATGATTGCTAATAAAGATATTCGGGCCACAATATAACTATGTAAATTAAGGGTATTAATAATTTAAATTGACAGAACTATGAGGTTTTGATTGGGGCCATCATATCCTTTTGTATATTAGTCCTTCACTTTCCTACATTCACACATCTCTTTTTTCTCAAGTGCTGCCACATAGCACTACTAATCTAGTCCTATACATCTCCCTCTACAAGATGTGGAGTTGTAATTCCATCTTTTGCGTCCATTCTGGTGCTTTTGAGCCTATCTTTGTTGGTTCTTTGAACACTTTAAACTTTCATCATTAATAAAGCATCATAATATCCATTCATATTTCAACATGATCGGGTCCCCACTAATTCTATCTAAACTTAAACACAAGCATTGACTCCTCACTTGAGAGTGCTTTTGGATAGGCCCAAAATATAATTAAGCTTCAGAACTTTTTTCTTTGGGAAACTTTTAAAATAAATTCAATTTGGAATTACATTTTTTGCAAGAAAAATCCTTGGAATGGATACTTTTATTCTACCTTCCGTTGATTCCCACAGACCTATAAAGTGCATTGATTATGTTATGATCTATCCTTTTTTATAATGTCATAGGTATCTTTCAATATGTCAAATTAGGTTTTTGGGGTTGAGCTTTGTGTAAGATTGGTCCTTTGATGTGATAAACTTTGAAAGGGTCCTAACTCAATTGTTAGTGTGGTGAATTCCAACAATTGTACTATATTCTATTGCCACACCATAGTTGTTAATGGTTCATTTGATGATCTCTCTATTGTCACATTCAAGCTAGATGTTTGCACACACACACATCCCTTAGTTGGTTTCTAGTCTCTCAATTCACTTGTCACAGAGCGACATAAGCTTGATGACTTGAGCTTGAACCTTTTGATTATGACCGCATCCTAGTTAGATACACACCATTATTTGTCCGTAGCTCATACATTAGGTTTGATGCCCACGAGTCATCTTACTTCGATCTTATCAAATTTGCACACAATGTGCTAATCAGCTAGCACATATTCGTTCAACTAATCACCATCCAATTGCATGCATCTCATCATGATCACAATCTTCATTCTATTGCGGGTATCTCACTACGATCAAGATGTTCATTTGATTTGATCACATGCATCTCACTGCAATCATGATCTCCATTCAATTGTGCATGTCTTACCTCAATCATGTTCTTTCAATCATGTGCGTTTTGACTTGATAGTAATATCCATTTAACGATCGCATGTGTCTCATCATGATCTTTACAACCTTTGTTGGCCTTTATCCAATCAATAAGTTCAAATCAGTTTTGTTAATTAAATTCGTCACAATTAGTTTATTTGATCAATTAAAAAAATTGTAATGCAGCAACTATTATCTTGAATTTTGGTGACATTTATATAAGTTGTTATGCTCCAAAGAAAGTAATCATTTCAATCTCAAGATGAATGGCTAGCTATAAGACAATGATTAAAATCTATTCAGCTTCATTATTTATGAAGGGATTTTGAAAAACTATAAGAGTAACACATTGTACATTTTTAGGAGATATGAACACTGGAGTTATACTAGCTCTAGCTTTGAGAAGTTGCTTTGGGTTAATAATCTTTATAAAGAAAACTCCATCAAAATATAATTTCCAAGTTGACTTCTCTTGGTTCTCCAATACTAAAGATCATCTTGTCAATCAAAATTTCATTGAATGAATAATCTATGGGAATAGGGTGTGTTGCAAGAAAGTTTGCAAGAGGTAGTCTCTTAATAACTCGTCAAACATCTTGAAATTATACGATAGGTCATCAAGTACTATAATGAGTTGACTTTTGAAATGATGCTAATCTTATGTGATAATATGTATTGTTGTAGTTTATGAGTCACAAATATCAATGCTAACTTCTAAACCATAAATATCAATGCCAATGTTTCTCTATAGCAGAGTAATTTAACTCTGTTGGAATAAGTCATCAATTGAAGTAGTAAAGGGCATTCTTTTTACCTTCTTTGTTGACTTGAGCTAGAAGGGTACTAGGAAAATCTTCTAAAGCAGTTGTGTAGCATATAAAAGGCTTTCCTAGGATTAGAACTACAAGCACATGCAATTGGATCATGTACTATTATATAATATCAATTTTTTTTTTTTGTAACTTTTACCCCAAACAAAGCTAGCATTCTTCTTAGTGAGAGATGCAAAAAGCTGACATCTTCTAAGGATTTGTCTGACAAAAGCTAATCTCAATTAAGTGAGGCTCTTTTGGTGGTTCCATCTCAAGAATAGTCTTAATCTTAGAAGGTTTAATCTCAATGCCATAATATTGGATTATGTAGCCTAGTAACTTTTTAGATGGCACACCAAAGGCACACAACAAAAATTTATTTTAAATCATCTCAGATGTTTCAACTAACCTACAAATCATATAAATAATTATCTCAAACTTGCTCTTAGTTACCAATCATCAACATAACACTTGACTTAGTTGCATATCTACTCATTAGATATACTTTTGATCGCCCGTTGGTATGTAGCTCTTTCATTTTTGAGGCTAAAGAGCATGACAAGGTAGTAGTGTACACCAATAGGTGTCTTATGTGTTGTAAACTATAAACCTCTCATCCTCAGAGGCCACCACATTTGATTATATTCAAGTGAGCCATTCATGAAGGAGCATATATTTTAGGATGATGACACTTCAATCATTAGTTTTAGAATTGATAATAGAAAATCATCCTTAAGGCATGTTTTTTCAAGTCATGGAAGTAAATATACACTTAAATCTTGTTATTCTGCTTCCATACAAGAACAACACTTGCTAACTACATTGGATAATTTTTCTTATAAATCTAGTTTGTATAAGCTACTTAATCTTTGCGATGAATTCTTCAATTTTTAAATGCATTCGCCTAGTAGCTTGCTTAATAAGAACTACAATAAGTTTAATAACTAGTCTATTGGTTACTTCATCTAAAGCAAGACCTAACATTTTTAAATAACTTCAAGCAAAGCAATTGTGAAATTAATGTAAGAGTTAATAAGGAGTCTTAATAAGCTCTTTAGTAGCAACTTACTAATGTATTTTTGTCTTGGATCATCATTTGAGCGTAAATTGATTTCAAGAAGTTCATCAATGATCGTTTGGTTTCAACATGTCTTCTCCTGTGTCTTCCTCATTAGAAGCCACAAATATGTTAGAAGAGCTACTAATAACCCTACATGTAACAATGTGTGGTTCAAGACTAGGGACATAACTTATTACTTTGGCTAAGCTTGGTGATTATGGGGGTATCATAATTTTATATATTGCTTGAATTGTTTAGAGGGGTAGCTAATGGAAAAAAAATCATAAATAAGCATCCATAAAAGGCACATAGTAATAAGAAAAGGGAACATCTTCCATTACATCATCAAAATTAAGTTCAAATTTAGTTACATCAAGTTCATGATCGAAAGCATAGTCAATATGATAGTAGAAGATGCCTCACTCTTCATACTACTCCTTATGATGTAGGTAAAATGAATGGAACTCCTCAATAGATTTCCCTTTAGAGGCACCAAGTCTCTTATGTGGTGTAATGAATTTGGATTAATTAAAATACTATCATTAGAAAGTAGAGTTGTGCTTTGCAGGATATCACAATTGTATATTTATCATTAGTTCCAGTATGCACTCATCCTTTGAATTGCTAGTTGCCAAAGTCATCTACTCTTGAGGTGAACTGGCATCAGATTATGTAATTATATGACATGAAATTTGGTCTCTATCTTGAGATCACTAACTTTGAATGGTATAGTGATAAATCCAATTGATCTTTGCCCCTTTTCATTGAATCATCACAACATAAGTTTGGCAGGTCATAATCTTTGCGTATCTAATGCAAGAGAATCAATAGTAATATTCAAATGCACATATGCATTATGATCAACAAGAATGCAATTTAGTCAATTTTTATTAGCCTGGACTGTGACATAAAGAGGGTGATTATATTATGCGTCTAATAAGAGGTCTTAATAAAAAATCTACCATGAACTTCCTTAAATAATGAGCTTCTTTTATAAACTTTTTTGCAAAGTATGCTTCATAGATCCCATGTTCCAGTAATACTTCTGCTAAAATCTCTTGAAGCTAATGGGATAACATAATGCATCATTTATGCTAACTATCAATGGAAGCTATCATAGATGAGAAATGATTTAATAATTCATAATATAGGGCGATGGCTTCCCCTTAGTTTGTATAGAAGAAAGGTGAGGAGGAATGTCATTCTTATTGGTGATAATCTTTTTTTCCGTGGTCTTTCCTTGTAGGTGTCTTTTGGAGATAATAAGAATTTATCACTTTATAGTTGAATATGTCTTATTTTTTCCCACTCTAAAAAGTATGTCCTCAGAAGAACTTTGAATTGGAAGGTAGGAGGTGGATCATATGTTAGTTGCGCCTTTTTTAATGTATTAGGAAAAAGGCACACTTCATCACTTTGACTCACTAGAATCATAGAATATATAATCTAGATTGCCCTATAAGAATTATAAAAGCAATGTAAACAACTAAAGAATCATTCATTTCATTAGAATGAGAAAATGCATCAGGAGAAATGACCTTGAAAAATATTCTCTCTTTCTTTACATTTCTTACAAGATAATTCTTAGGAATGTCTTCCTCTTCAAAATGAAATATAGATTAGCTAATCTTTATATACAAAGCACTCTTCAATAGTGTGACCTATGAGTCCATGAAAAGGACAAAAAGTGAGATCATCTATTTCGTCTGTTTTATATTGCTTCTTATATTTGAGTAATTCTATGACTCACTTCACCATATTCTTGAAAATATTGCATATACAATTCTTTTTGAAGGGACTTACATGTATCATTTTCTTTTTGAGTGTAGTTTTTTTTAAACTATTATGGTGGCGCGGGATCAACTTTAACCATTGTTTTTATGGCCTTTTCAGCGATTGAATATGTTGCATTTCCCTCCTACTTTTTAGGTTGACTGCTATTAGAAGGCTTCATCTTCTTAAATTTATCAAAAGAAGTTGATAACTCATCTACCTCCAGTAATACTAAAAAAGCCTCATCATCTTGAATACTAGTTGCTCTACTAAGAACCTTTTTGAATGCCTTGATAGGGAAAAGCTTCTTGTAGTTGTAGGGCTCTTAATGTTTTTAAAAGAAGTTTTACTATATGTAGCTTTTGAAGTTGAGGCTCACACTTTATGCTCAAATTGCACCACCTCAAGAACTAAGGACTAATCGTTTCCTTCTAGACATCACAAGATGACTCACAAACCTTTTGCTATGTCTGCAAACCTCTTGATGAATTGCTTCTCTACTAAAAAAAAAAGGTGTGAAAGATGTTGTTGGATAACTTTGCAAATCAATCAAAAGAAAATCCTATCAAACTAGTAACAAAAATCCTAAGAAGTAATATGTTACTCCCACCCACATTACAACACATGGTTCTGTAGTAGGGCATGTCACATGTGTTGCCTAGGAGTGATTGTTCAATTGAACTGTTCAAATTGAGGAGGAACAAATAATTTGAGAATGTAACTAACTCACACACTCGAGGATATAGTTTGCTCTTTGAACCCAAGCCGTAATTGTGTTGTAATGGCTATTCTAAGTTCTAACCCTCTAGTCAACCAACATATATAGCTAAGTGTTTAAAGCATTTATGCAGGACTCTGCCTAATGGATAAACTAGAATGTAATAGGAGTTGCAATATTATTTGTACTTGCTCTAGCCTAAATCTAATCACTTGAATGGATCTTGCTAGGTTTAGCTTATCTCTATGTAATATAACAATTTATATAGTTATTATAATCATAGTAGCCATTATGTTAGTAGGTCCATTCAGGCAATGTGGATATCCTTATCCTTAATCTTGGCTTGTAATTCAGTGTGAGGGATTTGTGATTGTTCATTTCCATTATCATCACTTTCATGTTGATCGTTCACAATTTCTTAGTGTGAGTGAGCTGAGTGTCTCAGCACATATGCAATATATAAGTTCAAATTTATTAACAAGTCATTATTTTTTGGATAGCATGCATCATCCTATATGGTAGCTTCTATATGAGCTAGAGTAGTCATTCCCCTCTATTGCCTCTTAGGGACCCAACCTTGTCGAGGATGTGGCGGTGGATGTCTAAATTATCAGAAGCAGTATGTTTGAAAGATCTAGGAGCTCTGGTAGGGGACCTATGGGTGTGCATCCTTTGTCTTTGCTTATGATGAATACAATCAATATGATGTATAGGGGACTTGCTAATGTCTACCTCTTTGTCTCCACTTATAAGCAGGTTTGTCATCTCAACTAATATATCTTCGACAACCATCTACCCCTAGTTTTGCTTGTGGTCACTAGTAGCATCTTATCTAATGGGAGAAATTGCATGTTTGACTTCATTTCTGTCATTATTATTGTGGTGAGTGTTTCTTATGGTGGACCTATGAGCCTGATGCTTCAGTTTTCCACTACGAGGGTGACATATATTATTAGGGGCAATTATTGAACTGTACTAACGAACTGCATCCCCTGAAGCTATAGCTATAAGCACGTAACTATCATCCACTAATTTGATTATCTTTTGATCAACAAAATGGCACTGTTAATTTATGGGTTAAAGACTTTTATTGTGGTTGGTGCGATCCTAAATAGAGGATGAGGACTAGTAGATTTTTTATTTATTATCCTGGGAATAGTCTTCTCAGTGCTGTCAATTAAAGCACTAAATATGTTATCTGTCACCACTATTATATGTGCTATTTTTTGTTTTTGTTGTCTCCTTAACATTTTGTCACAGGTTCTTCTAGTCCTCTCACCCACTCAAATTATTGCAAAGCCCTTAGCTTTAGTATTGCTTGGGTCAAAGATAGTAGGGCATCATGAAAGCCATGACTAGGCTTCTCAGGGGAAGACAACCTCGTAAATGCAAAAGACCTAACATATCTCCATTGGTAGTATTAGTGTGAGGCCTCTTCTTTTTATCTTAATGAAGCTTTTTTTTTGTATGGCTAACAAGTGCCTCATCATCAAAATAAGCATTGGAGACCTTTTTTTTAGGTGATATACTTGTTTATGATGATGATGATTTATCAGATGATGAATACTGAATTTTGTTAGTTAGATCGACACGCTTGCCAGCTCATTATTACAAATCTCCTTGCCGCTACCAACTACCATATGCTGTGACCGACCATTACCTTAACTGGCTTTCACTGCTGGTCTCTACCCGCTAATACTTTTGCATCGCTGACCATCGCTGCATCATTGACCTGCACCATCGGGCTTTATATTGAATTTTTTTTTAATATCAAACCAAACTCAAAAAATAATCTCCTACATTCATTTTACATCTGACCAAGCAACTTAAAACATTTCAAATACATTATATTCTTCTACTCTATTTTTTATTATGAAAATCAAACAGCCTTTTAGTTTCCCTTTCTCTAGAAGGATTTTTCAAACAGACTTTGTGTTGCTTTTCAAAAATGTCTTTGTAAAAACTTCTTTTAGAAGTGTTTTGAGTCTTCTTGATAAGGTATCTTTTCTTTGATAACTATTTCATAACCTCCATTATGAGGATGAGATCTCTCAGACATGGAATCTCTAGGGCCAAAAAGCTCATAAATGTTTGTACTGCTCGTTAACTAAATCGAATGAACATACATTTCCTCGATATAAAAGCAACATAAATCGTCATTGTTTGATCGTGTTCGACTTGATTTAGCTCGAAATAAAAAATCATATTATATTATATTGTTATTATTATTATTATTATTTATTACTATTATTTTTATTTATTATTATTATTATCATTATTATTATTATTATTATATATACATACGAACACATTTACATATCACAAATGCATAAATTTAATGGTTAAAATTTTGTTATGAAAAGATTGACGTGTTGAATCTCTCGTATAAATTATCAAAAAAGGTTTGTGGACAGTGTTCATTTCATGAATGTAAAACACGAACATTCAAGCTCGATATAAAGCGAGTTGAACACAACAAAATAAATTTCAACGTAACACTAACAAGAGTTTTGTCAAGCTGCTTTTACACTAAGAATCTCCTGTTCAAGCTCACTGCATAATTCCTATTTATCCTTAAACGTTTTGTATTATTAATAGATGTGGATATTGAGTACAAATATTAATGTAAAGGTTGAATGATGGACATGCATTTTTGAAATTTATGATTGCATTGTTTTGAGTTTCCAGGGTGCAGAAACTTTAATTTTTTTTTAATGTGTACATTAAAATTATGTGAGAGAGTAATTGATCATAGGTTACGATGTGATGCAAAAGTTTCTCAAAATCGATTTGGTTTTATACTGGTAGATCTACTATGGATGCTATACATTTGTTGAGAGGTTTGATGGAGAAATATAGAGAAAGTAAGGAGGATCTACATATGATATTTGTTGATTTAGAGAAAGCATATGATAAAGTTCCAAGAAAAGTTATTTGGAGAGTTCTTGAAAAGAAATGAGTTAATATTTGTTATATTCAAGTCATTAAGGATATGTATATTAGAGTTGTTACTTGTGTCCAAACACAAGGAGGATTGACAAAATATTTTTTTATTTCACTTAGATTACATCAAGGATTGGCTTTAAGCCCATATCTTTTTGCTTTAGTTATGAATGTTCTTACTAGACATTTACAGGAGGATGTACCTTGGTGTATGCTTTTTGCTAGTGACATTCTTCTTATTGATATTGACTAGAGTGGGAATCCAAGATATACTTGAATTATGGAGGTCACCCTTAGAGTTTAAAGGTTTTCATTTAAGTAGATCTAAAACTAAATATATGAAGTGTAATTTTTGTTGTAGAAATTTTAATAGTGGTGTTGTGACATTGGGTGATCAAGTCATTAAAAAGAGTGATCATTTCAGATATCTCTGGTCTATTTTTCAAAATGATGGTGAAATAGATGGGGACGTTATTAGTAGAATTCAAGTTGGATGGTTGAAGTGGAGGAATGCATCTGTGATAGAAAAGTATTGCTTAGACTTAAGAGAAAATTTTATTGATGGTGGTAAGACCTGCAATAGTTTATGGTGTAGAATGTTGGCGAGTAAAAGAGAAGCATAAAACTAAATTAAGTATTGCAGAGATGAGGATGCTCAAGTGGATGAGTGGATTTACTCTTAGAGATAAAATGGGAAATGAATATGTTCGGGAAAAGGTTGGAGTGGCTCCAATGGCAGATAAAATTAGATAGTCATCTTCGATGGTTTGACCACATAAAGTATTGGCCATCCGATGACCCGGTTAATAGAAGATGTATTAGATTTGCCTTATGCTAAGAAAGGTAGAGATAAACCTAAAAAGACTTGATTAGGATGTATATAAAATGACCTTAGTTTATTAGAATTAAATGAGAATTTGACACATAATAGGACACAATGGAGAAGAAGGATTCATGTAGCCGGCCCCATATAGTGGAATAAAGGCTTGTTGTTGTTGTTGTCATATACCATAGATAGTTTATCTAATTGATATATTATTATTTTTAGGTACTTTGTTCACACGTTATGTATAGAAGCCCTTGAAGAAAGCCCTTACGCTGCATGTTATATATAATTATTGTTTTCTGAGACATACCACATTTAAAAACTTGTTGCTTCTTTTTGTCGTGCCAGCAATAATCATCTTTTTGTTTGCAGTTTATGTGGGCAGGGTAAAACTGTCCTTTAAGGCTTACAGCCTTTGTATTTAATTGATATTTGTCGCAGTTTCCTAAATCTTGTTTTGCAGTCTGACTTATATTTCTTTCTTGTGTTTATTCAGAGCAAAGAAATGCTATTTTAGTAAAAGTTGCTTCTGTGAGAGAGGTTGTATTGGGGGCCCCACTAAGAATGGTCTTGCATCATCTTGCATCAAGGACAACATCCCCTAATATAGGTCAAATTATTGCTCTAGTGCATCGGCCTAAGGAATCTTTTTTCCTCATTCCTCAGGTAATGATATTTTTTGTTGGCACTTTATATATTAAGTACTTTGAATCATTTAGTTTAATCTGACATTTTTATATTAAGATATTACTTTTATGCAACAAAGTATGGTATTCAAATCCGGTTCTAGTTATTGAAGTGTACTTCAAGTCTTGCTTGAAAGTTTTTCAGCACAAAGTCATTTTCATATTTGCTGATTTGGTGGATTGTTCTGAGTTAACACTTTTAGAAAGCAAACATTTGACTTGTCCTTTGTCAGTGCATATCTTATGCACAATAGGTGACATGAATTGAGAAAAGGCATTTAAATGTGATATTTTTGCTTAACATACAAGTCATAATGTACTCTAAAAGAGGGAAAAAATAAAGCAAAATACCCTGCTCGAATTGAACTTTTTTATCTTTTTTTTAACTCAAAATTGAATGGTGTTGCCTCATTTTAATCGAGCTAGCTCGAATTTAATAAAAATTGATTATTAAAAAAAATTAAAATATTGAAGTGAGTTCATGGAATAAAAGAAAATATGATTTTTCGAAGAGATAACATTTATACTTATAAATATATTACATATATTTTAAAAATTATAAGTTACAATTCTATACTCTTAATTCTAGAAATAATTTTGTTATTACAAACTTATAATTAATATATATAAATTTTATTTTTTTAATAATAAAAAAATTCAATTCAATCACGAGTTTGTTTGATCCAGTTTTTAGCTGGCTTGAAAAAAGCTCGATCTAAACCCTTTGCTCATTGATTGGCTCAATATGTTTGATTTAATCTTGATCTGATCCAAATTTTGATTCGATTTTCTTGCGATCTTCGATTTTCGAGCTAAATTAACAGCCTTAAGGTGTGATTTCTTTCTTTTTTTATTGGCAGGCTGAAAAGGTCACCGTTATTTTTCCAATGAGATTCAGGGATTCTGTTGATATTGTTCTGGCAACTTCCTTCTTACAGGTAAATATCCTTTAACTATGAATCTTGTGATGCTATGATCCATGATGACGGTGCCATTTACTGTGCCAATAATGGAACGTAGCTTAAATACTTGTTTTAGTGCTCCTTAAGTAGCCATATCATTTCCACTTAACCATTGTGGATGTTGAGCACAAAATAATCTGGTTATTTTTACTATTGTTGCTAGTAGTTACTCTCACAATTATTTGTATTTTAGCATGACCCATTGGAGGTGCAGGAATTTGTAGAGTCAAGGAGAGCTGCTGCACTTAGTAATGCACCTCTTTGTACATGGTCTCCAACTCCTCCTCAAGAGCTCAAAGGAGCTCCCTTGGAAGCAGTAGCAGCAAATGCAGGATTTGTTACCTTTGGTACTTGATAAACACTTAACTAATGATTATACATTTGCTTCGTTCTTAATACACCTTATTGTTGCAGTGATCTACCCTCGGCATGCTGATGTGCGGAAACTTGACAAAACAGCTTGGAGTTTATCAACATTTCATGCATATGTCAATTATCATGTCAAAGTACAAATACTATTGCTACCCCACCCCTTCTTTCTCAAAGAAATCATTTATTTATTCCTTTCCCGTTCAAAGGAGTCCTTTTTAATTCTTCTATTTTAATACTAGATCAACCGTGTTGTATTAAGCCTTACATTACTGTGTTAACTTTTGGAAACTAGGTAAACTTGAAACAAAATACATAAAGAAGTTTATTAGTCAATATCATCTTTCAAGATGAAGCTGCCCTAACTAACTCCAATTTCGTCACCCATGCCCTCCATGTGCTGGTTTATTATAAAGGTCTAAAGCCTGAATATACCTTTCATTTACCATTTTAATGATATTTTAGTCTTAAAGCGGATGTGGAGGAGGAAATATATTCGTTAGATTGCTCTTTTGGCTTTTCTTAGAAGTTTCGATTTTTTTTATTTTTTTTAAACGATGACATGTGCACCCTCTTTTTATATGCAGTGCTCGGAAGGCTTCATGCACACCCGGATGCGTCGTCGTGTAGAATCACTTATCCAGGTATGACATTGAATTGTTATATTAGTTTCTACTTTTTTTAATAATTTTATATGCTAGGCGCTTCTTTATTGAATATTTGTTCCATTCAAAAGTACAGATCTTTTTGCAAGTCATTTACTATTTATGTTTTTGGTTTTGGACTCTCTTGTTTGTCTTTATTTTGTAGACACTTCATGCACACCCTCATATTATCTAGAATATTTTCTCAACTACTAAAAATATCTTTTTGTCAGGTCTTGTTATTAATAGTTGGTTTAAAATTTAAATTTCAACTCGTCCAATTAATATACTAAATGCATTTTTAAACTTTAATTTGTTATAAATATTATTATTGATAATGGCTTTTCCTAAGGGGCTTGTGACGTCATTGTTGTGATTGCCTACAGGAAGATTTATAAAAAAAATACTTGTCCAACCACCTAAGAGGTATACCTTCGATGTTTGCCTTTAGGAATAGCTCGATACCAATAATGTTTTAGAGTAAGGAACTGCCAATTGATTGATTCTGATCATCTTGATCAGACTTTTGAGAAAAGTTGAATGGTTTTCACCAGAGTTGCATGAGTGGGCCAAAGCTTAGGAAATGACTTATAGTACATATCTTAAATTTACTGCTGCCCGCCCCTCCATGGAACGTTGATGTGAACCCCCTCATAGAATAACAAATTGAATTGCATACATCACCACCGTGGATGTACCTACTTGTACATAGTTATAGGTTAGTATCTCAATAGTTTTTTTATTTGGACTTTAAAAAGTTTTATATTTATTAATCTTTAGAGCTATCTTTTAATTTAAATCATTTTGTTATAAATTTTATTATTTTGTTCGTGATGCTCTAAAGTAATTTGTTTTTTAAAACTCTCATTAAGTAATTTTTTAAGTACCATTTTTATCAATATTATTATCTTTAATAAATATATTTTTATATATCTTTAAATGGTCTAGGGTAATTATATTTAATTTTCTTCTCGTTGCTTAGCTTATATAAATTATCAAAAATAGTTTTTTTAGCTTTGTTTACTATTCATTTTGCAATCCTATTAGCTTTCTTATGAACATTGGATCGTTAAGCTGTGAAGTGTAGTGTAAATGAAATTCAAATCATAGTATGTTTTCTTCCATTATTCATTGATTGTAATTTTATAAAATATATGAAACCTTTTGAACTAATGTCTTACTCTTACAGCAAAGTTGGAATCATCGTCAATCAACTAAACATTTTTTGCTACCCTGTAAACTATTTCACTTTGAGTGACTCGGCACTTCCGCTTTATTCATTGTTTCGAGTTGCTCGGTATATATTGTGAGGCTGTCTTTGGTTTTAAAATGTCGAATAAGATAATAAATCATACTTGTGCTTGCGTGCTCCAGTCGTTGGATCGTGCGAAACCAGAAATAGAGAGAACAAATCTGGCCCAAGGGAATTCCTTTAAACGATTGGTTTGTATCAGTAAATTGCTGTATAAATTTCACTTTGATTCATCGTATAGCTGAAGCTGTAGTTCCTGCAGAACCTGAACGATGGGCGTGGAAACTCGAATTCTTGAAGAAATTGAAACTGTCAGGTGATCAATCTCTCATATAACATGTTTCTTTGGCGATTTATTTCCCTCATAATTGAGGGGGCATTGGTCAACGTAAGTTAGATGCTATAGTGATTCTTGTATGTCATCTTTTCTGTTGATTTTTATTTTCATTTATTTGTAATATCTCAGGTTAACTAAACTTGTATGACTGATAGTCAGGCTATGTTATCTTAGATTTTGTGGATAATTGTTTGTATGGATGTATCTCACTTGATACAGCGCAGGGAAGTGTGGTCATTTTAACTTGTTTAGTTCAGCATGAATGACATTTGGTATTCCCTTCTCCATCTAGAATGGGCTACCCATTAAAACGTCTAATCTCATATATATTGTATGTATATCAATGACAAATTACATAATTTCATAGATAACTATTCCTACTACTAGCAGTTTCTAACATTCCTCTACGTGAGATTATATCAAAAGACTCGGAGATATCACTACCAACCTCTTAGGGTAAAAAAAATAAACCATCTCACTAAGAGATTATTTGGTTGCTTATATTTGAAATGTATTGTTTGGTTGTTAATATTTAGAATAAAGTGTAAAAATAATTCAGTATAAAAAAATTATTTTATAATTATTTGATTATGAGTTTTATAAATTTATGACTTTATTTTTTTTGATTGATTAACAAAATATAATATAAAATAAATTGAATATTTTGACATTGATAGCGGGAGCATCGGCGGATGATTGTGGTGCGCCGTCGATGTACGCCAAATATATTTATATATTTAAAATTCATTTAAATTTAACATTCATTTAAATTTGACGAATTCTAAATATACACAAATTAAAGTATAAAATTTTAATTGTAACTAAACGTTTGAAATATTGAAAAGTGTATTTAAAAGTAAGCAATTAAACAGCCCCTGAATTTAATTAAACAGCCCCTGAATTTAATTGATTGACTTAAAATTTTATCCCCCTAGAAGTGCACGTTTAAATGGATATATGGCTCAAAAAGTAAATATTTATTCACATTTTTGGCATAATCAAATTACATATAAACTCAAAATCTTGAACCAAAAACTAATGCATTATGATATTGTTATTATGCACAATTCTTCAACATACAATTTATTATAACAATTTGAGATATGAGCTATATTGGAGTGGCAGCTGATACTTATGATGCTTGCAACGAATTCGGGACCAAAAACCAAAATATTATTAAACATTTGTAATGTCATACTCCTCACACTGGTTTGAGCTATAATTTTTTGTTAAGTTGATCATCATAGGATACTTGATAAGATTCATGGGTTAAGTGATGTTACCACTTGAAGATATTTTAAAATTTTGATTGATGTTATAAAATAAAATCTTGCAAACTAAAGTGACCATCATACTCATATTTTTTAAAGCTTGTTACCTTCTCTTTCCCCAAATTCAACTAGTCTTTATTTGCTCAGTCACTGCAGAGATTGTTGTAAAGTACAAATACTGAAGAAAATAAAATGCGGGCTCGTTTAATTTCAACAGAAAAGCTCAAGTAAAACAATGATGGATGATTCATCAATAACTTGATTTACTAATAGCAGCTTCAAACATCACCGCTCATACTAAAATAAATAAATCCAAAAGAAAACCTTGATAATATCAGATCCAATTTAAAGAGCTTACAAACAATTAAATCAGCCATGATCTCTATTATAAAGGAAACTACCGCCATACTGAAGCAATTAACCAGCATCTGAAATATACTCTGAAATAATCAAATATAACATTATAACTCTCTCATTCTCCTCAACATGAAACTTTTCAAAATTCAAACTGAACATGATTAACTCATAAATGGGTATTTTTAAATACATGCAATTAGGGGTGTGCATTAGACGGTTAAAATCGAAAAATAGAACCGAACCGATATTAATTAATTAGTTTGGTTCGATTTTTTTATTCATTATTTAATTTTTGATTGAAAAATTGGGTTAATATGATTTTATGATTTTTGGTTCGATTTTAAATTATTAAATTTCAGTTTTACGGTTAAATCGATTTATTTCGATTATAGATTAGGTCAGGAGCCGGGGCCGTCGGGCCTTCGACTTCTAGCCTATTTCGTTCGCCTCTCATCTAGTCTCGATTTACTTAGAGACGCTTCGGAGTTCGGAGTGTTCATTCCTCGACTCTTCCGATGGCATGCTATGCCATACACTTCTTCGAGGATGGAGTCTCGAGTCTCGACTAGGGCATAAGGCATTCGGCGGCATTCCAGACTGGTTCCGAGCCTTCAGGCAATTCCGAATCTCTAACTCTGATCTTTTGGGCTTTCCGCTTTCGCCACTTTCCTATTTGCGACGTCGACTTCTCCTTCCTTTTTTATTTTTTTGCCCTAGCGGATGTCGGATAGCCGATAGCCTACATCTACAGCCTACAAGTTCTGTACTCCTTCCTTTGTTAAAATTTTGTTGATAGTTTGAATGTTTGATTCAATTTGGGTGAGCAATGTTTGATAGCTACTTCCGAGTTTTCATTTCTCTCTTGGATCTTTTAGACTTTCGAGTTATCATGCTATTTCATTTCCTTGCTGGTTTACCTGCTATTTTACATGCTATTATCAAGGTGATTGCTTCAATCTGTAAAGTAATATCTTCAATCTATAAGTAACCTAATTTTAGGGAAAACCGAACCAAATAAACCGAACTATAATTCAATTTATTTGATTCGATTTATATGATTTTTTTGGGCTAATTTGATCGGTTCGATTTTTTCAAAATAACGGTTTGATTTATTCGATTGGATCAAAACCCAAACCGAATAAGCCAAACCGACCGAATGCTCACCCCTACATGCAATTTTGTTGATAAGAATAGAAAGTTCGAGAAAAACTTTAACTTAGATTATCATTCAAGTAGATCTAAAATTAAATATAGAACATAATTTTTATTGTAGAAAATTTAATGTAATTATGACATTAGGTAATTAATTCATTAAAAATAATGAATGTTTTAAAGATCTCAAATCTATTGTACAAAATTGTACAAAATGATGGTGAAATAGATGATGAACATTGTTATTAACGTAATTTAAGTTGAATGATTGAAGGAATGCACCAGACATACTATGCAATAGAAAAGTACCGCTTAATAAGATTAACGCAAAATGTTGGCCTCCAAGTGGGGCTTTATTCTTAGAAATAAATTGCTAAATGAATATATGTGATAAGGTTACAGAGTCACGTTAAAACTTCAGTCGCTTGAGTCACTGATGACTCGATTAAAAAAATAAATGTATTAAATGAGTTTCATGTTAAAAAAGAAAGATAATGGTAGACCTAAAATAACCTAGTTAAGATGTATAAAAATTGACCTCAATTTATTAAAATTATATGCTAATTTAATGACAATGGAGAAAAAAAATTCATGTTGCTGACCAATTAGAATGATGATCAGAAAACAACAGAAAAACAATTTCTAGGTAGACAGCAAAAGAAAAACGTGAAGACTTGCATTAAAAATGTAATCAATTTAGACTTTTCAGAAATAAGGGAGTAGTTTCGTTGTAATCAGCATATAACTCAGACAAATTAAATAAAGTCAATTATTCATCATTGACACCATGAAAACTCAAAGATTGCAACTTAAAATACCTTGAAATTCAATAAAACTGAAATCGAGAAGATTATGAAAATATAAAATTGAAATGAAGCATCATAGAGAAAGATTAGGCAATTTCCACAAGAATTTTCAGACACACTTGTCGCAAATTACTGTATCATATTGGCCTCAGATCAATGCATATAAGAAACAATTAAGAGGGGAAATAGGACTCAGAATATGGGTGGTGATATATCAGGATGGTCGGCAAGGCAGACTCGCCATTACGACGAACGAGACCTGTAATCCTATAAATCATCATTGCCCTCTTCCCTCGACAAAGCATATAGACAAAATAACAGACACACACACACACACACAAGGAATGAGACCATACTATTTTTTTTTTAAAAGATAGCAACAATAATTCAACACATATCAGCTCACTAGATGTTCAATTAATTCAACTTTAAAATATATGCAGTATATATCATTTGAATGCAATGCAATCTAAATAGAAGCAAATGGAGGAACGGTAGATTGATGTTATGACAAATCCATCTTCCAGTAAATTTAATTATTTTCTCAATTTTTAAATAAATAACTAATAAGTCCTAAGAAACAATAAATAATTAGCATTAATCATTATGTTTACATATTTCCTCTGCCTATTCTTTTATATTAACCATAACTATTTTTCCTACCAAATAGCAGTGACAAAAGAAGTAGCCTAAAATGCTCAAAAAATCTTGCTGTGAAAATAGCCGCAAAAATAAAAAAAAAAAGCTTGAAAATTATACTGGACATAAAAAAGTGTCAACCATAAAGCCATGAAAACAGGCACTCAAAACATAACAAGATAAAAACCGTATTTGAACCGACTCAAAGTCCAAAGGAATGTTTAAAAACACAAGGTAATTTAGCTTTCCAATCAATAGATTGAAAAGGGCATATTACCTACTAGAAATGAAGATAGGAAACAATTATAAACAAAATCTTATCCATTGCCAGCTTAAACAGAATGTCAAGCAAAATAGGCTGACAAAGGGGAGATCATCAGATATGAGCGATAGACAATTAAGAATTTAATCACCAATCTTATAAGAATATTATCATTTGAACTATGCACAAAGCATCATGTGGCCATTCCCCGCTGGATCCTTTTTCCAAAAGTCCATGTTAAGTGAGAAAAAAAAAACCTTGAAGAATCGCATTAAAAACATGAACAGATGTGTCTCAGAAGGAAGGCAGTAGTATAGTTGTAATCACTGTAACTCAGACCAATTAAATGAAGTTAATTCTTCATCATTGACACTATCAAAACTCAAAAAATGCAACCTTTATTCCTTGAACTTCAATAATAGCGAAATAAAGAAAGCAAAGGAAAATATAAAATTTTCATGAAGCCTCATAGAGAAGATTAGGCTTCTTCCACATGAACTTTCAGACATATGCTTGTCTTTAATGAACTTAATCATTGGCCTCATATCAAGGAAATTGGAACCAAAGGCATCTAAAACAGAAAAATAAAAAATAAATCATCCATTGAAAACCTGAAAAAAACTATTTCAAAAAAAGGTAGGGGAGGGGTTAGAAGAGAATGGAGGTGAAGTATATATATATATATATATATAGGTTGGCGCCTATAGATCAGCGAAGTCATATTGACATCTTCACTGCACAAAACAATCAAGAAACAAAAGAGCACAAATGCAAAATAATATCTTTCCTAATTAAGCAGCAGCAAGCATTCTTTTGTTTTTGAGAAGAAAAAAAATGGCTGTATTTTTGTTCAATGTCTTTTCTATGTACGTTTTCAAAACAACTTGATATTATTAACTAAACGACCAATAGAAGGTCCATTTCAACTTTTGAACTGGTCAGAAAACTAGCCCTCATATCAAATAAAGATAAAAAGATGCATTTCAGATGATAAAACTATGCAAGAGAAACACGCCAAATTTAGCAAACCAAAAACTTAAAAATAAAAAAATAAAAAAACAATGAAGCCACAACTGAAGCATTGATGCACACTAGTGTCAACAAACAGAATTTTTTCAACACATTAAGCAGTTAAATTATATTAAAATCTAAGTTCAAATATTTCCCATAACAGAAAAATATGTAGTGGACCCAGGCTCCCCTTCTCACAAGCTAGTAGCAGCAAAGCAAGATATTGTAGTTTTCCTTGCATTCAACCAATTATTTGGACCTCTGACGCATCTTTCTGCGCTTCCTCTTGAGCCTCCTCATTCTCTTCTTCTTCCACTGAATGATAATGTAATGCGATATGTAATTAATAATACCCAAAAACAAATGAAAATTGAAGAAAACTTCAAAATTAAAATGATAAAACAGAGAACACACATATAACAATACAAATTGTAAATAATGACAAAAAAATAAATCGCAAAATGGAAATATATATATATATATATATATATATATATATTCAAGTTGACTCCATGAATTCTCCTCCAACATTATTGCTAAGGGCATGGGCTACATTAGGTAATACCTCTATTTTTTTTTACCTTATTCATTTTTTTCACAACTACTAGCTGTCAAACTGTAATCAGCACATGCTCCCTCCCACTCTAGTTAAAAATGGTGCATCCAATACACTCCCTCTTATATGCCTGATCAATTGAAGTTTAATTCAACTATCTTATAAATGATGGATGCCACTCTCATTGCCCCTGTTTATACAACTATTTATCATATGGTTGTTCTAATCGTACTACATCTATCACAGACTATCAACTTAGTTATTGGCATCTTTTAAACAATTACCATCAATCATCAGTCAAATTCCAAAACTTTAAGACGAAGTTGCATGGTATCATCATTATCCTATTTTTTACATTTAAATTAAAATTAAATGCATTACTTCAACGAAATGGGTCAGCCATATTCAAGCAATTAGAAGTTTTATTATATTCTACGAGTAGAAAAAAAGGTACAATTTTTTCATATTTCTCTGTACGGTTACATTTCCATTCTTTAAATATAATAAATCATCAATCTTGCGGGTCTGCAATCCACCAGGAAAAACCAAGAAAAACGCAGAATAGGGAAAAAAGTGATGCAGACAAACTAATCCACTGTTTAAACAAACATTTAGTAGTTGCATTACAGCTCAACAAAAACTAACAATAATAGTTTATTTCTCATCAAGAAAGCGTCGAAATACTTCAAACCTTGCAGCAGACATAAAGAACTACTATAGGATTCATGGCAGAAGAAACTAGAAATTGAGTAATCAGAAAACTCACTTAGTAGTACAAAAAATAAAAAAGAATCCCTTAAAAATTAAAAATAAAAACAACACATACCGCAGCGGCCCAAATAGATAAATAGGTGGACAGAACAATAAATTGCTTAAAATAAAATTTACTGATGCAAGAGGCCTAAAAAACCTATTTCCTGCATAAAAAGAAGCCCAAAAGAGTCGAAATTGCTAGGCAAATCGCGATCTAACCCAAGAAAAAACAACGACGATGGATAAATACATTTCAACGAAAGAAATGTAATCTTTGTTGTGAAAGGACAGTAAAGTGACTTTTCACCTTCGCCCTCATCGTCTCCTTCTCAGATTCAAAAGTCCTCGCCGATCTTCCCCGGTCGCTCTTCGACTATTTGGCAGGCGACTGCTAGGCTCCATCAGCGCATTTATACACGGCTGGGTAGCCAGAAAACCCTAAATTCCATCCAGAAAAGGCGAAAAGGGTTCTGAATAGGGGTATTTCAGTCATTTCATTCGGTTATGAGTTGAAACGAATGGCGGTGATTTGAAACCAACGAATCCGACCGTGGATGATGAAATGGGAAGATTTACACCGTCATGAGTTGGCTTACTAAATGATTCGAGTTAGGGTCTGTTTTGTATTGCTGTAATTTTTTAAAAATTAATTATAAAATTATTATGAAGAAAATAATTTTTAAAAAAAATTAATATGTGGGTTATAAATACATATTTTTTAAAAAAATTTTAAAAAATAATTTTTTTTTGATAATCATCACATGTCATGAGGCATTTACAAGAAGATGTACCTTGGTGTATGCTTTTTGCTGATGACATTCTTCTTGTTGATAAGACTAGAGAGGGAGTCCAACAGAAACTTGATTTATGGAGGTCAACTTTAGAGTCTAAAGGTTTTCGTTTAAGTTGATCTAAAGCGAATATATGGGTGTAATTTTAGAAGTTTTAGTGATAGTGACTTGTGATCGTCATTAATAAGAGTAAGTCGATATTTAGGCTCTATTGTCCAAAATGATGGTGAAATAGATGGAGATGTTATTAGTAGAATTCAAGTTGGATGGTTGAAGTGGAGGAACATCCTATTATGTGATAGAAAAGTTCCTTAAACTTAAGGGAAAATTTTATAAGATAGTAAGAAGCATGGACTTATGCGAATAATGTTATAAAGCATAAGACTAAGTTAAGTGTACGAGATGAGGATGCTTAGGTGGATGAGTGGCTTTACTCTTAGAGATAGAATGCAAAATATGTATGGGAAAAAGTTGGAGTAACTCAGGTAGATAAGATTAGGGAGAGTCGCCTTACATAATAAAGCGTCGTCCGTAATGATTAGAGAGTAGATGCATTAGATTTGCCTTATGTTAAGAAAGGTAGAGAAAAAAAGACTTGGTTAAGATGTATAAATAATGATCTTAGTATACTTGAATTAGATGAGAATTTGACACATAATAGGACACAATGGAGACGAAGGATTCATGTAGCCGACCCCACCTAGTGGGATTAAGGCTTGTTGTTGTTGTTGTTGTTGTTGTAATCATCACAATTATTACTCAAAATAATTTTTTATTATAATTTTTTTTAAAATAGATAATAAATTAATAATCAAATGAAACTATTTTATTTAAAAAAAAAGTAAAATAATGAAAAAGCTCACTCAAATACACTTTTAGTATTCACATTTATTCATTAATATGATAATTTTTTTTTAAAATTACTTAATTATATAAATAAATATAAAATAGCCTTATATTTTAACTCTCTAGCTCCTCATCTAATATGCTTGTTCACTACCGCCTTAGTTGTACATGGAAGGCTTTGAACTTTTTAAGGAGTTAAATGTAATAAAACTATATTATTTAAAATTATATGATGCATAAAACTTAAGATTTTAGAAAGTTTTAGTATCAATAGATAAATACAATTTATTATATGTCTATTTACTCTTATTTCACATGTTCATTATAAAATTCATGAATTACATATCTTTTTTTTTTTTTCTTACTAGCAATCAACTAAATATTTCTGATATTATTTTTAATAAAGGGATTTTGCGTATCATTTATAATTAATTTTTGATATATTTTATCATTGATCAGATAGACTTGAGTATCATTATTTTGAATTATCACACTAGCCGTTATTTTCTACTTTTAAACTAGGCAATAGACATATACGTGAAACCTAATTGTGTATGATGAAAGCCAAAGAGCTTGACCTCTCTTTATATGATGATACATAGTGATATATCAAGAAATGATTTTAGCTTGATGACATATGTATTATGTCTAGGGGTATAAATAAGTTGAGCTTCCTTTATTTGTGTTCAACTCATTTGAAAATTACTTTGTTTATATTTGACTCGTATTCGAAATAGCTCAAAATTTCACTGTTCGTGTTCGGCTCGAATTATTTGAAATCAAAAAATCTATAAGAGGGAGGATTTGAACCTGAGCCACTCTTTGCACAACTAAAGCTTTAACCACTAAATCATACTTACAACTATGATATATATGTATAATATAATATTTTTATTTCGAGTTGAATCAAACTGAACAAGATCGAACAAATGATTATTTATGTTAAACTCGTTTATAAATCGAGTTTAAAATATTTGTTCGTGAATTTCTGGCTAACTAACGAATATGACCTGCACAATAATAAGCTTTTTTTGATAACCCTAATTATGTCCTCCAAACATAATATATTTAAGTGTCCTTGATGTTATAGGATATAGATTATTTTTAAAATATATATACACAAAGATTTCCATGAAAGTCATAGACTATGTTCCATGATGCAATTTAAGGTTGCTTTAATTATTTCATCACTTGTGTTAGAACTCCATATTTAGAAGTATAGCTACATTACAAGAGATTAGGTGAATCAAATTTATATTACACAATATATCCCAAAATTAAATCATATGACTACATAAACATATACAATGAAGTTTAGTGGCATCAATCCAACATGACCAGTGCTACACGTCTCTCTCCTCTATTCAATTTAGACAATCTTTGGGGGAAGAGGGGATTGCTAGCTATAAGAAGACTCTTCTGGTTAGGGATTTGAGATAAGTACTCAAAATAAAATAAAATAAATACATCTTAATTTTATGAATCTGTCATCATAATTTATAGAAGCCTAAGATTCTTAGAGGAAGTTCATTGAATTCAAAATTTAATGCATATTACAATCAACCTTAAAACTTAGGATAATTCAAAATTTAGTTTTTTGAATTTTTCCCAAGTAACACAATGCAATATTTTAATGCCATTCCAATCAATAAAACAAGGGTTAAGCTAATACATTATAAGTTATAATCACAAACACAGTAAATAAAGGAGCTCAAAAGAATAAAAATGCAAATCTTAAATACTCTCAATAAGCAAGATTGAAACTTGCATCAGCTTGTCTAATAAAGCATTCTCTGCTCATACTAGCTTTCACCCCAAATAACATAACATCCTTTAACTGCACAGAAGAAAAGACTCAAAACACTCAAGTCCAGAAGGTCCTCATCAGAAATAAATTAAATTATACGATGCCTTTAAAAAGAAAGAGATGAACAGCACAAAATGTGTCAAAAATAGCCTGGGGTGCCTTGTTTTCTGATCTTGAAAAAAAATGTTGCTGTTACAAGATTTAGAGCAGCATTGAGGTTGGGTTCTCTATGTAGGCCTTGAATGCCTTGAGCCACTCAGCTCCAATTGCACCTGAAACATGAATATAACAGAGATTATAACATCAAGTAAATTACAATAAGAGTGAAGCTTACTTCGATACATTTAGCACATACCATCGACCACACGATGATCACAGCTCAAGGTGACTGCCATGAACGAACCGAATTCAAATTGGTCGGGACCGGCACCGGGAATCACTCTCCTCTCAGCTGCTCGAGAAACAAATAATCTTAATAAGTTAATAGTTCTTAGAGATTCTGCTTATATATGAGTAACAAAACATTCTGAAATGAGTTCCAAGCTCACCAGATCCTACAGCTAGAATGCATGATTGTGGGGGATTTATTATAGCACAGAATTGTTTGATTCCAAATGGACCTCCCAAGTTTGAAACTGTAAAAGTACCACCCTGAATAAAAGAAATTTCGTCAACATATTGTAGACAGATGACCCCATGCTAGACTGTGAAAGTATTGAAAGGTTCCACACCTCATATTCTTCAGGTTTCAGGGTGCTTTCTTTGGCTTTTTGAGCCAAATTCTTCACCTCTTCAGCAATTTGGGATAGTCCCTTTTTGTCTGCATCCTGCAATATCATTTGTGTTAGAAAGGCAGAAGAAACTAGAGAAAAGAGAAACTGAATACAGTGATGATAATAAAGAACATACCTTGATAACCGGCACAAACAAACCATTATCTGTTTGCACGGCAACGTTAACATTCACATTGTGGTACCTACAATAGTAACCCAAGGTCATTATCATAGACAAACCAATCTCTGAACTCCTTAAAACTAATAAAGATCTACAATGACTTACTGGCGGATAAAGTCATTCATCCAGGAACTATTACATTGAGGAACCTTCTTAAGAGCCAAAGCAGCAGCCTGAGTAAAAAGAAAGAAAAAATCATCATAGTTGACAGCAAGCAATTAAACTTGTCGGAACAAAAAGACACATCATATATTGTCCTAAACAAATTAACAGTGCATTTTTCCCCCACGAAGTGGGATAAAGGCTTATTGTTGTTGTATATGAAAAAAAAAAAATTACTCGAGGACAAAAATGAGCCTCATGGTCACTTCGGTAAACTTTTTACTTGGAAATAGATGAACATTGTAAGGTATCATAAATACAATGAATAGTCAAAACTTGCAATAAAACAAATTTGAAAATTCATTAGAAGATCTGGAATGAAGATGTCTCAAAAGGTCTAATAGCATGAAGCAACACCCAACTAGGTTTCACCATCAGTACTGACAGCTATCAATTATCTATCTGATCTTTCCATTAAGGAGTTTGAAGCACTTGACTCAAATTAAAGAGTGCAAAAGATGCTCGAGGCTTAAGAGGTCTCATTGTCATCAATGAGGCTCATGTATTTTGTCTTAGACATATGCCTCAAGGAATCTGAGGCGGTGCTTCCCTAAACCTATGGAAAAAAAATTATATTATATAACTAAGACAACTTAAAAAATTCAAAATATAATTTAAGTATAATAGATTACTTAATTGTTTTATAAATTTATTATTTTATTTTAATTATATTAAAGCTAATATATTTTATTTTAATTATAGAGGAATTAAGTTAATGTGCCATACATTAAAATTATGGGAGAGAGTAATTGAGCATAGGTTACGATGTGATACAAAAGTTTCTCACAATCAGTTTGGTTTCATGCCAGGTAGATCTACTATGGATGCTATACATTTGTTAAGAGGTTTGATTGAGAAGCATAGAGAAAGTAAGAAGGATCTATATATGATATTTATTGATTTAGAGAAAGCTTATGATAAAGTCTCAAGAGATGTTCTTTGGAGAGTTCTAGAAACGAAAGGAGTTAATATTGGTTATATTCAAGTCATTAAGGATATGTATACTACTGTTACTTGTGTCCAAACACAAGGAGGATTGACAAAATATTTTCCTATTTGGATTACATCAAGGATCAACATTAAGCCCTTATCTTTTTACTTTAGTTATGGATGTTCTTACGAGGCATTTACAAGAAGATGTATCTTGGTGTATGCTTTTTGCTGATGACATTCTTCTTGTTGATAAGACTAGAGAGGAGTCCAATGTAAACTTGAATTATGGAGGTCAACTTTAGAGTCTAAAGGTTTTCGTTTAAGTAGATCTAAAACTGAATATATGGAGTGTAATTTTAGTTGTAGAAGTTCTAGTGGCAATGTTGTGACAGTAGGTGAACAAGTCATTAATTTTGGCTTTTCTTACTGAAAGCTAGCTTTTCAATCACAATTTCAATTATGATTTCCAAAAAGCAGCTTTTCTAAAGTAAAATTTTGAAAACATTGTAAAAATATTGTAATCTAAATGGACTACTTTTGTTGATTATTTTTCTCACAAAAAAAATAGTCAAAAAACTGTCCCATTAAGCCCTAATTGACTGCTTGAGTCTAATTTCAATTATGATTTCCTAAAAGCAGATTTTTTAAAGCAAAATTTTGAAAAAATTGTGAAAATTTATAATATAGACGCGCACGCACGCAAGAAAATATAAAATCTACCTAAAACTTGTTGACCATAATAATCATAATTCTGCTGAAGTTAACAAAAGATGAGTGGAATTCAAAAAAAAATGACAAGTTCATAATTCATCTAAGGCTTCGTTTGGGAGAGATTTTTAGTGCGCTTTTGATTTTTAATTTTGATTCGTTTGAATAATGTGCTTTTGAAATTGAGTTTTAGCTCCATCTCACAGTTTGAAAGTTGCTTTTCAAAGAAAGACAAAAATTTTCGGGAGACTTTTAAACCAAATTTTCGAATCCAAAAGAGCCAAACGGAGCCTAAGTCTTACAAATTTTATCCTAGGCACTTCTGAGATTAACTGCAAGAAAGATAAAATTATATAAAGTGTACATCAACAAAAATGCATACAAATTAAACATCCTAGAAAACTTTATCATCGCTCCATCTTTAATAAATCTAAGCCCACTTTATGCCAAAAATCATCAAAAATGCCTTGAAATCATTTCCATTTACACCTCCTAGCTTTACATCCAATTCACAACTGCATATTTCTAGGGAATCATATTAATATAATTCCTCTAATTACTTTTGGTGATGAAATTCAGTGTGAGGACATCCAAAGGATCTTGTGAAGCGAAAAGAAAAACCTACACATTTATGCCCATTGCCAATATTTATTTGGTGAATATCAACTAAACAATTCATTGTCAGCCAAAGTTCTTCAAGTCAGGGAGAATTAACGCAATAGTTTTTTAATCCTATCCCCACAACTTCTGCTCATATTCTTATGATGTTATTCCTAGCCAGTTCCAGAAGTTTCTATTTTGCAACATCTCCTGTTGATTTTTTTGCATCTTCAACTCTGGTGATTCTTTCCATATACCGTATACTATTCTATTTGATGCAACATGTGGGTTTTGAGTACGGGTTATGAAGCATAATGAAAAAAACAATTTCCTTTCTTGAATTGAAGTTAATTTTGAATGTGTGAATCATTATTCCTCAATGAAAAACCTATAAGTATTTCGGGAGAGGATCTTGCTAAAGCATGAGGCTTGGTTATTGATCAGTTCTTTCCCTCTTTCCTTGCTGTTTTTCTCTTCTCTTACCATTACTTGTTGAAAGTGAGATTAGTTTCTTCAGATCTGTTACAATCCAGTCTCTTTGTTGTACACATAATTTCAATCACTTGTATGTTTAATAATCTTTAAATATTTGTTTGTAATTAATTGCACGTTTTCCTCTGAAATTTTCATGATTGTTGACCAAGTTTACTGCATAATGTATTGCATACTATATTTGCGTAAAAATCTCAAGACTACAGAACATCAGTCTTGCTACATAACAAGCTGCACTCGATCATTTATTCAGAATGATGAGTGCAATTTAAAATAAAGTGTAAATTTATCATGCATCATTCACATTTGCACAAAGCCAAGATTAGCACCATAAAAGTAGCACAAAGAGATTCAATTTTAATCAGAGAATACAATAATTTTTAGACGAAAAAAAAAACCTTGATAACGAGGTCATTGACAGAAATGCGTTTTCCACCAGAAGCTTCTTGCAAAGAATTAAGTTCACCACGTAGTCTAACAAGAAATGATAAAAAATGATTAGTTCTCAAGTGTATAATTGAAACAGGGCGCAAAGGACAATATTTTGCAACACAACTAAAAAGAAGATTCATACTGTATAAGTTTGTCAACACGAGTGTCAACTGTGAGATAGTAATGGGGAATAGTTTGCTTTGAAAGCAGCAAACGAGAAGCTGTTACCTGGAACAAGTACAATTAAACATTAAAAAATAAAACAAAAACCAATCCAATAAAGAGTTGCATTGAAGTAAAGCCTGAAACTGGAAAAAGGAAATTATTACTTTTCTTATCTGGGAATTTGGTATGTCAGAATAGTTCAATGTTTGAACTAATCCAGGGGCCCCTGCCTTAGCATGTGGCACAGACTTTGCAGTGGATGCTGCATAGCACACAATCATCATCAAAAGAGCAGAAGCAGGTGATACATTAAATAAAGGAACCCCAATTTAAAGATTAAAAATTACAAAATAAATAAAAAATAATATATTAAAAATAAGATTTGAAAAGTACAAGTGCATAGTGAAAATGTATGGATTATAAGTGTTCATAATCAGATCTGAAGTAAAAGCTTTTCTTCTATCAACAAAACACTAGTACCAGAATTAACTTATTCCAAATTATAGACATAAATATGGAAGTTACAAAATTCAAACCACCTTTTCTACAAGGCTTTAACCTGGTCCTCTAAGGGAATGACTTTCTGAAAGTTTAATCTCCTAATTAGCTTATCATGGCATTAAAAAGGAAAATAATCAGATAAATTGATATTTATTAAGGCATATGGATTTTTTCCTCCTTGTAATATGTTATACACATTTCCAATGTCAAAATTAATAATGAGACCACACTCTCATTATCAAGCAGAGATATAAGAATATCCTTCAAAGGTTGTCCACACCTCAAGTTAAGCCCAAATATTTGCAGGAGACAAATGCACCTACTGATCAATTATAACTGCCCTAAGTTTCCCCAATAAACTGAAACACACTAATAAGCCCCAGGAAGTTTTCTTTCCATCCATATGGAAGCTCATGTTTACATTCAGTTGAATAAATCTACAACTTGCCAACAACTAGCATCCATGGACCATACTTCATGTAGCTCATATTTTTCTTTTTATACCACACAAGATGATACACCACATTTTGAGAGCTAATAAGCTATGTTTATGGTCATGATAAAATATGTTCCTTTCGTCACCTTACGGAGTCATAGTTCAATTCTGTACAAGCACAAAATTACTCTTATAGTTGATCTTTAACATACATCTCATTCGCATATAACGACCCATTATGACAAAGGCCTTATACTTCCCATATCTCCAGAACATGCTAACCATGACTTCCATATTGTTCAGATAGATCAACTACGATCTCGCAAGTTAGCCTGGAAGACTAAATTTCCCTCCAATCATCTACTTGCTCGATGATTGTCACCTCATACAATATTCGCCATCTTTCATCCCATGTTTCTTTTATCTTACATCAACAACAAATCAAAAACATTTCTTCCTAATAAAAACTCCCCACACAAAATATTCTACCTCTTCTCCTTTAACGCCCGAATGCAGTGTTAAATAAGCAAAGGTTCTCATATTATGGACGGATGCGGATAAAGAAGTTAGTCCATGAAACTAGAATTAGGTTATGAACTTGGAATATAGATACTCTTATGAGTAAATTAATGGAATTAATATATATTATGGTTCATAGGAAGATAAATATTTTATGTATTCAAAAAACTAAATGAGTTGAGGGAGAAGACCAAGGAGATTGATAGTTTAGGTTTTAAACTTTGGTATTCATATAAAATTCAAATTAGAAATGATGTAGGTATGATTATAGATAAAAGTTTGAAGGATAATGTTATAAATATTAATAGATTTGGAGATAGAGTATAAGCTTTAAAGATTGTATTAGCCTTTAAGATTATCAATATTATAAGTGTTTATGCACCTCAAGTAGGTTTATATGTAGGCTCAAAAGAAAATTTTTTGAATGAATTAGGGGGATTAATATAAAAGATACCTTTTGAAAAAAAAATATTTATTGGAGGAGATTTATATGGATATGTTGGTAGAGTGGTAGAAGATTTTAAAAGTATTCATTTATATGATTTAGATGAATTAGAAGAAGATAAGACTATATTAGATTTTGTTTTAGCCAATGATTTTGTAGTTGCTAATACTTTATTTAGAAAAAGATATGAATATATTATTACTTATAAAAATGGATCTAATAAAACACAGATTGATTATTTTTTTATAAGAAAAATAGATCATTTAGATTATAAAGATTGTAAAGTAATTCCGAATAAAAGTTTAAATACTCAACATTGACTGTTAGTTTAAAATTTTAAGATTAAAGATTCGAAGATGAAAAATAAATCAAATTATTATCCTAAGATTAGATAGGAGCACTTAAAGAATACTAATAAAAATATTTTTAAGAACAAGCTACAAAAGCTTAGAATTTGAGATGTTCATAAGGAAGCTAATATTATTAAAAAAATAACAGTGAAATTAAACAGCAAAAAAAATGCTTGGAGAAAAAAAAAAAAAAATTTCTTTTAATAAAAATAGTTGGTGGTGGAGTCAGAATGTTCAAGAAAAGATTAGAAATAAGAAGCATTGTTATAAAACTTGGTTTAGATGTAAAAACTCAGAGAATTGGAAAAGATATAAAGTGACCCACAGAGATTCCAAGAAAATAATATATGATGCAAAAAAATTAACTTTTAGTGATTTATACAATAGATTGAATACCAAAAAAGGTGAAAGATGTATGTATAAGTTAACCAACCAAAAAGATAGGAGAAGTAAATATCTAGTTCAAGTGAGGTGTATTAAGGATGAAAATCATAAAATATTTTCCTTAGAAAAAGATATTGAAATAGGATGAGTATTTTGGTAAACTTTTCAATAAAGGATCTGAAAATAGAGAATTTTATTTTTATTGTTGTATTAGTAAATTTAAAGTTAGAGAAGCTTTAAAGAAAATGAAATGTAAAAAAACAGTAGAACCCGATAATATTCCAATAGAAGTGTGGAAATGTCTAGGAGATCAAGAAATTTCTTGGCTTATAAATCTTTTTAATGTTATTTTAAAAACTAAAAAAAAATGCCAGATGAGTGGAGAAAAAGATTGTTGGTTCCAATATTTAAGAATAAAGGTGATGCACAAGAGTGTGCAAATTATAGAGAAATTAAGTTAATATGTCATACATTAAAATTATGGGAGAGAGTACTTAAGCATAGGTTACGATATGATACAAAAGTTTCTCACAATCAGTTTGGTTTCATGCTAGATAGATCTACTATGGATGTTATACATTTGTTAAGAGGTTTGATGGAGAAGTATAGAGAAAGTAAGGAGGATCTACATATGATATTTGTTGATTTAGAGAAAGCTTATATAAAGTTTCCAGAGATGTCCTTTGGAGAGTTCTAGAAAGAATATTAGTTATATTCAAATCATTAAGGATATGTATACTGAGACTTGTGTCCAAACACAAGGAGGATTGATAAAATATTTTCCTATTTCAGTTGGATTACATCAAGGATCAGCTTTAAGCCCCCTTATCTTTTTGCTTTTGTTATGGATGTTCTTACTAGGCATTTACAGGAAGATGTATCTTGGTGTATGTTTTTTTGCTGATGACATTTGTTTATAAAACTGAAGAGGGAGTCCAAAAGAAACTTGAATTATGGAGGTCAACCTTAGAGTCTAAAGGCTTTCATTTAGGGGTTATTTGGTTGCATGAATTTTGGGTATAAAGTAAAGTAAATGTAGGGATTTTAACTTTTTTGGTGTTTGGCATGGTGCGAAGTAAAATTTTCAAAGTAATGTAATGTATTTAGAATACATTACAAAGGTTATTTTTGGTGTATTTGGAATTCTTCCTATTTGGGCGAATTCCAAATACACCGACGAGTGTAAAGTGTTATGGTCGCCACCGCTCGCCGTCGCTGGCCATTGGTTGCCGCGGCCGCCACTGCCCGCCGTCCGCCGCCACCGCAGCCAGCTGTCGGTCGTCGGCTGCAATCGCCTCCACTTACCCGCCGGCCACTGTCGCCCGGCGGTCGTCGTCGCCGCCGCCACCATTCGCTGCTCACAACCTCAAGAATACTTTACATCACATTTATTTTACCAAAAATAAATAAATAAACTCATGTACTTATAGAGTTTCCAACCAAACAACCCTAAAATAATCCAAATACACTGCATTCCTTTTACATTGTATTCCTTCTTCAGACAACTAAACATCCCCTTAAATAGATCTAAAACTAAATAAATAGAGTGTAATTTTAGTTGTAGAACTTCCAGTGGTATTTTTGTGACATTGGGTGAACAAGTCATTAAAAAGAGTGAGTGATTCAGATATTTAGGCTCTACTGTTCAAAATGATGGTGAAATAGATGGAGATGTTATTAGTAGAATTCAAGTTGGATGGTTTAAGTGGAGGAATGCATTTGGCCAGTTGTGTAATAGAAAAGTACCGCTTAAACTTAAGGGAAAATTTTATAAGATGGTGGTAAGACCTGTAATGATTTATGGTGCAGAATGTTGGCCAATAAAAGAGAAGCATAAGACTAAGTTAAGTGTTGCAGAGATGAGGATACTCAGGTGGATAAGTGGCTTTACTCTTAAAGATAAAATACAAAATGAGTATAGGGAAAAAGTTGAGTAGCCCAGTGGCGATAAGATTAGAGAATGCCTTAGATGGTTTGGCCACATAAAGCGTCCGCCTAATAACCCGACAGAGAGTAGATGCATTAGATTTACCTTATGTTAAGAAAGGTAGATGTAGACCTAAAAGACTTGGTTAAGATGTATAGAAAATGACCTTAGTATACCTGAATTAAATGAGAATTTGACACATAATAGAACACAATAGAGAAGAAGGATT
Organism: Cymbidium sinense; assembly: GCA_021442155.1. Lineage (NCBI taxonomy): Eukaryota > Viridiplantae > Streptophyta > Magnoliopsida > Asparagales > Orchidaceae > Cymbidium > Cymbidium sinense. The sequence goes on along the minus strand of CM038216.1, from coordinate 15,187,584 downwards.
CATGTAGCCGACCTCACATAGTGGGATAAGGCTTGTTGTTGTTAAAAATTTTCACCAAAAATTAAGCCTATTTATAGGCAAATATAGCAACAATAAGACCTTATCCTTTCCTAGACAAAAAAAAACCCAAGATATAAAACAATAACCATAATAAATTTAAACAAAATGAGTGAGTGCCAACTAGTTCAGTTGGCAAAAAACCTTGAAAATTATTGTTAAAGTTTTGGGTTTGATCCCACCTACAACAAACTCTAGCATTATGGATGAATTATCATAATTAGAATTCAAATTCAAATACAACTTATCCAAGCAAATAAAAACTTCAAATTCACCTTGATTCTATTGTCTAAAATTTGATTAAATAGTTTAGAGTCTAAAGCATTGACCTCTCTCCTTTGATATTGTTTCATGATCCAATCACACCATGGACTCCTTGCAACATCCTCTTCAATATCAATGGTGTTATATCAATGGTGACATCTTAACAACTAACAATGAATGTAAATTGAAATAAGAACAACCACATGATATATGAAATAGTATTGAAAATACAGTCATGACTATGTGCTAAGGTAAATTTGGTTTAGACTACATTATAAATAGATAACCAAGCCAAATTAAAACAAAAAAAACAGATTAATTCAGTTTCAGTTCAGTTTGGTCTAAATTTGAGGTTTTAGCTAAATCGATTATATATACCATTTGGTACATGATTGAGCTTTGTCAAACTGAAAAAATTCTAATGAAACCAGTTTATCAAAACCAAAACAATTCAGTTTATTTATGGTTGTTCCCACATGTTGATTAAGAATTAGTCATAACCAAATGAGCATACCTCTTTTTATTTAATTATATAATTGTCAAAATCAGAAAACAAAACCAAGTGATTGGTTATGTTCGATTCATGTTTTAACAGTGATTCAGTTGCATATTCTAACAGTTCGGTTTCAATTTGTAGTTTTAGAATTCAGCTTGGTTTCAAACATAGATTGGTTTAAAATCAGACGGAAGTGAACTGTACACTCCAACTAATAAAACTTCTAATGTTTATTTTACAACATTTGTGCAAGGTGATTGAGGCCCAATACATGCCAAATTATAGCTAGATACATTTAAGAAAATGAGAAATTCATTTCATCTTTATGGTAATATATACAAGAATATTAATATGCCTAGCACTTCGGTATACTGATTGCATCAGGAAAGGGGTCTTGTAGGATTGTCCAGATACCAAAAAAGCATGCTTAAATTTTCTTCACAGAAAGATAATCCTGTAATCTATATTTGGTTTCGGGTAAATTAGTGAAAAAGTAAATGGAGTACCAACTGAAAGTACTCTTCTGTCTGTCTCGGTCAGATGTAACCAGGACTTAACAAATTTAATTGAATGTAAAAGTGATCTCATCACTCTCTTACTTCCTGCTTGATTACTAGAAAATATGGAGGGAAGTGTTCTCCCACACAGCCTTAATATATCACCGCTAGCACTAGCCCCCATTCACAAATATGCCCTATTCAGTCACCCAAAATTTAAAAGCAATTTTCAACCAACCTACCCAAGGAAAGGAAATCATATTTCCTTCAAATTCCTAATCATTGCAATTCTTTCTACTTAACTTCATTCTGAATAATTTCATTTCAACAAAGAAGAACCTTGAGGCCAACTTATGGGTTCAAGCTCAGGCGTGTATTCTTCAGTATTAAGACATTCCTCTGAAACTACTGTAGAGTAAGCTAGTCTGTTAGACTTAAAGGATTAAGTTATAATAATATCAATCTCAAATCCTGACCGTGTAATTCATTTGAATGGAATATGCCAATCATTGGAATAGCATGCTACTTGTTGACTAAATGCTATTGCTACTTACCTAAATATTCTCAGGAAATCTATGACAAATGTATATAATCATGAGAGTTGAAATGTATTTAGAGAACCATATGGAAAAACTTACCTAAATAATCTTCAACATCAGCCTTCACAATGCGCCCATCAGGGCCAGTGCCTTTTAGGCTTGAAAGGGGAACCTACATGAATGATAAATGATGAAAAATATTTTCTTTTCAAAATAGGAGATATCATAAGAAAAAGATATGCTGTCCACTTATATTATGCACATTATATTTCAAAACTATATAAATTTGTTCTTTGGGTTGCAGTATTTAAAAAGATAGTGTAAAATACACTGTAATTGGTTATCTTACATTGTTGTCTTCTGCCAACTTTCTTGCTAGAGGACTCGAGAAGATACGATCTTCTGAATGTGGAGTTGCTTCAACCTGTGAAACTTTAGGCTCGTCAGCTTTAATTGGTTCTGGCTCCTTCTCAGATGAAGCTGTGGCTATCTCGGATGGTGCCTTTGTTTCAGCTGGCGGTGCAGAAGAAGCTGCGACTTGGTAATTTTTAAATTCTGCAATATCTTGCTCTTCCTCCACAGTTATAGCAATGACCTGATTGAGGCAGGAAACATAAACAATGCAATCTAAAAAAAACCGTTTGAAGGTGGAACTGCATTAGAATGGCCAATCGACAAGCCTTAATAATGCTTGCAGTAAAATTTTCAGTCACTACAGGCTACAGCATAAATTCGACAATATTTTCAAGCACAAATGTGAAAAAAAAAAGAACAATTGAAGGAAAGAACTTAGCAAAAAAGGCATGAACAGACAAGTATCAATTCCTGTAAGTTATGGCGTTGAAAGCCCTGATATGTAACAGATATTGTATCTGATGAAAAGATATCTGCTCATCATGAAACAAAACATTGCCTTCTTTTGCATGACCTCTACAAAACAACCATTGTTTTCATAAAATGCACGGTTTTCATTTAACAACAAATATCATGTCTTACAGTATTTATTAATCTCGGTTGCAAAAAAAAAATAATAATAATAATAAAATAAAATAACTGGCAGGTCAGTCAATGGGCCGCCATTTTGAATAACTCAAATCTGTTTTCAATCTGTTAAGTAAATCTTATTAACTGAGAATAAGTTCCTGCATATAGGAGCAACCAGAGAAAACAGTGTGCATGCATAGCAGTGGAATGTGACGAGTGATTATGAGCAGGAAGGTGGCTGGAGTCAAATGGTCATGATATTATCGTGAAATGGAGTATCAGAGAAGAGAGATGGGTGGAAAAAAAGAGTAAATGATATTAGTCATGTGTTGAGACCTTAAAGAAACAAATAATTAAGAGAATATTGGTTCTCTTTTCCACCCTCCGTCTTCAGTCCTCATGTATTACAACCTTTTAATAAATGGTTAACAAAGTCAAACAAATAAGAAACATAAACTACACCTCTTAGGTTTGAATCTATTTTTAATTATGCCAAGAAATGAAGGCTTGATAGAAATTGAATAAAATCTTGTAATGTAGTATTCAAAGCTTCCTATCCTCTTGTTAATTGAGGTAGCCACATCACAAAAAAAAAAAAAAAAAAAAACCAACATAAATCTCTAATCAAAATCACTTTTGTTTTGACCTATTGCCTTTACAGTCATACAACAAAAGGTTTATCCATAGATAAAACAAAACCAAATAAGTCTCTATTTATAGCAGAAGAAGTCCTCCTTCAAGTATTATAACACTACAACTATCCTCTTTAGCTGTTATGTAAAATTTAATAGTGATCCGAGTGGTCAAAGAAATAGTCAAACTGAAGAACAAATGAGTCAAAGTACATAGCACACTATGTTTTCAATGGGTTATAAATTTGAAAGTGTTTCTAAAAATCTGATGATTGAGATGAAAATTGAAGACCTATAGACACTACTTTAGGAACTTCACCTTCTTGTCATCATAATTCAAAAGTATTGAATTAAGAATTATGTAGATGAATGTGAATATTTATTTTCTTCATAAACAATCTTCTTAATTACGATTTCGACACCTGAAATCTAACTACAGAAGATTGCACTCACTCACCTTAATAAACTTTACAAATCTTCAAGACCTCCAAAATCTCACTACCCATTTATCTCCTACATACCACTTAAGATTGAGTGGTATGTAGTATATTTGGCTAGAAGGCTTTCCAAGCATATTTAACAACGATTCAATGCCAAAGCACATCATACAATGTATATGATTATATATGTATAAGCATTTTTTCAAAAAAAGAAAAAAAAGAAAGATTTAGGGATAGCTCTTGAGAAGTAACATTATCGTCTTTATGATAGATAGCCCTTGATTGCATGGGTCAAATATTATAGTACATGAGGCTTATAGGCACACACAAGCTGAGCAAAGCCCAATGAAAATTTGCTAAGTTGATTTGAAAATTAATTACCAAGTAAGCATGCATACATTACACCCACACAAGAGTGGTGGAAATCGTGGCTCTAAAGCCACCCCAAACTAACCAAACTTACACACTTTGCAGTTCATTCTCACTCTCAAAAACCCTTCTCATATCTACCTTATTATTTATCCTCTTATTCATTCTCTATAGCACATTATGATAAGAGCTTAAGAGCTATTCTTGAACCTACGCACAATCATTATAGAACCGTGTGAAGAGTTCATTAAATTTTGAAAGGCGGACTACTAAAACCTTTTGCATTGTGACTTCAACTCAAAAGGCCAATGAGTCGTATCACTTCAAGACAGCGATTTGCATGCCTGAGGATATCTTAATAAATTATTTACACTTAAACTCTTTACATAGCAGTAATATGTGAGTGTTATATTCCAACAATCTTAAATGTTTCAATATGCACTATGCTATGCTAGTTGTTCCTAAGATCATATTGAAGTTACTAAAATAGATCCAATCTATAGACATAAATTTAATAGGTGTCAGACTAATGTTAAATTCATTGTTGAAAATACTAAGATTAATTTTATGCTTGAAACTACTACAACCAAACAGAGCTATGAAGATTATGACAATAATATAAATGACTGGACAACTGTTGATATATAATTGCAAAACTATTATTTTGAATGCGCTTTCCAATGAGTTCTTTCATGCATTATAAATTCAACCATTCTATTGATATATGAATACTTTGGCATGAAAAAGCACAAGAATGTGCATTAGAAAGTTCTTTGAAATTTTAGAGGATTGATAAAGCATGAAGGGGAGGATATGACTGTGGGCTCCGAAAATTCGTCACCGACCTCTCGACAATAATTGAATTGAAGAGAGTTTGATTTTAAAGAATCGATGTAATTTTCAGAAGGCAGATGGAATAGTAGATAAGACACTACCCAGAGATTTTTCCCTCATTTTGTGAGAACTTTAGATCTGGTTTCAGATTTCTTATAGGCGCAAGCCCCTATAGTTAATTACCCCTCTCAATAAGTAAAAGAGAACTTTCGATTAAAGCTAGTCGTTAGATCGCTAAATGCGTAGCGTATAATAGCAGCATATGAAGTTATGAAATTTAGGTTTATGAAATTCATCGTTTTAACTTAAAGCAAATGATTGAGAGCGATGGCGTGCGATCTAGATCTGGTTTTCGCAATGTGGTACTGTCTACTTAGTCGAGAGGAGATAGTCACGAGAATCCTTATCGAAACACATGGATTAGAAATTCTTGTAAACTTGGAGTAGTGTTTGTTTAAGGAGACATTCTTAAGTCTACCTTAGCTGATAGAGGGTTGTTTGCCCTATCAAGTATACCCTATGATTCACAACTCAAAGTGCAGAGCCATTGAGGAGCATACGGGCGACGGTCGTGATCATAATATAATGGAGTCTTCTGCCAGCTACGATTAGAGCCAATGCGATGGAGAGGGACGTCGCTACGGCATGAGATTAGTTGATAGTGAACAAAGTAGAATACTTGATTTGACATTTGCTCTTTTGTGAGCTCGAGTTTTCCTTAATTTATTACCTCGACAAACAATTGCGGAAGGTGGATAGGTTGAGTTTTACTTTAAGTTTTTAATAATAGAATTTCATTTAAGCAGTTTTTAGATTGACACTCAACCTGAGTTAATTCGTTTTGAAATTAGAATCATATTTTGATGGAAGTATCCCCTCCGGTTGAAATCACTATTTAACACAGTCATCATCATGGTAATTAATTGATTTGAATATATTCAAGAGCTTTAGATCTTGTCTCTACAACTCACAACAGAGAATCGATCCCAATGTCATAGATTGACTTCTCGGATATTTCAATAAGTTGAAATTATTGTAAGATTTTTTTGTTAAGGCCGATCCACAAACTAAGCACAAGCGTGCGTAACTTAAATTTAAGCATTTAGCGTAGTGTGGACTCATGTATTGTATTTGAACACCCAATTAACGTCTTTTGTTCATGCGGCGTGTTCGAATCTGATGGCGTAGAAGACGTTTGTAAATTGATCTAATATCTTATTAAATTTTTCAGATTAACATTTAATTAATTCTAATTTATCCTGCGCAGCCTTTTCAGATTTTAAAATTTACATTTGAAATCTCTATGTCCTAGCACATGCAAGTATTTATAGCTTATAGATAATTTCACCTAATTAGTGATTTCATTGAGTTTGAAAATCATAATTTAGAATGAAGTTTCTTGATTTTTTGTATTGAAGGAAAGCTCCTTCATTCTTGCAACATTTAGTTTAGTGTCGCCTTCTGTCTGCTTGTACAAAGAATTGTAAATCCGGTGACGATTATTTGAAAATTTGTACGAGCTTTGAATAAGAATATATTCATTTTAGATATATGTAATGAATTTATTTTCATTCAAGCATTCGCATGTATTTTGGAATATTTGACCCAAAGGAGTGCCATTAGAAGATATGTGCGAAATACTTCATGATTATATTACAAGTTTATATGTGAAGTTACCCAAAAGAAAGCTCTCTAATTTTATCATTTAAGGACTTTTCACATTTTTACAACAAGAGTTGTTAATTTAGATTCATTTTAACTTCATATCAAATTCCCTATTTATTTGAAAATTAAACTTCAAATTTATTGCAAGTTTGTTATGAGTTTAGTATTAACTTAAGTTTCACTTGCATTTGTTTTAATAACAAATATGAAACAAGATTGTTATGATATGTTTTACATATAATGTTAGTTTAATTATAAGTGGGTCCCACAAAGATAGCTTTCCTTTCTTATAAATAATGCTAGTGGGGGAGTCTTACCTTTCACATTATTTGCTTGAAGAGAAAACTTCATAGTCTTTAAAGATTTTGAAGAAAGGAAGGGAACTTGCTTGCGTTTAAAGTAAGTAGTTAAGTTTAGTATTACATTTCCTATTTGTTTTGCTTAGTTTCCTTTAAGCATTCTCCTCTTTGTTTTGTTTAATTTCCTGTAAGCATTCTCCACTTTGGTTTGTTTAGTTTCTTTTAAACATTCTCCACTTTGATTTAATATTTATCCTCATGTTTATGGTGCATTTTTTTATTTAATTTGAGTTTAGGCGATTTTCATTTGAATTTGTTAAGGTTCCAAATTTTAGTCGAAATTTCTGACCTCCAACATCATCACGTGAGGCTCAGTATTTTGGCTTTCTGCAGTATTGAGTGTAGTGTGGTGTCTTCACATGTAATACCTTTTTTGCACGTCACATGGGGTATTAGCAGTCTTGAAACCTACATAAAAGAAATGATCTGATATATATATATATATATATATATATATATATATATATATATATATATATATATATTCATTTCTTTTTTTTTTTTTTATGTTTAAAATTTTGTAAAAATTTCATCAACATTTCAACTGGGGAGGCGACGTAACGAATATTACTGCTTGCAGCCATGATGGCAGTGGTGTTTATGACACTCATTCTTACGCCCATTACTATGGTTAGCGGTCTTAGTGAAAAAAATGCAAGATATATATATATATATATATATATATATATATATATATATATATATATATATATATATATATATATATATATATATATATATATATATATATATATATATATATATATATATATATATATATATATATATATTATTAAACATGAAATAAAATATTTTTAAAGGCATTCTGAGTTTAGAATTTGAGATGCTCGTAAAAAAAACTAATATTATGTGGGAAAAGTAGTAAGTTAAATTCTAAAATATCTTTGGAGAATTAAAGAAAAAACTTTTAATAAAAATAGTTGGTGGTGGAGTCGAGTGTCTGAAAATGATAAGAAATAAAGCGTTGTTATAAAATTTGGTTTAGGCGTAAAACTTGGAGAATTGAGAAAGATATAAAGTGGTAGAGAAATTCTAAGAAAGCGATATATATGATCTGAAAATTTAGCTTTAGTGATTTATACTGATAGATTAGATCAAAGAAGGTGAAAGATGTATGTATAAGTTAGAACCAAAGAGAGGAGAAGTAAAGGCGCAATTGAATGAGGTGTATTAAGGATGAATATAATAAAGTGCTTTTCTTAGAAAAGAATATTGAAAATAGGTGGATAGATATTTTGATAAACTTTTCAATGAAGGATTTGAATGTACGATTGATTTTAGCAACCTTAATACAAAATAGAATTTTATTTTTATCGTCGTATTAGTAAATCTAAAGTTAGAGAAATTTTAAAGAAAATGAAATGTGGAAAAGCAGTAGGACCTGATGATATTCTAATAGAAGTGTGAAAATGTTTAGGAGATCAAGGAATTTCTTGGCTTACAAATCTTTTTAATGTTATTTTAAAGACTAAAAGATGTCAGATGAGTGGAGAAAGAGTTTGTTGGCTTCTATATTTAAGAATAAAGGTGATGCACAAGAGTGCAAATTATAGAGAATTAAGTTAATGTCATACATTAAAATTATGGAGAGAGTAATAGTGAGCATAGGTTACGATGTGATACAAAAGCTTCTCACAATCAGTTTGGTTTCATGCCAGGTAGATCTACTATGAATGTTATACATTTGTTAAGAGGTTTGATGGAGAAGTATAGAGAAATTAAGGAGGATTTACATATGATACTTATTGATTTAGAAAGCATGATAAAGTTTTCCAAAAGATGTTCAGAGTTACAGACGAGAAAGAGATTAATATTGGTTAGGTTATATTCAAGTCATTAAGGATATACTAGAGACTTGTGTCCAAACACAAGGAGGATTGACAAAATATTTTCTCATTTCAATTGAATTACATCAAGGATCAACTTTAAACCCTTATCTTTTTGCTTGAGTTATGGATGTTCTTACTAGGCATTTACAAGAAGATGTACCTTGGTGTATGCTTTTTCTTGATGTCTTCTTTCTTTGTTGATAAGACTAGCAGGAGGCCAAGAGAAACTTGAATTATGGAGGTCAACATTAGAGTCTAAAGGTTTTCGTTTAAGTAGATCTAAAGCGAATATATATGGAGTGTAATTTTAGTTGTAGAAGTTCTAGTGGCAATGTTGAGAGTGAACAAGTCATTAATAAGAGTGAGCGATTTAGATATTTAGGCTCATTGTTCAAAATGATGGTGAAATAGATGGGGATGTTATTAGTAGAATTCAAGTTGGATGGTTGAAGTGGAGGAATGCATCGGCTTTGTTGTGTGATAGAAAAGTTCCACTTAAACATAAGGAAAATTTTATAAGATGGTGATAAGATCTGACTTATGGTGCAAAATGTTGGCCAATAAAAGAAGCATAAGACTAAGTTAAGTGTTACGAGATGAGGATGCCTGTGTGGATGAGTGGCTTTACTCTTAGAGATAAAATGCTGAAATGAGTATGTTCGGAAAAAAAGTTGGAGTAGCTCGTGGCATAAGATTAGAGAGAGTCTTAGATGGTTTGGCCACATAAAGTCAGGGAGATTAGGAGAGTAGATCATTAGATTTTATGTTAAGAAAGGTAGAGGTAGACCTAAAAAGACTTGGTTAAGATGTATAAAAAATGATCTTAGTGTACTTGAATTAAATGAGAATTTGACACATAATAGGACACAATGGAGACGAAGAATTCATATAGCCGACCCCACTTAGTGGGATAAAGGCTTGTTGTTGTTGTTGTTGTATATATATTCACCATTCACACATTCCTACATATCTACAACTAGCAACAATAATAAACTTGTATGAGTCTGGCTAGAAGGAATTTCGGCCAGAGGAGTTTGGTTTATGGCAAGGAGAAGGATTAGAGGGAAGAGCCAACTTTTGAATCCCACCAAACAGCAAAATGACAACATTAAATTCAACATAATTTTAAATTTTGTTTCTCCTCTGTTTTGCTTTAATAAATCCATGTTTAATTAGCCAAGTGGTAGGCTAATTTACGGGATTTAGAAAAGCAGTGGTATGCAAAGGATGTTTGGGCCAAATGAAGATTTCGGCTAGGGGATTTCAGCCAAGAAGTTTCGGCTAGAAGGATGAAATGGAGAGGGAGAAATGAAGGACGGATAGATTCTCTACGAGTGATTTGACCAGGTAATGATCAATCCTGAAAATTTAATCTTCTGTTAAATATTGCTTCAAAGAAGTTGTGAGCTCTCTGGAAAATTCAGAGTCACGGCCAAAGGGAAGTTGTGAGCTCTCTGGAAAATTCAGAGTCACGGCCAAAGGGCTTCTCAACAATTACTCTAGTCCACCAAATAGGAGAAGAAGCACAGCAAGTAGCACATCTGACTACATCAACAAACATATTAAGAGGGATTGACAAGTAAAATAGTCTATTTGGTGATCTTCCAGCGGGTTGAAGAAGGAGACGGACGAGAAAGCTCTTAGTTTCTCGAATGAGAAGTGGGAGGAAGAAGAGGGCACGGGAGGGAGAACTCACTGTTTCTTGTGATTGAAGGAGACGAAATCGAGAGAAGAGGGAGATCCGACGGGTAGGTATCGCGAGAGAGAGGGAGTGGAGAAGGGGAAGAACCTTGCTGTTCAATTTTTTGAATGAGAGGGAGGAAGCCGTTTTTTCTTTTTGCCCCTTTCCCTTGCGGTTGAGAAGAAGAAAAGTGAAGAGGGGAACGGTTGAGGGCTTCACGCGTGAAGAGGAGCGAGAGTGGTTGCGGCTCGATCCCGTGCGTGAAGGAGGCAGGCCGAGCGATCGGTTGAGGAGGGACGTTCGGCTCTCACGTGAAGGAAGCCTCGACGTCGATCGCGTGAAGAAGCATAGGTCCGGCTCGGGTCGTGCGTGAAGAGGAATAGGGTAAGGTTGAGCCGAGTGAAAATGAGAGGATTTGGGTTAGGTTTTATTTTTAAATTGATTTTTAAATTGATTAATCGACTTTAATGTAAATTTTACGCCGATAAAATCACATAGTCAATATATATATCAATTTAAATTTATTCATTCCGACAACGACGCAGCGCGTTTGATCGGAGGCTGGTTTGCGTCAATTGTCAATTCATTTCAAAATATATACGCCTTTTGACCACTCGATTTTGCGCGTCAATTGAGTGCTGAAACTGCGCAATCGTTTTTTGCGAATAAAGGTCGTTTGGTTTGCGTCACCCTCGATATATATATGCGGCGTTGACGATCGACTTATTAGATCGATCATCATGCGATATTTATATTCGATTTGACGTTTTGAGGCGAAGTCCGTTCGATCGAGGTCATTTTGGTTGATTTTGATGTCGATATATTTCAACCTCGATTTTAAATTCTTCGATCATTCGACATTTGCACTGGTCAATTAAGCGTGAACAGCCTTTAATAGTTTTCGATATTTGAAGCTAACGATCAATTTCATGTGAACGGAGGTCGGATATTGTCGCAGCTTCCGATTTATCTTCCCGCGTTGATTCTTCGATACGATGTTTTAGATTATGCAATATTTATATTTAATGGGTTCCACCCGGCGAAGTTCATTGAGATCATTTCATTCGACGTCATTTTGAGATTTGCATTTTGATCCAGTCTGTCAATTTGACGTAACCCAACTTATGACATATATGTGGAGGTCAACAATGACTTCAGAATAAATTATTTTGGACATTAGGTCATAATAAACCTCTAAAAAAGGAAGAACAAGAAAAAGCTAAGGAATTAAATTAAAAAGTTAATCTAATGCAGGGTAGTAGCAATAACTAAAGAAAAAAAATTAGAATTCCCACCGAAACAGCAAAAAGAGAGCAAGCATTTTAAGACCAAAAATTATAAAAATGAAAATATTATTTTGGTTGCAATGAATGAGGTCATTGTGCTTGACAATGCAATAAGGAAATGATAATAAAACATTTCCTCTAAAGATGAATATAATAGAAGCTGCATATACAATAATTGTGATCTCAGAAGTGAACCTAATGCAGAGCACAATGAAAAGAGAAGAGATCGAAATTTAGCTTGTTCGTGAACAACTTGCTAAAAAATATATTTGAGCTGTATCAATTAAAACTTATTAATAAGCCTAAAAAATAAAAATTAAAAAGACACTGTTCATGAACAAGCTTTAATTGAGCTCCTTAACATCTTGTTCAGAAGCTTACATAATGAGCTGAATAATAAGCTATTCAAGCTTGAAAAGTGGGTAGAATTTTCTCCTCTTCTTTTTCCTTAAGAGATCTTTTGTTGTGAACATGTGCGAAAATTGCTTTTGAAAGAAATTTCTTTATACCTTAGAGAGAGAGTGACATCTTTCTTGCCTTGAAAGAAAAAAGAAATGGTACAAAGTTTCTTCATTACACATTAAGGAAAGAGAGGCATCTCCACCTAGGCTTCTTGTGCTAAAAGAGGGATAGTGAACTTTTTGAAGGAGATTTGGAGTGGACGTAGGTCTGATAGGCCAAACCATTATACATATGCGTAGAGAAAGAGAGAAAGGGATATAAAATAGAGAAAGAGACTTATAATTTCACTTCTCCAATCAACTGATTCAAAATATAAATTATGAATCCTTATTTATAATATGATCAAGTATTTTGAAACCAAATCTAATCATAAATAATTCAAAATTCAAACATAACATTACCAAAAGAATAATTAATGCTATTTTCAATTAAAATAAATCATACAATTTTAATTTAAATAAAAGAAATGGAATAAATCATAGAATAACCAAACCTAATTTCCAATGGAACATCAATTTTCCTTAGAGGAATAGTGAAAATAGAGGAATAGCTTTTTGAACATCCTTTGGATCATTAACATCCACATAATGGAGATAGAAAGTAAAATATGAAAGCTTTGAACATTGTTATACTTTACAGACCTTAATTGATTAGTACCACAAAAAACCAATACTCACTTGAAGATGGAAGCAATGGTAACATCCACTCAACATTGTAGCATTGTACAGAATAATATGATGGTGACTGACAAAAGTTAACATGTGAAGGAGCTAAGAACAATTCAAGAAATTAGGAATCAATATGTACCTCTATCTATAGGATTTGGGAGCAACAATAATGACAAAAGGCTCCTTGGGCATAATAAGTCTTTGACAAATTTATTTATTTAAATAGAATCCTCAAGATCACTATCATTATTTGGTTTAATTATGCCATCGTGCTCAAGCTTAGACATAGAACGAAATGGTAAGGGGACTACTAGAGTTAGAGTGATGTGAATTGAAGGATTGAATAGAGATGTGAAAGTTCATCATGTTTTTCCTGAATAAAAATAATCCATTTCTAAACTCTTCACAATTTTCACTAGAAGTTACAGGTTGCTGGCAAGAATAAATTGCAAAATATGAAGTTTAATGAGACTAAAAGAATCGTTTGCATAACCACCATAATAGTCATGTTAGATGAGACCAATTAAAAAATAAATCAACCTTTGAATGAGAATAAGTTTGATAACACACAATCTCATAATCTCAGCATGGGAATGCGAAGCAAAAAGCCAAATGAACGAGATGTCCCAGGAGTTGTTATAGATGACAATGTGCTGTTATCATGACGCAAATGATCTTATGTAGATGTGAAAGATATTAAATGAGCAATGTAGTGGCATAATGCATTGAGGCTACATGCAAGGTGAGCCGTGTGAGAGTGAGATACATGTACTATTGATGAAAGCTCATGAAAGATCATTGCATATGAAGAGAGTCAGTGATTGCTACCATGAAAACAGGCAAGAAATAAAATGAGATAAAAAACTACATAGAAATTGGATGAGAGATTGAGTGAATTACTTGAACATTTGTCATCTTGATAACTTGAGATGTTATTATCTCGAGCGGTACTCATAATTTATTTTAAAGAAAATCAAGCATATAATGTGGCTTCCCTAGGTCAAAAAAGAGTGAGGAAGAAGCAAAGACATTCTAAGTAATTGAAGATCATCATACAATTAAGGTTTAAAATTTTGTGCAATCGATATTGACGAGTTTTTCATTTATGAAGTAAAGTATAAGCCTCAAGTCATCTTAAAGAGTAAGTCTCCCACTCAAAAAATTGCGTAAAAAAATATATTGTACGAATTTCTAAGTGAGAAGTAAGAAATAATATATTAACATCCTAACATGTTAACACATTAAATAGTAACATGTCAACATCCTAATAAAGCAAGAAGTAAAAAATTGCATAAAAGAACAAATAACATAATAACATCATAACATCAAATCATGAAGTAAGAAGAGTTATGTAAATATCAAACCATCAAAGTAAATACAATAATTTAAAAACATAACAAACAAATTAAATTTGAGTGTTCATTATTTGACTCTCTCAAACACTCATACTATCATGCACTTAAGCTAGAAAAAAAGAATTCTTCATCACTCTCATCACTTAATATATCTTAATTTGAATCATCTACATAATGAATTACTTTTTCCCCGTGATCATCCTCAGTTTCATCAATGTTCTCCCATTCTTTTATACATTCGATCTCAATCTTCCTCCTCCCTAGTCAATAAAAAATAATTACATTTAAAAAATATACTTTATAATTAGATTTTCAATTATATATCTCTATGAATGTCTTTTTTGTTTATTTCTTGTTGGCTTGTGGGGGATCTATTGGTCGTGCTTATCCTCTCATAAAAAAAGTCAACATTAATATCATCATTCTGAAAATCAAATAAAATTATCTCATTCTCTTCAACCTCAAATCATTCATCTCATAGCACATTATTACAAAATAATGAATCTTCATCATCTTCTAAAACTTTGTTTTTCAAATTTCTTTCACTTTTCATACATAATGTCAACCTACAAGTCCAACCTTGAAATACTCAAACAATTTATCCTTTGCTCAAGTGAGAAGAATCTATATGCCAAGCGGTGTACGATAGGCATGAGAAGTATTAGGGTTAAGTGGGGAATGAACATAAATTATTATTTAATAGCTAAAAAAAGTTAAGATTGCACATGCCTCATGCATAGTGAGACAAGACGCGCCTCAATAGGTGTGAGGCATTATTGACCTCACTTTTGGAGTGGGCTCTCAACTTCATCATCATAGATCTAGGACTCTTGTAGACACTAAGAGATTCTTAATCTTAAGACACTTCTAGTGATTAGGTGAATACTTAATCTAAGCCTAAAGATTTAGAAGGGTTAGCCATAGGAAGAGATTATGTCTTAGGGATTTAGAAAGATTTGCTTACCCTATAGCCTTAAACTCAATCCTTGCTTCCTTCTTCTAAACCAAACCTCAAATCCAAATTCCAAATCAAATCTAACTCCAAATGATTGAAACCCATGATTAAATTCTAACTCCAGAATCCCTTCTTAAGCCATATGAATCACCTTCATATGCTTAGCCAAAACCTCCTTCAAACCAAATTAAATTTGATTGATTTTTTTGTAAATCAATCATTCTTTCATTTATATTCATAAATATAATAAAATCCAAATTCAAACCATTCAAATCAAATCAAGCTAAATCAAACAAAATCAATTATCTACTTAAGCCCTTTTGACCTACATCCCTCAATTTGGTCAAATTTGCTTCCAAATCACTCCAAACCTAAGTGATTTTCTAATGAACCATTTATATCTTCATTTATATTTACAAATATAAATAAAATATAAATCCAAGTGGCCAAGACCAAACCCAAATCAAATTAAATTCTAAATTTTAGCCTTTTTAGCCAAATTCTTGAACTTGGCTAAATGACATCCAAATCAATTCAAAACCCATGAATTTCTTCATGATTCAATCATCCCTTCAATCACTTATCCAAATATAAACATAAACTACAATTATCAAACCAAACCCAAGTCAAGCCCATGTTGACCCCTTTTGACTTGAAATTATCATATGAACCAAAATTCATTTGACTCCAAACCAACTGCAAATAGATTTATATCTTCATCCTAAGTTCATATGCGAGTTCAATTAAACTTGAATCAAGCCAAGATCAAGCCAATTGACCCATTTAGGTTCACTTGACCCAAAGTGACCTAAAAGATATTTTTGAGTCAAGTTCTAATCCAACTCAAATTGGATTGAACTAGGCTCATCCAAATCTCATATTATGATCAACAATCATCCTAGGATGATCAACTACTTTGGATTGGGTCAAACCAAGTCAACTTGGTCCTTTGACCAAGTCAACACTTAACCCAAATGAAACCCAAATTAGTCAAAATCCACCATATGCCAAATTGATTAAAACCATTGACTCAAACCCACTCATGATCAATGATTGAACATGACCAAACCATCAATTGAGCCAAACCAAGTATAATTAGCCATTTGACCTAAGTTGACCCAAATTGGCCTAAATAGCCAAAACAGGTCAAATTAAAATTTAATCTAAATTGATTGCAACCAATGGCTTAAGTTCATTCCAAATCACTTATTGAACTTGACCAAAGAAGCCATTTAACTAATTGATAACTGACCCAACTAAATAAATTACAAAATCCAAAATCCAAATTAATCTCAAATTAAATCAAACCAAAGCCTACAATCATTTTCAATTAAACAATTGAACTTAACTCACTTAACCCAACCCAATTCGGTCAAATTGGTCAAATGGGTCAACTTGACCCATTTGACCTTTTTGAATCCAAATGAGTCAAATTAATCAAAACCAATTCAACCAAAACATCTCAAATCATCATATGAATCTAACCCAAGCTTTGGTTTGACCCAATTTGACCAATTGGTCAACTCAACCTAACCCAAATGAACTCATTTTGACCAAATTAAGCCAAATCACCGAAAGCCACCTTATGGAATTTTGGTGGCTGACCTAACCAAACCCAAATTAATCCTAGGTCAACCCCAAGCCAGCCCAAACCAAAGTGGGACCCAATCTAAGGGACTTGACCATTGAACAAGCTCATTTGCATTGGATTCTTTCCATAAGAGGCAAAGTCTACTTTGCCTCTCCCATAACAGCTCTCCACTTGCTAAATGAGGTATTCCTAAACTCCCCTAGCCCAATCTAAGCCACCTAGCACTTGCCATGGACCAAGGAAAACAAGCCAAGCCACTCCCTCTCATGGCCGAACCCCATGAGCAAAGGCAAAGATCAATCCCACACCATCAACCCAAATCTTGCCTTAAGCTCCCTGCCACCACTTCCTCCACTCTTGGCGTGTCACATGGAGCTGACGACGACCCCTCCGACGACCCGATGGCGGCGAATCAGCGGATTTTCAGGGATGAATCCCGTCCGTCCATCAAGTGCAATTGAGGGGAATGCCCCCACAATTCGAGCGAGATTCTTCACAAATTGCATTGTGAGACTTCCCTAGCCATTTTCTAAACCCCACAGAGCTTTTCCAAGCATTCCCGGAGCTTCCTTGATCGACATTCCTCCTCCCCGAGCAAAGTCGAAACAGGACAACCTTCTCCCGTGCAATACTCCTTTCCCACTTGATCAAACCTCAATTCCTTGCACCCACACCATCCTCATACTTCGTCAAAGCCAACCGAATCATCTTCGAGCCTTCCCGATCACCGGAGACCGGAGTTCGATCGAAACCAAGGCTCTTACGTGCGTGGCTTGGTCGACTGAGAGCTCTACACCAAATCAAACCTGAATCTCCTTAGCAAGGCCTCGCCTCAACTAAGCGAAGCTACCTCTGTCGATCCCACCACCAGACATTAGCTCCGGTGAGGTAATTTCTCAAAACCATCGGTTCAAGAAATTTTTGTTAGAGTTTTTTGAAGAAAATTCGAATGTCATGCGTTTTTTACCGTTAGATGTGTTCCTCTCCTTCTTCTCAAGGTGTGGGGTCAATTTGATCCCAATCCGAGCTCGGGTGAGCTGGATTAACGGGAAAGACTGACGATCCGTCTTTCGCCGCCGCAGGAGAAAGATCACGTGTCGCCCGTGCGCGTAATGCAGACCATGATAAAATCACGTTAGATCCACTCTAATTTCTCCTCTAAATCGCGGATCGAATCATGACCGTCTGATCTTAGATCAGACGGTCCGTGGAGTTAGTGCGTCCGCCGCAATCCGAGTCAGTGGTGGATATGACAATTTAAATAGCCAATCTCGTCACGCCACGTGGAAAGCGCGCCGCGTTAGCCGCCACAAGGCCCGACGGGATTAAGGCTTTAATTAAGCTTAATTAATCTGTTTTAAAGCCTGAAACTTCTAAAATTCATAACTAATCTTAGAAAAATTTAAAAAATACAAACTAAGGCTCATTTTGAAGATATTTCAGAGTAGAATCTAGAAAATTTATTATTAATTAATTTTAAATAGTGATTTTGGCTTAATTAAAGTTTAACTGAAAATTAAATTAACCTAATTATTCCTTAATTAATCACCCAATTGATCTCAAATTTTCTGTAGATGTTTAGATGGATGACCTCTGCCTCTCCTATTTTTTTGGGATTTTATTAGTTGCTTAATTAGAAAAATTAATTGATTAAGCTTTAATCACTCTCTTAATTTAATTTGTGATAATTAGAGAATGAACGGTGACTTAATTAATTATTTAAGCCTAATTACTTTTATTGAACAGTAAGAAAACTTAAGGAATGTGATTGACATATTTTTCCTAATTCATTTTCTAAGTTTTCTTTACTTTTTAAGACCAAATTAATGATTAATGAAGTAATTAATTGCTTAATTAATTAATTAATCTTCAAGATAAAATCAGAGCTTAAGTGATCAAGTATAGAACTTATGGATTGAAATTAAGGCCTCTTTCTTGATCTCTTTTCTTAAGTTAATTTTATTTTATTAATTGAACATATTTAATGCTTAACCAAATAGATTAATAAGCTTAATTAACTTAATATAAAATCTAATTCACATTTAATCACCTTTAATCAATTTTGGGTAGCCCTTTAGATGCTTAATAGTCTAAAGGAATTTAATGAAATTATGGTTAGCTTACATGTGTAAGAAAATCATAAAAATAATTAATTAAATCCCTTGAGTCTAATTAACTATTAATCATGAGCAAATTGCATTAGGCCCTTTTCATTTCTTAGAAGCATTGCTAATTTATTTTTCATGTGGTTGCATATCATATTGGTTCATTAGTAATTAGTTAATTAACTTAAAGTGATATAGGTAAGGGTTAATTAATTGACTTAATTCATACCCTAACTTTATTAAATCATAAAATCTGCCTAAATATTCTTCATTAAACCAAATTAACTCACACATGGGGATGAGATTAGGATTAGCAAACCTCTTTCACATTTATTAAATCAAATCAAATATGAAAATAAAATGACATTAAAGAACTTTAGTTTGTATTAAATAATCTTATTTAATTTAATTGTCCTTAGGAGTTAATTGATTTGAATGAAATCACATATTTATGTTATTTTATTTCTTTTCAATCATGCTAAATATTGTATGCACTTCTACTCATGCATTCATGTCTTTCAAATTAATCAAATATAATTAATTTTCTTTATGTCAAATTGCATGTGTTGATTTAAATTAAAAACATGTGTGACTAGTATTACTATTAAATCTCAAATATATTTTCAAAAATTTGTTAATGAATGAATATATATATATATATTATAGCATTAGTTATATATACATAGGAAATGTAAGTGAATATAAATTTAGTGTATGAGATAAAGTCTCTTCCTTAAGTTCATGTGTTAATTTGTTTAAGTAAGAATGTTAACGGGTATATTAGTCTAGACATTCCAGGGACGCACAGCTTTAAGTAGCCCCAAGGAAGTTCCTACCTCGTTCTCTTGGTGCAGAACAATGGCGACGTACCTACTTGATTTCAGTCTTATGCATTTAGATATTAGAATTTAGATAAAGCTTTAATTCATTTACACAAAATGAATCAATCAAACAAAAAATACAATTTGTGTATGGCTTTCTATTCTTGCAGTTGTTTATACATCCATATATATCTAAAGATAACGGGAATATTAGTCTGGACATTCCAGGAACGCACAGCTTTAAGTAGCCCCAGGGAGATTCCTACCTCGTTCCCTTGGTGTAGAACAATGACGATGTACTTGCTTAAAACTTTTATACATGTGAATGTGTACTTAGTCAATGAATGAAAATCTCATTTGTCTATTAAAAAGACATGCATTCACACTTTATTTAATTGGTTGATTTGATTAGTCATGTGATTTAAGATTCTTTTCTTATGCTTTTGCATAAGAATTTAAATAAAATATTGAATTAATATGACAAAATTATTCAATCAAATGAAATATTAATTATAAATACATTTGCTCATATTCATCATTTAAGTGTGCTAAGATACAAATTGTATATATAACTATGCTAAAGATTTAATCATATACATGATATAGATGATGGAAAGAAATAAACAAACATGTGTTATGTGATAGTAATTCATTCCAACTAATCTTAAGATGTCTTTCTTATTGAATGAGTTTATTTAAAATGAATCTAAATTTATGACTAATTAAAATATATAATAAATCATTCATTAAAGAGAATTGATTAATTAATTTGCTTTAGATGAAAATTAAGGTAGGGATAAAAGATAATGATCCTCTCTTTCTTTCTCTTCAAAAAATTTAGTTGCTAAGTGTAGGTCAAATGAAATAAAATAAAATATTCGATAAAATTTGCAAATCAGTTAAATCATTTAAAGTAAAACTATCCTTTATAATTAAATGTTCTTCATACTTAGAGAATCTTAACTCTAAAGCTTAGCTAGAACATATCACACAAGCCTTTAACACACACATTAGATTAAATCACCAATTTATGTTTTAGGTATGTGTATTTGATGTATGCTGTTTGTGATATATTATTGTAGACTGGATGTTAGAGAGATGTTTGGATGTTAAGTCGATAAATTTAATCATATTTTATGAGATTATGCTTTAACTTAAAATAAATATAAATGCTCTCTTTTGCGTCCACTTAACCCCAAGCATAATCTACATTAGACAGTGGACTTGTTACCCATGCGGTGCTAAGTCCAAATTATTCATATAACTGCTTGAGTTATATGGTGTGTTTAACTAATACTTGTTTTGCAGATGTAGTTAAATTTACTTTTCCTATTCTTAATATAATTTTGCATTAGGAATTACGATCAATGCTATGAGAACTTAAGATAAATGTTGGTTACAAGACCAAGTCTTATGTACCATGTGATCTTATGGAGCTTGCCCAATAAAATAAAAGAAGGAAATGAAAGAAAGAAGAAGCTTTGAAGATTTGAAGACCCGCCATAGCTCTCATTCATTTGTTGTAATTAGATTGTAATTATTCTTTCATTGTACCGATGTAGAAGATGTGGGCCATTTTCTTTTCTGTATGGGCGATACGCGACCTATTATTATTCTTTCACGTTGAGGTTATAAATTGTTTGATAATTCAGTTACATTGTGTGATAGAAATGACATGTATTTTCCTAGCTTCTTCATATATGATGATTTAATGTGTGGCCTGGATCCGTTTAGATTCTTATGTAAAAAATAAATTTTCTATCCCAATAACAACTCATAACTAAATTTTTTAAAACAACTCATAACCTCACATAAAGCATAGACATTAAATCAAAATAATAAAATATTTAACAACTCCTTAGCTGGATATTGTATACTTAATATCATGTATGTCATTTTGTTTCACTCTTGTTAAGAGAGGATTTTAATCTTTGCCAGATAGAGAAAAGGGTTTGACCTTTGAGAGCCTATGATGGAAAACACCTTTTTCTTTTTTGATTTAGCCCATAATCAACATCATCATACATTTAGGTATATAAAATCCTATAGTCTGTGTCAAAAATGAAGTGTCAAATACAAATAAAATTTGAAAAGATTTACATTAGACTAAGTCATTATTCATACCACTCATGCTCTAGTCTCTTAGAAAGTGAGTTTAAGAACTTTAATTTTCTTTCTAAATAATAACTTAGCCATCTTGCAAAACATATGACTTGACCACATGATTTTAAATCATAAGAGTTTGTCATTACCCAGCGATGTTAAAGTCGGTTGTTTACCCTCTGGAGGTAATAATATACTCTTTTGCCTTTAAATTTAGTGTGGCCTCACCAAAGATCCCTAAATTTAAGATCCGAGGTTGTTGTTTCCCTATGGGGCTACGAGCATAAATCCTCACCTCTTAGATATTTCCACAATCTTATCTTGTGAAATTATAAATCCTAGATTTTTAATAAAATTTCAACTCAAATATATAATTCTCCTCAATTTCAAGCATATAAAATCCAACCATAGGATAATTTGAGATGCTCACTAAACTTTCTAGTATCATGAGCATCCCCTACTCATCTCCTTTTGACTTCGATAATTTCCTTTCGATCTATCTCATTTGATCTTACAAACATAACCAATTTATTGATAGTCTTATCTTTGAATTCTTTAGAGACAACAATTGCCTATTTTAATTGAGAATATTCATAAGGAACTCACCTTCCTTAAGATGTAATTAACTATGAGGGTTTGCCCCCATAGAGAACTTTAAAACCCGGTTTAAATAAATCATACTTTATTCATCCATGTAAAGTAGGAGAAAAATCTCTGGTACATTCAAAAACCCATCATGCCTTAGAAGTCCTTATTAGGTGATTAAGTCCATCGTAGGATAGTGATTTCTATCTTTCGAGATAATACACTATTCCTTGATGTCATATCCGATCACCTCAATAAGTACACCCTCAGATCTGCGTGGTATCCCCTCACATATACACACGCATACACATGAACCAAAAATAAATACCACAGGCATACACCTCATATTCAAAACATGAGGCGTAGGCCTCACTATGATTAACTTGGAAAAAGCGTTGACCATGCCTCTTACTAAATTTCAAATAATGCATCTAATATCATGATTTCAAAATTCCTTGTTATTAGTAGAAAACAATTTGACAAGAATCTATGCCCATTGAAAATGGCCAACTAGCTTACACAAAAATGTGTGACAATATTGACAAGGCCGATCTCATTTAGTTTCAACTGGAACATAGAGCAATGCTATGGTCATCAAAAACTAAGTGCATGTGAACAATGGTTTTTCACTTTGGAGGCTAAATGCCCTTGTCCCTTCTTTGGTCTTTGGTTGATTGAATGTGTCAAAAAACTATAGCTTCTAATATACCTGCTTTCAAGGAAGTTGGGTGTAGGTATGTCACGCAATGCCCTCTAACTTAGAAGAAGAAAAAAAGTTAAGTCATTGGAAAATGAAGTAAAAGGAAGAAAATTCACACTATTTAGAGAGCTCATTCCATTGTTGGTGGATAACTTTTTCTTTTGCATGCCTGTGAAAAAAATAGTCTACTAAGAAAACGCTAGTTTCATGGTTGTTTTATATTTTCTATTCAAAGGAAGTAGCCTCTTCTTATGAGTTCACTTAAGGAGGGACGATTGTCCCATCCACTCAATTAGTTACATGCCCTCCAATTTTCATTAAGACACTTTGAAGAAAAGGACAATTTCTTACACGTGCGTTTAGCCTCCAGTCAATAACTTCATCTTTTTAGGCCACCGAAAAGGAATCAATGCTAACAAAAAAGTGAAAACAAACCAAGAAACCATATTGTTGATATAACTATGATCATGAAATGACATTAGGCTCATATAAAGGATTTATTTAAATGAAAATCTTTTATGCTACATAATATGCAAGAATAAAAATAGAATAACCATCCCTAGTGGAAATTACGTAGGCTAGAAGACAACACTAAAGCCTTAACAACAACAAGGAGTAAGCTTTCTGTACAATAAAATAAATTCACAAAATAAAATAGAATCAATTTAAATTTGACATACGCCTTCAAAGGAATTCGATCTACTTCCTACTTCCTACTTTCCATATATGGAGAAAGTAAAAGATGCAAGTTCACTTCTTTTTGATGTAATTTTGGTTTGGGATCAATTACTCGAAAAAAATATTTTTTGGGAATAAGGTGAAAATTCATCAAATTTGAATGATATTGCTTGATCTCCTCTTTGAAATAAGAGAATTGCTCAACTCTCTTATTGGAAAAAGAGTCATCTTTTGTTCTTTGCTTAACTCTCCTAATAATGCACTAAAGAAATAAATCCTTGTGATTGAGCCACGATCCATTTAGAATATTGTAGGCAGTTTAATTAACTTTGGCTTTATCAAATATAACTAACATCTACCTTGATTATTCCCCCCATGATAATTTTCATGTCTCCTCCATGTTGACATTCAAGTCAACAAGTTCATCATTATGATTGAATTTCAGATCAAGTTCACATGTATGAACTTGATTGGCTTTCATCTTTCCATCATCTCCTTTTCTTGATTGATATCCTAACATATGCAATTTTATTCCAATTGATTTTACAAGGTGATCAAAATATTATCCCTTACATGAATTGTAAATCAATATGATGATAAGGTTCACATCTTAATAATATATCAACACAACCTAAAGTTAGGGCATCTGTAATTTTAGTTGGTGCATTGCTGGCAATTATTCAGCATTATTAGAAGAAAAATAAAAACCTCTATATGATATACAACAACAACAACAAGCCTTTATCCTGCTATGTGGGGTCAGCTACATAAATCATTTTTCTCCATTATGTCCTATTAAGTGTCAAACTCTTATTTATTTCTAATAAACTAAAGTAATTTTTATACAACCTAACCAAGTCTTTTTAGGACTACCTCTACCTTTCTTAACATAAGGTGAATCTAATACATCTACTCTTCTAACTAGGTCATCAACCAACCAACACTTTATGTGACCAAACCATCTAAAGCGACTCTCTCTAATCTTATCCGCCATTGGAGCTACTCCACCCTTTTCACAAATATATTTATTTCACATTTTATCTCTAAGAATAAAGCCACTCATCCATCTAAGCATCCTCATCTTTGAGACACTTAACTTAATTTTGTGCTTCTCTTTTACTGGCCAATCTTCAGTATCATAAATCATTGCAAGGCTCACTATCATCTTCTAAAATTTTTCCTCAAGTCTAATATGTACTTTTCTATCACACGGCGGCTAGATGCATTCCTCCACTTCAACCATCCAACTTGAATTCTACTAATAACATCCCCATCTACTTCACCATCATTTTGAACAATAGACCCGAGATATCTGAAACATTTACTCTTTTTAATGACTTCATCACCCAATATCACAACACCACCACTAGAACTTCTTTAACTAAAATTACACTTCATATATTCAATTTTAGTTCTACTCAAACAAAAACATTTAGACTCTAAGGTTGACCTCCATAATTCAAGTTTCACTTGGACTCCCACTCCAGTTTTATCAACAAGAAGAATGTCATCAGCAAAAAGCATACACCAAGGTACATCCTCCCGCAAATGCCTAGTAAGAACATCCATAACTAAAGCAAAACGATATGGACTTAAAGCCGATCCTTGGTGTAATCTAACTGAAATAAGAAAATATTTTATCAATCCTCCTTGTGTTTGGACACAAGTAACAGCTCTAATATACATATCCGTAATGATTTGAATATAATCAATATTAACTCATTTCTTTTCTAGAACTCTCCAAAGCACTTCTCTTGGAACTTTATCATATATTTTTTCTAAATCAACAAATATCATATGTAGATCCTCCATACTTTCTCTATACTTCTCCATCAAATCTCTCAACAAATATTTAGCATCAATGGCAGATCTACCCGGCATGAAACCAAACTGATTTTAAGAAACTTTTGTATCATATCATAACCTATGTTCAAATACTCTCTCCCATGATTTTAATGTATGACACATTAACTTAATTCTTCTATAACTTGCACATTCTTGTGCATCACCTTCATTCTTAAATATAGAAACCGACACACTCTTTCTCTACTCATTTGACATCTTTTTAGTCATTAAAATAACAATAAAAAATTTAGTAAGCAAAGAAATTTCTTAATCTCTTAAGCATTTTCACACTTCTATTGGAATATCATAAGGTCCTACTGTTTTTTCACATTTCTTTAAAGCTTCTCCAACTTCAAATTTACTAATATGATGATAAAAATAAAATTTTTTATTTTTTTTAGAAACTAAGTAGCTAAAATCAATCATATTCTCAATCTTTCATTGAAAAGTTTATCAAAATATCGCATCCACATATGTACAATATACTTTTCTAAGAAGACACTATGATTTTCATTCTTAATGAACCTCGTTTGAACTAGATCTTTAGTTCCCCTATCTCTTTGCTTAGCTAACTTATACATACATCTTTCACCATCTTTAGTATTTAATCTATTATATAAAACACTAAAAACTAAAATTTTTGCATCACATATTATTTTCTTAAAATCTTTCTAAGCCACCTTATATCTTTCCAAATTCTCCAAGTTTTTACATCTCAAATTTTATAATAAAGTTTCTTATTTCTTATTTTTTCTTGCACATTTTGACTCCACTACCAAATATTTTTACTAAAATATATATATTTTTATTCTCCAAGCACATTTTTACAACTTGTTTAATTAATTTCACTTACTATTTTTTTTCCACATAATATTAGCTTCCTCATACACATCTCAAATTCTAAGATCTTGTAGCTTACTCTTAAAAATAATTTTATTAGTATTTTTAAGTGCCCCTATCTAATCCTAGGATAATAATTTGATTTATTTTTAATCTTTCACTCTTTCATCTTAAAATCTAAAACTAACAGCCGATTGCGGATACTTAAACTTTCATCCAAAATGACCTTGCAATCTTTACAATCTAAACGATATATTTTTCTTATCAGAAAATAATCAATTTGTGCTTTATTATATTCATTCTTATAAGTAATAATATGCTAATCTCGTTCCTTAAATAAAGTATTAGTAATTACAAAATCATAGACTAAAAAAAATCGGGTTTTAGGATCAAATTGGTCCCTCAACTATTTATGAAAGACCAATTTAAACTGACTAAACAGATGACGATTTAGTCACTATTTGATCGAGGGGACAGTTAGTTCTTAGTTTGGAATTTAATGAAAAGTTGTAGAGAAATAATGAACACTGCAAGGCATTTTCGAAATAACAAAAAATAAAAAGAAGTGGATAACTAATAAACTCTATCCTCTTCTCATTTTCATTCACGCACTGCACCACGGAAGGACCAATTTTGTCCCTGATCAAATAGTCAAGGGAGCAATTTGGTCCTCCTGTTTAGTCTCGGACTAAATTGGTCTTTCATAAATAGTTGAGGGACCAATTTGATCTTAAACTCAAAAAAAAATCTAATATAGTCCTGCATTCTACATTTATCAATCTAAATCCATAGCCACCATGAATACTTTTAAAATCTTCTACCACTCTACCAACATGTCAATTTAGATCTCCTTCAATAAAATTATTTTCTTCAAGAGGTATCCTTTATGTTAATTCCTCTAAGACATCCCAAAAATTTTCTTTTGAGCTTACATTCAAACCTACTTAAGGAGCATAAACACTTATAACATTAATAATCTTAATATCAACAACAATCTTTAAAGCTATAATTCTACCTCCAATCCTATTAATATCTACAACATTATCCTTTAAATATTTATTTATAATCATGCCTACACTATTTCTAGTTGGACTCTTACCTGACTATCAAAGTTTAAAATCTAAACTATCAATTTCCTTGACTTTCTCCCCAACCTATTTAGTTTCTTAAATACATAAGATATTTATCTTCCTATGAATCATAGTATATATTAACTCCATTAATTTACATGTAAGAGTACCTATTATCTAAGTTCATAATCTAATATTAGTTCCATGGACTAACTTATTTGCTTGAATTCATCCATAATGCGGGAACCCTTGCTTATTTAACGCTACATTCGGTCGTCAGTGCAGTGACCTTTGTACATTTTTCATTGAATTTAGGCCATACAATGCGTCGCTTCTAAGGAACGCCCTAGCATTAACATAATGTATTAAAAGATTCATGTAATGATATGTTCGAGAAGTTTTACTTTGGTTGTTGACAACATAACGCAATTCTCCACTTTTCACATCCAGCACTTGGGACCCGGCAAAGGCAGTGTTAAACCTCTATATGATATGTTTAAGTATATTTAATCTATTTATATAAAAGAATGCTAAGTTTGCTTGTTAAAATAAAGAAGTGTCTCATAAGTATTATGCAATTAGATTATGCCATGAAAACTTAAGAATAAAATTTAAATAATTCGATTGGTTGTGATGTACAAAAATAATTGCTGAGCAATAATGCTTTTGATTGCTA
Source organism: Cymbidium sinense (assembly GCA_021442155.1). Taxonomy (NCBI): domain Eukaryota; kingdom Viridiplantae; phylum Streptophyta; class Magnoliopsida; order Asparagales; family Orchidaceae; genus Cymbidium; species Cymbidium sinense. The sequence continues at coordinate 15,159,177 of CM038216.1, read as the reverse complement.
AGTTGAGCATAATATAAATGAGAATATTAATATATATTAGTAGAATCAAGAGAAATAATTAAGAAATGATTATATTAAAGAGCATTTGAAGCAACATTTATTGAAAATAAGATAGCTGAAAATACACTTAAATAGTTTAGACGTATATAATGAAGAATAAAAAACACATTAATTAAACAAACAACTACAATTAGTATCAAAGGATTACGAAGAGAGCTGTCCAGTTAACATAAAATTGATAAAAATTATTTATGAAGAATATGTTTAACACGTCATGCAGTACATAATAGGAAATATTGAAAATTTGAGGATTCATAAAACCAACTACAAATGGTAGGAGTAAAGCTGTTGATGATAATGATCTTCAATCTTATATTATTATTAGTACAGTCTTTGTAAATTTATAGTTTCTTTTTTCATTATAGAGGGTAGCATTTTTTTTACATATGCTTATTATATATCATATTCTAGTTCATGCTTTACTATCTTTTTAAACATGCCTTTTCGTTATATAATTTATATAGTTAGAAGCATTATCAATAACATCCAAAATTTTAAATTTGCATAATAATATCATAATATAATTCTCATTCTATATAAAACACAATTTGTGGATGCTAGATAGTTTATACAAAATTGTATGAGCCTTACAATATTTTCCTAATATTTTAAACAAGTTGTAATTATCAATTTTTGAAAAGAAAATCACATATATTTTTTACTCGTATGGACATCATTGATTGAAAAGATTAGAGTATTGTTTATTTTACTTTACAAAGAAAATTTTGCGAGTTCGCACCTTAATAATATTTTTAGTCATAATTAGTATGTTCCATGTCATTGTAACAATAGTTGGCAGGCTAAATTTACAAATCTTCAATCACAATCATTATTGCAACTTCTTAAATATTTCAAGGACAGCAAATGTCAATTAAAGGCATTATTCACATGTTCTTAGCATCCCAAATATTTGGAGTTGGCTTGTGAATTTATTTAATTCTATTCATTTTTAAGTTGAGTGCTACTTGTGATGTTAACATTTTTCTTGTAGTAAGCTATACATGTAACTAGACAGCACAAATAGATTGTTGCAAGCGTTAAAAAAAGAAAACGGGAAATACCTAATAGATTCACTATTAAGCATGATGAAAAAAAAAAGTCAACAAATAAAAGGACAATGCAAAGAATCTGAACAGACAACTTGCTTAAAAAAGTACTTGTGAGTCAAAGATGAAAGGTTTCAGGGAGAAAAACAAAATCAACGTTGTTTATACCTCTCCCACTTTTATGTTCTGGGCACCATCCCCTTTTATTATCTTAGCAAGATAGCCTTCCTCCATGCATTCCATTTCCACAGTGGCTTTATCCTAATAAAGAGAAGATGTAACTATCAAGATAAATAACAGACGATGTATTGAATAGTAAACAAGTTCACAGATATGCAAGTATCTACAGTTTCAACTTCACAGAGCACTTCACCAGGAGAGATTTTATCTCCTTCCTTCTTCAGCCACCTTGCAATGTTTCCCTGTTGATAGTGTTGCAGAAAGCTTAAAATTCATAGGATAAAATACATAGCATTTCGTAGTACAACGTATATGTACCTCTGTCATGGTAGGAGAAAGGGATGGCATGCCAATTTCCTGATGTGGAGGAAGGTCTGAAATAGGATGACAAAAAGCGCCTTCAGTATTCTCATGGATATCGATAGCCAATAGTCATAACCAGAAAGGAGAGACTTTTTGTCATATAGATCACATTTAACTTAGGCGGAAAAATGAGCACATTAAACAAAATAACCAATTCATTTTCCATGAACTAATCAGTTACATATAAACAAAGCATACTATTTTTCATTAGCTAATCAATATCACCTGATACAAATCAAATAAAAATCAGACTAGTCTTCCACGTTGTCATATCAAACCAACTAAAACCAACTAAAGTGCAAGAAATTTGAGTGGATACTTCATCCAACATACATGCGTTCAAAATTTTATTCCAAAATTAGCAATTTTATATTGCTCTATATAGGACTGGACAGCTCTAATTCAAAACAGAGCTGAAAGTGCAAGCTTGAGCTTTGAACTCAAATTAGCATAAAACAAACAACCTATATGAATTGGTTCATAGAAGTAAATTTTTTTAGTACCTCGCTTCATACAAGCGCTTAGTGCCTCAAACATTTAGGAGTCATTTCACCTACAAGCATCTACCACCTTTAACAGCACTGACCCAACTAACTCAGCAAGGTATTATCCAACAGCTTCCACATGGTTTTTCACCCCAACGACAGTCATTTTGCCTAGTCAATCTTTTCAACTTTTCAAAAGAGTTCAAGATTTGACTTCTATAGCATTTTTCTTTTATATATAGTTATTTAATTATCATCAAAGAACTTACAAAAGCCATTGATTTTGAAAGAATAAGGGCCATCATCAATCTTTTCTTTCTTCTTTCATTTAGAAAAAAAAGAAACCAGTTGGATGATTATAGGATCTTTTTTATTGCCTTGATTTCTTATGCATATGACAATTTACAACATAATGGATTGGATAAAATCAATGAGTGAAAATCGGTTGGGTTCATTTACAATTTAAAAATAAAAATCTGATGTGTACTTTAACAGAACTTGTATAAAGATTTAATCTCAACATGACTATTTGATAAGAAACCTTGTGAAATCGTGCACAAATTGTTCTTAGTGTTGCCTTAAACGATGGCATTCCTTCCCTTAATCCATAGGATAACCAAGAAATAAGAATTCCCAACATATCAGCTACTTGAACATTTTTCAACTCACCTCTTGATGGCTATTTCATATTTTGACCATGCTAAAAGATGATAGCTTGACTTCAATCAAAGGCAGTCATTTCATAAGTGTTATAACCATATAAGGTGAAGCAAGCCCCCAACTGGTCAATCCATACATTGAGCTTCTCAGCATCAACTATCCCATCATAGGCTGAATTCAATTTGGCATCTACTCTGAATGATTGCATCATTGCTTCATAAATGACAGTTATATTCTCAACTTGATCATCTCCATTCTCAGCTTTATAATTTTTTTACTTTGTGTCAGGCACCAAGTAGTGGTCTAGTAACAAGTTGATTGGAAACCAGCTTCTCTAAGGTCATTATGTAAGTCCACAATGAGGAAACTAGAACATAATAGAATTTTTTAAAAAAAGTTCCCTATTAATCTATCAGTCAATTAAAGGTACATCGGGCATTGGTTCACACTATAAATGACATTTCGTCTCTGAATTTGGCTTAATCTTGTTGTGCACTCCAAGTATACTCCCTATTTTTTGGTTATTTTCTCGCTAGACAACAACCAACAATAGTTTTTAATATATCAAACAACAAGAACAATAGCAAAGGAGCAGTCAGATAGTTAACAAGGCAACAGTGAAATAGTTACAAGGTAGCATGAGACAATTACAAGAACACCAAAAGTCAACAATAATAGCATTAAGGCAACTAGCAAACCTACAATACCTGGAAAGCTGAATGCATGAAGCGTAATAACTACGAGGGAATGATATGGTACTCCATACTGTAGCTGATATTTTGCCATGACACGAAGATGATAATTATGCCACTTCAGTTACAGGAAACAAGGGCTGACAAGTTTTAAGGTCTAAGCGAAAGTGAAGAAACTAAAATAAAATTTTGGGAGAGAATTTCTTGATTTTCAATAGAATTTTGTTGCTGAAAATAATGCCTATAATAGGCAATTATAGCAGAAGATAACTTCTTATCCAATCCTAAATAAAATCCACCAAAAGAGAAAATCTTATTTATAAAAAAGTTTTAAATTAGTTCAAACTAATGATAAATTAAACAAGAATTATCTTAATTTAAATTATCCTGGTGTAATCTAGATTATGATCTTATAGTCCAAACTCTAGGGTCTTGACCTTGCTATTATGATGTTCAATTGATGATCCAATTACAACAATGGACTCCTAATAGCAATATCTTCATTTTTAAGGGTGTGATAGAAGAATCACCATCATTAATAATTTTCATAAAGAAATTGCACCAGTAAAACTTCCACAATCTCTTTGATATTTTTCATGATCTAATGCCCATAATGTAAGAGATGCTTCTTCTTCTAGTATCCCTTTAAATGAACAATCAAATTAAAGGATCCCTAGGTCAACAAATCTTAACTCTACTAGTTTTACCCTTAACAATATCCTCATATTTTGCATAATAGACTTATGGTACTAAAATCCACTACAACAATATAACTATCAATTGATCTTTTCTCATCACTAAGTTCTCATAATAAGTTTCTAATTTACTAAAGTTACATGCCATGGCATAAAATGTTGCTCTAAGCCCATTAATGACTAAATTTCCTATATTCCTCTTTTCAATCACCTTATAACACCATTGCAACTAAAAATGAAATATTTTGGATATTTGCCCTAAGCAAATCAAAGACTAATTAAAAAATAACTAATTAATGCTGATCAACATTGCCAAAATTGAAGTCATCATTCAATTCATTGTTACATGTCCACACAAAATGCCAAATAAATTATTGAATTATACTATCATATGCAATTTCAAGGCTAATGAAAATCATATGAAAACAAATAATTCACAAAATTGGAGAAAAGCAAATGACCAATAATAGGTAAGCATTTAACCTTAAATTACTTCAGAATTAGTATTTTATTAATAGAGAAGCATTTCTGCCAGACCTTCTATGGGAGGAACCCCATTATGGTCAGGTGGGCTGAATGTTTTTTTTTTTTTAAACTTAGGCAGAGTTCAGGGTAATTATGTAATTTTGCTCTTTGTCCCCTCCCAATTAAAAGAGAAACCCTACCAACAGCCCACCCTCACTCTAATCGCCCACAGTCCAACAACACCCATACTCATCTCTCCCTTTCATAGGTGTGGGCAATGAAAGCCATAGATATGGACTGAAGCTTGGACTTGTTCGGTAATAACTACGTTGGCTGGCCAATTATCTTTTCATACCTAATTAATAAGTGGAGTAAACCTGCTAGCATTTTATTTTAGTGGTTGTGTTTTAACATTATATATTTCTCTGCTCAACTTGATTGTTCAAGAACATGGATATCACAGGATTTTTGTGAATGCCTTCTTTCCTTCCATTGTTTGTAAAACATTTTTATGAGTTGACGAGAATTTCTCTTATTTCTTTGCTGATCTGAAACTATCAAATATTTGATTGATAGTTCGCTATTGTAAAAATTTAACAAGTTCACCATTAAAATTATTTTCAATGATCAAACAATTTTTTTCATATTAATTTTATTGAATGGATATTTTGAATAAATTCAATTTATTTGTTTTATTCAACGAAAAGATGTCAACGTTAGAATTTTTCATAATAATTTTTTATAGAGATTAGTTGTCTTGTTAATTACCTAAATTGTGTTCTTCAATTATTTATACGAAAGACTAAAAACTAGTTTGTTGATTTGAAGAAATATATAAGAAATTCAAATTATATCATATTTGCATTTCTTAATTACTTTTTTTGCTTAGTAATATTTATTTTTTCATGAGTTCTATGTCAATCTCAGTACAAATGTTCATAATCTGTGATATAACTATTTTGATGTTTTGATGTCGGCTCTCTAAATTATTTTTATTAAGAATGATAATAGAAAGCTAAATAAGGGTTGCTATAAAATGGAGACTACATACAAGAACATTATAACTTAGATTATTTAGTGCAACCTAATTTAATATTGCTTATTCTATAGGTGACTTAAATATTATAAAGATTCTCATTTAGTTGATAATGAATCAATATCTGAAGATGAGATGGGCAGTGATTGATATTGATAATCTTTCAGCTGACTCTGACCTTTGACATTCAATTTGAAGTTACGATGTTAATGATAGAAAAATCATCAATTACAAAGCAGAATGAATGATAATTGGCTTAATAATTGCTTAGTGTCTTATATTAAAAAGAAAGTATTTGACTTGATTCTTACTGAAATTATTATGTAATATTATCAAAAAATGCAAAATATATTGCTAAACTTGTAATTAATATTTAACTAATCGACCATATTAAAATGCAAAATTTTATTTAAAATTTTATCTTATTTTTAATATTACTTTATTTGCATAATAAAACTACCCACCCTTAAAAGAGATGCTAGTTTCGCCCTTGAATCCTTCTATACAATTTACACAACTCGTAAAAATAGCATCCACGGATTGCACAAACAACTTGATTTTATTCTATTAATTGTCATGAAAGATATAATCAACATACTAACCTGAATTGGCTGAAAAGCATCTCACCCATGCTGCCTGTGGACTGAAAAAAATAGGTGGACATTTTATCAACAGATCAATCTGTCAATGAAATAATATATAATGGCTTACCATGAGGCAATCCCGATGAACTGAAAGCTAGACATGGGGATACTCGTTTTGGTTGTGTTATTGGTCAAACGAGATATAGAAAATGCTGTGGAAAAAGCCTGTTTAAAGCAACAACAAAACATGCATGCAAAACATTTAAAATATGGCAACAGAAACTATGGAGAACAAGACGTATCATGCAACTAGCAACAATCATGAATACATTAAAATATTAAATTAATTATGTTGGTGATAACCTTGCTTGTTGAGAAACATCCGACAGCTATGCAGGCCTCTGCATCTCCTTTACCTATTAAACCACATTCACTGCACCTTAGCAAACACAAAAACATGGACTATTGAGCATAACATAACAAAATAAGACCACATGTACAAAGTGCAGTGTATGATTCTCAAACTGAAGTATCAACAACCACCCATGTTCTTTGTCCACAACAATCCAATAGTTCAGGAAAGAGAAAAAAAATCAATTGCATCAAAATGTGCCTGCACATGCACGTATGCATAGTGGACGGGTGTGCTTAATTGTATGTGTGCATATGTAGAGTGAGAGAGAGAAATGGATTCCAGCACTAAATTTCAATACAAATCATCTTAAAAAATATAAGCATCTAGATGAATGTATGCACAAAAAAACTAATGAAATTTAAGATTCCTGCGACAAAAAGTTAAAAAGAAAAAAGGGAAAAAAAATGCCTACCAACTCCTCCGCTAACAAAAGTAGCAGCAGCATCAGAGGAAAAATAGACAGTGGAAGTAGGGCTATATTGCAAAATGTTTTGAACATTCTTGAGCTGCAAAAAACATGAAGTAAAATTACACAATCTAGCACAAAAGACAATAATAATAATAATAATAATAATAATAATAATAATAATAAAATAATCCAATGCACATTATAAAAAGATGGTTATAATAGTGGTAAAGACTAATGCTATTGCTATTCATGATGCCATGGAAAATGGCTATTGTCAACTGATGATTTTTAACTTTAAAACACCAACCAAATCATAGTGTCATAAACCAGGAAGCTGCTTTAATGAATAAGGATAATATCCAAACTTATCAAAACCAAAAAAAGTTCGTGGTTCCAAGGCTTTTTCAAAAAGAAATAACAAGGAAATTCATCATCTTCATTTTTTGTCTAAAAAGATGGAACAATAAAGATAGGGGGATTTATGTACATATCACACAATTCTTATGTATTTACATATCTAACACCTAAGCTTTAATTTATATATATATATATATATATATATATATATATATATATATATATATATATATATACACCACAATCTTTAATATCACATCAAAATACTATCGTCATTCACTTTTTAAAAATGAAATGCACATTTTTAAACATAGAAAAGTATTAGATAAATAAATATCTAAGTTTAGGTGTTAGATATGTAAATGCATAAAAATTGTGTGGTATGTATGTAAACCAACAGTGGTGTGATTTTGAACTAATAGAAACAAAGAATTCATAATCATTTGAGAAGTTAAGGCCATAGTTTTTTTTCGTAAATCAATTTTTTGGGTTGAATCATGTTATTGGGTTGAGTAAAGCCAAACTACAAACCCTCAAGACTCCTATAAGTTTCCCAAACAGTACGTCTAGTACAAAGCTTTTAACTTGCACATTTGTAAAAGAAGAAAGTAGAAGTCTGACAAAAAGTCCTGCATTTGTATCGTGTAACAAGTCAACAAACTATATATAATTAGTATAGAACTTATCAATATACTAAAAACTTGAATAAATTTTAAAAATCAATTAAACCCAACAAGTGAACTAGCCCAAACTATTATTTTTGGACTAGTATACAGAAGTCTTCTAGCAAAACTACTAGACATTCCACAAATGGTTTACCATTTTTACTTCATAACCCTTATACATTAACTTTATTTCCCTCCTTATTGGCATCTTCTACAGCTATTGCACATGCCTGAATCACCTAAATCTATCCTCCATTATATTATCCACAATAAGTGCTACTCTAATTAAGTCAGCATCAACCAATATAATCATTGTACTTTATAATTCCCTACTACACCACACAACCATCTTCATGCCCTTGTTTCTACCATACTCAACTTGGCCCATTAGAGCACATTTTTTGCTAAACGTTCAAATTCATATAATATACTGAGTATCTTCGTGATTTTTATCTTTAAGGCTTTATTTAGTAATGTTGTTTAGTTGTTGTATAGTGTGTATTGTGCAATTTGCAATGAATAAAGTCACTGTGACGCTCATAATTAAGAGCAAGCTACCATGTGATTGTGTTAACAAAGTTATAAAACCATTTAAGAGGTGCATGCAAAATATAGTACTTTATGTCACACATTCCCCTACACAAATTAAATTATGAAGCCAAAAAATATTCAAAGCAAAGCACTCAAACATTACTGGACAACACATAAATCACCGTAATTTTCCCCCATATGTGATAGTCCCCCATCATATGGAATCCCCAACACACTTATCCACTTTAACGCAACTTCTACACCAAAAAGCAAACTTTCAACTACAACTCCATTCTAATTAAATCTGGGAAACTTAAACTCATCACTTCATGTCCTAAAACTAATGATTATCATAAACTTGTATATGTTGAATCCAAATTTATCTGTGGGACATTGTCAAACCTTACTGTTAAGAAGAAGATATGACTGGAGTGCATACAACAGGTACAACGATAAGCAAAATTACAACCAAATCTGACCAGAGAATTGCCAAACTCAATAAGAGAATGTCCACTATCACAAATCAAAGACCAGAACAAGTAAATCTAGAGAGAGGTATGAGAGAGGAAGAAAGGTCCTCAATTTTCCCCTTGCTATCATATTTATAAGATCAAAGGGCTACATACAAGGTTACAGGGTACTCAAGTAAATAAATAAAAATATATACAGACAATGGAGATAAATCATAGGCCGACATGTGTATGCCATGCAGCTATGAGGTGGTTGTTGGATTCTCCACCTAGTACTCGCCCTTACTCGATAAGCAAGGCGAGTACAAAGCTGAGGACTAGCGAGTCGCCCTATAATGGTTGTCATTGTGATCGACCATTATGGCGAGTGACAAGTTCCCTGTCTTGAAGTGACAATGTGTCCTCCCAATCATCAATTGTGATGGGTTGCCACTGAGTTCTTCTGACTGAGCTAGCGAGCCATCAAACAAATGTCCTTCACACTGTGCAGAGGGTTCTTGGCTAGTCTTTTGAGAGGTGAGCTCCTAAGCTAGGCTCTTGGTTCTCTTGGGTGAGTGCCTTCTACTCTGGGGGTGTACTCTAGGTATACAATATGTATATATAATATTTATTCCAAAAAATCTTAATGTCCATCATTTTACAAACAATTAGCTAACAACAAAAGTCTCAACAACAAAACTATTTTAAACAAAAAAGCATGCATTAAGATTCCTCTGAATAAATCTTTTATAATCATATTTATAACCATAAAAAATAATATGAGTTTGTTGATCCTTAATGGTACCAACTTTAATTGAAAACACATTTACCACTCCACAATTACTTTTAGTGATAGCTAGCATAGCATCACACATCTTTAAAAACTTTAGCATACCATTGATATATTTATTTTTCTTTGTAATGATATATGTTATATTGTGTGGCCTAATTGTGCCGATCAAATGGAGATATACTGTCAATTGAGTTTTTACTTTTGTTGGTCGAGCTCGATGGTGAGCTCATTGGAGGGTCAAAGGGGGGCAGCATGGTCCTTGCTCACGAGTTCAGGGGCAGCGCCCTCAAAAAAAATTTTATGGTATATAGCGCCTCAACACTATAGTATGGAGGCCTTAGTTCAGATACAGAGAAGACAACGCCTCGGTAGCAGGAGATTAACACCACAATGCCAAAATCCATGGATTTGCACTAAAAAGATAGAGCACAGTGCTGCGAAGTTATGACCTAAGCACCAATATAGAAAGTTAGAGAGGTCAATGCTTCAGCGCTGTAGTAGTAACACCCCGGCAAAAGAAACCATGCAAAAGAGCTTGAAGGACAGCAGCATCAAAGCCCATTTAGGAGCCAAAGTTGCGACACTGTGATGTCTACGAAACGGCAGAGTTTATATGTAAGCAATTTTCTACAATTTTTTCATAACTTCTTTGCATTTTTCTCCATTCTCTTGTAAGTGTAAGTGGAGAGTGCGTGCCTTAGAGTGTAAGAAGTATAGAGAGACTTGAATGAAATGTAATTTGTACATTTCTCTACATTTTCTTCATAGTAGATTTCTTGGTGTGGTGTGGCTCCATAGTTTTTTCCTGTTCTCGATTTTTTCATGTTAAATCCTATGTTTTCTATAACCTTGTGCTTTAATTACTTCTGTTCACAGTTTTGCTTTGGAACTCTCGAATTGGTTTCCGCAATTTAATCTCTTAACAACAAAATCATTTTCATAATAAGTGATCACATGTCAATTCAATATTAATAAAAATGATATTATATTCTTGTTACTATCTATACTTTTCCATTAACTTCCTCAACACAAAAATTGCCTTAATAATAGGTCATTTTGATATAAAATTAACATAAATTTCAAATATTAAAAGGTTTTTTTAATCATATATTTCACAACCCTCTCCCATAACATTATTGTGGATTCATAAAATTTATTCAAAGATAATTATCAAATAGTAGGTACCTCCTTTCCATAACCAAATAATTTTTTCATAATATTCTGGAATTTTTCATTTATAGAATTAAAAAAAAAACCAAAATCTTCCAAAATGTCATGTGCTCCACAAATATCAAAAAAACAAAAAAAAAAAAAACTTTTCTAAACCTAAAGCTTTAAATTTACATATGCATTTCAAAACTTGTCCTTTTTAAAAAAATAATAATAATAAAATCTATAGAATGCTTCATGAGTATGTTTAATTTACTCCTCTAAATATGCTTTCTAATATGATTGTTTTATCTCAATAGCAATTTCTGCTTTCTATGACATTTTAAGAATCAAAAAAACGATTCAAGTACCTCAAAAATGTAACAACTTTTTGTTGGTAAAGCTCCTGCAATATTGCATCACAATTTTCAGAATTCATGCTAACATTTCTTCTTTTCCATAAACTAAATTTACCTTTTATTCAGTATAGACAAAAACAGTTGGTAGTATTCAAAATAAAAATGAACAACTATAAGCATTAGTGAATCCATAGTAACAAATTCCAGGATTATATATAATCAGCCAACTTCACTAGAAGTGATAGAACCTTTCTAGTGTAACGAAAAATTTGAGCCATGGTGCAAGATCTGATGCAATCTTAGTCAATCAAGGAAAGCTACCAATCTCTTTGAGCCTTCAATTCAAAATCTGTCAAAAGAAAAGATGAAAAAATAGCTAAGCCCATCTACACCATATATTGCCAAAATATCACCATAGAAACATTAAAAAAAGCTGGAATAAAGAATTAGAAGAAAAGCGAATTAACCAAAGTCCCTTTTTAGTTGCCACTACTTAAAATGCATTTATTTTAAAAATGTGAAGTAGCTACAGTGCTTTCTATTTACTTGAAGCTATGTAGATGTGGATGAAATATAAATGCAATTAAATTATTTTTTTCTATTAGGATGGATGTAATGTTTGGAGTCAAGTATTTCAATAAAATGCAATTGTAGCTATAAGAATCAAATTCTGGTTCTAATTCGTAAGTGTAGACATAAAAATATCAACTATGATTCAACTTCTTAGTAAGTGTCATAAATAATATAGTAATTATCACCTTCAAACAAAATATCACCAACCACTGCAGCAATATTAATGTCATCCAGTATAAACATCTCAAGTTGCATCAACTAAGTATCAGATATTCAGAAGTCCACAAAGTTTAATGTGCCAGACATCCAAAAAAACATAAGTATCCAATCTATTTTCCCTGGCTCCATGCACATCCAATCAAAACATCCTTTTAGGTTTTGAGTGGAATGAGTAAGCAAAAGTCCGGTTAATAGATAAATTGTCCAATCTCACATCTCATATCATTGATGTCATATATATATATATAAAGAGAGAGAGAGAGAGAGAGAGAGAGAGAGAGAGATGCACAAGTATATAGTAACCAAAATCGTATGGTCTATATTGTCAGAATGATCACAATCACTTACACAACAACAACAACAAGCCTTTATCCCACTATGTGGACTCGGCTACAAGGGCGGACCTGCCCTTACCCGAGGGTGGGCACTTGCCCACCCTGAAAAAAAAAAAAAATCTTGTGAGGGTATTTTAGTACATTTGCTTTAAACTCCCCTCCCCCAAAATAAACCCTCAACGGCCCAAGTGAAAATTCGCCTCTTCAAAAATACGAAGCCGCAGCTATCCGCCGATCTCCCCTCTCTCGCACTCGCACTTTGCCCACCCTAAGGAGCGGATATTCTCCCTCATTTTCGATCGTCGACGTCGTCCGCCATCCCGCCGGACCCACTTCCACTTCCACTTATAGATTCCTTCCTATTTAGGTTGGTTTTTATTCCGGAACTCTTAGTTTGTGAAAAACAAGTTTTCTCTTTGTTTTGAGTGCAAATTTTATTTTATTTTTAGTTATTTGTGTGGTTATTTCATAGTCTCCTTTGAATGAAAAGAATTTTAGGCATTTTCTCGACAAAAAAAAGGATAGAACCTTAATTTTTGAATTTATTTTGTTAGTTTATTTTAGTTTGCCTTTGGACGTGAGGTGCCAGAGTTATTAATTTCTAGTTTCCATCTTGATTATTTTGTTTGTGAATTGAGAAGTTTTTTTTTGACTCAACCTCCTGAATATTGAGCCAAGGTTATCTCGGATCCTAACCTTAGGTTTGGTCGCTTGGAATATCATGCTGGTTTGACTGGTGACATTTGTTGGAATGTTGGCTCTTTTCTTGAATATGGATGAACCAATGTATCTTTTTAAATATGGTTTGCTTGGGTTCGTGATCACTAGCTATTGGACTTAGTTTAACCCATAGCCTGTTGAACTAGGAGCAGAGTCCTCTGTTAGAGCTTGTTGTATGGAATTTCATTGTCTGCTTGGTCTTTATTGCCTGTATGTCAACATGCTTAGCTAAAGATGGTTGTGCATGCCTTACTTCTGAACTTGTTTTACTAGCACAAAGTCTTGTTTGGTCTTTTGACTTGTTGAACATGGTGGAAATATATTAACCTTTGCTGCTAGAGCTTTTAAACTTTCATTTTATTTTATGACTTGGCCTTTGAGCTTGTTAGGTCATGGGGCTATCCTTTGCTCAACCACTAGGGTTTGTTCAGAGATTATGTTTTCATGTTTTGTGACCTATTTTCCTCTAGGCTTGATAAGTTTGTGAGAGTAAAGCATATATATAATACTTCTTAAGATATTAGCTATATTTATTCGTGGCATAGGTCTTGCACCGTTTATATTGATGAGCTGATATACACGTCTTTTGTATGACTTTTTTGATAAAGAGAACTTCCCAATTTAACTCTAATTTTTCATTACATAATAATGGAGAATCATGGGTATTTGATGTATGAAGTCCAATTCTCTTTGAAATTCTTGGGATAGACCATGCATAATGAGATATAGCCATTTTGTTATGCAATGCATTTAAATTTTAGAGTTGAATTTCATCTAGACGTCTATGCCTAAAGTTTCGCTTTACGTGATCGTCTTCTTTTCAATATCCAATTTCATTCTCCTTTGAGATTATTTAACAAATGCCACGATTGATGACATGCAGCTTATCTAGCGGTCAAGTCTAACACATATTTGTAATTACAAGAAAAGTAGTCCTTAAATTTGTGTATTAATCATTAGATTAGGGCATTCAAAGTTATTTTTATCACATGTATTAATCATTAAGTATATGCTTTATGCAGGTAATATTGAAGAATTAGGCTATTCAATAATATTTTTCGGTCTGCAACATTCTTACCGAATCATTAAGGTATGTGAATAGCATTTTAATTTTAAAAGTCGAAAGTGTGCATTTTTTAAAGATATTATTGGTTTAATTTTATTTTAAAAAGGCCGTAGGGGTGCCTTTTTTTTAAATATTGTTGGTTTAATTTTATTTTAAAAGTAGAAGGTGTCGTTATTCTTGAGATATTATGAATTTGTTTTGAAAAGGTTGAAAGTGTGTTATTATTTATTGATTTATTTATATTTGCATTCTACTATCATATTTAGAATTTTCTAAATGGATCGTTATTTAAAGAAAAGAATGAGTTGATCTTGATATCGATAATCTTCGATCAACTGTCCAGATTTAGTTATGATGTTAATGTGAGATAGAATCATTAGAACATATTTGGTAAAGAGCATCAACAAAAGTCATTATTTTTAAATAATGATAGCGCAATGTTGATTTAATTCAAAGTGGTTTAAGGAATATCTATTGGTTAGAATATGCATCTGAGAAAGATCGTATTGTTTATATTCTATTTATTTAAGCGCCGAAACAAGTTACTATAAATCGAGGAGGTGGAGATTTATTTATCGAGAGAAGGATTTAAAATTAGAAAAGAAAAGAAAAGTTCTTAGCGTTGGTACATAGTGCTCATAATAGAGGCGACAAAGTGTGAAGATCTAAATGAGCACAAATTATCTCTACTATGTGGTTGGTAAAGATAAGAGAAACAAAAAAGAGTATAGGGTAATGTTGGCTGACGGTTGATTGTGTTAGATTTCTTTTTTGCGTGATTACCATTCATAGTCCGCGATGAATCTTTTAATTGATTAACAATTAGAATTATTCCATTTTCTTGCATATCATAATGAAGAAATTAAAAAGTTACATTTGAAAATGTTAGTAATTACAATTGATTTCACCAGATGCAAAAAACTTTGTCATGCGTCATCGAGACTTTAGCTCTATTATCAAAGATATATCGGTGATTCTTACTTTTATATTATTGTGGATGAAGCTCGTGATGTATCAACAAAGAACAATTAATATCATTTGTGAGATATGTTGATAAAAAAAAAGTTAAGTTATTGAAAGATTTATTAGCATTAAATATGTTTCTTCAACAAATCTGATTACTCAGACAACACTTGAAACTATCTTGGTTAATTCATTAAACTGCGTAGAATACGAGGTCAATTTATGATGATTCATCCAATATCGAGATGAATTTAATGGTTTGAAGGCGCTCATTCTTAATGATAATCATGGACATTTTATGTTCGTTGTTTTGCTTCGTGTTTGATTATGTTTAGTGTAGTAAAAAAACATTGGCAAGTGAAGCATCTTTTTTGAGATCACTTCAAGAATTTTAAACACAATTGAAAATTCTTGTAAGAGAAGTGACATTTTAAAAACTATTATGAAAAGGTTATTTTACATCTCCAAACGGGATTTAATTAGTGGGCGTGGTTTGAATCAGAAACTAACCTGGTGACACTCATTGGAGTTCACATTTTCATAGTTTAATTAGTCTATGAAGATGTATGCATCACGTGTTGAAGTGCTTGAGATAGTAAAGAGGATGGAGTACATGATTGAGTTTTTGATTTTGTATTTCTTATCGTTTGATGATTGATATTTTAGGTATCAAATGAATTATCACAATCTCTGAAAACAGATATTGAAAATCTGATAGATTAGTGCATATCAACAGCGATTACGAATGAGAAATAGTGGATGGGATTCCTTATTACATGAAGTGTCTCTTTTTTTGTAATATTTTGAGATTGATATTCCGGATATGAGTTCTATCTTTAAAACTTCGTCGGCTATACGGGGAGGTGAAGAAATGACAAATTTGCATCATTATTGCGTTGAGTTATTACATTGTAATTGATATCAACTTAAGAATCGAATAATCGTTTTTTAAAGCAAGCCGAGTTCTTCTTTATTAAACCCAAATAATTCATTCTTTACTTTTGGTAAGAAAAAACTTATTCGACTTGCAGAGTTATATCCTACAGATTTTTTTTGCAGTTGAGCTTGTAGCCGCGAAACTTTCCACTTATATTGCTCGATGTGCGTAGTAGTGATGATTTCTTATCTTTAAATAGTATTCGATCTTGCCGAACGACACAAAGAAGGATGGTGTGTATCCAATTTATAACTTATTATTTTTGGCATTACTTTCTGGGTTATTCACTGTGGAAAGCATTTTCTGATGAAGATTGTTAAACATCGATTCGCGTAGTAGAATGAGTGATGATTACGATGATTGCGCTATACTTTATATTGAGAAGAAGTATTTGAATCGATTACCGATGAATCTATCGCTGATATTATATGAAATAGATTAAGAAGTTTGTAAATATTTTTTATTAGATTGATGATAATGTAATACAATTCATCCTTTTGATTTATTCATTATTAAATTCACCTTTTTTAAAAAAATTACTTTTTGCCCACCCTGAAAATAAAGGCCGGTCCTGCCCCTGGTCGGCTACATGAATCCTTCTTCTCCATTGTGTTCTATCACTTGCACAACTTCCCAAAAAAAAAAAACAAGGATAACAAATAATAAACCTAAGTACACGATATGTTTATGTCTTTCTTTATACTAATCACAAGTTATGCTTATCAACACATGGCCACATAGCATCGCAACACAAAATAGAATAAAAATTCCTTACGGGTCAATTATAATGAAGTGTTTGTTCTTGATGGCAGGTCATATTTGGTAGTCCAAAATCAATAGTTGTATCTGGTTAGTGTTTGTTCCTAATGGACATTCATATTTGATAGTTCATCATCGGTGGCTTATGTGACCAAAGGTTAGTTTGTGACTAATTTAGAAGGTCATAGAATGAGAAGTAGTATTTTTTTAGATTTCCTCTTCCAACTTGAAGAAACTGTTTTTCCATTCGCTACCTTTGTTATTAGAGTCAAAGTAAACTTCATGCAATTGATAGAATGCAGCAAACAATGCAGCAAACATCAAATCTTTTACATTCACAAAGATAGATGAAAAATAGAAAAGAAACCCAAGGAAGCATAAACATTTCGTGCATATTGGTAGATTCAACGCCAAGGTAAACACATAGCCAAGTGAAAAATATTTAGCCTTTGAAAAAAAAGGAATTCCCTTTTGACTGATCAATAAACCAAAAGCCATCTCAATTATTGGAAATCCTTAGGGGCTTTTTGGTTGCAGAATATAACTTAAATCTAGCCAAACGGACAAGTTAAATTCACGACTTTGTGAAATCAGCTAAAGCCGCTTTGGCATGATTAAATCCGGATTTACTGAATCCTGTTGGCATGCGGATTTATGGGATTTAGACAAACCAAAGCGAGCGTGAAAGGGGGTGAGAGGAAAAACGAGGGTTACCTTCGCGGCGTAAGGCTTCTCTTCCTCGGTGGTTTCGGGTAGAAAGGGAGCGGAAATGGAAGGGGAGAAAGAAGATGGTTTCGAATGCCGAAATCCCGTCGATGCCTTCCCTAGCGAGAGCTCCCGTCGTCACAGCTTCTTAGAGCTTTCCGACGCGGCAGAGACGAAGCAGCTTCTCCGAACTTTTAATTGATAATTAATCAAAGGAAAATTTTACTCACATAATTCTTATGCATTTGCATTCCTAACCCCACAAATTTAATATTTATAAACGAGACCTCTCCTTAGCCTATGCATTAAAAACTGAATTTCACCTTAAAAATTTACGAGATAGATTTCTCTATGCTTTCGTATAATATTTGGATACCATGGCTTAGTCAAAGTGACTATGACTACTGCAAATTCAGTCATAAAAATTTTGCTGGAAATATCGTCCCTAACTCTAAATTTTGGGATTTAAAAGATATAATATTTAATTCTAGTCTCCAAGATTTATTATCCAATGATTTCACTTTTTCTTGATTTAATAATAGAGCTAATTCTCCTATTTATATTAGACTTGATTGAGTTCTAGTTAATGACAAATAACTAGATGATTTTCCATGTCTTTTTACAAAAATGAACAACCTATGTGTTTTGATCACTCTCCCATTATTATCTTCATTGATTCTCAATCTACCAATATACATATATTTCAACTTAAAAACTATTGGGGCACTATTGTGATTTCTGTCATATAGTTCAAATAATTTTGGCAAAATTTAATCTTGGTGACCTTATATTTGTCTTTTATCTCAAACTTAAAAAGCTTAAAAACAATTCTTAATAAGTCTTGGTCTTCAAATACTTTGCACAAACTTTTAAAGTTTTATGAGAAGGAGCAAGAAGATATATTCAATATAATTGATATAGACCCTTGGCGGTATGTGCGTCATCGAGTCGAGCTCATAAGAGATTCACCTTGAATCTGATAGTGCAAATCAAGAAATACACTCGACGTTGCCGAAATGAACCAAAATGACTTTCGATTGATGAATGAACTTCGTCATCGTGTTCAGAACGTCAAAATTTATCAGAATATACATATTATACAATTCAACGGTAAACTAATCAAGAGGTCGAGCCGTCAAAGCGGCTATGCGCATATCAGAGTCGGGAGGCTTCGACGATGCCCAAATAATATCCGCTCGCAAAATTGATCATATCGTTATCTTCAAAACATCAAAAATCTATCAAATGAGACTGTCCGCACTCAATTTGGATGAGTCTACGCGAACGTCGAGCGGTTGAAAGTGACGATGTGCAATTTTGAACTGAAATTAACCCAATTCATCGCTGAATTGAACCAAATGATCTCCGATCGTGAAATGGACTATGTCGTTGCATCCAGAATGTCAAAATCACTTAGAATGGACATCCAATTTAATTAAAACTGCTACACTTAAAATTTAATCAAAATTAGCACATATATCAAGATAAATCTACCTAATCACCCTCTAATTGCACCTAATCAGCGCCTTGGAACTCACAGCTGCTCATCTCCATACCTCCACCTCCCATTTAGCTAATAAGGAGCTGCCACATCACCTTCCCCATACTACCCACGTGAGGACTCTTCCCTATTTCCTAAAACTCGTCCGTCCCTATTATAGAGGGCGAAAAAAAAGAAGAAGAGGCAGAACCATACGATCCCCTCTCTTTCACTCTTGTTTTCCCTTAGACGAAAAACCAAGCAAGCCTTCTCTTGTACGATCTCGATCGAGAGCTAATCGAGCTACATAGGTGATCTTCGCCGCCCGTCGCGAGCTCCCCTCTTTGCTCCGATTTTCCTTCCCATTTTCCTGTACCGTCTGACTTCTCCCATCTCCTTCCTTTCCTATTTACTACTGTGGCCGAATCCCACATCAAAACCCACAGTGGTCCAACAAAATTTTGTCCCTGTTGTAAGCCGACAAAGACCAAACTCTTCTTTTTCTCATTTTCTGAATCCAATCAGGACTCTCCTCATTCCCGTCTCCCCTTCCACTCTGACTATCGATTTGCTTCCTTTGTTCAACGTAGCACTGGATAGTCACCTCATCTCTACATCCTTCATATGACATCGTGCACCATCCCTATAAGCTTTGGTCAACTACAACAACCTCACTACTCTATTTTCTCTTACCCATAGTTGAACTTATTCTTAATATTCTTTCCTTTCATCTACTATCCTTATTGTGGGCTCCAAAAATTTACACTGACCTCTCAATGATGACAGTAAGATCAAATGTTGATTAAATTTTCAAAAGGCAGATAGAATAGTAGATAAGACACTAACCAGAGATTTCACCCTCATTTTGTGAAGGCTTTATATCCAGTTTTAGGTTTCTTATAAGCACAAGCACCTATAATTAATTACCCCTCCCAATGCTGAGGGAGAACTTTCGATTAAGGCTAATCATTATATCGCTGAATGCGTAGCATATAGTAGCAGTATGTGGAGTTTTAGAATTGTGAATTTATGAATTTCATCGTTTCAACTTAAAGAGCGGATGGTTGGAGGAATGATAACGTGCCCGATCAAGATCCCATAGTTCCGTCATCCCGAGCTGTCGTGGTCCCTAGTCTACTTAGTCAGAAGAGGTAGTCAATTCAACCTGGCCGAAGGATCCTTGTCAGCAGCCATGAGTTGTGTCATCCAAGAAAACCTTATATGCTTGTGATGGTGTTTGTCTAAAGAGACAAGTTTAAATCTACCTTAGCTGACATAGATCTTTTTGCTTTACGAGGTGCACCCTATGATTCACATCTCTGGCAATTGGGAGCATACTGATCGTGGCAAATAATAGTGTTAATTGATATGGCGTCAGGACTCGATCGTGCACATCATATATGTAGCCTATTGGTCAAGTCACACAATCAAAGAACACAGGCCACGTCCTTACTTACATGAGATTGATTGAGAGTGAACATAATAGAATACTTGATTTAACACTAGCTCTTTTGTGAGCTAGAGTTTTCTTAATTTATCACCTTCAACAAGCAGTTATGGAAAGTAGGTTGAATTTTATTTTACTTTAAGTTTTTTAAGATTGATGATTTTCATATAAGCATTTAAATTAAACTTCTTTTATAATTTTTTTTGTATTTGCATGAAATTTGAATTTATCTGATTTGACATTGAATCTTGAATATAACTAGATAGTGATGTCCTCTCCGGTTGAAATCTCCATTCAACACAACCATCATGAGGGTATATAAGTCTGCTTGGTCTTTTAGTTTATTGTTCTAGATCATGTCGACTCTATTAATTTAATAATAGAGGATCAGATTTACTATCATATGATAGAATTGCTTCTCATATATTTTACTAAGTTGAAATTCTTATAATGTTATTATTAAATTTTTAGATTTTGTTAACTTCGGTAGTCCAAGACTGTAGAATCAACAATCGACACGTTTAAGTATTTAGCGTAGTGACGGGGACCACATGGGTGACTTAATTCGAGTGCTTACATAAATTGAAACACTTGAATAATGTATAAAATTGCTTGAAAATTATATAAAAAACTCACTTTACTCAAGTATTTGCAGATATTTTGAAGCTATAAATTCACACAATAGCTTGATTTATGGCTCGCATGGAAATTCAACTCTTCAAAATACTTCAATGAATCAATAAAATGTGATATTCAAGTTGATTCCTCCTCTTTTTGAAAGTTCTTTACTCAATGAATTTTTTTTATTTTTGTAACTAACTATTTATATATATATATATATATATATATATATATATATATATATATATATATATATATATATATATATATATATATATATATATATATATATATATATATATATATATATATATATATATATATATATATCTTTATTTTTATAATTGATCAACTAATGAAGTCTCTAATTTTTTTAGGCTTAGTCATTTAATGGATTTCTATATTTTATAAAACGCAATTAAATTTTCCAAATTTGCAAATAGACAAATTTGTACTATGCATGAAGGTGCATCGTCTCTTTGGATTTGACCTTCAGCCTCACATGATTCCTTCATGCGAGCACTCATTTCAATTAGTCAGTACTGCCAAATCTCAAAGTACTTGCAATGGAGTTGGGACATATGTGATGGTGTGTATAAGAAGCTTGTTAATGGTCTTTCCTATTCATGATCTTCTTAATGGGTTGCATAGCTTTTATGATATATCATTAATGAGTCCCTTCATTTAATGAAAGACCATTGGATATTCCAAACTCATATGTAGGCAAATTTATATCATAATCTTGGGTACTTTCCCTCTTTTGGGATTTAACCTTCGATATCGTAGAATTCATTCATGCAAACATTCATCTCAAATAGGCATCATTGCCAAATCTTAAAGTACTTGAGTTGGAGTTGGATGTTATGTTATGATATGCATAGGAAGCTTATTCAAAACCTCCCATATTCATGACTTCCTTAACGAGTTTTATCGTCTTCATAACATATCATTAATGGGCTCCTTGATTTCATAATTCATAGAAATTATCATGAGTTATGGTGGATTCCACATAAGGGTTGGTTCATGCCTATAAATAGAAGGGATTTCCTTCTCTTCAAACACACAACATCACTTGTCTGAATATGCTTGTGAATTCTTGCAAGCTCAAAGCATCTGAGGAGAGTTTTACTTACATTTCAAACAAAGTCCTTCAGTTCCTTTCATTCATCATTTGTAGGTTAACTTTTTCTTGAATTTTAATTTAAGTTTGTTTAAATAGATTATGATGATTAAAATGATCCTATTTAGTCCTCATTTGAATCCTTTGTAAGTGTGAAATTTTGATAAACTTTCAGTAGCCTCCTGACGTCGCCCCCACATAGGGGGTTGTATCAGGAGTCTGGGCCTACTCACCATGCTACAAAGAGTACGTATGAGTGTTATAAACTACAACCTAAGTATCTTCTTCTCTGCCACCCTACAAAGAGCATGTATAAGTCAGCTGCACAAAAGAAATCATATAATTTTTTCGCCTGTGAGAGTCGCCAAGTTTTCCGTCGTAGAAGCATCTGATTCCTCATCATGCCAAACGCATCGCATACAAGATCAAATAAAACTTTGTCAAGGCTTGCATTAGGCAGGTACTCATAGACAAGTAGATTCTCCTCTTCTTCTAAGAAGTAGCCCATCAGCCTCACAAGATTTTTGTGTTGAAACTTACTAACCAAATGAACCTCATTCTCCATTTCAGCAAGTCCTAGCTCTGAAGTTGTGGACAGCCTTTTAACTACTATGACTTGCCCTTAATTCTACTAAAAAGTAAGGGGATGTTTGGTAGCAGCATTTAACCCGCCAAACAATAAAAATGACCATTTTAAATCTTATAAAATTTTAAATCTCATTTCTCCTCCATTTTTCCTTAAATCCCAGATTTAGCAAATCCTCTTGGTAGGAGGACTTACGGGATTTAGACAAGCATAAGTGTGTGATGGGAAGTGGAGGTAAAAATGAGAGTCACCTTCGCAACGTCCATAGACTTATAGGATTTAAATAAGTAGAAGCGCGCGAAGGGCGGTGGAGGGAAAGATGAGAGTTGCCTTAGCGACGTCCACCTTCTCTTTTTTGGCAGCAGCAAAATGGCAGGGGTAGAAAGATGATGGTTTCGAATACCAACATTCTGTTGCCAAATTTTAGGTGGAAGAGGAAGGATGGGAGTCCATTCGGCTGGGGTTTCTGTGTAGAGGATCGCGATAGGGAGTGTTCACTCTCTATTTGCGTGTGTACCCCTAGACGAACGAGAAGAGAGGAAAAAAGAAGAGGGGTTCGGTTACACATGGGATGGTAATATGTGGTAGCTTCCAATTGGCTGCTATGGGAGGCTAATTGTGGATGAGGGTGGCTATAAGTTATAAGACATTGATTAAGCACAATTAGAGTGTGATTAGGTAGATTCAACATCAAAATTTGTACTATTTTTGATGAAATTTTAAGCACGATAATCTTAATTAAATTGGATGTCTATTTTAGGTAATTTTGATGTTCTAGACCCAATGACACAGTTCGTTTCATGATAGGAGTTCGTTTGGTTCAATTCGGAGTCGAATCAGATCAATTTCAACTCAAAAATACGCATTATCGCTTCTAACGACTTGATATTCGCGCAGACTCATCTGAATTGAGCACAGATAGTCTCATTTGATAGGTATTGATATTTTGACACTAATAACATAATTAATTTTATAAACAAATGTCATTTGGGCATTATCGTAGCCTCTTGACTCGATGTGCTGGCCGATGAATTTCCTCAATCAGTGATCTGAACTATGCAATATATATATATATATATATATATATATATATATATATATATATATATATATATATATTGATCAATTTTGATGTTATGAACATAATGGTGAAGTCCGTTCATTGATCGAAGGTTATTTTAATTAATTTTTATGATGTCCAGTGCATTTTTGCTTTGACTTGTGTGTTGTCGCAGCCGAAGTCGGTCGAATTCATCTTGTGAGCCTGACCCGACTTATGTAGTATACATTGAGGTCAATAAATGTCCCCCCCAATAAATATTGTTTGCGTATAGAGTGAGTCATATTTGTTAAAAATTGATTAATTATTTAGATTGGCCATAGATCTTGAATCACTTCATATTCAATTTTAATGGGTTTGTTGAAGATCTCTTTCTTTTGCGTCTTTTTAGATTTAGATTTCTTCCGACCCTAACTTTATGCTTGACTGGGTTGGATGGAGGAATTAGTTTATTTCTTTTGAGATTTAAAATTTCTTATGTCTTAGCTTTATGCTTGATGAACTTGACAAATGATTGACCTGATTTATTCATATTGACTTGTCAGGAAGTACACGTATGCCTTCAGTCATATGCTTGCTGCTTTGACGAACTCGTTGAAGGGTGCATACATATGACTTAGCTTTTTGACTTATATTAGATCTACAATATTGAGTTATCAATCAAGCATTGAATGCTTTAATAGACTGAATAATCATGAAATCTCTTTATTTCAGCCATCGGCTTTGTATGAATTATTGAATCATTTTCTCGATTTTGTGCTTTATGCTTTAGTAGACTTGATGAGAAAATTGGCTTTGAACTATGCTTTGTGCTTGATAAGATTATTTGAGAAGAGTTTAAAATATCACCTTGTAGACAATATAGAGATTAATTTAAGATAGCTCTAAGTTGAGAATTATTTTCTCAGATTGTCTTGGTCTATCGATCGAGTAAAAAGATCTCTTGGATTCTAGCTGATTGTAATCACTAAGCTGAATTTAGTTTAAGATTGAACAGCTATCCTCATTGGATTGATAAGTAGTGGCTCTTTCACTGTGGCCTTTTCTTATGGCTTGTTGAGTGAGGAGAGCGTCAGCGATTCGACCATTTGTAGGCTTATTGAGTTCGACCTTTAAAACTCATCCATGTCCTAAACTTGAAGATGTAGATGCTGATGTTTTTCCAACTTAGTTGATTTGAGCTTCCAAAATTGAGAGTTCTTCTAACTTCATCTTCAGAATTTGATGAATCTAGGAGAGAAACTTTTGATATTTAAAGCTATCTTTTTTGTTCATTGAAGTAGATTCTTTTTGTCCTTGTAAGAGCTTACAACTTTAATAATAATAATTATAGATATATTCAGGTATCTTAACATAAAACTTGATGTCAACCCGAATACATATACAAAAAGACCACCTATTTCATAAAAGAAGATTGAACAACTTTGATCATAAAAAATACCCATTGCCTAATAGAGGGATTGTAGACTAGCTCAAGAATATATCATAGGGCTTAAACTTCTTTAATATGAATAACATAACTTATTTTGATCATATATATATATATATATATATATATATATATATATATATATATAAGGATCTCGGCTTGAAACATGATGTCAACTTAGCTAAATATATAAAAATGCCCCCTGTCTTGTAGGGGAGCTTTCAAAGTAACTATTAAGAGAATTTGGAATATATTTGATCCTATGCTTTGTGCTCTTGGACTTGTTGAATACTTCCTCCTCAGAGTTTGAAATTTATATTTTCTTTTCATGTCCTAGCTTTGTGCATTGGTGGACTTAATGGAGTTGATGATTTATTGCTGAGATGAGAATGTTTTCAGTCATATGCTTTGTGCCGGACTTGTTGAAGATTCATTCTCAAAATTTAAAATTTGTATTTTTCTCTTGTCCTGTCTTTGTGCCTTAGTGGACTTAATGGAGTTGATGACTTGTTGGCAAGATAAGAACATCTTCGGTCCTATGTTATGTGCTCTCGGACTTATTGAAGACTTCCTCCTAAGAGTTTGAAATTTATATTTTTCTCTTATCGTAGCTTTGTGCCTTGGTGGACTTAATGGAGTTGATGATTTGTTGCTGAGATGAGAATGTCTTCGATCCTATTATTTCTGTTGAACTTGTTGAAGATTCAAACTAGAAATTTAAAATTTATATTTTTCTCTTGTTCTGGCTTTAGGGGGGACACCACATAGATTGTAGGGGGTACTTATTAAAGTGGTCGGGTATGATATTGAGGTATGATGCACTATCTCAAAAGATAGAGGCATCACCCTTCAATGGATCTAATCACCTAATAAGGACACTTAAGGCATGATGGGTCTTCGAATGTACTAGAGATTTTTTCTCTATTTTACATGGATGAATAAAATAATGTTTATATTTAATAAGGTTTTAAAGTTCTCTATGGAGGAAAGCCTCCATAGTTAATTACATCTTAGGGAATGAAATTCATTAAGAATACTCTCGATTAAAGTAGATAATTAGGGTATCCAAAGATTTCAAGATTAGACTATCAATAAATTAGTTATATTGGAAAATTAAATGGGAAGGTTCAAATGGAGAGACTTATTTTAAAAGCCAAAAGAGATGAGTAAGGAATATTCATGATACTAGGAAACCTAATGAGAATTCTAATCTATCATATAATTGGCCTTTATATATTTGAAGTTGAAGAGAATTATTTATTTGAGTTGAAATTTCATTAGATTGCTAGGGCTTATAATCCAATAACACAATATTGTAGAAATCCCTAAGAGGTGAGAATTTATGCTTGTATCCTGAAAGAAATAGTAACCTTAGATTCTAAATCTATGGAGCTTTAGTATAAGCTAAAGTACGACCTAAATCTAAGCAAAGACGGGTATTAGGTTTACCTCTACAAGAAAGGATACATCACTCGATTGGAGTGGACACCAGCTAACTCCTCCTATGATTCAAATTCATGTAGTCTGGTCATATGAAATTGCAAGATAGTTAGACTATTATTTATTTAGAAAGAGACTAAAATCCTTAAACCACTCCTTAAGAGACTAAAGCATGAGTGGTATGAATAATGACTTAATCTAATACAAAATCTTTTCAATATTTTTTTTTAGTTTTGACACTCCATTTGGACAAAAGGGCTTTAGGATTTTTATATGCCTAAATGCATGATGAGGTAAAGTTGTTGGCCAAATCAAAAGAAAAATAGGGTGAAGCTCCATCAGTAGGGGTTGCTCTCAAAGGTTAAGCGGTCCCTATGCATGTAAGGACAGAGACCCTCATTTTACAAGAGTGGTTCAAGATGATGCATGATGTGAAACATACAACATTCAGCTAGGGGTTGTTAAATCTTTTAATTATCTTGATTTATATCCTAGGCTTTATGGTGAGGTTATGAATTATTTAGAATTTAGTTATGAATGATTAATTAGAGTAGAAAAATTAATTTTGCCCTAAGAGCCTAATCGCACCTAGGCCAAACATAAAACATCATTCATAAGAAACTATGAAAAGCATGCCATTTATAATACGCAATTTAAACATAACATCAATCAATTTTATAAAACTAATGCAAAAGAATAAGAGGCTAGGGCAGTCGTGTGCTGCTGTACAACCCGAAAAGAAAATATGGGTAGCCAAGCTCTATCCTTTTATAACCTAGAATATGAAAGAATAATTATAATTTATAAATGAATAAATGCTATGGGGGGTCTTGTTTTCCCATTCCTCATATCTTCATTTTTTCTTCCTTCTTTGATTTGATCTACTCAACTTCAAAAGCATCACAGGGTACCCCAGGACAAAGCCTTCTGGCCACTGCTCATCCAAATCCCCTATAGCACTAATCCTAATTCCTAATGCAAAATTACATTGAAAAAAGAAAAAGTAAATCTAACTACACCTGCAAAATGGAGGTTAACTAAATATACATACAACCTAAGCAGTTATATTTATAATTTGGACTTAGCATCAGGCATATGGGTAACCAAGCCCACCTATCATAACTTGAATTATACTTAGGGGTTTAAGCAACCTGTAAAAAGAGCATTTATTCTTATCTTTAAACATCCCCTTAAGCATAATCCCATATATAAGAACATGATTAGGCTAGGTAGGGCCTAACATTCAGTCTACGAAGCATACATCCTAACTTCCATTCTAAAATAATACATCACAAAACAAAACATGCATAGACCATGCACCATCCTAACATAAAGTTAGAAGTGGTGACTTAATTCTAATGTGTGTGTTAAGGCTTGTGTTGTATGTTTTGCTAGGCATTAGTGTTGTATTTTCTAAGTATGAAAAGATTTAATTTAACATGAGAAGTTGATTTCACTTGAAGTGGTTTAATTGATTTGAGAATTTTAATTTGTGTTTTCTTTGTTTCATTTTATTATACTTAGCAATTAAGTGTTATAAAGAAAAGAAAAGAGGATTGCCCTCTATCATCACTACCTTGAGCCACTTTCTAAAGCATATTAATTTGATTTAGTTCTCTTTAGTGAATGCTTATTATACATTTTCAAATTAATCTTAAGTTTAGGTTCATTCTAAATATTTCTATTCAATATGAAAGACATCTTAAGATTAACCTAATTTAATTACTATCACATGACATATGTTAAACCATTCCTTTCCATCACATATAACATGCATATGATTTTCATCCTAAGTACACCTATACATGCAACATATTTGGCACACTTATAGGATGAATGTATATATATATATATATCTTCATTTTGATTGTATTATTTAATCATATTAATCTAAAGCTTTATCCAAATTCTTATAATGATGAAATTAAATAGGTACGCGTCATTATTAACCAGGGAAGTGAGGTAATCAAATGACCTCCTTGGGGCTAACTAAAATCTCATATTCGCGGGATGTCCAGATTATGTACCCATTAACATTCATACTCATATATATTTGCATACATGAACATAAGAAAGAGAGCTCCAAATCACATGATTAATTAATTCAATAATTTGAACAATTATGAATGCATGTGTTTTCAATAGAAAGGAGGATTACCATTCTCTAATTAAATATACATATACATGTATAAAAGACATAAGCAAGTACGTGCCTTTGTTAACTAGAGAAGTGAGGTAATCAAATGGCCTCCTTGGGTCTAACTAAAGCCTCATATTCCCAGGGTGTCTAGACTATATACTTGCTTTTCTTAAGTACATATGAATGTATACATAATTAAGAGAATGAAAATCATGCAAAGATTGTATTTTCTTTAATTGAATCATTTATGCATATGAATTAAAGCTTTATCCAAATTCTAATGTTTTATAACTAAGAAAATATAATACTTTATTCTCATTTATAACTTATTTAAAGCTCATTTATGTTAATAATGAATAATTACATTATACTTAAATGTATATCAACACGTATAACTTAACATGAAAACTTTGGATTTAATAATTTTGATATAAGAATTATATCAACACATCAACATAGAAGAAATCTCATATTTAATTAATTTTGAAAAGATAATAATGACATAAACATATGATTTCATTCAATCAAATTAATTCTTAAGGATAATCATATCAAATAACACTATTTAAAATAAACCAAAGCTCTTTATGCATCATTTTAATTTCATGTTTAATTTGACTTAAGGAATGTAAGAAGGAGTTTGCTAATCCTAACCTATCCCCATATTTATGAGTTAATTTTATTTAATGAAATGTGATTAAGTTGATTTTATAGATTAATTAAGTTGTAATATGCATTAAATTCATTACTTAACCCTTTCCTGTTACCTTAACATATTTATCCAAAAATTGTGAGCCAACATGATATTCAAATGAATTGAAAAGTAAATTAGCAATAGTCCTAGGAAATGAAAGGGCTTAATGTAATTAGCTCACAATTAATGGCTAATCAAACTAAGGAACTTAATTAAGTATTCTTATGGTTTTCCCACACATGTGAATTAACCATAATTTTCTTAAATATCTTTAGGTTATTAAACACCTAAAGCTCTATCCCTCAACTAATTAATCAAGATCTAATGTGGTTTGAACTTTACTTTGGTTAATGAAATCATTTATTAATTAATTAAACTCTTACTTAATTGCTAAATTGATTAATTATCCTTCAAATGAAATGGACTTAG
Organism: Cymbidium sinense; assembly: GCA_021442155.1. NCBI lineage: Eukaryota > Viridiplantae > Streptophyta > Magnoliopsida > Asparagales > Orchidaceae > Cymbidium > Cymbidium sinense. The sequence goes on along the minus strand of CM038216.1, from coordinate 15,129,061 downwards.
GGAAAAAATTAGGAAAGAAGTCCCAATCTAATTCCCCTTACCCATCCACTATTAGACAATGATTAATGAGCCCAATTGATTAATTAGTTAATGTTCATGTGATTAATTAACCTTTAATTAAATTAAGAAAGTAATTAAGGCTTAATTAACCAATTTTTCTAATTAATTAACCAAAAAATCCCAAGAAAATTGGCAGAGGTAGAGGTCATCCCCTTAAACAATCTGAGAAAATTTGGGGTTAATTAATTATATAATTAAGGAGTAATTAAGCTAATTAATTTTTAATTAAATTTTAATTAAGCTCTAATCACTATTCAAAATCAATTAAGGATATTTTAAATAAATTCCTCTCTAAAATACGTTTAAAATAAGTATTTATTTATAATTTTTAGATTTTTCTATGATTTGTTATAATTTTTACAAGTTTTAGTCATTATTATTGATTATTTAAGCCTAATTAAGCCTAATCTTGTCGGCGCCACATGGCGTACTGACGCGGTACGCTTCCCATATGGCACTGCAGGATTGACTATTAAAGCACATCTGAGTCAGCACTAACGTGGCTGATGGTGGACACGCTTTCGATCTCCGCTGTTCAATCTCGGATCGGACATCATAGATCGATCCCATGGTTAATAAGGGATTGAAACAACTTGATCTAACGGATCTAATCATGGCCATCCATTCTGATCACACAGAATAGATGACACATGATCTATCATTCCACTGGCGATGAAGGATGGTAGCCGTCCGCCATTACCCGCATGATCCGAGCTCACCCGAGCTCGAATCCACTCCAAATTGATCCCACACCTTCATGATAATGATCAGAGGGGATCCAACGGTCAAGATCACATGACATTCAACTTTCCTTCCAAAAGCTCTAAAAAATTCAAGAAAGCTCGGTTTCAATGGCATACTTCACTGGAACTAATGGTCAGTGGTTCACACGCTTGAGGTAGCTTCGTCTGGTCGAAACAAAGCCCTATTAAGATGCAATTGGATTGATTTCACCCTGTCCACTTGGAAGGTCAAGGTTTGTCTTTTGGAGGCTCAGCTTTGATCAAAATGTTACCTTTGGTAGGCTTGGAGCTCAGGGGAAGGTTCGTTCATGCTCGACGAGATGTGGGGATGTTGTGTGCAAGAGGAATTAGACTGTGGTTACAGTTTGAGGGAGTTGGGATCGAACAATGGATGCCCTATTTTGGGTGCACTCAAGAAGGAAAATTTTGGCGAGGGGAAGCTTGGGGAAGGCTCTGTGGAGGCTTGGGGAGTTTTGAAACTCTCTTAAAAGCTCACACAAATTGAATGCGTGCTTGTGCAGTAAGAATTGAGGGGGGTATACCCCTTTTTCATTGTGATGGACAGACGGATCGAGCTCCAGATTTTCGGCCAGCCAGCCACCACCAGGGCGCCGGAGTGGTCTTCGTCACCTCCATTTTTCATGACTTGAATGGAGGGAGGGCTGGCAAGAGGCTCAAGGCAAGATGTGGCTTGATCTTTGTCCATGGGGTTCGACCATAGAGGGAGGTGAGTTAACTCACCTCCCTTTAGTCCATGGCAAGCCTAACTCACTTAGAGTGGGCTAGGTGGGTAGGTGAGACCCCATTTGGGGTAAGTGATAGCTGTCAAGGGGAAAGGGAAAGTGCACTTTGCCAAATTTGGCGAAGATCCCATATGGGAGGCAAATACAAGGGGGATTGCCTTGGGTTTGTCCCCATTTAGGTTTGGGCTGGTTTTGAGCTGATCCTAAGTGGGTTTGGGTTGGGTTAGGTCAGCTCCCAAGGTGTTATGGGTTGATTTCAAGGGATTTGACTCAATTTAGGTCATATGGGTCACTTTAGGTCATGTTGGGTTAGGTTGACCAATTGGTCAAATTGGGTCAAGCCAAGGCTTGGGTTAGGTTCAAATAATGATTTGAAGAGTTTTGGTTCATGTGGTTTCAATCAATTTGGCCTAGTTTTGATTTTAGCTCATTTGAAATCAAATGAGTCAAGTTGACCAATTTGTCCAAATCGATCAAATTGGCTTGGGTTAGGTGTTGGTTCAAGTTCAATTGATCAATTGGACTGGCTTGTAAGCTTTGGTTTGAATTAATTTGGATTTAGGCCAAATTGATCTTTTAGGTCAATTTGGGCTAAGTGGGTCAATTGGATTCAATTGGCTAAATTGGATTTAATTATGACCTTGGTTAAGTTCAACAATAAATTTGGATTGAACTTGAGCCATTGATTGTAATCAATTTGGGTTAGATCAAGATTTGACCCAATTTGGTCCTTTAGGCCAATTTAGGTCAACCTGGGTCAAAGGGTGTTGACCTCACTTTTGGAGTGAACTCTTAACCTCATCTCCTTAGACTTAGGACTCTTCTAGATACTAAGAACTCCTTAGTCATAAGACACTTCTAGTGATTAGGTGAACACTTAACCTAAGCCTAGAGACTTAAAAGTATTAATCATAAGATTAGGCTATGCCTTAGGGCTTAATGAGATTACATATCGTATAGCCTAAACCCAATCTAGATACACTTTCTCGAATCAAACCCAGATTCAATTCTCTAACCAAATCTCAAATTCAAATTCCAAATTTAATTTCAAATTTGACTCTAAATGATTGAAACCCAAACTCAAATTCAAATCCTAAGACTCTTCCTAAGACATATGAACCACATTCACAAGCGTAGCCAAAACTCTCTTTAGATCAAATCATACTCAATTGATCTCTTTATAAATCAATTATTCTTTCATTTATACTCACAAATATAAATGAAATCCAAATTCAATGACCAAAATTATATCAAAAATAAAATCCAAACTCAATCTAAGCCTTTTATGCCAATTCTTTGGACTTAGCCAAATTCTATCCAGATCAAGTCAAAACTAATAAATTTTCTATTGAATCAATCATTCATTCAATTATCTACCCAAATATAAATAAAACTGACAATCATCAAACCAAATTCAAGTCAACCCAAGTCAAGCCTAACTTAGCCCTTTTTGACTTAAAATTTTTAATTGAGCCAAAACCTATTGGACTCCAAATTAATTACTGTTGAATTTATATTTTGATCCAGGGCTCATATGTATATTCAACTTAACTCAAATCAAACCGAAACCAAACCAATTGATCCACTTAGGTCCACTTGACCCAAAGTGACCTAAAGGACCCATTTGAGCCAACTTTCAATCCAACCTAAATTGGATTGAACCAAGCTCATCAAAACCTTCCATCACGATTGTTGATCACCATAGGATGATCAATTGCAATCAATTGGGTCAAACCAAGTCAACTTAATCATTTTACCAAGCTAACCCTTAGCCCAAATAAACTAAAACTAGCCAAAACTCATCATACACCAAATTGATTGAAACTAATGATTTAAATCAACCCAAAATCTATATTTAAATATAACTTGACCACCAATTGAGCCAAACCAAGCCTAATTGGCCATTTGATCCAAGTTGACTCAAATTAGCCTAAAGGACCAAATTAGGTCAAATCATGATCTAACCCAAATTGATTGCAAACAATGGCTCAAGTTCATTCCAAATTGATTATTGAACTTGGCCAAAGTCATAATTGAGCCTAATTTGACCAGTTGGTCAACTTGACCTAACCTAGCCCAAATTAGCCTAAAGGGTTAATTTGGCTTAAATCCAAATTAAATCTAAATTAATTCAAACCAAAGATAACATTCATCTTCAATTAGCTAATTGAACATGAATCAACCCATAGCCCAAGCCAATTTGGCCAATTTTGGTCAAATTGGTCGACTTGACATAATATGACCCATATGACCCAAATTGAGCCAAATCTTTTGAAACCAAGCCATGACCCATTGGGGGCTGATCAAACTCGACCTTGACCCATTTGGGATCAGCCTAAAATCAACTCAACCCATTTAAATCTCTTATGGATCCTCCCCCACATAGGATTCCACCCAACCTCATTTAATTCTCCCCATCACATGCACTTAACTCCTCCCCAATATTTGCATTGAATAGAGCTAATCTTATAGCAGCAATAGAATACTTTGGAGCAAAAATCTAAAGTTCTCAATCAATCCATCATCCATCCCAACCACTCGAAGCAAGATGATAATATTTTGGAGCCAAAAAATTCAAAAAAGGGTGGATTTTCGGTCATTATAAAAGGAGCGGGAAATGAGACTTTAAGCCTCTTCTTCCCACTACTATTCAGCCCCCAAGAGCACCCCAAAGTAAAAAGTAACCCATCTCCCACCTCTTTGAGTCATTTTTGAGTTCAAAAATACAAATAGAAGCTTTTTCGGCGAGACAACGTTGAACATTGGAGAAGACGACGTTCCAAGGGGAGGCAAAGGTTAAAAGTCATTCCAAAGCTTCCTCATATATCTAAGAGTTAGTTTAGATCTTCACCCCCACTGAAAACCATCCCCGATGAGGTAAATTTTGTTAAACTTTAGTCGGCCTTAGGGTTTCTCGCCTTTTTGTGTTAATTTTCTTATGATTTTAGAAATTTCTCTTAGATAAACCCTACATTTTTTCATTTTATTTGATCTAAATACGAAGTAGAATTTTTCTGAAGAAAATCGATAGGAAAATGAATTCAATCAGACCTCATTTCATTTTTTTTTTGCATTTTTTTCCATCGATTTCACGTATCGATGAGTAGCAACCATCCGATCCACTTTTAGTGGATCAGATGGCTTAGATTGCATCGGACCCCGCATCCTTCCGACCCCCAAAACACACTATCCGCTCTCAGATCTTGCATATCAGATCTAGAACATCCGATCCACGATCGAACGGTCTAGATCGAACCGCGCGGATTTTCTGATTTAAAAAATTAATTTAAATCACCTGAAACATCAAAAATTCATGAAAAATAAAATACTTAACAAAAAATTGTAAATAGGGCTCGTTGGATTTGTCTTTCCGAGAGAAATCTAACAAACCTAAAATCCTCAAATTTCACTAAGTATTTTGAGCTTAATTTGAGTTTTAGTAAAAATCAAATTTCATTAATTAAACCAAAAATACATGTTATATTAAGTTGAAATTCTCAGGGATTGAATTAAAGTTAAATCACACATATCATGAAAATCTCAAGTGAAAAGGACTTCTGGATTGGGTAAAATTAAATTTTGAAGTTCAGATTGTCTATTTTAATAAAATAAATCAAATATAAATCCATAATTTTCACAAAAATCTTTAGAATGGCTTAAATCACTTTAATTGACATATATGACTCTTAAGGGAATAATGTGATTTTTCGAATCCTAATGAACCCCAAACAAATACTTAAGATTAAAGTTTAATCAATTAAGAACTTAATTAAAATATAATTTAAAAATAATTTAAATATCAAAATCAAAATCAGAAATGAAATAACACTTGAGCAATCATTAATCAAATCTTAAATCAGAAAAATATCATCCTCCTAAGAAATTAAATTAAATATGATTAAACCTATTTAAATAAATAAAACTCAATTAAACGATTAAATCTTAAATCATACTTAAAATTCAACAAATCTAGAAAACTTTAATATGGGTGAAACTAGTATAATTAAACTTACACTAACCATGAAGTCTTAATCATATGAAACTCCTTAATGAATATAAATAAACTAAAACTAATTAATCATTAAATAAACAAAAAATAAAATTGATTAACAAACCAATTCAAAATAATCATTTGATATTAATTAAATTAAACCAAATAAAGTTAAAGTAAACTTAATTAACATCTGATTAAATCACATCCATTTGGAATAAGATAATTAATTATTATAATATAACCTAACAACTAAATTAAACATGAATGAAATCTAATGAACATAATAAATAAAGAAAATCAAACTGTATGATTATGAATAATCAAGAAATAAACAATTAAATCACTTAATCTAATCAAATGATAATAATAATAATCCTTTAATTAAATCAAACTTAAGTAAAACACTTAACTAAATCAAATCACTCACATGTGGGAAATTAAGTCATTAATTAAATAAATCTTTGATTATTCTAATGATTTAAAAAAGTTTAATTACCCTTAATCAAACTTATTTAATTAAATATTTAATTAATGCAAACTTAATGAATTAATTTATCATCTTAATGAGCCAAATTAATTTTATAAATCACATTAAAATTAATTCAAATCAAACACTTAATTAATCTACTAATTAATTTAATCACACCTCTTAAATAAACTAATTAAGCAATTAAATTAATCATATTAAACCTAAGCTTAATCAAACATAAATGCAATTAAATACCAATCAAATCCTAAATTAAACATAAATCATTAAGTCATTAATTACATCATTAATCTAAATAAATATAAAACTAAATTAAAAATTAAATAAATCCTCATTTAATTTAATAATTAACTTAAACACACTTTTTAATTAAACTAATTATCGTTAAGCTAAACCAATTGAATAAACACCTAATTAATGCAAACCTATTGAATTAATCTATCATCTTAATGAACCAAATTAACTTTTTAAATCAAATTCAAATCAAACACTTAATTAATCTACTAATTAATTTGATCACACATCTTAAATAAGATAATTAAGTCAATCAAATTAATCATATTAAACTTAAACTTAATAAAACATAAATATAATTAAATACTAATCAAAACCTAAATTAAACCTAAATTATTAAGCCATTAATTACATCATTAACCTAAACAAATATGAAATCAAATTGAAGATTAAACAAATTTTTATAATTAACATAAATACACTTCTTAATTAAACTAATCACATAATCACATTGAACTTAAGCAAACCCATAGACTAATAAAGCTAATCAAATCAAATTAAATCAAATTAAACTAAATTAAGAAAGGCTCTCATCAATTTAATATGTAATCAAATCAAATCTCATTCAACCTACTTAAATAAGATAAAATAATTAACTATACAATGTTTGAAATCAAAATACAAACCAAATGTTGATAAACATGACAAATGGATGAGATTAAAAATAAAATCTTAATTACAAACAATCAAACTCAATTAAAATCAAAATAAAATCTCAATTAATCTAATCCAATCAAACTACAAATAAATGAACCACAATCAAATCAAATAAGCATAAAATTAAGTCACATAACCATAACCAAAGAAAAGAATTAAATATTAATTTAAAAGGATATTGAATTATCAAGATTTAATTAAACCAAAACATCTAATATGAAATTAATCAATCAAAAATACATGAATTTAAACAAACTTAAACTTCATTAGATATCAAGGATATTGAATTATCAAGATGTAATTAAAGCAAAACTTTTAAATCAAAATTAATCAATCAAATACTAAAACAAACTAAAATTGTAAATTCTAAATCAAATCAAATGAATTACATAAATTCAAATGGGATAATTAAGATACTTAAGGACCTTGGTTAGATTCTTTAGGAGTTAGGATGTAGAATAGGGTGAGTTCTGTCTACAAATAGAATTCATTATACTATTCATTCTTAAAAGCTTAAACATCACTTTAACCAAATAAAAGTAAAATAAAAATGAAAGGTAAATCATTTAAATTGAAATCACCCAAAGGTAAAATTTTAACAAATTCAAATTCCAAATTGAAACTTAAACTAAAGAAGCCTAGTAAAGTCTTGCCACACAAGCCTTATGCACACACATTAGAATACTAAGTCACCACTTCTAGTGCTAAGTTAGGGCATTATATGTATGATATTGTATTTTATTTTGTGATATAATGTTTTAGACTGGATGTTATGGTGTATCGTAGATTGGATGTTAGGCCGTTATTAGCCTAATCATATTTTCTGCAATATGGGTCGTACTTAAGGGGCCGCTGTAATAAAAATATAAATGCATTTACTGTGCAGGTTGCTTAGCCCCTAAGCGTAACCCATGTTAGGATAGGTGGGCTTGGTTACCTGTGTGTGGGGTGTTAAGTCCAAATTATTCATAAAATTACTTGGGTTGTATGGTGTGTTTAGCTAACATTTATTTTACAGGTGTAGCTATATTTACTTTTCCTATTTTTAATATAATTTTGCATTAGGAATTAGGATTACTATTATGAGGGATTATGATGAGTAGTGGTCAGAAGGCTTCGTCCTTGGGGTGTCCTGTGATACCTTTGGAGCAAATCAAATCAAAAGAAAGAGAAGGAAGAAATGAAGAAATGAAGACCCCCATAGTATGTATTATTTTTTTGTAATTCGGGTTGTATAAGGGTAGAGCTCGGCTACCCATATTTTTTTTTCTCTTTTTGGGGTGTACGGTAGAACCCGACCGCACTGGCCTTTTATTTTTTTATGGTAGTCTATAAAATTGTTTAATGGTGTGTTTAGATTGCGCATTAGAACATCATGTTTTTCATAGTTTCTTTATGATTGATGCTTGAATGTATGGCCTGGATGCGGTAGGCTCTTAAGATGAAATTAATTTTTCTACCCCAATTAATAACTCATAATTAAAATTTAAAATAACTCATAACCTCACCATAAAAGCTTAGGAATTAAATCAAAATAATAAAAAATTTTAGCAATCACTTAGCTGGATGATTATATGTATAACATCATGCATGTCATATTCTTCCACTCTTATTAAGAGGGGGCTTCCATCTGTGCTAGAGAATGAATGCATAACCTATGAGAGCCTTTGATGGAAGAACACCCCATCTCTCTTAATTTGGCTCATAATCAAATTCTCATGCATTTAGGCATACAAAATCCCATAGTAGTGTCAAAATAAAAATTCCAAAAGAATCAAATAAATTTGATAAAATTTGCATTAGATTAAGTCATGAATTCATACCACTCATGCTCTAGTCTCTTAGGGAGTGAGTTTAAGGACTTAGTCTCCTTTCTAAATAAATAATAACTTAGCCATCTTGCAAAGCATAAGACTTATCTATATAGATTTAAAGTGTAGGAGGAGTTAGTTGGCTACCACCACTCAGCATAATAAGTCCTCGGAGATTTCTCTTATGGAGGTAAACTATATACCCATTTTTGCCTTAGATTTAGATCGCTCTTTGACCCATCATCAAAGCTCCTTAGATTTAGGATCTGAGATTATTGTTTCTCTTTGTGGGGGTATAAGCATAAATCCTCACCTCTTAGGCATTTCTACAATATTATGTTGTGGAATTATAAGCCCTAACAATCTAATAAAATATCAACTGAAATAATTAACTCTCTTCAAATTTCAAATATATAAAGCCCAACCATAGGATAGATTAGAATGCTCACTAGGCTTCCTAGTATCATGAGCATTCCCTACCCATCTCCATTTGACTTCCAATAATAAGTCTTCTCCTTGATCCATCCCATTTGATTTTCTAAAATAGCCAATCCTTTGATAGTCTTGACCTTGAAATCTTTGGAGACACAAATTGTCTACTTTAATCGAGAGTATTCTTAAAGAATTATCATTCTTTAGGATGTAATTAACTATGGGGGCTTGCCTCCATAGGAAACTTAACGAACCCGGCTTAAAATAAACCCTACTTTACTTTTCCATGTAAAGTGGGGGAAAGATCTCTGGTATATTCAAAGACCCATCATGCCTTAGGAGTCCTTATTAGGTGATTAGGTCCATTATAGGGTGGTGATTTCTATCTTTCGAGATAGTATATTTTTCATTAATATTGTACTCGATCACTTCAATAAGTACCCCCTAAGATCTTCGTGGTGTCCCACATCCCAAAAATAAACACCATAAAAGGGCCAATTGAGTTTTGGTTTGGCTCAATTGGTGGTCAAGTCATGTTCAATCATTAATCATGGGTCGGTGTGAATCAATGGTTTCAAAGGATTTGGCTTAGGTTATAATTTGGATAGTTTAGGTTCATATGGGTTAAAGGGTTGACTTGGTTTAACCCAATTTATGATAATTGATCATTCTAGAGTGGTCAACAATCATGGTGAATGGTTTTGATGGGCTTGGTTCAATCCAATTTTAGTTGGATTGGAACTTGGCTCAAAAAGGGTCCTTTAGGTCACTTTGGGTCAAGTGAACCTAAATGGATCAATTGGCTTGATTTTAGTTTGATTTAGTTCTAGTTGAATTTATATATGAGTTTAGGATTAAAATATAAATATAACTTCAATCAATTTGGATTCTAATAGGTTTTGGTTCATTTGAAAATTTTAAGTCAAAAGGGCTATGTTGGGTTTGACATGGGTTGACCTTGGTTTGGTTTCATGATTGTAGGCTTCATTTATATTTGGATAGGTGATTGGAGGAATGATTGATTCAAGAGAAAATCTATTAATTTTGGCTTGATTCAGATGAGATTTTGGTTAAGTCCAAAGAATTGGCTGAAAGGGTTTAGATTGGGATTTAATTTAAGTTTGGATTTAGTTTTGGTCATTTGAATATATATTTTATTTATATTTAAGAAGATAATCGAAGAAATAATTGATTTATAAGAAAATCAATTGAGTTTGAAGTGGTTTGAAGGTAAATTTGGCTAAGCTCATGAAGGTAGGTCCAAAGGGCTTAAAAGAAAATTTGATTTAATTTTGATCATTGGAGTGTAGATTTTATTTATATTTGTAAAGATGATTGAATATATGATTGATTCATGCAGAAATCAATTGAATTTAGATTGAATTGGGTTAAGATTTGGCTAAGCTCATGGGATTGATTCATGTGGCTTAGGAAGGATCTTAACTTAATTTGATTTAGTTTTGATCATTTGAATGTAGATTTGAATTATATTTGGGAATATAATTGATGGAATAATTGATCCATGAGAGGATCAATTGAGTTTGATTTGATTTGAATGGGATTTTTGCTAAGCTCATGAAAGTGGATCACATGGCTTATATGTGATTTAGCATGATTGTAGGTTTTGACAAATTGGACTTGGAATTGAGTTTAGTTGTAAGTTTGATAGAGTGATTGAAAGGTTGAATTGATATTTAGGAAAATTAATTGAGTTTGGATTGATTTGAATTTATCTAGGGCTAAATCCATGGGATTCAATCATAAGGCTTAGGAAGGATTTTGAGCTTGGATTTGAGGTTGAGATTGATTGTAATTTTTGGGAATTTGGATTTGGGGTTCAGTTTGAGAACGAAAACATGGATTTGTTTAGGCTATAGAGTAGGTTAGTCTCTCTATGCTCCTAAAGCATAACATACTTCTATGACTAACCCTTCTAAGTCTCTAGGCTTAAGTTAAGTATTCACTTAATCGCTAGAAGTGTCTTAAAACTAAGGAGCTCTTAGTGTCTAGAAGAGTCCTAGATCTATGATGAGGAGATTGAGAACTCACTCTACAAGTGAGGTCAACAAAAGGACTCCAATAGGTGTGGTGTAACAGACAAGGAACACCGCACATATTGGTGTTGACCGAGACGATCAACAACACCCAAATGATCGCAAGCACTAATGGAAATGATCTATACCTAAACTCAGATGTAAAAAGAATCACAATCTTAGTGCAATGTAACTCAACTTTTGCCAAGGGCATAAGCGAGGAAGGAGGAATCCATCGGGGATCGAGTACATGAACCTTCCACTAGGGAAGTAGGTTTGAGCTATCCACCGGGAATATGGATTTGAGTTTGATTGTGAATATGATTTGTGGGAAGGAAATTCACTGGGGATAAGAATTTGTAATCTACCGGGGATCAAGATCGAATTAACTTTGCTTTGGTTTTAGTTGATGTGGAGGCATATCCACTAGGGATATGGGCTCGAATCCTCTAGCGATTGAGAATATGAACCTTCCACTAGGAAAGTAGGTTCGGGCTATCTGCTGGGGATAAAAGTTTAATTTCATAGATTCATTTAGGGATGTATTTGCTGGGGAATACATATTTGAATTTGATTTTGTTTTGATTAATATTTGATTTGATTAATTTAATTTGGTCTTCACTAAGGGAGAAATGTGATTTGACTCCACTAAGGAGATTGGAACTGGATGTAATGTATTTTATTTTAAAGGGTATCCCCAGGGACACTTGATTGCTCTATTAGGGAGAGATGGGTTTGATTTGTTTCAATTTAGACTCCACTGGGGGAGTTAGTTTAATTTGCTATGGCTCCACTTGGGAGGATGGTTTTGAATTGAGGGCATATCTGCTGGGGATGTGAACTCGATTAAATTTGATAGATTTTAATTTTGATTTGACTTATGGGCCCAGTCAATGTACGATAGACCCACTAAGGAGGGGCCATGGGGGCCTTGGCCTACCTTAGATTTACAAGTCCAAAGGGGCATTATACTAACCACAAGGTAGGACTATCCAACATAAGGGTTGCCTTTCGGTGTGCAATGGGTGTGCGAGGAAGAAAGCGTGTCAGACTTACGTCTTCCAGGGCAGACGACCGCTAGGGTGACCTACTGGATGTATAGTAAATCAAGCCCGACCTAGGGCGTCTACTGAGTGAATGCTGCTGGGAACTTACATCAGCTCAAAAGTAGTCAAGATTAATTTCATTTTATTTCATTTGATTTGTTTAAATTTGATTCGGTTTGTTTTCATTTATTTTAATTTCATTTGATGGATCCCATCGATGTATGATGGACCACACTCAGAAAGGGCTATGTCAGCCTGGGCCTAGCTTAGATTTATCGATCCAAAGGGGTAGTCTACCGGCTGAAGGGTAGGACTATCCGACCTAAAGGGTGCCTTTCGATGTGCAATGGATGTACCAGAAAAAAAGTGTAGCAGACTTACATCTTTTGAAGCAAAGAACAACCGTTGAGGTGACCATGGTAATAACTGAATCGACAACGCCCATCGATCAATGTGTTCGTCGGAAAGAATGCATAGTAAACTTACATATTTCAAAGCAAGGATGACCACCGGGGTGATTGTTGGTAGCACAACAAGCCGAACCTAACCAAGGGTGACTACTAAGATAGTGCCGCTGGTGACTTATCTCAACTCAAGAGTAGTTAGCCGATTCCTATAGTGAGTTTTGTTGACACTGCCCTAAAGATAGGATGTCTACTTGGGAAATGTGCCACCGGAGGCATTCTCCTAATCCATAAGCGAATATACATTTTATTTATTCATTATCATGGACCCTATTGGTGTGCGAGGGACCACACTAAGAAGGGGTTATGTCGGCCTTGACCTATCTCAAATTTAATGGACCAAAAAAGAATATGCGCATCCACCGAACATAATCTCCAACCACTAGGGTGGTTACTAGGAAAGGGGGACTGTCCAATCTGGTAGTAACTCGGGTAGTGTCTAAATGAGATCGCAAAGGATGTGATCCAAATAGAGTGCCCACAGGAGAGGTGCCACTAGGGGCGTTATTCTGATCCTTGAAGAAAATATTGCTTGTAGGTATACGATGGCCAACTCAAGGAGAAGGCATAGCAGTATTACATCTACCAAGAGTGGTGTATCCACTAAGCGGGTCGTTGTCAGCATAGCGAACACCAACCAACCTAAGGTACCCATCGATGTGTGACGACCAGTCTAGGAAGGAGGCATGTAGACTTATATCTCTCTAAAGCGATCATCGATGATGCGTCATCACCGATAGGTGCTATCAGACTGGTGCTTGGTGTGCAATGATCATGATAGCAAGAATGTGTAGTGAATTTACATCTTCCAAAGCAAAGAGGCAACCGCTGGGGTGACCCATTGTTGGCACAACAGATCAACTCGACCTAAGGGTGACTTCTAAGTAGGGAGTCATAAAGAGGGACTAGATCTAGACTTGAAGTAGTCAAGAGGATAAGAGCCATTGGGAGACTTATCCTTAACCTCAAATATACTCGACCCAGTTAATGCATGATGGCTAGTTCAAGAAGAAAGTGTAGTAGACTTATATCTTCTTAAATAAAGTCATCATGGGGTAGCTTACCGAGCACATAGTAAGGTCTACTAAACTAACAGGGAGTTCATCAGTGTGCAATGGTCAAGTTGAGAAATAAAGTATAGTAGACTTACTTCCTCTTGAATTAGGAACCACTGGGGTGACACACTAGCAGGGTAGCACATCAGCCCGACCTAGAGCAGCTACTGAATGAGTGTCACTATAGGTGTTATCTCAACTCAAAGTAGCCTGAGACAAAAGATATGTGTATTTATTTAATGTGTTTGTGTTGTATTGATGAAGGATAGGATGCCGCTTAGGTTCCTTACACCTATCCTAAACATATCACGACAGATTTACAAACAAAGATGTTTTTAATTTGAAGAGATATAATTCAAAATGGAATTTCCATTGATAATTATTTTCAAACATGAAGTCATGGAAAATATTTCTTTAGGTAGATCCTCTTGATTGGAAGTATTGGGCATTCTCCTTTATGATTTATGAGCTGATATGATCCTCGTTGGTGGGCCTTCCCTATGGAAAAAGGGCCTCCCACGTGGGTTCAAACTTACCTCCCATCTTGCGATGGGAAACAATTGGCCTCCTTAGAACTAAAACAAGCTCTCATACTTGAAAAGCTTTTGGACATACCAACTTGTTGTCATCTTGAATCATTTTGGCTTTGTACAACTCAAGATTCTAGCATGCTCATAAGCATCTTTTCTCTAAACCTTCCAACTTGGCATTCTGCTCTGTTGTCATCTTGCTACCCACAACTATCCTTAGTGATGGGAATTAGACTTCTAATGGTAGAACGACTTTGGACCCATACACTAAGGAGAAAATGGTAGATTGAGTTAGAGTTCTGTATGTGGTGCGGTAGGCCCACAAGGCTTCAACCAACTGTTCATGCCATTGTCGCTTGTTGTCGTCGAGCATCTTCTTCAATATTTGGATGAGAGTTTTGTTGAAGGCTTCTACCAAGCTATTTGCCCTTGGGTAGTAGATGGTAGAATATCTCCAATCTATGCTGTGACTAGGAACAAAGTTGTTGATCTTGGTGCTATTGAATGAAGTACCATTATCAAATATAATTCATCGAGGCATCTCGAATCTATATACGATATTAGTTAATTAATCCTTTATTAAATTTTCATGAAAAGTGAAATGAACTTAGGAAAAAGGATTAGGAAAGAGGTTCCAATCCTATTCTTTGAGTTCCCTCACTATTAGGAAATGATAAATGAGCCCAATTAATTAATTAGTTTACTGTTCACATGATTAAGTAACCCTTAATCAAATTAAGAAAGTAATTGAGGTTTAATTGGCTAATTTTCCTAATTAATTAACCAATAAATCCCAAGAAAATTAGGGGAGGCAGAGGTCATCTCCTTAAATAATCTCATGGAGGTTGAGGTTAATTAATTAATTAATTAGGAAGTAATTAAGTTAATTAATTTTTTAATTAAACCATAATTAAGTCATAATTACTATTCAAAATCATTGCTGGTCCCAAGTCCGGATGTGAAAAGTGGAGGGTTGCGTTAGGTAGTCAATAGCCAGCGTAAAACTTGTTGAAATAATCATGACATGAATCCTTTAAATCATTGTGTTAACGTCCAAGGCGGCCATATGGCAGATACATGAAAAAAATGTGTAGAGCCTTTCGCTGCAGTGCGGTGTTAAATAAGCAAGGGTTCCCACATTATGGGCGATGCAAAAGAAGTTAGTCCATAGAATTAAGTTAGGATCTTGGAATATAGGTACTCTTACGTAAATTAATGGAATTAATAGACATTATGGTTCATAGAAAGATAAATATTTTATGTGATCAAGAAACTAAATGGGTTGGGGGAGAAGGCCAAGGAGATTGAGAGTTTAGGTTTTAAACTTTAGTATTAAGGTAAAAGTCAAACTAGAAATGGTGTAGGTGTGATTATAGATAAAAGTTTGAAGGATAATGTTATAAATATTAATAGATGTGGAGATAGAATTATAACTTTAAAGATTATTGTTGATACTAAGATTATCAATGTTATAAGTGTCTATGCTCAAGTAGGTTTGGTGGTAGCAGAAAAATTTTGGAATGAATTAGAGGGATTAATACAAAAGATACCTCTTGAAGAAAAAGTATTTATTGGAGGAGATTTAAATGGACATGTTGGTAGAGTGGTAGAAGATTTTAAAAGTATTCATGGTGGTTATGGATTTGGAGTGACTAATGAAGAAGGTAGGACTATATTAGATTTTGCTTTAGCTTATGATTTTGTAGTTGCTAACACTTTATTTAAGAAAAGATGAACATATTATTATATAATAATGGATCTAGTAAAACCTGATTGATTATTTTGATAAGAAAAATGGATCGTTTAGATTGTATTGTAAGGTCATTCCAAGTGAAAATCTAAGTAGAACATCGATTGTTGGTTTTAGATTTTAAGATGAAAGTTGTAAGAGAAAAAATAAATAATAAATAATATTATCTTAGAATTAGATGGGGACACTTAAAGATAAAATATTTTAAGAGGAAGCTACAAGAGATTAGAATTTGGGATGTTCATGAGAGAAGCATTGTGATTAATTAAACTATGGGAAACATAGCATTAGCATGTATTTATTATTTGAATATTATCCATTCTTATTACAGTTTATGGCGTAAGAAAAAATAATATAATGAAAATAGTAATTATTATGAAAATGTATAATAATTGAAAATAATATAATTATGTAATTTAAGTGGCAATAATAATAATAATAATGAAAATATGAAAAAAATAACAAATAATAATTAATAAAAGAAATTTAAATAATGTCTATTAATAATGAAAATGGGTCATAATGATAATGTAAAATGAAAATAATAATGAATAAAGAAAATATGTGAAAAATAGATAATTAAAGAATAATGAAAGCTAATGGCAAATAATGGAAAGTAATGATAATAAATATGTTGTTAATAAGATAATGAAAATAAAGATGAAAATAATAATAATAGGAATAATAATAATAATAATAAAAAATGATAATAATTAATGAAAATAATAATGTCAAAAATGTAATAAAATAATAATAATGTGAGAAAATAAAAAATTAATAAATTAATAATAATAATAAATAATTAAAATGAATAATGAAAATAATAATAATAAAATATGTTTAATAAGTATAATAGTAATGAAAAGATAATAAGAAATATAATAATAATGTTAATGAAAATAATAATAATATAATGTAAAAAATGGCATGTGTGTAGTAATATAATAATATTTCTCTAGATATTCTAAGAAAGATTCTGATAATTTGCTTTAATTAAAATATATATATATAATAGATTAGTACTGAAAGGGTGAAGATGTGTATAAGTTAACCCGGCAAGAGATAAGTAAAGAAGACCTAGTTCGGTGGCAGATTTGACATTGGGAGAAATATTAAAGTAATTTAAGAAGTGATGTTGAAAATGGGTGGATGATAGTTTTGATAAAACTTTGATTGAAGGATCCCGAGATATGATTGATTTTGCAGCAACCTTAATACCCTAAACCAAAAATGAATTTTATTTTATCATCGTGTTAGTGAAGTTAGAAGCTTTAAATGAAATGTATTATTATTGATAGTATGTGATGATGATGGGAATTTCTTAGCTTACAAATCTTTTTCCTTTTTTCTATGAGAAATCTCTTGGGATTGGTTCCTATTTAATAAGGTGATACAAGGTGTACAGAGAATTATGAGGAATTAAGTTAATGACCTTACCATATTAAATGTGGGAGGTAATTGAGCATAGATTCTGATGTGATGCAAAAGTTTCTCTGTCAGTTTGGTTTCATGCGGTAGATCTGCTATGGATCATACATTGTTAGAGGTTTGATGGAGAAGTATAAGGGGAGGATCTTCATATGATATGTTGATTTAAAACATGATGAGTTTTAAGAGATGTTCTTTGGAGGTTCTAGACATAAAGGGAATAATATTGGTTATATTCAAGTCATTAAGGATATGTATACTAGAGTTACTTGTGTCCAAACACAAGGAGGATTGACAAAATATTTTTCTATTTCAGTTGGATTACATCAAGTATCGCCTTTAAGCCCTTATCTTTACTTTATGGATGTTCTTACCAGCATTTATAAGAAGATGTTCCTTGGTGTATGCTTTTCGATGACATTCTTCTTGTTGATAAGACTAGAGGGAGTCCAACAGAAACTTGAATTATGGAGGTCAACTCTAGAGTCTAAAGGTTTTCATTTAAGTAGATCTAAAACTGAATATATGGAGTGTAATTTTAGTTGTAGAAGTTTTAGTGATAGTGTTGTGACATTAGGTGAACAAGTCATTAATAAGAGTGAGCGTTTCAGATATTTAGGCTCTATTGTTTAAAATGATGGTGAAAAGATGGAGATGTTATGAATTCAAGTTGGATGGTTAAAGTGGAGGAATGCCTATTGTGTGATAGAAAAGTTCCACTTAAACTTAAAGAAAAATTTTATAAGATGGTGGTAAGTCCTGCAATGACTTATGGTGCAGAATGTTGGCTAATAAAAAAGAAGCATAAGACTAAGTTAAGTGTTACAGAGATGAGGACGCTTAGGTGGATGAGTGGATTTACTCTTAGAGATAGAATGCAAAATGAGTATATTCAGGAAAAAGTTGGAGTTACCTTAGATGGTTTGGCCACATAAAGCATCGGTCATCCGATGACCCAATTAGGAGAGTAGATGCATTAGATTTGCCTTATATTAAGAAAGGTAGAGGTAGACCTAAAAAGACTTGGTTAAGATATATAAAAAATGATCTTAGTATACTTGATTTAAATGAGAATTTGACACATAATAAGACCCAATGGAGACGAAGGATTCATGTAGCCGACCCCACCTAGTGGGATTAAGGCTTATTGTTGTTGTTGTACTATTCAAAATCAACTAAGGATATTTTTAATAGATTCCTCTCTGAAATACCTTTAAAATAAGTATTTATCTATATTTTTTGGATTTTTTTTATGATTCCATGAAGTTTTAGCCAATAATTCTAATTATTTAAGCCTAATTAAGCCTAATCCCGTCAGTGCCACATGACGCACTTTCCATGTGGCACAACGGGATTGGCTATTAAAGCGCGTTCGAGTCAGTGCTGATGGCGGATGTGCTTATGATCTCTGCTATTCGATCTCGGATCGAACGACATAGATTGATCATGCGGTTAATAAAGAATAAAATGGGACAAATCTAATGGATCTAATCATGACCATCCATTCTGATCATGTGGAATAGACGGCGCATGATCTATCACCTCACGAGCGATGAAAGACGGAGGCCATCCGCCAGTGCTAGCTCGATTCGAGCTCACCCGAGCTCGGATTCACTCCAAATGGATCCCACACCTTCACCCAAAGGATCCAAAGGGATCCAATGGCTATGATCAGCGCACATGCACATTCTCTTCATAAAAAATCAACTAAAATCTACCTAAAGCTTGGTTTTAATGGCAGTACCTCACCGGAGCTAAGTCTAGTGGCTCGTACACTTGAGGTAGCTTCGTCTAATAGATATGAAGCCCTGCTGAGTGACATTTGAGTTGATTCCACTCCGTTTGCTCAAGAGGCCAAGGTTTGTCCTTTAGAGGCTCGATCTTGATGGAACTTCTACTTCTGGTGGGCTTACAGCTCAGGGGAAGATTCATTTAGCTTTGACGGGTCAAGGGTATGTTGTGTGTAGGAGGAATTAAAATTTGATTGTGGTTTGATGGAGTTAGGATCAGACAATGGGTGTCCTATTTTGGGTGCACTCAAGAAGGAGAAATTCTGATGAGGGATGCTTTGGGAATGCTAGGGAGTTCATAAATGCCTTAGGAAGCTCTCACAAATTGAATTAATGTGTTTGCCATGCGAATTGAGGGGGGTATATCCCTTATTTCTCTGTGATGGATGGACGAGGTTGTCTCCCATTTTTTGGATGGCCAGTCATTGCCAGTGTACCAGAGTGGTCACCATCACCTCCACCTGGCACGACTTGAGTGGTGGAAGGGTTGGGAGGTGGCTCAATGAAGGGGATGGCTTGGTTTGTATTAATTGAGTTTGGTTAGTGAGGGAGGTGAGTTAACTCACCTCCCTTTGGTCCATGTCAAGCTTAGGTCAGACCCCAAAATGGGGTGTTTGATGGTTACCAATGGTGATATAAGAGTCCCAAGATCCAATTAGGTTTGGGTTGATCCCAAGTTGGTTTGGGTCGGGTTAGGTCAGCTCCTAAGTTGCCATGGGTTGGTTTCAAGGGATTTGGAATAATTTGGATCATTTGGGTCACTTTGGGGCATGTTATGTTAGGTTGACCAATTGGTCAAATTGGATCAAACAAATGTTTGGTTAGGTTCAAATAATGATTTGAAGTGTTTTGGTTCAAGTGGTTTTAATCAATTTGGCCTAGGTTTGATTTTGGCTCATTTAGAATCAAATGGGTCAAATGGGTCAAGTTGACCAAATTGTCCAAATTGGCTTGGGTTATGTGTTAGTTCATGTTCAATTGATCAATTGGAGAGGATTGTAGGCATTGGTTTGAATCAATTTGGATTTAATTTGAAAGGGTCAATTTGGGAATTGGGTTCAATTGGCCAAATTGGGTTTAGTTGGCCAAATTGGGTTCAATTATGTCCTTGGTCAAGTTCAACAATCAATTTGGAATGAACTTGATCCATCGGTTGCAATCAATTTGGGTTAGATCATGATTTGACCTAATTTGATCCTTTAGGCCAATTTGGGACAACTTGAGTCAAAGGGCCAATTGAGTTTAGTTTATCTTAATTTGTGGGCAAGTCATGTTCAATCATTAATAATGGGTTGGTGTGAATTAATTGTTTGAATTAATTTAGTGTAGGATGAGTTTTAGCTAGTTTGGGTTTAAGTGGGCTAAGGGTTGACTTGGTTAAATGACCAAGTTGAGTAACCCAATTCATTATAATTTGGTCACTCTAGGGTGGTCATCAATCATGATGGAGGGCTTAGGTTGGCTTGATTTAATTCAATTTGGGTTGGATTAAAACTTGGCTAAAAAAGGCCCTTTAGGTCACTTTGGGTCAAGTGAGCCTAAGTGGGTCAATTGGCTTAGTCTTGGTTTTATGTAGGCATAGTTGGATTTATATATGAGTTTACGATTGAAATATAAATTCAACTGCAATCAATTTGGGCTTCAATAGGTTTTGGTCCATTTGAATTTTTCAAGTCAAAAGGGCTAAGTTGGGCATGACTTGGGTTGATCTTGGTTTGTTTTAATGATTATAGATTTTATTTATATTTTAATAGATGATTGAAGGAATGATTGATTCAAGAAAAAAGGCATTGGTTTTGACTTGATTTGGATAGGATTTAACTAAGTCCATGGAATTAGCTTAGAGGGTCATAGATTGGGTTTTGATTTGATTTATATTTTATTTTGGTCTCTTGAATGTATATTTCATTTATATTTGGGAAGATAATCAAAGGTATAACTGATTTATAAGAAAATCAATTGGGTTTGAGGTGATTTGAAGGTAAATTTAGCTAAGCTTATGAAGGTAGGTCCAAAGGGCTTAGAAGGGAATTTGATTTAGTTTGATTTAATTTTTATCATTGGAGTGTAGATTTTATTTATATTTGTGAAGATGATTGAATATATAATTTATTTATGAGAAAATCAATTAATTTTGGGTTGATTTGGGTTAAGATTTGGCTAAGCTCATGGGATTACTTCATATGGCTTAAATAGGATTTGGAATTGATTGTATATTTTGGTAAATTAGATTTGGAATTGAGTTTGGTTGATTGGTTGGGGGATTGAATTGAGTCTTGAGAATCAATTGAGTTTGGATTAAATTGGATTTAGTTAGGCAAAATCCATGGGGTTCAATCACAAGGCTTATGAAGGATTTTGAGTTTGGATTTGAAGCTGGGATTGATTGTAAATTTTGGGAATTTGGGGTTTGGTTTGAGAAGGAGAACATGGATTGGATTTAGGCTATACGTTAAGTTAGTCTCCCAAGGTCCCTAAGGCTTGGCTTAACCTTATGACTAACCCTTCTAAGTCTCTAGGCTTAGGTTAAATGTTCACCTAATCAGTAGAAGTGTCTTAAGACTAATGAGCTCTTAATGTCTAGAAGAGTCCTATATCTATGATGAGGAGATTGAGAACTCACTCCAAAAGTGAGGTTAACAAAGGACCCCCAATATGTGTGGTGTAACTGACAAGGCACACTACATGTATTAGCATTGACTGAGATGATCAAGAACGTCTAAACGATCACAAGCATTACCAGAAATGATCTATACCTAAACTCGAAAGATAGATAGAGTCACGATCTTAGTGCAATATAACTCAACTTATGCCACGGCATAAGAGAGGAAGGTGGAATCATTTAGGGATTGAGTTCATGAACCTTACACTAAGGAAGCATGTTCATGCTATCCACCAGAAATAAGAATGTGATTTCAAATATGATTTGTGGGAAGAAGATCCACTGGGGATAAGAATCTATAATCTATCAAGGATCAAGATCAAATTAATTTTAATTTATTTTATCTTGATTGATGTGGAGGCATATTTGCTAGGGACATGGAGTCGAATCTGTTAGGGATTAGGTATGTGAACCTTCCACTAGGGAAGTAGGTTTGGGCTATCTGCTGGGGATAAGGGTTTAATCTCAAGTATGATTTGTTTGGTGATGTATTTGTTGGGG
Organism: Cymbidium sinense; assembly: GCA_021442155.1. Taxonomy (NCBI): domain Eukaryota; kingdom Viridiplantae; phylum Streptophyta; class Magnoliopsida; order Asparagales; family Orchidaceae; genus Cymbidium; species Cymbidium sinense. Next base: position 15,106,581 of record CM038216.1, on the reverse strand, counting down.
ATAAGAATTTGGTTGGATTTGTTTGATTAGCTTTACTAGGGAGAGATGGGTTTGATTTGAGGGCATATTCACTCAGGATGTGAGCTTGGTTAAGTTTGATAGATTTTAATTTTGATTTGACTTATGGACCCACTCGGTGTGCTATGGACCCACTAAGGAGGAGCCACTAGGGCCTTGGTCTAACTTAGATTCATAAGTCCAAAGGGGTTGTCTACTAGCTGCAAGGTAGGACTATCCAACCTAAGAGTTATCTTTTAGTGTGCAACGGGTGTGCGAGGAAGAAAGTGTATCAAACTTACATCTTTCTTGGCAGACAACCACTGGGGTGACCTGTTGGATGCGCAATAAATCAAGCCCGACCTAGGGCGACTACTGAGCGAAGTCCGTTGGGGACTTATGTCAGCTCAAAAGTAGTCAAGGTTAATTTCATTTGATTTTATTTGATTTGATCCTGTTGGTGTGCAATGCACCGTACTCAGAAGTGGCTATGTCAGCCTTGGCCTATCTCAGATTCACCAATACATAAGTGTAGCTTACTGGCCGGAGGGTAGGACTATTCGACCTGAGGGGTGCCTTCCAATGTGCAACGACTATGCTAGGAAGAAGATGTAGCAGACTTACTTCTTCCAAGACAAACAACCACTGGGGGGATCTATTAGTAGCACAATAAATCAAACCTGACCTAGGGCGGCCCGTCAGTGTGCAACAATCATGTTGGAAAGAATGCATAGTAGGCTTACATATTTTGAAGCAAGGACAATCGCCTGGGTGACCTATTGGTGGCACAACAAGTTGAACCCGACCTAAGGGTGATTATTGAGAGAGTGTCGCTGAGGACTTATCTTAACTCAAGAGTAGTTAAACGATTCCTATAGGGAGTTTTACAGACACCGCCCTAAAGATAGGATGCCTGCTTGAGAAAGGTGCTGCTGGGGGCATTCTCCTAATCCACAAGCAAATATATATTTTGTTTGTTTATTATCGTGGACCCTGTTGGTGTGCGAGGGATCACACTGAGAAAGGGCTATGTCGGCCTTGACCTATCCTAGATTTACTAGGCTATAGGAGAATTTGCACATCCGTGGCACATAATCTCCAACCACATGGGTGTTTACTAGGAAAGGGAACTGCCCAATTCAAGAGTAACCCGGATAGTGGCTAAAGGGAGTCATAAAGGACATGATCCAAGTAGAGTGCCCACAGGGGAGGTGCCACTAGGGGTGTTATTCTGGACCCTATAAATAAGAAGGCCTGTAGGTGTACGGTGGCCAACTCAAGGAGAAAGCATAGTAATCTTACATTTGCAAAAAGTGGTGTATCACAAGAAAGTGAACACCAACCAACCAAGGTGCCCGCTGCGGAAGGCGATCTATCTAGGAAGAAGGTGTGTAGACTTACATCTCCTTAAAGTGGAACTGATTGTCGGGATTGACTGTCGTCGGCTTGACAGGTGCTATCTGACCTAGGGCTACCTGTTGGTGTGTAACGATTGTGTTGGGAAAAATGTGTAATAGACTTACATCTCTCAAGGAAAAAAGGCAACTGCGAGGGTAACCCATTATTAGCACAACATATCGACCCGACTTAAGGGCGACTATCAAGTAGGGAGTCACAAAGAGGGATTGGACCCATACTTGAAGCAGTCAGGAGGAAAGGAGTCCCCGGGTGACTTACCCTTAACCTCAAACATATTTGACCCAGTCAATGCACGATGGTTAGATCAAGAAGAAAGCGTAGCAGACTTATATCTTCTTAAACAAAGTCATCATTAAGTAGCTTACCGACTGCTCAGTAAGGCCTACTAAAGTAACAGGGAGCTCGTCGGTGTGCAATGATCAAACTAGGAAAGAAAGCATAGCAGACTTACATATTCTTGAATATGGGACCAGTAGGGTGACACATTAACAAGGTAGCACATCAGCCTGACCTAGACCAGCTTCTGAGTGAGTGTCGCTAGGGGCGTTATCCCAACTCGAAGTAGCTTGAGTCAAATGATATGTGTATTTGTTCATGTGTCTGTGTGTAATTTGTGTTTGTGTTATGTTAATGAAGGATAGGATGCCACTTGGTTTTTCTTATACCTATCCTAAATACATCATGACAGATTCACGAATAAAAAGTTTTCAGTTTGGAAGAGATCAAATTTAAAATGAAATTTTATAGATAATAATTATTTTCAAACATGATCTCATGGATAATATTTTCTTAAATAAAGCCCGTTGATTGGAAGCATCAGGCACTCTCCTTTATGATTGATAAGCTAATATGATCCTCCTTGGCAGGCCTTTTCTATAATAAAAGGACCTTCCCAAGTGGGTTAAAACTTATTTTCTATCTTGCAACGGGCAACAATTGGTCTCCTTATAACTAAAATAAGCCCTCCTACTTGAAAAGCTCTAAGACGGACCAACTTGTTGTGAGCATGAATCATTTTGGCTTTGTATAACTCGAGGTTTTGGCATGCCCATAGGCATCTCTCCTCCAAACCTTTGAGCTCTTCTAATCATAACTTAGCATTCTGCTATGTTGTGATCTTGCTACCCATAGCTATCCTTAGTGATGGGAGTTGAACTTCTAATAGTAGAACAACTTTGGACCCATACACTAAGGAGAACAGGGTAGATTCAGTTGGAGTTCTGTATGTGATGCAGTAAGCCCACAAGGCTTCAAATAACTGCTCATGCCACTATTATTTATTATCATTGAGTGTTTTCTTTAATAGTTAGATTAGAGTTTTGTTGAAGGCTTCTGCCAAACCATTTGTCCTTGTGTAGTAGATGGTAGAATATCTCCAATCTATGCTGTGTCTCCGGACAAAATTGTTGACCTTGGTGCTCTTGAATGCAATATCATTATCGAATATAATTCATCAAGGCACCCCAAACCTATATACGATATGGTTTCTAAAAAATTGGAGCAAATGCTGAGCTGTGACCTCTCTAAGAAGAATCACCTTCGCCCATTTAGAAAACTAGTCGGTAGCAGTTAGGATAAATTGATGACCCTTGGAAGAAGGAGGGTCAATCAGACCCACTTTGTCTGTACCCCAACACTCGAATGGCCATGAGGCCAATGTAGGATGTAGAATGTTGGGTGGTTGGTGTAGGACCATACTGTGTACTTGACATTGGTGGCATCACTTAGCTACGCCCATGCAGTTTGTGATCATCGACGACCACTAGTATCTTATTCTCTTGATCTTGGCTTTCATCTTCAGACTGGATTGGTGCACTATGCATAATTCTGAGTGTACACCAGTCATAATCTTATGGGCATCATGATTGTTTAAGAAATATAACCACATATGATCGAAGGACCCCCAACACAAGGTGCCATCCACGGGAGCGTAGGAAAGGGCTCTCTGGTTCATATGATGTGCTAGTGACTTCTCTTGAGGAAGTTTACATCTATTTAGGTAATCTATGAATGGTTTCCTCCAATCCAGTTTCTCATCCTTTTTGGCAACGACAACCTCCCCTTCAAGAGAGTACTTCTCAATGAGTTCAGTATCAATAAGGGATAAGGCTTGTCTATTTTGGACCCTTATTGATATGGACTCATCTTCCGGACATGGTAACTCCTTGGAAAGTTTGGCTAAAGCATTTGCTATGGCATTCTCTCCTCGAGGAATCTTGTAAATGGTAACCTCTAAGATTTGGGCCAACAACTCCATGGTGTACTTGTGGTAGTGATGGAGCTTAGGCTTTAAAACCTTGTAGGACCCAACGATTTGATTGATGACTAATTGGAAATCCTTGAAGATGTTGATGTTCTGATAACGACTAACTCCAAACTAGTAATCGAAGTCCCATATTTAGTTTCATTATTGGTGTAGGGATTGGACAGGTGATATGAGAATCTCATCATATCGGAGTCCGGAGTTAGGAGAATTACTCCTACCCTTGCCTTCCCTGGGATAGTAAATTATGGTTCTTCTCCTCTTTGAGAGGAAGCCGCGCCATCAAAGTACATCTCCCAACAATGAGTGCTAGTGTCCCCTAAGTTCATGATTTGTTCATCGGGGAGGTCATCACTAAGCGGAGGGTCAGTATGAAGTGGATGTGCTGCTAAGAAATCAACTAGTGCTTGTCCTTTCACCGCATGGAGGGGTACGAAAGTAATGTCAAACTGTGATAAAATCATAGACCAACATGCCAACCATCTGGATAGCATCGACCATGTCGTGAGATATTGCAGTGGATTGATCTTAGAGATCAAGTTCACCTTATAAGAAAGCATGTAATGCTATAGCTTTTGGGATGCAAAGATTAAAGACATGCAATGTTTCTTAATGGGTGGATAATTTTCTTTAGTAGGTATTAGACGATGGCTGAGGTAGTAGAGCACATTTTTCTTCCTTTCATCATTGGCTTGAGGCAACAAAGAGCCAAGCGAGTCGTCCAATGCAGTAGTGTAGAGAATGAGCGACTTTCTCAGCATGGGGGATACTATAACTGGTGGCGTCATTAGGTAGTGCTTGATGTCTTCAAAGGCAAGCTGGCACTTGTCACCCCACTTGAAGTTGGGGTCCTTTTTGACAAGTGCTGAGAATGGCTAGTATCTTCTCGATAGGTTGGATATAAAGCATCTTAGATATGCCAATCGCCCTTGAAATGATCTAAGTTGAGTTAAACTTTTATGAATTTCTAATATTGCCTTAATCTTCTCCGGATTGATTTTGATTCCATGGTGTCGGACAACAAACCCAAGGAATTTCTTTGAACCTACTATGAATGCACACTTCAGGGGGTTCATTTTGAGGTTAAATTATCTTAACCGCTCGAAAACTACTTTCAAGTCAAAAAGGTGGTCTTCCATTTCTTTACTTTTGCTACGAGATCATCATTCGACTTGATGATGAATGAGTTCATGGAAGATTCAAGTCATGGCCCCCTGATATGTAGCACCAGCATTCTTAAGGCCAAAAGACATGACCCTATAACAATAGATTCTGATCGGGGTTCTAAAAGTAGTATTTCTCTCATCTTCAGGGGCCATCTTTATTTTATTATATCTAGATGAGCCATTCATAAAAGAGAAGACTGCTTGAGATGAGATAATGCCCACCATCAGTTCTGGTATCGGTAGTGAAAATTCATTTTTTGGATGTGCCTCATTTAAGTCTCTAAATTCGATGCATATGTAAATTTGGCCATTCTTCTTCTTAATTGAGATGACACTGGTCAACTAGGTAGGGTATTTTTCTTTCCGGATGAAACTAGCATTGATTAGTTTCTTGACTTAGGAAATGACTTACTGTTTGATGTCTAATCACATGCATCTAGGAGCATGCTTGATAGGGTTAGCACTAGGCTCTATCGCTAGTTCATGGACTGCTATGTTAGGAGATAAACTAGGCATCTCTTCATAAGTTTATGCGAAGTAGTCCTTAAACTCAGTCAATAGCCTAACCAAGTCATTGGTTTTAGTTTTATTCAATAAGGAACTGATGTATGTCAGGTGGGGATTATGTTTAGTTCCTAAATTAATTTTCTTGAGCTCATTGATGGTTGACTTGATCTTCTCTTTGAACTCTGGCAGTGCAATTTTGATTTCAAAATTATCTGGAGCATCTGAAGTTTCTAAACACATATCCTCATATGAGTTAATATGATTTGAAAAGAACCTATAAGATTCCAAATGATTGGTGATGATTAGGCAGCAATCGTTGTCATCGACTGGACCCACTATACCGAATCCTAATCCCAATCTTGATTGAGAATTTTTTTATTTATTCTTCCATATTCTTTCCAAATAGTTTGACTTGTGCTTTGACCAAGTATGTGGGATTAACCTTTTTTTGCTAGATTATGAACACACGGAGAGTACCAATCAAAAGGTAATTCTGTAAAATCTTTATATGAATCATCCTCAAATTCTACATCAACTACTTGACTTGAAGATGATGCTCCCAGAAAGAACCTCTAAGTCTTCACATCTATGGATGACTTAGGGGATTCCTTAACTACCAAACCCTCAACTTTTTTTTAAGGAAAGTAAGGTTAGAGCTAAGGTTCCCAACTGATGCCTAACAGTTTCACATATTGACTTGGATACACTTTTGCTTTAGTTTAGAGGTCGGTCTTCGTCGCTATCTGGGTCAAGTGTCACCTCCAAAGGAATCTGCTACTGAGAAGACCTAGTTGGCGTGCTAACCATATAAGACTTATCTTCTGAACTAGATTCTAAGTCTATATGGATAACATGTGTACTCCTGGAAGCGGGGACATATCTCCTATTGGGTGGCCAATAAGGAGGTTTTCCACTCATAAGACTGCCTCTGAACTAGCATCTTCGTCTACTTGGTGGAGGTCAGGTCATCCTTCCCATATGTTAGAGCTAAGGTTTTCCTTCCCATATGTTTGTATATGCTTAGCTTAGCTGGTAACTTTCTAAGGTGAGTTAGGACATTATAATCAACTTTGGCTTGGCCCTCCACAAGCATATCCATAGGTGGAGCATCCTGTGGAGGGGCTATATGCTCATTGGAACCAATGACTTGCTTACCCTTATCTTTAGGTGCTACCATAGAAGGTAGAACTTTGCCACTATGTAGGTTGACTTCTGTGACTTCATGTGATAGGTTGGAGGAAAGTTCTACCTACTCATTGGGCATACCTTCAGCTTCTCCTAAGGGAGCTTCAGAGTCAGTTGACTCTAAGTCAATCTCAATGGGCAAACTCGATTGATTCAGAAAAGGAAAGTATAATTCTGAATCATAAGAGAAATGATTAGAATTACTAGAGATATTATTATTATTTAGACTTGGAGAGTTTTCAATATGAATAAAATTAGAAGCATCAGAAGTGGATAAGATGTAAGTAAATTATGTTTTCTTTATTGATTTCTTTTTGGGTGGAGGTACATGATAGAAATCAAGTAAAGTAAGCAGAGTAAGGGATTTGATGCCCTTGTCTCCTGATATAATGCTCCTGCTAGAAGAAGAGCTAGATGAAGTCGTAGTTACAATGGTGGAGCGAGTGCTGAACTCGGACAGTGGTTGCGCTACTAGACTATCTCGAGAAAGTGCAGACTACTGCTGAGCTCCCACCTTCCCCAAGTTGTCTTTGGCAACTCGCAAACCTTCCTTGATGTTGGAGGTTTGAGCTACCTCAGGCACCTATAAGGAGAGTTTTCTGATCTTAAAAAAAATCTTTTTAGAGGTTCGGGATAAGGGAATATCCCAATCTTCCTTTATCTTAAGAGGATCATAAGTATCCCCAAGGATTATCCTAACAGAACTAGATGGTTGTTCTAGCAAGTATTCCTTGGGGATAAGAATGGCCCGTGACTTGTAGTTGTGCTCGAGCCAGTCCTTGAAGGTGATGCAATACTCTAAGACATGACCTAACATGCGGTGGTAGGGGTAATAGCTAGGATCATCGCTCTTGTCCACTTTCTCTGGCCACTTAGGTTCTGGTAGCTAGAAATCAAATTTCTTTAGGAGATTTTTAAAGATCTTCCTGACTACATCCCTCTTGAATGAATAAGGCTTGTTAATTTATCTAGAATAGTAGGTAGATAATAGCTACTTGGTAGTGGATATGAATACTGTTGCTGTGTGTACTGCTAAGGAGGCGGTGACAATGGTGGTTGAGGCAGCTGTGGTGGATGGTATGACAGCTGAGGTGGCGGTAAGGTGGTGGAAGTGGAGGCTGTTGACCTTATTTTTGGATGAGATTAATTTGAACTCTGAAATCAGTAATTAGGATGACCTAATCTTAAATAGGAATCTCCTAATTCAATGCTTAGGACACTATATCTAGTGACCTATGACACTTTCCTTGGGTTTGATCTAACCTAATTACCTTAGGTGGAATCAACCCAAATTTCAAATTTGGATTAACTCAAATAAGTCCAAATAAATGAAATTTAAATCAATTTAAAATAAATGAAAGAATCTAAAACCAAATCCAAAGTCAAATCTTGTCAACATATGTTTGAGTTAGGTGGGACCCACCTAGTCAAATGTTAACCCGCCAAAAATTTGACCAAATTGAATCATTCAAAATGTTCCAAATGATCAAATAAATATGTTTGATCATGAATCTAAAGAAATCCAAATTCATTTAGGCCTTCATTGGGTTCAAACCCAAATCAAGTTGAAATAAACTCAATTTGATTATTCAAAATTATTTGGAAATGATAATCAAATATAACCCAACCCACTATTGGGACTAATTTGGTCAAATGGGTCACTTGACCCAAATGAAATCCAAACTTAACCAATTAAGCTCACTTTGGGTCAAATGGATTCAAATAAAAAAGTAATTAAATTCAAATGAAATCAATTACTCCAAATCATCTCATACATGTGATCAAGCATGTTTGGAGTCCAAACCCAATCCAATTGACTCAAATTGGTCATTTGAACTCAATTGGAACCAAATTTAACCATTTAGGCTAAATGGGTTCAAATGAAATGAAATTAAAACTTAATCCAAATTTAAATGGATCAATTAAATCGAAACTCAATTGATCACCAATTGAATATGATTAAACCCAAAATCACAAGAATTAAGTTAAAATCCAAATACTTTGAATCAAACTATTTGGTTTGGGGTCAAAATCCTAAATCCAAGTCAAATGAATTCAAACATGAGGAGGGATCACCAAAGAGAAAAATGATTCAAGAAGCTCTCCTATCCTCCAGAAATCCACATCCAAGCATACTCATAAGCTTCCAAGGATTTCTATTAGCTCAACTGACCAAAGAGGAGGAGATCTTAAAGGGAAGCTCAGGGCTAAAGAAGCAAAAATTCACATAGAGCATTCCACAAGCTAAACAGACCATCCCATCACCTTCACGATCCAAAACAAAGTTGAAATGAACCTTCCCCCACTCCCCACTCTACCAGAAAGCTAGAGAACCATCAACGCCAATGGGTAGCAAGCCAAGCTTTGCCTAGGGAGCAATCTAGAGGGAGATGATCCAATTTCTTTGGTGCACAAGCTTCTCTCATAAAAACTTCACATAAAGCATTCCACAAGCTAATAGAATCGACCCCTACATCAGAGATTGATGGACTGAATGCATGACATTAACGTACCTCCAAGCTTTTCAGGTTTGATGCTTTGTGAAAGAAACTTGATCTTTAGTGAGATCAAGTAGTATAGCTCTATAGGAAATTCATCCACGATGGATTTGCAATTGAAAACATCAGATTCTGATGGGTAGATCGCCTAAAATCAAGCAAAAACCATGGACAGATCTCGGTTCTTGCCGTCCAAGGAAGGAGATGCAATTTAGACCATCAAGTCCTTTCAAAAAATGGACAGCTCAGATTTAGTCGGATCACTCGATTTGAACCCCTTTAGGAATCGCAGATTGATCATGGATCGTCCGATCTTTGATCAGATGGTCGGGATCAATCCTGTGTCCTACCATCATTTTAACGGATCGATGGATCCCGCGACCAGGGAATGCCAGGTCACGCCAGTTTATAAAGGAAAATAGGGATTTTTGAATTAAAATAATTGCTAAAATCACTAAGAACTTCTAAAATTTATTGAAAAACTAATTATAAATAAAAAATTTGTAAATGAGGACTCTATGGATTCATCTTGAAAAGAAAAATCCATAAAAATTAAAATTCCAGTTTATTTTGGATATTTTAGCTTTAATTTGGGTTTAATTAAAAACCATTAAACCCTAATTACTCTTAAACCATAATTCTAATTGGTTTGAAACTTTGGGGAAATGAAATTGGGGTTAAAACACACATTGTGTAAATATTGGATAATTTATTTCACTATCTTTCAAGAAAAATAAAAATTTAAACATAAGTCTCAAATTTAATTAAATAAATTAATTAAAAATAAAATAATTAATAAAAATGAATAAGATAATCTTAAATTAACCTAATGAACCCTAATGAATGTTAAAACACTAATGAAACACAATTAAGCTTAATAAACCTTAAATCAACTTAATTAAGTAATTAATTAAATTAATTAATTTAAATAATTAACCATAACTTAATTAAATCATAATAAATCAACCAAATGTCCAAAAACTATGAATGAACCCTCATTAAAAACATATTTTAGTGAGGAATCAAGGAAACATAAAATCCCTAAATGAATTTTATTGAATTAAGCTTAATTTAAGTTTTAATGAAACACTTAAAATTTTAATTATACCTTAGTTGTGACTCTAATCAACATAGAACTTTAAGGGTGTGAAATTGGCATGTAACCCCACTTACCATAAAAATTTCAAAGCCAATTGATCTTTGGATTGGGAATTGTTGAATTTTTAAATTCCTAAGTCAATATTAATCAAATAATAAATAAGAAAATTCATTAATTCATTAAATCATGAATTAACTTGAACTAATCTCAATCAAAACTTAGAAACTCTTTAGGGTAGTTCTCTAAATATCCTAAGTCAAAGAATTAATCAATTTCAAACTTAAAGACTAATGAAATTAAACCTTAAGTTAATTAAATCCTTAATTAAATCAAACATTAAAACTTGAATCACGAATACTTAATGAATCATTAATCTCAATTCAATTAATCTAAGAATGAATTCAAATCTTAGGTTAATTAAATCAAATAAAATCAAATAAATCAAATTAAATCAAATGAAATAATTAAATTAAACCAAATCAAAAACTAAAACAAGAGAATCAAATGAAAAGGAAAGAAAACATCAAATCTAAATTCAAACAAACTAAATGAAATCAAAAGGATTAATTAAGATACTTAAGGATCTTAGTTAGACCTTTAGGATGAGGATTTCATTCTACTAGGAATTAGGATGTGGAATACGGTGAGTTCCATCCAAAAATGGAATCCATTATATTCTTCATTCTTGAAAACCTAAACATCACTTTAACCAAATAAAGTGAAAAATCAAATCAAAATGGAAAATAAATCATTAAATTATTTGAATTGAGACCACTCAAAGGTAAAATTCAAATAAACTCAAATTTCAACTTGAAACTTAAACTAAAGAGTCCTAACAAAGTTTTGCTACACAAGTATATTCTCTTCACATACTAGATCATTAGGTCACATACCAAACTTAGGTTAGGCCGTTCTGTGATTCTTTTATTATTCCTTGTGATGTGTTTTAATGTGTTGTGCTTCACATATCTTTGCGGTGTACTATTTTAGACTGCATGTCTAAGATTGTTTGCCCGTTAGACTGGATGGTAGGATGTTCTTTCTAGATCTAACATTGTCTTTTGTAGGGGGTTATATTGGAAAGGATTGCTATCATAAATAAAATAAACAAGATGTTGTTTCTTGCATGTATGCTTAAATCCTTAAGCATAGCCCATATGACAGGTGAGCTTGGCAAGCAACTAATGCTAAGATCGTATGTTTGTAAAATATAACTGCTATGTGCTATTTGTATTTCCTAAAATTTACTTTATAGGGCTTAGGAATTAATTTTGAATTAAAAAAAGTATAAATTTGAGCTTAGAATTAGGTTAGGATCTATGGGTCTAGGATTAGCAGGAGCTGACCCTACTAGGAGATGGTACGGTGGCCCCCTGTGGAGCCCAATGAATGTACGTGAAGGAGACTATCCTGGAAAGAAGACCCATAGATCTAGACTTGTAGTTCTAAGTCGCATTGTTTAAGGGTAAAGCTCGGCTACCCATTAGCCTTTTCTTCCGGGGTGTACAATGGTACCCGACCGCATTGGCCTATTTTTATAAAATTAAATTGGCTTGATTTATTTTGGGTGTGCAATATAATCAACCTACTTTTCTAGGTTTCTTTATGTGTTGTGCTTTACTGTGAATGAATACCTGGACAATTAGGCTCATAAGGAAAATTAAATTTTATACCCCACTTAAATCTAAACAACTGAAACAAAATTAAAGGAAAATTGAAACCTCATATAAATTAAAGCTTTAGGCAAAACATAAAATCAATTATAAATAATCAAGTTTTGAAATCATGAAAGCATATTCCTCTAATTATTGAATTGGGCAACTTCTCCCATTGCATATAAGAGGCATATGATCTGTGAGGATGACCACTTTTTTGGGGAAGCCTACCTTCTATATTGATTTGGCCCATAATCATTTCTAATTGCATGGAATTAGGCATAAAATGCATACCCAAGACCTTAAATGAATCTTGAATCAAAACATTTAAAATTCTGAAAAATATGTACGTGGTGTTTATTTTTAGGATGTGGGACACCACGTAGATCTTAGGGGGTTACTTATTGAAGTGATCGGGTACGACATTAAGGAATGATGTACTATCTCATATGATAGAAATCACCACCTTATAATGGACCTAATCACCTAATAAGGACTCCTAAGACATGATGGGTCTTTGAATATACCAGAGATCTTTTCCCTACTTTACATGAAAAAGTAAAGTAAGGTTTATTTTAAGCTAGGTTCATTAAGGTCCCTATGGAGGCAAGCCCCCATAGTTAATTACATCCTAAGGAATGTGAATTCCTTAAGAATACTCTTGATTAAAATAGATAATTTGGGTCTCTAAAGATTTCAAGGTTAAGACTACCAAAGGATTGACTATTTTAGAAAATCAAATGGGATAGATCAAGGAGAAGACTTATTTTTGGAATCCAAATGGAGAAAGTAGGAAATGCACATGATACTGGGAAGCCTAGTGAGCATTCCAATCTACCCTATGATTTGGTTTTATATTTTTGAAATTGAAGAAGAGTTAATTATTTGACTTGAAATTTTATTATAATAGTAGGACTTATGATCCTACAATATAAGATTGTGGAAATATCTAAGAGGTGAGGATTTATGCTTGTAGCCTGAAGGAAATAGTTACCTCGGATCCTAAGCTAGAGAGCGTCGGTACAAACCATAAGCAATTCTTAAATCTAAGGCAAAAATGGGAATATAGTTTACTTTCACAAGGGAGAACAAACCACCCAACTTTTAGACTTATAATCGCCTGCAGTGGTAGCCAACTAACTCCTCCTATGCTTTAAATGCATGTAGACAAGTCTTATGATTTACAAGATGGCTAGGGTGTTATTTATTTAGAGAGGAAACTAAGTCCTTAAACTCACTCCCTGAGAGACTAAAGCATGAGTGGTATGAATTCATGACTTAATCTAATGCAAATTTTATCAAATTTATTTGATTCTTTTGGATTCTTTGTTTTGACACAGGCTATGAGATTTTGTATGCCTAAATGCATGAGAACTTGATTATGGGCCAAATCAAGAGAGAAAGGGGTGTTCTTCCATCAAAGGCTCTCACGTTAAGCCTTTATTCTCGCAGATGGAAGCCCCTCTTAACAAGAGTGGAAGAATATGACATGCATGATATTATACATTCATTCATCCAACTAAGGGACTGCTAAAAATTTTATTATCTTGATTTAATTCCTAGGCTTTATGGTGATGTTATGAGTTATTTAAATTTTAATTGCGAGTAATTAATTGGGACAAAAAATTAATTTTATCCTAAGAGCCGACCGCATCTAGGCCACACATTCAAACAACAAACATGAAGAAACTAGAAAAAACATGTAATTCTAGTGCGCAATCTAAACACAACATCAAACAATTTTATAGACTACCATAAAAGAATAAAAGGCCATGCGGTCGGGTTCCGCCGTACACTCCGAAAAGAGAAAAAAAGATGGGTAGCTGAGCTCTACCCTTATACAACCTAGATTAAAAAAATAATATATGTTATGGGGGTCTTCTTTTCTTCATTTCTTCCTTCTCTTTCTTTTGATTTGATTTGCTCCAATGGCATCATAAGGCACCCTAGGGACTAAGCCTTATGGCCATTGCTCATCCTAATCTCCCATAACACTAATCCTAATTTCTAATACAAAATTATGTTAAAAAAAGAAAAAGTAAATCTAGCTACACCTACAAAACAAATGTTAGCTAAACACACCATACAACCCAAATAGTTATATGAATAATTTGGACTTAGCACCCCACACATGGGTAACCAAGCCCAGCTGTCCTAGCATGAGTTATGCTTAGGGGCTAAGCAACCTGCACAATAAACACCTTTATATTTTTATTACAGCGACCCCTTAAGCACAACCCCCTGTAGAAAATATGATTAGACTAATCATGACCTACCATCCAGTCTACGAGACATACCCCCTAACATATAGTCTAAAATATTACATCACAAAATAAAACACAACTTCATACTTGTAGCACCCTAACATAGCGCCCTAACATAGCACTAGAAGTGGTGACTTAGTATTCTAATGTGTGTGCTCAAGGCTTGTGTGACAAGACTTTACTAGGCTTCTTTAGTTTAAGTTTCAATTTGGAGTTTGAATTTGTTTAAATTTTACCTTTGGGTGATTTCAATTTAAATGATTTATTTTTCATTTTTATTTCACTTTTATTTGGTTAAAATAATGTTTAGGTTTTCAAGAATGCAGAGTAGAATGAATTCAATTTGTAGACAAAACTCATTCTATTCTACATCACAACTCCTAAATAATCTAATAAGGTCCTTAAGTATCTTAATTAGCCCATTTGAATTTGTGTAATTCATTTGATTTGATTTAGAATTTAGAATTTGAGTTTGTTTAAGTATTTGATTAATTAATTTTGGATTAGATGTTTTGGTTTAATTACATCTTGATAATTGAATATCCTTAATATCTAATGAACTTTAAGTTTGTTTAAATCTATGTGTTTTTTTATTGATTAATTTTAGATTAGATATTTTGATTTTATTAAATCTTGATAATTTAATATCCTTAATCTCTAATGAAGTTCAAGTTTGTTTAAATTCATGTGTGTTTGATTGATTAATTTTAGATTAGATGTTTTGGTTTAATTAAATATTGATAATTCAATATCCTTTTAAATTAATATATAATTTTTTATTTGATTATGGTTATGTGACTTAACTTTATGTTTATTTGATTTGATTATGGTTCATTTATTTATAGTTTGATCAAATTAGATTAATTAAGATTTTATTTTGATTTTAATTGAGTTTTATTCTTTATAATTAGAATTTTATTTTTAATCTCATCCATTTGTCATGTTTATCAAAGTTTGGTTAGTATTTTGATTTCATACATTGGATAGTTAATTAGTTTTTCTTATTTAAGTAGGTTGAATGAGATTTAGTTTGATTACATATTAAATTGATGAGAGTCTTTCTTGATTTAATTTAATTTGATTTGATTAGCTTTATTAGTCTATGGGTTTGCTTAGGTTTAATGTGATTATGTAATTAGCTTAATTAAGAAGTGTATTTTTGTTAATTATAATGATTTGTTTAATTTTCAATTTGATTTCATATTTTTTTAGGTTAATGATGTAATTAATGATTTAATAATTTAGGTTTAATTTAGGTTTTTATTAGTATTTAATTGCATTTATGTTTGATTAAGTTTAAGTTTAATATGATTAATTTGATTGACTTAATTTGCTTATTTAAGATGTGTGATCAAATAAATTTGTAGATTAATTAAGTGTTTGATTTGAATTTGATTTAAAAAGTTAATTTGGTTCATTAAGATGATGGATTAATTCATTAAGTTTGCATTAATTAGGTGGTTATTCAATTAGATTAGCTTAAGGGTAATTAGTTTAATTAAGAATTATGTTTAAGTTAATTATTAAATTAAATAAAGATTTATTTAGGTTTTAATTTGGTTTTATATTTATTTAGATTATTGATGTAATTAATGACTTAATGATTTATGTTTAATTTAGAATTTGATTGGTAATTAATTGCATTTATGTTTGATTAAGCTTAGGTTTAATATGATTAATTTGATTAACTTAATTAGTTTACTTGAGTGATTAATTATTATTAAATTTAATTAGGGGTTTGATTTAAGCTTAATTTTAGAGTTAGCTTTAATGTAATTTATTTAAATTAATTTGATTCATTAAGATGATAGATTAATTCATTAAGTTTGCATTAATTAGATATTTAATTAATTAAGTTTGGTTCAGGGTAAATAGATTTTTAAATCAGTTGATTAATGAAAGGTTTATTTAATTAGAGATTAATGACTTAATTGCCTACATATGACTTATTTGATTTGATAGTTTTAGTTAAGCATTTACCTAAATTTTGTTGATTAAGGGGTTATCATTGTTATTATCATTTGATTAGAATAAGTGATTTATTTATTTATTTTATTTCAAACTTGATTATAATCATAGTTAGTTTGATTTTCTTCATTTATTATGTTTATTAGATTTCATTCATGTTTGATTTAATTGTTATATGTATTAATGGCTAATTAATCATCTTATTCCAAATGGATTGATTTTTAAATGTGATTTAATCATATCTTAATTAAGTTTACTTTAGCTTTATTTGGTTTAATTTGATTAATATTAAATGATTATGTTGAATTAGTTTATTAATCAATTTAATTTTTAGTTTATTTAATGATTAATTAGTTTTAGTTTATTTGTATTCATCAAGGAGTTTCATATGATTAAGATTCCATGCTTAGTGTAGGTTTAGTTATACTAGTCTGACTCATGTTAAAGTTCCTTAAATTTGTTTAATTTTAAGTTTGATTTAAGATTTAATCATTTAATTGAGTTTTATTAATTTAAATAAGTTTAATCATATTTAATTTAATTTCTTCTGAGGATGATATTTTTTTGATTTGAGGTTTGATTAATGATTGCTTAAGTGTTATTTCATTTATGATTTTGATTTGATATTTAAATTATTTTTAAATTATGTTTTAATTAATTCCTTAATTGATTAAACTTTAATCTTAAGTGTTTGTTTGGGGTTCATTAGGATTCAGAAAATCACATTATTTTCTTAAGAGTACTGGATGTCAACTGAAGTGATTTAAGCATTTTGAAGATTTTTGTAAGTTTCTGAATTTTTATTTGATTTATTTTATTAAAATGGATAATATGAACTTCAAAATTTAATTTCTCCTAATCTAGAAGTCCTTTTCACTTGATATTTTTATGATATGTGTTTTTTAACTTTAGTTTCAATCACTAAAATTTTTAACTCAATCCGACTTATATTTTTTGAGTAATTAATACAACTTTATTTTCACTAAAACATAAATTAAGCTCAAACCATTTAGTGAATTTTTGGAATTTTGGGTTTGTTGGATTTCCCTCGAAAATATGAATCCAACAAACCTCTGTTTATAATTTTTAGTTACATATTTTATTTTTTATGAATTTTTGAAGTTTCAGGTAATTTAAGTAATTTTTTAAAATTAAAAAAAAATCTGATTTTTCCACTTAGCACAGTCAACACCGCGCGACATTGACGTGGTAATGTGGCGTCACGTGGCGTCGCATGATTGGATGTGTGGTGTCGCATGGCACGCGAGCACCATGCGACGCTACACGATTGGCCCGCGGACCGCCGACGAGCGAAAAGTGCGTAGTGATCGTGATTCACCGTTGATCGCACCATCCGATTACGGTCAGTTAATATTAGATCGCACGATCCAGAGGCTAGGATCGCATGATCGGTGTGCGATTTGAGCCATTCGATCACACGAACCGAGGGTTCAGATGGTCTAGAACGCATCTAGCGATCTGAAGGCCTAGATCACGCGATCAACGTGCGATCCGAGCTATCCAATCCCATGAACTGTGGGATCAGATGGATGCTACTATTTGGTCAGCTGGAATAGTAAAAATTGAGGGTATTTTGGAAAAAAATGAGAAATTCTAGATAAAAACTTATCCAAATGGACTCATTTTTTTGCGTCGATTCACACCGAAAAACTTCTATTTTCTAATTGGGATGATATAAAATATAAAATGCAGGATTATTTAGGATAAATTCCTAAAATTGTGCAAACAATCATCACAAATGAAGGATCCTAAAGGCCGGCTATGATTTTTTTGAAAGTTACCTCACCGGGGATGATTTTCAGTGGCGGTGTTGACCCGAGCATGCTGTTGAGTAGGGGAAGAGGCCTCAGAATGAGCTTGGATTTTCGTCTTCAGGTTAGAATGATGTATTTTTTGATGCTTGCCGTTTGTTCACCGGAATCCACCTTGTTTTGATATTTTTGGATCAAGAGAGGTGGGGAAGTGGTGGCTGGTTGCTTTAGGGAGTTCTTGGGGGCTGAATAGAGGTAGTAGGAAGAGAAATAAAGCCTCATCTCCCCCTCCTTTAATAGTGGACAAAAATCCACCCTTTTAAAAGTTTTTTGGCTCCAAAGTGTGTCATTTTGCTTGGGGTGGTTGGGATGGATGATGGATTGATTGAAGACTTTGAATTTTTGCTCAAAAGTCCTCTCTTGGTGCCATATGATTAGCTCCATTGAATGTAAATGTTGGGGAGGAGTTAAATGCATCTGATAGGGAGAATTAAATGAGGTTGGGTGGAATCCTATGTGAGGGAGGATCCATGAGAGATTTAATTGGGTTGGGTTGACTTTGGGTTGATCCAAAATGGGTCTGGGTCGAGTTTGATCAGTCCCCAATGGGTCATGGCTTGATTTTAAGGGATTTGGCTCAATTTGGGTCATATGGGTCATATGGGTCATATTGGGTCATATCGGGTTAGGTTGACCAATTTGTCAAATTGGGTCAAACCAAGGCTTAGGTTGGGCTCAAATAATAATTAGAAGTATTTTGGTATGATCAATTTGATTTAATTTGGCTTAGAATTGATTTTGGCTCATTTGGAATCAAATAGGTCAAATGGTCAAGTTGACCAATTTGACCAAAATTGGCCAAATTGGTTTGGGTTATGGGTTGATTCATGTTCAATTGGATAATTGAAGATAAATGTGGTCTTTGGTTTGAATCAATTTGGATTTAATTTGAATTTTGGCAAATTTGACCTTTTAGGTCAATTTGGGCTAGGTTGGGTCAAGTAGATCAATTGGTCAAATTATGCTCAATTATGGCTTTGGTCAAGTTCATTAATCAAATTGGAATGAACTTGAGCCATTGGTTGCAATCAATTTTGGTTAGATCATGATTTGACCCAATTTAGTCCTTTAGGCCAATTTGGGTCAACTTGAATCGAATGGCCAATTGGGCTTGGTTTGGCTCAATTGGTGGTCAAGTCATATTTAAATATTGACTTTGTGTTGATTCAAATCATTGGTTTCAATCAATTTGATGTAGGATGAGTTTTGACTAGTTTTGGTTCATTTGGGCTAAGGGTTGACTTGGTCAAATGACTATGTTGACTTGGTTTGACCCTATTGATTGCAATTGATCATCCTAGGGTGATAAAAAATCATGGTGAAAGGTTTTGGCGAGCTTGGTTCAATCCAATTTGGGTTGGATTGGAAGTTGGCTCAAATGGGTCCTTTAGGCCACTTTGGATCAAGTGGACCTAAGTGGGTCAATTGGTCTGGTTTTGGTTTGATTTGAGTTTAGTTGAACATATATATGAGCCCTGGGTTGAAATATAAATTCAACGACAATCAATTTAGAGTCAAATAGGTTTTGGCTCAATTGAAAGTTTTAAGTCAAAAGGGTTAAGTTAAGATTGACTTGGGTTGACTTGAATTTGGTTTGATGATTGTGAGTTTTATTTATATTTGGGTAGATAATTGAATGAATGTTTGACTCAAGAGAAAATCCATTCATTTTGACTTGATCTGGATAGAATTTGGCTGATCACAAAGAATTGGCTAAAAGGGCTTAGATTGGGTTTGGATTTAGTTTTGGATATAGTTTTGGTCATTTGAATTTGGATTTCATTGATATTTGTGAATATAAATGAAGGAACAATTGATTTTTAAAGAAATCAATTGAGTTTGATTTGATCTAAAGGGAGTTTTGGCTAAGCTTATGAATGTGGTTCATATAGCTTAGGAAGGGTATTGGGATTTGAACTTGATTTTGGGTTTCAATCATTTGGAGTCAAATTTGGGATATGGACTTGGAATTTGGATTTGAATTTGAGGTTTTGTTTGAGATTTGAATCTGGGTTTGATTTGAGAAAGTGTATCTAGATTGGGTTTTGACTATAGGATAGGTGATTTCCTTAAGTCCTAAGGCATAGCCTAATCCTATGATTAACCCTTCTAAGTCTCTAGACTTAGGTTAAGTGTTCACCTAATCACTAGAAGTGTTTTATGACTAAAGAGTTCTTAGTGTCTAGAAGAGTCCTAAGTATAAGAAGAAGAGATTGAGAGCTCACTCCAAAAGTGAGGTCAACAATGTATTATTTAGATACATTTCAAACATTCTCAGCTATCTTAGGTCAAGATTTATGAAGATGCAGCTATAGAAAGCATTTCACAAATCTCGACCTTTCCAAGATTGAGAGCTCACTACATTATCTTAGAAATTAAGGAGTGAGTCTGGGTTCATAGATTCATTTCCTAAAAATGCAACAACCCAGCCATCTTGCATTCATGAGACTTAGCGTCTTGAATTTAAAATGCGCTTAGTTGGTGTTAGCTGGCAGCCCTCTCCAAGCGGGTTGTAAGTACATAAAAGTTAGGGATATTCTAATTCTTTCAAGTGAGAAGAATGATTGATAATTCTTAAAATAGAACTAGGTTGAGCATCTGATATGTGCTAGAAGCACTTATAGACTAGGTTTTGACTCCTTTTCAGGAATAAGTCTTCAACCCTAGGCATTTCTATAGTCTTGTGCTACTAGAATCTAAGTCCTAGACTTCTAAGAAAATGTCAACTCAAAATATAAATTAAATTCTAAATTTTAAAGCATAATTATAGGATCATTGAAATGTCTACTAAGCATCTCACTATCAATAGACATTTCCTACTTCATCCCAATTGGCCTCTAAAAGTACTCTCTCCAATTTGAACCAATCCCAATTGAATATTCCCAAAATCAATCCTTTGAAAATCAACTTTGAAATCTTTAGAAATAATAATTTATTTCTTTAATTGAGAGTATTCTTAGGAAGAGACCATTCTTAAGATATAATTAACTATAAGGGCTTGCCTCTATAGGGAACCATGAACCCAGTTTAAAAATTAAACCCTGTTTTACCTTCCATGTAGTTCTCAGGAAAAATATCTAGTATACGAAAGACCCATTAGCCTTAGGAGTCTTTTATTAAATGATCAAATCCATTATAGGATAACATGTTTATCTTCCAAGATAATATGTTTATTCCTTAATGACACATTTGATCATCCAAATAAGAAATTCTTAAACTCTATGTGGTGCCATAAATTTTCTCCACAGAGGCTGCTGAGCTTGGGGTCTCTCAAACTGGACTCTAGCTGGTTGCTTCTCCTTGTCTACTAACACCACAGTCCCTGGCTTCTTTTCAAATATTTTCTACTGCTTGGGTTTGGATGACTAGTCTTAGAAAGGTAACTATTTGGATTCCTCTTGCAGACTAGTCATATTGTTGATTAATTTCTCAAAGGTTTTGATTGTAAAGCCCTTGAGCATGAAAGCAACTGGGCCATGGATATTCTTAAGAAGAATTTCTATAGCATGATGTTCAGACAGTTGTGGTTCACATTTCATACTCAGGTTACGACACTTGAGAATATAATAAATGAGGGACTCATTGGGATTTTGGTTTGCTACAATGAGGTCACCCACAGTTACCCTCTGCTGGGATCCAACAAACCTCTTGATAAAGAGTTGCTCCATCTTAGCAAATGTCTTCACCGAACCGTTGGGTAGTTTGACATACCAGTCGAATGCAACTCATGAAAGACTGTACACAAAGAGGCGAAAAAGAAGCGCATCACTACCACCGGTGTTGCAATAGCCAGCTCTAAAATGTGCCATGTGTTGCTGCGGGTTCCCACTGCCATAAAAAATCTTGAAGGAAGGTGACACGAACCCCTTGGGGTACTGGAATACATCAAATTCCTCCGGGTAAGGCCTACCCCTTGGAACAGATGAACTACCCCGGGCTTATGCCAACACTTCCCTCACTTGTTATTCCACCATCTACTTGATGTCTTTCTCATGCATGGAGGTATTATCTACAGCCTTCATATGAAAACTACCATTATGCTGATCAACGGGAGATGTGCTCTTGGGAGGTTCCAAGACATGCAAAAGCTCATGCCGCTTGGCCTTCATGGGACTAGGCAGTCGTGCAGGAATTTGATTCTGAAGTGCTAGAACTGCAGCTAACAAATCTTCAACCTTCCTCTCTATCTTGTGGATATGATCATCCTTCTGCCTGAGCTACTGTTGAAGGTGTTGGGTTGAATGAATGGCATCGTCTTCTTCAACCACAACACCTTCCTAAGTCTGATGGTCTCGATGGAGGGATCCTCGGGTATCTACCATATGGACTTCTACTGAGTCCTCCAATAAGTCATCCTCGTCAGGGTCAAAAGCTACTCTATCCTCTTCCTGATACAAATGATCACTCACAAGAAGTTATTTCTTCTCGGCAAAGTAGTCTTCTAGGATATCATCTAATGAACGATCTCCTACTCTGCCTACCTAGACTGATATAAATACTCATTGGCGATTGACTGTAGGACTATGCTCAACTGAACCTATATATCAGACACTGCCTATTGATGAGATGCTCTCACTAGGAGGATCAACTGCCATGGGGACTGTACTGATATCACTCCCTTCTTCTGCTATTGTTGATGGCTGTGGTGGTGGCATGACCACGATGCTTTTGGGTCGCCACTCCCTTTTTAGTAAGACTAAAGTGGGAGTCGAATAAGAGAGCTCGACCTCACCTCAGCTGGTGGAATAGATGGAGTGGGATCCTTAGCCCATAGCCAGATCACCAATGGGGACGTCCTCTCCCCGGATGCAAATTTCTGGGCTTTGGTGGGGATTGTGGAAGGAGGGACTTGGATGGGTGATGGTGGACAGGGAATGCAGTGGTGTGGTGGTGAAGACCCCAACTGCCCTCCCACCGGAACTCTCTTCATACTGTGGTTCTGCCAATATTATGTCGTTTGTGATCGCCTAGCTTGCCGTCAAAATCAACAAAGGTGGAGGCCAACGACAAGATACCTCCTCCTCTTCTTGCCTACTTGCAACTCCAAGTGGCTCTCCCTCCTGACTGATCACTGACACTCATGGGAATCATGGAGCTCAAATCAAATAATGCACTGAACTCTGAGCATCCATAGGCTCTACCAACCTGATGAAGAACTGTTTTAAAATTGACATAGGACTTCCTCCTCTCCCTAGCCGATACCTCAAACTAAGCTGGTGCTAGATGAAATGCAACAATTCTCCTATAGTCCTCCTCTCCATCTAAGGTTAAGAAGGGGTGGAACTTGCTACCACTCAAGATGGAGAGGTCTCATGAGGAGAACCCTCCTCAGCGATGTCATAGGCAGCATTAATCTCCATGGCTGCTCGCTCATGGTGCCGCTTGACCTTCTTATTCTTGTTGCGGCATTGTGTGAGGGTGAGAGGGGTAGGGAGAGAGCTGGAACCTGCCTCAAAGGTAGGGGAGACTATCTCAGAGGCCATGATAGCCTTCCCCTTCAAAGTGGGGGAAATCAGTGAGGAGGTGCTAGCTCGCACCGGGGCTGCAGTAAGGACAACAAACTAAACTAGCCTGGGAATCACTTACACTGACACTGCTGAGGCTGTAGCTAGCTGAATTGGAACTGATACCATTGTGAGAACCTTGACAGCCTTGCACTTCAGAGAGGAAAACTGACTCGTGACTACATAAAAGGAGGAGTAGCTTCGCCCCGCCACGCCCTCTCGCCGACACAGGGCCGGGTCCCTAACGCGATGCCTTCAAAGCCGTGGACAAACCAATCGTGAGTGGTGGTTGTGGTGTGTATGGCTTGATCTAAGGCTAGATCCACACCTGGCGAGAAAGGGAAGATGAACTTACCGGAAGACATACTGACTATACTGACTGAAGACGGGAAATGACTAACTCTGCTGATATCTCTGCATTTGTTGAAACATAACTGAGTCAGACCCTTGCTTTGGTATTCGTCTTCAAATATTAACTTCTGATTTTGATTTGGAGTTTGAACCCACACTTAACAAATTTAAGTATGCTAGGTGGGGTTCATTGGAGAGATTTTAGAATGTGAGGGGAGACTTTGCCATAGAATTATATGATTTTGACTTGGAACCCACACTCAACAAATTTATGCATGTTGAATGAGGTTCATTGGTATTTGAGAGACTTTTTGGAAGTGTATTAGTTTTATCCATTATTTTTTTTAAAATTTTGATTTTGTTTAGAGTCCTCCCTTAGCAAATTTGAGTGTGCTAAGCGAGATTCTAATGTGTGTTTGAAAACTTTTGTAAAAATATATTTCTTTGTGAAAATGGATATCATGTATGTAATTTTGTTTTAATGGGATCCTTACTTAACAAATTTAGATATGTCAACTAAGGTCCAAAATGAAGTTTGATTTTGTTTTGTTATTTTGGAGGTGGGACCCTCACTTAACAAATTTGGGTATGTTAAGTGGGGTTCAAATAAATTTAATTTTATTTTAAAAATTTGTTTTGGTTTGATTTGATTTTGAAAAATAGATCTCTTATCCAACAAATGATGGTATGTTGAATAGAGTTCAATGTGTTTTGATTTATGTTTGAAAGTGAAACTCTCATTTGACAAATTTAAGCATGCCAAATGAAGTTCAAATGTGTTTTGATTTTTGGTGATTTTTGAGAAGGAGAATTCCACTTAACAAATTTGGGTATGTTAAATGAAATTCAATTATATATATATATATATATATATATATATATATATATATATATATATATATATAAATTTCAAAAATGGAATATTTATGTGTGATATTGCTTTGAAAAGAGAAACTCCAACTTAGCACATGTGGAATATGCTAAGTGGAATTTCAATTTTGTGTCATGATTTTATTTGTGAATCTTCATTCAACAAGCTTAGGTATGTTGAATGGAGTTAATCTTCATTCAACAAGCTTAGGTATGTTGAATGGAGTTAACTATTTTGAAAAATGTGCATTTTGAACAGGATTTTAACATTTTTAATTTTTAATTTTGAAAAGAGCCTCCATGTAATAATTGCAGATATATATATATATATATATATATATATATATATATATATATATATATATATATAAATTTCAAAAATGGAATATTTATGTGTGATATTGCTTTGAAAAGAGAAACTCCAATTTAGCACATGTGGAATATGCTAAGTGGAATTTCAATTTTGTGTCATGGTTTTATTTGTGAATCTTCATTCAACAAGCTTAGGTATATTAAATGGAGTTAACTATTTTGAAAAATGTGCATTTTGAACAGGATTTTAACATTTTTAATTTTTAATTTTGAAAAGAGCCTCCATGTAATAATTGCAGATATTGTTAAATGAGGTTTGGTTACTTTTATTTATTTTGAAAACTTCTTATGAATTTTGTGGAAATTTTTTGTCATGTGAATTTTTAATTAATTTTGAAAAATGATTTTGGAAAGTAATATTTTGCAAGGGGTTTATTTTCTTAAGTATGGGACGAACCTTGCCTCACCAAGAGGATGGTAAAGAGGTTATAAGTTTTTAGTCATCTCCTTTCTTTGATTAATTTATTTTTACCTATTAGGGGACCTAATAGGGGTTTTAAGTTCTACACAAAGTGAGGTCCTAAAACCAAAAAGATGTTGGCTAACTCAGCCTCAAGATGAAATAAGCTAAGTGCCAACAAAAAGAAAGATAGTCTTGGACATATATAAACTATAAGACCACTATAAATACTTGGAGACAATAATTTTCTACCAAAGATGGAAAGACGAACCTTCCCCAGCGGAGTCATCAAAAAAATTCATGGTGTTTATTTTTGAATGTGTGGGGGGGATACCACACAGATTGTAGGGGGTACTTATTGAAGTGATCTGGTCTGACATTAAGGTATGATGTACTATCTCGAAAGATAAAGGCATCACCTTTCAATGGACCTAATCACCTAATAATGAATCATAAAACATGATGGGTCTTCGAATGTACTAGAGATTTTTCCCCTGCTTTACTTGGATAAATAAAACAGGGTTTATATTAAACTGGGTTCTAAAGTTCTATATGGAGGTAAGCCTCCATAGTTAATTATATCTTAAGGAAGGTGAATTCCTTAGAAATACTCTCAATTAATGTAAGCAATTGTTGTCTCCAAAGATTTCAAAGTTAGACTATCAAAGGATTGGCTGTTTTGGAAAAATCAAGTGGGAAAGCTCAATGAAGAGACTTATTTTGGAAGCCAAAGGAGATGAGTAGGGAATGCTCATGGTACCAGGAAGCCTAGTAAGCATTCCAATCTATCCTATAGTTGGGCTTTATATATTTAAAGTTTGAAGATAATTATTTTGTTTGAGTTGAAATTTTATTAGATTACTAGGGCTTATAATCCAACAACACAAGATTGTGAAAATGCCTAAGAGGTGAGGATTTATGCTTGTAGGCCGAAGGAAATAGCAACCCCGGATCCTAAATATAGGGTACTTTAGCATAAGCTAAAGCATAACCTAAATCTAAGCGAAGATGGGCATAAAGTTTACATCCACAGGAGAGGATAAACCACATGACTACTGGGCTTATAACCACATGGAGTGGCTGCCAGCTAACTCCTCCTACGATTCAAATCCATATGGTGTGGTCATATGAATTACGAGATAGTTGGGTTATTATTTAATTAGAAAGAGACTAAAATACTTAGACCCACTCCCTAAGAGACTAGATCATGAGTGGTATGAATAATGGCTTAGTCTAGTGCAAAATATTTCTTTAAATTTTATTTAAATTATGACACTTCATTTGGACAATAGGCTTTAGGATATTTATATGCCTAAATGCATGATAAAATAAAGTTGTTGGACAAATAAAATGAGAAAGAGGGTGAAGCTCCGTCAGTAGGGGTTGCTCTCACAGGTCAAGCAGTCCTTATGCATGTAAGGATAGAGGTCCTCATTTTGCAAGAGTGATTCAAGATGATACATGATATGAGACATACAACCATATAACTAAGGGGTTGTTAAATCTTTTAATTATCTAGATTTACATACTAGGCTTTATGGTGAGGTTACGAGTTATAAAAATTTTTAGTTATGAGTGACTAATTGGGGTAGAAAAATTATTTTTTTCCCTAAGAGCTAATCACATCCAGGCCACACATTAAATCATCAATCATTTAAGAAACTAAGAAAAGCATGCCATTTTTAGTGCACAAACTAAACAAATCATCAAACATTTTTATAAAACTAACACAAGAGAATAAGAGGCCAATGTGGTGGGGTACCACCGTACAACCCGAAAAGAAATAAAAGATGGGTAGCTGAGCTCTACCCTTATACAACCTAGATTATGAAAGTTGCTTCTTTGATTTGGTAGGCTTCAAGGCATCACATGTCAACCCAAGATAAAGTCTTCTAGTCAATGTTCATCCTAAAACCACATAGAATAATCCTAATTAATAATGTAAAAGTACATTAAAAGTAGAAAAACTAAACCTAACTACTCTTGCAAAATAGAGGTAGCTAACATACATACAATCCCAAGTAGTTATATTTAAAATTTAGACTTAGCACCCTGCACATGAGTACTCAAGTCCACCTGTCCTAACTTGGATTATGCTTAGGGGTTTAAGCAACCTACAAAGAAAGCATTTACATTTATTTTAAGCATCCCTTAAGCAAAATCTCCTACAGAAAATATGATTAGGTTAAGAACGGCCTAACATCTAGTCTACGAAACATGCATCCTAACATCCAGTCTAAAATAATACATCATTAAATAAAATATATATCACACCATGCGCCATCCTAACTTAGGACTAGAAGTGGTGACTTAGTTCTAAGGTTTGTGTAGTATGTCTCAACTAAGCATTAGAGTTGTAATTTTCTAAGTGTAGAAGGATTCAATTTAACATGAGGAGTTGATTTCACTTAAAGTGGTTTAATTGATTTGAGAATTTTAATTTATGTTTTCTTTTATTTATTGTGATTAAACTTAGCAACTAAGTGGATGAAATTTAAAGCTCTATTCAAATTTTGATGTTTATATTTTCATTTTGATTGGATCATCTAATCATATTAATTTAAAGCTCTATCCAATTTTTTTTTACAAAAATACATAGGGATGAAATTAAATAGGTACGTGTCATTGTTAACTAGGGAAGTGAGGTAATCAAATGACCTCCTTGGGGCTAACTAAAGCCTATTCCTGGGATGTCCAAACTATATACCCATTTGCATTCAAACGTATGTAAATTTTTATACATGAACATAGGGAAAGATGCTCTAAATCATATGTCTAATTATTTTAGTCATTTGAACAATTATGAATGCATGTATTTTCAATAAAAAAGGGGTTTCAATTTCATAATTAAATACACACACACATGTATAAGAGACATAAGCTAGTACATGCCATTATTAACTAGGGAAGTGAGGTAATCAAATGACCTCCTTGAGGCTACTTAAGCCTCATATTCCTAGGATGTTCAGACTAAACACTTATTTTCTCCAATACATATGGATGTATACATAACTAAAGGAAGGAAGACCATGCAAAGATTATATTTTTATTTGATTGAAGCATTTACATATGTGAAATTAAAGTTCTATCCAATTTATAATGTATAAATGCATGTAAAATGAAATTAAATAAGTACATGTTGATGTTAACCAAGAAAGTGAGGTAATAAAATGACCTCCTTGGGGTTAGCTAAAGCCTTGTATTCCCGGGATGTCCGGACTATATACTTATTAATATTCAAATACATATAAAGCTACACATGAACCAAAGAAAAGAGACCTTGACTTCACATATCTAAGCTATAAACACATACAAACCTATATGTATTCATAACTACTATCACTCTAATCAATGTAATTAATTTATAAACTTTGAAAAAAATAATTTTGATTTATTAGTGATAGTAGCCACACATATATTAAGCTAAGTCAACACATGCAAGCTTCATAAAGGAAAACTATTTAATTTAACTGATTTTGAAAAGATGAATGCATGATTTTAAATGACATACAACATTTAATATGATTGGAAAGGAATAAATAAACATAAACACATGATTTCATTCAATCAAGTTAATTCCTAAGGACAATTATATCAAATAAGATCATTTAAAGCAAACCAAAGTTTCTTTAATGTCTTTTTTAATTTCATGTTTTGATTTGATTTAATGATGTGAGAGGGAGTTTGCTGATCCCAACCCATTCCCATGTTTATGTATTAATTTAGTTTAATGAAAAGTAATTAAGCTAATTTTATAGATTAATTAAGTTAGAATATGCATTAAATCCATTAATTAATCCTTACTTATATTACCTTAAAGTAATTAACTAAATAATTATGAGCCAACATGATATGCAAGTGAATTGAAAAGCAAATTAGCAATGGTCCTAGAAAATGTAAGGGACTAATGGAATTAGCTCATAATTATTAGTTAATAAAATTGTTCAGTCCGCCGAAGTCGAACTCATTTCATTAAATTAAGAAACTTAATTAAGTATTCTTATGGTTTTCCCACACATGTGGATTAACCATAATTTCCTTAAATGTCTTTATATTATTAAATGCTTAAAGTTCCAGCCCTCAATTAATTAATTAAGATCATATGTGTTTTAAATTTTAATTAAACTAATTAAGTATTATGGTTAAAAATATATTTTCTTGCCTTCATCCATCCCTTTGGAAAGGATGAATAAAAACAAAAATATATACGCCTTTGTTGGGACATCACGTAGATCCACTGATGTTCTTATTAGAGTGATCAGGTATGACATTGAGGAAAGGTGTACTATCTTGAAAGATAGAAGTCACCACCCTACAATGGACCTAATCACCTGAATAAGAACTCCTAAGGACTATGGGTCTTCGTATGTATTAGAGATTCTTCCTCTACTTTATATGAAAAAGTAAAGCAGGGTTTATTTTAAACAGGGTTCGTTAAGTTCCCTATGGAGGCAAGTCCCCATAGCTAATTACATCATAAGGAACAAGATTTCTTCGGAATACTCTCAATTAAGGTAAATGATCATTATCACCAAATATTTTAAAGATATGACTATCAATCAATTGATTTATTTTTAAAAGATCAAGTGGGATTGATCAAGAGGAGGGAGTTATTATCGAAGCCAAAGGAAGATAAGTAGGGGATGCTTATGATACTAGGAAGCCAAGTAAGCATCCCAAATTATCTTATGGTTGGGCTTTATATTTTTGAAGTTGAGGGGAATTAATTGTTTAAGTTAAATTTTTGTTAGAAATCTAGGACTTACGATTCCACGACACTAGATCGTGGAAATGCCTGAGAGGTGAGGATTTATGCTTGTGTCCTGCAAAGAGAAGTAGAAACCTCTGAACCTAAATATAGGGAGATTTGGCAAGGGCCAAAGCACGACCTAAATCTAAGGTAAGAATGGTATTTGGTTTACCTCCATAAGAGAGGATAAATCACCCGACTGTTTGGACTTATAATCGCCTGGGGGTGGCCGCTAACTAACTCCTCCTACGGTTTTAAATACATGTAGGAAAATCATATGCTTTAGCAAGATAGCTAAGCTATTATTTATTCAGAAAGAGACTAAGTCCTTAAACACACTCTCTAAGAGACTAGATCATGTATGACATGATTTAATGATCTAAATATAATGCAAACTTTATTATATTTTATTTTCATTTTGGACTATTAATTTGACATAGGCTTATAGGATTCATATGCCTAATGCATGAGAAATTGGATTATGGGCCAAAATTAGCAAGAAAGCAGGTGTGTTTTCACCATGGCTCTCAAAGGTCAAGCCAAGTTCTCTAGCACGGGTGGAAGCCCTTCAAATCAAGAGTGAAATAATATGCTTTTTATGCATGATGTGAGAAAAAAAATACAACATCAAGCTAAGGGGTTGCTAATTCTTCTATCTTGATTTTTATAACTTAGGCTTTATGTGAGGTTATGAGTTATTTAATTTTCAGTTTTGAGTTGATTAATTGGATAGAAAATTTATTTTCCTAAGAGTGTAATCATCATCTAGGCCATACATCAAAGCAATAAAGAAACTAGGAAAAGGATGCCATCTTAATGCACAAGTTAAACAAACATCAATCAATTTATAAAACTAGCGCAAAAGAATTAGAGGCCTTTTATGGTTGGGCTCCACCGTACAAACACGAAAATAAATTGGGTAGCCAAGCTCTACCCTTATACAACCCGGATTATAAATGAATTAATTACAAAAATGAATTCATGTTATCGGGGTCTTCATTCTTCATTCTTCTTTCTTCATTTGGTTCTTTCTTCTTTTCTTTCTTCTTTCTTCTTTTAGTTGGTTAGAATGTGGTTGCTCCAAATGCTTCACATGGTACATAAGACATAGTCTTATGATCAATGTTCATCCTAATCCCCATAATGATTATTCCAAATCTCAATTGCAAAATTACATAAAAATAAGAAAAAGTAAATCTAACTAATACCTGTAAAATAAAGATTAGTTAAATAAACCACATAATCCCAAGCATGTATTGGACTTAGCACCCCACACATGGGTAACTAAGTCTACCTGGCCTATTTTAGATTATGCTTAGGGGTATAAGCAACCTGCACAACAAAAGCATTCATATTTTTATTACATCGCCCCTTAAGCACAATCCCATGCAGAAGATAATGATTAGACTAAGATCGCCCTACCATTCAGTCTACGCACATACACCCTAACATCTAGACTAAAACATCACATCACAAAATAAAAGAAAACATCAAATCATGTACCACCCTAACATAGGACTAGAAATGGTGACTTAGCCTAATGTGTGTGCTATTTAAGGTTTGTGTGGTATGTTTAGCTAGGCTTTATGGTTGAAGTTTTCTAAGTATAAAAATGTTCAACTTAGAGGGTGGTTTATTTAAGTGATTTAGTTGATTATATTTTGTGATTTGATTTGGTTTGAATGAACCCACAATTAATTACTAAGTGTTGTAAAGAGAGGAAAGAGAAGAGAACTTCTCTTTTCTCCCTACCTTAAGTAATTTCTAAGGTAAATTCATTATTGATTTTTATTTAGTGAATATTTTTTTATGTGTTTTAATTAATCCTTAGTTTAGAACAACTCTAAACAAACCTATTCAAAGAGAAAGGAATTTTAAGTTTAAGTAAAGTGAATTACTATCACAAAGCACACAATACTTTATTTCTTTCCAACATGTGTAACATGCATATGGATGAACCCTAAACATATTTATACATGGAAGTGGAAATATTAACACACCATGATGATGAATGATAAGGGAGTTTGTTTAAGAAAAATTTGGAATGCTTCATGTATGCATGATTTTGTTAAGTAGAAAAGATGGATTCTTTATCCACTATTCATATGCACATTTACATATATGAAAGGCATAAGTGAGTATGACGCCATTATTTTCTACACCAGGTGTGTAAGGTACATGACCTACTTGGGGCTAATTAAATCCTCGCAACCCCAGAATGTCCTGACTAATATACCACTTTCCTTAAATACAAGTGTATGTATAAAAAGAGATGAATGGAAAAAAGAGTCATGCAAAAAGTTTATGTTTGTTTGTTTAATTTGTTTATACAATTTACATGTGTAAGTGTGAATATCCTTCTTAACTGATAACATAGGAATGAATAGGAATGAATTTAAGAAAGTGTTGTGTTCTTTTCAAATGAACTATACACTTTGAAAATCCTATTCAAAATTATGCTAAAAGAAAAGAGAAGGAAAGTCACACAATGCACACCTTATATTATACTCACATGCAAGCCTATAAATAATTATAAGTAGTATACATGTTGACCTCATTTTTAGAATGAGTTCTCAACCCGTCCATCTTAGACATAGGACTTCTCTTAGACTTTAACCTATTGGGCGCCCTTTCTTGACCTCATTTTTAGAATGAGTTCTCAACCCCTTCATCTTAGACATAGGACTTCTCTTAGATTTTAACAGTTTCTTAGTCTTAAGACACATCTAGTGATTAGGTGGACACTCAACCTAGCTCTAGAGACTTAGAAGAGTTAGCCATAGGAATAGGTCATGCCTTAGGGGTGTTAGAAAAATTTGCCTACCCTTAGCTTGAACCACTCCTCACCTTCCTTCCTTCAAGTCAAACTCCAAATCATTCTTATTTTATTTTCTACAAACTCAAATAAACTCCATGTGATTTAAATCCATGATTGAAATCCATGATTGAAACCCATGAAAGAAACTCCTAAGTCCAAATCTTTTCTAAGTCTTTAATTTCCTTCTTAAGGACTTTGCCTAAATCATGATTAAACCAATTCAAATTCATGAGATTTTCTCATAATTCATTTATATTCTCATTTATATTCACATATATAAATGAAATATAAATTCAAACCAATCAAACTAAACTCAAAACTCAAAATAAATTCATAAAAATTTCCTAAGTCCTTTAAAATTCCTTCTAAAAGACTTAGCCTAAATCATGATCAAATCAACTCAAAATCATGATATTTTCTCATAAATTATTTATATTCTCATTTATATTCACATATATAAATGAAATATAAATACAAATCAATCAAACTAAAATCCAAAATTCAAGCTCCAAACTCCAAAAATTTCTTAAGTCCTTTACAATTCCTTTTAAAAGACTTAGCCTAAATCATGATCAAATCAATTCAAAATTATGATATTTTCTCATAACTTATTTATATTATCATTTATATTCACATATATGAATGAAATATAAATACAAATCAATCAAATCAAATCCAAAAAATTAGATTCCAAATTTAAAATCCTTCTTAAGTCCTTAATTTCCCTCTTAAGGACTTAGCCTAAATCATGTTTAAATCAATTCAAATTCATGGGATTTTCTCATAACTCATTTATATTCTCATTTATATTCAAATATATAAATGAAATATAAATGCAAATCAATCAAAACAAAATCCAAAATTCAAGCTCCAAACTCCAAAATTTCTTAAGTCCTTCAAAAGTGCTTTTAAAAGACTTAGCCTAAATCATGATCAAATCAATTCAAAATCATGATATTTTTTCATAACTTATTTATTTTCTCATTTTTATTCACATATATAAATGAAATATAAATACAAATCAATCAAATCAAATCCAAAAAATTAAATTCCATATTTAAAATCCTTCTTAAGTCCTTAATTTCCCTCTTAAGGACTTAGCCTAAATCATGTTCAAATCAATTCAAATTCATGAGATTTTCTCATGAATCATTTATATTCTCATTTATATTCACATATATAAATGAAATATAAATATAAATCAGTCAAACCAAAATAAAAAATTCAAGCTCCAAACTCCAAAAATTTCCTAAGTCCTTTAAAATTCTTATTAAAAGACTTAGCCTAAATCATGATCAAATCACTTAAAATCCTTGGAATTTTCTTATAATCCATTTATATTCTCATTTATATTCATATATATAAATGAAATATAAATTCAAACAATCAAAACCACTTCCAAAAATCAAACTCAAATCCATTCAAAATCCAACCTAAGCCTTTCAAGTCAAAATCAGCTAAATCGACTTCAAATCAAGCCAAACTCTTGATTTTCCTTCATGATTCAATCAACCCTACAATCATGAATCCAAATATAAATTCAAACTTCAATCACTAAATCAATACCCAATTCAAAAATCAAACCCAAAATCCATTCATATTCTTCCTTTGAATATGAAATTGTCAAATGAATCAAAGCCCATTTGACTTCAGGCCACTTGCAAATGGATTTATATTTTAATCATAAGTCCTTATACAAGTCCAATCAAACTCAAATCAAGTTTTGACCAAGCTATTTGACCCACTTAGGCTCACTTGACCCAAAGTGACCTAAAGTACCCTTATGAGCCAAGTTGTAATCCTAAATAAATTAGATTGAATCAAACTCATCTATGCCTCTCATAATGATCAACAATCATCATGAGATGATCAATCAATCAAATTGGGTCAAACCAAGTCAAACCTAAGGGTTGACCAAGTCAACGCTTAGACAAAATGAAACCTAACATAGCCAAAATCCACCATATGCCAAATTGATTGAAACCATTGATCTAAGTTCATTCATGACCTATGTTTGAACTTGACCAAGGCAACATTTGAGCCTAACCTAACATAATTGGCCACTTGACCCAAGTTGACCCAACTAGACCTAAAGCATGAAAATATGTCAAAACTTGATCTAAGCCAAATTGATTGAAACCAATGTGTCAAGTTCATTCCAAATCACTTGTTGAACTTGACCAAAGCCTCAATTAGCCAACTAGACCTAACCTAGCCTAATTGACCTTGAACCCAACTTGACCTAAAGGGTCATATTGAGCCAAATTAAAACTTAACCAAAATTGATTGGAAACAAAGATACCAATCCATTTCATATGACCAACCAAACCTAAACCTACCCATGACCTAGCTTAAATAGGTCAAATGGGCCAAACTCTTGATTTTTCTTCATGATTCAATCAATCCTCCAATCATGAATCCAAATATAAACATAAACTTCAATCATCAAACCAAAAATAAATACGAAAGTCAAACCCAAGTCAAACTCATGTTCACCCCCTTGAACTTGAAGTTGTCAAATGAATCAAAACCCATTTGACTTCAGACCACTTGCAAATGGATTTATATTTTAATCATAAGTCCATATGCAAGTCCAATCAAACTCAAATCAAGCTTTGACCAAGCTATTTGACCCACTTAGGCTCACTTGACCCAAAGTGAACTAAAGTATCCTTATAAGCCAAATTCTAATCCTAACCAAATGGGATTGAACTAAGCCCACCTAAGCCTCTCATCATGATCAACAATCATCATGAGATGATCAATCACTCAAATTGGGTCAAACCAAGTCAAACCTAAGGATTGAATAAGTCAACACTTAGCCAAAATAAAACATAAACTAGCCAAAATCCACCATAGGCCAAATTGATTGAAACCATTGATCAAAACTCATTCATGACTAATGTTTGAACTTGACCAAGTCAACATTTGAGCCTAACCTAGCCCAATTAGCCACTTGACCAAAGTTGACCCAACTTGACCTAAAAAAGCAAAACGTGTCAAAACTTGATCTAAGGCAAATTGATTGAAACCAATGGGTCAAGTTCATTCCAAAATGATTGTTGAACTTGACCAAAACCTCAATTGGCCAATTAGACCTAACCTAGCCCAATTGACCTTGAACCCAACTTGACTTAAAGGGGTCATGTTGAGCCAAATTCAAACTTAACCAAAATTGATTGGAAACAAAAATACCAATCCACTTCATATGACTAACCAAACCTAAACCTACCCATGACTTAGCTCAAATAGGTCAAATGGGTCAAATTAGTCAACTTGACCCATTTGGCCTAAGTGAAGTCATATGAGCCAAACTCAAAACTAAACAAATTGAATCAAACCAAAACCACCAAAATATTTCAAATGGTCATATGAACTTGACCCAACCCTTGGTTTTGACCAATTGGTCAACTTGACCCAAGTTGACCCATTTTGACCTAAATGGGTCAACATGAGCCAAACCATATCAAATGAACTCCAAATCCAATGAAACTTGGCCAAACCAATTTTCTCAACATACCCAACATATTCAAATTCAAAAATTAGATAAATGACCATTCTACCCCTAGGCCATAGAATAAATTTTGGTCAAATCTACAGGGAATTTGGTCAATCCCTCTTCATATGAATTTGATACCTTCCTAATAGGTCAAGTAGACCCTATGGAGGGTGGTGCACCCAACCCAATAGGTTTGGGTTAGCCCAAATGGACCCAAGGACAAAATCGAGCACATGGCTCAAATTGGCCAAATGGAAAACTTCCCTCCACTCAATTTGAAACACATGAGAGGTTGCGAATCCACTCCTTAGCTCAAATTGACCATGTGCCAACCTCTAACATCTCAAATAGCCCTTCCAATCTTGGCAATTGGATCAAAATGGTAGAGAGAGCTTTGACCATCCGATTGCCATAAGGGGAGATATACTCCCCCTAATTCACTTCAATTTTCATTTGCTCATGGTCGATTGAGTAAAAGAGATTGATAGGAAGCATTCTTAAGTGTTCCTAAGCTTCCTAGGAGGGATTTGAATCTTGCATTTCTCAATTTTCATCCTTTGAAAATAAGGGAAGTCCATTGATTTCCAAACTTCTTCCACACTATAATTCAACTCAATTGCCTTTGCATGCTCTACCAGAGGGCCAAGTCGAGCTTGCCTAAGCTCTCCCTCAAGTTCTAAAGGAAATGAAAGGCTCACCTAGATCAAAATCGCAAAGGAGCTAAGGAGGTGTTGGTCCATAGAGCAAGCTACTCAACCTCAGGAGCCAATTCTTTCACCACAACTTCGTCTCAACCAGACGAAGCTCTTCCAAGAGAATCGAGCACCGGTGATCACCTCCGGTGAGGTATGTCATTTTCAGATCACTAAACTTAAGGTGTGTTGGTCCTTTGTGAAAGAAAGTGCAATGGCATGAAATTTTGACCGTTAGATAGGATTGTCATTAGTGTTAGATGGTGTGTGTGTAAAGTTTTATCCAAATTCGAGCTCAATCGAGCTCGAATCTTGCTTTAGAACATGGACAGACTCCATGGTTCACAGAACTTGGCAGGAATGAATCTCTGGCCGTCCATCCACACATTTTGGATGGAAAATCGAGATTAAACACACATTTTAAATTCTTTTTATCCTTTTAAAATTGTGGGTTAATTCTCGGCCGTTCAATCTTTGATCAAACGATGGATATCAAACTGCATATTGCCATCACCACGCACGTGATGACGGGATGTTTAAGTGGCTTCTCACCGCTTGATGCATGGAAAGTGCACATGACTGCCGCCGCTGCCCCGTCTCATGCTGTGGATTAAGAGATTTAATTAGGTTTTAATTAATTTTAATTAATCCCCTAAGCTTTAAAATTCATATCTATTTAAACAAATATCAAAAAAATATGAGGTAAGTTGTAACTAAAATATAATTCAATCTAGAATATTTTAAAATTGGTTCTAATGAATTTTGAATTGTATCTTTCTCTGATGTTGCCTTTTAATGAAAATCTTAATTTACTAATTACTCCGTAATTGATCACTGGTTAATCTCAAACTTCTTGGGTATATTTTGGGGGATGACTTCTACCTCCCCTAATTTTACTGGAATTTGTTGGTGGCTTAATTGGGAGAATTACGAATTCATTTCCTAATTACCCCCTTAATGTAATTAAGGATAATTAAGGGTTTGATTAGTGTTTTAATATTTTGTATATGTTGATTGAGGTTTGATCCAATGAATAGGAGGTTTAGGGAATAATTTTGGGACATTTCCCCTAAGCTATTCTCTAAACCCCCTTTTATTTCCTTAATCCTCTCTTAATTAAGGGTAAATTCATTAATTACCCTCTTAATTAATTTCTTAAAATTATTAAAAATTTCTAGGACTTAATTAATCTACTTTGGGTAGATGCATAGATGCTCAAGAGCCTAAGTTTAATTAAAGAAATTAAAACTCAACTCATATGTGTGAGGGGTGTTTCTTTGAAATTACTTAAGTTGAACCCCTTAGCTTGATTAACCATTAATCATGAGCCAAATTAAATTAAGCCCTTTTCTTCCTAGGAGCATTACAAATTTAAATTCTTTGTAAGGTTTTATATCATCTGATTGGCTCATGATTACTTGGTTAATTATGCTAAGGTGGTGTAGGTAAGGGTTATTTAACATGTTTAATTAATACCTTAACCTAATTAAAGTATAAAATCAATCTAATCATCTAAAAATTAAATAAAAATGTCAAACACATGTGGGAATGGATTAGGAATAGCAAACTCAATCCACATTTTCAAAATTAAATCAAATTCAAAATTAAACAAAAATCATACTAAATGAACTTTGGTATACTCTAAGCTTTCTTATTTCATAAGATTGTCTTTAGGATTTAATTGAAGTAAATGTGTTTACATGATTTCATTGCTTTAATTCTTCCCCAACATGTTAAATATGTGTGTCATGTGGTTTCATGCATCCATACTTTTTAAAATTCAAATATAAATGAAAATGTTTACTTTATGTCAAATTTGCATGTGTTGGCTAAGGTAAAAAAATATGAGTGGCTATTATGACTATTAAATTCAAATTATTTTCAAAATATATGAATCAATTATCAAAACAGAAAGTGTGTTACTTATATTTTAATTATAAGCTTGCATGTGAGTAAGATAAGGATGTGCTTAGTATAGGTTTTCCTTCTCTTCTCTTTTAATATAGATTTGAATAGGATTTTGTAAGATGTATGGTTCATTTGAAAAGAACCTAACACTTGCCTAATTCCATATCCTATTCATTCCTATACAATTACTTAAGAAGGATACTTATGCTTACACATAGAAATTGCATAAACAAAATGAATCAACTAATATAAATTTTTGCATTCTTTCTTTTCCATTCATTTCTTTGTACACATGTTTGTATTTAAGAATAGTGGTATATTAGCCTAGACAATCCCGAGATTGCGAGGCTTTAAGTAGCCCTAAGTAGGTCATGTACCTCACACCTTTAGTTAACAATGACGCTATACTCACTTCTGCCTTTCTTACCTTCATGTGTGCATGTGAAAATTGGATAAGAAATCCCTTTTCTACTAAATGAAAATCATGCATCATAAACTTTCAAATTTCCTTAAATGAATTACTTAGCATGCATCATAATGTGTGTTAAACATTCTCATTTGTGTGTATAGATATGCTCAGGACTCATTCGTATGCATGTTATACATGTTGGGAAAGAAATGAAGTGATGTTTGTTTTGTAAATTTAGTTCATTTTATTTAATCTTAAAATACCTTTCTTTTTCATTTGTGTGT
The DNA here is from genome assembly GCA_021442155.1 of Cymbidium sinense. Lineage (NCBI taxonomy): Eukaryota > Viridiplantae > Streptophyta > Magnoliopsida > Asparagales > Orchidaceae > Cymbidium > Cymbidium sinense. The sequence goes on along the minus strand of CM038216.1, from coordinate 15,066,871 downwards.
ATAGATATGCTCAGGACTCATTCGTATGCATGTTATACATGTTGGGAAAGAAATGAAGTGATGTTTGTATTATAAATTTAGTTCATTTTAATTAATCTTAAAATACCTTTCTTTTTGAATAGATTTTTTTTAGAGTTCATCTAAACTTAGGATTAATTAAAATATTTAATCAAAATATTCACTAAATAAAATTAAAAATATGAATCTACCTTAGAAATTACTTAGGTTTGGGAAGGAAAGAGAAGTTCTCTTATCTTTCCCTCTCTTTATAACTTAGTAATTAATTGTAGGATTCACTTGAACCTAATCAAAAAATGAAATAAAATCAATTCAAAATAATTAAATCACTTAAATGAAACTCTCCTCTAAGTTGAACATGCTTCACACTTATAAAATTCTAACTTAAAGCCATAACCTCAAGCACACACACATTAGACTAAGTCACCACTTCTAGCTTTAGGTTAGGGCGGTGCATGGTTTGATGCTTATTTTAGTTTTGTTATATATGTTTTAGATTGGATGTTAGGATGTTTATCCATAAAATGAATGGTAGAGCAATCTTAGTCTAACCATTATTTTTTACAGGGGATTGTGTTTAAGGGGTGCTGTAATAAATAAAAATATAAATGCTTTTGCTGTGCAGGTGCTTATACACCTAAGCATAATCCAATAGGCCAGATGGACTTAGTCACCCATATGTGGGATGTTAAGTCCAATATACATGCTTAGAATTTGGTGGTTTGTTTAGCTAATCTCTGTTTTGTAGGTGTTAGCTAGATTTACTTTTCCTTTTCATGTAAATTTTATAATTAGGATTTTGGAATGATTGTTATGGGGATTAGGATAAGCATTGGTCATAAGATCTCATCTTATGCACCATGTGAAGCCTTTGGAGTGTCCACCTTCCAACCATCTAAAAGAAAGAAGAAAAGAAAGAAGAAAAGAAGAAGAAAGAAGAAAAGAAGAATGAAAAAGTGAAGCTTGAAGACCCCCATATTAATGAATTACTTGCTTAAATTATATTTAATTCATTTGTAATCTAGGTTGTATAAGGGTAGAGCTCGGCTATCAGATTTATTTTTGAATTTGTACAGTGGTACTCGACCATAGTGACCTCTTATTCTTTTGCGATTAGCTTTATAAATTGATTGATGATTTATTTAGCTTGTGCATTAAATGACATATTTTTCCTAGTTTCTTTCTTGCTTTATGTATGGCCTGGATGTGGATTAGGCTCTTAGGGAAAAATAAATCTTCTACCAAATCTAACAACACAAACCTAAAAATAAAGAACTCATAACCTCACCTAAAGCTTAGGCTAAAATTAAGATAAAAGAATTAGCAATCCCTTAGCTAGATGAGTACTTCTTTTATAACATCATGCACAAATGCATCTTGTTTCACTCCTGATTGGAGGGCTTCCACCTTTACAAGAGAAACTTGGCTTGACCTTTGAGAGGCATGGTAGAAACACATCTCCTCCCTTCTTGTTGATTTTGGCCAATAATCTCATTTCTCATGCATTAAGCATATGAATCATATTACCCTGAGTCAAAATAATTGTCCAAAAATGAAAATAAAATGAAATCTGAATTGCTTTAGATTTAGGCCATTTGAAGCATGTCCTTACATGATCTAGTCTCTTTAGAGAGTGAGTTTAAGGACTTAGTCTCTTTCTAAATAAATAATAGCCTAACAATCTTGCATAAAGTATATGACTTGCCTACATGAATTTAAAATTGCAGGAGTTAGTTGGCAGCCACCTCCAGGCGATTGTAAGTCCAAAGAGTTGGGTGGTTTGTCTTCTCTTGTGGAGGCAAACTAAATACCTATTTTTGTCTTAGATTTAGGTTATGCTTTCAGCCCTCACCAAAGCTCCCTAAATTTAGATTCAGAGATTGCTTCTCCCCTTTGTGGGCCATAAGCATAATTTCTCACCTCTTAGGCATTTTCATAACCTTGTGTTGTGCAATCATAAGTCCTAAACTTCTAATGAAAAAAAAATTCAACTCAATCAAATTTAATCAATTTCAAAAATGTTAAGCCTAACCATATGATAGTTTGATATGCTCACTAGGTTTCCTAGCATCGTGGGCATCTCCTACTTATCTTTTTTCTGGCTTCTATAATATCTCCCTCTCTTTGATCAATCCCATTTGATCTTCAAAAACTGAACTAATCGATTGATAGTCTTTTCCTATTGAAATCTTTGAAGACAATGATCATTTAACATAATCGAGGGTATTTCTTAGGGATCCCATCCCTTAGGATGTAATTAACTATAGGGGCTTGCCCCTGTAGGGAACTTAACGAACCTAAAACCCTACTTTACTTTTCCAAGTAAAGTAGGAGAAGAATCTCTGGTACATATATAGATCCATTGTCCTTAGGAGTCTTTATTTGGGTGATTAGGTCCATTGTAGGGTGGTGACTTCTATATCTAGAGATAGTACACCTCTCCTCAATGTCGTAACCAATCTCCTTAATAAGAAAATCTATAGATTTATGTGGTGTCCTAATAAGGTGTATTTTTTATATATTTCTTGTTTTCATTTATCCTTCCTTTCCAAAAGGGAAGGGGATAGATGAAGGCAAGAAATGTATATAGAATATTTTCACCACAAATTTTTGTACACCGAAAAGATGGGAGGCAAGTTTGAACCCACTTGGGAAGGCTCCTACATCATAGAGAAGGCCTACTAAAGATGATCTTATTAGCTTATTGATTATAAAGGGGAACACTTGATGCTTCCAATTAATGGGCTCTATCTAAAGAAATATTATCCATGAAATAAATCATGTTTGAAAATAATTATTAATAAAAAGAACAAAAATCTAATTCCATTCATCAAATCTTCTCTTCTTTTGAAGCGTTGTTTGCTTGTCTTGCAAATTTACCGTGACGTGTCTAGGGTAGGTGTAAGAGTCCCCCAGTGGCATCCTATCCCTCTCACAACACAAACACAATCTCTCAACGTAATTAGAACATGTGTGAGAGAACTCGAGAGGCATCCTATTTCGATTAACATAACTAAGTTAGGTGTAAGAGAACCCAAGCGGCATCCTTTCTTAGTGGGAAATCCTGGTTGCCATCCATGGCACCATTTCATCAATCCCCTAGCGTATTTAAAGTAGGTGTAAGAGTCCCCTAGAGGCATCCTATTCCTTTTGACACATGCACAAAATAAACATAATTTTTTTATCTTGAGCTATTTTGATGTAGGAGTAAGCCCCCTATGACACTCACTCATTATCTACTCTAGATCGGGTCTACATGCTGCCTTGCTAGTATGTCACCCCAATGGTCACTTGTTCAGATGATGTGAGTCCCCGTGCTTTCTTTCTAACTTGACCATTGCAAACTAACAAGCACCTTGTCAATATGTTAGTCTTCACTGCCCAGCCAGTAAACTACCTCATGTTGACTTTGCTTAAGAAGATGTGAGTCCCTGAGCTTTCTTCTTGAACTAATCATCATAATCTAACTAGATCGAGTATATTTGAGGTTTAGGATAAGTCCCCCAGAGGCTCCTTTCCTCTTGACTATCTTTGAGCTGATATAAGTCCCCTAGTGGCATTCACTGAGGCCCTAGGTCGACACTGCTGCCAAAGATAGACTATCCCAAAGAATCACGCCATGGGAGGATGTGAGTCCCCGCTTTCCCCAGTGATTGTTGCAAACTAACGGGCACTTTAAATTGGTGGATGATCGTTATACTGACAGCGACTCACCCAGTGGATACACCACTCTCAGCAGATATGCCTGCGCTTTCTCCTTGAGTTGGACACTGAATACCCATTGGATATATGACTAGCCATATCAACTTCTCCAGGGTTTTGGATTAAGCCTTTAGTGGCCCCTCTCCATGCGGACACTCTATTTGGATCAAGTCTTTTGCGACCCCATTTAGATACTACCCGGGTTACTTTTGGATTGGACAGTTCCCCTTCCCTAGGAGCCACCCCTGTGGTTGGAAAATTTGTTCAGTGGATGCGTAGATTCTCCCTTGGTTCAGTAAATCTAAGATAGGTCTAGGCTGATATAAGCTCCTTCTCAGTTTGATCACTCACAAACTAATAAGGCCAATGATAAACTAAACAAACAAACAAAATTAATTTGCTTGTGGATTAGGAATTCAAGCCCCTAAAGGTCCCCTTTTCCCAAGCAGGTATCCTATCTTTAGGGTAGTGCCAGCAGAACTCCCTATAAAAATTGCCAGGCTTCCTAAGTTGAGATAAGTCCCCGGATCGGCATTCACTCCGTAGTCGCCCTTAGGTCATGTTCAATCTATTTTTCCATAAGCAGGTTACCCCGACAATCATTCCATTTTAAAAGATATAAGACTATGATGCATTCTTTCTAGCATCATTGTCGCAAACTGACGGGCAACCCTAGGTTAGGTTCAATTTATTTCCTAAAGCAATCGATCAACTTAATGGTCTTTTGTAGTGGAAGATGTGAGTCCCCGAGCTTTCTTCCCTTGAATTGATCATTGCAAAGCAAAAGGCACTCCTTTGGTTGGATAGTTCTCCCATCGACCGGGAAGTTACTCCCTTTGGTTTAGTAAATCTGAGATAGCTCTAGGCTGGTATAAGCTCCTTCTTAGTGTGATCCATCGCAAACCAATAGAATCCATCAAAATAAACAAAACTAAAAATGAAATTAATCTTGACTATCTCTAAGCTGATCTAAGTCCCTTAGCAGTATTCACTCAATAGTCAGCCCTAGGTTGGGTTCAATCTATTATCTTGCTAATAGATTACCCCAGCAACTGGTCTCTACTTTGGAGGATGTAAGTCTACTACGCTTTCTTCTTAGTATAGTTGTTGCATACCAAAAGGCATCCCTTTGGTTGGCTAGTCCTACTATATGTTTAGCAGACTACCTCTTTGGATTGGTAAATTTGTGTTAGGTCTTGACCTCCGTGGCTCCTACTTAGTGCCATCCATCGTAAACCAACATGGTCCATCTCAAAATCAAAATTTGAAAATTGAAACAAATCCAACCCTCTTCCCCAGCGTAGATTTCTCCTCAGCGAGACCTAAATCAAATCAAACCTTTCATCCCCTTGTGGATGACTTGAACCTGCTACCTTAATGGAAGGTTTACACTCTATCCCTCAGTGGATTCTTCCCTCTCTCTTATGTCCTTGACATAAGTAGGGCCACATTGCACTAAGCTCTAGATTTTTTCTAAACCTTGGGTTGGGAGTAGATCATCTCTATTAGTGTTTGTGATCTATTGGTGTTGTTGATCGTTTTGGTCAACACCAATACGTGTGGTGTTCCTTGTCAGTTATACCACACCTATTGGGCACCCTTTCTTGACCTCATTTTTAGAATGAGTTCTCAACCCCTTCATCTTAGACATAGGACTTCTCTTAGATTTTAATAGTTTCTTAGTCTTAAGACACATCTAGTGATTAGGTGGGCACTCAACCTAGCTCTAGAGACTTAGAAGAGTTAGCCATAGGAATAGGTCATGCTTTAGGAGTGTTAAGAAAATTTGCCTACCCTTAGCTTGAACCACTCCTCACCTTCCTTCCTTCAAGTCAAACTCCAAATCAATCTTATTTGATTTTCTCCAAACTCAAATTAACTCCATGTGATTGAAATCCATGATTGAAACCCATGATTGAAACTCCTAAGTCAAAATCTTTTCTAAGTCCTTAATTTCCTTCTTAAGGACTTAGCTTAAATCATGATTAAACCAATTCAACTCATGAGATTTTCTCATAATTCATTTATATTCTCATTTATATTCACACATATAAATGAAATAAAAATTCAAACCAATCAAACTAAACTCAAAATTCAAAATTAATTCATAAAAAATTCCTAAGTCTTTTAAATTTCCTTTTAAAAGACGTAGCCTAAATCATGATCAAATCAATTCAAAATCATGATATTTTCTCATAACTTATTTATATTCTCATTTATATTTACATATATAAATGAAATATAAATACAAATCAATCAAACCAAAATCCAAAATTCAAGCTCCAAACTCCAAAAATTTCCTAAGCCCTTTAAAATTCCTTTTAAAAGACTTAGCCTAAATCATGATCAAATCAATTCAAAATCATGATATTTTCTCATAAATTATTTATATTCACATATATAAATGAAATATAAATACAAATCAATCAAATCAAATCCAAAAAATTAAATTCTAAATTTAAAATCCTTCTTAAGTCCTTAATTTCCCTCTTAAGGACTTAGCCTAATCATGTTCAAATCAATTCAAATTCTTCGAGATTTTCTCATAACTCATTTATATTATCATTTATATTCACATATATAAATGAAATATAAATATAAATCAGTCAAACCAAAATAAAAAATTCAAGCTCCAAACTCTAAAAATTTCCTAAGTCCTTTAAAATTCCTTTTAAAAGACTTAGCCTAAATCATGATCAAATCACTTCAAATCCTTGGAATTTTCTCATAATCCATTTATATTCTCATTTATATTCACATATATAAATGAAATATAAATTCAAACAATCAAAACCACTTCCAAAAATCAAACTCAAATCCATTCAAAATCCAACCTAGCCTTTTAAGTCAAAATCTTGAACTTAGCCAAATCAACTTCAAATCAAGCCAAACTCTTGATTTTCCTTCATGATTCAATCAACCATACAATCATGAATCCAAATATAAATACAAACTTCAATCACTAAATTAAAACCCAATTCAAAAAGCAAACCCCAAATTCATTCATATTCTTCCTTTGAATATGAAATTGTCAAATGAATCAAAATCCATTTGACTTCAAACCACTTGCAAATGGATTTATATTTGAATCATAAGTCCATATACAAGTTCAATCAAACTCAAATGAAGCTTTGACCAAGCCATTTGACCCACTTAGGCTCACTTGACCCAAAGTGACATAAAGTACTCTTATTAGCCAAGTTCTAATCCTAACTAAATTGGATTGAATCAAACTCACTTATGCCTCTCATCATGATCAACAATCATCATGAGATGATCAATCAATCAAATTGGGCCAAACCAAGTCAAACCTAAGGGTTGACCAAGTCAACACTTAGCCAAAATAAAACCTAACATAGCCAAAATTCATCATAGGCCAAATTGATTGAAACTATTGACTAAGTTCATTCATGGCCTATGCTTGAACTTGACCAAGTCAACATTTAAGCCCAACATAACCTAATTGGCCACTTGACCCATGTTGACCCAACTTGACCTAAAAAGTAAAAATGTGTCAAAACTTGATCTAAGCCAAATTGATTGAAACCAATGGGTCAAGTTCATTCCAAATCACTTGTTGAACTTTACCAAAGCCTCAATTGGCCAACTAGACCTAACCTAACCCAATTGACCTTGAACCTAACTTGACCTAAAGGGGTCATGTTGAGCCAAATTAAAACTTAACCAAAATTGATAGTAAATAAAGATACCAATCCACTTCATATGACTAACCAAACCTAAACCTACTCATGACCTAGTTCAAAAAGGTCAAATGGGTTCAAATTGGTCAACTTGACCCATTTGACCTAAATGAAGTCATATGAGCCAAACTCAAAACTAAGCCAAATTGAATCAAACCAAAACCACCAAAATAATTCAAATGATCATATGAACTTGACCCAACCCTTGGTTTGACCCAATTCAACCAATTGGTCAACTTGACCCTAGTTGACCCATTTTGACCTAACTAGGTCAACATGAGCCAAACCATATCAAATGAACTCCAAATACAATGAAACTTGGCCAAACCTATTTTCTCAACATACCCAACATATTCAAATTTAAAAACTAGCCAAATGACCATTTTACCTCTAGGCCATGGAATAAATTTTGGTCAAATCCATGGGAAATTTGGTCAAGCCCTCTTCATATCAACTTGATACCTTCCCAATAGGTCAAGTAGATCCTATGGAGGGTGGTGCACCCAACTCAATGGGTTTGGGTCAGCCCAAATGGACCCAAGGCAAAAATCGAGCACGTGGCTCAAATTGGCCAAATGGAAAACTTTCCTCTACTCAATTTGAAGCACATGGGAGGTTACCAATCCACTCCTTAGCTCAAACCAACCATGTGCCAACCTCTAACAACTCAAACAACCTTTCCAATCTTGGAAATTGGATCAAAGCGACAAAGAGAGCTTCGACTATCTGATTGCCATAGGGGGAGATATACTCCCCCTAATTCACTTCAATTTTCATATGCTCATGGTCGATTGAATTAGAGAGACTGATAGGAAGCATTCTTGAGTGTTCCTAAGCTTCCTAGGAGGGATTTGAATCTTGCATTTTTTAGTTTTCATCCTTTGAAAATAGGGGAAGTCCATTGATTTCCAAACTTCTTCCACACTACAATTCAACTCAATTGCCCTTGCACACTCCACCAGAGGGCCAAGTCAAGCTTGCCTAAGCTCTCCCTCAAGTTCCAAAGGCAACGAAATGCTCACCTAGATCAAAATCAATGAAAATTTGACACAAAGTAAACATTTTCATTTTAAATTTGAATTTTTAAAAGTATGGATGCATGAAACCACATGACACACATATTTAACATGTCATGTGGTTTCATGCATCCATACTTTTAAAAATTCAAATTTAAAATGAAAATGTTTACTATGTCAAAAATGTGTTATTAAAGTAAAAAATATGAGTGGCTATTATCACTATTAAATTCAAATTATTTTCAAAATATATGAATCAATTATTAAAACTGAAAGTGTGTTACTTATATTTTAATTATAAGCTTGCATGTGAGTAAGATATAAGGATGTGCTTAGTATAGGTTTCCCTTCTCTTCTCTTTTAGTATAATTTTGAATAGGATTTGGGAAGATGTATGGTTCATTTAAAAAGAACCTAACACTTGCCTAATTCCATATCCTATTCATTCCGATACTATTACTTAAGAAGAAAACTTATGCTTACACATATAAATTGCATAAACAAAATGAATCAACTAACACAATTTTTTTGCATTCTTTCTTTTCCATTCATTTATTTTGTATACATGTTTGTATTTAAGGAAAGTGGCATATTAATCTAGACAATCCTGAGGTTGCGAGGACTTAAGTAGTCCTAAGTTGGTCTTGTACCTTACACCTCTGGTTAACAATGGTGTTGTACTCAATTATGTCTTTCTTACTTTCATGTGTGCATGTGAAAACAGGACAAGAAATCTCTTTTCTACTAAATGAAAATCATGCATCATAAACTTTCAAATTTCCTTAAATGAATTACTTAGCATGCATGACATTCTCATTTTTGTGTATAGATATGCTTAGGACTCATCCATATGCATGTTATATATGTTGGGAAAGAAATAAAGTGATGTATGTTTTGTGAATATAGTTCATTTTATTTAATCTTAAAATGCCTTTCTTTTTGAATAGGTTTATTTAGAGTTCATCTAAACTTAGAATTAATTAAAATACTTAATCAAAACATTCACTAAACAAAATTAAAAATATGAATCTACCTTAGAAATTACTTAGGTTAAGGAAGGAAAGAGAAGTTCTCTTCTCTTTCCCTCTCTTTATAACTTAGAAATTGATTGTAGGATTCACTTGAACCTAATCAAAACATGAAATAAAATAAATCTAAAATATTTAAATCACTTAAATGAAACCCTCCTCTAAGTTGAACATACTTCACACTTAGAAAATTCTAACTTAAAGCCATAATTAAGCATACTACACAAACCTCTAAAGCACACACATTAGGCTAAGTCACCACTTCTAGCTTTAGGTTTGGGCGGTGCATGGTTTGATGCTTACTTTTGTTTTGTGATATATATTTTAGACTGGATGTTAGGATGTATGTGCATAGAATGAATGGTAATCTCATTAACCATTTCTCAGTGGATTGTGCTTAAGGGGCACTATAATAAATAAAAATATAAATATTTTTGCTGTGTAGGTGCTTATACCCCTAAGCATAATCCAATATGCCAAGTGGACTTAGTCACCCATGTGTGGGGTGTTAAGTCCAAATACATGCTTGAGATTTGGTGGTTTGTTTAGCTAATCTCTATTTTACAGGTGTTAGCTAGATTTACTTTTTTTTTCATGTAAATTTTACAATTAGGATTTTAGAATGATTGTTATGGGGATTAGAATGAGCATTGATCATAAGATCTCATCTTATGCAACATGTGAAGCTTTTGAAGCATCTACCTTCCAACCATCCAAAAGAAAGATGAAAAGAAAGAAGAAAAGAAGAAGAAAGAAGAAAAGAGGAATGAAGAAGTGAAACTTGAAGACCCCCATAATAATGAATTCCTCGCTTAAATTGTATTTAATTCAATTATAATCTAGGTTGTATAAGGGTTGAGCTCAGCTACCTGATTTATTTTCAGGTTTGTGCGGTGGTACCTGACCACAATGGCCTCTTATTCTTTTGCGATTAGCTTTATAAATTGATTGCTGATTTGTTTAGCTTGTGCATTAAGTGACATCTTTTTCCTGCTTCTGTGTGGCTTGGATGTGGATTAGGCTCTTAGAAAAAAATAAATCTTTTACCAATCTAATAACTCAAAACTAAAAATAAAGAATTCATAACCTCACTTAAAGCTTAGGCTAAAATTAAGATAAAAGAATTAGCAACCCCTTAGCTGGATGGTACTTATTTTATAACATCATGCACAAATACATCTTATTTCACTCTTCATTAGAGGGCTTCCACCTTTTCCAGAGAAACTTGGCTTGACCATTGAGAGCCATGGTGGAATCACACCTCCTCTCTTCTTGCTGATCTTGGCCAATAATCTCATTTCTCATTCAATAGGCATATGAATCCTATTTGCTCGAGTCAAAATAATTATCCAAAAATGAAAATAAAATGAAATCTGAATTGCATTAGATTTAGGTCATTTGAAGCATGTCCTTACATGATCTATTCTCTTTAGGGAGTGAGTTTAAGGACTTAGTCTCTTTCTAAATAAATAATAGCCTAGTTATCTTGCATAAAATATATGACTTGCCTACATGAATTTAAAATAGGGAGTTAGTTTGACCACCCCGTGCGGTGTAAGTCTAAATAGTCGGGTAGTTTCTCCTCTCTTATGGAGGCAAACCAAATACTCGTTTTAGCCTTAGATTTAGGTTGTGCTTTCAGCCCTTGCCAAAACTCTCTAGATTTTGGTTCTGAGATTGCTTCTCCCCTTTGTGGGCCATAAGCATAATTTCTTACCTGTTAGACAATTCCATAACCTTGTGTTGTGGAATCATAAGTCATAAACTTCTAATGAAAAAAAAAATTCAACTCAAATAAATTAAATCAATTTCAAATTTGTCAAGCCCAACCATAAGATAGTTTGAGATGCTCGTGAGGTTTCCTAGCATCTTGGGTATATCCTACTTATCTTTCTTTTGACTTCGATAATATCTCCCTCTCTTTGATCAATCCCATTTGATCTTTGAAAAATGAACTAATCGATTGATAGTCTTTTCCTATTGAACTCTTTGAAGACAACGATCATTTACCTTAATTGAGAGTATTCTTAAGGGATCCCATCCCTTAAAATGTAATTAACTATGGGGGCTTTCCCCTGTAGGAAACTCAAGAAACCCAATTTAAAATAAACTCTACTTTACTTTTCCATGTAAAGTAAGGGAAGAATCTCTGGTACAAATATAGACCCATTGTCCTTAGGAGTTCTTATTCGGGTGATTAGGTCCATTGTAGGGTGGTGACTTCTATCTCTTGAGATAGTACACCTATCCTTAATGTCATACCTGATAACCTTAATAAGAATATCTGCGGATCTACGTGGTGTCCCAACAAGGTGTATTTTTTATATATTTCTTTTTTTCATTTATCCTTCCTTTCTGAAAGGGAAGGGGATAGATGAAGGAAAGAAATGTATATAGAATATTTTCACCACAATACCTTTCAATTGTGATGTTTGATTTATAAGTTTTGAAAATAATTTTGGATTTAGTAGTGATAATAGCCATTCATATTTTTACTTTAGCCAAAACATGCAATTTGACATAAAAGAATCATTTTATTTTTTTAATTTGAATTCCAAAAGGCACGAATGCATGATTTTCATATGACATACACATTTAGCATGCTAGGAAATAAATAAAGTGATGAAAGCATGTAAATTCATTCACCCTAATTAATTCCTAAAGATAATCTTATGAAATAAGATTATTTAAAGTGAATCAAAATTATTTTAAAGAGATTTTTATTTTATTTTGAGTTTGATTTGAATTTAGGAAGTGTGAAAAGGTTTCTGGTCCTAACCCATCTCCCACATGTGTATGTTGTTTTAATTTAATTTTAGAACCATTAAGATGATTTTATATATTGTTTAGGTTAAGGTGTACATTAAGTCCATTAATTACCCCTTACCTACACCACTTTAACATTTTTAATCAAATAATTATGAGCCAATGTATGACATAAAACCACAAGGAATTTAAATCAACAATGCACCTAAGAAAGAAAGGGGCCTAATTCATTTGGCTCACAATTAATGATTAATTAAGCTAAAGGATTTAATTTAAGTACTTTCATAACCCTTCCCATACATATGGGTTAGATATGATTTCCTTAAGCTACTTAGGTTATTAAACACCTAAGTAATCTACCCAAGAAAAAATTAATTAAGTTCAGATTGATTTGATTTTAAAATTTTGATTAATTAAGCCATTTAATAAAGTGATTAGACTATTTAATTAATTTTCACCTTAATTAGATTTTTATTCAAATGAAATTTAACTTAGGGAAAAAGATTTGGGAAAGAACTCTTGATCCCATTCCCTGTTCAGGGTAATTAGCAAACTTAATTAATTAATTCATCATTGTTTAATAGGTTAATTTATCACTTAATTAATTAGGAGAGTAATTAGGAGTGAATCAAGCAAATCCCTTAATTAAGCTATTAATAAATCACAAGAAAATTAGGGGAGGCAGAAGTCATCCCACTAAATGCACCAGAAAAGTTTGAGATTAATCAATGGAATAATTAGAGAGTAATTAACATAATTACATTCCCAATAAAACCCAAATTGCATAAAATTCACTGTTCAGAATCCATCAAACTTAATTTTAGATTATTCCCCTTCGAAATATCTTCACAATGCATTTGAGTTTGTATTTTTTTTTATTTTTCTACATTTAGTTATGTATTTTTGAAGATTCTATTATTGAAACTTAATTAAATAACCTAATTATATAGTTAATCCCGTCGATGCCACGTGGACCGCTGACGTGGCACACACTTTCCATGTGGCGTGATGGGATTGGTTATTTAAGTTGTCACGTCGGCTACATAGTTAGTCGGTGGCACTATGTGCTTTCCTTTGGACCATCCGATCAAAGATCAGATGGTCAAGATTAAGCCCACGGTATTAAAGAGGCCAAAATGCGGATCTAACATGGATTAATTAGAGCCGTCCATCCAAACATGCGGGATGGATGGTCCATGATTCATCCTTGAGCTCGCCTATGGGAGAGGGCAACCATCCATCTCTTAAGGCTTGATTTGAGCTTGATTGAGCTCAGATTGAGCTAAAATTTAACCCACACCATCGTCATGCAAGGAGATGAAGATCTAATGGTCATATTCACATGGGGTGAAATTTTCTTTCATAAAGGACCAATAACTCCTACACCTAAGCTTGGTTTTGATCCATACCTCGTCGGAGGCTATCACGGGTGCTCCTAACCATCGAGGTACCTTCTTCTAGTGGAGATGAAGCCCCGTTGAAGATTTGAGAGCTTGAGGTTGAGTGGATCTTCCTATGGACCAAAGTGGGCTTCAATTGCTTGTTGCCTTGATCAAACTCTCCCTTCCTGTGCCTTGAAAGCTTGGATGAAGAGTTGAGTGAGCTCGATTGGGTCCCCTCAAGGTACTTGAAGGAGAAATTGAGCTGAAATTGAGTATTGAGTGAGATTGAAAAACAATCCTTGAACTCCCTTATTTTTGGCTTGAGGAAATCCGAAAATAGAGAATTCAAAGTGGGTTGAGGGATCTTGGAGAGACTTGGGAATAATTACTCTGGCTTCCTTTGCTTCAATTGAATTTGACTCTATGCAAATGAAATGAAATTAAGGGTAGTATATTTTCACCTAGAAGGATCAGACGGTTGAGCATGACTTTACCATTTTGATCAAATTGATCCTATGGGTTGAGTTGGTTAGGCCATTTTGGATGCCATGTGGTTCGATTTGGCTAGAGGGAGCTAGTGGAGAAGTTTCCATGTGCTAAATGAGGTGGAGGAGTGATTCCCATGTGCTCATTTTGAGTGGGGTGGTTGGTTTTGGCCTTGGGTTGGGTTTGGCTGACCCAAACCCATTGGGTCATGTGTACCATACTTACTAGTGTCCACTTGCTCCACTAAGAGGGTGCCAAGTGGCCATGAAGAGGATATGACCAAATTCTAAGTGAAATTGGCCATAGTATACCCCTTGACCTAGGGGTAAAATAGTCATTTGGATTTGATTTTACTTTAGACAGATTTAGAATAGTTTGAAATTGGGTTGGTCCAAATTTCAAAGAATTTGGAGTTTATTTGATGTCATTTGGCTCATGGTGACCCGTTTAGGTCAAAATGGGTCAACTTGGGTCAAGTTGACCAATTGATCAAATTGGGTCAAACCAAGGATTGGGTCAAGTTCATATGACTATTTGAAATATATTGGCATCATTGTTTTGGTTCAATTTGATTTATATTTGATTTTGGTTCATTTGATTTCATTTAGGTCAAATGGGTCAAGTTGACCAATTTGACCCATTTTCCAATTTGACCCATTTGACCTAATTGGGTTAGGTCATGTGTTGGTTTAGGTTTGGTTGGTCATTTGAAATATGTTGCAAGCTTTGGTTTCAATCAATTTTGGTTTGATTTGATTTTGGCTCAATTTGACCTTTTAGGTCAAGTTGGGTTCATGGTCAATTGGGCTAGGTTGGGTCTAGTTGGCCAATTTAGGCTTTGGTCAAGTTCAACAAGTGGTTTAGAATGAATTTGACCTATTGGTTGCAATCAATTTGGCTTAGATCAAGATTTGACATATTTTGACTTTTTAGGTCAAGTTGGGTCAACTTGGGTCAAGTGGCCAATTGGGCTAGGTTAGACTCAAATGATGACTTTGTCAAGTTCAAACATTGATCATAAACTGGTTTTGATCAATAGTTTCAATCAATTTGGCCTATGGTGGATTTTGGCTAGTTTAGGTTTCATTTTGGCTAAGTGTTGACTTGGTCAACCCTTAGGTTTTACTTGGTTTGACCCAATTTGAGTGATTGATCATCTCACAATGATTGTTGGCTTAAGTGGGCTTAGTTCAATCCAATTTGGGTAGGATTAGAATTTAGCTCAAAAAGGGTACTTTAGGTCACTTTGGGTTAAGTGAGCCTAAGTGGGTCAATTGGCTTGATTAAAGCTTAATTCAAGTTTGGTTGAACACACATATGGACTTATGATTGAAATATAAATCCATTTGTAAGTGATTTGAGAGCCAAATGGGTTTTAATTCATTTGATAATTTCAAGTTCAAAGGGCGAACATGAGTTTGACTTGGGTTTGATCTTTTGGATTTAGTTTTGGGTTGATGATTGAAGTTTATGTTTATACTTGTATTCATGATTGAAGGTTTGATTAAATCTTGAAGAAAAATTAAGGGTTTGGCTTGATTTGAATTTGATTTGTCTAAGTTCAAGAATTTAACTTGAAAGGCTTAGGTTGAATTTTGGTAAGATTTGGATTTGAGTTTTGAATTTATTTTGGTTGTTTGAATTTATATTTCATTTATATTTGTGAATATAAATGAGAATATAAAGGGGTTATGAGAAAATCTTTTGAATTTGAATTGATTTGGATTTGATTTAGGCTAAGTCCATAAGATGAAATCGAAGGGCTTAGGAAAAATTTTTGGAATTTGGAGTTGAGTTTTGGATTTAGTTCAATCATTTGAATTTATATTTCATTTATTTTTTTGAATATAACTGAGAATATAAATGGGTTCTGAGAAAATTTCTTGAATTTGAAGTGATTTGAATTTGATTTGAGCTAAGTCCATAAGATGGAATCAAAGTGACTTAGGAAAGGTTTTAGAATTTGGAATTCAAGCATGGGTTTCAATCACTTGGAATTGGTTTGAGGTTCGTTTTGGCATTGAAGTTGATTTAAGTTCAAGGTTGGTTTGGATTTGGAGTTTGACTTGAAAGAAGGAAGTGATGATTTGGTTCAAGCTATAGGGTAGGCAAATTTCCCTAACACCCCTAAGGCAAGACCTACTCCTATGGCTAACTCTTCTAAATCTCTAGGGTTAGGTTAAGTGTTCAACTAATCACTAAAAGTGTCATAAGACTAAGAAAACTCTTAGTGTCTAAGAGGGATCCTATGTCTAAGATGGAGCGATTGAGAGCTCATTCTAAAAATGAGGTCAACAAAGGGTGCTGAATAGGTGTGGTGTGATTGAAAAGACATACCACACATATTGGTGTTGTTCAAAATGATCAACAACACCGAATGATCACAAGCACTAACAAAAATGATCTACTCCCAACCCAAGGTGTAGAAGGCATCAAGAGCTTAGTGCAATGTGACTCTACTCATGTGAAGGACATAAGAGATTGAAGGAGGAATCCACTAGGGATAGAGTATGTGAACCTTCCACTAGGAAAACAAGTTCAAGTCATCCATAAGGGGATGAGAGGTTTAATTTGATTTGAGTCTCACTAGGGAGAGAAATTGATTTGATTTGTTCAATTTTTTGGTTGTTTGGTTTGTTTTTGTTTTGACTCCACTGGGAATAGAAAAGTGAACTCTCCACTAGGGGAGCAAGTTCAAGTCATTCATTGGGGAGGAGAGGTTGTGAAATCTGCTAAGGGATTAGAATTCTAGATCCGTTGGGGGAACTAGAAAGATTTGCATCTCACTGAGGAGAAGCAGATCAAATTGATTAGTTTTGTTTGATTGTTCATGTTGTTTTGTTTTAATTTAATTTATTTTATTTATTTTGACTCCACTGAGGGAGGAGGGTTGAGTTTATTTCAGATTTTTAGATTTCTGATTTTGAGATGGACATTATTGGTTTGCGATCGATCGCACTGAGTAGGGGCCATGGTGGTATCGGCCTACATTCAGATTTACCAATCCAAAGGGATAGTCTACCAAACACATGGTAGGACTAGCTAACCAAAGGGATGCCTTTCAGTGTGCAGCAGCTGTACTAGGAAGGAAGCATAGTAGACTTACATCCTTCGAAGTAGGGAACAGTTGCTAGGGTGATTTATTGACAAGACAACGGATTAAACCCAACCTAGGGCTGACTATTGAGTGAATGCCGCTTGGGGACTTAGATCAACTCAAAGATAGTTAAAGATTGATTTTATTTTATAGTTATATTGATGGATCCCATCAGTTTGCGATGGAATGCATTGAGTAGGGGCCATGGTGGCCTTGGGTTAGCTCAGACTTACCAATCTAAAGGGAGTAGTCTACCAACCACACAGTAAGATTATCCAACCAAAGGGACGCCTTTCAGTTTGCAATGGTCAAGTTAAGAAGAAATTGCGGGACTCACATCTTCCAAAATAAGGAACCATTGGGGTGACTGGTTGTTGGGCAACAAATCAAACCCGACTTAGGGCTGACTATTGAGTGAATGCCACTTGGGAACTTAAATCAGCTCAAAGATAGTCAAGATTAGTTTTATTTTTAATTTTTTTGATGGATTTCATTAGTTTGCGATGGATCATACTGAGAAAGAGCTTATATCACCCTAGACCTATCTCAGATTTACTAAACTAAAGGGAGTAGTTTCCCAGCCAAGGGGAGAACTATCCAACCAAAGGAGTGCCTTTTGGTTTGCAATGGTCAATTCAGGCGAAGAAAGTATGAGGACTCACATCTTCTGCTATTAAAGACCACCGGGGTGATCGGTTGCTTTGGGCAACAAATTGAACCCGACCTAGGACTGCCCATCGATCTGCGATAGTCATGCTAGAAAGAATGCATCATAGGCTTACACCTTCCAAAGAGGAATGACTGACAGGGTATCCTGCTTATGGAAAAATAGATTAAACCTGACCTAAGGGCAACTATGGAGAGAGTGTTAACCTGAGGACTTATCTCAACTCGTCAAGCAATTCCTATAGGGAGTTCTGCTGACACTGCCTAAAGATAAGATGCCTGCTTGGAAAAAGGGTCCCTTTGGGAGCTTGAATTCTTAATCTACAGGCGAATGTTTGCTTGTTTTTTTGTTTATTTATTATGGACCTTATCGATTTGCGAGGGATCAAACTAAGAAAGAGCTTATATCAGCTTAGACCTATCTCAGATTTACTAAATCAAGGGAGAATCTGTGCATCCACTGAATGGATTCTCCAACCACAGGGGTGGCTACTAGGAAAGGGGGACTTTCCAATCCAAAAGTAACTCAGGCAGTGTCTAAATAGGGTCGCAAAGGATGTGGTCCAAATAGAGTTCCCCCAGGGAGAGTGGCCACTAAAGGCTTGATCCAAAACCCTAGATAAGATAATATCAATAGATATTCGGTGGTCAACTCAAGGAGAAAGCACGGGGACTCACATCTGCTAAGAGTGATGCATCCACCGGGTGAGTCACTGTCAGCATAGCGAACATCAACCACCCTGAGGTGCCCGTCGATTTGCAATAATCAGCCTAGGAAGAAAGCTCAAGGACTCACATCCTCCTATAGTAGAACTGATTGTCAGGATAGTCTATCTTCGGCTCGACAGGTGCTATCTGACCTAAGGAGACCACTGAGTGAATGCCACTAGGGAATTTATATCAACTCAATTGTAATCAAGAGGAAAGGAGCCTCTGGGGGACTTACCCTATACCTCAAATATACTCAACCTAGTTAGTACATGATGGTTAATTTAAGAAGAAAGCATGGGGACTCACATCTTCTTAAATAAAGTCAACATGAGGTTGCTTACTGGTTACGTAGTGAAGTCTATGAAACTAATAAGGCGCTCATTGGTTTGCAATGGTCAAGTTAAGAAGAAAGTGCGAGGACTCACATCCACCCAATAAGTGACCACTGGGGTGACATACTAGTAAGGTAGTATGTAGTCCTGACATAGAGCAGCTAATGAGTGAGTGCCATAGGGGGCTTGCTCCCATATCAAAATAGCTTGAGATAAAAGATTTGGGTTTATTTTTGTGCTTTTGTTAAAAGGAATAGGATGCCTCTTGGGTTCTCTCACACCTACCCTAAACACACTTGGGGATTTGGATGAAATGGTGCCACAGATGGCAATCAAAATTTTCACCAAGAAAGGATGCAGCTTAGGTTCTCTTAAACCTAACTTAGTTATGTTAATCAAAATAGGATGCCGCTTGGGGTCTCTCACACTTATTCTAGCAATGCCGGGAGATTATGTTTGATTGTGTTTGCATTGTAAAAGATGGATAGGATGCCTCTTGGGTTCTCTTACACCTATCCTAAACACGTTGTGGTGGATTCACAAGATAAGCAGATAACACTTCAAATGAAGAGAAGATTTTGAGGAATCAGAATGAAATTTTGTTCTTATAATGATAGTTGTTTTCGAACATATTTTTATGGGTAATATTTCTTCAAATAGAGCCATTAATTGGAAGCATCAGGTGTTCTTCTTTATAATAAATAAACTGATAAGATCCTCCTTAGTAGGCTTTCTCTATGACATAGGGGCCTTCCCAAGTGGGTTCAAACTTGCCTCCATATTTCGACGGACAACAATTGGTCTCTTTAGGACTAATATAAGTTCTCCTACTTGAAAAGACCTAGGGCGGACCATCTTATTGTTAGCTTGAATCATTTTGGCTTTGTATAAATTGAAGTTTTGGCACACCTATAGGTATCTCTCCTCTAAACCTTCGAGCTCTTCTAACCACAACTTGGCATTCTACTCTATAGTGATTTTGCTACCCAATGCTATCCTTAGTGATGGGAGTTGAACTTCTAAAGGTAGAACAACTTCAATCTCATATACTAAAGAGAACGAGGTAGATTGAGTTAGAGTTCTGTATATGGTGCGGTATGCTCAAAAGGCTTCAACCAACTTTCATGCCACTGTCACTTATTATCGTCAAGTGTCTTCTTTAGTATCTAAATGAGAGATTTGTTGAATGGTTCGGCTAGGCCATTTTCCTTGGGGTAATAGATGGTAGAGTATCTCCAATCTATACAGTGTCTTCTAGCGAAGCTATTGATCATGGTTCTTTTAAATGTAGTACCATTATCGAATATAATTTGTCGAGGCACCCTGAACCTATATATGATATGGTTCTTAAAAAATTGAAGCACATGCTGAGCTATGATCTCTTTGAGTGGGATTACTTCCGCCCACTTGGAAAAGTAGTTGGTGGCAGCTAAGATGAACCGATGACCCTTGGAAGAAGGAAGATCGATTGGACCTACAATGTCGATATCCTAACACTCAAATGGCCATGAGGCCAATGTAGGATGTAGAATGTTGGGTGGTTGATGTAGGACCACACTGTGTACCTAACACTGATGGCATCTCCTAGCCACATTCATGTAGTCTATAATCATCGAAGCCTAGTAGTATCCTAGTCTCTTGATCTTTAGTTTTATCTTTTGATCAGATTGATGTGCTTCTCATAGACGTGAATGTACCTCAGTCACAATCCTACAGGCTTTGTGTTTGTCTAAATAACGTAACCACATTTGTTCGAAAGATCGTTGGCACATGGTGCCATCCATGAGAGCATAGGAGAGAGCTCTCTATTTCACCTGATGGGCTTATGATTTTTCTTGAGGTAGTTTTTCGGTGTTCAAGTAATCTATGAATGGTTGCCTCCAATCCAACTCCTCATACTTTTTGGTAACGACAACCTCACCTTCAAGAGAAAGTCTCTCGATGAGTTTAGCATCAATAAGGGATATGACTTGTCTATTTTGGACCCTTATTAGAATGGACTCATCTTCTAGACATGCCAATTCTTTGGCAAGTTTGGCCAAAGCATCTGCTACTGCATTCTCTCTATTAGGGACCTTGTAGATGGTGACCTTAAGGATTTGGGCCAACAGCTTCATGGTGTACTCGTAGTAATTACGAAGCTTAGGTTTGAGAATCTTGTAGGACCCAACAATCTGGTTGATGACAAACTAAGAGTCCTCGTAGATATTGATGCTCTTGACACACACTGTAATGGCTAACTCTCGAATGATAATAAAAACCTCATACTCAGCTTTGTTGTTGGTGTAGAGATTGGAGAGATAGTATGAGAATCTCATCACATCACAGTCTGGAGTTAGAAAAACTATTCCTACCTCTGCATTTCCCGGAAGAGTAGATCATGATGCTTCTCCTTTATGAAAGGAAGTTGTACCATCAAAATACATCTCCCATCAGCGATTATCAACCTCCCCTAAGTTCATGATTTGTTCATCAGGGAGATCATCACTAAGCGGGGAATCAGCAAGCAATGGGTGTGCTGCTAAGAAATCCGCTAGTGCTTATCTTTTTACTGCACGGAGGGGTACGAATGTGATATCAAACTGTGAGAGAATCAAAGGCCAATGTGCCAAACATCCGGATAGCATTGGCTACATCATGAGATACTACAATGGATTAGTTCTGGAAATCAAGTTCACCTTATGAGAAAGCATACAGTGTCGTAGATTTTGGGATGCAAAGATTAAAGCTAGGTAATATTTCTCAATAGGTGGGTAGTTTGCTTCAGAAGGGATTAGACGATGGCTGAGGTAGTAGAGAGCATTCTCCTTCCCTTTGTCATTGTCTTGGGCCAACAAAGAACCAAGGGAGTCATCCAATGAAGTAGTGCAGAGGATGAGTGGCCTGCAGATGGGGCTGCGCTAACTAGAGGCTTCACCAAATTTGCTTGAAAGCATGTTGGCACTTGTCATCCCACTTGAACTTGGCATCCTTTTTGACAAGTGCTGAGAATGACTTGCATCTCCTCGATAGGTTGGAGATAAAGTCTCTTAGATACGCCAACCATCCTTGGAAAGATCTGAGTTGAGATAAACTTTTAGAAGGTGAAATTTCTAAGATAGCTTTGATCTTTTCTAGATCTATTTCTATTCCCCGGTGTCGGACAACAAACCTAAGGAATTTCCTTGAAGCTACTCTGAATGCACACTTTAGGGGATTCATTTTGAGGTTGCATTATCTTAACCATTCAAAAATTACTCTTAAGTCAAAGAGATGGTCTTCTTTTTCTCTACTTTTGACTACTAGACTATCAACATAACACTCAACCTGATGATGGAAGAGTTCATTAAAGATCTGAGTTATGACCCGTTGATATGTAACACCAGCATTTTTAAGGCTGAAAGGCATGACCTTATAACAATAGATTCCGATAGGGGTTCAAAAAGCAATTTTTCTTTCATCCTCAGGGGCCATCTTGATTTGGTTGTAGCCAAATGACCCATCCATGTAGGAGAATACTGCATGAGATGAGGCGATGTCCACCATTAGTTCTGGTATAGGAAGATGAAACTCATCCTTAGGACATGCCTTGTTTAAGTCCCTGAAATCGACGCATATGCAAATTTGGCCATTCTTCATCTTAACTAGGATGACACTAGCTAACCAGGTAGGGTATTTTTCTTTCTTGATGAAACCAGCATCGATCAGTTTCTTGACTTCAAAAATGACCTGTTGTTTGATTTCTAATCGCATGTGTCTATGAGCTTGATTTATAGGATTAGCGCTAAGTTCTATTGCTAGTTTATGGACTACTACATCAGGAGATAATCCGGGCATCTCTTCATAACTCCATGCAAAGTTATCCTTAAACTCAATCAATAACCTAACTAAGTCATTGGTTTCTTCTTCATTTAACAACGAACTGATGTATGTCGGGCGTGGATTTTCTTCTATCCCGAGGTTGATTTCTTTAAGCTTGTCAATTATTGAATGGATCTCCTCTTCAAATTCTGGCAGTGCATCTTTGATTTGGAGATCATCTGGATCATCTGAAGTTTTTAAACACACATCCTCATAAGAGTTGGTGTAGTGTGAAAAGAACCTATCAGACTCCAAATGATTGGTGACAACTAAGTAGTAATCGTCGTCATCGACTGGACCAACTGTACCAAATTCTAGTCTTGATCTTGATTATGCATCACTGCCTTTGTTGTTCCATTGGTTCTCAAAGTACTCTGACATTTGTTTAGACCATGTATATGGAATTAAACCTTTCTTTGCAAGATTAAGAACACAAGGCGAGTACCAATCAAAAGACAATTCTATTAAGTCTTTGTTTGAAATATCCTCAAGTCCTACATCAGTTTTTGGACTTGAGGATGATGATCCTAAAAAGAATCTCTTCAGTTTGACATCCCTAGAAGACTGAGGGGCTTCCTTAACTACTGAACCTTCAACTTTTTGAGATAAAAGTGAGGTTAGAGCTAAGGTTTCTAACTTCTATTTGATAGTTTCACATAAGCTTTATTCGAATACATTCATGCTTTGAATAGAGGCCTGGCCTTCATCGCTATCTAGCTTGAGTGTCACCTCCAATGAAATCTACTGAGAGGGGTTTGATGGTATGCTAATCACATTAGGCTCATCCTCTGAGCTGGATTCCAAGTCTATGTGAATAGTATGGGTAGTCCTGTGAACTGGAACATAACCCTATTGGTCCAGTGGGGGGTCTTCCACCTCTAGAACCGCCTATTTTGCCTCGCTCTGGGGAGGTCGAGTCATCCTACCCACATGTTCATATGATGGAATGAACTGTGGGTGGAATGTGATATGCCCTCAATTTCCTTTTCTCGTTCACTTGCATTTTCATTTTTTATTTCTCTTTCTTTTTCTTTTTACTTTTCTTTTGAACTTAAATTTTGACCAAGTTCACAAGAAAAGATATTTGAGGAAGATAGTAGGTCACATCCTCATATATCTCAACCTCTCTGACTAAAAATGGCTTTTCATCACCATTGACACAGTATTCGATCCCACCCTTCTTGAACTTGATGCACTGATGGAGGGATGATGAATCATATTATTCTGATGTATCCAAGGCCTACCAAGCAAAATAGTGAATGAAGTATTCGATTCAATTATGTAGAATTTAGCTTCAATCTTCCATTCACCTATCTTAAAAGGTAAGACTATGGAACATAAAACCCTCTTGTCTTCTTCATTAAATCCTCTCAACATCATCTGATCTCTTCGGAGTGTGGAGATGTAGATCCTCAAATAGGTAAGGGTCTTTAGACTCATAATGTTCACCGATGCACCTGGATCAATAAGAACCCTAGAAAGTTTGAATCAGCTCATGTCCACTGTAATGTTGAGGGAACGATTGTGCTCCATGTCCCCTAGAAGAAGGTCTTCATCTATGAATTTGATTCCATGGGTTTCTTTAGAATAATGTGCCTCATCTCCAACAGTGATCAGCTGAGCTAAACATATTTCAGGATCAAGAATAACCTTG
Organism: Cymbidium sinense; assembly: GCA_021442155.1. Classification (NCBI taxonomy): domain Eukaryota; kingdom Viridiplantae; phylum Streptophyta; class Magnoliopsida; order Asparagales; family Orchidaceae; genus Cymbidium; species Cymbidium sinense. The sequence continues at coordinate 15,042,472 of CM038216.1, read as the reverse complement.
ATTAATGACTCCCTCATCTCTTTGGATAAGATAAGGGCATCATATATGCTTGACTTAGATGACAACTTTCGTAGGTGAGAGAGGACATTGTAATCCACTTTAGGCTAATCCTCCACAAGCATATTCAAGGGTGGAGCATCCTATGGAGGGGCTTCTCAATCATCTGAACCAATGACTTATTTTCCTCTATCTTAAGGTGCTGCCCTAGGAGGTAGAACCTTGCCACTACGGAGGTTAACTTCGGTGATCTCTTGCAGTAAGTTAGTGGGAGGTTCTACTTACTCATCAGGCTCACCTACAACTTCTCCTATGAGAACCTCAAAATCATATGATTCCAAGCCTATCTCAAGAGGTGAACCCGTAGTATTCAGAGAAGAAAAGTCCAACTCTGAATTAGAAAGAGGAAGATCAAAGTTGTTATCATTATTGTTTAGACTTGAAGAGTTTTCATTAGGAGTAGATTTAGACAACCCATCAGAAGTGACATAGATATAATTCAAACTAGCTTTATTCCTTAATTTCTTAGGTTTTGAAGGGGGTGCATAGTAGAAGTCAAGTACTGTAAGTGGGGTGAGGGATTTAAAGCCCTCATCCACCGATATAATATGTCTACTAGAGGAAGAGCTAGCTGAAGTAGAGGTGCTCAGATGCAAGTAGTGCAATGGGACTGTAGACCGACTCGACGGTGGTTGCACTACTTGGCTATCCCATGCCATGCCACTACTGCTATCGAGCTCCTGCCTTTCCTAAGTTGTGTTGGACAACTTGCAAACCTTCCTTGATGTTGGAGGTTCGAGCTGCCTCAGGCACCTATAAGGAAAGTTTTTTGATTTTGGACACAATCTTCTTAGAGGTTTGAGATAAGGAGATATCCCAACCTTCCTTGGTTTTGGAAGGATCACAAGTATCCCCAAGGATTACCCTAATGGAACTAGATGGTTGTTCCACAAGGTATTCCTTCGGGATAACTATAGCACCGATCTTGAAGCTATGTTCAAGCCAGTTCTTGAATGTAAATCAATCCTCCAAAACATGACCTAGCATGCGGTGGTAGGGGAAAAAGTTAGGATCATTGCTCTTGCTGACTTCCTCTGGCCTTCTAGGTTTGGGTAGCTGGAAATCAGGTTTATTTAAGAGATTCTTAAAGATCTTTTTGATTACCTGTCTTTTAAATGAATATAGTTTGTTTAGTTTATCCATAAAAGTAGGTGGACCATAGCTACCTGACGGCGAGTATGTGTACCGCTACTACTGTGGATATGGCTAAAGAGGAGGCGACGCAGGTCATGGAGGCTGTTATGGCGGCCGGTAGGACTACCTTGGTGGTGATAGAGGAGGTGGAAGTCATGGCTATGGAGCACGAGGTCTCTCAAACTGCTATTTGGCTGGCTGTTTCCCCTTGTCTATTACTATCACTACCCCTGGTTTCTTCTCATAAGCTTTTTGAGGCTTCAACTTTATTGTTGATTGATCAGAAAAAGGCAACTACTTGGCTTCTCCTTACAAGCTAGCCCCCTTGTTGATTAGCTTCTCAAATATTTTGATGGTGAAACCTTTAAGCATGAAGGCAGCTAGGCGATATATATTCTTAAGCAGAATCTTAATGGCATGACGTTCAGATAGCTACGGTTTACATTTGATACTCAAATTATGCCATCTGAGAATATAATCAATGAGGGACTCACCATGATATTATTGAGGCATAATGAGATTGCCTACAATCACCCTTTACTGAGCTCCAACAAATCTCTTAATGAAGTGTTGCTCTAACTTAACAAAAGTCTTCACTGAATTATTAGGGAGTTAAGCTACTGACAAAGAGATGAAAGAGTAAAGCATCATTGCCACTAGCATTGCAACAATGAGCACTAAAATGCGCTATGTGCTACCTTGGGTTCTCATTGCCATCGAAGCTCTTGAAAGAAGGTGGCACGAAACCCTTAGGATATTGGATGGAATCAAATTCCTCTGGGTAGGGTCTTCCCTTTAGAACCGATGATCCTCTTTGGGCTTGAGCCAACGCTTCTCTCACTTGCTACTCAATCATGGTTTTGATATCATTTTCTTGTATGGAGGTACTATCCATTATCTTCCTATACAAATTGGTGTTGCCCTGCTCTACTAGACGTAAAGTCTTGGCTGTATCCAAAACATGCACCAACTCTGGCTAACTATTCTGCTATAGAGGATGAACTGCCGATGCTTGGTTCTGAAGTGCTAAAATAACTACTAGCAAATCCCCAAGCTGCTTCCCCATCCTATCTATTTGTTCATCCTTTTGCTTTAGTTGCTGACGGAGGTGTTGGGTCGAGTAGGCCATGTCTTCCTGCTTGGCCACATCACCTTCCAAAGTCTGCTGATCACATAGAAGACAACCCCTGGTGTCTACCATCTGGACCCCTGCTGAATCCTCTAATAGATCATATTCATTAGGATCAAAACTAATTTTTTCATCCTCTAAATTAGATTAGGCATATCCTAAGATCTCCTTCTTCTCCACTAGATACTGAGCTACAATGTCATCTAGGGATCGGTCCAACTGAACAGGTATGAAAGATAGGGTCTGGCTAGTAGTAGGATCATTATCATCAATTAAAATACATCTAACCTCTACTGTTGCTAGAGGGCTAACCCTATGAGGGCTACACTCGCTAGAAGAAAGATGCTCCTGGCTATCACTGGATTTGGATGGAGTAGAACTCCTAGGAGGATCTATAGCCATGGGGATGATTAAACTATCTCCTCCTCCCTCTAGTGCTATAATCTCTATAGCTTGCTGAGGTGGTGGTGGTAATAGGATGACTATAATACTCCGAGGTCGCCATTCCTTCCTCACCACAACTGGGGCAGAAGGTTGAGTAGGAGAGCTCAACATTTCCACAGTAGACGGTGTAGATGGAATGAGATCTCTTGGCCATAGATGGATCACCAGTGGGGCCCTCTTCTCTCCAGATGCTAGGGCATGCACAGGAGATGGTGGACATGGGGTAGAGCGGTGTGGTGAAGGAACCACTAACTCTCTCTGAACAGGAACTCCTCTCCTATGATGATGAGCAAGATAAAGTATGATCGATGTGGCACGCGATCGGAAAGTTCATAAGTCAGAGTTATCGACATCTACTCCATTGCTCCCGGCTAGTAACATGAACTGATGTACGAGCCTCTCTTGCCCTCTCCTGTCTAATCTATCTACCCACACTATGGGGGATAACTGATCTCAGATCAAATTGAGCCCCACTGATTGTTCCAGAAGCTCGGGTGAAGAACTATCTCGTGCCAGACGACCTCCTCCTCTCATTGATAGGAGCCTGAAAATGAACTGCTGGTGGAGGTAAAGCTGGAATCCTCCTAACATCCTCTCTGTTCGAACCAGAGAGGGGCGAAAACCTGTTCTCCCTAATGAGAGGAGACACTATCCTGGACGACTCTTCCATGGCAGCCTAAGAAACTACCTCCAACTCCCTCGCTATGCCAGTATGATATAGCTTGATTATGCAATTCTTGTTTCTGTGTTGAGTCCTGGTAGGTAGAGCAGTATGGGAACTAGACCCAATCTAGAAGGTAGAAGAGACAATGGAGCCTTTGGAAGGTGCCAAGAGTGGGTGCTAATTGGGGCGAAGGGGAACAACGGCATGGTCTACCGCACGCTATGGGAACCGCACAGCCTTCCTTCACAGGAGATCTCAGATGGAAACTCAACCTAGATGACCGGCTCCTGCCCGATCATAATGCTCCTGCTGATTGTCGTGAGGGTTCCCTCACATGTAATTCAAGGCCCCTCAAAGCCTCAGCCAAAGTGGATGAGGTGGGCATAGTCAGATCATGGAAGGCTGGCCTGATCTAAGGACAAATCTATCTTATGAGGAAATGTGAAGACATATCTTTGTGCTGTCATTGGTAATTGAGCTAACAGAACTGAAAATTGACTGAAAGCTGACTAAAAGTCTGCAATGTCGAAAACAAGTTTGAATTAGATTTCTGCTTTGTTTATTTTTTGAATTTTGATTTAGAATTTGAACCCACACTCAAAAACTTGAAAGTGTTAAGTGGGGCACAAATGAATTTAGAAGAGAGATTTTGGAGTTGATTGGAAAGGGGATTTTTGAGTGTAGGATCCATTTCCAACAAATTTGTGTATGTTGAAAATGGGTTCAAATATTTTTGAAGAGATTGATGCTTCCATAGGTTCATATTTGAATTTGATTTTTGAGTTTGATGAGCCTTCATTTAACAAATTTGAGCATGTTAAAGTAAAGGGTCAATTGATTTGATTAATTTGTGATCTTTTTTTTTGGAATTAACTCACTTAGAAAATTTAAGTATGCTAGGTGAGGTGTTTGAAAACAATTTCCTCTTTTGTTTGCTTGCTTTTGAATCAGGTGAAAATTTGAAAAAAAAATGAAATCTTCACTTAGCAAATTTGATTTTGCTAAATAAAGAATCCAAGTGTTTTATTATTTTTGAAAAGAGGATCTTTACCTAGCAAATTTAGGTATGCTAAATAAAGGATCCATGTGTTTTGTGTTTTGATGAATTTGAAAAGAGGATTCTTAGCAAATTTAAATATGTTAAGGGAATCCAAATGTTTTTCATGTTTTTATGATTTTGAAAAGTGGATCTTCACTTAGAAAATTTGAGTATGCTAAATGAAAGATCCAAATATTATTTGAGTTTTTGATTTTTGATTTTGAAAAGTGGATCTTCACTTAGCAAATTTGAGTATGCTAAATGAAAGATTCAAATGTGTTTCATGTTTGTAATTTTGATTTTAAAAAGTGGATCTTCACTTAGCAAATTTGGGTACGCTAAATGAAAGATCCAAATGTGTTTTGAATTTTTGAAAAGATGGTTATTGATTTTGTTTTGAAAATGAAATCTTCATTCAATAAATTGAATGAGGATGATCATTAATTCTTTTTGAAAATATGATTGTTGGATTTGATTTTTGAAAATGATTGTTGATTTTGATTTTTGAAATTGAAATCTTCATTCAACAAACTAAATGAAGATGTTCATTTGGTGTTTTTGGAAAATATGATTTTGGGATTTTATTTTTGAAAATAAAGTCTTCACCAAAATGAATTGAGTGAAGAAGTTCATTTGTACTTTTTGAAAATATGATTGTTGGAATTTTATTTTTGAAAATGAAGTCTTCATTAAAATGAATTAAATGAAGAAGTTCATTTGTGCTTTTTGAAAATATGATTGTTGGAATTTTATTTTTGAAAATGAAGCCTTTATCAAAATGAGTTGAGTGAAGAAGTTCATTTGTGCTTTTTGAAAATATGATTGTTGAAACTTTATTTTTGAAAATCATCTTACATTTAACAATCATGAAGATTGTTGGATGAGGGTGTTTTTTGTGCAAACATTTTATTATGTGCATTTTGAAAAAGTGCTTTTTGGAGATTGATGTTTTCATAATGGATTTATTTATTTTTTTTTATTTTTAGAATGAACCTTACCTTACCATAGAAATGGTAAGAAGGAAGACTTTAGTTATTTTTTTTATTAGATTTTTATTTTGACCCACTAGGGAACCCAACAGGGGTTTTATGACCCACACAGAGTGAGGTACTAAAACCTAAAGGATGTTGGAAATAAACTAAGTGATAATAGAAAAGAAAGATAGTCTCCGACTTATACAAAGTACAAATCCACTATCGATACTAGGAGATAATGATCATTTACCAAAGATGGAGAGAGGAACCATCCCCAACAGAATCGCTAGAAAAATTTGCAGTGAAAAATATATTTTCTTGCCTTTATCCATCCCTTTGGAAAGAATGAATAAAAACAAAAATATATACGCCTTTTTCGGGACACCATGTAGATCCGTAGATGTTCTTATTGGGGTGATCAGGTACAATATTGAGAAAAGGTATACTATCTTGAAAGATAGAAGTCACCACCCTACAATGGACCTAATCACTTGAATAAAGACTCCTAAGGACTATGGGTCTTCATATGTACCAGAGATTTTCCCCTACTTCACATGGAAAAGTAAAGCAATGCGTATGGATGACATAAGAGATTGAAGGAGGAATCCATGTAGAAGGCATTTTAAGATTAAGTAAAGTGAAATACTATCACAAAATACACATCACTTCATTTCTTTCCCAACATGTGTAACATGCATATGGATGAATCCTAAGCATATCTATACATATAAATGGAAAAGTTTAGCACAATTTAATGATGAATGCTAAGTGATATTACTTAAGAAAATTTGGATGCTTCATGATGCATGATTTTCATTAAGTAGAAAAGAGGGCTTCTTTTATCCATTTTTTATATGCACATTTATATGTATGAAAGGCATAAGTGAGTACGACACCATTGTTAGCACCAGGGGTGTAAGGTACAAGACCTACTTATGACTACTTAAAGCCTCGCAACTCTAGGGTTATCCAGGATGATATGCCACTTTCCTTAAATACATATGAATGTACAAAAGAAATGAATAGAAAAAGAAAGATATAAAAGTTTATGTTTGTTTGATTTTGGTTTGATTGTTTAATTTATATGTGTGATGTAGAATTCCTTCTTAAGTCATGACATAGGAGTGTATAGGAATGGATTGAGCCAAGTGTTATGTCCTTTTCAAATGGACCATACACTTTGCAAATCCTACATAATTCTATGTTAAGAAAGAGAGGGAAAATCACATAACACATTTTATGCTATTCACATGCAAGCTCATAAGTACTTATAAATATCATACCTTTCAGTTTTGATGTTTAATTCATAAGTTTTAAAATAATTTTTGATTTAATAGTGATAATAGCCATTCATATCCTTATTTTAGCCAAAACATGTAATTTGACATAATAGAAATATTTCATTTTTAATTTGATTTTCAAAAAGTATGAATGCATGATTTTCATATGGCATACACATTTATCATGCTAGTAAAGAAATAAAGTGATGAAAGCAAGGTAAGTTCATGCACCCTAATTAATTTCTAAAGACAATCCTATGAATAAGATTATCTAAAGTAAATCAAATTTGTTTTAAGGAGAGTTTGGATTTTGTTTGAGTTTGATTTCAATTTGAAAAATGTGAGATGACTTTGCTGGTCCTAACCAATTCCCCCATGTGTGAGTTATTTAAGTTCAACTTTTAGATGATTAGATCAATTTTATGCTTTGGTTAGGTTAAGGTGTGAATTAAGTGTATTAATTACCCCTTACCTACACCACTTTAATATATTTAATCAAATAATTATGAGCTAATGTATGACATAAAATCACATAAAAAATTTAAATTAGCAATGCAACTAAGAAAGAAAGGGCCTAATGCAATTGGCTTACAATTAGTGGTTAATTATGTCAAAGAATTTAATTTAAGTACTTTCATAACCCTTCCCACACATGTGGGTTGGATTTTGATTTCCTTAAGCTACTTAGGTTATTGAACACCTAAGCCTACCCAAGAAGGATTGATTAAGTTCTGGAATATTTTGAAAATTTTATCAAAGTAATTAAGCAAGTGATTAGGGGATTAGCCCTTAATTAAGTTTAGATTAAGGAAGGAAAGGGGTTTAGGTATGGCTTAGAAAAAATTCCCAAAATCCATTCCATAAACCTCTTCTCTACTTAAACAAGGCTTAATTAACTTAATAAAGGGATTAAACCACTATTAATATGCTTAATTACCCTTAATTATATAAAGAGAGTAATTAAGGTTTCATTAATTGATCTCCCTAATTAACCAATCAATAAATTCCAAGAAAATTAGGGAGGAAGAAGTCATCCCCCTAAATGTACATGAGAAGTTTGGAATTAATCAGTGATATAATTAGGGAGTAATTAGGGTAATTAAGTTTTCAATAAAATCCTAATTAAAGAAAATACACTATATAAAATCTATTGAAAATAATTTTAGAATATTCTCCTCTAAATTATCTTTACAATTCATTTTATCTTGTATTTTTATGATTTTTCTAGAATTAGTTATGTAATTATGAAGTTTACTTGATTATTACATAATTAAATAGCCTAATTTAGCAGTTAATCCCGTTGATGCCACGTGGAGGCTGGCGTGGTGTGCGCTTTCCATATGGCGTGATGGAATAGGCCACTTAAGTTATCACATCATAATGCCAATGCGTTAGGCGGCTAGCTTTCCCTCATTCGTCCATCAAGATCGAGATAAAGCCCACGATAAAGGATTAAATCAGAGATCCTACGCATCTAGATCATGGTCATCAATCCAAAATGTGCGGATGAACGACCCATGATCCATCCTTGAGTTTCCCTATAAGAAAGGGGAACCATCCACCTTCTATGGCAAGATCCGAGTTCGATTAAGCTTGGTTTGAACTCAAATTTTACCCACACCATCTAGGAGTAAAGGGGAGGAGATCTAATGGCTAGTTTCTCATGAGGTGAGAATTTCTTTCACAAAAGACCACACCATGACTAGTTTAAGCTCGAAGTTTTGATCCATACCTCACTGAGGCTATCACCTGCTCAACTGATGAGGTAGCTTCTAGTGGAGACAAAGTGAAGATTTAGGTGATTTGGTGAATTTTCTATGGACCAAGCCCTCCTTCAATGGGCTATTGATGAAAGTCCCTCCCCTGCCTTGAGAACTTGGATGAAGCTTGAGAGTTCAATTGAGTCTTGAAGAAGCTTGCAAGAGAAATTGGCTTAATTTTGTATTGGATGAGATGGAATTTCACTTGGGCTATTTTTGGTTTAAGAGAAACTAAAATGGAGAATTCCAAATGCTTACGCTTGAGAGCTTGGGAAGCTTGAGGGAGCTCTCTCTCACAATGAGTGTGTCTAAGGATTCAATGAAATTAGGGAGTATATCTCCCAGGTGAATGATGGTAGTGCTTATGCCATTTTGATCATGATGATGGTTATAATAGGAGTGTCATGGCATTACTGTAAGTAGTGGAGCTCATGTGCTTGAAATGAGTGGAGGAAGGAATCATGTGCTCATGTCCATTGGTCAATTTTAGCCTTTGTTGGTCAAGCAAAAGCCCATTGGGTCATGTGCACCATATCTATTAGTGACCATTTGGTCCACTAAGAGGATGCCTAGTGTCCATGAAAAGGAATTGACCAAATTCCAAGTTAGGTTACCCTATGGCCTAGGGGTAAAATAGTCATTTGATCTTCATTTTAATTTCAATATGTTTGGTATGATTGAAAAATGGGTTGGGCCAAGTTTCAATGAATTTGGAGTTGGTTTGATATGATTTGGCTCATGTTGACCCATTTAGGCCAAAATGGGTCAACTTGGGTCAAGTTGACATGGTCATGGATCAAACCAAAGGCTAAGTTCATATGACCATTAGAAACGTTTTGGCATCATTGGTTTGGTTCAATTTGATATATTTGAATTTGGTTCATTTGATTTCATTTAGGTCAATGGGTCAAGTTGACCAATTTGACCCATTTACAAAACTCATCTTTGGTTGATCATTTGAAATGGATTGTATCTTTGTTTCCAATCAATTTGGTTTATATTTGATTTATAATTAGTCAAGTGGGTTCAAGGTCAATTGTAGGGGTCTACTTGGTCAATTAAGGCTTTAAGTTCAACAAGTGATTTGGATTAAACTTGACCCATTGGTTTCAATCAATTTGGCTTAGATCAAGTTTTGACACATTTTGACTTTTAGGTCAATAATGTGGGTTGATTTTGAAGTTCATACATGTCAACGATCCATGGTGAATGGACATTATCATCAGCCATTAAGGAGGATCACTAATCCATTTATGAAATGTAAAACGTAAAAATAGATCAAACGATTATCTTACATTTTTATCCGCACCGTCATTAGATTGATATGATAATGAAATAAAAAGATGATGTGATAACAAATAACCAATGCATGCCACATGGAAAGCAAAAGGCCGCACTAATGCATACATGATTAGGTTAATTAAGCATTAATTGAGATTTTAAGGCATAAATTCCATAATTCATAACTAATTATAGAAAACTCCAAAAAGTACAAATAATAGCTCATTTTAAAGGTATTTTAGAGAGAAATTCATTAAAATTATTCTTAATTAATTTAAAATAATAATTTTAGCTTAATCAAAGTTTAATTAAAATTTTAATTAATTTAATCACTCCCTAATTAAGCACTCAATCAATTCCAAACTTTTTGAGGATGTTTATGGGGATGACCTCTGCCTCTCCTTTTTTCTTGAAATTTATTGGTTGCTTAATCAGGAAAATTGATTGATTAAGCTCTAATTACCTATTTAACTTAATTAAAGAATAATTAAGCATATGAATAGTAATCAATTATTTATTTGGACTTTCTAATCACTGTTGAACAGCAAGGAGACTTAGGGAAGTAAATTGGAGCCTCCCTCTCAATCCTTTTCCTTAATTTTCCCTCTCTTTCCAACCAAAGTACTAATTAATGATTGATTAATTAATTAATAACTTAATTAGCTAAATTAAAATCCAAATCACATTAAGTCATGCTTGGTCAGGTAGGTGGCTTATGGAACTAGGTTGGGACCTCTTTCCCTATCTTTTTTCCTTTAAGTCCATCTCATTTCCAAGATAATTGTTCAACTTTGTTTATTAATTAAAGAGAAATGAATTAATGGATTAATCATTTAATCATTAATTTTAAACACATAATTAAGAATCTGATTTCCTTTTTTTAATCTTGAGTAGAGCTTTAGGTGTTCAAGAATCTAAAGAGCTTAATGAAATCATGATTAGCTCACATGAGTGAGAAAATCATGAAAGTAATTAAAATAGTTCCATAAGCTTAATTAGTAAATGATTATGAGCTAATTGCATTAGACCCCTTTCATTTCATAGGAGCATTGCTATTTAATTTTCCATTAATTTGCATATTACGTTAGCTCATAATTATTTAATTAATTGCCTTAAGGTAACATAGGTAAGGGTTTAATTAATTGATTTAATTCATGCTTAAATTAATCAATCCATAAAATCAATCTAATTGCTTCATAATAAATCAAATTAACTCACACATATGGGGATTGGGATTAGGATTAGCAAATCTTTCTCACACCTCTTAAATCAAATAAACATAAAATCAAAAGTGATATTAAGAAACTTTAGTTTATTTTAAATAAGCTTATTTGATATGTTTGTCCTTAAGAATTAGTTGGATTGAATGAAATTACATTCTTGTGTTTCTTAATTTCTTTCCAATCATATAAAAATATTGTATGCCATTTGGTTCATGCATTCATTTCTTCAAAAATTAATCGAATAGAAATGATTTTCTTTATGTCAAACTTGCATGTTTTGATTTAAATTAATATATGTGTGGCTATAATCACTATTAAATCCAAATCTACTTTCCAAGTCTTATAAACAAGTGATTACATATGCTATAAATGCTAGTTATGAATACATAGGAAATGCAAATGATTATTACTTAAGTATATGGAGTAAAGTTCTTTCCTTTCAATATTAGAATTTAACTAAGACTTTACTCTATATTCATAAACCTTTTTTCTAATCAATAAGAATACAATTTTTTGCATGGTTTTCTCTCCTTTATTTGTGTGCACATTCATATGTATTTGCATAAAGTAAATAGTTGGTCTGTACACCCCGGGAATACAAGGTTTTAAGTAGCCCCAAGGAGGTCATTTGATTATATCACTTTTCTAATTAACAATGACATATACTAGCTCATATCTCTTATACATGTGTATGTGTACTTACGTATGGAGTCAAAACCCCTCTTTCTTTTACCAAAACACATGCATTTGCAATTGTTTGAGTGATAGAATTAATTAATCATATCATTAAAAGCTCTCTTTCTTATATTCATGTATGCAAACTTACATATGTTTGAATGCAAATGATATTTAGTCTGGACAACTCGAGAATGCGAGGCTTTAAGTAGCCCCAATGAGGTTATTTGATTACCTCACTTCTCTGGTTAATAGTGATACATACCTGTTTAACTTCATTCCTATGTATTTTTGCATAAGAATTTAAATAGAGCTTTAAGTTAATATGAATAAAATATAAACTTGAAATATACATGTTCATATTCATCATTTAAATGTGCCAACACATATTGCATGTATAGATATGTTTAAGACTTAGTCATATGCATGTTACATATGATGGAAAGAAATGAATAAACATGTGTTATATGATAGTAATTAATTCCAACTAATCTTAAGATGTCTTTCTTATTGAATGAGATTATTTAAAGTGAACCTAAACCTAGGATTAACTCAAATATGTAAGAAGTCATTCATTAAAGAGAATTTATTTAATTAATTTGCTCTAGATGTGACTTAAGGTAGGGATAAAAGAGAGTGATCCTCTCTTTTCATCTCTCTATAACACTTAGTTGTTAAGTGTAAACCAAGTGAAATAAAAAAAGTCATTAAATAAAACTTACAAATCAATTAAGCCACTTAAAGTAAAATCATCCTTTATAATTAAACCTTTTCATACTTAAAAAATTACAATAAAGTCTAGTTAAGGCATAGCATATAAGACTTAATGCACACACCTTAGAATTAAGTCACCACTTTTAGCCTTGTGTTAGTGCAGTGTATGGGATGATGTGTGTTTGGCTTTATGATGTATTATTTTATACTAGATGTTAGGGTGTATGCTTCGTAGACTGGATGTTAGGCTGTGATTAGCCTAATCATATTTTTTACAGGAGATTGTGCTGAAATGGTGCTTAAAATAAATATAAATGCTCTCTTTTATAGATTGCTCAACCTCTAAGCATAATCGAGATTAGGACAAGTGGACTTGGTTACCCATGAGCAGGGTGCTAAGTCCAAATTATTCATATAATTGCTTGGGTTGTATGGTGTGTTTAGCTAACACTTATTTTGCAGGTGTAGTTAGATTTACTTTTTCTACTTTAATCTAATTTTGCATTAGAAATTAGGATTTGTGTTATGGGGGATTATGATGAACAGTGGCTAGAAGGCTTGTCTTGGGAGGCCCCTATAATTCCTTTGAAGCAAGCAAACCAAATGAAGAAATATAAGAGATATGAGGAACGAAGACCCCCTGTGGTGAAAATTTTCAATTCTTCATCTAATCTTTTCTGAGAGAAAAAATAAATGAAGAACTAAAAATAATCAAACACTTTCTTATGTTGGACACCAGCAGGTCTACAGATGTTATTGTTAGGTGATCGGGTATGACATTAAGGAATGATGTACTATCTCGAGAGATAGAAGTCACTATCCTATAATGGACCTAATCACTTTAATAAGGACTCCTAAGGACTATGGGCCTTCAGAATGTACCAGAGATTCTTCCCCTACTTCACATGGAAAAGTAAAACAAGATTTATTTTAAACCGAGTTCGTTAAGTTTCCTATAGAGGCAAGCACCCATAGTTAATTACATCCTAAGGAATAAAATTCCTTAAGAATACTCTCGATTAAGATAAATGATCGTTGTCTCTAAAGATTTCAAAGATAGTACTATCAATCATTTAGTTTATTTTTAGAAGATCAAGTGAGATTGATCAAGAAGAGGGAGTTATTATCGAAACCAAAGAAAGATAAGTAGGGGATGTTTATGATACTAGGAAGCCTAGTAAGCATCAAACTATCTTATGGTTGGACTTTATATTTTTAAAACTGAAGTGATTTATTTGTTTGAGTTGAATTTTTATTAGAAATATAGGGCTTACATTTTCACAACACAAGATTGTGGAAATGCCTAAGAGGTGAGAATTTATGCTTATAGTCTGCAAAAGGAAGTAGCAACCTGTGAACCTAAATTTAGGGAGCTTTGGCGAAGGCCAAAGTAGGACCTAAATCTAAGGCAAAAAAAGGGTATTTGGTTTACCTCCACAAGAGAGGATAAACCACCCGACTGTTGGACTTACAATCGCCTAGGGTGGCTGCCAACTAACTCCTCCTATGATTTTAAATACATGTAGGCAAGTCATATGCCTTTGCAAGACAGCTAGGCTGTTGTTTATTAGGAAAGATACTAAGTCCTTAAACACACTCTCTAAGAGACTAGATCATGTAGATCATGATTAATGACTTAAATCTAATGCAAATTTTATTATATTTTATTTTCATTTTTGGACAATTAATTAGACACAAGCTTTAGGATTCATATACCTAATGCATGAGAAATTAGATTATGGGCCAAAATCAGCAAGAAAGGAGGTGTGTTTCCACCATGGCTCTCAAACATCAATCCAAGTTCCCTTGCAAAGTTGGAAACCCTCCACAACAAGAGTGAAACTAGATACTTTTTATGCATGACGTGAAAATATACAACATCCAGCTAAGGGGTTGCTAAATCTTTTATCTTATTTTATAACCTAGGATTTAGGTGAGGTTATGAGTTGTTATTTTTAGTTTTGAGTTTATTAGTTGGATAGAAAATTTATTTTACCCTAATAGCCTAATAGCATTTAGGCCATTCATCAAAGCAAGGAAGAAACTAGGAAAATATGTCATCTTAATGCATAAGGTAAACAAACATCAAACAATTTATAAAGCTAGCACAAAAGAATAAGAGGCCTTTGTGGTCGGGCTCCACCGTGCACAAACCTGAAAACAAATTGGGTAGCCGACCTCAACCCTTATACAACTTGAATTATAAATGAATTAATTACAATCAAGAAGGAATTCATGTTATGGGGGTCTTCATTCTTCATTTCTTCTTTCTTCTTTTCTTCTTTTCTTTCTTCTTTCTTCTTTTGGTTAGTTGGAATGTGGTTGATCCAAAGGCTTCACATGATACATAAGGCATAGTCTTATGGCCAATGTTCATCTTAATCTCCAATAACAATAATTCCAATTCCTAATTGCAAAATTACATAAAAATGAAAAAAAAAAGAAAATCTAACTAAAACATACAAAATAGAGATTAGCTAAACAAACCACACAATCCCAAGCATGTATAAGAATAAATTAGACTTAGCACCCCACACATGGGTAACCAAGTCCACCTGGCCAATTTTGGATTGTACCTAGGGGTATAAGCAACCTGCACAGCAAAAGCATTTATATTTTTATATCAGCACCCCTTAAGCACAATCCACTGCAGAAGACAATGGTTAGACTAAGACCACCCTACCATTCAATCTACGCACATACACCATAACATCCAGACTAAAACATCACATCACAAAATTGACCACCAAACCATGCACCGCCCTAACATAGGACTAGAAATGGTGACTTAGCCTAATGTGGTGTGCTTGTGTGGTATGTATTAGCTCGCTTTAATAGAGTTTTCTAAGTGTGAGAGGTTCAACTTAGAGGGTGGTTTCATTTAAGTGATTTAGATTTGGTTGATTTTATTTTATGATTTGATTTGGTTTGAATGAACCTACACTTAATTACTAAGTGTTGTAAAGAGAGAAAAGAGAAGAGAACTTCTTTCCTCCTACCTTAAGTAATTTCTAAGGTAGATTCATTTGTGATTTTTCTTTAGTGAATATTTTATTATGTGTTTTAATTAGTCCTAAATTTAGATTTACTCTAAATCAACCTATTCAAATAAGAAAGGCATTTTAGTATTAAGTAGAGTGAATTACTATCACAAAACACACAACACTTTATTTCTTCCCAACATGTGTAACATGCACATGGATGAATCCTAAGCATATCTATACATGCAAGTGGAAATATTAGCACACCTTAATGATGGATGCTAAGAGATGTTGCTTAAGGAAATTTTGGAATGTTTCATGTATGCATAATTTTATTAAGTAGAAAAGAGGATTCTTTTATCCATTATTCATATGCACATTTACATGTATGAAAGATATAAGTGAGTATGACACCATTATTTTCTACACCAAGGGTGTAAGGTACGAGACCTACTATGGGCTACTTAAAGCCTCACAACCATGGGATGTCCAGACTAACATACAACTTTTCTTAAATACATGTGCATGTACAAAAAGAAATGAATGGAAAAAGAATCATGCAAAAAGTTTATGTTTGTTTGTTTTGATTTGGTTATGCAATTTACATGTGTAAATGTGAAGGTCCTTCTTAAAGGATAACATATGAATGAATAGGAATGGATTTAAGCAAGTGTTGTGTTCTGTTCAAATAAACTATACACTTTGCAAATCCTATTCAAAAATATGATAAAAGAGAAGAGAAGGAAAGTCACATAATGCACATCTTATGTTATACTCACATGCAAGCTTATAAGTAATTATAAGTAGTATATCTTTCATTTGTAATGTTTGATTTATAAGTTTTGAAAATAATTTTGGATTTAGTAGTGATAATGGCAATTCATATTCTTACTTTAGCCAAAACATGCAATTTGACATAAATGGAATATTTCATTTTATTTTTATTTTTCAAGCGGTATGAATGCATGATTTTCATATGACATACACTTTTAGTATGCCAGGAAAGAAATAAAGTGATGCAAGCATGTAATTTCATTCACCTTAATTAATTCCTAAAGATTATCTTATGAAATAGAATCAAATTGTTTAATAAAATTTTTAATTCTATTTTGAGTTTGATTTGAATTTAGAAAATGTGAAAAGATTTGCTGGTCCTAACCCATCTCCTACATGTGTGTGTTGTTTTAGTTTAATTTTTAGAACCATTAGATTAATTTTATGTTTTGTTTAGGTTAAGGTGTAAATTAAGTTCATTAATTACCCCTTATCTATACCTCCTTAACATAATTATTAAAATAATTATGAGCCAACATATGATATGCAACCACATTGAATTTAAATCAGTAATGCTCCTTAAGAAAGAAAGGGTCTAATGCAATTGGCTCACAATTATTGATTAATTAAGCTAAGGGGTTAAATTAAGTACTTTCATAACCCTTCCCACACATGTAGGTTGGATTTGATTTCCTTAAGCTTACTTAGGTTATTGAACACCTAAGTATCTACCCAAGAAAGGATTGATTAAGTGATTAAGTTTTTGGATTAATTTATGATTTTGAGTTTGGTTAATTAAGCTATTTAATGAAATGATTAAATCATTAATTAATTTGTAAATTAATTAAGTTTTCATTCAAATGAAATATTCTTAGGGAAAAAGATTTAGAAAAGGCATCCTAATCTCATTCCCTAAGTCTATCCACTATTCCAAGGTGATTAACAAATTTAATTAATGAATTTATCATCATTTAATAGGTTAATTAATCATTTAATTGATTAAATGAGTGATTAAAGATGAAATAAGCAATTACCTAAATTAATCTGATAATAAATTCCAAGAAAATCATGGGAGGTAGAGGCCATCCCACTAATTAACCCCATGGAATTTGGAATTAATTATTAGAATAATTAAGGAGTAATTAACATAATTACATCCCAATAAAACTCAAATTAAGAAAATGTCACCGTTTAAAATCAATTATTCCCCTTTGAATTATCTTTAAAATGAAGTTGAGTTTGCATTTTTTTTTTTTTTCTACATTTAGTTATGTATTTTTGAAGTTTCTGTAATTATTAGATCATTAAATCCCATAATTATATAACTAATCCCATCGATGCCATATGGACTGCTGATATGACATGCGCTTTCCACGTGGTGCGACGGGATTTGTTATTTAACTTATCATATCGGCTACACAGTCAACCGACGGTGCTACACATTTTCTGCTTGGACCGTCCAATCAAAGATCAGATAGTCAGGATCAAACTCATAGTTTCTAAAAAGATTAATCATCTGATCTAGATCATTTAATCAAGATCATAAATCCAAAACACACGGGATGGACAGTCCATGATTCATCCCTGCTCTCGCCTGCGGTAGATGGGGGTTGTCCATCTTCCAAGGCTTGATCTAAGCTCACTTGAGCTCAGATTGAGTAGGGATTCAACCCACACCATCAAAAGGTGTGGGGAAGAACATGCAATGGTCAATTTCACTTGAGATCACACTTCTCTTCACGAAGGACCAAAGAATTTCCACACTAAGTTTGGTTTTGAAGCATACCTCACTGGAGGCTATCAGCAGTGCTCCCAACTGTCGAGGTAGCTTCGTCTAGTGGTGACAAAGCCATGTTGAAGGTTTAAAGGATTGGGATCAAGTGGATCCTCCTATTGGCCAAGATGAGCTTCAAGTGCATACAGCTTTGGTCGAACCCCTCCTTCTCATGGCTTGATTGCTTGGGAATTGGTTTAGGTGAGCTTAATTGGATCCTCTGATGGTGTTTACAAGAGGAATTGAGCTTTGGTTATGAATTGAGCAAGGTGGATTTCTCACTCACCTCCCCTATTTTTAGTTTAGGTAAATCCAAAATTGGAAAATTCAAATGAGCTTTGGAAACTTTGGGAGAGCTTGACAATGCTTCTTCTGAGTTCCTCTAGCTCAATCGACAGCAAGTGATTTGAAATTAAGTGCAATTAGGGGGAGTATATCTCCCCCTATAAAGATCGAATGATCGTGAGCTATCCTTTCATTTTGGATCAATTAACTTGATTGATTGGGTTTGTTAAGTGGTTTTAAGTTCCCTGTCATTCAATTTTGGCAGAGGACAGGAGCGGTGAAGTTGCACATATGTTTGTTTGAGAGTATGGAGTGATTCCATGTGCTAAATTTTTATTGGATGGTCAATTTTGGCCTTGGGTTGGGTTTGGCTAATCCAAACCCATTGGGTCATGTGCACCACACTCATTAGTGTCCATTTAGTCCACTAAGAGGGTGCCAAGTGGCCATGAAAAAGAATTGACAAAATTTCAAGTGGAATTAGCCATAAGTTACCCCTTTACCTAGGGGTAAAATGGCCATTTGGCATTGATTTTAATTTAGGCAAATTTGGAATAGTTTGAAATTGGGTTGGTCCAAATTTCAATGAATTTGGGGTTGATTTGATATCTTTTGGCTCATGTTGACCCATTTAGGTCAAAATGGGTCAACTTGAGTCAAGTTGACCAATTTGTCAAATTGAGTTGAACCAAAGGTCAGGTTAAGTTCATATGACCATTTGAAATGTTTTGGTATCATTGGTTTGGTTCAATTTGATTTATATTTGGTTTTGGTTCATTTGAATTCATTTAGGTCAAATGGGTCAAGTTGACCAATTTGACCCATTTGACTCAATTGGGTTAGGTCATGGGTTGTTTTAGGTTTGGTTGGTCATTTGAAATGTTTTGGTAGCTTTGGTTTCAATCAATTTTGGGTTTGGTTTGATTTTGGCTTGATTTGACCTTTTAGGTCAAGTTAGGTTCTTGGTCAATTGAGCTAGGTTGGGTCTAGTTGACCAATTGAGGATTTGGTCAAGTTCAACAAGTGATTTAGAATGAACTTGACCCATTGGTTGCAATTTATTTAGCTTAGATCAAGATTTGACCCATTTTGACATTTTAGGTCAAGTTGGGTCAAGTGGCCAATTAGGCTAGTTTAGGCTCAAATGATGACTTGGTCAAGTTCAAACATTGATCATAAACTGGTTTTGATCAATGATTTCAATTAATTTGGCCTATGGTGAATTTTAGCTAGTTTAGGTTTCATTTGGGTCAAATGTTGACATGGTCAAAGGCTAGGTTTGACTTGGTTTGACCCAATTTAAGTGATTGGTCATCTTATGATGGTTGTTACTCACAATGTGAGGCTTAGATGAGCTTAGTTCAATCCAATTTAGGTAGGATTAGAATTTAAAAAAGGAAACTTTAGGTCACTTTGGGTCAAGTGAGCTTAAGTGGGTCAATTGACTTGATCAAGGCTTGATTCAAGTTTGATTGAACTCACATATGGACTTATGATTGAAATATAAATCCATTTTCATGTGGTTTGGAGTCAAATGGGTTTTGATTCATTTGACAATTTCAAGTTCAAAGGGTAAACATGAGTTTGATTTGGGTTTGATTTTTGAATTTAGTTTTGGTGTGGTGATTGAAGTTTATGTTTATATTTGGTTTCATGATTGAAAGATTGATTGAATCATGAAGAAAATCCAAGGGTTTGAATTGATTTGAGGTTGGTTTGGTTAAGTTCAAG
Source organism: Cymbidium sinense (assembly GCA_021442155.1). Classification (NCBI taxonomy): domain Eukaryota; kingdom Viridiplantae; phylum Streptophyta; class Magnoliopsida; order Asparagales; family Orchidaceae; genus Cymbidium; species Cymbidium sinense. Next base: position 15,022,553 of record CM038216.1, on the reverse strand, counting down.
AATTTGGCTTGAAAGGGTTTAGGTTGGATTTTAATTAGATTTAGATTTGAGTTTTGGATTTAGTTTTGGGTATTTAAATTTATATTTCATTTATATTTGTGAATATAAATGGGTTATGAGAAAATCTCTTGAATTTGGTTTGATTTGGATTTGATTTGAGATGAGTCCATAAGATGAAATCAAAGTGACTTAAGAAATATTTTTTTTTGATTTGGAATTCAATCATGGATGTTAATAATTTTGATTCATGATTTGAGAAAATTGATTGGAATTGATTTAAGGTTTGAGAAAATCAATTAAGTTGGGATTGATTTGAGTTTTGAAGTTGGTTTAGAGTTTGACTTGAAAGAAGGAAGTGAGAATTTGGTTCAAGCTATAGGATAGACAAGTTTTCCTAACACCCCTAAAGCATGACCTATTCTTATAGCTAACTCTTCTAAGTCTCTAGTGTTAGGTTGAGTATTCACCTAATCACTAGAAGTGTCTTAAGACTCTCTTCTAAGTCTCTAGTGTTAGGTTGAGTATTCACCTAATCACTAGAAGTGTCTTAAGACTAAGGAACTCTTAGTGTCTAAGAGGAGTCTTATGTCTAAGATGGAGAGGTTGAGTGCTCATTCTAAAAATGAGATCAACACCCCCATAGGATTTATCTATTTGTAATTGTAATTATTCTTTCATATACAGGGTTATATAAAGGTAGAGCTAGGCTACCCATTTCTCTTTTTGGGTTGTACGGAGGTACCTGACTGCACCGACTTGTTATTCTTTTGCATTAGATTTATAAAATTGTTTGATGTTTTGTTTACAACTGTGTAATAGAAATGACATTTCTTTTTCTAGTTTCTTCATATATGGTGATTTAATGTGTGGGCTGGATCCGATTAGGCTCTTAGAGAAAAATAACTTTTCTACCCCAACTGTAACTCATAACTAAATTTTCTAAGTAACTCATAACCTCACATAAAGCCTAGGCATTAAATCAAGATAATTAAAAGATTATAGCAGCTGGATGTTGTATGCTTAATATCATGCATATCATCTTGAATCACTCTTGTAAAATGAGGGCCTTCATTCTTGCACATATAGGAACCACTTGACCTATGAGAGCAACTCTTACTAGCAGAGCTTCACCCTCTTCTCTCTTAATTTGACCCATAACTCATTTCAACATGCATTTAGGCATATAAAGATCATATGGCCTTCGTTAAAATGAAAGTCCAAAATCAAATAAAAATTGAAAAGATTTACATTATACTAAGTCATTACTCATACTACTCATGCTCTAGTCTCTTAGAGAGTGGGTTTAAGGACTTTAGTTTTCTTTCTAAATAATAACAACCCAACCATCTTACAAAAATCATATGATTTGACCACATGATTTTAAAGCATATGAGGAGTTAGCTGGCTGCCACTCTAAGTGGTTATAAGTCCAGCAGTCGGGTGATTTACCCTCTCTTGTGGAGGTAAACTATATACCCATCTTCGCTTAGATTAAGGATGTGTTTTAGCTCTCCCTAAAGCTCCCTAGATTTAGGATTTGAGGTTGATGTTTCCCCTCGGGCTATAAGCATAAATCCCCACCTCTTAGGTATTTTCATAACCTTGTGTTATGGGATTAGAAGCCCTAGCCTTCTAATAAAATTTCAACTCAAACATATAATTCTCCTCAATTTCAAATATATAAAGCCCAACCATAGAATAATATTGGAATGCTTACTAGGTTTTCTAGTATCATGAGCATTTCCTACACATCTCCTTTAGCTTCGATAATAAGTCTCTCCTTTTTTATTTATCCCGATTGATTTTCCAAACATAGCCAATTTATTGATAGTCCAATCTTTGAAATGTTTGGAGACAACAATTATCTACTTTAATCGAGAGTATTCCTAAGGAACTCACCTTCCTTAGGATATAATTAATTATGGGGGTTTGCTCCTATAGGGAACTTTAGAATCCAATTTAAATAAACTTTACTTTATTCATCCATGTAAAGTAGGAGAAAAATCTCTGGTATATTCGAAGATCCATCATGCCTTAGGAATCCTTATTAGGCGATTAGGTCCATTATAGAGTGGCAATTTTTAATTTTTTTTTGAGATAGTTTATCATTCCTTAATGTCATACTTGATCACCTCAATAAGTATACCCTCAAATCTATGTGGTGTCCCTCATACACATAAATCAAAAATAAACACCATAATCTCCTTTAATAAAGTATGTAATCTCACCTCTCACAAACTTCATACACTGATGTAGAGAGGATGAGACCATATTATTTTCATGTATCTACAGTCTCTCAAACAAAGCATTGAAAGATGTATCTGAGTCTATAATAAGAAACTTGGCTTCAGTCTTCCAATCATCTATCTCCAAAGGAAACACTATGGAACCTAAGGCCCTCTCGCCTTATTCATTGAATCCTCTTAACATCATCCTTTCTTTTTGGAGCTTGGAGGTGTCGATCCTCAAGTAGGCAAGGGTTCTTAAACTCATAAAGTTGATTGATGCACCTGTCAACTAGAACTCTAGATAGCCTGTATCTTCCAACATCCATCGTAATGTAAAGAGGACGGTTGTGCTCAGTCATCCCTAGAAGTAAGTCTTCATCGCTAAAAGTAACTCCCAAGATGTCCTTTAAGTGGAATTCCTCCTCTTTAGTGGCAGTCAGCTGAGCTAAGCATATCTCAAAATCAATTAAGGCCTTGATTAGATATTCCCTCATCTCTTTGGATAAGATAAGGGCATCGTATATGTTTAACTTAGCTGGCAGCTTTTTAAGGTGAGCTAGGACATTGTAATCAACTCTGGCTTGGTCCTCCATAAGCATATCCATAGGTGGAGCATCCTGTGGAGCGGCTATCTACTCACTAGAACTAATGACTTTCTTACCCTTATCTTTAGGTGGTACCCTAAGAGGTGGAACTTTACCACTATGTAGGTTGACTTCGGTGACTTCATGTGATGGGTTGGTGGAAAGTTCTACTTGTTCATCGGGCATACCTTCGGCTTCTCCTATGGGACCCCTCGAAGTCGGTTGACTCCAATTCAATCTCAAAGGGAAAACTCAATTGATTCAAAAAAGGAAAGTTTGATTCTGAATCAGAAGAGAAAGGATCAAAATTACTAAAGCTATTATTATTTAGACTTGGAGAGCTTTCAACAAGAATAAAATTAGGAGCATCAGAAATGGACAAGATATAAGTAGAATCTATTTTATTAATCAAATTCATTTTGGTTGGAGGTACATGATATAAATCAAGTAAAGTAAGCGGAGTAAGGGATTTGATTTCCTTGTCCATTGATACAACACTCCTACAAGAAGAAAAGCTGGATGAAGTGGTAGTTTCAATGGTTGAGGGAGTGCTAGACTCGGATGGTGGTTGCTCTACTGGACTATCCCAAAAAAGTGTGTACTGTTGTTGCTGCTGCTACTGAGCTCCCACCTTCCCTGAGTTATCTTTGGCAACTTGTAAACCTTCCTTGATGTTGGAGGTTTGAGCTGCCTTAAGCACCTAGAATGTGAGTTTTTTTATCTTTAAAATAATCTTTTTAGAGGTTCAAGATAAGAAAATATCCCAACTTTCTTTTATCTTAAGAGGATCACAAGTATCCTCAAGGATTACCCTAATAGAACTAGATGATTGCTCTAATAAGTATTCTTTGGGAATAACTATGGTGCCTGACTTGTAGCTATGCTCAAGCTAGTCCTTGAAAGTGGTGTAGTCCTCTAAGACATGGTCGAACATGCGGTGGTAGGGGCAATAGCTAGGATCATCGCTCTTGCCCGCTTCTTCCAGCCTCTTAGGCTCTGGCAGTTGGAAATCAGGTTTCTTTAAGAGATTTTTAAAGATCTTCCTGACTACCACCCTCTTGAACAAATAGGGCTTATTTAATTTGTCCAGAAGAGTAGGTGGGTAATAACTACCTAGTGATGGATATGAATATTGTTGTTGTGTGTACCACTGAGGAGGCGGTGGTAATGATCATTGAGGTAGCTATAGTGGCCAGTATGATGGATAAGGTGGCGATAAAAGAGGTGGTTTTGTCTCTCAACACCACATTTTCGCCACTAGATTTAGAGGACTGGTCTTTGAAAGGTAATGGTTTGGCTTCCTCTTGCAGACTAGCCACCTTGTTCATTAATTTCTCAAAAGTTTTGATTGTAAATCCCTTGGGCATGAAAGCAACAAGGACATGGATATTTTTAAGAAGAATTTCTATGTCATGCTATTCAGACAGATGTGATTTACATTTCATACTTAGGTTATGCCACCAGAGAATGTAATCAATGAGGGACTCATTGGGATTTTGCTTTGCTACAATGAGGTCACCCACAGTTACCCTCTACTAGGCTCCAGCAAACCTCTTGATGAAGAGGTGCTCCAACTTAGAAAATGACTCACTAAACTGCTACTGATGTACCAAATGAAACGATGACTCGATAAAGAGGCAAAAAAGAAGCGCATTGCTACCACCGGTGTTGCGATAGTCAGCTCTACAATGTGCCATGTGTTGTCGTGGGTTCAAACTGCCATCAAAAATCTTAAAGGAAGATGGCACGAACCTCTTGGGATACTGAACTACATCAAATTTCTCTAGGTAAGGCCTACCCTTTGGAACGGATGAGCTTGCACCAATGCTTCCCTCACTTATTGTTCCACCATCTGCTTGATGTCTTTCTCATGCACGGAGGTATTATCGATGACCTCCCTATGCAAACTACTACTGTCCTGATAAACGGGAGAGGTATTCTTGGGAGGTTCCAAGACATGCAAAAGCTCAGGCCGCTCGGCCTCCATGGGACTAGGCTATGATGCTTAAATTTGGATATGAAGTTCTAGAACTACAGCTAACAAATCTTTAACCCTCTTCTCCATCTGTGGATATGATCATCCTTCTGCCCGAGCTGCTGAAAGAGGTGTTGGGTTGAATGAACGACATCATCTTCTTCAACCACACCACCTTCCTGACTCTGATAGTCTTGGTGGAGGGATCCTCGGGTATCGACCATATGGGCTTCTGCTGAGTCCTCGAATAGGTTGTCCTCGACTAGGTCAAAATCTACTCCACCCTCTTCCTGATTTGAATGATCACTCCCAAGAAGTTGTTTCTTCTTGCTAAAGTAGTCTTCTAGGATATCATCTAATGAACGATCTCCTACTTTGCCTAGTTGAACTAGTGCACATACCCGCTGGTGGCTGACTGTAAGATTGTGCTCATTTGAACCTATATATTGGACATTGCCTACTAATGGGATGCTCTCACTAGGAGGATCAACTGTCATGGGGCTACACCGTATCCTCCTTCCTTGCTACTGATTTACTTGGCACCACCATACACTTTTTGCCACTCTCTCTTTACCATGGCTGAAGTGGGAGGTCAAATGGGAGAGCTCAACCTCAGCTCAATTGGTAGAATAGATGGAGCGGGATCCTTAGGTCATAGCTGGATCACCAATGGAGATGTTCCCTCCCTGGATGCAGACTTCTGGACTTTGGAAGGGACTGTGGAAAAAGAGACTTGGACAGGTGATGGTGGATGGGGAATGGAGCAGTGTGGCTGTGGAGAAACTGACTGCCCTCCTGTCAAAACTCTCTTTCTATAGTTAGTGTTTCTTACCAATACTATGTTGTCAGTGATCGGCTCTAGTAGCCTGCAGATCCAGAAAATCAACAAGGGCGGAGGCCGTCAATTGCCTAGCATACCTCCTCCTCTCCCTCTTGCCCACTTGGGTTTCAACTTGAGCCTTAATGGCTCTCTCCCTATGGATCTAATCACTGACACTCCTGGGGATCAAGGACCTCAAATCAAACAATATGTCAGACTATGAGCATCTGTGGGCTCAGCTGACCTGGCAAAGAATTGATCATAGACCAACGTAGGGCATCCTCATATCCCTAGCTAATACCTCGAACTGTGCTAATGGTGGAGGCAATGTTGTCCTCCTCTCTAACTGAGGCTGAGAGTGGGTGGAATCTGCTATCACTCAAGAGTGGAGAGGTCTCATGAGGAGAACCCTCCTCTACGACATAAGATGCAGCATCAATCTCCCTAGCTGCTCGCTCATGGTGCCACTTGATCTTCCTGTTCTTGTTGCAGCCTTGAGTGCAGGTGAGCAGGGTAGAGCAAAAGCTGAAACCTACTTCAAAGGTAGAGGAGACTATCTCAGAGGCCAAGATAGCCCTCCCCTTGAGTGGGACCAAAGAGGAGGTACTAGCCCTCACTGGAACTATGGCAAGGGCAACTGACTAACCAGGGGAACCACTCAGCACTACATCACGGGTTGTAGCTGGTTGATTTGGCATTGATAACACTGTGGAAACTTTGATAGCCTTCCTCTTCAGAGAGGAAAACTCAGACTCAGACTATAGGTCAAAATGGAGGAGTGGCTTCTATCATGCGACCTCCTCTCTACTAACAACCGTGAGGGCTGGCCCCTTCATAAGTAACTCGAATGGCCTCGAAGCCATGGCCAAACTGAATCAGGTGAGTGGTGGTTGTGGTGTGTATGGCTTGATCCAAGGCCAGATCCACACCCTACAGGAAAGAGAAGATGAACTTGCCGGAAGACATACTGACTGTATTGACTGAAGACGGGAAAGGGCTAACTGTGCTGATATCTCTACATTTGTTGAAACATAACTGAGTCAGACCCTTGCTTTGGTGTTTGTCTTCAAATATTAACTTCTGATATTAATTTGTAATTTTGAACCCACACCTAACAAATTTAAGTATGCTAGGTGGAGTTCATTGGAGAGATTTTAGAATGTGAGGAGAGACTTTGCCATAGAATTTGATTTTGATTTGGAACCCATATTTAACAAATTTAAGTATGTTGGATGGGGTTCATTTATTTTGGAGATACTTCTTGGAGGTGTATTAGTTTTATCCATTGTTTTTAATTTTGATTTTCATTGGAATCCTCACTTAGCAAATTTGAGTGTGCTAACTGAGATTCTAATGTGAGTTTGAAAACTTTTGTGAAAACATTTTTGTTTGTGAAAATGGATGTCATGTGTGTGATTTTATTTTAATGGGATCCTTACTTAACAAATTTAAGTATGTCAAGTAAGGTCTAGAATGAAGTTTGATTTTGTTTTATTGTTTTGGAGGTGGGACCCACACTTAATAAATTTGGGTATGTTAAGTTGGGTTCAAATATATTTAAATTTATTTTGAAATTTTGTTTTAGTTTAATTTGATTTTGAAAAGAAAACTCCTATCCAACAAATGTTGTTATGTTGAATAGAGTTCAATGTGTTTTGAAATGAAGTTCAAATGTGTTTTGATTTTTGGTGATTTTTGAAAAGGGAAATTCCACTTAACAAATTTGGGCATGTTAAATAGAATTCAATTATATATTACTCTTGGAAAGTGGAATTTATTTAGTTTCAAAAATAAAATATTTCTGTGTGATATTACTCTTGGAAAGCGGAACTCCAACTTAGCACATGTGGAATATGCTAAGTGGAAATTCAATTTTGTGTCATGATTTCATTTAAAAATAGAATCTTCATTCAACAAACTTAGGTATGTTGAATGGAGTTAGCTATTTTGAAAAAGAATTTTAAAAAATTTTGATTTTAATTTTGAAAGGAACTTGCATATAACAATCATCGATATTGTTAAATGAGGTTTGGTTATCTTTATTCCTTTTTGAAAACTCCTTATGATTTTTGTACAAATCTTTTGTCATGTGAATTTTTTATTAATTTTGAAATGTGCTTTTGGAAAGTAATATTTTGCAAGAAGTCTTATTTCCTTAAGTATGGGATGAATCTTGCCTCACCAAGAGGATGGTAAAGAGGTTCTAAATTTTAGTCATTTTCTTTATTTAATTAATTTATTTTTACCTATTGGGGGACCCAATAGAGCTTTTAAGACTTACACGGAATGAGGTCATAAAATCTAAAGGATGTTGGCTAACTTAGCCTAAGGATGGAATAAGCTAAGTGTCAATGGAAAGAAAGATAGTCTTGGACTTATATGAACTATAAGCCCACTATCAAAGCTTGGAGACAATAACTGTCTGCTAGAAATGGAGAGAGAAACTATCCCCAAAGGAGTCGCCAGAAAAATCTGTTGTGTTTATTTTTGGATGTGTATGGGGGGGGGGACACCATGCAGATCGTAGGGGGTACTTATTGAAGTGATCGGATATGACATTGAGGTATGATTTACTATCTCGAAATATAGAGGCATCACCCTTCAATGGACCTAATCACCTAATAAGGACTCCTAATGCATGATGGGTATTCGAATGTACCAGAGATTTTTTCCCAACTTTACATGGATGAATAAAGCAGAGTTTATATTAAATTAGGTTCTAAAGTTCTTTATGGAGGCAAGCCTCCATAGTTAATTACATCTTAGAAAATGAAATTCACTAAGAATACTCTTGATTAAAGTAGACAATTAGGGTCTCCAAAGATTTAAATTGGTTATATTGGAAAATCAAATTGGAAGGTTCAAATGAAGAGACTTATTTTGGAAGCCAAAGGAGATAAGTAGGGAATACTCATGATACTAGGAAGCCTAGTGAGCATTTCAATCTATCTTATAGTTGGGCTTTATATATTTGAAGTTAAAAGAGAATTATTTGTTTAAGTTAAAATTTCATTAGATTGCTAGGGCTTATAATCCAATAACACAAGGTTATGGAAATGCTTAAGAGATGAGGATTTATGCTTGTAGCCTAAAGAAAACAACAACCTCAGATCTTAAATCTAGAGAGTTTTAGCATAAGCTAAAGTATGGCCTAAATCTAAGTGAAGATAGGTATAAAGTTTACCTCCACAAGAGAGGATAAACCAACAAAATGTTGGGCTTACATCTGCCTGGAGTGACCGCCAGCTAACTCCTCATATGATTCAAATACATGTGGTCCAGTCATATGAAATTACAAGATAGTTTGGCTATAATTTATTTAGAGAAAGGCTAAAATTCTTAAACCCACTCCCTAAGAGACTAGAGCATGAGTGATATGAATAATGACTTAATATAATGCAAAACCTTTTTAAATTTTATTTTAATTTTGACACTTCATTTAAACAAAAGGGCTTTAGGATTTTTATATGCTTAAATGCATGATGAAGTAAAGTTGTTGGCCAAATCTAAAGAGGAAGAGGGTGAAGCTCCATCAGTAGGGGTTTCTCTCACAGGTCAAGCGGTCCCTATGCATGTAAAGATGGAGGCTCTCATTTTGTAAGAGTGGTTCAAGATGATGCATCATGTGAAACATACAATATTCAGCTAAGGGGTTGCTAAATTTTTTAATTATCTTAATTTACATCCTAGGCTTTATGATGAGATTAGAATTATTCAAAATTTAGTTATGAGTGAATAATTAGGGTAGAAAAATTAATTTTGCCCTAAGAGCCTAATCACATCCAGGCCATACATTAAAGCATCATTCATAAGAAACTATGAAAAATGTGCCATTTATCATATGCAATTTAAACATAACATCAATCAATTTTATAAAACTAATGCAAAAGAATAAGAGGCCAGTGCGGTTGAGTGCCACAGTACAACCCAAAAAGAAAAGAGGGGTAGCCAAGCTCTACCATTTTATAACCTGGAATATGAAAGAATAATTATAATCTATAAATGAATAAATTCTATGGGGGGGGGTCGTCTTATTTCTTCATTCCTCATATCTTCATTTCTTCTTCTTTCTTTGATTTGATCTACACTTCAAAGACATCACAAGGCACCCCAGGACAAAGCCTTCTGGCCACTACTCATCCCAATCCCCCATAGAACTAATCTTAATTTCTAATGTAGAATTACATTAAAAATAAGAAAAGTAAATCTAACTACAGCTGCAAAATAGAGGTCAGCTAAACATACATACAACCCAAGTAGTTATATTTATAATTTAGACTTAGCACCCTGCACATGGGTAACCAAACCCACCTGTCCTAACTTGGATTATTCTTGGGGGTTTAGGCAACCTACAAAAAGAGCATTTATATTATTTTTAAGCATCCCTTTAAGCATAATCCCATATTGAAGAATATGATTAGGCTAAAAAGGGCCTAACATCTAGTCTATGAAGCATACACCCTAACATCCATTCTAAAATAATACATCACAAAACAAAAACATAGATCATACACCATCCTAATATAAAGCTAGAAGTGGCGACTTAATTCTAATGTGTATGTTAAGGTTTGTGTGGTATGTCTTGCTAGGCATTAGTGTTGTATTTTCTAAGTGTGGAAAGATTTAATTTAACATGAGAAGTTGATTTCACTTGAAGTGGTTTAATTTATTTGAGAATTTTAGTTTGTATTTTGTTTATATCATTTGATTACACTTAGCAACTAAGTGTTATAAAGAGAAGAAAAGAGGGTTTCCCTCTTTCATCTCTACCTTAAGCCACTTTCTAAAGTATATTAATTTGATTTAGTTCTCTTTAGTGAATGGCTTATTGTACATTTTTTAATTAATCTTAAGTTTAGGTTCATTCTAAATAATTCTATTCAATATGAAAGACATCTTAAAATTAACCTAATTTAATTACTATCACATGACATGTGTTAAACCATTCCTTTCCATCACATATAATATGCATATGATTTTCATCCTAAGTATACCTATACATGCAACATATTCTGACACACTTATATGATGAATGTATATATATATATATATATATATATATATATATATATATATATATATATATATATATATATATATATATATATATATATATATATATATATATATATATATATATATATATATATATATATATTTTGTATCTTCATTTTGATTGGATTATTTAAACATATTAATCTAAAGTTTTATACAAATTTTTATACAAAAATACATAAGGATGAAATTAAATAGGTATGTGTCATTGTTAACCAGGGAAGTGAGGTAATCAAATGACCTCCTTGAGGCTAACTAAAGCCTCGTATTCCCAAGATGTGCATACTATATACCCATTAACGTTCATACTCATGTAGATTTACATACATGAACATAAGAAAGAGAGCTCCAAATCACATGATTAATTGATTCAATAATTTGAAAAATTATGAATGCAGGTGTTTTCAATAGAAAGGAGGATTACCATTCTATAATTAAATATACATATACATGTATAAAAGACATAAGCAACTACATGCCTTTGTTAACCAGGGAAGTGAGGTAATCAAATGACCTCATTGGGGGCTAACTAAACCCTCATATTCTCGGGGTGTCTAGACTATACACTTGCTTTTCTTAAGTACAAATGAATGTATACATAATTAAGAAAATGAAAATCATGCAAAGTTTATATTTTCTTTAATTGAATCATTTATGCATATGAATTAAAGATTTATCCAAATTCTAATGTTGGAATGCATAAGAATGAAATCAAATGGGTACGTACCTTTGTTAACCAAGAAAGTGAGGTATTCAAATATCCTCCTTGGGGCTAGCTAAAGCCTCATGTTATTGAGATGTCAAGACCATATATCCATTAACATTCATACTTATGTTAATCAACACATTAATAAAGGAGAGAAAGCCTCACTTCGTACACTTAAGGTGTAATCACTTACATCTCGTATGTATTTATAACTAGCATCACAACATATGCTATTGCTCATTTGCAAGCTTTTGAAAAATACTTTTGGATTTAATAGTGATAATAGCCACACATATATTAAATTAAATCAACACATGCAAGCTTAACATAGAAGAAATCTCATTTGATTTAATTAATTTTGAAAAGAGATGGAAGTATTAATAAAATGACATGCAATATTTAATATGATTGGAAAGGAATAAATAAACATAAACATATGATTTCATTCAATCAAATTAATTCTTAAGGACAATCATATCAAATAACACTATTTAAAATAAACCAAAGCTCTTTATGCATCATTTTAATTTCATGTTTAATTTCACTTAAGGAATGTAAGAAAGAGTTTGCTAATCCTAGCCTATCCCCATGTTTGTGAGTTAATTTGGTTTAATAAAATGTGATTAAGTTGATTTTATGGATTAATTAAGTTGTAATATGCATTAAATTCATTAATTAACCATTTCCTATGTTACCTTAACATAATTATCCAAAAATTGTGGGCCAACATGATATGCAAGTGAATTGAAAATGTAATTTAGCGATAGTCCTAGGAAATGAAAGGGCTTAATGTAATTAGCTCACAATTAATGGCTAATCAAACTAAGAAACTTAATTAAGTATTCTTATGATTTTCTGACACATGTAGATTAACCATAATTTTCTTAAATATCTTTAGGTTATTAAACACCTAAAGCTCTACCCCTCAACTAAATAATCAAGATCTGATGTGGTTTGAACTTTAATTTGGTTAATGAAATGATTAATTAATTAATTAAACTCTTACTTAATTACTAAATTGATTAATTATCCTTCAAATGAAATGGACTTAGAGAAAAAATTATGAAAGAAGCCCCAATCCAATTCCCCTTACCCATCCACTATTAGACAATGATCAATGAGCCCAATTGATTAATTAATCTTTAATTAAATTAAGAAAGTAATTAGGGATTAATTAACTAATTTTTCTAATTAATTAACTAATAAATCCTAAGAAAATTAGGGGAGGCAGAGGTCATCCTCTTACATAATCTGAGAAAATTTGGGGTTAATCAACTATATAATTATGGAGTAATTAAGATAATTAAAATTTTAATTAAATCATAATTAAGCTCTAATTACTATTCAAAATCAATTATTGATATTTTGAATAAATTCCTCTCTAAAATACGTTTAAAATGAATATTTATTAATAATTTTTAAATTTTTCTATGATTTGTTATAATTTTTAAAAGTTTCAGCCATTAATATTGATTATTTAAGCCTAATCTTGTCCATGCCATGTGGTGCACTGATGCGGCACACTTTCCATGTGGGATAAATCATAGGATTGGCTATTGAAGCGCGTCTGAGTCAGCATTGACATGGTTGACGGAGAACCTACTTTCGATCTCCGCTGTCCGATCTCGTATCGAACATTGTAGATTGATCTCGTGGTTAATAAGGGATTAAAATAGCTCTATCTAATAGATATAATCATGGACATCCATTCTTATCACATGAAATGGATGACATGTGACCTATCGTTCCATAGGCGATGAAGGATGGTAGCCGTCCTCCATTACCCGCACGATCCGAGCTCACCTGAGCTTGAATCCACTCCAAATTGATCCCACACCTTCATGACAACGATCAGAGGGGATCCAATGGTCAAGATCATGTGACATTCAACTTTTCTTTGAAAATATCTAAAAAATTTTCAAGAAAGCTTAGTTTCAATGGCATACTTCGCTGGAGCTAATGGTTGGTGGTTCACATGCTTGAGGTAGCTTCGTCTAGTCGACACAAAGCCCTGTTGAGCTGCAATTGAATTGATTTCACCCCATCCGCTCGAAAGGCCAAGGTTTGTATTTTGGAGGTTCAGCTTTGATCAAAATGCTATCTTCGATTAGCTTGGAGCTCAGAGGAAGGTTCGTTCATGCTTGACGAGATATGGGGATGGTGTGTGAAAGAGGAATTAGAATTTTGTTGTTATTTGAGGGAGTTAGGATCGAACAATGGATGTCCTATATCAGGTGCACTCGGGAAGGACAATTTTGGGGAGGGGAAGCTTGGGGAAGACTCTGTGGAGGCTTGGGGAATTTTGAAACTCTCTTAGAAGCTCATAGAAAGCGAATGCATGCATGTGTCATGAGAATTGAGGGGGTATACCCCTTTTCCATTGTGATGGATGGATGGATCGAACTACAAATTTTTGGGCATCCAGCCGCTACCAGGGCACCGGAGTGGTCTTCATCACCTCCATGTGGCATGACTTGAGTGGAGGGAGGGTTGGCAGGAGGTTGAAGGCAAGATGTGGCTTGATCTTTTTCCATGGGGTTCGGCCATGGAGGGAGGTGAGTTAACTCACCTCCCTTTGGTTCATGGCAAGCCTAGCTAACTTGGAGTGGGCTAGGTGGGTAGGTGAGATCCCATTTGGGGTGAGTGATGGCTTACAAGGGGAGAGGGAAAGTGGTTTTTGCCAAATTTGGCAAAGATCCAATGTGGGAGGCAAATCCAAAGGGGATTGCCTTGGGTTTGTCCCCATTTGGGTTAGGGTTAGTTTTGGGCTGATCCCAATTGGGTTTGGGTTGGTTTATGTCAGCTCCCAATGTGCCATGGGTTGATTTCAAGGGATTTGGCTCAATTTAGGTCATATGGGTCACTTTGGGTCATGTTGGGTTAGGTTGATCAATTGGTCAAATTAAATCAATCCAAGGCTTGGGTTAGGTTTAAATGATGATTTGAAGAGTTTTGGTTCAAGTGGTTTCAATCAATTTAGCCTAGGTTTGATTTTGGCTCATTTGGAATCAAATGGGTTAAGTTGACCAATTTGACCAAATTGGTCAAATTGGCTTAGGTTAGGTGTTGGTTCAAGTTCAATTGATCAATTGGATGAGATTGTAAGCTTTGGTTTGAATTAATTTAGATTTAATTTGCATTTAGGACAAATTGATCCTTTAGGTCAATTTGGGCTAAGTGGGTCAATTGGGTTCAATTGGCTAAATTGGGTTTAATTGTGGCATTGGTCGAGCTCAACAATCAATTTGGAATGAACTTGAGCCATTGGTTGCAATAAATTTGGGTTAGACCAACCCAATTTGGTCTTTTAGGCCAATTTGGATCAACTTGGGTCAAAGGGCCAATTGGGTTTTGGTTTGGCTCAATTAGTTGTCAAGTCATGTTCAATCATTGATCACAGGTTGTTGTGAATCAATGGTTTCAAAGGATTTGGCTAGTTTAAGTTCATATTGGTTAAAGGGTTGACTTGGTCAAATGGCCAAGTTGACTTGGTTTGACCCAATTTATGATAATTGATCATCCTAGGGTGGTCAACAATCATGGTAAAAGATTTTGATGGGCTTGGTTCAATCCAATTTGGGTTGGATTAGAACTTAGCTTAAAAAGGATCCTTTAGGTCACTTTAGGTCAAGTGAATCTAAATGGATCAATTGGCTTGATTTTAGTTTGATTTAGTTCTAGTTGAATTTATATATGAGTTTAGGTTTGAAATATAAATTCATCTGCAATCAATTTGGATTCTAATAGGTTTTGGTTCATTTGAAAATTTCAAGTCAAAAGGGCTATGTTGGGTTTGACTTGTGTTGATCTTGGTTTGGTTTGATGATTGCAAGCTTCATTTATATTTGGATAGGTGATTAGAAAAATGATTGATTTAAGAGAAAATCTATTGGTTTTGGCTTGACTCAGATGGGATTTGGTTAAGTCCAAAGAATTGGCTAAAAGGGTTTAGATTGGGATTTAATTTGAATTTGGATTTACTTTTGGTCATTTGAATATATTTATTTATATTTGGAAAAAATAATTGAAGGAATAATTGATTTATAAGAAAATCAATTGAGTTTGAAGTGGTTTGAAGGCAAATTTGGCTAAGCTCATGAAGGTAGGTCCAAAGGGCTTAGAAGAAATTTTGATTTAGTTTGATTTAATTTTGATCATTGGAGTGTAGATTTCATTTATATTTTTGAAGATGATTAAATATATGATTGATTCATGAATAAATCAATTAAATTCAAATTGAATTGGGTTAAGATTTGGCTAAGCTCATGGGATTGATTCATATGGCTTAGGAAGGATCTTGACTTAATTTGATTTAGTTCTATTTAATTTTGATCTTTTGAACGTAGATTTGATTTATATTTCGGTAGATAATTGATGGAATAATTGATCCATAAGAGGATCAATTGAGTTTGATTTGATTTGAATGAGATTTTGGCTAAGCTCATGAAAGTGGATCACATGGCTTAGATAGGATTAAACATGATTGTAGGTTTTGGCAAATTAGACTTGGAATCGAGTTTAGTTGTAAGTTTGAGAGAATGATTGAAAGGTTGAATTTATATTTAGGAAAATCAATTGAGTTTGGATTGATTTGAATTTGGCTAGGGCTAAATCCATGAGATTCAATCATAAAGATTAGGAACAATTTTGAGCTTGGATTTGAGGTTGGGATTGACTGTAAAATTTGGGAATTTGAATCTGAATTCAAATTTGGATTTAGGGTTTGGTTTGAGAAGGAGAACATGGATTGGGTTTAAGCTATAGGGTAGGTTAGTCTTTCTATGTCTCTAAGGCATAATCTACTCCTATGACTAACCCTTTTAAGTCTCTAGGCTTAGCTTAAGTGTTCACATAATCACTAGAACTATCTTAAAACTAAGGAGCTCTTAGTGTCTAAAAGAGTCCTAGATCTATGATGAGGAGATTAAGAACTCACTCCAAAAGTGAGGTCAACAGTGTCTTAGTGGACTTGATGGAGTTGATAACTTATTGGCAAGATGAGAACATCTTCGGTCATATGTTTTATGCTTTGATGGACTTGTTGAAGACTTCATCTCGGGGATTTGTATCTTATATTTCCTTATATCCTGACTTTGTGCCTTGATGGATTTGATGGAGGAAATTCTTGAATTATCTTGAAGACTTATCAGGTGATACAAAATTACCTTTTGCCATTGCGTTCTACTTTCGTGGGCTTATAAAAGGATGTCTGTCGATGACCTAGCCCTCAGAGATTGTGTTGGGTTAATGGCGATGAGTCATCAGTCCTATGCTTTGCACGTAACAGGCATATTGATGAACTCCCTTAGTTCAACCTTTGGCTTTTGTTGACCTCATTTTTAGAATGAGCTCTCAACCCCTCCATCTTAGACATAGGACTTTTCTTAGACTTTAAGGGATACTTAGTCCTAAGACACATCTAGTGATTATGTGGACACTCAACCTAGCCCTAGAGACTTAAAAGAGTTAGCCGTAGGAATAGGTCATGCCTTAGGGGTGTTAAGAAAACTTGCATACCCTTAGCTTGAACCATTCCTCATCTTCCTTCCTTCAAGTCAAACTCCAAATAAATCTTATTTGATTTTCTCCAAACTCAAATCAAATACATGATTGAAATCCATAATTAAAATCCATGATTGAAATTCATAATTGAAATCCATGATTGAAATCCATGATTGAAACCCATGAATAATTCCTAAGCATAAAATCCTTATTAAGTCCTTAATCTTCTCCTAAGGACTTAGCCTAAATCATGATCAAGTCAAATCAAATCCTTGAGATTTTCTCATAATTCATTTATATTCTTATTTATATTCGAATATATAAATGAGATGTAAATTCAAACCAATCAAACTAAACTCAAAATTCAAAATCAATCCATAAAATTTCCTAAGTCTTTTAAGTTTTCCTTCATGGACTTAGACAAAATCAAATCTAAATCAATTCAAACTTATGGGATTTTCTCATAACTCATTTATATTCTCATTTATATTCACATATATAAATGAAATATAAATACAAATCAATCAAATCAAATCCAAAAATTAAATTTCAAATCTAAAATTTTCCTAAGTCCTTTAAATTCCTTTTAATGGACTTAGCCTAAATCATAACCAAATAAATTCAAATTCATGGGATTTTCTCATAACTCATTTATATTCTCATTTATATTTACATATATAAATGAAATATAAATATAAATAAATCAAATCAAAATTAAAATTCAAATCTCTGCTAAAAAATTCCCTAAGTCCTATAAATTCTCTTAAAGACTTAGCCTAAATCATGATCAAGACAAATCAAATCCTTGAGATTTTCTCATAATTAATTTATATTCTTATTTATATTCGAATATATAAATGAGATGTAAATTCAAACCAATCAAACTAAACTCAAAATTCAAAATCAATCCATAAAATTTCCTAAGTCCTTTAAGTTTTCTTTCATGGACTTAGCCAAAATCAAATCTAAATCAATTCAAACTTATGGGATTTTCTCATAACTCATTTTTATTCTCATTTATATTCACATATATAAATGAAATATAAATACAAATCAATCAAATCAAATCCAAGAATTAAATTTCAAATCTAAAATTTTCCTAATTCCTTTAAATTCCTTTTAATGGACTTAGCCTAAATCATAACCAAATCAATTTAAATTCATGGGATTTTCTCATAACTCATTTATATTATCATTTATGTTCACATATATAAATGAAATATAAATATAAATTACTCAAACCAAAATCAAAAATTCAAATCCCTACTCAAAAATTCCCTAAGTCCTTTAAATTTCCTTTTAATGGACTTAGCCTAAATCATGATCAAATCACTTCAAATCCTTGAAATTTTCTCATGATACATTTATATTCACATATATAAATGAAATATAAATTCAAACAATCAAAACCAATTACAAAAATCAAACTCAAATCAACTCAAAATTCAACCTAATCCTGCCAAGTCAAAATCTTGAACTTAGCTAAATCAACTTCAAATCAAGCCAAACTCTTGATTTTCCTTCATGATTCAATCAACTCTACAATCATGAATCCAAATATAAATACAAACTTCAATAACTTAACCAAAATCCAATTCAAAAATCAAACCCCAAATCCCTTCATATTCTCCCTTTGAATATGAAATTGTCAAATGAATCAAAACCCATTTGACTTCAAACCACTTCCAAATGGATTTATATTTCAATTATAAGTCCGTATACAAGTTCAATCAAACTCAAATTAAGCTTTGACCAAGCCATTTGACCCACTTAGGCTCACTTGACCCAAAGTGACCTAAAGTATCCTTATGAGCCAAATTCTAATCCTAACCAAATTGGATTGAATCAAACTCACCTATGCCCCTCACCATGATCAACAATCATCATGGGATGATTAATCAACCAAATTTGGTCAAACCAAGTCAAACTTAAGGGTTGACCAAGTCAACACTTAGCCAAAACGAAACATAACCTAGCCAAAATCCACCATAGGCTAAATATATTGAAATCATTTATCTAAGTTCTATCATGACCTATGTTTGAACTTGACCAAGTCAACATTTGAGCCTAACCTAGCCCAATTGGCCACTTGACCCAACTTGACCCAACTTGACCTAAAAAGTCAAAATGTGTTAAAACTTGATATAAGCCAAATTGATTGAAACCAATGGGTTAAGTTCATTCCAAATCACTTATTGAACTTGACCAAAGCCTCAATTGGCCAACTAGACCTAACCTAGCACAATTGACCTTGAACCCAACTTGACCTAAAGGGGTCAAGTTGAGCCAAATTCAAACTTAACCAAAATTGATTGGAAACAAAGATACCAATCCACTCCATATGACTAACCAAACCTAAACATACCCATGACCTAGCTCAAATAGGTCAAATGGGTCAAATAGGTCAACTTGACTCATTTGACCTAAATGAAGTCATATGAGCCAAATTCAAAACTAATCCAAATCGAATCAAACCAAAGCCACCAAAACATTTCAAATGGTCATATGAACTTGATCCAACCCTTGGTTTGACCCAATTTGAGCAATTGATCAACTTGACCCAAGTTGACCCATTTCAAATGGTCAACATGAGCCAAACCATATCAAATGAACTCCAAATCCAATGAAACTTGGCCAAACCCATTTTCTCCACATACCCAACATATTCAAATTCAAAAATTAGCCAAATGACCATTATACTTCTAGGCCATAGAACAAATTTTGGTCTAATCCATGGGTAATTTCGTCAAGCCCTCTTCATATCAACTTGATACCTTCTTTATAGGTCAAGTGGATCCAATGGAGAGTGGTGCACCCAACCCAATGGGTTTTGGTCAGACCAAATGGACCCAAGGTTAAAACTGACCCCTTAGCTCAAATTGGTTAATTCAAAAACCTCCCTCTACTCAATTTGAAGCACATGGGAGGTTACTAATCCACTCAAGAGCTCAAATCAACCATGTGCCAACTTCAAATAGCCTAAACAATCTTTTCCATATGGTCAATTGGATCAAAATGACAACCTAAGGCTCGACCGTCTAATTTCCATAGGGGGAGATATACTCCCCCTAATTCAATTTGAATTTATCTCCCTCATTGTCGATTGAGCACTAGTGAGTGTTAGGAGCAATCAGAGGGCATTCCTAAGCTTCCTAAGAGGGATTTGAATCTTGCCTTTCTCAATTTTCTTTCTTAAAAAATAAGGGAGCTCATCTCAATTCCCAACTTTTTCCATACTCAAATCCACTCCAATTCTCTTTGCACACTCCCTCAGGGGATCAAGTCGAGTGCACCCAAGCTCTCATTCAAGTTCCTAAAGTAAGGAGAGGTTGAATTGGATTAAAGCCACAAGCAAGGAGAAAAGGTGTTGGCCCATAGAGAGATCTACTCAACCCCAAGGTTTGAAACTTTCAACATGGCTTCATCTTCACTAGATGAAGCTACCTCATCTAGCTTGCGCACCGGTGATCACCTCCAATGAGGTATGAAATTTTTTGACCACTAAGCTCAGGAGATGTTGGTTCTTTATGAAAGAAATTGTCATGGCATGTGAATTCCACCGTTGGATAGGCTTGTCATTAGCATAAGATGGTGTGGGTAAAGTTTTACTCCAATATGAGCTTAATGGAGCTCAGATCTTCCCTTAGATCATGGACAGTCTCCATTGATCCTCAGGGAAGAACTGGGGTAATCCTGATCGTCCATCTGTGCATTTTGGATGGATGGTCGAGATTAACTACACATTTTAGAATTGATTTATCCCTTTTAAAGCCACAAGGTGATCCTTGGATGTTCGATCCTTAATCGAACAATAAGGATCAAACCATGTCCCGCCGCCGCGCCGCCTATGTGATGTGATGTTTAAGTAATCCCCTCACAGCATGATGTGTGTAAAGCGTGTTGACCGTCGCCACCGCGTGTCGTGCTGTGAGCTAAGGGGATTAGTTAGGAATATAATTAAATTTAATTAATCTCCTGAGCTTCAAAAATTTATATCTCTCTCAATAAAAATCAGAAAAATATGAGATAAATTTCTATGGAAAGATAATTTAATGTAAAATATTCTAAAAATGTTTTTAATAAATTTTAAATTATATTTTTCTCTGATTTTGGGGTTTAATGGAAATAATGTTTTGCTAATTATCCCTTAATTAGTCCTCTGATTAATCCCAAACTTCTTGGGTATGTTTTGGGGGATGACTTTTGCCTCCCCTAATTTTCTTGAGATTTATTGAAGGCGTAATTAGAGGAATTTCAAATACATTTCCTAATTACTCCCTTAACTTAATTAAGGATAATTAAGGGTGTGATTAGTGTTTTGATCCCTCATTGGAGTTGATTAAGGTTAGATCCAGTGACTAGGAGGCTTAGGAAATAATTTTGGGGTATTTTCTCTAAGCTATTCCCTAAACCCCCTTTTCTTTCCTTAATCCTTTCTTAATTAAGGGTTAATCCATTAATTATTCTCTTAATTAATTTCTAAAAATTCTAAAACCTTTCAAAACTTAATTAATCTACTTTGGGTAAATTCTTAGGTGTTCAAGAGCCTAAGTTTAATTAAGAAAATTAAAACTCAACTCATATATGTGAGGGGTGTTTTGAAATTACTTAAGTTAAACCCCTTAGCTTAATTAACTATTAATCATGAGCTAAATTGCATTAGACCCTTTTCTTCCTAGGTGCATTGCAAGTTTAAATTCCTTGTGAGTTTTTTATGTCATCCCATTGGCTCATAATTACTTGGTTAACTATGCTAAGGTGGTGTAGGTAAGGGTTTAATTAACTTATTTAATGCATACCTTAACCTAACCAAATATAAAAATGAATCTAATCATCTAAAAATTAAACAAAAATGTCAAACACATGTGGGAATGGGTTAGGAATAGAAAACTCAACTCACATTTTCAAAATTAAATCAAATTCTAAATCAAACAAAAATCACATTGAATAAACTTTGATTTATTTTAAACATTCTTATTTCATAAGATTGTCTTTAGGATTTAATTGAAGTAAATGTATTTACATGCTTTCATTGCTTTGATTCTTTCCCCAACATTTTAAATTTGTATGTCATGTGGTTTCATGCATCCATACTTTTCAAATTAAAATTTAAAAATGAAAATGTTTATTTTATGTCAAATTACATGTGTTGGCTAAAGTAAGAATATGAGTGGCTATTATCACTATTAAATTTAAATTATTTTCGAAATATATGAACCAATTATCAAAACTAAAAGTGTGTTACTTATATCTTACATATAAGTTTGTATGTGAGAAAAATATAAGGATGTGCTTAGTGTAGGTTTTCCTTCTTCTCTCTTTTAGTATAGTTTTGAATAGGATTTAACAAGGTGTATGGTTCATTTGAAAAGAACCTAACACTTGCCTAATTCCATATCATATTCATTCCTATGCTATTACTTAAGAAGGATACTTATACTTGTACATATAAATTGCATAATCAAAAATAAATCAACCAATATAAACTTTTGCATTTTTTCTTTTCCATCCATTTCTTTTGTACACATGCTTGTATTTAAGAAAAGTGGTATATTAGTTTGGAAAACCCTAGGATTGTGAGGCTTTAAGTAGCCCTAAGTAGGTCTTGTACCTTACACCCCTGGTTAACAATGACATCATACTCACTTATGCCTTTCATACATTCATATGTGCATGTGAAAGTTGGATAAGAAACCACTTTGCTACTTAAGGAAAATCATGCATCATAAACATTCAGATTTTCTTAAATGAATTACTTAGCATGCATCACAAAGTGTCCTAAACATTCCCATTTGTATGTATAGATATGTTTAGGACTCATTCATATGCATGATATACATGTTAGGAAAGAAATGAAGTGATGTTTGTTTTATAAACTTAGTTCATTTTACTTAATCTTAAAATGCCTTTCTCTTTTAAATAAGATTGTTTAGAGTTCATATAAACTTAGGATTAATTAAAACACTTAATTAAAATATTCACTAAATAAAACTAAAATATGAATTCACTTTAGAAATTACTTAGGTTAGGGAAGGAAAGAGGAGTTCTCTTCTCTTTCTCTCTCTTTATAACTTAATTAGGATCCACTTGAACCCAATCAAAACATAAAATAAAATTAACCTAAAACAATTAAACCACTTAAGTGAAACCCTCCTCTAAGTTGAACATTCTTCACCTTTAAAAAATTCTAACTTAAAGTCATAGCTAAGCATACCACTCAAACCTCTAAAGCACACACATTAGGCTAAGTCACCACTTCTAGCTTTAGGTTAGGGCGGTGCATGGTTTGATGCTTGCTTTTATTTTGTGATATATGTTTTAGTCTGGATGTTAGAATGTATATGTGTAGAATGAATGGTAGGGCTATCTTAGTCTAACCATTGTCTTCTGCAGGAGATTGTGCTTAAGGAGCACTATGATAAATAGAAATATAAATACTTTTTATTGTGCAAGTACTTATACCCCTAAGCATAATCCATATAGTGGACTTAGTCACCCATGTGTGGGTGATAAGTCCAATATACATGCTTGGGATTTGGTGGTTTGTTTAGCTAATCTTGTAGCATAGATTTACTTTTCCTTTCATGTAAATTTTGCAATTAGGATTTTGGAATGATTGTTATGGGGATTGTGATACATTGGTCATAAGATCTCATCTTATGCACCATGAAGCCTTGGAGCATCCAACTTCCAACATCCAAAGAAGAAGGAACCAAAGAAGAAATAAGAAAAGAAGAAGAAAGAAGAAATAAGAAAAGAAGAAGAAAGAAGAAATGAAGAATGAAGAAATGAAGTTTGAAGACCCCCATAATAATGAGTTCTTTGCTTAATTATATTTAATTCATTTGTAATCCAAGTTGTATAAGGGTAGATCTCGACTATCTAATTTATTTTTGGATTTGTACGGTGGTACCCGACCACAAGGGCCTCTTATTCTTTTGCGATTAGCTTCATAAATTGATTGATGATTTATTTAGCATGTGCATTAAGTGGCATCCTTTCCTAATTTCTTTCTTGCTTTATGACTGGCCTCGATGTGGATTAGGTTCTTAGAAAAAAATAAATCTTATACCAAACTTAACAATTCAAAATTAAAATAAAGAACTCATAACCTCACTTAAAACTTAGGCTAAAAATCAAGATAAAAAAATTAGCAACCCCTTAGCTGGATGAGTATTTCTTTTATAACATAATGAACAAATGCATATTATTTTCACTCTTGATTGGAGGGCTTCCACCTTTGCCAAAGAAACTTGGCTTGACCTTTGAGAGCCATGGTGGAAACACACCTCCTCCCTTCTCGCTGATTTTGGCCAATAATCTCATTTCTCATGCATTAAGCATGTGAATCCTATTAGCTTGAGTCAAAATGATTGTCAAAAAATAAAAATAAAATGAAATCTGAATTGCATTAGATTTAGGTCATTTGAAGCATACCCTTACATGATATAGTCTTTTTAGGGAATGAGTTTAAGGACTTAGTCTCTTTCTAAATAAATAACAATCTAGCTATCTTGCATAAAGCATATGACTTGCCTACATAAATTTAAAACTATAGGAGGAGTTAGTTGGAGGCCACCCCCAGGCGATTTTAAGTCCAAGCAGTTGGGTGGTTTGTCCTCTCTTATGGAGGCAAACCAAATACCCATTTTTGCCTTAGATTTAGGTTGTGCTTTTGGCCTTCATCAAAGCTCTTTAGATTTAGGTTCTGAGGTTACTTCTCCCTTTTGTGGACCATAAGCATAATTCCTCACCTCTTAGGAATTTTCTCAATCTTGTGTTGAGGATTCATAAGTCCTAAACTTCTAATGAAAAAAATGCAACTCAAACAAATTAAATCAATTTCAAAAATATAAAGCCTAACTATAGGATAGTTTGAGATTGCTCATTAGGTTTCCTAGCATCATGGGCATCTCTTACTTATCTTCCATCTTTTGGCTTCGATAAGAACTCCCTCTCTTTGATTAATCCCATTGATGTTTAAAAATAAACTAATCGATTGATAGTCCTTTCCTATTGAAATCTTTGAAGACAATGATCATTTACCTTAATCGAGAGTATTCCTACGGGATCCCATCTTTTAGGGTATAATTAACTATGGGGGATTGTCCCTGTAGGGAACTTAATGAACTCGATTTAAAATTAACTCTATTTTACTTTTCCATGTAAATTAGGGGAAGAATCTCTGGTACATATGCAGATCCATCATCCTTAGAAGTCTTTATTGAGGTGATTAGGTTCATTAAAGGGTAGTGACTTTTATCTCTTGAGATAGTACACTATTCCTTGATGACATACGCGATCACCTGAATAAGTACATCCGCAAATCTGTGTGGCATCCCAAAAAGATGAATTTTTATATTCTTGCCTTTTCTCCATAGATTGAAGGTGACTCTATAGAAATTTTTCTAACCAACAACTTTATACGAATGTTTGGATGGCATCTTCGATCCGTTGCTTTCTGCTTGATTGGACTTGCTGAAGAAAAGTTTCCATCTTTGCTTTCTGCTTAACAGATTTGTTGAAGGAATTGATTTTTTTTTGTTTGATATTGGTACCAAATTCGGCTTAGTGTCTTCTTGAGTGAGGGTATTTCTTTGTTGGATTTTGGAAAATGACCTTACGACTATTAGGGATGATCTCCCATTCTAGGCCACTTGAACTCACTAAGCTAGAGGGATTTTGAGATTTAGATGCTCTTGTCTTTAAACTAATGAAGTAGGAGGATCTCTTACTACAACCTTTATGGTATGTTAAGTAAGCAGACTTATCAGTGACTCAACTATATTTGGGCATGTTGAGTCTGACCTTATGCACCCACTTGAGTCTTGGACTTGAGAAATTGATGGAGGGTTTTATCATCAGGCTAATGAGGTGGGGGATCTCTTATTACGGCCTTTGTGGCGTGTTGAGTAAGCAGACCTATCAGCGACTCAGCAATATTTAGGCATGTTGAGTTTGACCTTATGCATCAACTCAAGCCTTGAACTTGAGTAATTGATGGAGGGTTTTATCATCAAGCTAACAAGATGGGGGATCTCTTACTATGGCCTTTGTGGCATGTTGAGTAAGCAGACCTATCAGCAACTCACCCATATTTGGGCTTATTGAGTCTGACCTTATGCATCAACTTGAGCCCTAGATTTAATGTGTGGATGGAAGATGTGTCTCCAACTTTATTTGTTAAAGTTTAAAGACTTGAAAATTTCTTTTTTTGGTTAGTAAGACTTTGAAACTTATGCATTTAAATACAAAATTTGAACATGTATATGGGGATGTAGGCCTTAGGCACGATGTCAATCCAAATACAAAAAGGAGGCCCCCCTATCTTACAGGGGAAAGCCTAACATTTTGTTAAATTTTTTTAAAAATGCCCCTATCTAATAGGGGATTTATGTTTTATCTTAGGAACACATTCTTCTATTATAAGAGAATTTTCAACACAACTTATAAAAGTTTTAAATATGATATTCATTTGATTATATTTTATGTGTAATACTTCTTAAGATATCAACCATTAATTGGAAGCATTGGTTATTCATCTTTAAAATCAATGAGTTGGTAGGCTCCTCCTTGATATACCTTTTCAATGATGAAGGGCCCTTCTCAATTAAATTCAAATTTATCAATTTTATGGTGAGGGATAATTTGTCCTCTCAGCACTAGCACCAATTCCCCTTCTTGAAAAGTTTGAGGATGCACTGTATGATCGAATGCTTTGGACATCCTCACTCAATAGACTTCTAAATTTTTCAAAGCTTAGAGTCTAACTTTGTCAAGTGCATCAAACTCTTTCATACATAGACGGGCATTCTCAATCTTGGGTAAGTTCATGTTGAATGGCTACTCGGAGTGAAAATAGTTTAACTTCAAGTAGTAGAACTACTTCAGCCCCAAATACTAGTACATAAGAAGTGGATTTTATGGGAGTCCTGTAGGTGGTACGGTAAGGAAGTCTACTAGAATTTGCCCCTTCACCTCTTTCTGGGAATATATGTGATGTCAAATTGTAGCAGAAGAATAACCCACCATGCCAAGCAACCTATCAACGCTGGTCTTATCATCAAGAACTTTAAAGGATCGATCCTTGAGATGAGAGTAATTTTATGAGATAACATGTAATGATAATGCTTCTGGACAGTAAAAATCAGAGCCAAATAATGCTTCTCGATTGGAGAGTATCGTACATTCCTATTAGCATTTGATTGATGTAGTATAGGGTGTTCTCCTTTTCCTCTTCTTCATGTTGTGCAAACAACACACCTAGAGATTCTTTCAGTGCCACTATGTATTAAATGAGAGGCTTTCTTGGGATTGGTGCTATGAGAATAGATGGATTTAATAGATATTTCTTGATACTACCAAAAGCCTCTTGACATTCTTTATTTTATTTTAAAGGAGTATCCTTCTTCATCAACTTCTTCCTCTTTTATGAAGATCTCTGATCAATGCCTCCAATGAATTCTTGGCTCGAAGTGTGGGATAGGTATTTCTTTAATCAGAGGACTGCGATCGAAACTGACCACCTCTCAAAGGTATGGAGCTAGTTGGCGACGGGATCCCCAAGATAACTCTCCAAGGTGTCGACCGCCAAAAATTTCATCACATATGACATTTCTCTTAGGTACCCTTTCTTGATGAGTTTTATTTGTGGCAGATTTTTAGGAGTACAGTTCAAATGTCATGCCATTATCTTTCTTTAAGGCAGTTTCACTTCAAGGCTCTAGCATCCAGATTTTCTTACCTTTTTACTGGGACCTTTTGACGATGGATTCTTGGACCTGTGGTCCAAATGTCATGCCTCGATGCTCACCGTGTGGGACTTGAATTGGTTAACATCTTGCCGGAGTTGTTGGAGGAGGTCTCCTTGGAGGAGCAACTCTATCCTCCTTGATGACAGGACTTTGATATGTTCTTATCATCAGCCCTTTCTCCTTAGTAACATTGAGGACCCGATGCACTCTTGCATATACAGTTTTGAATTTTCTCATGGGAGAAGGTGGAACCTGACGTTGTCGAGTCCAGAAGGACTGTCTGATTTGACCAGCAGAGCTATTCCGCTTTACCCATCTTTGGCTGTTAAACTTATTATGGGTTAGAACACTCACTTCTGGTTTAACAGTTGGTTGTATAATTTTTTGCTTGAATAATGGCTATTGAGCATAGAGTTCACCATTTTTCTTTCTCCGCTACCTCTAGGTTAACTTGCTTCTAGATAAAGAAGCTTTTGGGTCGCTACTTCTTCTTGAGGCTTCGACCTCCATATTTATTTTTCCTTCTGCTGGGACCTTTCAGTAGAGGATTCCTGAACACATAGTTCAGGTGTCACACCCTGATGTTCATCGTGTTTAGGATGATCTTGAGCATTACCCACTAAGAGTAGCCTTTTCCTCTAATAATTAGGCCTTGGTACTTTTTCTTTATAAGACCCTTCTTCTTGACAACTTTCAGCACCCTGTGCACTATGGAGGATAGAGTCTCAGAATGTCTCCTTTGCGGGATTGGAGCTTAGTACCGCTGCTCCCAAAATGATTATTTGATATCACCAATAGAGCTATTCCTTTTCACCCACTTGAGATTTTCAAACTTGTGAGTGCAACACTCGCTTCTGACATCAAGTCTGGTCACATGGCTGGTGATTCATACAGCAACTACTGAGCTTGCAGTTCAGCATTTCTTCTCCTTTGCCTTCTACTTAATTTTCCTCCAGAAGAGAAGGCTTGAACATCATGCCTTCCTAATGTGAAAGCTTCAACTGCTAGAGTGGTCGCATTCACATGTATGACTAACACTTTCTGCCCAATGATAGTTCTTTTCATGACTTGTGTCTCAAAATGACTCAATCTTTTGAATACAAAGGCTCTCTTTTAAGGAACTCAATAGCAGTTGCAGTAATTTTAGTTGTCCTCCAGGGAAGTCTACACAATCAAATTGAGTAGTAGTTCCAACATCCCAAGTATTGATAACAGTGTTAGTCAGATGGATATTGGCCCTGCGACCTAACTGCATGATGAACAGTGTGCTTTGAAGATCCATCTTTTCAAATGAAATATGGAGATTAGTAGTCAGTAATTGATGTATCACCCCACACTTTCATAATGCAGCTATACAATAGAGCAAATTGGTATAGAGAAAAAAATATATTAGTCATAAGAATATATTTGATTTAAATTTAATTTCATTGATAATTGATTTTAAATTTTAATTTTTATCATGCTCCACTGCTATTATAGCTCAAATTTGACTAGCTAAAGAAGGAAAGAGAAACCTTTCTCCAACGGAGTTGCCAAAAATCTGTGGGCTCTGAAATTTTGCCACCGACCTCTTGATTAAGAGAGTATGATTTAATGTCGATCAAATCTTCAGAAGGCAAAAGGGATAGTATATAAGACACTACCCAGAGATTTTGCCCTCATTTTGTGAGGACTTTAAATCTGGTTTCAGGTTTCTTATAGGCACAAGCACCTATAGTTAATTACCCCTCTTAATGCTGAGAGAGAACTTTTGATTAAAGCTAGTTGTTAGATTGCTAAATGCATAAGGCATAATAACAACATGTGGAGTTTAAAATTTAAGCTTATGAAATTCATCATATTAACTTAAAATGGATGGTTGGGGATGATGATGCGCCCAATCAAGATCCTATGGTTTTATCATCTCAGGATGTCATGGTCCATAGTTTACTTAGTCAGAGTAGGTAGATGACCCAACCTGACTGAAGGATCTCTATCAGCAACCATGGGTTATGATGTCCAAGGGAACCTTGTAGACCTAGGGTGGTATTTATCTAAGGAGAGAAGCTTAAGTCCACCATAGCTAACAAAGGATTTTTTTTCCCTATCAAGTGCACCCTATGGTTCACATCTCAAGGGCCAGAGTCATTAGGGAACATACAGGCTACATACATGACCATAATATAATGGTGTCATTTGGCGGCATCCACCCGATCAGAGGACTCTGGTTATAATCGCATCATATGTGGAGCTTACTGGCTAAACCACGTGGACAGAAGATGCAGGCCACGTACTTACTGGCATGAGATTGATTGAGAGTGAATATAGAAATATACTTGACTTGACATTGGATCCTTCATGGGCTAGATTTTTCTTAATTTGTCGCCTTCAACAATAATTGTGGAAGGTGGATTGAGTGGAGTTTGCTTTAAGTACTTAAAGATTGAATTTCATTTAATCATTTTATACTTAGTAATTTATCCAATTTTATATTTTGTATTGATAATTAATTTGGATTAATTTGATTTGAGCTTGCAAGCATATTTTGATGATAAGTATCCCCTCTGGTTGAAATCTCCATAAACACAGCCATTATCGAGGTATTGATCATTTACTTTATTGTTCAAGATCCTATCAACTCTATTAATTTGATAATAAAGGATGAGATCTACTGTCATATGATAGATTTAGCTTCTTAGATATTTTACTAAGTTGTAATTATTATAATATTATTATTATATTTTTAGGTTTTTTTAACAAGGACCCGACCCTAAGACCCAACCGGGAATCAACCCACACAGTATCCTCAGACACTAAGCTTAAGCATCTATACTATGTCGGGACCCATGTGGGTGTTCAATTGACTGGCTTTGAATAGTTACATATATTTGTTTATTCATCGTGTAAGATATTTGCACATGCTTTGATGCTTTTAAATTGGATTTAATATATCCCTTGAAATACATGTGAGTATCTCATTTTAAGAAACATATATAAATTTCAAAGTGCTGCGTATAAGTACTCTTATTTTATAAAGAATACACTACTTCACCATTCACATAGTTTACATGCATCCAAATGCAATGAGTTCAAATATGGGATCACCTCGTAATGCATGTGTATGTTTAATTCATTCATTTGAAAGCTTGTGCTAGCTTTGAAGCATTTGAATGAGAATAGATTCATTCTAGATACGTGTAATGAATTTATTTTCATTCAAGCATTTGCATGTATTTTGGAACATTTGAACTAGAGGAGCGACTGATATAAGATATGTGCAAGGGCATACTTCATGTAGTTCTTTTCATATAAGTTTACATGTATGAAATTCACCCAAAAAGAAAACTTCAAGCCTCTATAATTTTATCATTCAATGAGTCTTCACATTTTCTACAACTTGTCATTCAATCTTCATTTCATTTCTCATCAATTATATTAATGGAAATGAATCTCATAAAAATAGCCTCATAATACTCTTGAAATTTTCATGAGATGTTTACATACAACGATCTCTTAATCGCTATCCTCACTATCAATTTTTTGTTTAAGACTAAGAACCTATTGATTGCATTAGTAGATTCAGATTAAAGATCTTTTATTCCAAATTTTTAATATTCATAAGAATTCATTATTCGTTCTGCCTTTATGCAATCAATTTGGAATAAGCATTTCACATTTTGCCCTATGATAAGAAGATCAATAAGGTGCTCTATGGTGTTTTTTTTTTGGTTATTTGTGAGTGTGTGTATGAGGATGTACTTATTGAGGAGATTGAGTATGACATTGAGGAATAGTGTATTATATTGAAAGATATAAGTCACTACCCTACAATGGACCTAATCACCTAATAAGGACTCCTAAGGCATGATGGGTCTTCGAATATGTTATAGATTTTTCTCCTATTTTACATGGATGAATAAAGTAGGGTTTATTTAAACCAAGTTCTAAAGTTCCCTATGGGGGCAAGTCCCCATAGTTAATTACATCTAAAGGAAAATGAATCCCTTAAGAATACTCTCGATTAAAGTAGGCGATTGTTGTCTCCAAAGAATTCAAAGATAGGACTATCAATAAATTGCTTGTATTTTAGAAAATCAAGTGGGATGGATCAAAAGGAAAGAGTTATTATCGAAGCCATAGAAGATAAGTAGGGAATGTTCATGATACTAGGAAGCCTAGTGAACATTCCAATTTATCCTATGGTTGGGCTTTATATTTTTGAAATTGAAGAGATTTTATATGTTTGAGTTAACATTTCATTAGAAAGCTAGGACTTGTATTCAAACAATACAAGATTATTAAGATGCCTAAGAGGTGATGATTTATGCTAGTAGCTTGAAGGGAAACAGTGACCTCAGATCCTAAACCTATGGAGCTTTGGCAAGGTCCAAAGCACGACCTAAATCTAAGGCAAAAATGGGTATATTGTTTACCTAAATAAGAGAGAGTAAATCACCCGACTGCTGGGCTTATTACCGCTTGGAGAGGTAGCCAGCTAACTCCTACACTTTAAATCCATGTAGGTAAGTCTTATGCTTTGCAAGATGGTTAGGTTGTTATTATTTAGAAAAGAAATGAAGTTCTTAAACCCAGTCCCTAAGAGACTAGAGCATGAGTGGTATAAAAAATGGCTTAATCTAATGCAAATCTTATCATATTTTATTTATTCTTAGACTCTTTATTTTGACACAGGCTATAGGATTTTATATGCCTAAATGTGTGATGAAATTGATTATGGGCTAAAGCAAAAGAGAAGGAGGTGTTCTTCCATCAAAGGCTCTCAAAGGTTAAGCCCTTACTATTTGGTAATGATGAAAGCTCTCTCTTAGTAAGAGCGAAATAACATGATATGCATGATATTAAACAAACAATCATCTAGCTAAAGGGTTGCTAAATATTTTTATTATCTTGATTTAATGCCTAGGCTTTTATGTGAGGTTATGAGTTATATTAGGAAATTTAGTTATGAGTTGTTAGCTTGGGTAGAAAAATTAATTTTTTTTTCTAGGAGCTTAATCGCATCCAGGCCATACAACAATCACCAATCATAAATAAACTATGAAAAGACATGTTTTTCTAATGCACAAGCTAAACAAAACATCAAATAATTTTATAAAGCTATCACAAAAAAATAAGAGGCCGGTGCGGTCGGGTACCATCGTACAATCCGAAAAAAATGTGTGTAGCCGAGCTCTACCCTTATACAACCTGGATTATAATAGAATAATTATAATTACAAATGATGAATGTTATGGGAGTCTTCATTCTTCATTCTTCATTTATTCATTAGATATGCTCCATTTCTTTCTTCCTTTTGGCTTGATTTAAATGTACTTGCTCCAAAGGCTTCACATGGTACATAAGACTTAATCTTGTAACCAATGGCCCCCATAACACTTATCCTAATCCTAATATAAAATTACATTAAAAGAAGGAAAGTAAATTTAGCTATATCTGCAAAATAAATATTAGCTAAACACATCATACAACTCAAGCAGTTATATGAATAATTTGGACTTAGCACCCTCCACATGGGTAACCAAGCCCACCTATCCTAATTTGGGTTATGCTTAGGGGTATAAGCAATCTGCATAGCAAAAGTATTTATATTTTCATTACAGTGGCCCCTTAAGCATAACCCCTAGCAAAAAAATATGATTAGGCTAATATCAACCTAACATCCAGACTATTCACATACACCCTAACGTCTAGTCTATAATAGTGCATCACAAAATAAGCATATATCAAACCATGCACTGCCCTAACATAAAGCTAGAAGCGGTGACTTAATCTAATATGTGTGCATTAATGCTTGTGTGGTATGTCCTAACTAGGCTTTAGAGTTGTAATTTTGCTAAATGTGAAAGATTTAGTTTATAAAGGGTTAACTTCTCTTTAAGTAATTTAATTGATTTGAAGAATTTACTTAGTATTTTTTTATTACATATGGCTTACACTTAATAACTTAGTGTTATAAAGAGAAGAAAGAGAGGGGACCTCTCTTTTATCCCAACCTTAAGTCACTTCTAAAGAAAATTAGTTAGCTTGATTCTCTTTAGTGAATGGCTTATTACATGTTTTAATCAACCCTAAGTTTAGGTCCACTCTAAATGACCTTATTCAATAAGAAATGCATCTTAAGGTTAATTAGAATAAATTACTATCACATAACACATGTTTATTCATTTCTTTCCATCATGTATATCATGCATATGATTAAATCCTAAGCATATCTATACATGCAATTTGTATCTTAACACACTTAAATGATGAATGTGAGTAAATGTGTTTGGAATTAATGTTTCATTTGATTGAATGATTTTGTCATATTAATTTAAAGCTCTATCTAAATTCTTATACAAAAGCATAAGGAAAGAACCTTAAATCACATGACTAATCAACTCAACCAAATAAACAATGTATGAATGAATGTCTTTTTAATAGAAAAAGAGGGTTCTCATTCATTAGCTAAGTACACATTTACATGTATAAAAGTTTAATTGAGTACGTCACCATTGTTCTACAACAGGGGCGTAAGGTACAAGACCTACTTGGGGCTACTTAAAGACTCGTAGCCCCGGTATGTCCAGACTAATATACCATTTTTTTTATATACATATGGATGTATAAGCAACAATAAGAATAGGAAAACCCATGCAAAAGTTCTATTTGACTTATTTGATTTATGATTTTAATTCATTGATCATATAATATATATATATATGTATAAGAGTTTTAAGTAGGTACGACACCATTATTCTACACCAGGGGCATAAGATACAAAACATACTTGGGGCTACTTAAAGCCTCGTAGCCCTAGGATGTCCAAACTAATATACCACTTTTCCTATATACATATGAATGTATAAAAAGAACCACAAGAATGAGAAGTCATATTTGATTTGATTATATGATTTACATATATGATGTGAAATTCTTCTTAAGTCTTAACATGGAGATGCATAGGAGCAAATTTAGGCAAATGTTGTGTTCTTTTCAAATGAACTATACATTTGTAAACCTTATGTGAATCCATGTAGGATAAAGAAAGAGAACTTCATATTGCATATCTTATATTATCAACACATGCAAACTTATAGATACTTATAATTAGCATCACTCCATCCATTATAATTGGCTTATGAGCTTTTGAAAATAAAATTTGATTTAATAGTCATAATAGCCACACATATTTAATTTAAATCAACATGAAATTTGACATAAAATAAACCATTTCATTTAGTTAATTTAAAAAAAATGAATGCATGATTACATATGGCAAGCAACATTTAACATAATTGGAAAGAAATAAAACAACACATCATGTGATTTCATTCAAATCCAATTAAGTCCTAAGGACAATCATACTAAATAAGGGTATATAAAATAAACCAAAGTTTCTTTAATGTAATTTCATTTTTTTTAGTTGATTTGAGTTAAGGAAAGTGAAAGGGATTTGCTGGTCCTAATCACATTCCCCATGTGTGAGTTAATTTTGGTTCACGGAAGAAATAATTAAGTTGATTTTATGATTTAATTAGGTTAGGGTATGAATTAAGTAGATTAATTAACCCTTGCCTACATCACCATAAGTTAATTAACTAACTAATAATGAGCCAATATGATATACAACCACATGAAAAGTAAATTTGCAATGCTCCTAAGAAATGAAAGGGGCCTAATGCAATTGGCTCATGATTAATAGTTAATTAGGCTTAAGGGATCTCACTTAACTACTTTTATGGTTTTCACACATGTGAACCATTATCATCATCTCACTTTGGGTCATTGGACACCCAAAGAACTACCCAAGATTAAATTAGAGGTTGCTTAGGTAAGAAGTAAATTTTAGATTGAGTTTATCAAGTTTGTTAATTAACTGATTGAATCTTAATTAACCTTAACCAACCAAAATGAGATGGGCTTAGAGAAAGAGATAAAGAAGGGAGCTTAAGTCTCAATCCCTAAATCCTTTCAATTAGTTAATTAAGGTTCAAGTATAATTTGGATTTTGATTATTCTTGTTGATTAATTAATTAAGGGGTGTTAATTAATTAATTAATTAAGAGAGATTAGAGAAGACTTAAAGAAAAGATTAGAAGAGGGAATCCTAATCCATTTCCCTGGACTTCATCATCATTAACAAAAGTTAATAAGCTTGATTGATTAATTAATTTACTGTTGATTTGCTTAATTATCATTAATTACATTATGAAAGTGATTAAAGCTTAATCCATGTATTTCCCTAATTAAGCAACCAATAAAATTTTAGAAAAATAGGGGAGGCAGAGGTCATCCCCCTAAACATACACATAAAGTTTGAGATTAATTGGATGGTTAATTAGGGAATAATTAATCTAATTATATTTCTAATTAAACTTTAATTAAACTGAATTTACTATTTAAAATCAATTAATGATAATTTTCCTAGATTATACTCTGAAATATCTTTAAAATGAGCCTAAGTTTGTATTTTTTTTGAAATTTTCTAGAATTAGTTATGAATTTAGGAAGTTTCGGTATTAAAAACTAATTAATTAGCCCTAACTAAAGCCTTAATCCCGTCGAGCGATGTTGCGGCTGATGAAGCACACTTTTCACGTGGCACGATGGGATTCGCTATTTAAGTTATCACATCCTAGTGCTATCTCAGATGGCGGTGCATGTGGTAACTACGTGGACCATCCAATCTAAGATTGGACTGCCACGATTAAACCCACAATTTTGAGGGAAAAATCAGGGTCTCTAAGCATGATCTGATCAAGGCCAACCATTTTGATCATGCATGATGGATGGTCCATGATCTATCTCCTCTGGAGCATCGAATAATGGCTACCGTCCATTGATCATCGCTCGATCCGAGCTCATCCGAGCTCGGATGGAGATGAAAATGATCCCACACCTTCGGGGAAGCATAATAATCAAATCCAATGGTGGAAAACACATGACATGAAAATTTATTTCACAAAAAACCAACCTATTTACATTCAAGGATCAGTTTCAATGGAATACCTTACCAAACCTTATGACAGGTGGTTCCAACGATTGAGGAAGCTTCATTTGGTAGAAACGAAATTCTATTGAGCTGCACAACCCTTAATTTGGTGTAGTTTGCTCGAAAGACCAATCCACTAGATGTAGGTGATCGGGCTTGATCAAACTCTACCCTTCGGCCATCGAAAAGCTTGAGAAAGGATTCATTCTCGCTCATTTAGCTCCAAGGAAGGTGTATGCAAAGTTAATTGCACTTTGGTGGAGATTTGAGCAAATGGGAATTCAAGGTGACCTCCCCTATTTCAGTTTTGCGTAAAACCGAGAATGGGGATTTTGAGGAGGTTGGGAAAGCTTGGAAATGGCTATGGGATTCCTCTCCTTGGCTGCTAGGGTTGAATCGAATATGCCTCTCTGTGAGTTCAAGTGAAAATGAGGGGGGTATAGCCCCTCATTCCTTGGATCAGACAGCAAAGGTTGTTTTAGCTTTTTTGATCCAATGGTTTAGATGGGGAGCTCAATTTGGGTAGGGAATCATGTTAGCTGGCTTTCTTTGAGTAGAGGAGGGTGTGAGAGTGGCTGCCAAGGGAGTAGTTAGTGTCCTATGGCAGTTTTGAAAGCTCCAATAGGGATGGGGAGGTGATTTCACCTCCTCATGGATCATGCCTGACCCAACCACTATTGGGTTAGGTTAGCCATGGTCCAAGGTGCCTAAGTGGATGTGTGGCTAGGAGGAGAAAATGATATAATGAGCATGTGTTTCATCTCATGGGATGCCCTAAATCTAAGGGCCAAATGGTCATTTGGCTATGAGTTTGATTTGGGCAGATTTAAAATGGGTCAAAAGTGGGTTAGCCCAAATTTCAAGTGGTTTGGAGTTTATTTGATTTGATTTTGCTTGATTTCCTATTTAGGTCAAATTGAGTTAGGTTGGGTCAAGTTGACCAATTGATCAAATTGGGTCTAACCAAGGGTTGGGTCAAGTTCACATGTCTAATTGGAGTGTATTAGTGTCATTAGTTTGGTTCAATTTGCTTTGGATTTGATTATGGTTCATTTGGGTTCATATAGGTCAAATGGGTTAAGTTGACTTGGTTAAGACAATTGATTAGCCTAGGATGACTGTTGATCATATTGTGAGGTTTGGATGGGCTTAGTTCAATCAAATTTGGGTTGAAGAACTTGGCTCAAAAAGAATTTTTAGGTCACTTTGGGTCAAGTGAGCCTAAATGGTTTAATTGGCTTGATCATAGCTTGATTCAAGTTTAGTTGAACTCACACATGAGCCTAGGATTGATATATAAATCCAATTGCAAGTGGTTTGGAGCCAAATGGGTTTTGGTTCATATGATAATTTCAAGTCAAAAGGGCTAACTTGGACTTGATTTGGGGTTAGCTTGGATTTGGTTTGAGAATGATGGTTTATGTTAATATTTAGGTCAATGAGTGTAGGTAAGATTGAATTATGAAGAAATCTATGAGTTTTGAATTGGTTTGGGTATCATTTAGCCAAGTTCAAGAATTTGGCTAAAAGGGCTAAAAGGGCTAAAATTGGGAATTTGAATTGATTTGGGTTTCAATCATTTGGAGTTTGGAATTTATTTATGATTTGGAATTTGATTTAGGATTGAATTTGATAATTGAGAAAATCAATTTGATTAGGGATGATTGGAATTTGGTTAAAGCTAAGTCCATAAGATAAAATCAAAGGGCTTAGGAAGAGATTTAGGGTTTAAATTTAATCATGGGTTTCAATCATTTGATAGTTGGATTTAATTTTGGAATTTAGATTTGAATTTGAGGTTTGGTTTGGAGGAAGGAAGCAAGGAAGTAAGGATTGAGTTTAGGCTATAGGGTAGGCAAGTCCTCCTAAATTTCTAAGGCACAACCTACTCCTACGGCTAACTCTTCTAAGTCTCTAAGGTTAGGTTAAGTGTTCACCTAATCACTAGAAGTGTCTTAAGACTAAAGAATGCTTAGTGTCTATAAGGGTCCTAGATCTATGGTGAGGTGGTTGAGAGCTCACTCCAAAAGTGAGGTCAATAAAGGGCACCCATTAGGTGTGATATGACTCACAAGGCATACCGCACGTATTGGTGTTGATCGAGACGAACAACAATGTCTGAAGGATCGCAAACACTAACAAAAATGATCTATCCATAAACCCAAGGTGTATACAGAATCAAGGTCTTAGTGCAATGCAACTCCACTCATGCCAAGGGCATAAGGGAGGAAGAAGGGATCCACTAAGGGATCAAGCATATGAACCATCCACTAGGGAAGCAGGTTCAGGTTATCCACTAGGGATAAGGGGTTTAGATTTGAATGCAAGATATGATTTGGATAGAGTATCCATTGGGTATTAGAATGTAAAACTCACTGAGGATAGAAATTTTATTTGATTTGCATCTTGCTGGGGAGAAATTTGATTTGAGTTAATTGGTGGGGCATCCACTAGGAGATGAAAGTTTGATTTGATTTATTGATTTATGATTTGAAGCTCCACTGGGAAGAGAATGATTTGGTGTTGAGCACACATCTATTGGAGATACGAGCTCGGATCTACTGGGGATAAGATGAATGAACCTTCCACTATGGAAGCAGATTCAGACTATCCATGGGGAGGATAAGAATTTAGCTTTGAGTGCGCACCTGCTAGAGATGTGGGCTCGGATCTGCTGGGGATAAGATGGATTTAATTTGGACTCTGTTAGAGGGAGGAAGATGAATTTGATGAGATGGACCCTATCGATGTGCGCTGGATCCACTAAGAAAGGGCTAATATCATCCTAGACCTGTATTAGATTTACAAATCTAAAGGGGTAGTCTACCGGTCGTAGGGTAGAGCTAACCAACCTAAGGGTTGCCTTTCAGTGTACAATGGTCAAGTTAGAAAGAAAGCATGGGGACTGACATCCTCCTGAATAAGGCATCATTGGGGTGATCTTTTGGAAGCAATAAATCAAACTCAACCTAAGGCGACTACTGAATGAATGCCGCTAGGGGGCTTATATCAGCTCCGAAGTAGTCAGGATAATGTCATTTGATTGAATTGCATTTGTTTTAATTTGATAGATCCTGTCAGTGTGCGATGTATTCACTAAGAAGGGACTAATATCAGCCTAGACCCTTCTTAGATTTACCAATCCAAATGGATAGTTTACCGACCGTGGGGTAGAGCTAACCAACCTAACCGGTTCCTTTCGGTGTGCTATGGTCAAGTTAGGAAGAAAGTGCCGAGACTCACATCCTCCTACAGAAGGGACCATTGGGGTGATCAATTGATAACACAACAAATCAAATCTGACCTAAGGTGACTACTGAGAGAGTGCCAACCTGGGGACTTATCTTAACTCAAAAGTAGTCAGGTGATTCCTATAGGGAGTTTTGCTGACACTGCCCTAAAGATAGGATGCTTGCTTGGGAAAGGGGCCACTGGGGACTTGAATTTTTAATCCACAAGCGAAAATTTATTTTGTTTGTTTTATATTTGTGTGGACCATGTTGGTTTGCAAGGGAACATACTGAGAAGGAGCTTATATTAGCCTAGTCCTATCTCAGACTTATTGGACCATGGGAGAATCTGCATATCCACAGGACAAATTCTCCAATCACAGGGGTGGCTACTAGGAAAGGGGAACTGCCCAATCCAAGAGTAATCAGAGTAGTGTCTAAATGGAGTCGCTAAGCATGTGATCCAAATAGAGTGCCTACAGGGGAGGTGTTGCTAGAGGCGTTATCCAAAACCCTGTAAAAGAAAGCCTGTAGGTATTCGATGGCCAACTCAAGGAGAAATCACAGGGACTCACATCTGCCAAGAGTGGTGTATCCACCGGGTGGGTCACCGTCAACATGGCAATAACCAACCAACCTAAGGTGCCCATCGATTTGTGACAATCAGTCTAGAAAGAAGACATGTAGGCTTACATCTCTCTAAAGTGGAACTGAACATCAAAATAATCTATCTTCAGCTCGATAGGGGCTATTCGACCTTGGGCAACTACTAAGTGAGGAGTCTTGTGCAAGGACTAGACCCAAGCTTGAAGTAGTTAAGAGGAAAGGAACCACTGGGGGACTTATCCTAAGCCTCAAATATATTTGACCTAATCAGTGCATGATGGTTAATCCAAGAAGAAAGCATGTAGGCTTACATCCTCTTAAACAAAGTCAACATGGGATAGATTACTGGCTGCACAGTAAGGCCTACCAAACTAACAAGGCACTCATTAGTTTGCAATGATCAAGTCAGGAAGAAAGCGTGGGGACTCACATCCGCTAGACAAGTGACCACTGGGTTGACACACTAATAAGGTAGCATATCAGCTTAACCTAAACCAGCTAATGAGTGAGCACCACAGGGGAGCTTGCTCCCACATCAAAATATCTCAAGATAAAAAATATGTGTTCATTTGTGTTTTGAAAGAGAAAATAAGATGCCACTTGGATTCTCTTACACCTACCCTAAACACGTAGAAGAATGGATGAAATGGTGTCGTAGGGGTAATTGTGACTCCATATGGTGAAAATTTATATATTCTTATCTTCATCTATCCCTTTGGAAAGAATGAATGAAAATAAAAATATAATATATCTTTGTTGGGACACCACATAGATCCATAGATGTTCTTATTAGGGTGATCGGGTATGACATTGAGGAATGGTGTACTATCTCGAGAAATAGAAGTCACCATCCTATAAATGGACCTAATCACCTTAATAAGGACTCCTAAGGACTATGGGTCTTCGTATGTCCCAAAGATTCTTCTTCTATTTTACATGGAAAAGTAAAGCAGAGTTTATTTTAAATTGGGTTCGTTAAGTTCCCTATATGGGCAAGCCCCCATAGTTAATTACATCCTAAGGAATGGGATTCCTTAAGAATACTCTAGATTAAGGTAAATGATCATTATCTCCAAAGATTTTGAAGGTAGGACTATCAATCGATTGGTTTACTTTTAGAAGATCAAGTGGGATTGATCAAGAGAAAAGAGTTATTATCGAATCCAAATGAAGATAAGTAGGGGATGTTTAGGATACTAGGAAGCCTAGTAAACATCCCAAACTATTCTATGGTTGGGCTTTATATGTTTAAAATTGAGGTGATTTATTTGTTTGAGTTGAATTTTTGTTAAAAATCTAGGACTTATCATTCCATGACACGAAATCATGGAAATGCCTAAGAGGTGAGGATTTATGCTTGTAGCACGCAAAGGGGAGAAGCAACCTTAGAACCTAAATCTAGGGAGCTTAAGCGAGGGCTAAAGCATGACCTAAATCGAAGGCAAAAATGGTATATGGTTTACCTCCACAAGAGAGGATAAATCACCCAACTGCTTGGACTTATAGCCGCCTAGGGGTGGCTACCAACTAACTCCTCCTACGATTTTAAATATATGTAGGCAAGTCTTATGTTTTTGCAAGATAGCTAAGCTGTTGTTTATTTAGAAAGAGACTAAGTCCTTAAACACACTCCTTAATAGATTATCATGTAGGGCATGATTTAATTACCTAAATCTAATGCAAACTTTATTATATTTTATTTTTATTTCGGATAATTCATTTGACACAGGCTTTAGGATTCATATGCCTAATGCATGAGAAATTGGATTATGGGACAAAATCAGCAAGAAATTAGGTGTGTTTTTACCATGGCTCTCAAAGGTCAAGCCAAGTTCTCTGGCATGGGTGGAAGCCCTCCAAATTAAGAGTGAAATAATATGCTTTTTATGCATGATGTGAGAAAGAAAATACAATATCCAGATAAGGGGTTGCTAATTCTTTTATCTTAATTTTTTTAACCTTGGCTTTAGGTGAGGTTATGAGTTATTTAATTTTTAGTTTTGAGTTGATTAATTAGATAGAAAATTTATTTTCCTAAAAGTTTAATCATCG
Organism: Cymbidium sinense; assembly: GCA_021442155.1. Lineage (NCBI taxonomy): Eukaryota > Viridiplantae > Streptophyta > Magnoliopsida > Asparagales > Orchidaceae > Cymbidium > Cymbidium sinense. The sequence continues at coordinate 14,980,067 of CM038216.1, read as the reverse complement.
TCCAGGCCATACATTAAAGCAAGAAAGAAACTAGGAAAATATACCATCATAATGCACAAGCTAGACAAACATCATATAATTTATAAAGCAAGCACAAAATAATAAGAGGCCATTTATGGTTGGGCTCAAAAACAAACAAATTGGGTAGTCAAGCTCTACCTTATACAACCTCAAATGAATTAAATGCAATCAAGAAGGAATTCATTGTTAAGGGGGGGTCTTCATTCTTCAGTCTTCATTTCTTCTTTCTTCTTTCTTCTTTTGGTTAGTTGGAATGTGGTTGCTCCAAAGGCTTCACATGGTACATAAGATATAGTCTTATAACCAATGTTCATCCTAATCCCCCATAATAATCATTACAAATCCTAATTGCAAAATTACATGAAAATGGGAAAAGTAAATCTTGCCAAAATCTGCAAAATAGAGATTAGCTAAATAAACCATATAATCCCAAGCATGTATATGTATAAATTGGACTTAGCACCCCACACATGGGTAACCTAGTCCACCTAGCCTATTTTTGGATTATGCTTAGGGGTATAAGCAACCTGCATAGCAAAAAGTATTTATATTTTTATTACAGCACCCCTTAAGCATAATTCCCTATAGAAGATAATGGTTAGACTAAGATCGTCCTACTATTTAATCTACACACATACACCTTAACATCCAGACTAAAATAATACATCACAAAATAAAATCAAACATCAAACCATGCATCGCCCTAACCTAAAGCTAGAAGTTGTGACTTAGCCTAATGTGTGTGCTATTTAAGGTTTGTGTGGTATGTTTAGCTAGGCTTTAAGGTTGAATTTTTCTAAGTATGCAATTGTTCAACTTAGAGGGTGATTTCACTTAAGTGATTTAGTTGATTTGGTTGATTTTATTTTGTGATTTGATTATGTTTGAATGAACTTACAATTAATCACTAAGTGTTGTAAAGAGAGGAAAAGAGAAGAGAACTTCTCTTTCCTCCCTACCTTAAGTAATTTCTAAGGTAGATTCATATTTGATTTTTGTTTAGTGAATATTTTATTATGTGTTTTAATTAATCATAAGTTCCTATTCAAAGAGAAAGGTATTTTAAGATTAAGTAAAGTGAATTACTATCACAAAACACACAACACTTTATTTCTTTTCCAACATATGTAACATGCATATAGATGGACCCTAAGCATATCTATATATGCAAATGGAATTGTTTAGCACACCTTAATGATGAATGCTATGGGATGTTACTTAAGAAAATTTGGATGCTTCATGAAACATGATTTGCTTAAGTAGAAAATGAGAGATTCTCTTATCCATTTTTATATGTACACTTACAAGTATGAAAGACATAAGGCAGTTGTTGTTTGTGTAAGGTACAAGAGACTACTTAAAACAAAGCCTCACAACTCGGTGTCAATATACCACTTTTCTTAAATTCATGTGCATGTACAAAAAGAAATGCATGGAAAGAGAATCATGTAAAAAGTTTATGTTTTTTTGATTTTGGTTTGATTGTTTAGTTTACATGTGTGATGTGGAATTCTTTCTTTAGCCATGACATAGGAGTGTATAGGAATGGATTTAAGAAAGTGTTACGTCCTTTTCAAATGGACGATACACCTTGCAAATCCTATACAAACCTATATTAAGAAAAGAGAAGGAAAATCACATAACACATTTCATGCTATTCACATGCAAGTTTATAAGTATTTATAAATAGCATACTTTTCATTTGTAATATTTGATTTCTAAGTTTTGAAAATAGTTTTGGATTTAGTAGTGATAATAGCCATTCATATTCTTACTTTAGCTAAAACATGCAATTTGACATAAAGGAAATATTTCATTTTAATTTGATTTTTCAAAAGACATGAATGCATGATATTCATATGACATACACACTTAGCATACTAGAAAAGAAATAAAGTGAGGAAAGCATGTAAATTCATTCACCCTAATTACTTCTTAAAGACAATCCTATGGAATAAGATTATTTAAAGTGAATCAAAGTTGGTTTAAGGAAATTTTGATTTAGTTTTAAGTTTGATTTGAATTTTAGAAAATATGAGAATATTTGCTGGTCCTAACCCATCTCCCACATGTGTATGTTATTTTAGTTTAATTTTTAGAACCCCTAAGTGGATTTTATGTTTTACTTAGGTTAAGGTGTTCATTAAGTTCATTAATTACCCCTTACCTACTCCACTTTAACATATTTAACCAAATAATTATGAGCCAATGTATGACATAAAATCATAACAAATTTAAATCAGCAATGCACCTAAGAAAGAAAGGGGCCTAATGCATTTGGCTCACAATTAATGATTAATTAAGCTAAAGGGTTTAATTTAAGTACTTTCATAACCCTTCCCATATATATGGGTTAGATATAATTTTCTTAAGCTACTTAGGTTATTGAACACCTACGCATCTACCCAAGAAGGTAATGATTGAGTTCTAGAATGTTTTGAAAATTTTATCAAATTAATTAAGTAGGCCATTAGTGGATTAGCCCTTAATTAAATTTAGATTAAGGAAGGAAAGGGATTTAAGGAATGACTTGGGGAAAATATCCCAAACCCATTCCATAAACCTCCTCTTCATTTAAACAAAGTTTAATTAACTTAATCAAGGGATTAAACCACTATTCATATGCTTAATTAAGCTTAATTAAATTAAGAGAGTGCTTAAAGATTCCCTAATTAACTCATCAATAAATTCCAAGAAAATTAGGGGAGGCAGAGATCATTCCACTAAATACACCTGATAAACTTGGAATCAATTAATGGAGAAATTAGGGAGTAATTAGTGCTATTAAATTTTTAATAAAATCCTAATTAAAGAAAATTCATTGTTCAAAATCAATTGAAAACAATTCTAATGAATTTCTCGCTGAATTATCTTCAAAATGCATTTTATTTTGTACTTTTTTATTTTTCTACATTTAGTTATATAATTTTGAAGTTTCTATCATTAAGGATGAATTAAAATGCTAATTATATAATTAATCCCATCAGGGCCACGTAGATCACTGACGTGATGCGCACTTTCCATGTGGTGCGACGGGATTGGTTATTTAGGTTGTCACATCCAATGCCACGTCAGTCGGCGATGTTATGCACTTTCTCCTCGATCGTTCGATCAAAGATCGGACAGTTGGGATTAGGCCCATGGTTTTTAAGGGATAAATCAAAGGATCCTATGTAGATTAATCAGGACCGTCCATCCAAAATGTGCAGATGGATGGTCCATGATCCATCCTTGCACTCACCTACAGGAGAGGGCAACCGTCCACACTTTAGGGCTTGATCCAAGCTTGACTGAGCTCGGATTGACATCAAAATTAACCCACACCATCATCATGCAAGGAGCAAGACATCCAATGGTCAAAAAATAATGGAGTGAAAGTTTCTTTCACAAAGGACCAAGAACTCCTACACTTAAGCTCGATTTTGATCCATACCTCATTGGAGGCTATCATTGGTGCTCCCAACCATTGAGGTAGCTTCATCTAGTAAAGATTGAAGGTTTGAGGTCTTGAGGTTGAGTGGACCTTCCTATGGACCAAGGTGGGCTTCAATTTCTTGTGGCCTTGATCAAACTCCCCTCTCCCGTGCCTTGAGAACTTGGATGAAGACTTAGGTGAGCTCGATTGGGTTCCCTCAAGGTGCTTGAAGGAAGAATTGAGTTGAAATTGGGTATTGAGTAAGTTTGAAAATCTTGCTACCTCCCCTATTTTTGATTTTAAAAAATCGAGAAATGGAGAAATGCAAAGAGCTAGAGGATGCTTGGAGAAGATTGGGAATGCTTGCTCTTAGTTCCTATCACTCAATCAAATGCAAGTAAATACAAATGAAATGAAATTAGGGGGAGTATATCTCCCCCTAGAAGGTTCGGACGGTCGAGCATGGCTTTGCCATTTTGATCAAATTGATCAGGCTTATTGAGTTTGTTAGGCCATTTTGGACACCATGTGGTTCAGTTTGGCTAGAGGGAGGTAGTGGAGGAGTTCCCATGTGCTAAATGAGGTGGAGGAGTGATTCTCTTGTGCTCATTTTGAGTGGGGTGGTTGATTTTGGCCTTGGGTTGGGTTTGGATGACCCAAACCCATTGAGTCATGTGCACAACACCCATTAGTGTCCACATGGTCCACTAAGAGGGGGCCAAGTGCCCATGAAAAGGAATTGACCAAATACCAAGTGGAATTGGCCATAGGTTACCCCTTGACCTAGGGGTAGAATGATTATTTGGCTTTAATTTCTCTTTAGGAAGATTTAGAATAGTTTGAAATTAGGTTGGTCCAAATTTCAAAGAATTTAAAGTTAGTTTGATGTCATTTGGCTCATGTTGACCCATTTAGGTCAAAATGGGTCAACTGGGTCAAGTTGACCAATTGGTCAAATTGGGTCAAACCAAGTGTTGGGTCAAGTTCATATGACTATTTGAAATGTTTTGGCATCATTGGTTTGGTTCAATTTGGTTTATATTTAGTTTTGATTCATTTGATTTCATTTAGGCCAAATGAGTCAAGTTGACCAATTTAACCCATTTGACCTATTTGGGTTAGGTCATGGGCTGGCTTAGTTTTGGTTGGCCATTTGAAATATGTTGCAAGCTTTGGTTTCAATCAATTTTGGTTTGATTTGATTTTGGATCAATTTGACCTTTTAGGTCAAGTTCGATTCATAGTCAATTGGGCTAGGTTGGGTCTAGTTGGCCAATTGAGGCTTTCGTCAAGTTCAACAAGTGGTTTAGAATGAATTTGACCCATTAGTTACTATTAATTTGGTTTAGATCAAGTTTTGACACATTTTTACTTTTTAGCTCAAGTTGGGTCAACATGGGTCAAGTGGCCAATTAGGTTAGGTTAGGCTCAAATGATGACTTGGTCAAGTTCAAACATTGATCATGAATTAGTTTTGATCAATGGTTTCAATCAATTTGGCCTATGGTAGATTTTGGCTAGTTTAGGTTTCATTTTGGCTAAGTATTAACTTGGTCAACCCTTAGGTTTGACTTGGTTTGACCTAATTTGAGTGATTGATCGTCTCATGATGATTATTGCTCACAATGTCAGGCCTTGGCAGGCTTAGTTCAATCCAATTTGGGTAGGATTAGAATTTGGCTCATATGGGGTACTTTAGGTCACTTTGGGTCAAGTAAGCCTAAGTGGATCAATTGATTTGATCAAGGCTTGATTCAAGTTTGGTTGAACTAACATACGGACTTATGATTGAAATATAAATTCATTTGCAAGTGATTTAGAGTCAAATGGATTTTGATTCATTTGACAATTTCAAGTTCAAAGGGTGAACATGAGTTTGACTTGGGTTTGATTTTTTGAATTTATTTTTGGTTTGATGATTGAAGTTTATGTTTATATTTAATTTCATGATTTAAGGATTGATTGAATCATGATGAAAAATCAAGGGTTTGGCTTGATTTGAATTTGATTTGGCTAAGTTCAAGAATTTGACTTGAAAGGCTTAGGTTGAATTTTGGTTGAATTTGGATTTTAGTTTTGAATTTAGTTTCAGTTTGATTATTGAAGTTTATGTTTATATTTGGATTCATGATTGAAGGATTGAATGAATCATGAAGAAAAATCAAGGTTTTGTCTTGATTTGAATTTGATTTGGCTAAGTTCAAGAATTTGACTTGAAAGGCTTAGGTTGAATTTTGGTTGAATTTAAATTTAATTTTTGGATTTAGTTTTGGTTATTTGAATTTATATTTCATTTATATTTATGAATATAAATGAGAATATAAATGGGTTATGAGAAAATCTCTTGAATTTGAATTAATTTGGATTTGATTTGAGTAAAGCCCATGACATGGACTTAAGAAAGATTTTAGATTTAGATTCCAATCATGGACTTCAACCATTGGAATTGATTTAAGTTTTGGTTTGGAATTGATTTGAGTTTAGTGTTGATTTGAATTTGGAGTTTGAATTGAAAGAAGGAAGTGAGGATTTCGTTCAAGCTATATGGTAGGTAAATTTTTCTAACACCCCTAAGGCATAAACTATTCCTATGGCTAACTCTTCTAAGTCTCTAGGGTTAGGTTAAGTGTTCACCTAATCATTAGAAGTATCTTAAGACTAATGAAACTCTTAGTGTCTAAGAGAAGTCCTATGCCTGAGATGGAGGGGTTGAGAGCTCATCCTAAAAATGAGGTCAACACTCCACCAAGAAGGGGTGCTGCTTGGGTTCTCTTACACCTAACTTAGTTTTATTAGTTAAAATAGGATGCCTCTTGGGTTCTCTTACACCTAACCTAATAGCACTGGAAGATTGTGTGTAGTTTGTATTTTTGGAGGGATAGGATGTCGCTTGGGTTCTCTTACACCTAACTTAAACACGTCATGGTGAATTCACAAGCAAAACATATTTCTAACACATAAAAGATGGAATTTGTTATGAAAAAGAATTTATTGATGATTATTTTCAAACAAGATTTATGGATAGTATTTCTTTAAGAAGAGCCCGTTGATTGGAAGCATCGGGCGCTCTCCCTTACAATTTATAAGTTGATAAGATCTTCCTTGGTAGGCCTTCTCTATAGCAAAAGGACCTTCCCAAGTTGGTTCAAACCTACCTCCCATCTTTCGACGACAACAATTGGTCTCCTTAGAACTAAAACAAGCTCTCCTACTTGAAAAGCTCTAGGGCAAACCAACTTGTTATGAGCTTCAATCATTTTGGCTTTGTACAACTCAAGTTTTGGCATGGCATCTCTCCTCCAAACCATCGAGCTTTTCTAACCATAGCTTGGCATTCTGCTCTATTGTGATTTTGCTACCCACAGCTATCCTTAATGATGGGAGTTGGACTTCTAGTAGTAGAACAGCTTCAGACCCATACACTAAAGAGAAAGAGATAGATTGAGTTGGAGTTCTATATGTAGTACAGTAGGCCTACAAGGATTCAACTAACTACTCATGCCACTATCTCTTATTATCATCGAGTGTCTTCTTCAATATTTGGATGAGATTTTATTAAATGCTTCTGCTAAACCATTTGCCCTTGGGTAGTAAATGGTAGAGTATCTCCAATATATGCTATGTCTTCGGGCAAAGCTATTAATTTTAGTGTTCTTGAATGTAATACCATTATTGGATATAATTCATCGAGGCACCCCGAACCTATATATGATATGGTCCTAAAAAATTGGAGCACATGCTGAGTTCTTTAAGTGGGATTGCCTCTGCCCACTTGGAAAAGTGGTCAGTGCTAGCTAGAATGAACCGGTGATCCTTGGAAGAAGGAGGATCGATCGGACCCACTATGTCGGTACCCTAAACACAAATGGCCACGAGGCCAAAGTAGGATGTAGAATGTTAGGTGGTTGATGTAAGACCACACCGTGTACCTAACATTGGTGGCATCTCCTAGCTACGTCCATGCAGTCTGTGATCATCGAAGGCCAGTAATATTCTAGTCTCTTGATCTTGGCTTTCATCTTCGGACCAAATTGATGCACTCCACATAATTTTGAGTGTACCTCAATCACGATCTTACAGGAGAGCTTCGTGTTTGTCCTAAAAATATAACCATATATGATCGAAGGACCGCCAGTACAAAGTGTCATCCATGAGAGTGTAGGAAAGGGCTCTCTACTTCATCTGATGTGCTAGTGACTTCTCTTGAGATAGTTTGCCTATATTTAGATAATCCATGAATTATTGCCTCTAATCTAACTCCTCATCCTTTACAACCTCCCCTTTAAGAGAGAGTCTTTTGATGAGTTCAACGTTAATAAGGGATAAGACTTGTCTATTTTGGACCCTTATTGGAATAGACACATCTTCCGGACATGCCAACTCTTTGGAAAGCTTGGCCAATGTGTCTGCTACTACGTTATCTCCTTAAGGAATCTTGTAAATGGTAACCTCTAAGATTTGAGCCAACAACTTCACAGTATACTTATGGTAATGATGGAGTTTAGGCTTTAGAACTTTGTAGGACCCAGCAATTTGGTTGATAACGAGATGAGAATCCCCAAAGATGTTAATGCTCTGGATGTATAGTATAATGGCTAACTCCAGACTGGCAATCAGAGCCTCATATTCAGCTTCGTTGTTAGTGCATGGATTGGACAGATGATATGAGAATCTCATCACATCACGGTCCAGAGTTAGAAGAACCAAGGTTGTGAAAATTGGACCGAACATAAAATCGGAAGAAAGAAAGGTTCAAGATTCGATGGTTCAACTGGGGTTGAACCAGATGATGTAATAAATATTTAAATTATTAAAAATAATCTAAACGATGAAATAATATAAATATATGATAACCATAAAATAAAAAAATAATATATACGTAATATTTTTAATAATTATAAATTTAAAAATCAAATTAAAATATATTAAGATATAATTATATATCTATTATATATCTAAATATATGTATATTAAATATATTTAAAAATTAAGAATAAGTTTTATATAGATTTATAAATATTAATATAATTTACAATAAAAATATAAAGTTTTTAACGTAAAAAAATCTATTTTAAATTTATAAAATATAAATAATAATATAATATACAATATGTGAAATATTTATAATATATTATTATAAAATTTATATTTTTAAATAATTTATTTATATTATAAAAACATTTATAATAAGAGTATAAAGTTAAAAATTAAAATGTTATTTTTTATTTTTAAATTTAAAAGCCCATTTAATATTTTAAAATGTAAATTCTTTAGTTTAATTCTTTATTCCTATAATTCAAGTCAAGTTTCAACATATTTCTAAAATCTTTTGTCCCACATCATAAAAGAAGCTAGTGTTACACTCTTTATATAGAAGAAAAGAGCTTTCCAAGTAAAAGCATTTGGATCCAACTAAGTGGTATCATGATATAATAGCTTGATATTTATATTATAAATTAATTTAGCTAAATATACATTAAGATGTATTAAATTTATTTTAAAAATATTAATTAAAATATTAGGCTTAATTAGTAGTTAAAAATATAGTCATTTCATTAAAAATAAATAAAAGAAATTAAATGAGATTTATTTGAACTATTGGTTTTATAAAACTGATTCGGTGACCATAATGGTGGTTCGCCAATTCTCACTGTTTTAATGCAAAAGAGGTTTTTATAGAAAACCGGACTGGCCCTATGACCGGTTCATGGTTAAACCGATTGAACCTGCCAGTCTGATCCGATTTTTAAAATAGAGAGAAGAACTATTCCAACTCCTGCCTTTCCTGGAAGAGTAAATCGTGGTTCCTCTCCATTTTTAAAGGAAGTCGCACCATCAAAATACATCTTCCAGTGATGAATGCTAGTGTCCTCTAAGTTAATGATTTGTTCAACGTGGAGCTCATCACTAAGTGGGAATCAACAGAAAGTGGGTGTGCTGCTAAGAAATCCGCTAGTGCATGTCCTTTCACCGCATGGAGGGTTACGAAAGTGATGTCAAACTGTGACAAAATCATGGACCAACATGTCAACCATCCGGATAGCGTCGGTTGTGTCATGAGATTTTGTAGTGGATTGATCATGGATATTAGATTCACCTTATGAGAAAGCATGTAGTGTCATAGCTTCTGGGATGCAAAGATTAAAACTAGGCAATACTTTTCGTTAGGTGGGTAGTTTTCCTCAATAGGAAGTAGACGATGACTGAGGTAGTAGAGAGCATTTTTCTCCCTTCATCATTGATTTGAGCCAACAAAGCACCGAGAGGGTTGTCTAATGCAGCGGTGTAGAGGATCAATGGCTTGCCCGAGATAGGGGCTGCTAGAACTAGCGGTGTCATCAAGAAGTGCTTGATGTCTTCAAAGGCATGCTGACACTTGTCATCCCACTTGAACTTGGTATCCTTTTTAACAAGTGCTAAAATTGGCCGGCATCCTCCTGATAGGTTGGAAATGAAGCACCTTAGATACGCCAATCGCCCTTAGAATGATCTAAGTTGAGTTATACTTTTAGGGGGTGTAACTTCTAGGATAGCCTTAATCTTCTATGGATCGATCTCTATTCCTCAGTGTCGGATAATAAACCCAAGGAATTTTCCTGAAGCTACTCTGAATGCACACTTTAGGGGATTCATTTTGAGGTTAAATTATCTTAACCATTCGAAAACTACTCTCAAGTCAAAGAGATGATTTTTCTTTTCTTTGCTTTTGACTATTAGATCATCAACATAGCATTCAACTTGATGATGAACGAGTTCATTTAAGATCCGAGTCATGGCCCACTGGTAGGTAGCACCAGCATTTTAAGGCTAAAAGGCATGACCCTATAATAATAGATTACGATCAGGGTTCGAAAAGTAGTGCTTTTTCATCCTCAGGGGCCATCTTGATTTGGTTGTATCCAGATGAGCCATCCAAGAAAGAAAATACTGCATGGCAATGTCCACCATTAATTTTTGTATAGGAAGTGAAAATTCATCCTTAGGACATACCTTATTTAGATCCCTAAAATCGATGCATATGTGAATTTGGCCATTCTTTTTCTTAACTAGGACAACACTTGACAACCAGGTAGGATATTTTTCTTCCCTGATGAAGCCAGCATCGATAAGTTTCTTGATTTCAAAAGTGACCTGCTATTCAATGTCGAATCACATGCGTCTAGGAGCTTGCTTGATGAGGTTAGCATTAGGTTCTATTGATAGTTTGTGGACTGCTATGTCAGGAGATAAACTAGGCATTTCTTCATAACTCCATGCAAACCAGTTCTTAAACTCAACTAATAGCTTAACTAAGTCAATGGTTTCTTCTTCATTCAATAAGGAACTAATGTATGTCAGATGTGGATTGTCTTCGATTCCCAAGTTCATTTCTTTGAGCTCATCGATGGTTGATCTGATCTCTTCTTTGAACTCTGGTGGTGCATTTCTGACTTCAAGCTCATTTGGGTCATCTGAAGTTTCTAAACATACCTCTTCATAAGAGTTAGCATGATTTGAGAAGAACCTATCAAATCCCAAATGAGTGGTGATGACTAAGTAAAGGTTGTCATCGTCAACTAGACCCACTGTGTTGAATCCTAATCTTGGTCATGATTGAGAATATCTACTTTGGTTGTCCCATAACCTTTCAAAGTAATCTAACATGTGTTTATACTAGGTATGTGGGATTAATCTCTTCTTTGCTAAGTTAAGAACACAAGGTGAATACAATCAAAAGGTAATTGTATTAAATCTTTATATGAATCATCCTCAAGTTCTACATCAACTTTTTTACTTGAGGATGATGCTCCCAACAAAAATCTCTTTGGCTTGACATCTATGGATGACTTGGGAGCCTCCTTAACTACTAAACCTTCAACTTTATGGGAAGAAAGTGAGGTTAGAGCTGAAGTTCCCAACTGTTGTCTGATTGTTCTACATAATAGTGGTTCAGATACATTCATGCTTTGCTTGGAGGTCTGGTCTTCATCATTGTCTGGCTTGAATGTCACCTCCAAAGATACCCACTGAGATGGGTTGGTTGGCATGCTAAACACATGAGACTCATCCTCCAAACTGGACTCTAAGTCTACGTGGATAGTGAGGATACTCCTATGAGTTGGAACATAGCTCCTATTAGGTGGCCAATAGGGAGGAAGTCTTCCACCTCTGGAACTATCTCTAAATCTGTATTTGACTCTACCTGGTGGGGGTCGAGTCATCCTACCCATGTTTTTATGGAGGAATGAACTATGAGCGGAAACTAATATATGGCTCTACCTCTTCCTCGGTGTCTAATTCTCGCTCACTTGTATTTTCTTTTTCTTTTCCTATTTTTTCCTATTTCTTTTTCTTTTTCTTCTTTTTCTTCTTTTTCTTCTTTTTCTTTGTTTCTTTTTCTTTTGTTTCTTTTTCTTTTATTTTTGAACTTTCACCAAGTTAGTGATAATAGACTTTTTGATTTGGAGAAAGATAGTAGGCTGCATTCTAAGATATCTCGACCTCTCTAACTAAGAATGGCTTCAAGTCTCCTTTGACATAATACTCAATTCTACCTCTTCAAAATTTGATGCACTGATGTAAAGAGGATAGAACCATGTTGTTTCCATGTATTTAAGCCTACCGAGCAAAGTAGTAAAAGATATATTTGAATCAATTATGTAGAACTTGGCTTCTATCTTCCAATTATCTATCTCCAATGGCAACACTATAGAGCCTAAAGCCCTCTTGCCTCCTCAACATCATCTGATCTCCTCGGAGTTCGAAGATGGCAATCCTTAAGAAGGCAAGGGTCTTTAAACTCATAATGTTCACTAATGCACCTGAATCAACTAACACCCTGGAGAGTTTGAATCTGCCCATATCCACTGTGATGTAGAGGGGACGGCTATGCTCGGTTGTCCCCAACAGAAGATCTTCATCTATGAATGTAACTCCACAGTCTTTTCTTGAATAGCATGCCTCATCTCCAATAGCGGTTAGTTGAGCTAAGCATATTTCGGGATCAAGAAGAGCTTTGATCAATGACTCCCTCATCTCTTTGGATAAGACAAGGGCATCATATATGCTTAGTTTAGCTGGCAACTTACTTAGGTGAGCGAGGACATTGTAGTCAACTCTGGACTAGCCCTGCACAAGCATATCCATAGGTAGAGCATCCTGTGGAGGGATTTCTTGATCACTAGAATTAATGACTTATTTACCCTTATCCTGAGGTGCTACCCTAGGCGGTAGAACTTTGCCACTACGGAGGTTGACTTCAGTTACTTCATGAGATGGTTTAGTGGAACATTCTACCTGCTCATCAGGTTCACCTACAACTTCTCCTATGGGATCATCGAAGTTAGAAGACTCCAAATCAATCTCAATGTAAGAACCCAAAATGATTTAGAATGGAAAATCCATCTAAATCAAGAGGAATGATCAAACTGAGTTATTATTATTTTGTAAACTTGGAAAGTTTTTGAGAGGAATAAAATCTAGAGTATTAGAAGTGGACAAGATGTAAGTGAAAACTTTCTTCATTAATTTCCTTTTAGACGGAGGTACATGATAGAAATCCAATAAAGTAAGCAGGTTAAGGGATTTAATGCCCTTGTCCACTGATACAATGCTCCTACTGGTAGAAGGGGGATAATGGAAGAAGAATAAGTAGTTGCAATGGTGGATTTAGTGCTAGACTCAGATGGTGGTTATGCTACTATGTTATTCTAGGCAAGTAAGGTGGACTTCTACTATTGTTGTTGGGTTGTCGCCTTATTCAAGTTGTTCTTAACAACTTGCAAACCTTTCTTAGAGTTGGAGGTTTGAGTTGCTTCAGGCACCTATAAGGGTAACTTTATAATCTTAGAAATGATTTTCTTGGAGGTTCGGGATAAGGAGATATCCCAACCTTCCTCAGTCTTAGGAAGATTGTGTGTATCCCCAAGGATTATCCTAACAGAACTAGAAGGTTATTATAGTAGATATTCCTTAGGGAAGACAATGGAACCCAACTTATAGCTACGCTCAAGCCAGTCCTTAAAGGTAAAGAAATCTTCTAATACATGTCCTAGCATGCAGTATTAGGGGCAATAGTTTGAATTGTGACTGTTGCCCACTTCCTCCGGCCTCCTAGGCTCTGACAACTGGAAATCAAGCTTCTTTAAGTGATTCTTAAAGATCTTTCTGACTACCTCTCTCTTGAATGAACATGGTTAATTCAATTTGTCGATAAGAGTAGGTAAATGATAGCTACCTGGTGGTAGGTTTCTATATTGTTGTTGATGATGCTGATGAGGATACTACTGAGGAAGCGGTGGCGGAGGCTGTTATGGCAACTAAGGTGGCCGATATGACAATTGAGGTTGTGACAAAGGAGATGGTAGAGGAGACTACTGAGCTTGAGGCCTATCTGATTGAACCGTGGTTGACTATTTCCCCTTATCAATTATTGTGACTGCCTCTGGCTTCTTCTTAAATGCCTTCTATGGTCTGGGCCAGGCTGACTGATCTTGGAAAGGTAGTTGTTTGACCTCCCCTTATAGACTAGCCACCTTGTTGATTAATTTCTCAAATGTCTTAATGGTAAAACCTTTAAGTATGAATGCGAATCAGTCATAAATATTCTTGAGTAGAACTTCAATGGCATGTTATTCAGATAGTTGTGGTTCACATTTCATACATAAATTGTGCCATCTAAGAATGTAATCAACAAGGGACTCATCGGGGTGTTGTTGAGCTATAATGAGATCTTACGCTACCTTTATGAAATCTCTTAATAAAGAGCTACTCCAACTCAACAAATGTCTTCACTGAACCATTGGGTAGTTCAATGAACTAATCAAATTTGATACCTGTCAAGCTACTAATGAAGAGGCAGAACAAGAGTGCATCACTACCACTAGCATTGCAACATTCGGCCCTGAAATGTGTTATGTGTTGTCAGGGGTTCCCACTACCATCAAAGATTTTGAAGGAAGGAGGCACAAAACCCTTAGAGTATTGGACAACCTCAAATTCCTTTAGGTATGGTCTACCCTTTGGAACCGATGAACCACCTCAGGCTTGCACCAACACATCCCTCACCTATTGTTCCACATGTTCTTGATATCCTTCTCTTGCATGGAGGTGTTGTCCACCACCTTCCTATGCAAGCTACCACTATCTTGGCCTACTAGAGAAGTGCTCTTAGACTGATCTAGAATATGTGTTGACTCAAGATGATCTACCTCTATCGGTATATGTTATGGAACTGAGGTCAGATTCTGAAGTGCATGGAGGGTTGCTAACAAGTCTTCCATCCTCTTCTCCATCTGGTTGATCTGATCATCCTTCTATTTAAGTTGCTAATGGAGGTGTTGGGTCGAATGGACAGTGTTGTCTTCCTCAACCACAACACCTTCTTAACTATGCTAATCTCTCTAAAGGGAGTTCCTAGTATCGAACATGTGGTCCTTAGTCAAATCCTTAAGAAGATCATCCTCATCGGGATTAAAGGCTACCCTCTCATGCTCAAAATCTATGTGATCACTACCCAAGAGTTTTATCTTTTCGAAAAAGTAAGTGGCTATAATCTCATCCAAGGAACGATCTAAACGTGCTGACACAAATACTCAGGGCTGACCAGTGGAGGGACCGTGGCCACTGATGAAGATACATCTAACACTGCCTACCATTATAGTGCTAACTCTAGGAGAGTCATGCTCACTAGAAGAGATATGCTCATGACTGCTCGTCTATGGAGTGGCATCCATGGGGAGATCTACTTCCATGGGAACTATAAAATTATCACCTTCCCCCTCTGCAACTGCTACTGCCACTGGCTCTGAAGGTAGTGGTGGTGGTGTGACTACAACACTACGGGGTCACCACTCCTGCTGAACCACAACTAAGGTAGAGGGTCGAGCAGGGGAGCTTGATCTCACCTCAATAGTTGGGATGGAGGGACTGGGATCCCTGGGTCATAATGAGATCACCAAAGGAGAAGGTCTCTCCTCGAATGGGGGCTTCTAGATTTTAGTAGGAGTGGTGCATGTTGGGCGTTGTATAGGTGATGGTGGATGACGAGGGGAGCGCTGTGAAGGCAACATTGACTGTTCCTCAATGGGAGATCTCTGCCTATTACGGGTAGTGCCAGTAAGAACAATCCTGTCTGAATGATCAGCCTCGATGGTGGGATGATCAGGAAAATCTATCAGAGCGGAGGATGCCGGCTATTTGGCATATCTCCACTACTCTCTCTTGTTTGCATGAGTAGATGCTTAAGCCTCTGTGACTCTCTCCCTATAGATCTGAGCCCTAACACTCCTAGGGATCAATGATCATAAATTAAACAAGGTACCGCACTCAGGCCCTGTCTGCCAACCTAGTGTAGAGCAAGTCCCGACATAGGACCTCCTATGCTCCCTATCCGGTGTCTCATAGTATACTGCTAGTGGAGGAGAAGCAGCAATCCTCCGATAATCTTCCTCTATGTCTGTGGCTGAGAGGGAATGAAACTTGTTGCTGGTTGGAAGTCGAGAGACCTCTCAAGGAGAACCCTCCTCGGTGATATGTGATGCAGCCTCAAGCTCTCTGGCTGCTCACTCATGCTCCCACTTAATCTTTCAATTTTTATTGTAGCATTGAGTATGAGTGAACAAGGTAGAGTGGGAACTAGTACCTACCTCGTAAGTGGAGGAGACTATCTTAGAAGCTAAGATAGCCTTCCCCTTCGGGGTAACCAAAGAGGAGGTAGTAGCTCTTGTTGGAGCAATGGTGTTGACAGCTGGATGGACAAGTGCTAAAACTATCTCTGAACAGGGTGTGGGAACCACTGCAGCCTTCCTCTTCAATGGAGATTACTCAAAATCTGAGGGCAAATCAATACGGTTGATTGGCTTCTGCCCAGCCACCTCACCCCGACTAACGATAGCTAGGGTTGCCCCTTCACAAGTAACACGTGCTCCTTCAAATCCTCAACTGAAGAAAATCAGGTGGGTGGATTTGGACTCAGGGAGGTTGGCCCAATCCAAGGCCAAGTCCATCCCGAATGGGAAAGTGAAAATAAACTCATGGGAAGCCATGTGTACTGACTGTAAAAATCAACTATACTGACCAGCTACAATGTATCTCTGCAAGTGTTGAAATGTAATCTGTGTCAGATTTCTTCTTTAATATTCATCTCAGTAGAGTAATATAGATTTGGAGTTCTGAACCTAAACTTAATAATTCAAATATGTTAAGCGAGGTTCAGTGGAGAGATTTTGATGTTTAGATGAGTCTTTTCCATTTGATTTTGATTTTAGAACCCATACTCAACAAATTTAGGTAGGTTGGGTCAGGTTCATAAATTTGAGGAGAGATTTTCTTGGAGATATTTGTATCTTATGTATCTTGTTTAAAAATATTGATGAATTGAAAGAACCTCTACTTAGCAAATTTGAGTATGCTAGGAAGACGTTGTCATTGTGTGTTTAAAAATTTTTGTAGAATATCTTTGCTTGTGATGTGTGAAATGTTGATTTGAAAATGGTGCTTCTTACTTAAAAAATTTTATATGTTAAGTAGATTCCACATGTGTTTGATTTGTGTTTGAAAATGGGACTTTCACTTAACAAATTTAGTATGTTAAATGAAAGCCAAATGTGATTGATATATGTTTTTCTTTTCTTTTGAAAATTGGACTCTCACTTAACAAATTTGGTATGTTAAGTGAAAGTCCAAATGTGATTGATATATGTTTTGCTTTTCTTTTGAAAATGGGATCTGACTTAACAAATTTGGTATGTTAAGTGAAAGTCCAAATGTGATGTGATTTGCGTTTTGCTTTTCTTTTGAAAATGAGACTCTCACTTAACAAATTTGGTATGTTAAGTGAAAGTCCAAATGTGATATGATTTATGTTTTGAAAATGGGACTCCCACTTAACAAATTTGGTATGTTAAGTGAAAATACAAATGTAATTAATTTATGTTTTTAAAATGGGACTCCCACTTAACAAATTTGATGTGTTAAGTGGAGGTCAAATGTGACATGAATATGAGGCCCTCACTTAACAAATTTGATGTGTTAAGTGGGGAGTCAAATATGTCATGAGAATGAGATTCTCACTTAACAAATTTGATATGTTAAGTGGACTCAAATATGATTTATTAAAATAAGACTCTCACTTAGCAAGTTTGACATGTAAAATGAAAGTCAAATGTATCATGGAAATGAGATTCTTACTTAACAATTTTAATGTGCTAAGCAGGAATCAAATGTATATGAAAGTGAGATTCTCACTTAACAACTTTGATATGTTAAGTGTAATCAAATATGACATGAAAATAAGATTCTCACTTAATAAATTTGATATGTTAAGTGTAATCAAATATGACATGAAGATAAGATTATCACTTAATAATTCTGATATGTTAAGTGTAATCAAATATGGCATGAAAATAAGATTCTCACTTAACAACTCTGATATGTTAAGTGTAATCAAATATGACATGAAAATAAGATTCTCACTTAACAACTCTGATATGTTAAGTGTAATCAAATATGACATGAAAATAAGATTCTCACATAACAACTCTGATATGTTAAGTGTATCAAATGCATATGAAAATGAGAATCTCACTGAACAACTTTGACATGTTAAGTGGGAATAAAATGCACATGGAAATGAAATTCTCACATAACAACTTTGACATTTAAGTAGGAATCAAACGCACATGAAAAATGAGATTCTCACTTAACACCTTTGACATGTTAAGTGGGAATCAAGTGTATTTGTGCTCTCTTTCTTTTTTGGAAAGAGAGGGGAATTATTTGTTTGACAAATATGGCATGTCAAATAAGATTCCAAAGTAGAGGTGAAATTCATTTAACAAATCTTCAGTATATTAAATAGATTTCAATGATATGTTTTGATGCCATGTATGTGATTTCTTGATTTTGAAAAGAGAGTACCTTCCACTCTAGCATATGTGAAATATGCTAAGTGGAATTTCAATTTTTTATGTTTATGATTTTAAAGTAGGATATTCATTCAACAAATTTGAGTATGTTGAATGAAAGTGGCTATTTTTTTTTAAAAAAAGTGCTTTTGGAAAGTGTCATTTTGTGAAAAAATTTATTTTCTTAAATTTTAGATGAACCTTGCCTCACCAATCTAGTGGTAAGAAGGTTCTACATTTGTATTATCTCTCCCTTCATTGATAAATTTTATTTTTTTGCCTATTGGGGATCCCAATAGGGGTTTCAAGACCTACATAGAGTGAGGTCCTAAACCAGAAGGATGCTGGCTAACTTTTCTTAAGAATAAAATAAGCTAAGTGCCAACAGATGGAAAGATAGTTTCAGACTCACATAAAATGCAAGTCCACTATCGATGCTTAGAGACAACAATCGTCTACTAGAGATGGAGAGAGGAATTTCTTCCCAGCGGAGTCACCAAAAAATCTGTGGTATTTATTTTTAAAATTCATTTGTATGGGGGGACACCATGTAGATCTGAGGGGGTACTTATTGAGGTGATCGGGTATGACATTGAGGAATAATGTACTATCTCGAAAGATAAATGTCACTACCCTACAATGGACCTAATCACCGAATAAGGACTCCTTAGGTATGATGGGTCTTCGAATATACCAGAGATTTTTCTCCTACTTAACATGGATGAATAAAGTAGTATTTAAATCAGGTTCTAAAGTTCCTTATAAAGACAAGCCTCCTATAGTTAATTACATCTTAGGAAAATGAATCTTTTAAGAATACTCTCAATTAAAGTAGGCAAATATTATCTCCAAAGAATTCAAAGATAGGACTATCAATAAATTGGTTGTACTATAGAAAATTAAGTGGGATTGATCAAAAGGGAAGAGTTATTATCGAAACTAAAGGAGATTAGTAGGGAGTGCTCATGATACTAGGAAGCCTAGTAAGAACTCCAATCTATCCTATGGTTGGCCTTTATATTTTTAAAATTGAGGAGATTTATTTGTTGAGTTAAAATTTTATTAGAAATCTAGGACTTATAATTCCACAATACAAGATTATGGAAATGCCTAAGATATGAGGATTTATGCTTATAGCCCCAAAGGAAAACAACAACCTCATATCCTAAATCCAGGGAGCTTTGGCGAGTGCCAAAGCATGACCAAAATCTAAGGTGAAAGTGGGTATATGGTTTATCTCCACAAGAGAGGATAAACCACCTAACTGCTGAACCATAACCAACTAGAGTGGCAACCAGCTAACTCCTCCTACACTTTAAATCCATGTATGAAAGTCTTGTTCTTTTGCAAGATCCTTAAACCCACTCCCTAAGAGACTAGAGCATGAGGGGTATGAATAATGACTTAAATCTAATGCAAATTTTCATCAAATTTTATTTAATTTGGGACTTTTTATTTTGACACAAGCTATGAGATTTTGTATGCCTAAATGCATGAGAAATTTGTTATGGGCTAAATCAAAAGAGAAAGAGGTGTTCTTCCATCATAGGCTCTCAAAGGTTAAGCCAATTCTATCTGACAAAGATGGAAGCCCTCTCTAATCACGAGTGAAACAGGATGATATGTGTATTGTTAAACATACAACATCCAGCTAAAGGGTTACTAAATATTTTTTTGTCTTGATTTAATACCTAAGCTATAGGAGAGGTTATGAGTTATTTTAAAAGTTTAGTTATAAGTTTGTTAGTGGGATAAAAAATTTATTTTTATTTTAAGAGCCTAATTGCATCTAAGCTATACAACAATTACCAATCATAAACAAACTATAAAAGGACATGCTTTTTCTAATGCATGACCTAAACAAAACATCAAACAATTTTATAAAGCTAAAAGAATAAAAAAAGGTCGATGCAAAATCGCCATACAACCCAAAAAGAAATGTGGGTAGCCGAGCTCTACCCTTATACAACCTAGATTACAAAAGAATAATTACAAATGATGAATGTTATGGGGGGTCTTCATTATTCATTCTTCATTCTTCATTTCTTCATCTTTCATTTCTTCATTTTGATTTGCTTCATTTCTTTCTTCCTTTTGGCTTGATTTGAATATGGTTGCCCCAAAGGTATCACATGGTACATAACCCATAACATTCATCCTAATCCTAATGCAAAATTGCATTAAAAGAAGGAAAATAAATCTTGTTACACTTACAAAACAAATGTTAGCTAAACACACCATACAACCCAAGCAGTTATATGAATATTTTGGACTTAGCACCCCTCACATAGGTAACCAAGTCCACTTGTCCTAACTTGGGTTATGCTTAGGGGCTAAGCAACCTGCACAACAAAAAGCATTTATATTTTTACTTAATGGCCCCTTAAGCACAACCCCCCTGCAGAAAGCATAGTTAGGCTAATATCATCCTAACATCCAGACTGCTCACAAACACCCTAACATCTAGCCTACAATAATACATCACAAAATAAGCATCAAATCATACACTATCATAACATAAAGCTAAAATTGGTGACATAGTCCAATGTGTGTGCGTTAAAATTTGTGTGGTATGTCCTAACTAGACTTTAGAGTTGTAATTTACTAAATGTGAGGGATTTAATTTAAAATAGGATGATTTCTCTTTAAGTTTTAAGTGGTTTGAAGATTTTACTTAAAGTTTTCCTTTTATTTCATATGGCCTATATTTAACATCTAAGTGTCATAAAGAGAAGAAAGAGAGGGAATCTCTCTATCATCCGTACCTTCAGTCACTTCTAAAGTAAGTTAATTAATTAATTTCCTTTAGTGAATGGCTTATTATATATTTTAATCAACCCAAAGTTTAAGTTCACTCTAAATGACCCTATTCAAAAAGAAAGATATCATAAGATTAATTAGAATGAATTACTATCACATAACACATATTTTTTTCATTTCTTTCCATCATGTATATCATGCGTATGATTAAATCCTAAGCATACCTATACATGTAATGTAAATCTTAGCACACTTAAATGATTAATACAAGAAAATATGTTTGGAATTTAAATATTTTATTTAATTGAATTATGAATGCATGCCTTTTTAATAAAAAAGAGAGATTTTTCATCCATTAGCTAGACACACATTGACATGTATAAAAGTTTTAAGTGAGTACGTCACCATTGTTCTACACTAGGGGCGTAAGGTACAAGACCTACTTAGGGCTAATTAAAGCCTCGCAGCCCCGGGATGTCCAGGCTAATATACCACTTTTCTTAGATACATGTAGACGTATAAGCAACTATAAGGATAGGAAAACTCATGCAAAAGTTGTATTTGATTTATTTGATTATGATTCTTATTCATTAGTCACATCACGCATACATATTTGTAAGAGTTTGAATTTAATCATGGGTTTCAATCATTTGATAGTTGGATTTGATTTTAGAATTTGGATTTGAATTTGAGGTTTGGATTGGAAGAAGGAAGCAAGGAAGTTAGGATTGAGTTTAGGCAATAGGGTAGTCAAGTCCTCCTAAATCCCTAAGGCACAACCTACTCCTATGGCTAACTCTTCTAAGTCTCTGAGGTTATCATATAATCACTAGAAGTGTCTTAAGACTAAAGAACTCTTAGTGTCTATAAGAGTCCTAGATCTATGGTGAGGTGGTTTAGAGCTCACTCCAAAAGTGAGGTCAATAAGCATTTAGCGTAGTGATGGGGCCCATACGGGTGACTCAATTTGAGTGCTTACATAAATTGAAACACTTGAATAGTGTATAAAATTGCTTGAAAATGATTTAAAAAACTCACTTTACTCAAGTATTTGCATATATTTTGAAGCTATAGATTCACACAATAGCTTGATTTGTGGCTTGCATGGAAATTCAACTCTTCAAAATACTTCAATGAATCAATGGAATGTGTTATTCAAGTTGATTTCTCCTCTTTTTGAAGGTTCTTTTCTCAGTGAATCTTTTTATTTTTGTAACCAACTATTTAATATATATCTTTACTTTCATAGTTGATCAACTAATGAAGTTTATAATTGTTCTTGTGCTTAATCATTTAATGGATTTCTATATTTTATAAAACACGGTTAAATTTTCCAAATTTGCAATTAGACAAATTTGTACAATGCACAAAGGTGCATCATCTCTTTGGATTTGACCTTCAACCTCACATGATTCCTTCATGCGAGCACTCATTTCAATTAGACACTACTGTCAAATCTCAAAGTACTTGCAATGGAGTTGAGTCATATGTGATGGTGTGTATAACAAGCTTGTTAAAGGTCTCTCCTATTCATGATCTTCTTAATGTGTTGCATAGCTTTCATAATATATCATTAATGAGTCCCTTCATTTCATGAAAGACCATCGGATATTCCAAACTCATATGTAGGCAAATTTATATCATAATCTTGGGTACTTTCCCTCATTTGGGATTTAACCTCTGGCATCGCAGAATTCCTTCATGTGAACATTCATTTCAAATAGGCATCATTGCCAAATCTTAAAGTACTAGAGTTGGAGTAGGATGTTATGTTATGATATGCACAGGAATCTTATTCAAAACCTCTCATATTCATGACTTCCTTAATGAGTTTTATCGTCTTCATAACATATCATTAATAGACTCTTTGATTTCATAATTCATCAATTATTTGATTGAAATTATCATGAGTTATGGTAGAGTCCACATAAGAGTTGGTTCATGCTTATAAATAGGAGGGATTTCTTTCTCTTCAAACACACAACATCACTTGTCCAGATATGCTTGTGAATTCTTGCAAGTTCAAAGCGATTGAGGAGGGTTCTACTTATATTTCAAACAAAGTCCTTCAGTTCCTTTCATTCATCATTTGTAGGTTAACTTTTTCTTAAATTTTAATTTAAGTTTGTTTAAATAGAGTATGCTGATTTAAATGATCCTATTTACTCCTCATTTGAATCATTCGTAAGTGTGAAATTCTGATAAAATTTTGGCCGCCTCCTAGCATTATCCCAAAGATAAATGATCTAAGTTTGGGCTTGTTCACCATGCTACAAAGAGTGTGTATGAGTGGTATAAATCATGGCCTAAATATCTCCCTCCCTACCACGCTACAAATAGCATGTATAAGTCGCTTGCATAAAAGAAATCATCTAATTTTCCCCGTCGTGCCGTGAGAGTTGCCTATGAGCTTTTCCCGCCGTGCTACAAAGAGAGCATAAGAGTTTCGCTCGTTGCACCAAACATGTCACATATAGGATCATATAAGAACTTATCAAGGCATGTATTAGGCAGGTACTCATAGACAAGCAGCATCTCCTCTTCTTCTTCGAAGTAACCCAACAGCCTCACAAGATTTCTATGTTGAAGCTTACTAACCAAATGAACCTCATTCTCCATTTCAGCAAGTCCTTGCTCTGAAGTTGTGGATAGCCTTTTAATGGCTATGTATTTCCCTTGATTCTACTAAAAACTAAGGAGCTATTTGGTAGAAATATTTAACCCACCAAATAGCAAAATGACCACTTTAAATCTTACAAAATTTTAATTCTTGTTTCTCCTCTATTTTTCCTTAAATCCTAGATTTAGCAAATCCTCTTGGTAGGTGGACTTATGAGATTTAGACAAGCAGAAGTACGTGATGGGCAGTGGAAGTAAAAATGAGAGTTACCTTTGCGATGTCCACGGACTTACAGAATTTAGATAAGCAGAAGCGTGCAAAGGGAGGTGGAGGGAAAGACGAGAGTGACCTTAGCGACGTCCACCTTCTCTTTTTTGGGCAGCAGCAGAATGGCAAGGGTAGAAAGATGATGGTTTCAAACACTGACAGCTCGTTGCCAAATTTTGGGCAGAAGAGGAAGGATGGGAGTCCGCTTGAGGGTTGGGTAGGATCAGAGGGAGCATTCGGCTATGTTATGTATCCCTGATCTAATGAGAAGAGAGGGAAAAAAAGAAGCGAGGTTTGATTGTACATGAGATGGTCATACATGGAAGCTTCCAATTGGTTGCTATGGGTGGCTAATTGTAGATTAGGGTGGCTACAAGTTCCAAGATGCTGATTAGTTGTAATTAGAGGGTGATTAGGTAGATTCTATCTCAAAATTTATGCTAATTTTGATGAAATTTTAAGTGCAATAACCTTAGTCAAATTGGATGCCAATTTTAGGTAATTTCAATGTTCTATACACAATGGCACAGTCCATTTTATGATCGGAGGTCATTTGGTTCAATTTAGAGTCAAATCAGATCAATTTCAATTTTAAAATGCACATTATCGCTTCTGATGACTCGATATTTGTGCAGACCTATATATATTGAGAACAGACAATCTCATTTGATAGGTATCAATGTTTCAACACTAATGGCACAATCAATTTTATGAATAGAGGTCATTTGGGGATCCCGTAGCCTCCTAACTCTGATGTGTGTGTAGGCACATTGATGAATTTTCTCTTTCATTGGTCGACCATCGAATTATGCAATATGTATATTCTAATCAACTTCAATGTTCTGAACATGAT
The DNA here is from genome assembly GCA_021442155.1 of Cymbidium sinense. NCBI lineage: Eukaryota > Viridiplantae > Streptophyta > Magnoliopsida > Asparagales > Orchidaceae > Cymbidium > Cymbidium sinense. The sequence goes on along the minus strand of CM038216.1, from coordinate 14,955,246 downwards.
GGCCAAGTCCTTTCATCGATCGGAGATCATTTTGACTGATTTCAGCAATGTCCAGTGCATTTCAGCTCTGATTTGCGCATTGTCACATCCGAAGTTAATCGAATTCATCTTGTTAGCTTGATCCGACTTATGTAGTATGCATTGAGGTCAACACTTATATCTCTTGTTTCCATAGAAATCTTAATTCAACCTCAAAGTTTAATATTTAGGTAAAAATAACTATAGAATTTAAACTTCTTATTCATGCAAATTGAATGGACTTGATTTTGTTCATGTTCTACCATCAAGTAATTATCTTGCTATTAGATTAGAGTAAATTAGAGTATAAATAAATTTTTAGATTATGTTAGAAGTAAAACATTATTTTTTACTTGTTTCTTATTTGGTGAAAAAAAAAGTGGATAAAGGAGAGCTGAATCTCAAGCTTAATAAGAGTAAAAGGTCAAACATGAATTCTCCTAAAATTTTAATTGTGGCACAATCAGTGCGATGTGCTGAACCCGTATGTACTCTTCATAGCTTGGTGAGGAAAACTCATATGTGACACTCGTGATGTGATAGGAAAAATTATATGATTTTTTGTGCAAGTAACCTATAGATGCTCTTTGTACTATGGTAGGAAAAATGAAGACTTAGGTCGTAGTTTATACCACTCATATGTGCTCTTTATAGAGCGATGAATAGGCGCAGGCTTCCGAAGCAACCCCCTATGCGAAAATGATGTCGGGAGGTTGCTGAAATTTTGTCTAAATTTTGCACTATATAAAACTTAAGCATGATGAGTAGCACCATTTAAATTGTTAAACCTCAACATATGCTTAATTTTTTGAAATTACAAATATAAATGAATTTAAAGGAGAAAGACTTTTCCTCTATTCATGAAATGAAACCAATCCTCGTATGGCTTAACCACATGCACTTACAAATCATAAAATAAAGAAAATTTATTAATATGAAGCTGTGAGGTAAGAGATTGTGTTAAATGTTAAAGTTAAAAGAGAGAGAAATTTCTATTAACTATCAAACTTTGGAAACATTAAAATACATATTGAGTGAGAGCATCAATGCATGTTTTGAAATGGGATCAAGATCTAAATTGTGCTTAGCTCCATTCAAGAAGGCTTGTCTTTGAGTATGGGCAGTTGTTAAAATGGAGCCCCTTATTGATCTTCTTATCATAGGAAAAAATGTGAAACGCTTATCCCAAATTGAGTGCATAAATGTAGAACGAATAATGAATTCTTATGTATATTAAAAATTTGGAATAAAACACATTTAATTTGAATCTACTAATGTAATCAATAGGTGCTTACTCTTAAGCAAAAAGTTGATAGTGAGGATAAAGATTCAGAGATCATTGTATGAAAACACCTCATGAAAATTTAAAGAGTATTATGAGGCTATTTTTATGAGATTCATTTCCTTTAATATAATTGATGAGAAATAAAATGAAGATTGAATGACAAGTTGTAGAAAATGTGAAGACTCTTTGAATGATAAAATTATAGAGGCTTGAAGTTTTCTTTTTCACTGAATTTTATGCATGAAAAACTTGTATGAACACAACTGCATGAGGTATGCCCTTGCACATATCTTATAGCAGTCACTCCTCTAGTTCAAATGTTCCAAAATACATGCAAATACTTGAATGAAAATGAATTCATTACACATATCTAGAATGAATCTATTCTCATTCAAATCTTCAAAGCTAGCACAAACTTTCAAATGAATCAATTAAACATACACATGCATTATGAGCTGATCCCATATTTGAACTCATTACATCAATATGCATGTAAACTACGTGAATGGTGAAGTAGTGCATTCATTATAAAACAATAGTGCTTATATGATGCGCCTTGAAATTCATATATGTTTCTTAAAATGAGATACTCACATGTATTTTAAGGGATGTCTTAAATCCAATTTAAAAGCCTCAAAGCATGTACAAACATCTTACGCAATGAAAAAACAAATATATGTAACTATTCAAAGTCGATCAATCGAACACCTGAATGGGCCCCAACACAGTATAAGTGCTTAAACTTAGTGTCTGAGGATGTTGTGCGGGTTGATTCTCGGTTGGGTCTTAGGACCGAATCCGGGTTAACAAAATCTAAAAATTCAATAATAATATTATAAGAATTTCAACTTAGTAAAATATCTAAGAAGCTAAATCTATCATATGACAGTAGATCTGATCCTCTATTATTGAATTAATAGAGTTGATAAGATCTTGAATAATAAAGTGAATGATCAATACACCGATGATGGCTGTGTTGAATGGAGATTTCAATCGAAGGGGATACTTATTATCAAAATATTCTTGCAAGCTCAAATCAAATTAATCTAAATTAACTATCAATACAAAATATAAAATTGGATAAATTATTAAGTGTTAAATGCTTAAATGAAATTCAATCTTTAAATATTTAAAGCAAACTCCACTCAATACACCTTGAACAACTGTTTATTGATGGTGACAAATTAAAAAAACTCTAGCTCATAAAGGAGACAATGTCAAGTCAAGTGTATTTCTATGTTCACCTCAATCAATCTCATGCCAGTAAGGACGTGACCCGTGTTCTCTGTCTATGTGGTTTGGCCAATAGGCTCCACATATGATGCGGTTACGACCAGAGTCCTCTGATCGGGTGGTTCTGCCTAATGGCACCTTTATATTACAATCAAGACTATAGCTCGTATGTTCCCCAATGACTCTGCCCCTTGAGATGTGAACCATAGGGTGCACTTGATAGGGCAAAAAGCCCTCTGTTAGCTAAGGTGGACTTAAGCTTCTCTCCTTATACAAATGCCACCCTAGGTCTACAAGGTTCTCTTGGATGACACAACCATTGGCTGCTGACAAGGATCCTTCGGTCAGGTTGGGTCGACTTTCTCCTCTGACTAAGTAGACTAGAGACCACGATAGCCTGGGATGATGAAACTATGGGATCTTGATCTAGCGCATCATCATCCCCCCAACCATCCATTTTTTAAGTTAATATGATGAATTTCATATGCTTAAATTTTAAACTCCACATGTTACTATTATATGTTGTTCATTTAGCAATCTAATGACTAGCCTTAATCAAAAGTTCTCTCTCAGCATTAGGAGGGGTAATTAACTATAGGTGCTTAAGTGTATAGGAAACTTGGAACTAAATTTAAAGTCCTCATAAAATGAGGGCAAAATCACTCAGAGTGTCTTATCAATTATTCCATCAGCCTTCTAAAAATCTGACTGACATTAAATCATACTCTCTAAATCGAGAGATCAGTGGAAAATTTTTAGAGCCCACAACCCTTTTAAGTCATAATCTTAATTCCAAAGCAAAATTTATGAATGATAAACTTTCTATTTATTTCACTTGTTGGTCTTATTGACCTTTCCAATGAGCTAAAGAAAAATTGTTGTCTCGTGATGAGGATGATCTAAAATTCTTCTATGGGCAGATCAAAATCAAAAGTAATATTAATTTTTTAAAGAAAACTACTACTGATAATAGTAATTTTTCTTCATATAGGGAGATTTCCTTAACTAATATTGATTACTTTAATAAACTTTTTAACTCTCATGTGAATATACATCTCTCTTGGGTTAATTTTTTGGGTGGTAAATCAATTCCATGTTATCTTCATGCTTCATTAATTCTCCTTTATCTAATGAAAAAAATCAAAGAGAATTCTTTAAGCTCCAAAAAAAATTTTCACTGGACTTGACTACTATTTATTTAGGTTTTATGATTGCTCCTCGGATATTATTGGAAGTTCATTATGCAGGGATGTAAGACACTTCGTTTAAACTAGTAAACTTATAAGGATTGCTAAAGTAATTGTCGTTGTTCTTATCCTAAGGAATCAACATGTTCCTAATTTTGTTGTTTAAAGGTCAATTTCCTTATGTAATTCCTTTTTACAAGATTATAACTAAAATCTTGGCTAATAGAATGAAATCAGTAATGTTAATTATGATTCATCATAGTCAATCAAGTTTCATAAATGGAAAAAATTATACTAATAATATTATCTTGGTCAATGAGTTGCTTCGGGAATTTGCTCGAGGCCTTAACAAGAAATACTTCTATGTCAAACTAGACATTAAAAGGCTTGTGATTCTATGAGTCAAAAGTTTATTCTTAGCATTTTTCTTCATACTTGGACCAACTTTCATCAAGTTATTGCTCTTTATAAAAGACAAGTTTAATATGCATAAATTTGAAAGTAGATTATCTCTTCTCTTTGCATGCTGTCTTGTTTACTCCATTTGGAGAGAAAGGAAAAAATCACAAGTATGGCAATTCTATAGCAAGTTATTACACTTAGCTTTATGCCGTCAGAAAGAGTATTTAGCTTAAATTCTAAAGGTGATAGAAACATTAGTATTTCCTATAGTAGGGCTTCCTTTTAATGGATGGTATATATGTGTTATTATTATCTGAGTTTCAATTTTTGTGCACCTTCTTCATGTCTTGAGCATATCTCTTATTGGGAGTTATTTACTAGGAATTTTGTTAAGACGATGATGAGTTATTATTTTGTATTCCTCATGGAATTCATTGAGTTGTTATGATGTTTCATGATTGTGGGCTCCAAAAATTTTCCACCGACCTTTCGACAATATGGAATGAAGAGAGTATGATTTTAGAATGTTGGTGTAATTTTTAGAAGATATATGGAATAGTAGACAAAACACTACCCAGAGATTTCATCCTCATTTGGTGAGGACTTTAGATCTGGTTCCATGTTTCCTATAAGTGCAAGCCCATATAGTTAATTACCCTTCTCAATAAGTGATAGAGAACTTTCGATTAAAGCTAGTCATTAGATCGCTTAATGCATAGCGTATAGTAGCAGCATATGGATTTTAAAATTTCATATTATAAAATTCATCATTTCAGCTTAAACCAAATGGTTGGGTGAATGATGACGTACCCAATCTAGATCCCATGGTTTCATCATCTCGGGCCATCGTGGTCCCTAGTCTACTTAGTTAGAGGAGGTAGTCGAACCAACCTGACCGAAGGATTTTTATCAATAACACATGGGTTATGTCATCCGAGAAATCCTTGTAGACCTGAGGTGGTGTTTGTCTAAAGAGAAAATCTTAAGTTCACCTTAGCTCACAGAGGGCTGTTTACCCTATTAAGTATACCCTATGATTCACAACTCAAAGGGCAGAGCCATTGGGGAGCATACAGGTTATGGTCGTGATCGTAATATAATGGAGCCTTATTGGCCAAATCACTGGATAAGAGGACTCGTCATAATCAGATCATCTGGAGCATTCGCCACGCATAAAGGACACAAGCCAGCCCCATCGATAAGAGATTGATTGAGACTGAACATAGTAGAACACTTGATTTGACCTTGGCTCCTTTATGAGTTAGAGTTTTCTTAATTTGTCACCCCCGATAAACAGTTACGGGAGGTGAATAGATTGAGTTTTGATTTAAGCTTTAATGATTGAATTTCATTTAAGTAATTTTAGATTACTACCTAATTTGAGTTAATTTGATTTGAATATATTTAAGAACTTTAGATCCTGTCAACTTTGTTTAGCTCCTAATAGAGGATCAGATCTACTATCACATAATAGAATTAGCTTCTCAGATATTTTACTAAGTTGAGATTCTTATAATATATTTTTAGGTTTTATTAACCTGGACCCAATCCTAAGACTAAACTAGGAAACAACCCGCACAGCATCCTTAGACACTTGAATTTAAGCATTCAGTATAGTGTCGGGGCCAATGCAAGTGATATTTAAGAATGCTTTAATTAACGCCTTATGTTCGCTTATACAAAGTGTTGCGAATCTGGTGGCGTAGAAGATGTTGTAAATTGATCTAATATCTTATTAGATTTTTTTAGATTAATATTTAATAGATTCCAATTTAACCTGCACGGCCTTTTCAAACACTAAAATTTGCACTTTAAATCTCTATGTCCGAGCACATGCAGGTATTTATAGCTTAGATAATATCTACTAATTAGTGATTTCATTGATTTTTGAAAATCATAATTTAGAAATGAAATTCCTTAATTTATTTTATTGAAGGAAAGCTCCTTTATTCGTGCATCATTTAGTTTATTGACGCCTTCTATCTGCTCATACAAAGAATTGCAGATCCGGTGGCTATCATTTGAAAGTTTGTACGAGCTTTTAATAAGAATATATTCATTTTAAATATGTGTAATGAATTTATTTTTCATTCAAGCATTTGCTTGTATTTTAGAATATTTGACCCAAAGGAGTAACCGCTATAAGATATGTGCGAGGGCATACTTCATGTAGTTGTATTCATACAAGTTTATATGTATGAAGTTCACCCAAAAAAAAAGCTTCAAGCCTTTCTAATTTTATCATTTAAGGACTCTTCACACTTTCAACAACAAGAGTTGTTAGATCCAATTTAGATTTACCCTTAACTTCATATCAAATTCCATATTTATTTAGTAACTGAACTTCAAGTTTATCTTAAAATTCTTGTGAGTTCTCGTTCATATATATCAAAGGAATTCAACTTAATTTTTTTCATAGGTTCACTTGATTTTGATCCCCATTTTCTTATTTGAAATATGATTTTTAATTTTATTTGCACTTAAGTCATTTTTAAATTCATTACAAATTTATTTATATTTAATTTCTAATTCATTTCTTTAAAATTCTATATTTTATATTTTAACTTAATGTTAAATCAAATTTTTGTTAAGTCCCAAAAATTCGACAGCACTTCAGTAGTATTCCGGCGTCATCCCCGCGTAGAAGGCTACAAAGGAACTATTTCGGCTTACTCGGTACGCCCTAATGAGTGTAGCGAGCAGTGTCTTGAGACACCACAGCCATCTCTTCACACCGACTACACCCTAATGGGCATTAGCGGAGTCTTGAAATCTGCAAGTAGCAAATATATATAATTTTCACATATATAAGCTTTCTCTTTTTTCCTAAGTCCCAGATTTTTATGAAATTTTGGCCGCACTTCGGCAGTGTTCCGACATCATCCCCACATAGGGGGCTACATTAGAACTATTTTTTCTTACTAGATATACCCTAATGAGTGTAGTGAGTGGTGTCTTGCGACACCACAACCATCTTCACACCCACTATGCCCTAATGGGCATTAACAGAATCTTGGATCCTACAAATAAAGATATAAGCATATATGTATACACAATTTTTAATGACATTCTTATCTATCTTTCCACCATTTAATGGAAGTGTGTTCTCCAAACACTTGTTGAACACTTCCCAAGAATGGTCTGCATGATGGTTGTGTATATGTTCTCACATAAGTGATCCATTTTTATAAACTAAAATAACCATATAACATTTAGGCAACAGGGTTGGAAAAAAAATATGTCTTTCTAGGCTGGGTTTTAGCTCGGTGGTTATTCCAAAGATTGTATCACTGGTTCCAAGGCTTATTGCTAGATCACCAGGTGTATTTAGGGTCAAACCTACCAAACTATTTGGGTTGTCCCCTGACCACTGAATAACCAAGTAGTCCTCTTTGAAGTCAAACCTCTCAACAAAATAAGGAGATATCAACCCAGCAACTACATGAAGTGGTGCCAACTTCCCAAGCTTTTCCTTTAAATCTGGTGTTGTGGCCTCCAAAACAATTTTAGACCAAATACATTGTTTAATGTCCATCAGGTTCATTCTTGATGCATCAATCTCATCAATACTGGCATATCTTCCAATGAGAAGAGAGGCCATAAAGGAACTAACAAGAGAGATTCTCTCAATATCATCATACATATCTTTCTTCATCTCATATAACTTTCAAATTTTGGGTCCTATGTATCTTTCATATGTACAGGATCCAGTAAGTTTAGACAACTCTAAAGCACCTCCCACAGTTCTCCCTCTATTTCTCTGCACTAAGAAGTGGTTCTGTTGTCCATCCATATTGGTGATTCTGCTATGGAGAAGGCATTATCGAGCTGAGCCACTAATTGGTTGGTATGATCTAGCGAAGCCAAGGTGGCTGAACTCAACTTCTTCCAATAAAAGCTTCGGTGTTGTTGTCTCCTTACTAAAATTGCCAAAAGCTTTCTAAAATCCACTTTTGATTGTAGCTTTTTGAGCACAACATCCAGCGCCTCCACCCATATCAACGTAGGAGACACAATCCTTCAATGACTGGGTAAAGCTGTCAAAGTCAAGGAGGAGGGAATCATCAGGAAGATCAAAACATCTTCGTCTAATTGATTCTTCTAAAATTAGAAATTTTGAATGATGATTTCTTCGTCGGGAAACCTGGTTCACCAAATCCCTTTGGATTATGGAAGATTGTTGCCGGCGAGATGAGGCAGCTATGTGTGGAGAGTGGAAGAAAAATGAAAGAGAATAATAAAGGCTCGTTCATTCTACTAGGAGCCCAGAGGAAGCTTGCAGTTTCAGACGAGTGAAGGGGAAAGAGAGCGAACCATTTTTTTGTGGTTCCTCAATCGAACGACTAGAGCCAAGGGGCTTACTTACGTGCCTTGCAATTTTAAGGAGGATGTGTGTGCAGTTGAGCAAATGAATGAGAGAGAGGGAACAGTTGCTCAGCTTAAGATTGAGGGAAATTGAAAGAGGGAGAAGAGAGGCGAGATCACTGTTATCCAGCTCAAGTCGGTCGTGAATAGGAGATTTAGGGCTAGCATTAGATTTTAGGTTTTTAAATTGATTTTTAAATTAACTAATTGACTTTAATGTGAATTTTATGCCAATAAAATAACATGGACAGTATATATATCAATCTTAACTTTTTCTGATATTTCGAACGCAATAGTGCAGTCCATTTCATAATCGGAGGTTGTTTGGTTCTCGTCGATGCCTCCTGACCTCAATATGCATGCAAGCGAGTTGAAAACTCGATCGCTCGATCAGTTGATCATCAAGTTATGCAATATTTATATTTTGACCAATTTTGACATTCTAAATGTGATGGCAAAGTTCGTTCATCGATCAGAGGTCATTTTTGTTAATTTTGATGACGTCCCTTGTATTTCAGCCTCGATTTGCGCACTTTTACTTCCAATCATTCAACATTTGCACAAAATTGTTTGAATTGAGCGTGGAAAGTTTCATTTGATATTTTTTTGATGTTTTGAAGCTAACGACATGATCAATTTTATGAACGGAGGTTGTTTAGATATTATCACAGCTTCTCGACTCTGATATGTGTGTCGACACATTGATAGCTCGATCACTTGGTCAATTGATTGTTAGATTATGCAATATTTATATTCTGATTAGTTTTGATATTATGAACATGTCGGTGAAGTTCATTCATCAATCAGAGGTCATTTTGACCATTTTTGATGACATCCAGTGCATTTTAAGCCCCGATTTACGCACTGTCACTTCCGAAGTCCATCGAATTCGACTTGTGGGCTTGACTCAACTTATGACACATATGTTGAGGTCAAAAATGCCCCCCAATAAATTTGATTCACGTATGGAGTGAGTCACATTTATTGAAGATTGGTTGACCCTCTAGGCTGGCTACAGAACTTAGATCATTTTAGCTTCGATTGCAATAACTTATAGAGCTTTGCTAGGATTTGTCTTTAGTCTGATACCTTATTTAGGACATGCTAAATGATGGGCTTGATCAATTTGTCAAAATTGACTTGTCGAATAGATTAGACTTCTTACACCACCTACTCTCTGCTTCGATAGCTTTATTGAAGATCTCTTTCTTTTATATCCTTGCAGATTTGAGTCTCCTCCAACCCTAGCTTCATGCTTGGTTGAGTTTAATGGAGGAATTGATTTGTTTATTTTGATGAAGGATTCCACTGGAGAATTGGTTTATCTGTGCTTGGTCGGATTTGAAATTCCTTCTGTCCTAGCTTTAAGCTTGATGGACTAGATGAAGGACTGACCTGATTTATCCATATTGACTTGTCAAGAAGTGTATGTACGTCGTGAACCCTGTGCTTGCTACTTCGATGGATTCATTCAAGGGTATGTATAGATGACCCATCATTTCAGCTTATATAGGGTCAATGTTGAGTTATCAGTCTAGCAATGTGTGCTTTAAGAGACTGAATAACTATGAAATTCCTTTAGTTCAGCCATCAGCTTTGCATGAACTATGGAATTGCTTCCTCGGTCCTGTGCTTTCTGCTTTGACAGACTTGGTGAGGAGATTGGCTTTGATCTGTTCTTTGAGCTTGATCAGATCATTTGAGAATAAATTGAGATATCACTCTGCGGGCAATATATAGATTAATTTGAGGAAGTCCTAAATTGAGAGTTTTCTCAGATTGACTTGATCTATTGATCAAGTAGAAAGATCTCTTGGATCTTAGTTTCTTGCAATCACTAAGCTAGATCTAGTTTGATATTAAATAGGTATCATCATTGGACTGATGAGTAGGGGCTCTTTCACTGCCGCCTTTTCTTATGGCTTGTTGAGTGAGGAGAGCATCAATAACTCGGCCATATTTGGGCTTGTTGAGTTTGACCTTTAGAACCTACTCAAGTCTTTGACTTAAGCTGTAGTGGGTTGGTGGTTTTGTCATCATACTGATGATCAGGGGCCCTTTCACTATGGCCTTTCCATGCAGCTTGTTGAGAGAGGAGAGCACCAGCAACTTGGCCATTTGTGGGCTTGTTAAGTTTGACCTTTAGAACCCATCCGTGTCCTAGACTTTAGGATATAGAGGTTGATGTTTCTTTCAACTCAGTTGATTGAAGCTTCCAAAATTAAGAGTTCTTTTGACTTGATCTCTGACACTTGATGAATCTGGGAAAAAAATTCTTGACATTTATGGTTATATTTTCATGCGTAGAAATAGATTCTTTTTGTTCCTGTAAGAAGCTGCAACTTAACAGTAATAATTATGGGTATATTCAGGAATTTTGGCATAAAGCTCGATGTCAACCTGAATTAGAATAGATTCAAGGATCTCATCTTATAGCACAATGTCAACTCTCATAAACTTGACATAAACTAAAAATGCCCCGGTCTTGCAGGGGGATTCTAAAGCACATTTAGAATAACTTTCAAGATGAAAATATGCAAATATGTCAATATTTGAATTGATATGCTCTTAAGAGGGTTTTAACATGTAACATTGCTTTCATCTATGTATATAAATCTAAAAATGCCCCTGTGTAATAGGGGAATTTTCACATAAAAGTTTTTTTCAGATTTCTATTATACCTCGAGAATGTGGTTTTCATGTATAGTACTTTTTTAAGTATCAATCATTAATTGGCAGCATTGGTCTTTCACCCTTAAGGTCAATGAGTTGGTATGCTCCTCCTTGATACAATTTTTTAATGACAAAAGGGCCCTCCCAATTAGACTCAAATTTACTGCCTATCCTGTGGTGAGGATTAATTATTCTTCTCAACACTACGACCATTTTTTCTTCTTAAAAAGTTTGAGGTCACGCTGTATGATCGAATGCTTTTGACATGCTCGCTCGGTAGACTTCTAAATTTTGTTGAGCTTGGAGCTTGACCTCATCAAACGCATCAAGCTCTTCCATCCGTAGATAGATATTTTTATCTTAAGTGAGATTATGTTGAATGGCTACTTGGAGAGAAGGTAATTCAACTTCAAGTGGCAAGATTGCTTCAGCTCCAAATACTTTGGTATGAGGAGTTGATTTTATGGGAGTACAGTCCAAATGTCACGCTGTTGTCTTTTATAAGGCAATTTTATTTCGAGGTTTTGGCCTCCAAATTTGCTTACCTATTTATCGGGACCTTTCGACGGCAGATTCTTGGACCTGTGGTCCAAGTGTCACACCTCGATGCTCACTGTGCTGGACTTGAATTAGTAGACATCTTACCGGAGTTATAGGAGGAGGTCTCCTTAGAGGAGCAACTCTAGCCTCCTTGATAATTGGACTTTGATATTTTTGTTTCATCAGTCATTTCTCCTTAATAATTTTGAGAACCCGATACACTCTTGCATATATAGTTTTGAGTTTTCTTACTGGAGAAGCTGAAACCTAATATTGTCGAGTACATAAAGACTGTTTGATTTGACCAGTAGATCTATTCTGCTTTATCCATCTTAAGTTATCAAACATGTTATGGGTTGGAACACTCACTTCTGGTTCTACAATTGGCTACATAAATTTTTGCTTGAACAATGACTGCTGAACACGCAGTTCAGTATTTCTCTTTCTTCATTGTCTCTGGGTTAGCTTGCTTCTAGATGAAGAAGCTTTTGTGTTGCTACTTCTTCTTGAGGCTTCGGCCTCCATATTTATTTTTCTTTTTTCTATGACTTTTCATTGGTGGATTCTTGGACATGCGGTCCAGGTGTCACACCCCCATGTTCACCATTCAAGAATTGCTTAAGACGGTCTTGAGCTCGTACTACCACTACTTGTAGCTTTTGTGGTGAAGCATTTTTGGCTTCTTTGATAATTAACATTTGATACCTCTTCTTTATAAGATAATTTTCCTAAACAACCTTCAGAACTCTATGTGATCGAGTAGATAGAGTTTCATGTTGTTTCTTCTAAAAGGTTAAAGTTGATTGTTGTTGAGCCTAAAAACACTGCTTAACATCACCAGTAGGCTCTAGTATCATACCTTCCTAGTGCAAAAGGTTCAATTGGAAGAGTTTTCACATTCACAGGTATGATTGAAACTTTCTGCCCAGTGAAGGTTCTCTTCATGACTGGCACCTCAAAATGAATCAATCTTTTAAGTAGAAAGGCTCTCTTTTGAGGAACCTCAGTAGCAGTAGTGGCCATTCCAATTGTCCTCTTTCATTGCACAGGTCAATGTGTAGAATATACAGTTGCTTTAGGTAGGAGATTATTTGCCCCAGCGATAGCTGGGAAGTCTACACTACCAAATTGAATATTATATCCAACATCTCCAGTATTGACAACAGTGCTAGCTAGACTGATGACCTGGCTGCATGATGAATAGTGTGTTCTGAAGATCCGTCGATATAAAGAATAAGTAGATTAGTCATAATGACATAATTAGCTTAGATTTAGTTTCATTGATAATTTATTTTACATTTCAATTTTTATCATGCTTTACTGGTACTATAGCTCAAATTTGACAAGCCAAAGATGGAATAAGAATCATATCCCCAACGAAGTCACCAAAAATCTATGGCTCTAAAAATTTGCCACGGACCTCTCGATAATATTAAATTGAAGAGAGTATGATTTTAGAATTTTAGTGTAATTTTCAAAAGGTAGATGGAATACTAGATAAGACACTACCTAGAGATTTCATCCTCATTTGGTGAGGACTTTAGATCCAGTTCCAAGTTTTCTATAGGCACAAGCCCCTATAATTAATTACCCCTCTCAATAAGTGAGAGAGAACTTTCGATTAAAGCTAGTTATTAGATCGCACAAAGTGCAACGTATAGCAGCAGCATATGGAATTTAAAATTTGAGATTTTAAAATTCTTCATTTTAGCTTAAACTGGATGGTTGGGGGAATGATGACGTGCTTGATCTAGATCCCATTATTTCATCACCCCGAGCCATCGTGGTCCTTAGTCTACTTAGTCAGAGGAGGTAGTCGACCTAACCTGACTGAAGGATCCTTATCAGCAACACATGGATTATGTCATCCAAGAAATCCTTGTAAACCTGAGGTGATGTTTGTCTAAGGAGACAATCTTAAGTCTACTTTAGCTGATAGAGGGTTGTTTGCCCTATCAAGTATATCCTATGATTCACAACTCAAAGAGCAGAGCCATTGGGGAACATACGGGCTATGGTCGTGATCATAATATAATGGAGCCTTACTAGCCAAACCACCCAATCAGAGGACTCTGATCATAACTGCATCATCTATGGAGCCTACTGGCCAACCCACGTAGTCATAGGACACAGGCCATATTCTTACTGATAAGAGATTGATTAAGAGTGAACATAGAGAATACTTGAGTTGACATTCGCTCCTTTATGAGCTAAAGTTTTCTTAATTTTTCACCCCCGACAAATAGTTGTGAAAGGTGGATAAATTGAGTTTTGATTTAAGCTTTTAATGGTTGAATTGCATTTAAATAGTTTTAGATTGCTACCTAATTTGAGTTAATTTGATTTGAACATATTTAAGAACTTTAGGTCCTCTCAACTTTGTTTAGCTCCTAACAGAGGATCAGATCTACTATCACATGCAAGAATTAGCTTCTCAGATATTTTACTAAGTTGAAATTCTTATAATATATTTTTAGATTTTATTAACTCAAACCCAGTCCTAAGACTAAACTAGGAAAAAACTTATGCAGCATCCTCAAACACTTGAATTTAAGCATTCAGCATAGTGTCGCGGCTCATGCAGGTGATATTTAAGAATGCCTTAATTAACGTCTTATATTCGCTTGTACAAAGTGTTGTGAATCCGTTGGTGTAGAAGATGTTGTAAATTGATCTAATATCTTATTAGATTTTTTAGATTAATATTTAATATATTCCAATTTAACCTACGCAGCCTTTTTAGACATTAAAATTTACACTTTAAATCTCTATGTTCGAGCACATGCAGGTATTTATAGCTTAGATAATTTTACCTAATTAGTGATTTCATTGATTTTTAAAAATTATAATTTAAAAATGAAATTCCTTAATTTTTTTGTTGAAGGAAAGCTCCTTCATTTGTGCATCATTTAGTTTATTGTTGTCATCTGCCAGTTTGTACAAAGAATTACAGATTCCGGTGGCTATCATTTGAAATTTTGTATGAGCTTTGAATAAGAATATATTCATTTTAGATATGTGTAATGAATTTATTTTCATTCAAGCATTTGAATGTATTTTGGAATATTTAACCCAAAGGAGTAACCGCTATAAGATATGTAGGAGGGCATACTTCATGCAGTTGCATTCATACAAGTTTATATGTACAAAGTTCACCCAAAAGAAAGCTTCAAGCCTTTCTAATTTTATCATTTAAGGACTCTTCATACTTTCTACAACAAGAGTTGTTAGACCCAATTTAGATTTATTCTTAACTTTATATCAAATTCTCTATTTATTTAGTAACTGAACTTCAAGTTTATCTTAAAATTCTTGTGAGTTATGGTTCATGTATATCAAAGGAAATCAAGTTTATTTATTTTATAGGTTCACTTGAGTTTGATCCCTATTTTCTTATTTGAAATATGATTTTCAATTTTATTTATACTCAAGTCATTTTCAAATTCATTTTAAATTTATTTATATTTAATTTCTAATTCATTTCTTTAAGACTCTATATTTTATATTTTAACTTAATGTTAAATCATATTTTTGTTAAGTCTCAAAAATTTGACGAAATATCGATAGCACTTCGGCAATATTCTGGCATCATCCCCGCATATGGGGCTATATAGAAACTATTTTAGCTTACTCGGTATGCCCTAATGAGCATAGCAAGTGGTGTATTACGACACCACAACCGTCTCTTCGCACCCACTATACCCTAATGGGAATTAGTGGGGTCTTGAAACCTGCAAGTAGCAAACATATATAATTTCACATATTTAAGCTTTCTCTTTTTTCTAAGTCCAAGATTTTGACAAAATTTTGGCAGCACTTCGGCAGTATTACGGTGTCATCCCCTCTTGAGCGCTACATCAGAACTATTTTAGCTTACTCGGTACCCCCTAATAAGTGTAGCGAATGGTGTCTTGTGACACCACAACCGTCTTCACACCCACTACGCCCTAATGGGCATTAGCAGGGTCTTAGAACTTGCAAATAGAGATACAAGCATATATATATAATTATGAGCCAATGCATGACATAAAACCACACAAAGAATTTAAATCAGCAATGCACCTAGAAAAGAAAGGGCCTAATGCAATTGGCTCACAATTTATGATTAATTAAGCTAAAGGGTTTAATTTAAGTACTTTCATAACCCTTCCCACACATGTGGGTTAGATTTTAATTTCCTTAAGCTACTTAGGTTATTGAACACCTATGCACCTATCCAAGATGAATTGGTTAAGTTTTGGAATGTTTTGAAAATTTTATCAAGTTATTTAAGTAGGTGATTAGTGGATTAGCCCTTAATTAAATTTGGATTAAGAAAGGAAAGGGGTTTAGGGAATGGCTTAGGGAAAATTCCCCAAACCCATTCCATAAACCTCTTCTTCATTTAAGCAAGGCTTAATTAACTTAATAAAGAGACTAAACCACTGTTCACATGCATAATTACCCTTAATTATATTAAGAGAGTGATTAAGGATTCATTAAAGGATTTTTCTAATTAACTCATCAATAAATCCCAAAAAAATTAGGAAAGGCAGAGGTCATCCCACTAATTGCATCTGAGAAATTTGAAATGAATTAATGAAGTAATTATGGAGGAATTAGGGTTATTAAGTTTTCATGAAAACTCTAATTAAAGAAAATGTACTATTTAAAATCTATTAGAAACAATTTTAGTGAATTCCTTACTAAATTATCTTCACAATGCATTTTATTTTGTACTTTTCTAAATTTTATATATTTAGTTATGAATATTTGAAGATTCTGTGTTTATTAGGTAACTAAATCCCTAATTATATGACTAATCCCGTCGTCGCCACAAGGACCGTTGACGCAGCATGCACTTTCCACGTGGCGCAACAGGATTCATCACTTAAGTTGTCACATCCCAGTGTCACATCAGCGGCAGTGCTACGCACTTTCTCCTCGATTGCTTGATCAAAGATCGGACGGTCAGGATTAAGCCTGCAGTTCTTAAGGGATAAATCAGAGATCTTATGTAGCTTGATCAACACCATCCATCCAAAATGCATGGATGTACGGTCCATGATCAGTCAATGAGTTTTCCTATGGGAGAGGACATCCATCCACTCTTTAGGGCAAGATCCGAGATTCGAGCTCGATTGTGCTCGGATTGAACTCAAACTCAACCCACACCATCATCATTCAAGGGGGAAGACATCTAATGGCTAATTTTACTTGAGATGAAAATTCTTTTCACAAAGGACCACACACTCCCTATTCTAGGCTCGGTTTGAAGGCATACCTTGCCGGAGGCTATCACTAGTGCTCCAATCTATCGAGGTAGCTTCGTCTGGTAGAGATAAAGCCCTATTGAAGATTTGAGGCATTGGTATTGGCTAGATCATTCTATTGACCAAGGTGCTCCCCCTACGCTTGTGGCCTTAGTCTAGACACCACCTCTCTTGCCTTTGAAGCTTGGGAGAAGCTTTGGATGAGTTCGATTAGGCCCTCTGAGGATTCTTGAAAGAGGAATTGGATTGGAATTGGGTATTGGTTAAGTTGGAATTTCCCTTAGCCTCCCCTATTTTCGGTTTGTAGGAATCCAAAAAATGGAGAATAAGGAATGCTTGGGAATTGCCTGAGGAAGCTTGGAGAGCTATCTCTATGTCTCTCTCAGTCAATCGAGTGTGAATGTCCATGATTCCAGTGAAATTAGGCGGAGTATATCTCCCCCTTGAAGGAGCGGATGGCCGAGCTTAGGTTTATTATTTTAGATCAATTGGCTAGATTGGATAAGTTTGTTAGGTTATTTTGGCTTGCACATGGTTCAGTTTTGGCAGAGCAAGGTAGTGGAGAAGTTGCCGTGTGCTAATTTAGAGTATGGGAGTGTTCCATGTGCTTGAAATGAGAGGAGTGGTCAGTTTGGCCATTGGGTTGGGTTTGGCTGACCCAAACCCATTGGGTCATGTGCACCATGCTCACTAGTGTCCACTTGGTCCACTAAGAGAGTGTCAAGTGGCCATGAAGAGGATTTGACCAAATTCCAAGTAAATTTGGCCAACAATTACCCTTTGACCTAGGGGTAAAATGGTCATTTGGCTTGGATTTTAATTTGAGTATGTTTGGTATGATTGAAAAATGGGTTGGGCCAACTTTTAGTAAATTTGAAATTGATTTGATATGATTTGGCTCATGTTGACCCATTGAGGTCAAAATGGGTCAACTTGGGTCAAGTTGACCAATTGGTCAAATCGGGTCAAACCAAGGGTTGGGTCAAGTTAATATGACCAATTCAAATGTGTTGGCATCATTAGTTTGGTTCAATTTAATTTATATTTGAATTTGGCTCATTTGATTTCATTTAGGTCAAATAGGTCAAGTTGACCAATTTGACCTATTTGGGTTAGGTCGTGGGTTGGTTTAGGTTTCATTGGTCATATGAAATATATTGGTATCTTTGTTTACAATCAATTTTGATTTAATTTGATTTTAGCTCAATTTGACTTTTTAGTTCAAGTTGGGTTCAAGGTCAATTGGGCTAGGTTGGGTCTAGTTGGCCAATTGAGGGTTTGGTCAAGTTCAACATGTGATTTGGCATGAACTTGACCCATTGGTTTCAATCAATTTGGCTTAGATCAAGTTTTGACACATTTTGACTTTTTAAATCAAGTTGGGTCAACTTGGGTCAAGTGGCCAATTGAGCTAGGTTAGGCTGAAATGATGACTTGGTCAAGTTCAAACATTGATCATGAATGAGTTTTGATCAATGGTTTCAATCAATTTGGCCTATGATGAATTTTGGCTAGTTTAGGTTTTATTTTGGCTAAGTGTTGACTTGGTCAACCCTTAGGTTTGACTTAGTTTGACCCAATTTGAGTGATTGATCATCACATGATGATTGTTGCTCACAATGTGAGGCTTACTTGGGCTTAGTTCAATCCAATTTGGGTAAGATTAAAATTTGGCTCAAAAGGGATACTTTAGGGCACTTTGGGTCAAGTGAGCCTAAGTGGGTCAATTAGCTTGATCAAGGCTTGAATCAAGTTTGATTGAACTCACATATGGACTGATGATTGAAATATAAATCTATTTGCAAGTGGTTTTGGAGTCAAATGGGTTTTGATTCATTTGACAATTTCAAGTTCAAATGGGTGAACATGAGTTTGATTTGGATTTGATTTTTTTTATTTAGTTTTGGTTCGATGATTGAAGTTCATGTTTATATTTGGATTCATGATTGAAGGATTGATTGAATTATAAAGAAAAATCAAGAGTTTGGCTTGATTTGAATTTGATTTGGCTAAGTTCAAGATTTTGACTTCAAAGGCTTAGGTTGAATTTGGATTTGACTTTTGAATTGATTTTTGGATATTTGAATTTATATTTCATTTATATTTGTGAATATAAATGAGAATATAAATGGGTTATGAGAAAATTTCTTGAATTTGAATTGATTTGGATTTGATTTAAGCTAAGTCCATAAGATAGAATCAAAGTGACTTAGGAAAGATTTTTTTGGAATTTGGAATTCAATCATAAGCTTCAATCATTTGAAATTGTTTGATGATTTAAGAAAATCCATCAAGTTGGAATTAATTTGAGTTTAAGGTTGATTTGAATTTGGCATTCAACTTTAAGGAAGGAAGTGAGGATGTGGTTCAAGCTATGGGTAGGCAAATTTTCCTAACACCCCTAAGGCATGACCTATTCCTATGGCTAACTCTTCTAAGTCTCTAGGGTTAGGTTAAGTGTTCACCTAATCACTAGAAGTGTGTTAAGACTAAAGAAACTCTTAGTGTCTAAGAGAAGTCCTATGTCTAAGGTGGAGGGGTTGAGAGCTCATCCTAAAAATGAGGTCAATAAAGGGCGCCCAATAAGTGTGGTGTGACTGACAAGGTACACCGCACATATTTGTGTTGACCGAAATGATCAACAACACCAAACGATCACAAGCACTAACAGAGATGATCTACTCCTAACTCAAGGTGTAGAAAGAATCCAGAGCTTAGTGCAATGTGACTCTACTCATGCCAAGGACATAAGAGAGTAAAGGAGGAATCCACTAGGGATAGAGTATATGAACCTTCCACTAGGGAAACAGGTTCAAGTCATCCACAAGGGGATGGAAGGTTTGATTTGATTTGAGTCTCACTGGGGAGAGAGATCAATTTAATTTGTTTGATTGTTTAGTTGTGAAAGTTTTGATTATTTGTTTTGATTATTTTGTTTTTGTTAGACTCCGCTAAGGGAGGAGGATAGAATTTGTTTCAGATTTTTTTTATTTTTTTGGTTTGCAATGGATCGCACTGAGTAGAAGACATGGAGGCCTAAACCTAACTCAGATTTACTAACAGGTAGTCTATGGTATGGGCAACCAAAGGGATCCTGTGTGCGGCATCAGAGGAAATCATAGTAGACTTACATCCTCCAAAGTAGCGACCAGTTGCTAGGGTGACCTATTAGCAAGACAACTATGGTGAAAAATTTTATATATCTCCCTGCCTTCATCTATCCCCCTTTTCTTTCAGAGAAGAAGGACAAATAAAAATAGAAATATATATAAAATATGCCTTGTTGGGATGCCAGGCAGATCCACAGATGTTCTTATTAGGGTGATCAGGTACGACATTTAGGAGAGGTGTACTAACTCAAAAGATAGAAATCACCACCCTATAATGGACTTAATCACCTCAATAAGGACTCCTAAAGACTATGGGTCTTTGGAATGTACCAAAGATTCTTTTTCTACTTTACATGAAAAAAGTAAAGCGGGGTTTAATTTAAACTGAGTTCGTTAAGTTCCCTACAGGGGCAAGCCTTCATAGTTAATTACATCCTAAGGAACGTGATTCCTTAAGAATACTCTCGATTAAGGTAAATGATCATTGTCTCCAAAGATTTTAAAAGGTAGGACTATCAAATGATTGGTTTACTTTTAGAAAGTCAAATGGGATCGATCAAGAGGAGGGAGTTCTTATCGATGCCAAATGCAAACAAGAAGGGGACACTTAAGATACTAGGAAGCCTAGTAAGCATCCCAAACTACCCTATGGTTGGGCTTTATATTTTTGAAATTGAATTAATTTGTTTGAGTTGAATTTTTATTAGAAATGTAGGGCTTACAATTCCATAGTACAAGGCTATAGAAATGCCTAAGAGGTAAGGATTTCTGCTCATAGCCCACAAATGGAACTAGCAACCTCTGAACCTGAATCTAGAGAGCTTTGGAGAGGGCCAAAAATCACGACCTAAATCTAAGGTAAAAATGAGTATTTGGTTTACCTCCACAAGAGAGGATAAATCATTGGACTTATTCTAGGGGGCGCAAACTAACTCCTCATACGGTTCTAAAATATGTAGGCAAGTCATATGTTTATGCAAGATAGCTAGGTTCTTATTTATTTAGAAAGAGACTAAGTCCTTCAACACACTCCCTAAGAGACTAGATCATGTAAGGCACGAATTCATGACTTAAATCTAATGCAAATTATTCATATGTTTTATTTTCATTTTTGGACAATCATTTGGCTCAAGCTATAGGATTCATATGTCTAATGCATGAGAAATAAGATTATGGTCCAAAATCAATAAGATGGGAGGTGTATTTCTACCATGGCTCTCAAAGGTCAAGCCAGGTTCTCTAGCACGGGTGGAAGCCCTCCAACTCAAGAGTGAAATAATATGCTTTTATGCATGATGTGAGAAAAGTAATACTCATCCAGCTAAAAGGTTACTAATTCTTTTATCTTAATTTTTAGCCTAAGCTTTAGGTGAGGTTATGAGTTATTTATTTTAAATTTTGAGTTATTTAATTGGGTAGAAGATTTATTTTTCCTAAGAGCCTAATCATCATCCAGGCCATACATCAACAAGGAAGAAACTAGAAAAATATGCCATTTCTAGTGCACAAGCTAAACAAAACATCAAATATTTTATAAAGCTAATGCAAAAGAATAAAACATCATTTGTGGTCGGGCACCACCGTACAAACCCAAAAATAAATTGGGTAGCTGAGTTCTACCTTTATACAACCTGGATTGCAAATGAATTAATTATAATTAAGTAAGAAAGTCATGTTATGAGGGGCTTCATTCTTCATTTCTTCTTTCTTCTTTTCTTCTTTCTTCTTTCTTCCTTTGGTTCCTTCTTTTGGATGATTGGAATGTGGTTGCTTTAAAAACTTCACATTGTATATAAGATGTAATCTTATAACCAATGCTCATCCTAATCCACCCATAATAATCATTCCAAAATCCTAATTATAAAATTACATGAAAAGGAAAAGATAATCTAACTAATACTTGCAAAAAAGAGATTAGCTAAACAAATCATACAAATCCTAAGCATGTATATATATAAATTGGACTTAGCAGCCCACACATGAGTAACCAAGTCTACCTGGCCTATTCTGGATTATGCTTAGGGGTATAAGCACCTGCACAACAAAAGCAATTTTATATTTTTTTATTACAGCACCCCTTAAGCACAATCCCCTATAGAAGATAATGATTAGAATAAATCGTCCTACCATTCATTCTATACACATTCACCCTAGCATTCAGACTAAAACAAAATATCATAAAATAAAATCAAACATCAAACTATGCACCGCCCTAACCTAAAGCTAGAAATGGTGACTTAGCCTAATGTGTGTGCTTTAAAAGGTTTGTGTGGTATGCTTAGCTAAGCTTTAAGGTTGAGATTTCCTAAGTATGAAAATGTTCAACTTAGAGGGTTTATTTCATATAAGTGATTTAGTTGCTTTGGTTGATTTTATTTTGTATTTTTATTTGGTTTAAGTGAATCTTACCATTAATTACTAAGTTGTAAAGAGAGGAAAAGAGAAGAGAACTTCTCTTTTCTCCCTACCTTAAGTAATTTCTAAAGTAGATTCATATTTGATTTTTGTTTAGTGAATATTTTTCTTATGTGTTTTAATTAATCCTAAGTTTATAATAACTCTAAATAAACCTAATCAAAAGGAAAGGCATTTTAGGATTAAGTAAAGTGAATAATATCACAAAACACACACCACTTTATTTCTTTCCCCAATATTTATAACATGCATATGGATGAATCCTAAGCATATCTATACATGCAAATGAGAATTTTTAGCACACCTTAATGTTGAATGCTAAGTAGTGTTACTTAAGAAAATTTAGATGCTTCATGATGCATGATTTTCATTAAGTAGAAAATGGGGTATTCATTTATCCTTTATTCGTATGCATATGCGTATGTATGAAAGGCATAAGTGAGTGTGCCATGTTAGCAGGGGTGTACAAGACCTACTTAGGGCTACTTAAAGCCTCGCAACCCCGGGATTGTCCAGACTAATATACCACTTTCTTTAAATACATATGCATGTACAAAAAAAATAAATGGAAAAAGAAATATGAAAAAAGTTTATATTGATTTGATTTTTGGTTTTGTTGTTTAATTTATATGTGTGATGTGAAATTCCTTCTTAAGTCATGACATAGGAGTGTATAGGAATCGATTTGAGCAAGTATTATGTCCTTTTCAACTGGACTATACACTTTTCCAATCCAATACAATTCTATGTTGAGAAAGAGAGGGAGAATCAAAGCCACATAATACATATCTTTATGTTTCTCACATGCAAGCTTATAAATAATTATAAGTAGCATACCTTTCAGTTTTGATATTTGATTTATAAATTTTGAAAATAATTTTGAATTTAATAGTGATAATAACCATTCATATTCTTACTTTAGCCAAAATATGCAACTTGATATAAAGAAAACATTTTATTTTAATTTTGATTTTTAAAAGGAATGAATGCATGATTTTCATATGTCATACATATTTAACATGTTAGGAAAGAAATAAAGTGAAGAAAGCAATGTAAATTCATTCACCCTAATTAATTATTAAAGACAATCCTATGTAATAGAATTATTTAAAATAAATCAAATTTGGTTTTAAAAAAATTTTGTTCGATTTTAAGTTTTATTTCAATTTGAGAAATGTGAGATGAGTTTGTTGGTCTTAACCCATTCCCACATGTGTATATTATTTTTGTTTAATTTTTAGGTGATTAAGTCAATTTTATGTTTTAGTTAGGTTAGGGTGTACATTAAGTGTATTAATTACCCCTTACCTAAACCACCTTAGCATAGTTAACCAAATAATTATAAGCCAATGATATGGCATAAAACCACACAAGGAATTTAAATCAGCAATTCACCTAGGAAGAAAAGGGTCTAATGCATTTGGCTCACAATTAATGATTAATTAAGCTAAATAGTTTAAGTTAAGTACTTTTATAAACCTTCCCACACATTTGGATTAGGTTTTGGTTTCCTTAAGCCACTTAGGTTATTAAACACCTAAGCATCTACCCAAGATGGATTGATTAAGTTTTGGAATGTTTTAAAATTTTATCAAGTTAATTAAGTAAGTAATTAGTGGATTAGCCCTTAATTTAATTTAAATTAAGAAATAGCTTAGGGAAAATATCCCAAAAATATTCCCTAAACCTTCTCATCACTCAAACAAAACTTAATTAACTCAATCAAGTGATTAAACCACTATTCACACACTTAACTAAGCTTAATTACATTAAGAGGGTAATTAAGGATTCAATAATTGATCCCCTAATTAACCCATCAATAAATCCTAAGAAAATTAGGGGAAGTAGAAGTCATCCCCCTAAATGCACGTGAGAAGTTTGAGATTAATCAGTGGGATAACTAGGGAGTAATTAGGGTTATTAGGTTTTCATTAAAACCCTAATTAAGGAAAATATACTATTAAAATCTAGTGGAATTAATTTTATAATATTCTTCTCTAAATTATCTTTCCAATTCTTTTTACCTTATATTATTAGGATTTTTTTAGAATTAGTTATGCAATTATAAAGATTTAGTGATTAAGGATAATTAAATAAATCCCTAATTAAAATAGTTAATCACGTCTGCTAAACCATTTGCTCTGGGGTAGTAGATGGTAGAGTATCTCCAATCTATACTATGTCTTCTGATGAAGTTATTGATCTTAGTGCTTTTGAATGCAGTACCATTATCATATATAATTCATCGAGCCACCCCGAACCTATATACGATATGGTTCCTGAAAAATTAAAGCACATGCTGAGTTGTGACCTCTCTGAGTGGAATTTTCTCCACCCACTTGGAAAAGTAGACGATGGCAGCTAAGATGAACCGATGGCCCTTGGAATAAAGAGGATCGATAGGACCCACAATGTCGGTACCCCCAACACTCAAATGGCCATGAGGCCAATGTAGGGTGTAGAATGTTGGGTGGTTGATGTAAGACCATGCCATGTACCTGACACTGATGGCATCTCCTAGCTACATCCATGTAGTCAGTAATCACTGAAGGTCAGTAGTATCCTAGTCTCTTGATCTTCATCTTCATCTTCAGACCAAATTGATGTACTTTGCATAGACCTGAATGTACCTCGGTTGCAATGCCACGGGCTTCGTGTTTATCTAAACAACGTAACCACATTTGATCAAAGGACCGTCAGTACAGGGTGCCATCAACGAGAGCATAGGAGAGAGCTCTTTATTTCACCTGATGGGCTTGTGACTTTTCTTGAGATAGTTTACGGGTGTTCAAATAGTCTATGAACGGTTGCCTCCAATCTAGCTCCTTGTCCTTATAGGTGACAGAAACCTCCCCATCAAGAGGAAGTCTCTCGATGAGTTCAACATCAATAAGAGATAGGACTTATCTATTTTGGGCCCTTATTGGAATGGACTCATCTTTTGGACATGCCAATTCTTTAGCAAGTTTGGCCAAAGCATCTATTACTGTGTTCTCGGCTCGAAGAACCTTGTAGATAATGACTTCAAGGATTTGGGCCAACAGCTTCATGGTATACTCATGGTAATGATGAAGCTTGGATTTGAGAACCTTGTAGGACTTGGCATTCTAATTGATGACCAAATGAGAATCCCCAAAGATGTTGATTCTCTTGACATACACTATGATAGCTAACTCCAGACTAATAATAAAAGCCTCATACTCAGCTTCGTTGTTGGTGCAGTGATTGAAAAGATAGTATGAGAATCTCCTCACATCATAGTCTAGAGTTAAAAGAACTATTTCTACCCCTGCCTTTCCTGGAAGAGTGGATCATGGTGCTTTCCATTTATAAAAAGAAGCTGCACTATCAAAATACATCTCCCATCAGCAGTTGTCAACCTCCCCTAAGTTCATGATTTGTTCATCAAGGAGATTTGTCTAAGCGGAGAATCAATAGGAAGTGGGTGTGCTACTAAGAAATCCACTAGTGCTTGTCCTTTTATCGCACGGAGGGGTGAGAATGTAATATCAAACTACGAGAGGATCATGGACCATCGTGCCAAATGTCTGGATAGCATTGGCCATGTCATGAGATACTGCAGTGGATTGGTTTTGGAAATCAAGTTCACCTTATGAGATAGCATATAGTGTTGTAGCTTTTGGGATGTAAAGATCAAAGCTAGGTAATGTTTCTCAATAGGTGGATAGTTTAATTCAGCAGGAATCAGATGACGGCTGGGGTAGTAGAGAGCAATCTCCTTCCTTTCGTCATTAGCTTGGGCCAACAAAGTGCTGAGAGAGTCATCCAATGCAACAATGTAGAGGATGAGTGGCCTGCCCAGGATAGGGGCTGCTAGAACTGGTGGCTTAACCAAATACTGCTTGATACCTTGTTAGCATTTGTCATCCCACTTGAACTTGGCTTCCTTTCCAACAAGTGCTGAGAATGGCTTGCATCTCCCTAATAGGTTGGAAATAAAGCGCTTAGATACGCCAGCCATCCTTAGAAATATCTGAGTTGAGTTAAACTCTTAAGAGGTGGCATTTCTAAGATAGCTTTGATCTTTTCCAGATCTATTCCTATTCCCCGGTGTCGGACAACAAACCCAAGGAATTTCCCCAAAGCTACTCCGAATGAACACTTCAGGGGATTCATTTTAAGGTTATATTATCTTAACCGTTTGAAAACTACTCTCAATTCAATGAGATGATCTTCCTTTTCTCTACCCTTGATTACTAGATCATCAACGTAGCACTCAACTTGATGATGGATGAATTTATTGTAGATCTGAGTCATAGCCCATTGGTATGTTATACTAGTATTTTTAAGGCCAAAAGGCATGACCTTATAATAATAAATTTTGATCAGGGTTTGAAAAGTAGTGTTTCTTTCATCCTCAGGGGCCATCTTGATTTAGTTGTAGCCAGATGACACATCCATAAAGGAGAAAACTTCATGAGATGAGGCGATGTCCACCATTAATTCTGGTATAGGAAGAGAAAACTCATCCTTAAGACATGATTTGTTTAAGTCCTTGAAATCAACACATATGTGAATTTGGCCATTCTTCTTCTTAATTAGGACGACACTAGCTAACCAGGTAGGGTATTTTTTTCCCTGATGAAACCAGCATCGATTAGTTTCTTGACTTCAGAAATGACCTGTTGTTCGATTTCTTATCGCATGCATCTAGGAGCTTGCTTGATAGAGTTAGTGCTAAGATCTATTGCTAGTTTGTGGACTGCTAAATCAGGAGATAATCCAGGCATTTCTTCATAACTCCATGCAAAGCAGTCCTTAAACTCAGTCAGTAGCCTAACTAAGTCATTGGTTTCTTTTTCATTCAGCAATGAACTGATGTATGTTAGGCGTGGATTTTCTTCTATCCCAAGGCTAATTTCATTAAGCTTGTCAATTATTGAATGGATCTCCTTTACAAATTCTGGTGGTGCATCTTTGATTTGGAGATCATTTGGATCATCTGAGATTTCTAAACACACATCCTCATAAGAGTTGGTTTGATGTGAAAAGAATCTATCAGACTCCAGATGGTTGGTGATAACAAAGCAGTAATCATCATCATCGATTGGACCCACTATACTAAATTCTAGTAATGATCTTGATCATGCATCCCTGCCTGTGTTGTTCCATAGCTTTTCAAAATACTCCGACCTATGCTTAGAATATGAATAAGGAATCAAACCCTTATTTGCAAGATTAATAACACAAGGCGAGTACCAATCAAAAGGTAATTCCATTAATTCTTTGTATGAATTCTCCTCAAGTTCTACATCAACTTTAGGGCTTGAGGAGGATGATCCCAAAAAGAATCTCTTCGGCTTCATATCCCTGAAAGACTGAGGGGCTTCCTTAACTACTAAACCTTCAACTTTTTGAGATGAAAGTGAGGTTAGAGCTAAAGTTCCTAACTGTTGCCTGATAATTTTACATACATTTGATTTGAATACTTTGTTTTATCTGGAGGTCTAGTCTTCATCGCTATCCGGCTCGAGTGTCACCTCCAATGAAACCTGCTGAGAGGGGTTGCCTGGTATGTTAATCACATTAGACTCGCCCTCCAAGCTGGATTCCAAGTCTATGTGAATAGTGTGGGTACTCCTACAAACTGGAACATAACCCCTATTGGCTGATGGCCAACCAAGGGGTCTTCCACCTCTAGAACTGCCTCTGTTTCTACCTCTTCCTCTACCTAGTGGAGGTTGAGCCATTCTACCCACATGTCTATATGATGGAATGAACTGTGGGTTGAATATGATATGCAGCTCTATTTCTTCTTCAATTTTCCTTTCTTGTTCACTTGGATTTTCATTCTTCTTTTCTTTTTCTTTTGCTTTTTTATTTTTCTTCATTTTCTTTTTATTTTAAATTTGATTTTTGTTCACGTTCATGAGAAAGGGTATTTTGAGGAAGACAGTAAGTCACATCCTCATATATCTCAACCTCTCTAACTAAAAATAACTTTTCATCTCCTTTGATACAGTACTCGATCACATCATTCCTAAACTTGATGCACTAATGGAGGGATGATGGAATCATCTTGTTCTAATGTATCCAAGGCCTACCAAGCAAAGCGGTGAATGAAGTATTTGAATCAATGATATAAAACTTGGCCTCAGTCTTCCATTCACCTATCTCCAAAGGTAACACAATGGAACCTAAAGTCGTCTCACCTTATTCATTGAATCCTCTCAACATCATCTGATCTCCTCAGAATGTGGAGATGTTGATCCTCAAATAGGCAAGGGTCTTTAGACTCATAACATTCACTGATGCACCTGGATCGATGAGAACTCTGGAAAGTCTGAATCTTACCATGTCAACTGTAATGTAGAGGGGATGGTTGTGCTCCATGTCCCCTAGAAGTAGGTCTTCATCTGTTAAAGTGATTCCTTAAGCTTCTCTGGAATAATGTGCCTCCACTCCAATAGCAGTCAGCTGAGCTAAGCATATCTATGGATCAAGGAGAGCCTCGATTAATGATTCCCTCAACTCTTTGGATAAGATAAGGGTATCGTATATGCTTAGCATAAATGATAACTTTCTTAGGTGAGAGAGGACATTGTAGTCCACCTTGGGTTGATCCTCCACAAGCATATCCAAGGGTGGAGCATCCTGTGGAGGGGCTTCTCGATCCTCTGAACCAATGACTTATTTTCCTATATCTTAAAGTGCTGCCCTAGGAGGTAGAACATTGCCACTATGGAGGTTGACTTTGGTGATCTCTTATGGCAGGGTAATGGAAGATTCTACCTGCACGTCAGGCTCACCTACAGCTTCTCCTATGGGACCTTAAAAATCAGATGATTCCAAGTCTATCTCAAGAGGCAAACCCGTAGTATTCAAAGAAGGAAGATCTAACTCTGAATTAGAAAGAGGAAGACCAGAGTTGTTATAATTATTATTTAAACTTGAAGAGTTATCGTTAGGAGTAGATTTAGACAACCCATCAGAAGTGATACAGATATAATTCAAGCTAGCTTTATTCTTTGATTTCTTGGATTTTGAAGGAGGAACAAAGAAAATCAAGTAAAGTAAGTGGGGTGAGGGATTTGATGCCCTCATCCACCGATACAAGATGTTTACTAGAAGAAGAGCTAGCTGAAGTGGAGATAGCCACTAATTTAGTAGTTACAATGGTGGAATTTGGTCGGTGGTGTTTTTACTTGGCTATCTGGCTGTCAGTGTTGTTGCTACTGTTGAGCTCCCCTTTTTCCTGAGTTGTCTCTAGCAACTTGCAAACCTTTCTTGATGTTAGAGGTTTGAGCTGTCTCAAGCACCTACAAGGAAAGTTTCTTGATTTTGGAGATAATTTTCTTAGAGTTTTGGGATAAGGAGATATCCCAATCTTCTTTGGTTTTGGAAGGATTACAAGTATCCTCAAGGATTACCCTAATGGAGTTGGATGGTTGTTCCATAAGGTATTCCTTTGGGATAACTATAGCACCGGTCTTGAAGCTATGTTCAAGCCAGCCCTTGAATGTGAAGCAATCTTCTAAAACATGACATAACATATAGTGGTAGGGGCAAAAGTTAGGATCATTACTTTTGCTCACTTCCTCCAGTCTCCTAGATTCAGGTAGCTGAAAATCAAGCTTCTTTAAAAGATTATTAAAGATCTTCCTGATTACCTCCCTCTTAAATGAATAAGGCTTGTTCAGTTTATCCAAAAGAGTAGGTGGACCATAGCTACCTGGCAGCAGGTATGTGTCCTGCTACTACTGATGATGTGTTTGAAAAGGAAGTGGTGCGATGGAGGCGCGGCAGCTACCTGGTGTGGTGGTAGGAGGTGGAAGGACGATTGTGGAGCATGAGGTCTCTCAAACTGCTCTTTGGCGGGCTGTTTCCCTTTATCTACTTCTATCAATGCTCCAGACTTCTTCTCAAAAGCTTTATATGGCTTCTGCTTTATTGATTGGTCCAGAAAAAGTGACTATTTGGTTTCTTCTTGTAAGCTAGCCACCTTGTTGATTAGCTTTTAAAATATTTTGATGGTTAAACCATTAAGCATGAAGGCATCTAGGCCATGGATATTCTTAAGCAGAATCTCAATGGCATATTGTTCAGACAGCTGTGGTTCATATTTCATACTCAAATTATGTCATCTGAGAATGTAATCAATGAGGGACTCACCGGGATTTTGTTGAGTCATAACAAGATCACCTACAGTCACACTTGTTGAGCTCCAACAAATCTCTTGATGAAGAGTTGCTCCAACTCAGCAAAAGTCTTCACTAAACTGTTCAAAAGTTCAGTGTATTAATCAAAGGCTATGCCTGCTAAGCTACTGACAAAGAGACGGAAGAGTAAAGCATCACTGCCACCAGCATTGCAAGAACTAGCTCTGAAGTGCACGATATGCTACCTCGGGTTCCCACTACCATCGAAGCTCTAGAAAGACGGTGGCATGAAACCCTTAGGATATTGGATGGCATCAAATTCCTCCGGATAGGGTCTACCCTTTGGAACTGCTAATCCTCCTCAAGTTTGAGCTAACGCTTCTCTCACCTACTGCTCAACCATGGTTTTGATATCCTTTTCCAGTATGGAGGTACTATCCACCACCTTCCTATACAAGCTGGCGCTACCCTGCTCTACTGGAGGTAAAGTCTTGGCTAGATCCAAGACATCCACCAACTCTGGCTGACTAGTCTCAACTATAGTAGGATGGACTACCGGTGCTTATTTCTGAAGTGCTAAGACTGCTGCTAACAAGTCCTCAAGCTGCTTCCCCATCATATCTATTTGTTCATCTTTCTGCTTTAATTACTGACAAAGGTGTTGGGTCGAGTAGGCTATGTCTTCTGCTTCTCACACTTTCCATAGTGCTTATAGGAGAGAACCACAGGTATCTACCATGTGTACCCCTGCTGAATCCTCTAATAGATCATCTTCAATGGATCAAAGCTAAAATATTCATCCTCTAAATCAGACCAGGAATATCCTAAGATTTCCTTCTTCTCCACTAGATATCGAGCTACTATGTCATCTAGAGATCGGTCCAACTGAACAGGTACAAAAGATTGGGTATGTTTGATAGTAAGATCACTGTCATGCAATGATAGGTACCTCACCTCTAAAGTTGTTGGTGAGCTAATCTTATCAAGGACTACGCTCACTAGTGGAAAGATACCCCTGACTGCTGTTGGATCTAGGCGGAGTGGTACTTCTAGAAGGATCTATGGCCATAGGGGTGACAGAATTGTCTTCTCCTCCTTCAACTGCTACGACTATCTCCACTTGCTACGACAGTGGTGGTGATGGGATGACTATGATACTTCAAGGTCGTCATTCCTTCTTCACCATGATTGGGGTAGAAGGTTGAGCAAAAGAGCTCGACCTCGCCATAGTCTGTGGTGTAGATGGGACGGGATCTCTTAGCCATAGTCGAATCACTAATGGGGTTTTCTTCTCCCCCGATGCGGCCTTCATGGCCTTAGTTAGAATAGTAGATGCTGGAACATGTGCAGGAGATAGAAGATGCGAAGAAGAACGGTGTGGTGGAGGTACCATCGACTCTCTTGGGATAGGAGCTCCTCTCCTATGATGAGTAAGATACTGTCAGTGTGGTCGGCACTGGTAGCACGCCGATCTAGAAACTCCACAAGTTCAGAGGCTGCTGACTATCGACTAGACCTTTGGCGCTCATAGCTAGTAATATGAACTGATGTGCAGGCTTCTCTAGCCCTCTCCTGCCTAAGCTACCTACCAACGCTGCTGGGAATTATAGATCTCAAATCAAATTGAGCCCCTCGATAGTCCAGGCTCGCCTCTTAGGATGAGTGCGACCTCCTCCTCTCATCTCGGGTACGGCGGAGGAGATGAAGCGAAATCCTCCCCATCTCTCTATCGATCCAGATAAAGGGTGGAACTAGTTTTCTATAACCAGTGGGGAAACCATCCTAAGAAACTCCTCTACAAAGACCTGCTCCAACTCCGGCAATGTGAGTGTGATACGCATCATGGTTCTTGTTTCTTCATTGGGTCAAAGTAGGTTGAGCAGAGTACGAGCTAGACTCAACCTCAAAGACAGGGGAAATAATCCTTGGAATCAGGGGAGCCTTCCCCTTGGAAGGTGCCAAGTGAGTGCTAGCCCCTAAGCATGCATGGGAACAACCACACCGGTGTGTCAGCGTCCGGTGGGAACCGCTATAGCCTTCCTCTTTAGCGAGGGGATCTCCAAATCAAATGACATGTCGACCTGGATGACCAGCTTCTGCCTGGTCACCATGCTCCTACTAACTATCATGAGAGGGATTCCCTCACATGTAATCCTAGCTCCCTAGAAACCTCAGCCAAAGTGGATGAGGTGGGCATAGTCATCGAAGGTTGGCCATCCATGATGATCCATGAACACATACTTCTGTGCTGCCATTGTAATCAACTAAAATTGAAATTGAAATTGAAACTAAAGTTGAGTGAAAGTCTGCAATGTTGAAAATAAACTTGAATCAAATTTCTATTTTTGTTGATTTTGAATTTTGAATTTTAGAATTTGAACCCACACTCAACAACTTGAAAATGTTAAGTAGGGCTCAAATGGATTTATAAAAGATTTTGAGATTGATTGGAAGGAGGATTTTTGAATTTAGAAACCATTTTCAATAATTTTGGGTATGTTGAAAATGGGTTCAAATATTTTTGGAGAGATGCTTCCATAGGTCCATATTTGAATTTTTGATTTTTGATTTTTGATTTTGAGGACCCTTCATTTAACAAATTTGAGTATGTTAAAGTAAAGGGTCTATTGATTTTGTTTTGGATTTGTGATTTTTGGAATTTACTCACCTAGCAAATTTGGGTATGCTAAGTGAGATGTTTGAAAACAATTTCTTCTTTTTCTTTGTTTGCTTTATTTTGTGAATCATTTGTGATTTCGAAAATGGAATCCTCATTTAGCAAATTTGGGTATGCTAAATGGAGAATCCAAGTGTATTTTTTTTTTTTTTTTGAAAATTTTTGAAAATAGGATTCTTAGCAAATTTAGGTATGCTAAGGAAATCCTAATATGTTTCTTTTTATTTTGGATTTTGTTTTGAAAATGGATACTTCACTTTAGCAAATGTGGTATGCTAAAATGAAGTTCCAATGTTTTTTGAATTTTGTGAAATGGAGATTTCACTTAGCAAATTTGAGTATGCTAAATGAAATTCCAAAATTGTGTTTCAAATTTAGTTTTTAAAATGGAGACTTCATTTTACCAAATATGGTATGCTAAAATGAAGTTCCAAATGTGTTTTGAATTTTTTTTTGAAAATGGAGACTTCACTTTAGCAAATGTGGTATGCTAAAATGAAGTTCCAAATGTGTTTTAAATTTTGTGAAATGGAGATTTCACTTAGCAAATTTGAGTATGCTAAATGAAGTTCCAAAAATGTGTTTCAAATTTTATTTTGAAAATGGAGACTTCACTTTTAACAAATGTGATATGCTAAAATGAAGTTCCAAATGCGTTTTAAAAATTTTGTGTTTTGTTGATTTTGAAAAGAGAGATTTTCATTTGACAAATTTGGGTATGTAAGATGGAAATTAATTATGTTTCATTTTTCAAAGATGCAGTTTCGTGGGTGATTATTGCTATTTTTCTTTTGAAAGAGAAAATTCCAACCTAATCATATATGAAATATGTTAAGTGGGATTTCAAAATAGTGTCATTTTATTTGGAAATGAAATATTCATTCAATAAATTTGGGTTTATTGAATGGAGATGTTCATGTGTGCTTTTTTGAAAGTTTATTTTTGATTTTGAATGGAAATGAAAACTCTATCCAATAAATGTGGGTATATTGAATGGAGATGTTTCATATGTGCTTTTTAAAAATTAATTTTTGATTTTGATTGGAAATGAAACCTCCATTCAATAAATATGGGTATATTGAATGGAGAGATATCATATCTGCTTTTGGAAATTTATTTTGATTTTGATTGGAAATGAAACCTCCATTCAATAAATGTGGGTATATTGAATGGAAAGGTTTCATATTTGCTTTTGGAAATTTATTATGATTTTGATTGGAAATGAAACTTCCATTCAATAAATATGGGTATATTAAATGGAAAGGTTTCATACGTGCATCTTTTTTTCTTTTTTTTTTCTTTTTTTTTTTTTTTTTTTTTTTGAAAAGGTGAAAATTCCAACTTAACACATGTGGAATATGTTTAGTGGAATTTCAAAGTATTGATTTTGCTTGAAGATGTAACATCCATCCAACACATTTGGATGTATTGAATGGAAAGGCTCATCTTCAAATTTTGTGATTTTTTTTAAAAAACATGATTGTTGGTTTTATTTTTAAAATGATGATTGTTGTTTTTATTTGAAGATGAAATCTTCATTCAAGTAAATTAAGTGAAGAAATTCATTTGTGCTTTTGGGAAATATGATTGTTAGTTTTATTTTTTAAATATTCCTACATATAATAATTATGAAAATTGTTAGATGTAGTGCAAATATTTTATTAAGTGTATTTTAAAAAAGTGCTTTTGAATAGCAAAAATTTTACGAAGGATTGATTCTATCTTTATTTTTGGAATGAACCTTTCCTTACCATAAAATGGTAAGCGAGGTCATTTTCATTTATTTTTTATTTTGCACCCATTAAAGAACAGAAGAAAAGTCTAAAATGTGTTAACTTATTAAGCATTACAAAGATAGTCTTATCCAATACAAAAGATCATTTACCAAAGATGGAGAGGAACCTTCCCATGAAATGCTATCTTTTAATATCTTCATCTATCCCTTTGGAAAGAGGATAAATAAAAATAGAAATATATATAACGCCTTGTCGGGACACCATGCAGATCTGCAGATATTCCTATTAGAGTGATCAGGTATAATATTGAGAAAAAGTGTACTATCTCGAAAGATAGAAGTCACCACCCTACAATGGACCTAATCACCTTAACAAGGACTCCTAAGGACTACGGGACTTCAGAATGTACCAGAGATTCTTCCCTTAC
Source organism: Cymbidium sinense (assembly GCA_021442155.1). Taxonomy (NCBI): domain Eukaryota; kingdom Viridiplantae; phylum Streptophyta; class Magnoliopsida; order Asparagales; family Orchidaceae; genus Cymbidium; species Cymbidium sinense. Next base: position 14,919,806 of record CM038216.1, on the reverse strand, counting down.
TTTACATGAAAAAGTAAAATAGGGTTTATTTTAGATAGGGTTTGTTAAGTTCCCTATAGGGAAAAGCCCCATTGTTAATTACATCCTAAAGAACATGATTCCTTAGGAATACTCTCAATTAAGGTAAATGATCATTGTCTCCAAAGATTTTGAAAGGTAGGACTATCAATCAATTAGTTTATTTTTAGAAAATCAAGTGGGATCAATAAAGAGGAGGAAGTTCTTATCGAAGCTAAATGAAGATAAGTAGGGGATGCTTAGGATACTAGGAAGCCTAGTAAGCATCCCAAACTATCCTATGGTTGGGCTTTATATTTTTGAAATTGAATTAATTTATTTGAGTTGAATTTTTATTAGAAAGCTAGGGCTTACAATTCCCTGATATTAGATCATGGAAATGCCTAAGAGGTGAGGATTTATGCATGTAGCCCACAAAGGGGAGAAGCAACTTCAAAACCTAAATCTAGGGAGCTTTGGTGAGGGCCAAAAGCACGTCCTAAATCTAAGGCAAAAATGGGTATTTAGTTTATCTCCACAAGATAGGATAAATCACCCGACTGTTGGACTTACAACCGCCTGGGGGTGGCCTCCAACTAACTCCTCCTATGATTTTAAATACATGTAGGCAAGTCAAATTCTTTTGCAAGATAGCAAGGCTGTTATTTATTTAGAAAGAGACTAAGTCCTTAAACACGCTCCCTAAGAGACTAGATCATATACGGCATGATTTAATGACTCAAATCTAATACAAATTTTGTTATATTTTATTTCCATTTTGGACAATCAGTTTGACACAGACTTTAGGATCCATATGTCTAATGCATGAGAAATTAGATTATGGGCAAAAAAATCAGCAAGATAAGGAGGTGTATTTCCACCATGGCTCTCAAAGGTCAAGCCAAGTTCTCTGGCAAAGGTGGAAACCCTCCAATCAAGAGTGAAATAATATACTTTTTATGCATGATGTGAGAAAAGTAATACAACATCCAACTAAGGTTTTGCTAATTCGTTTATCTTGGTTTATAACCTAGGCTTTAGATGAGGTTATGAGTTATTTAATTTTTAGTTTGAATTGATTAATTGGATAGAAAATTTATTTTTTTAAGAGCCTAATTGTCATCCAGGTCATACATCAAAGTAAGGAACAAACTAGGAAAAGATGTCATCTTAGTGCACAAACTAAACAAACATCAATCAATTTATAAAGCTAGCGCAAAATAATAAGAGGTCATTTGTGTTCTGGCTACACCGCACAAACCCAAAAATAAATTGGGTAGCCGAGCTCTACCCTTATACAACCCGAACTACAAATGAATTAAATACAATCAAGAAGGAATTCATTGTTATGGGGGTCTTCATTCTTCATTTCTTCTTTCTTCATTCTTCTTTTTTCTTTCTTCTTTTACTTGGTTGGAATGTGGTTGCTAACAATGACGTCGTACCCACTTATGTATTTTATACTTGTAAATGTGCATATGAAAGATGGATAAAAGAATCACTCTTTTTCTACTTAACCAAATCATGCAACATGAAGCATCCAAACTTTCTTAAGTAACATCCCTTAGCATTCATCATTAAGGTGTGCTAAACATTTTCATTTGCATGTATAGATATGCTTAGGATTCATCCATATGCATGTTACACATGTTGGGAAAGAAATAAAGTGTTGTGTGTTTTGTGATAGTATTTCACTTTACTTAATCTTAAAATGCCTTTCTTTGTGAATATAAATGAGAATATAAATGGGTTATGAGAAAATTTCCTGAATTTGAATTGATTTGGATTTGATTTAGGCTACGTCCATAAGATAGAATCAAAGTGACTTAGGAAAGATTTTTTTGGAATTTGGAATTCAATCATAATCTTCAATCATTTGGAATTGATTCATGATTTGAGAAAATCCATCAAGTTGGAATTGATTTGAGGTTGGTTTGAAATTGATTTGAGTTTAAGGTTGATTTGAATTTGGAGTTTGACTTGAAGGAAGGAAGTGAGGATTTGGTTCAAGCTATAGGATAGGCAAGTTTTCCTAACACCCCTAAGGCATGACCTATTCCTATGGCTAACTCTTCTAAGTCTCTAGGATTAGGTTAAGTGTTCACCTAATCACTAGAAGTGTCTTAAGACTAAGAAAACTATTAGTGTATAAGAGAAGTCATATGTCTAAGGTGGAGGGATTGAGAGCTCATCCTAAAAATGAGGTCAACATGTATCAAGCTTTGATTTAAAGTGGATGGCTTAGTTGACAAAGCTCCCCTTCAATGGCAGTCAGCTTTGGTCAAAGTTCTCCTTCCCGTGGCTTGGTGACTTGGGAAACACCTTGAGTGAGCTCGACTAGGTCCCTTAATGGTACTTGCAAGAGTAATTTGTATTTGGTGGAGAATTGGATGAGTTGGAATTGATTTGGATCTCCCCTGTTTCGACTTGGGCAAAATCGAGAAGGAGAAAAAAGGGGGGAGCTCGGGAATGATTGACAATGATTGGAGAAGATTGCTTTTGATTCCTAGAGCTCAATCAAATTCAATGCCTCTGGTTTGAGTTGGAATTAGGGGGAGTAAATCTCCCTCTCCTTGGATCAGACGGTGAAGACTAGAAATACCATTTTTGTTCAATGGAGGAGATTGGATGGTCAATTTAGGTTGTTAGGCACTCCATGTGATTCATTTTAGGTAAAGGAGTGGAGGAGAGGGAGTGCCCATGTGCTAAGTGAGTGTATGAGGTGATGAGAGTGGTGAATTTCTATTGGAGGGGTCGGTTTGCCTTGGCTTGGGTCATAGCTGACCCAAACCTATTGGGTCATATTCACCACCCTCCTTGGTGTCCATGTGGACCATTAGGAGGATTCCAAGTGGCCTTGAGAAAGAATTGGCCAAATTCCAAGTGGATTTGGCCATGGGTTATCCTTTGACCTAAGGGTAAAATGGCCATTTGGCTTTGATTTTAATTTAGGCAGATGTGAAATGATTCAAAAATGGGTTGGGACAAATTTCAATTGATTTGGAGTTCATTTGGTTTGAATTGGTTCAATTTGACCTATTTAGGTCGAGTTGGGTTAATTTGGGTTAGGCTGACCAATTGGTCAAATTGGGTCAAACCATGGGTTTTAAATGATCATTTGAAGCCTATGGGTATCATTGGTTTGGTTCAATTTGATTTATATTTAGTTTTGGTTCATTTGAGTTCATTTAGGTCAAATGGGTCATTAATTTGACCCATTTATTTGTGTTAGGTCATGGGTTGGTTAAGGCTTGGTTGATCATTTAAAATGTATTGCAAGCTTTGGTTTCAATCAATTTTAGTTTGGTTTGATTTCAAGTTGATTTGACCTTTTAGGTTAAGTTGGGTTCATGATCAATTGGGCTAGGTTGGGTCTAGTTAGCCAATTGGAGCTTTGGTCAAGTTCAATAAGTAATTTAGAATGAATTTGACCTATTAGTTGCAATCAATTTGGCTTAGATCAAGATTTGACCCATTTTGACTTTTTAAGTCAATTTGGGTCAACTTGGGTAAAGTGGCCAATTAGGCTTAGCTTAGCTCAATTGGTGGCTTAATCAAGTTCAATCATTGATTTTGAATTAGTTTAGATCAATGGTTTCAATCAATTTGGCTTATGGTGGATTTTAGCTAGTTTGGGTTTCATTTAAGCTAAGTGTTGACTTGGTCAAAGGCTAGGTTTGACTTAGTTTGACTCAATTTGAGTGATTGACCACCCTAGGATGATTGTTGCTCACAATGTGAGGCTTAAATGGACATAGTTCAATCTAATTTGGGTTGGATTAGAATTTTGCTCAAAAAGGTGCTTTAGGTCACTTTGGGTCAAGTGAGCCTAAATGGGACAATGATTTGATCAAGGCTTGATTCAAGTCTGGTTGAACTCACATATGAACTTATGATGAAAATATAAATCCAATTGCAAGTGATTTGGAGTCATATGGGTTTTAATTCATTTGACAAATTTAAGTCAAAAGGGTGAACATGGGTTTGACTTAGGTTAGTTTGATTTTGGTTTGGTGATTGTAGTTTATGTTTATATTTGAGTATGTGATTGAAGGAGTGATTGTTTGAAGAGAAAATTCAAAGGTTTGGATTGATTTAAGAATGATTTGGCTAAGTTCAAGAATTTGACTTGAAAGGGTGTAAATTGGATTTGGATTTGAGTTTTGAATTGATTTTGGTTATTTAAATTTATATTTCATTTATATTTGTGAATATAAATGAGAATATAAATGTGTTATGAGAAAATATTTTGAGTTTGAAGTAATTTGGATTTGATTTGAGCTAAACCCATAAGTTAGAATCAAAAGGGCTTAAGAAAGATTTTGGATTTAAAATTGATCATGGGTTTCAATCATTTGGAATTGACTCATGATCTGGATTTAGGAATTGATCTATGATTTGAGAAAATTAATTTAATTGGAATTGATTTTGATTTGCGCTAAGCCCATAAGATGAAATCAAAGGGCTTAGAAAAGGTTTTGGATTTGATTTAAGATTAGAGAAAATCAACTGAGTTGGAATTTATTTAAGTTTTGACTTGAATTGAAGTTGGTTTGAATTTGAAGTTTGACTTGAAAGAAGGAAGTAAGGATTGGGTTTAAGCTATAGGGTTGGCAAGTTTTCCTAATACTCCTAAGGCATAACATATTCCTATGGCTAACTCTTCTAAGTCTCTAGGGTTAGGTTAAGTGTTCACCTAATCACTAGAAGTATCTTAAAACTAAGAAATTCTTAGTGTTTAGAGGAGTCCTAAGTCTAAGATGGAGAAGTTGAGTGCTCACTCTAAAAGTGAGGTCAACAACACCAGAATTATCAAAGATTGTCTTCATTTTCTCTTGATTATATATATTTATTCAGGGATCTCAGCAAGAGGCATGATGTCAGCCTAAATAAATATATAAAAAAATGCCCCCTGTCTTACAGGGGGATTGTAGATTAGTTCAAAAATATATTACGAGATTTGATTTCCTTTACTACAAAATAGAAATGATATATTTTTCAATCTTAATATGTATCTATCTAAGGATCTCGGCTTAAAGCACGATGTCGACTAAGATAAATATATAAGCATGACCCCTGTCTAATAGGGGGAGCTTTTGCAGTAACTGTTGATAGAATTTGAAATATTTTTAGTCCTATCTTTTGTACTTTCAGACTTGTTGAAGACTTCCTCTTGATAGTTTGAAATTTGTATTTTCCTCCTGTCCTAGCTTTGTGCCTTGGTGGACTCAATGGAGTTGATGATTTGTTGGTGAGATGAGAACATCTTCGGTCCTATGCTTGGTGTTGGACGGACTTGTTGAAGATTAAATCTTGAAATTAAAATTTGTATTTTTCTTCTGTCCTGGCTTCGTGCCTCACTTGATGAAGTTGATAACTTATTGGCGAGATGATAACATCTTCGGTCCTATGCTTTGTGCTTGGTTAGATTTACTGAAGAAGAGTTTTCTTTCATCTTTGTTTTCTGCTTTAACAAACTTGTTGAAGGAGTTGACATTTCTCATTTGATATTGATACCAAACTCGGCTTAGTTCCTTCTCGAGTGAGGATCTTTTTGATGGATTTTAAAAAATGACCTTACGACCATTAGGGATGATCTCCTAGTCTAGGCCACTTGAACTCACCAAGTTGAAAGAATTTGGAGAATTAGATGCTCTTGTCTTTAAATTAACGAAGTAGGAGGATCTCTTACTGTGACCTTGGTGGACTTTGAGTAAGCAGACCTGTTAGTGGATCGGCCATTTATGGGCTTGTTGAGTCCGACCTTATGCGCCCACTTGAGTCTTGAGCTTGAGCAATTGATGAAGGGTTTTATCATCAAGCAAATGAGGTGGGGAATCTCTCACTACGGCCTTTATGGCATGTTGAATAAGCAGACCTGTCAGCCACTCAGCCATATTTGGACTTGTTGAATCAGACCTTATGCACCAACTTGTGCCCTAGATTTGATATATGGATGGAAGATGTGTTTCCAACTTGATTTGTTATAGTTTACAGACTTAAAAATTTCCCTTTTTGGTCAGTAGAACTTTAAGACTTGTAAACTTTGAATACATAATTTGAATACATATATGGAGATCTCAGTCTTAGGCGCAATGTTAACCCAAATATAATAGAAAGGCCCCCTATTTCATAAGGAGAGCCTGACATTTTGCTATAAAATTTAAAAATGCCCTCTGTCTAATACAGGGGATTTTTGCTTCATTTTGAAAATGCATTCTTATATTACAAGAGAATTTTCAAGCAAAAACTTACACATGTAATGACAGTAAGGAATAATTAGTCTTCTCAATACTAGGACCAATTCTCCTTCTTGAAAAGCTCGAGGACGTATTGTATGATTGAATTCTTTAGACGTCCTTGCTCAGTAGACTTCTAAATTTTATTAAGCTTAGAGCCTAGCTTTATCAAGCGCATCAAGCTCTTCTATTCGGAGACAGACATTCTATTCTTGGGTGAGATTATGTTGAACGGCTACTCGAATTGAAGGTAGTTCAACTTCAAGTGGCAAAACTGCTTTAGCTCTAAATACCAATGCATCAGGAGTGAGTTTTATGGGAGTATAGTCTGAATGTCACGTCATTGTCCTTCTTTAAGGCGGTTTCACTTTGAGGCTTTGGCCTCCAAATTGGTTTACCTTCTTGTCGGGACCTTTCGACGGTGGATTCTTGGACCTGTGGTCCAAGTGCCACACCTCGATGTTCATCATGCGAGACTTGAATTGGTTGACATCTTGCTAGGGTTGTAGGAGGAGGTCTCCTTGGAGAAGCAACTCTAGCCTCCTTAATGGCATGACTTTGATATTTTTTTTCGTCAATCTGTTCTCCTTAATAACTTTAAGGATCTAATGCACTCTTGCATATACAATTTTGAGTTTCCTCATTAGAGAAGTTGGAACTTGACATTATATGGTCCAGAAGGACTATTTAATTTAACAAGTATAGCTATTCCGTTTTACCCATCTTAGGTTGTCAAACCTGTTATGGGTTGGAACACTCGCTTCTGGTTCCACAGCTGGTTGTACAATTTTCTGCTTGAACAATGGTTGTCGAGCACGCAGTTCAGCATTTCTATTTCTCCGTTGTCTCTGGGTTAGCTTGCTTCCAAATGAAGATGCTTCTACATCACTACTTCTTCTCGAGACTTTGGAATTCATATTTATTTTCCTTTTTATTGGGACCTTTCAGTAGCTGATTCCCGAACATGCAGTTCAAGTGTCACGCCCCATTGTTCACCGTGCAGGAATTGCTTAAGACGGTCTTGAGCTCTTACTATCATTGATGGTAGCTTCTGTAGTTGAACATTCTCAGCTTTTCTAATAATTGGCCTTTGATATCTTTTATTCATAAGGCATTTTTCTTTGGCAACCTTCAGGACTCTATGTACTCGAGCAAATAGAGTTTCAGGTTGTTTCTTCTGAAGGGTTTGAGCTGACTGCTGTTGAGCCCAAAAAGACTGCTAAACATCACTAGTAGAGCTATTCCTTTTCACCCATTTTAAAATTTTAAATTTATTATGGGTAAGAATACTCGCTTCTGGCATCAAGTCTGGTCGCATGGCTAATGATTCAAGTAGCAATTGCTGAACTCATAATTCAGCATTTCTTCTCCTTCTTTGTCTTCTACTCAATTCTCCTCTAGAAGTGGAAGCTTCAGCACCATGCCTTCCTAGTGTGAAAGGTTCAACTGGCAAAGTGGTCACATTCACAGGTATGACTGAAACTTTCTACCCTGTGATGGTTCTTTTCATGACTGGCATCTCAGAATGACCCAATCTTTCGAATACAAAAGCTATCTTTCGAGGAACATCAGTAGCAATACCGGCCATTCCAGCCGTTCTCCTCCCCTGCATAGGTTAGTGTACACAATATGCAAGTGCTTCAAGTAGAGGATTATTTGCAACAGTGATAGCTGGGAAGTTTATACTTCAAAATTGGATGGTAGCTTTAGCATCTCCAATACTGATTACAGCTTTAGCAAAACAGATGTTGGCTTCGCAACCTAGCTGCATGATGAACGATGTGCTCTGAAGATCCATATAGAGAACAAGCAGAATAGTCATAAGAATATGATTTATTTAAACTTAATTTCATTAATGATTGATTTTAAATTTTAATTTTTATCATGCTCCATTATTACTATAGGTCAAGTTCGACAAGCCAAAGATGGAAATAGAAATATGTCCCCAGCGGAGTCGCCAAAAATTAATGGGCTCCAAAAATTTGCCACCAACCTCTCACATTGAAGAGAGTATATTTTAATGTCAGTGTAACTTTCATAAGGTAGATGAAATAGTAGATAAGACACTACCTAGAGATTTCACCCTCATTTTACGAGGACTTTATATATGGTTCCAGGTTTCCTATAGGCACAAGCACCTATAGTTAATTACCCCTCCCAATACTGAAAGAAAACTTTCGATTAAGGCTAATCGTTAGGTCGCTTAGTGTGTAGCATATAGTAGCAGCATGTGGAGTTTAAATTTTAGAATTTATGAAATTCATCATTTTAGCTTAAAGCGGATGGTTAGGGGAATGATGACGTGTTTGATCTAGATCCCATGATTCCGTCATCCCGAGTTATCGTGGTCCCTACTTTACTTAGTCAGAGGAGGTAGTCGACCCAACCTGACCAAAGGATCCTTGTCAACAGCCATGAGTTGTGTCATCCAAGTAATCCTTGTAGACCTGGGGTGGTGTTCGTCTAAGGAGACAAGTTTAAATCCACCTTAACTGACAGAGGGACTTTTTTCTCTATTAGGTGTACCCTATGATTCACATCTCAAGGTACAGAGTCATTGGGGAGCATACGAACTACAATCGTGATCATAATATAATGGCACCATTTGGCGGCAACCACCCGATCAGAGGACTCTAGTCGTAACTGCATCATATGTGGAGCTTGCTAGCCAAGCCACACAAACAGAGGATACGAGCTACGTCCTTACTAGAATGAGATTAATTGAGAGTGAATATAGAAATATACTTGATTTGACATTTACTCCTTTATGAGCCAAAGTTTTCTTAATTTATCACATTTAACAAATAGTTACGGAAGGTGGATTGAGTGGAGTTTGTTTTAAGTATTTAAGGATTGAATTTCCTTTAACCATTAATTGCTTAGTAATATATTAAATTTTACATTTGGATTGATACACAATTTAAGTTAATTTAACCTAAAATTAAAATTATATTTTGATGGAAGTATCCCCTCCGGTTGAAATCTTCATTAAACATAGACATCATCGGGGTTTATAAGTTTGCTTATTCATTTAATTTATTATTTTATATCCTGTCGACTCTATTAGTTTAATAATAGAGGATCAGATTTACTGTCATATGATTGAATTGGCTTCTCAGACATTTTAATAAGTTAAAATTCTTATAATAATTGGATTTTTTAGGTTCATAACTTAATCTAAGACTAAAGAAGCAACCGCGATCCTCGTACTAAGTTTAAGCGTTCAGCATAGTGTTGGGGCTTATGAGAGTGTTTAGTAATTTAGATAATTTTATTTCTAAATTATAGGATTAATTTTATATTTATTTAATCTCAACTTGGCCTGCGTAGCCTTTTAAGACATTAAAACTTGCGCTCTGAATTTCCATGTCTGAGCACATGTAGGTATTTATCGCTTAGATAATTTCATCTAATTAATAAAATCATTGATTTTGAAAATCATAATTATAATAAAAGTTCTTTTATTTTTGGATTGAAGGAAGCTCAATAATTAGTATAGCATTTGATTTAGTATCGCCTTCTGTCTGCTAGTACGAAAGACTACAGATCCGATGACGTATTTCTTTAAATTTTCAAATGGTGTATGGTTATTCAAGTGCTCAATTCAAATCATTTTTAAATCACTTAGAATAAACCATAGTAATTGCAATCTTTATTGAAAAGATCATGCGTGACCAAACTCATTGGTAAGCTCGCAAGTCATGTTCTTTTCCATCTTCATGTATGAGCGATCAAACCCAATTTGATTTCATGTTAAATTCTATATTAAGATCAAGCATTCATTTGATGATAAACTAAGTGAATGAATTCACTTTCACTTAATATATATTCTCATATGTATCAATTTTATGTTTAATTGAAGCCCACTTTAGTCCATTTTAAATGAGACATTCCGATATGTGGAATAAATAAAAAGGCTTGTTCTTTGTAAATCTTACTTTATAGCTTGATTTGAGCTCTATCTCATTTGAAAATTACCCTTCTAGCATCGTACAATCTCCCTATAAGTATGACATGAATTTAAAGTCATGTTTACGTTTGGCTTATCCTCTTTCCACCATTTGTATTGTAAAATATAAGCTAGAAGGTTTAATTAATTCATGTTAGCCAATAAATGCTCGTCGTTTTACTTAATTATTAATTTGAAATAAGAGGGATCTCATATTGATTCTTTTCGCTTCTATAAATTAAGGCAATAGGAGCTATTCCCTTTCACATTCCTCATTTGAAAATGAGAGGATAAAGAAACTTTTGTCCAAAGCTCAAGTGTGCATTCAAGTTTCTTTGAAATTCATTGTAAGCTCTTCTCTCTTTCTCTTTTTTATTTTATTTATTTTGGAATTCATGTCGATGTTTATTTTATAATATTTTATGATTTAACATAATTAAATTTTGTTTTAGGATTATTATATTTTTGATATGATTTATTATTATTTTTTAAACAAATTTTTTTTTTAAAGTCCAAAATTTAGTCCAAATTTATTGACATTTCATAGGAGTGTCACATCTAAGTTTGGGCTTTTCGGCCTATTGAGTGTAGGCGTTTTACACAACCGTCTCTTTCAGACTCACTACACCTTATCGGCGTTAGCGGTATCTTGAGTTCTACAAGAAAAAAGCACATATTTCATATGCACATTCAAGCTTATTTTGTTGCACATTTACCAATACATATAACTTCAAACAAAAATAAACTTAGAGTGATGATTTCCACGTTTTTTTTTTTTTTTTTTTTGGCAAAAATCCAAAACTGAAATGGCAAATTTATCGGTTTGGATAAGAGGAATTGAATAGGAGGAGAAGGGATTACAATGAGGATACATTAGAGAAGTCATTAGGCTGCTGCTTTGATTTTTCTTTTTTCTTTTTTTCTTCTTTTTTCTTCTTTTTTTCTTCAATACTCTAAAACTGTCCTCATAAGGAAGGATTTAACAAGCATTGACAATAAGATGAAAACTACGTAGCCATGAGACTGATGTCGGGAAGAATCTTCAAAATCAGGGAGAAAGGATGGGAAGCCTATCCGTACACGACCAGAAGAAAGCGGCTAAGACGCCGGAGCAAGACAGACACTGCACACAGACGATACCTGTGACTGTCTATCTAAAAATGACTTAACTTGTTCCTCCGTTTAGTGAAAGAAATGAGATTTTAACACAGTCACTTTCCGCAAAGAGAAGCTACCAAAGACAAAAAAAAAAATTAGTTTAAAACCAGAAGAAGATGCACGATTCGAAGATTTGCAGCTAGGGTTGCTTTCATGAGTACTCCTGAACAAATTCCAAGTGGTAATGTGAAGGAGAAAAGCAGCAGTGAGGAGAAATCGTGTAGAGAGGAAATCGAGAGGTAGGGAGAGAGATCGTTGCTTGCGGTTTGGAGGAATACCGAAGGGAACGAGAGTGATGTTTCGGTTCCTTGCAATTGAGGGAAACAGAACTAGGACTTGCGGCTTCAAGGAATCGGGAGTGGGAGCATTTGTTTGCGGTTTACCCACGGTAGAGGGACATCGTGCGTTCCTTGCTATTGAGGGAGACGGGAGAGAATGGTTGCTCGACTGGGAGGAAGCGAGAGCGGTTCTTCGGTTGGGAAGAGCCAAGCGTGCGATTTGCAGTCGAAGGAAACCGAACGAGAGAAAGGGAAAGAGAGGAAGCCTCGCGTGCGATCTGGCTCAAGTCGATCGTGAATAGGGCATTTAGCGCCGGTTTGGGTTATTTGGTATAAATAGCTTTTTTAATTAATTTTCTAAGTATTTAATTAATTTTAATATGAATTTTATGCCGACTTTATTATATGGTTAATATATATATTGATTCAAAATTATTCGACGTCAACGAACTAGTATTTCGCGATCGTCGTTTAAAGTCGATCAAATCGGATCAATAGTCAAAATAATGATTATCACTTCCAACCGCCGATATGTAGATTCATCCAATCGATCACGGATAATCTTGATAGATTTCAACGTTTGAAGCTAATACGCAAATCAATTTCACGAACAAAGAAGTTAATGATTCGCAGCCTCCCAACTCGACATACGGCGTAGATATCGACGATTGATATCAAGATATATTGCGTAATATTTATATTCGATCAATTTTAACGCTTAAGAATATGACAAAAGTCCGTAAGGCCGACGGAGATCATTTCGATTAATTTTTGGCGTCGTCGAATATATTTTGGCTCCGATTTAAGCACTATTATATTCGAAGTCAAACGAATTCATTTTATAGGCTCGATTCGACCCATGTAGTATATGTGAAGGTCAACATAATTATTTTAAAATATTTATCAACCATGATTTTTTATCATATTATACTTATTTGAAATGATAACCTTAGCAAATTGATAGCTTTAAAAAGATTAACTCAATAATTAAGTATAAAATTTTATAATGTTATAATTTTAAGTATATATATATATATATATATATATATATATATATATATATATATATATATATATATATGTGTGCGCGAGCATGTGAAGAGCTGCACGGTTATAGAAAAGCTCATTTTATTTGTAATTTATAAATTTATTTTCTTAAATACAATTAAATCTTTAAGAAAATTTGACGGATTTTGATTAGATTTTATATCCTATCTACTTAAATGAGTAACATTTAGCCATCCATCGCGTCAAGAAAAGGTGCCTGATTGAATACATTTGTAATACTACATTAGACGATAACCTAACTGAAATACATCTTCTCATTATGTCTAGATAAAATATTATATTTATAAATGTAAATTTTTAAATATTAAATATATAAATACATTAAAATTATGTGATATGTATGTAAATTTTTTTTATTTTTATATATAATAGAGTAGCCTTTCTAATATTTGAATCACTTATAATCATTCAAATTTTAGATCAATTGACTTTATTTAATAATCTAAAACCACATCTCTCTTTCTTTTCCCACTCCTTATCATCCATTAAATTTATTTAAAAATTTATGTACATATCACACAAATTTTTATGTATTTATATATCTAATATTTAAATTTAGATATTTAATTATCTAATATTTTTTTATACAATATATATATATATATATATATATATATATATATATATAGAGAGAGAGAGAGAGAGAGAGAGAGAGAGAGAGACGAAAACCTAAGTGAAATACATCTTCTCATTATGTATAGATAAAATATTATATTTATAAATGTAAATTTTTAAATATTAGATATATAAATACATAAAAATTATGTGATATGTATGTAAATTTTTTTTTTATTTTTTTATATAATAGAGTAGCTTATAATCATTCAAATTTTAGATCAATTGACTTTATTTAATAATCTAAAACCACATCTCTCTTTCTTTTCCCACTCCTTATCATCCATTAAATTTATTTAAAAATTTATGTACATATCACACAAATTTTTATGTATTTACATATCTAATATCTAAATTTAGATATTTAATTATCTAATATTTTCTTATACATACAAACATATATATATATATATATATATATAGAGAGAGAGAGAGAGAGAGAGAGAGAGAGAGAGAGAGAGAGAGAGAGAGAGAGAGGACGTGGACGCATACTTAAACGCTTGAGCAAATGAATCACCATTTCGCAAAAGCCAGTTTCTTTGATCCTCAAAGATAAGAGTTCTGATAGCATTACTTTACAGCAAAAGCAAATTCAGAAAGAGACATTTTCTCCATCAAGCTAAATTGAAGGAACTGGCTGCGCTCTCCACATACTTCCTTGTTCCCTTGAACCACCTCTTGTCGCCTGCCTGCGCCTTGCAAATGTAGAGCTTGCCATTTGAGACGGCTGCAGTGATGAGCTGATGCTTGCCGCCTTCATCACCGTCCGCCGTCCTCGTCAACACCGAAACGAAATAGTACTGCTTCCCGCCTATCACCGGCGCCGAAGTTTCCAATATATTAGCAACGGCGACCGCGTTATCGTCGAATCCTCCCTACAAAATCAATCATTGAAGCATCATACATAGATATGGCAATTAAAAAAAAAAGTATTGTTCATGTTCTATAACATTCGGATTAATGATAGCTTTATTATTTTTATATAACTATATATATATATATATATATATATATATATATATATATATATATATATATATATATATATATATATATATATATATATATATATATATATATATATATATTTATATACAACAATATTTATATACTCGAATTTATTTAAAGCTTTTAAATAGATTTTATGTTCATGAATATATCATGTTCCTATCAATAAATTAATGAGCTAAATATGAAAAGAAGGTTTGTTTAGGGTCTATTTGAGACAAATTTTATTTTATATATTTTTTATTTTATGTTATTTTTAAAAATATAATTATTTTAATATATTTTTATGTATTTTTATTTTTTAAAATAAATAATTTTTAAAAAATTATCAATATCAAATATATTTTATTGTGAATCAAAAAAAAAAACAAAATAAAATAAAAAATTTAAAAACAAGTGATCCCAAACAACCACTTAACAATTCGAGCTGAACAATAATTGAGCACACTTATGTTCAAATGTATGATTTCATCAAATATTGGTAAAAAAATTCTGTCTAATGAAAAATTGTATCTACCTCAGCCTGTGTGGTTCCACCATAAGTCTGCTTGCCTAGCAAGAAATCAACCTGGGAGCAAAAGAACAAAAAAAATCAAAATAGCATTTTATCACTTCTATAAGGAAATTCAAGCGTCCGCCATGGATAAAACAACTTGAAGCAGGGAGATGGGAATAAATTACTTGTGAGAGAAACTGCTCGGGTGAGCCATAATCGGTGATAGACTTCTTGTCGGTGGGGGTGATGATGACTGAAACACTGCTGTTAGGGTCGAAGTTGTCTTCATATCTGAGAACTTGGCCGGGGAATTCTACCTCCTTGCTTGGGTTCCATTTTGCTGGTATTAAGAGCTTGAATCCATCGCCATTGTAGGGGAGGAAGTCTGTGTTCGTCTTCGGCTTGCCGAAGACGTTAGCTGCGTCGAGTTCAGAGATAGTTGATGATATTTATAAGCTAAATCTAGGCAACCTAAGTCTAGATCGAAATTTATAGGCTAAATCCATTAAAATTCATATGTTATATTAGACTAAATCCATTAAAACCCCTTGAAAAAAATAAGTCAACATAATCAATTTTGGAAGTCGATAGACCTAAGATGGATCTATTAAATGATAGTAATTCTTATAAAACTTGGGCTTGACTAAGACCTATTAAGTCATAGTCAACCTTTAAAGTCATAGAATAGATTATTCACATGCTTAGTGAAAACTGAGATTTTCTTGAGATTCATAACTTGAATACCCACTTTGTTTTGGACCAAAAATTAGTATGTTGAACTTCGATAAAACACATAAAGGGCCTTAAGAGATCCTAATGGACCCAAACTCTATATGACTTAGCTAGATCAAAATCTTGATCAGTGCCTTCCCTTAATTAATTTTGATTAGAGGTTGATGTGCCTATGATTTTATCAACTAGTTAACTTGATCTTGATCCTAGTTTGGACCTAAGTTAATTAGCCCAACTTGCCTAGAGATGTAGTTCAACCCAATCAAATTGCATGCGGCCAATTGGCTTGACCCAAGCCTACATTAATTGCCAAGCTAACCCAAAGTAACCTATTAGCCTTAGTCTTAGTCAAGCTAGCCTTAGTGCTAGCTTAACTTAGATCCAATCCAACCTAGACCTATGAACCTAAGAAAGATTCCTAACTAAATTGGCATAGCAAACCGCAAATATAGTCCTAATTGGCTTGAAGTAGACCCATCATATAACCCAATTGAATTTTAATTGGTTGACGCAACCTTACCTAACCTAATTGTTGACTCAATTAAGTTAAAACTGTAATGAAAAAAATGGTTAAAATTGAAGTGGAGTGAGTGATTGTAGAGCTAGACTACTAATGTGTAACATAATCAATACCTAAGGGATGGAATGAGGGATTGTGTAAAAGGGCCTCTTATTTTCATAAATTTTATTTTGTAGGAATCTACTAATATGAAGTCGATTAAGAGCTATGTAGTCTTTGCAAATCAAATTTATTTGCATGTTTGAGACTTGCATTCATATAAAGATAAAGCTGATAGTTTTGTTACAAGCTTGAAACTCAAATAAACATTAGCCAACTCCAAATTAAAATTGATTTTCTTTGGCTTGACGATAGCTAAGTAGAAATTAATTTAATTCAACTCGAGATTGGGTTGATATATTTTGTTTAATTTAATTTATTAATAAGAGCTTTATACTCGGAAGATACCCTTTAATTGAAAAAAAAAGTTTTTTATAACTCTCAAAAAGAATAATCATAGCAATATTGCGATTTGATGACTGATTATAAAGAAGATCTAGAACATCAAACAAAAGCACTAATAATTAATCACTATCTTCTCATTGAACAACTCTGATAGAAATAGAAATCAGAAGCTTGAAATAGTCGATTACGGTTTAGATCCATCAGTTGTTGCTAACACTTACCAGCTTCTCCATAGGCAGCGTCAGCCGGTGAGACCTTGGTGCTGATGGTGGCAGCTCCTATGAGGATGGTGACGGCCAACCTGCGTGAGACTGCAGTAGAGTTGTTCTCCTCCGCTATGGCTGCCGCCTGCTTGTGAGCTCTGACGACAAGCTGGGTAGGGCGTATGCTCGGTGTAAGGCGCTGAGACCTTGAGGCGGCGGTAGCGGTGGCCGGGGAGGGAGCATGGTTGTGAAAGAAGCAAGCAGTAGTTGCCATCTCTGTCTGTCTCTCTCTCTCCTCTGTGAGATTTGAGAACTTTCTC
The DNA here is from genome assembly GCA_021442155.1 of Cymbidium sinense. Lineage (NCBI taxonomy): Eukaryota > Viridiplantae > Streptophyta > Magnoliopsida > Asparagales > Orchidaceae > Cymbidium > Cymbidium sinense. The sequence continues at coordinate 14,902,779 of CM038216.1, read as the reverse complement.
CGGGCTTAACGGACAGAGGAGTGATTAGGCTTCAAATATGTTGTGGTGGGCACGGGAGCGGATAAAGGGATGAGGTAGAGGCACAGATAAGGTTTTAGCAGCTCTGATTGGTCCGCGACGAACTGCGTTTATGGAAACATCTAGAAATCACACGACCTTGGTAATCCTTTTTTTATTTTTTATTTTATTTATAATGATCCAGAGAGATGTTTAGTTGGCTGATTAATGTAAATGTCTTCCTCCGATAAAAAAAAAAAAAAAACAGTTGTATTTGCTTTGTGTATGCATATTTTTACTATATTTTACATACAAATCAACCCCCTAATATTACATTAACTATGATAAATGATAACAAATGAGAAAAATATCATAAAAACTAATAATTATCTATAACGAGATAATTTTATTCTGTCTATGGTTACAAGTTTAGGAGTAATATTATCTATTACGATTTTAGGTCAACTTGTTCATATGAGTTAGAAGCAATTTCAATGAAAGTGTTATGAAATAAACGTGATAAAACAACAAAAAATTATGGAAGAAGGAAGAGTGTTTACTACATTAAAAAGAGAATAATTATAAATGATGAGTATTGTTGAATCTCCATACGCTAAGGCTTATAAATCTAAGTTTAAGCCTACACAATCGATTACGATTTGCGCCGACAAATACAGAACGCCAAACGACCGACGCCACTAAATGGTAAACGATCTCCGACGCTAACGGACTTTGTCGTTGCTGAACGCCGAAATCGACAATATAAATATAAGACTCAAACCGGCTATTAACGCCAGCATATCGGGGAAACTACGACGCAGACCAAATGACCCCGCTCATTAAATTGATCATATCAAATGAGACTATTCGCTCATTGAGCCAGTTTGTGCAAATGTTTAATGATTTGAAATGACAATGCGCAAATCGAGGTTGAAACGCACTGGTCGTCTCCGATCGACGAACGGACTTCGCCATCACGTTCAGAACGTCGAAATTATTCATAATATAAATATTGCATGACTTGATGATCAACCGTCAGCTCGAGTCGTCAGCGCTGCGCCGCATATCGCATGAGGCGTAAGCGATCAAATGACGCCGTTCGCTGAAATTGATGATCATTGAAGCGTTGAAATCTATCAAGTAGACTTCGCGCGTTCAAAATCAGCTGTCGAAGCGTCGGCGGCGGCGATTTTGAGCTAATTGGACTGATTTGGCGTCGGCTTGAATCATGGCCCAATCGTAACAGTGCGATTGCGTTGAAACGATGAAATTACCTAGATTGATATATACATAGCCATGTGAATTTCTGGGTCTCAAATTAAAACCGTTTAATCAATTTAAAATTCATTTAAAATTCCTAAATTACTCTCCCCTATGCTTAACCGTTCCCTCCACTCTCTTCCCTTAACCGCACAATAAAAAAGGTAAAAAAAATTGTCCACGTCTTTTCTTTGGGGCCAACTTCTCCAAGAAGAAGAAAAACAAAAAAACTCTCCCCTCTATTCCCACATTCTGCCCCTTCCTATAGGCAAAATTTTTAAACTAAGCATCTTTTAAACTTTAATTAGCGAAATAGGCTTAACAAAAAAAAAATTCAAAATAGAAGTTCGTTTAACAGACTGACATCTTGCGTTTAACGGACGACTGGCGACTGGCTAAAATAATTTTTTTAAAAAAAGGAGAATTTACATATATATCACACAATTCTTATATATTTATATATCTAACATCACAGTTAGCGCGTAAAATATTTTTTTTGGCCTAAAATTTTTTTTTTAAAGGGGAATTTACATGCATATCACACAGCGTAAAATAGTTTTTTTTATTTAAAAAAGGGAATTTACATACATATCATACAATTCTTATGTATTTACATATCTAACATCTAAAGTTAGATATTTACTCATCTAATATTTTTCTATGCTTAAAAAGATACATTTTATTTTTAAAAAGTGAATAAAGTGATATTTTTGATGTGATATTGAAGATTAGAGTGTTATATATATAAAAATTGAAATTTAGATGTTAGATATATAAATACATAAGAATTGTGTGGTATTTATATAAATCCACTCAAAAAATATAAATTTTATAATTTTGCTGAGAGACCTCAACTTTAATTTATCTTTTTTTTAATAAATATCTAAATTTTATATTTAAAATATATTTATTTTTTATATACATAAAAGATAAATTTTATTAAAATTTAATAATCTTTTTATATAAAATTTAAAAAATTTATAAAATTTATGCAAATATAAAATTTTAAATTTAAATATATAAAAATATAAGAATGAAGTTCTCTGTTATATCAGGATACGTTTAAAAAAGTATAATAATTTTATAATAAAATTTAGCTTCTATATTATATAAAATATTTAGCTTAAAAATATATATATATATATATATATATATATATATATATATATATATATATATATATATATATATATATATATATATATATATATGTATAAATTTAGCTTCAATGTATAATATATATGTATAAATTTTTTATGTAAATATGAAATTAATTTTTTTTATTATAAATTTATTATATATTTTAAACATATCCTCTAACAGAGAATTTCATTCTTATGTTTTACATTTTAAATTTAAAATTTCATATTTACATAAATATTATAAATTTTTTTAATTTTATATAAAAAGATCATTAAATTTTAATAAAATTTATTTTTTATATATATAAAATAAATATATTTTAAATATAAAATTTAGATATTTATTAAAAAAAGATAAATTAAAGTTGAGGCCTCAAAGCAAAATTAAAAAATTAGTATTTTTTGGGGATATATAACATATCTAATAACTAAACTTCAATTTTTATATATATAACAACCTAATATTCAATATCTCATCAAAAATATCACTTTATTCACTTTTTAAAAGTGAAATGCATATTTTTAAGTATAGAAAAATATTAGATAAATAAATATATGTTAGATATGTAAATATATAAGAATTATCTGATATGTATGTAAATTTTCTTTTTTAAATAAAAAAAAATATTTTACAGTGATGTTAGATATGTAAATATATAAGAATTATGTGATATGTATGTAAATTCTCATTTTTTTTTAATATTTTAGGCCAAAAAAATATACGTGCGCTGTGATTTTAGATATTTTAGATATGTAAATACATAAGAATTGTATGATATGTATATAAATTTCCCTTTTTTTAAAAAAAAATATTTTAGCAAGTCACCCAGTCACCCGTTTAAGGAAATACAAGATAATAGTGTCAATCGCCCATTAAACGGGCGACTGTGACTATTTTAAAAAATTTTTTTGTTAAGCCTATTTCATTAATTAAGATTAAAAAAAATGGTTAATTTAAAAATTTTGCCCTTCCTATATTCCCAGGGTCGAAAAAAACTCCTCTTACACAGATAATCGTCTCCCCTCTCAATCTCCTCCCGCCGACGCAAAACTGCGCATCCGTTCCGCCGTTTCTGCCGTCTCCGACCCGCAGAATGCGCAATCCCATGCTCCGGCCCGCGTTCTACGACCCGCAAGCCGTTCCGCCGTGCCGCTCCGGCTGCACATCCCGCAAACCCGGCCAGCCGCGCGTCCCGCTTCCGGCCAGACACGCGACCAGCCGTTCCACGCAAACCCCCGCCGGCGCTATCCCGCTCCGCGGCCCGCTCCACACTCCTGCCGCGCCGCCTCCGCACGGCCCGTCTCCGCAACGAGCCCGCTTCCGCCGTTCCAGCCGCTCCAACCCGCAGAACGCGCTTCCCGCGCACTCCACACGGCCCGCGTTCCGCGCCTCCAGCCCGTCCCGCCGCCGACCCGCTTCCGCAGCCTGGCCCAAGACCCACCGCTCCGTGCTGCATGAGCCGGCGCCTCCGGCCCGTAACCGCGGGTCCCGCGCTGCGCCCGTTCCGCCGTGCCGCTCCATCCCCAGCCCGTTGCGCCGCACCTCCCGTGGCTCACGAAACCGCACCCGCCGCTCCGCTGCATCCCATGGCTCGCCAACCCACCAGCCCGCCAACCTACCATCAAACTGCATGACCCGCAAGCCTTTCCGTTGCATCCCACAGCCCGCCAGCCCGCCTCCTTCCTATGGCCCGCCAGCCCGCAACCTCCTTCTCGCAGCCCACTGTTCCAACCCGCAGTCTGCTGCACTTCCTTCACTTCCTACAGCAGAACTGTCCATTTTTGTCAGAACCGGGGAACATCGCCAAGATAATTCTTCGATTTTCAAGCCATTCAGATAACCGTTGGCTTTCCACCAAGGAAGAATCGAATTTTCTTTTTCGATTTTCGATCGTGACTCGCTTAAATTCTTCCACTTTCGCTTACAATCGGGGAAGAATATCATCAAGAGGCGAATTCTTCTTCTGATTTTCAGCGTCGCACTCCTCACTTTAGCCTTCCAATTTTCTCTTCGCCGCAATCGGGGGAAGAACATCGTCAAGAAGAGAATTCTTCTTTCGATTTCCTGCGTCACACTCCTCGCTTTAGCCTTCCAATTTTCGCTTCGCCGCAATCGGGGGAAGAATATCATCAAGAGGCGAATTCTTCCGATTTTCTACATGACTCACTTTTTACTAATTTTCTTCACAGAATCGCCAAGAGGCGAATTTACAATTTTCTGGCCAGACTCCTCATTTTTACATTCTCAATCAGATACCCAACCTTGTTCTTGAAAGTAGAAAAAAAATCGTCTCAACATGTGATCTGAATGTGATTATATATATATATATATATATATATATATATATCTTGTGTTTCAGTAAAAACATCGCTTTCAAGAGCTGAAAGAGAGAATGACTATCAAAGACAACAGCTTTATGCATAAGAGGGCGTACCGAGTAAGCCAACACATGTTAGATGTCACTCTCCCTAGACAAAATGTTACCGAAATTTCGTCTAATTTCCAGACTTAGAAAAAAAATGTTGATGAATATATATCAGATTTTATGTTTTTTTTTTAGGCCTCGTCGGCTCAAGAGGGCACGACGAGATGAAAACCCTTGTTGTCGCAATCCGCTCCATAATGCCAAGAGGCGATCGAGTAAGCCAAAACACCGGACGCAGCCCCACACGTAATGACGGGAGATCAAAATTACGTCAAATCTTTTGACTTAGGAAAAATGAGAGAGTGAAACGAGCAGACTTAAGAACGCTAAGTAAAGAAACTTGCAGCTAATTTTAAGCTAAAAGCGTCAAACAAAAAAAGGCGAGAAAAGTAAAATGATATACGACAAACATAAAATTAAAACAAAATAAAAAGAATGGTGAAAAATACTTACAAAATTTATCTGAGCAGAGTTGAAAGCCCACTAAAGTTTCTAACCGTTCCCTTTCAAATGTCCTCACTCCAACCCTTCAAACAAATGGAATAGAATATGAGACTCCCTCTTGGTCTTATTTATAGAAATTAGAAGAGATAGTGAGTGGGTTTCTTTCAAAAGAAAAAGAGGGGAGAAAACGAATATAGGAGACTTCGAATAAAAAAGAGGGGGTGGGAAACGAATGTAGGAGAGTTTGAATAAAAAGATGGGAAAAATGATAATTAATTCGATGAGTAAATCTTCTTATTAAAATAACAAATTAAATTATCCTTTAAACATATAGCTTCAAAACGCCTTCTTCGCCACCGATCAGAACTCTTTCAGACAAGCATGTAAGACGATACTAAATCAAAATCTATAAAATTATATGGCCTTCAACCAAAAAATAAGGAATTTATCCTAATTATGATTTTCAAAATCAACGATTTCATTAATTGACGAATTACAGTTTATAAATACCAGACGTCGAACATGATATTTAAAGTGCAAATTTTAATGTCTAAAAAGGTCACAGAAAAATTGAATATATTAAATATTAACTAAAAAATCTAATAAAGATATTGGGATCAATTTAAATGTCTTCTTCACACCTAATATGCAACCCTTCGTCATAAAGAAAACGTATGCATACTAAATCAAAATCTACAAAAATCATGGAACTTTTCTTCAATATAGAAATTAAAGAATTTCATTCTAATTATGATTTTTAAAATCAACAAAATCAATAATTAGGTGAAATTATCTAAGCTATAAACACCTGCATATGCTCGAACATAGATATTTCAAATGCAAATTTGAATGTCTAAAAAGGCTGCACAGGCTAAAGTTAGAATTAAATGAAAATCTGAAATCAATCTCAAAACTTAGAAATAAAAATTGTCTAAATTCTTAAATAAACCCGCATGGTCCCCCACACTACGTTGAATGCTTAAATTCAAGTTTCTAAGAATGTTGCACAGGTTGTTTCCCGGTTTTGTCTTAGGACTGGGTTCGGGTTAACAAAACCTAAAAACCTATAATAAGAGTTTTAAATTAGTGAAATATCTGAGAAATTATTTCTGTCAGGTGATAGTATATCTAATCCTCACGTTAGCTAGCGAGTTAAAGATCTAAAACATATTCAAATTAATTAATCAATTTTTCAAATCAAATAAGTAATCTAAAAGCTTAAATGAAACTCTATCATTAAAACTTAAATCAAACTCAATTCCCTTCATTGTCGGGTGATAAATTAAGATAAAGGAACCGTCAAATCAAGTGTTCTGCTATGTTCAATCAATCTCACGTCATTAAGGGCGTGACCGTGTCTTTATTGCGTGGCGGCGATAATCCACAGATGAAAGTTATGATCAGTCCTCACGGAGTGGTTTCGGTCCTATATTCGATCGTGATCTCAATGATGCTCGCCTTTGAGTGAATCATGGGGTATCTGATAGAGCAACAAACCTCTGCTTAGGGTACTTAAGTCGTCTCCTTGACAAAACACCCCCTACAATTTCTTGGGCGATATAACCCGTGTTCGATAAGGATCCTTAGTTAGGTCACTCTCCTCATTAAGTAGGTAGGACCTCGGGATCCAACCTGAGATCCTCGAATCGTCATTCCTCAACAATCGGTTTAAAGCGAAATGATAAATTTCATGAATCTTAAATTCGAACTACTACGTGTTTATTTCTTATGTATTTTAACGATCTAAGGAATAGCTTAATCGAAGTTCTCTCACTTATTGAGAGTAATTAACTATAGAGCTTTGGGACCACTAGATCTAAAGTCCTCACAAAATGAGAACAAAATCTCTGGGTAATGTCTTATCTACTATTTCATCTGCATCCTGAAATTACACCGACACTTTAAATCACTCTCTCTTCAAATATCAAAAAATTATCGAAAGATCGATGACAAATTTTTGGAGCCCATAAGTATTAGCTTACATAAGAGTGATAAGATTAACTTAATGAAAGTATTGCCTAGTTGTACAAAGAGAAATGTATTTATTGTCTACAAAATTCTTTATAAGAAAAATACTCATAAGAGGGTGGGTGGAATAAATAGCTCCCCAATTGCAATCTACATGTTATAATAAGATTAATCAAATAATAGAGATTTTAATCTATGTGCGTATACTTTTTTTACTAGAGCGAATGAAACTCATAAAATTCAAGCCACATACTTAAGAAGGTGGTGCAAGAGAGAAAACGTTTATATTATCTTAAGATAATTATAATGTGAAGAAATGTCACACCTTCAGGCCAAAAAATTTACTCTTATATAATTAAGAGGTTATGTGGGAGTAATTTTTTATTTTTATTTTATTTATATTTTAATATAAATTAAATTCTGAGCCTTCAAAGCCTCTAATCATAACATCAGGCACTATATATATATATAAATAGCACTTACAAAAAAAGTTAGAAGATGAGCAAAAATCAATAAAATTTGCAAGCATTTCAAACCATTACATTTCAACAGAAGTGGCTATTTATCAAAATTAAATAATTGAAGAAGAAGCCTATGGCACTTTAATACATCATTTTAAAATAAACTGTAAGAAAACAAAAAACAAATTGAATTAATCACTGAAGATTCAATAAATTGCATATCAATGCTGATGAATTCTGTTGACTTAGATAAATATCCAGGTTTGACAGGTGGCATCAGACAACTGGAATCAAAGACTGGCTATAAAGTAAGGTGGCAAACCTTACAACTGACCCCCTTCCTCTACTCTGCGGGATTGCTTGAGCATAGAATGAATTGTTTTCCTATAATGGCCGTAATAAAGTTGGCCACTGATATAGTTATCTGCAAGAGAAACAAGATGGTTCTTACTCTCATAAGGCAAGTTGTTGAGAGCTAAAACAATGTCAATGGTTCAGAAACAGTACTAACTCGAAACAACTAATTTAAAGACGGATATAGCCTCCTCCTCCTCCCTGAAATATGCCTCGTCGGAGTGTTCTTTTCAAGAAGGACTTTCTGTTGAGAGACCATGATCTTCGCAACACAGCTCGCTTTCTCCAGGCGGAGATACGTCCATAGATGGATGGGAAAGTAAAGCAAAACAGCAGTAACAACAACATAGCAGCACAGACTAGTAAAACGTTGCGAAAACCATGTTTTAGTTCAGGGTCCTTCTGCCCTGTCCATGGTACTCCCCCAACATTCATGCCGAATACTGCAGAGAAAACAAAATGCAAGTGAAGGAATTTATTGGTTAAGATGCTTGTATTCGACGTATCAATATCAGCTAAGGTTTACCTCCTGTAACAACGGATAGCGGAAGAAAGATTAGTGAGAAGAAAGAGAGGTAATAAAGTTTTCTGTTTATTTGTTCTGCTTGCCAACTATCAAGGCCAGCCTGAATGGCTGTCACTCGGTTTACTATAAAGCCCAGATTCTCTTTTAGTCTCCTAAGGCGACCAATCAGCTCCTCCAGAGCAACAATGTTCATTCAGAAACCAAGTCTTGGCTGCACATTTCTCTTTCACACGTGGGAACACTTGTTCACCATGAGCAACGACCTACATTAAAGCAGGTTAAACTAGTAAAATCAAAACTTCTTCTCAATGACACTAATTACTACCCAGTATGATTTTTGTTTCATTTTTGTTATTTATGAAGATTATATGGTGTCTCATTTTGATGTATAACGGTAAAATATGATAAAGAGGCTGAAAATTTCATGGACGACCCTATTTGAGAAACAGAAAATACTTTCTAAAGGTATTCTATCTAAGAAATTCTACAAACGGTAAAAATGATTAATCACCTGTAGAAGGCGCTGAAGATCCAAATGCATTTTCGGAAATCTTCTATCATCTAGCATTTGTTTCTTCACTGCTGAACCGCCTACAGCCAGAAGGCATGGCATGATTTTACAGTTAACACAACAAATTAGGCATATTAAATGCTACAATATAATGATCATTTGCATAAAAATTTATTAAAGGAATGAACTGGAGGTAAAACACAGTTTCAGAAGGTCTTGAAAACCGTAAACATAAGTTGCAAAATGCAGCCAAAAGAAGAATATAAGGTCAGTCTTTGACAATTTCAGCCGCTATTTCATCCGTGGCTCAGGAAAGCCCTCTAGAAGAATGCTCTATTGAATCTATTTCATAATTTTGAGATTAAAAAAAATCTCCTACGGCTGTTTTAAATCAAGTTGATAGCGGATATCAGATCACTGATCCTTGGTATATTGTACAAACAAAGAGAAAATATAAAGATAAGAGATAACAGCTTATCATCTTGGTATGCATAAAAAATGAAGAAAAAAAGAGATGAAATAGCACTTATTTACATGTTGACGTGGTGGACAGCACGATATTGAGTCCAATGGAATGCAAACCCATCCCTATCTCTGATGGCAATGGCAAGGGGTAGCAGCAAGATCATCCTCTAATATGGACACATAAGAGAAGTTGTTTAACCTAAGGATATAGGTCAAGTAAGAGGCAATCAGTGGCATCATCAATATTGACTACTAAAGTAGTTTAATTTACTAACTTGGTGCATAAATTAGATTGGATACTATAAGCTAAAAAGAAGAAATTACCATGGGAGTTTAAGGTCCCTAAATTCTTAAAACAATCATAATGTGAGCTTGTTGGCATTGACGGTTGTTCACTGAAGAAAATATTGATGAAAAAAGAGGGAAGTTGCGACGAAAGAAGTATCAACAGGAGCCTAATGACATTGATGCCAAAAGCGAGGAAGTCACAAGAATAACACAATAAAGAAGGCCTCAATGATGACAAGGGAGTCATACATGAAATTGTTGGAGAAGACATCAAAAGTTGGTGAGAGAGTTGCGATGGGAACCTATTGGAAAAGGTATCAATGGACCAATGATGTTTGAGGTTAAAGTAAGTTTGTGAGACTTACACATTTAAGTTAATTCTGCCCAATGACCTAAATTAGATAGAGAAGAAATGAGATTTAAGATTCTATAAGAAATTAATTGAGCTACGCTTATGAACCAACAAGCCAAGCCTCTAGAGCTCAAGATTATATAATATATAAGTAGTAATACGAGCTCAAGTTAGAACTTGTGGCTTGATAAGCTCGAATCATAAGCTAGTTTAGTCAACCTTGAGTTGGCACACGAGTCGGCTTGGCTCACTTACACTCATAGCAGGAAAGATAGGCTTATCTCATCCTAAGTTATAATTTCACATTAGTGAAACACTAGTAAAAGTGGGAGACCTTAGATCTGGGGAGCAAATAATGAGAATGATCAATTAGACAATTCATTTTAAAAAAGACTACAAGAAGAAACATCTCTCGCAATTTAGGCATCAGATCTTGAAGGGATCAAAATATTATCCTCATTAAAGCTTTGATAATCTAATTTCCTAATGGTAATTGTCAATAATGTTCATTTTTAAATTTCACTAAAGATATTGAAGGGAATATAACTGGTTGTCAAGATGAAGATGGGAATGTCAAGCGGAGGCTAGAATTAAAATTGGGTGGCCAAAAGTTGATATGTTGGATCAAAATAAAAATAACAATAAGATAAGAATAAATTTTAAATTATTTAAAATTTCATTCTTAATTTTAAAATATAAATTATGATAAAGATTTCTAATTATCTTTTAAAATATATCTTAACTAGTTTATTATTGTAGATGCGGTTGGCTATATTGTGGTGTTTAATTAGGAATTAATTTTTTCTATTATGGAGCCAATTAATGTTAAATAATGTCTAATTATAAATTAATTTTTACTACAATTTTGCTTATAAATAAGCTTGAAATCTTGCAATACAACTCAATTTAAAATTCGCCCAAAAAAGATCTTCCTTTTATTTTATGGTATTTGTTTTGAAATTAATAAATTTCTATCATGCAATCAATTTATGATAGATAAGGCCTACGTTTAAATTAATTTCTGCTATGATTTTGCCTATAAATAGGTTAAGAATACCTCAATAAAAATTAAACCTGAAATTCTCCAAAAAAAAAATCTTTCTTTTCCATTCTATTTCCTTTTTATTATGGGCTTAGATCTTCCTTTTATATTATAGAGTTTCACGGATACTTCAACATAACCTCAACAACAGTGTTATGTGAGTATTAATTAGTTTAGCTGGTAAGGACCTTAAAAGTTGTTGCCAAGTATTGAGTTCAATCTCTACATACACAACAACAAACTCCCATCATATACACTTTCAAGTGAGAAAAAAAGGCTGCTTACTGTGTCACCATTGTTCTTCTCTTGCAGCCAATATTTTCTTAAATTGATGCTGCTGCTTTGCTGTTTTTGCAAAAAAGTTAGGTATCGGCACGTTAATGTGATGTCAAGTGCAGAAATAGAGAGAGTGCCTACTGTTCAGTAGAGGGAAAAGGCCAGATTGCTGTTTTCAGCAATTCAGAGTAACAATTCAGTATTTAGCTTGTTTTCTAGTGGAAGCTCAAAAATAAAGAAAACTTTTTGTCTACAGCAAGTAAGAAGAGAAAGCAACAAAGGGAAATCATCTAAAGCGTGAAATAGCACTCAAAATAACTTTTAATTGATAAATTTATCAAAAATGAACCTCCAAAAATATTTCTAAAACTATCAAAAATCAGTTCTAGCCTTTTATTATAAACTTGCAACATAACATCAAGAAATTGGCCACATATTGTGAAGCTAAGTAGTTAAGATAGAGAAATATTCAAAACTATACAACAACAACAACAACAACAACAACAACAACAACAACAAGCCTTAATCCCACTAGGTGGGGTCGGCTACATGAATCCTTCGTTCCATTGTGTCCTATTATGTGTCAAATTCTCATTTAATCCAAGTATACTAAGATCATTTTTTATACATCTTAACCAAGTCATTTTAGGTCTACCTCTACCTTTCTTAACATAAGGAAATCTAATATCTACTCTCCTAATCGTCATTGAGCTTTATGTGACCAAACCATCTAAGGCGACTCTCCCATCTTATCTACCACTGAGCTACTCCAACTTTTTTTCCAACATACTCATTTTGCATTCTATCTCTAAGAGTAAAGCCACTCATCCACCGAGCATCCTCATCTCTCGTAACTTAACTTCTTTTATGCTTCTCTTTTATTGGCCAACATTCACTCATAAGTCATTGCGTTACCACCATCTTATAAAATTTTAAAGCGTTTAAGTGGAACTTTTCTATCACATAATAGGTCGGATGTTCTCCTCCACCATCCAACTTGAATTCTACTAATAACATCTCCATCTATTTCATCATCATTTTGAACAATAGAGCCTAAATATCAATCGCACTCTTATTAATGACTTGATCACCTAAAGTCACAACACTATCACTAAAACTTATACAACTAAAATTACACTCCGTATATTCAGTTTTAGATCTACTTAAACGAAAACCTTTAGACTCTAAAGTTGACCTCCATAATTCAAGTTTCAAAACTATAATAAGAAAAATATAATGAAACTCAAAGGCAAATTATATAAAATCATTAATGTATTGACTATGTTATAGACAGCAAAAAGTTGCCAATCAAGTGCATCAATTACTACAAACATAGGACAAGTCCCCCTTAATCTTTAATACTGCAGGTACAACACCCAACTATTAACTCTTATAAAGATGCATCATAGAATTAACCTAAAGGAAACATTCCATCAAGCTTTCTTTATAATAACACTTGAATTCACCTTAACTATGAAAATAACCTCTCAATAATTAGAACATAATAAGAATGAATCATTGGATATCATAGCCGGCCAAAAAGTGCAATCAAGCTTGATTATAGTATGTCAACTTTAGCTTATCTGCCATGAACTCCGGCTAAATTCAATTTGTGACCGAGTGTAATCAGATTGAACAGGTCCCCAACACACTCATGTTTATGGACTACTAAATAAAGGACAGATAACGCTAGTTAATGAAACTTGACTGATTGGTGCATCAGTAAGAACATATAGATTAAGGGGTTACCACTTAATATTAGAGATTAAAGTACTATATTAATGAATTCCTACGTTTATAGTTTTAAGGCAATTAAAACTCATAGATAATGCTAAGAGTACGTATAAAATTAAAATTTAAGATGGATGCGTTATAAAAATGCAACAACTAGTATATATTCAAAATAAATTATTAAAAAAATTTTAATTTGCATGAGCATGCAAGAAAAAGATAGAACATAGACCAAAGATAGCGTACTAGAAAATTTGCAAGAAAAGGCTTACACAAAATAAGATAAACATTTATGTAACATAACAAGAATGAATTAAAATGAACGATTCCTAAAGTCAACACTAAAATTTTGGGGTAAGTGTACTGTTGAAGGCAAGTTCTACAAATCGATTCTTCGAATGTAAAGGGAACCCTTTTGGACACTGCTAATCTAAACACAAAAACCAGAAAAACACAATCAAATCACTTCAAACGCACGACCAATCCCATACCTTTATCCAATTCAAGCTCGACGGAATCGAGCTGCATCTCGAGCCTGGTCACAATATCCTGCACATGATCGACATGCGTATCTATAATGTGCACCACCAAATCGGAGACAGTCCTTGGCACAGGATTATCCGCCTCCTCAGAATGATTCATCGTGAGTAAAAATTCAAGAACATGCTCACGAATAACGATTCCACTGCCCCCGATCGCTTCCTCTTCATCCTCATCACCCCTACTATGCTCCACAACCGGGATCTCAGAAAGAAGAGATTGCCCGATCTGAGAAAACCCTAACCTTGGGACTCGTCCCAGCGACACAGTAATAACAGCAGCCTCCGTAACACGGGCGGCGAGGCGGAGGGTGAAATCCGATGTGGCAGGGCCAGGTGAGTTCACGCGGAAGATAAGGGCACCGTCGACGTGAGCACAGAATGGCCCATTGGAGACTAATGAGAGGATGTCCTGTAGCTTGAGAGGAGGGCATAGGACATCGATTAAGAGCTGTGCCGAGACAGAGAGCTTGTGGTTCCCTTTAGGGAGATCGACGTGGAACCAATTGAATTCGCGCGGTGAAGATTCGGCCTCAGCGATATCCCAATCGCGCGAGAAGAAGCCACCGTGGCCGTCGAAGCTGTAAGCGCGGAGACGGACGGCGCCGAGGGATGGGAAGGACGGTCCGCGGCCGCCGGCGCGGTGGGAAAAGTGGAGGGAATGTGCGGCGTCGGCGCCAACGGGTAAGGTGTCAGGAAAGCGGTCGCGATACGCCTCCGGATCACCGTTAATGGGCTCCATGGTGAAGATCGGACAGTTGAAATTTTGGCGGAAAAGGAATCGTTTTTCCGCTCTCAGGAGATCTCGGAGAGATTGTGACTTTCTTCGTTACCCGAATTCGCGGAAGGAAGACGGGTCTCGTGTGGTGAATGTGTAGCGCTAACAGGGAGATGATTTTGCGAGCGGATGGTGTACATAAGGCTACACTATTTGCTGGGTGCATGGTGAGACGGTGGAGGCGGCAAACACGATTTTTACCGGCAAGGTAACCAGCACGTGGCTTCAGTGACGACCGATGAGAAGAGATATTTAGAAGGTAAAACAAAAAAACAAAAAACTTGGATATTATCAGAGAAATTTAAATTTTTATATCTAATGATATATCTAATTAATCAGATATATTGGTTTCTTATTTATTTTAAAAAAATTCCTTTTTAATCAAACATAATTATTTTAGCCTATTTCTTTATTTCAGAGCATCCTATGCTAAAAATATTAAAGACTGTTTGAGATCATTTTTATTTTTTATATTTTGTTTTATATTTTTATTTTATTTAGTTTATATTTAATTTTAAAATAAAATATATTTAGTGATTATTATTATTTTTTGCACTCAAAATATCTAAAAACTGATATAAGTGTTTTTATAGTTAATTTTATTTGTTCTTGAAATCAAGAAATAAAAATGCATAAAAAATACTTCAAATAAATATATTTTTAACAATAGAATAAAAAAACATTAAAAATTGATCCTATTATAAAAATTTTCCTTATTAATTAAAAAAATTATAAATCAATCGCCTAATTTTTATATATTTATAATTTAAGCAGCTTTTTAATTTTTTAACTGAAGATTCTATATAAATAAATAATGGGTTGGACTTTTGTTATGAATTTCAATATTTAGGTGTTAATTTAAAAAATTAAGGAAGGAGAATGCTTGATTTGTAAATAAATAAGAATTAAGTATTGTGTTTTAAAAAAAAAACCTTTTAATTTTATCCTTCTTTTATTGAAGTTCCTTCATTAAATATGATAAAAAGATTACAATGGTGAAGTTTGATTGAAAAAATTAGTTTAACACTAACTTTCATTCATGGGCATATTTTTCTTAATATTTAAATAATGCTATATTATATGATCCAAACAATTATATGATGTTTGAATTATTTATATGTTTTACATTGAATCCAAGAATTGTCAAAAGAGACCTTATGCATGTTCAAATATTAGTTGGACATTATGTTTGGCTCAAGTCTTGTTCAAACAAATTTGAGCCTCATTCGAACCATGTCTGAATGCATAGGGTTCCAAGCATGTTAGCAATGGCTCAAAAAAATATTTGAATAATGTTCAAATAACATTTGAATCATATCCAAATAATATTCAAATAAGATTTAGGCAATCATGTTAGAGCATGTTGTTAATGTGTCTCAAAGTAGCTTAAGTCATATTTGAGCATATATTATTGATAAATTAATTATTGTTTGAATCAAATCATAGTTTTACTTATATTTATAATCCGAATAGTTTTTTTTTTTCAAACATGCATCAATTTTATTTTCTTCTCGTTAGGTTTTTACATATAAGACTTCAAAAGTACATATTATTCAGTATACATTAAGTTGTGATGAAGTATTTTTAAATACAAGATTTAGAGATATTGTACTCTTAACTCTGCATTATAAATTAATAAAAATCATATTGATTATAAATTTACATTAATGGTTGCCAATGACAGTATTTTGCAGCAACTTTTAATCTCTCTACAAGCCAATAATGTATCATTCTGCCTTCTTTAGTGGTGCCTTCACACTCAAACTTCTTGATGTTAGATGCCTTCATTATTATGTCATTATCAACATCAAACCCTGCACAATCTGAGACATCTAACACCTCTAACTCCTTACAACCATCTAATATCACCATCAAATCTTCTTTGCAAATAATAGAACCACTTATCACCAAAATCTTCAATCTAGGGATGCATCTAGCAATAGCCCTAGTTTCTACAACATGAAATAATCCATATAAGTGAAGCCCTATAAAGTTGGGACAGTTAATGCTGATTTGTTCAAGTATTTCCACGATTGAAATTGGTTTCAATGCAATCTTTAGAATTTCAAGCTCTTTCCACTTGCTTATCAAATCAGGAAGCCGATTGTCATCTTGATGATATATGCCTGTGAATGCAAGCACCTTTAACCTTGGACACCTGTGTATGTAGATGAATAGTTTTATTCAATAAGTTAATATACTTTCCTCCAAAAGCACTTTCAAATAAATCTTTATGTTATAATGCATGTGCAAAGGAATAAAAATATGCTTTTATAGCCTCTCAATATTAAGCATTGGGATTAGTAAATTACATGCATGTGATTGGATATGCATGCATTTAAGATATATATTCTACTCATCTCAAAGTTAATCTAAAGATAGTTAAATTTACTCTAATCCATAAATTTTTTTCTCAGCTTAGTCTTACATGAGGAGAAGACTTAAAGGATTTAAAAATGATTTAATGAAAACTAATATGAAATTTGAGTTCATAATATGTTAATAATGACTATCACCAATTAGCTTGAATTTCTTCTATTATCATAATATACCTAATTTCAACCGATTTTTAAGAAAAATAATATTGCAAAGTCATCTTTAATTTTGAAGTTTTATGTGCCCCTTTTAGGGCAGCTTTCCCACTACTTTTTTTTTCTATAATAAATATAGATCTATTTGGCTACCATTTTCTTGTTACTTCAAGAAAATGTTTTAAACAAGAATGATGCAACTCATGTAAGTAGTTGTTAAAAATTTTATTTAACTTATTCAAAATAAGAAAAAAATATAATACTCTCATCAGCTTTCATAAAAAAAAATAAAAACTAATAAAAAAAAAACTAATTTTCACCTAATATTTCTACATACTACAATTATTATTATTATTATTATTATTATTATTATTATTATTATTATTATTATTATTTTCAAATGACTACAATCATCCCAAATTGACTCTAAATTAATTTCTTTGCACCCTCTTCAAGAAAACATTCTTGCACAAATATTAAAACGAATGATGTATCGGCATATTCTTACTCGATTGAAGCGAAGATCAGATCCTGCAGAATCGAAGCACCCTCAATATATGGGGTCGCCAGCTCTTGCGGATCTGTTCCAAATTACTTTCAGAACTGAAGTCCAGTGCCTGGAAATCAAGCTTCTTCCAGCATCGAGGATCCAAAGAAGCTTCATACCAGGATTTACAAACAAATGGAAGAGTAACTGTTAGCTCCTCCAATCCTAGATAACAGAAAATACTAACTAAGCAATCAGAAGGCAAATTCTCCCACTTTCTTTCTTGTTCCATGCTCTCTCTCTCTCTCTCTCTCTCTCTCTGTAATCTCCGTAATATCTCCTTCATCCGATCGTTACACTGAATATTTGTATTGGTTTCACAGCTGGAAACTTCGAGGAAAATGATCTTAAATCTGGGGCTCTTGAAGACTCTGTAAGAAACAAATTACGATAGCTTTTATGCGAAGGTAGAAGACGAAGTCGAGGAAGCTTCATGTGCAGTTCTTTCATAGCTTAATTAGCTGTCAATGATGGAAATCGGTTGGGTAGAAAGCTAAGGAAGCTTCATGTGTTGTGGAACCAGTAACCATTATTATCGTTGAATGGGTCATCGGATTAATATTTAAGGCTCTTTTATTTAGTTGACTAAATGAAGTAACTTGAATGAAACTTGTTAACGAGTCCCATTTTAAATTAAATAAACTTGAATATTATTCTGTATTGATCAGCATGTTCATTTTTGTTTATATTTATGAATGTACTATGATTTTAAGGCAAAATTTTTAAAATAAGCATGATTAAAACCTTAATTAGCAGATTAGGCACATTTTTAAAAAAATTTAAAAATAGGCACAGTCGCCCGTTTAACGGGTGACTGGCCCTTAAAACTTTTTTTTTTTAAAAAAAAAAAAATTTCCACAGATTTCTCTTTTTCTATTCAAAAGCTGGGATGCAATTTTGAATATTGTGACACAAATTTGAAAAAAAAAAGTTTACAAGCACGATAATATGTATAACCATTATCTAATTCTCCAAAATTTCTAAAGTCTAATAATTCAATACTAAAAAACACATATCTGACACTCCGCAGAGAAAATAGAATCCACTGTAACATAGATAAACAGTGTCCTGATAAGCAGTGTACATAAAAAATATAAAACAATGACAGAGTAGTGTACATCAAGCTATCAGATGATCTACAACCACGATGACAACTAAGGCATCTGACGGCGCTCCTGGTGGAAGGTCACTCCCGGAGTGTCTTGTCGAGGTCGCCGAGACGGTCTGTAGATGGTGGCGATGCCGCGTCTCGAGCCTAATCGTTGCCTCCTCAGATCATCGAGGGGTGTAACATCTATCTCTGATGGTCCCTGAAAGGGGATAGTGGAACAGTGCGCAGGGTATGTAGCTGGGTGAGGATACATAAGAGCTTGCATCATGGCGAAATGCGAGCTTCCTGATAAGGATACGGAGTTGGTGTGCAATAGGGGTAACTATATGGACCGACATCTGGTATAGATAATGGACCTACGTCAAATCCTGATGCGTGGTGGGAAGAGAGTCTTGTAGAAAAACTGGCGGCATTATCTGAATCTCTATATCTGCTATCTGATATGTGCATGTCCTTCTGTAGTTTATTGCATAACCCCTCATAGATATTGATTGAATGCTGAAAATCGGAATCCATATCTCTCCCAAAATAAGGCTGGAAAATATCTAGTGTGTCCAAGATATGCTCCCACTGTTTAGGCAATTATGTAATTTAGTTCGCATAACATATCAAAATTTGAATAGCTTATAGTTTTTCAGTACTAACCATCAGTCTATCTCTAGGAGCTCGAGGATAGTAGGTGGTAGGCAGAATGGTCGGATCCCTAAGCATGTACAAGGAGGCCCAGGACCGATTTTTTCCGCTACTATACGTAAAGAAGAAATCGTCACTAACACTAAGTTGGCCGCCATAATATAGCACTAAACATACTGTGTCTGAACTCATATTCAAATCAAATATGTGTATTGGAGGCAGGAATGTTAAAGAACAGACCTGTTTAAATTAGCTAAATTAATCTTCATCTTACTAATCAAAAAAATCAAAAAAATCGAAGATCTTACTTATGAAATGATTGAAAAATTCTGCTTCTTAAAGATGTCCCCAAACAATTAAGTTAAGTCTAATGATTGAAAAATTATGCTTCTCCCATACTTGTCTCAAAAATACACAGATAAACAAAACCTAACCTACACAAGCTTCACATTGTTAATACGGTTTCCAACTATATATTTTAAACATAAGCAATCACAACAGAAAATATATATTTAAAACTTGCAATACATTCTACAAATCCAGAGTTTAGCACACATAGCTACTCATTTGAGAAAGAAAGAACATCAATAATTTATAGATGTACAAGAATATTAAGAATAAGCAAGACTACAAATCCAAAGGTTAACACACATAGCTACGATTTCTTCTTCATATTTGAATCTCCCTATTTGATACACTTTCTCCATTCTTTATAGTAAACAACATAAGGGCTCTAAATTTACTACACACAAACACTATACCTAAAAAAATGCCTAAAGTAAGTTAAATCCATATTATATTTGCCTACAAACATCATAAAATACAACAAATGCATCTCACATTCACATATTACATATATTTTTTGAAAAAAAAAACAAAAAATGACAAAATATAACTTTTTCTGGCAAAATGTGGTCAGATCCAGCGGCTGGGTGGTGAGTAGGGGGTATAGCGGGGTGTCGGCTGACACCGTCAGATAAGTGGTAGCGCGGCGGGGTGCCTTGTCGCTGCCCTAGGGAGAAGAAAGAGAAACGGGATCGGGCTGTGTCCCGATCTCTCGGTTCGCAGCTTCTTAATAAAAAAAAATTAAGCCCATTAAACGGGCGACTATGCCTATTTTTAAATTTTTTTAAAAATGTGCCTAATCCGCTAATTAAGATTTTAATCATGCTTATTTTAAAAATTTTGCCTGATTTTAATAGGTTTCCTGTTGATGTTTCTTTATAAGGTTTATTTTTGTATATCACATTTTTTATCATTATACAAACACACACTGTTGTAAAAGATAATTTTTATAAAAATATTTAATTTATTCCCCCTTTGAAACTATTAAATTTATGATTATAAATATCTATTAGAAATATTAATGCTATAAATTCTAGGTGAAAGAGTAAAAATTCTATGTCTTAGCATTGCATGAAGATCTAGCACATACATAATAAAATAGAATATGAGAAATACTATAATTTTTACATGAAAAAATTAAGTAGAGAAAAGGCTATGGGGACTGTTCCAATTAAAGTATTGCACTATGTATATGAAATTAAAGACCCTACTCTTTTCTCCAACTAGTGAAGATGCTTATTCATTCTTTTATTGTATAAAAGTTAGGCAACAAAAACCTAAAAATAATGCTACCATAGTCATATTGCAGTGGTTGGTAATGACTATTAGTAGTGGTTGATTTCAAGCACTCAAACTTAGTTCTTAGCTCCTCCTCTCCTTCATGCTTAGAATGAGATCCTATGTATAAAGTTATGGAAGTAGTATTTTAAAAAAATTAATCAAAATCTCAAAACACTCTATCGAAGGGTCCATATTAAGTCTTTTGATCATAGATATTTCTTTTAATATTCAAGTGCATTAATGAACTCAGAATAAAATGATCTTAAGATCATTGGATTCCTTTCGCCAAGATGTTTGACTCAACTATAAGAATATTATATCTAGAAATCATTTGATCATTTAATTAATGCTTCTGAATTGCACATTATATTTTAAGTACTTAATTTGGGCTCACTTAGATTCGAATTAGACTACTTTTAGTATCGTTAGGTTTGTCATTTAAACGTTCAACTTGATCATAAATATGTTAAAATCTACAAACAAATGATCTTCCATTTATTTTTAAAAATTTTCAATACAAAATTATATCAAGAATCATTTTTTATTGGTTGAGTTTTCTAAATATATATAATATGTGTTTACTAAATAAAATCAAACCAAAGAAAATATAGTCCAAAATTATGCATGTTTCTAAGATTCTAGATTGAGAGACTTCAATTTTATATATCTTCTGTAATTATATTACCGTTATCAATATCAATATTTACCACACTGAGGGCTGATGGTGACCCGGCCGATGATAATGGCCCATCAGCGATGGTGCCGGCGATGTGATGAGTAATGGCGATGACTTAAGGCGCCCGTCGGCGATGATAGTGGCTTGATGAGGCGGGTGCTTGATTATGCTTTGAGATTCTTCAAGTATGAGAGCTCTCTCTCCTCTTTAGCTTTTGGTCCCTTTCATGTGAAAAATGAGAGGTTATTTATAGATTATGAGAGTGATATTTCTGTAAATATATGCAAAATCCAAACCACTCCATTGGACTGCTCAAAATGATCCCTTTGATCATTTGATATATTTTAGGTATTTAAATGCTCAAATGAAGTTCGAATTAAGAGATATTAGACTTGTTAAATTCGGCTCGTCAAGATGCTCGATTTGAGTATAAACATTCCATATTTAGAAGTTATTTAAGAATTTGACTGATATCCCAAAGTTTTCAATTATATTTAAAATGCTTGATCTAGGCTAGTCTAGACTCAGAATCAGATTGCTTTCGATATCAAAATACGTGCTTCAACTAGGAGTGTTTTCATTAACATATCAATGCATAATTAATAAGCCTTCGCATTTGTGATCTATTGTCTTAAACATTCTCAGGCATTAGCACTCCATGCAGGATCAAACTTAAAAAGTAATTATAAGTAATTGAGTATTAATTTGTTTTTAAAAAAAATAATTATAGCAATTATCACATGTACTAATTAATATAATTTTTTATTTAATAGATTAATTGTTTATTTATAAAAATACTCTTGACAGCTTTAATTAAGGCTCTTCTTCTATTATTTAAGTTGATTGTTGGGTTGTTGGATATAGCTATCTGAAGCCACTTTTATCTCTAATATTGTTAAACATTAAATTGAAATAGTTCTGGCGCACAGTAATATTGTTTAAGTTTGATAAAGCTGGTTTGATTATTTGCTTATAAGATTTAGATTATAGAGCTTGACAGCACAATTTAATCTGCGGTGGAAAGCTGGTTTTGACTTATTAATTGAAATATTAATCACCAGCTTGCTGCATAAAATTGTTAACCGTATTTGTGACATTTTTAAATATTAGTGGTGATATGACACTAAAAATTCTACTAGTCGAAGCACAAATCTTGACGTAAAAAGCAAACTGATCTGAAGTTGAAACTGGTCGAAATCAAGAACTTAAAATATCATTGAAAACTTTGGGATATCAGTTAAACCCCTAAAAAGCTCTCAAACATAGAGTGTTTATAGTCAAATCGAGCATCTCGATGAGCCGGATCTAACAAACCCAAGATCTCAAAATTCTGACTTCATTTGAGCATTCAAATATTTAAAATACATCAAATGATCAAAGAAATCATTTTCAGTCGCCCGATGAAGTGGAGTGGTACGGGTTTTGCATGTATTTACAGAGACGTCACTCCTCCAATCTATAAATAGCCCTCATTCCTCATATGAGGGAGCCGCAAGAGAGAGGAGAGCCTAAAGCTTGAAGATCCTCCAAGCACTGCGTCCAATTAGTCAACCACGGGCGTCGCCGTCGACGCCCGATCCTGGTCGTCAAACTTTCTTGCGGTCTCCATCATGACGACCTTCATCGTCAGTTGCCGTTCCTCGTTGTTCACCATCATCTGCTACCACTAGCAATTGTTACCACGAGCGTGACTACATGTCGTTGTTCCTTTTCATATACTCAATTCGTAATTATCTGAATATTTTGTACTCTGAAACAGATACATAGTGGAAGCTTTTTATTGAGCTAGGCCCCATAGTTTTTTCCCTCTTTTTGAGGTTTTCCATGTGAAAATTTCTAGAGTTTTCTTGTTCACTCTCTAAATACATGTGTGTGTGTGTGTGGATTTCATAACAAGGCTAAGGCGTAAAATTTTACTACGCGGTTTTCTAGCCAATAGTTTGGCATCAGATGAGAAGAGAACCCATCAATCATAATTTCGTGAACACCATTATGACAAATAGGCCTGATAAATACTGAACTCCTCGACTCAACTCACTCTCAAAATCAATCCTTGAATTAAGGATGTCAAGCTTACGCCTCACTCCCCACAATACGTGACTTTTGTGTGGGTGAAAGCATGAGGATCTCTTTAGAAGATCGTGTCCGAATGGAAGAGTCTCAAAATGAGATGATCTGACTTTTGAGAGGAACACAACGGCCATTACCACGGCAAACACACCTCCCCCAAGATCGATCGTTAGCCGCGGGAGGTCAAAATGCCGATCTCCTTAACAATGAAGTTCCTCCGCTTCGATCGATGCCGATCTCTCGACACGCGCTTTACTCATCCTTCACGTGCAGCTCAACCGACTGCTAATCTACCAATTATTGCTGGTAGCTTGACACATTCTCATCTTGTTGACCCCACTCATCATGTTATACGTGCTGAATTATGATGCTTAATGCAAGACGAATTTCACCTTCAAGACAGAAATCATCTTCCCCCTCACCGCGGCTATGAAGAGTCCTCACCTTTAGCTGAAGCCATTCTTCAACATCCTATTCCCGTGGGTTTCAAGCTTATGAGCATTGAATCCTATGATGGGGTGACTGACCCATATGAACACATCAACCATTACAGGACTATCATGCATATCCAATGAGCTCCTGACACACTGCTTTGTCAGGTCTTTCCCGTTACCCTCAAGGGGCAAGCTCGCACTTGGTTCTACTCCCTTCCAAGGGGATCCATCCGTACGAAACTGCCAAGATTTTGTGGAGCTCATTGCAAACAGGATCATTAAAGATTCCTCTCATCTCTCAGATTCTAGAAATGACTATGAATCACTTAAGAATACTTCCTGAGGTTCTCCTTAGAAGCTCGCAAATACTGGAGTGTAACTAACTATTAAGGAGTTTTCTGGAGGACTCGTCGGCCTTTTACTCATCACTAATGCGAGACACGGTCCGCTCATATGCTGACTTGGTTCATCATGTGGAAGCACAAATCTCTGCTGATGAGGCTATTCTGCCTATCTCAAATAATTTGAGCAATCTACAGGAAAATGTAAAAGCACTCCAAATGCACCACACCCCTATCAAAAGAAGCGGTCATGATCTCCCTCCACCCCATATCAATAACGCGTGAACACACTAAAAGGAATACATGCCACTGAACACATCTCGTGTTAACCTCATAA
Organism: Cymbidium sinense; assembly: GCA_021442155.1. Classification (NCBI taxonomy): domain Eukaryota; kingdom Viridiplantae; phylum Streptophyta; class Magnoliopsida; order Asparagales; family Orchidaceae; genus Cymbidium; species Cymbidium sinense. The sequence goes on along the minus strand of CM038216.1, from coordinate 14,877,913 downwards.
TGACTATTCGAGATGAAGAAAATATCGAGTGACCGCATCTACTGAAACCAAATTCAAAAAATCAGGAGCAATATTGTCACTTCCATCAAAGTCGTGGACATACTACTGAGGCATGCAAATAACTTAAAGAAGAAATTGAGAGGCTCATTCAACAAGGATATCTACGTTGATTTATGAAGAATCAATCGACTCAAACAAACATACCTCCAACTGGGGGGCAACCAGGACAATCATTACAGAAATAACAAAACAATCATCAAATAGTTGGAGAAATTGAAACAATCACAGGAGGACCAATACTATCTAATCAAGTTCTCATTACCATCTCTGAAGAGCTAGAGTTAAAGAAGTCTCGTACTGATCATTCCATCACTTTTAATGACTCGAACTTAGAAGGAGTACATGTTCCTCATCAAGATCCACTTATCATCAGCGCAGGGATTAGTGACTCATGCTATAATGTTAAGAGAATTTTGATTGACAATGGAAGTTCTGTTGATGTCTTATTTTACTCCACATTTCTTAACACGAGCTGTTGGGAAAAGCTCCTGGGACCATTCATTTTGATAATCGCCATGTAGCAGAGGGACAATCACCCTTCATGTTGTCCTTGGTAAATTTCCCACAAGGCTCATTTAATCCAATTCATGGTGGTCAAGTCGATTCAAAGATATAACGCCATATCTTTGGAAGGCCCCTCAATCAATTTTCGTGCCACTTCAATATCTCATCTTAAGATGAAATTTCCAACCCCGCTTGAGTTGGAGTGGTCAGGAAATTAACGATACACAATCATGTTATCTCACAAGCTCAACCATTCTATGACCTTCAAAGATCAAGATTTTAATTTTGAGATGAAGAAGTACCCCAAATCTTCTCAGAAGACTTGCTCTCATTGCATCGATGACCAACCACTACTGAACAAGTGCAAGTGGGATATTTGCTATCTCGAACAAAGAAAAAAAATACAGACTTCTTGTGCAAAAAGACATCTTTGCTTGAGTCGACAATATGTCGGGGGTCGATCCCAATGTAATCATGCACTCCCTTAATATTGATCCAACATTCAAACCAATCATCCAAAAGAAACGAAGTTTTGCACCTGATCGTCTCCAGGCTATTGAACAAGAAGTTAACAAGCTCATAGAAGCAAGATTCATACGAGAGGTACATTACTCTACATGGATAGTAAATGTTATCATGGTTAAGAAAATAAATGGAACATGAAGAATGTGTATTGATTACACTGACCTTAACAAGGCTTGCCCGAAAGATAGTTTTTCTCTTCCTCGAATTGATCAATTGGTTGATGCTACATCTGGACATCAAATGCTCAATTTTTTGGATGCTTACTCTGGTTATAACCAAATAAAAATAAACCCAACGGATGAAGAAGCTACAGCATTTCAAACATATAAAGGTTTATACTGTTACCAAGTTATGCCATTTGGATTAAAAAATGCTGGTGCTACCTATCAACGCCTTATGAATAAAGCTTTTAAAGACCTATTAGGCCGCACAATGGAGGTAAATATGGATGACATATTAGTGAAAAGCTTGGAAGAATCACATCATATTTCTGACTTAGAAATATGCTTTAATCTTCTTTGACATTACAACATATGACTTAACCCAACCAAGTGTGCTTTTGAGGTTACGTTAGGAAAATTTCCTAGATTCATGGTAACCCACTATGGGATAGAGGTCAACCCTGAAATAATCAAAGCTCTCAAAGATATGACTCCTTCAAAGAATATCAAGGAATTTCAACATTTGAATGGATGAATAGTTGTGTTATCCCGCTTCCTAGCTCATTCTGGGGATAAATACTTGTCATTCTTTAAAATATTAAAGGGAGCTAAAAATAATAATTTCCAGTAGATTGATGAATGTCAGTCTGCTTTTAAGCAACTAAGAGAGTATTTAGCATCTCCACTCCTACAATCCAAGCCTATTCAAGGAGAGATGTTATACTTATATCTCGTAGTGTCTTCCCATGCGATAGCTCGCTTTAGTCAAGAAGGATACAACAACCAATTTACTATGTCAAATTCTTCTAATATAGAAAGTCGTTATCCACTTGCAGATAAGGTGGCTCTGGCTTTAGTTTTCTCAACAAAAAAATTGTATCCATACTTCCAAGCTCATACTATCGGCGTTTACACTCATTTACCATTAAGGGCCATCCTATAGAAACCAGAAGCATCTGGGAGGTTAATCAAGTGGTCTATAGAATTGGGAGAGTTTGATATAAATTTTCTACCTCGCCCTGCTATAAATTCTCAAGTACTCACAAATTTTATAGTGGAATGCACTGCCCCAACTCCAGATGAGTTGTCTGCTACATGCCTTTCGTCTCCTCAATGGACCCTCTATGTTGATAGAGCTTCGTGGAGAATCGGTGCGGGAATCTTACTTATTTTCTCCATAATACCTTAGAGTTATGGACTCGCCTAAAATTTCGCAACTAATAATATGGTCAATATGAGGCTCATAGGTGGTTGAGACTCATCGATCAAGCTCAAGACTGATACACCGACTCTCAACTTGTCGCCTCAAGTTGAGGGAAACTTTAATACTCATAATCCTACCGACAATACCTCCACTTGGTGAAGTCTCTTCTTGCCCATTTCAAGACACATCAAATCATTCACATACCGAGAGAAGAATACTGACGCCTCGCTAAGCTTGCTTACTAGGGATCTATTTAAGAGAAGGCATGTTGAAGAAATTTTTTTTCCAAGTATCCAAGGGTCATGGGTAATTCAAGCAATTAATGAGATAAAGAACATGGATGGACCCCATCCTATCTTTTCTACAAGAAGGAACTCTTCATGAAGACCCAACTGCAACTCATCTCAAGACAAGCTTCAAACTTTACTATCGAGGTGAACTATATAAACGAAGCTTTTTCCTGATCCTCAAATGCCTCTCACCTTGAGGTCGATTATGCATTAAGAGAGGTTCACTCGTGGATATGTGGAGACACACTGAGGAAGGGCTAGCCCTTAAAATTATAAGGCAAGGGTTCTATTGGCCTACGATGAAACAAGACGCTGGAGTTTGAAAAAAATATGCAAGTTGTCGGCACTCTAACCTCTCACATGCATATGAGCTCTCATCCCTTCAAAGCCCGGTGGCCTTTTGCTCGTGGGATCATGGGACTTTTTTTTTGATAGATCGTATAACAAAGTTTATCATTTTAGCCATCGACTACTTCACTAAATGGTGGAACAACCACTGCTAAAATTACAGAGGCAAATGCTAAACAATTTGTTTGAAAAAATATAGTATATCGATTCGGTCTTCCTGCAAAGATCATCACTGACAACGGAACTCAATTTACTAGAAAAATCTTTACATCATCTTGCAAAGATCTTCATATTCACCGCCATACTGTAGCATCCTCAAACAAACGGCGACCGGTTACCAACAGGACTATACTTAAAGGACTAAAAACACATCTTGAGAAGGCTGGGGGGCAATGGGTTGATGAGCTTTCTAATGTTCTTTGGGCTTACCACACTACATCACGCACCCCGACTAGTGAGACACCATATAACTTGTGTATTGGCACAGAAGCTATTATACCAATACATATCAGGGTTCCAAGTCCAAGAGTTCAATTATTCGATCATGATGGTAATGAAGAAAAAATCTGACACCACCTGGACCTACTCCCAAACTCGTGACATGGCCCCTACTTGACGCTTCTATCACCAAAGGGTAGCTCGTCACTTCAATGTAAGAGTAAAACCTCATCCCATATATCCCATGACTTGGTCTTATGAAGTCTCAAGTCAAGGCCCTCAATGCAAACTTTCACCTCTTTGGGATGACCCATATGTGGTTATAGCAAAGGGAACATTCAAGCTTAAGGATCTAGAGGGAAAAACTTTACCTCGAACTTGGAACACTGAGAATCTCTGAAAATATTATCAGTAATTCCTACTGCATAACTGTTATAACTTTTATTTTGTCTCATTTATCATTTCTTCTTTATGTAGTCAAAACTTAGTGGGATAAAGACTTATATTGTCATCATTTTCTCTTGAAACTCATATCCGTGTTAAAATCGCCTTATGATTGTATCACCAACTTATCGAGTAATGAATTTATAGCTTTTTTCTTACAAGTTTATTTCTTCTTCATTTAATCCTCCCACTTGAGAAATATACAACTCAATTGTACTCATCATAATCAATCCCAAGAATTTGGACCTCTTTCATACATGTAAGTTAAGTAACACTTTGGATACCTGGATAGTCAAAAGATTTTGGTGGACATCCTACATCTTCCATGTTAACGCCATCAAGTAATAACAAACAACCTCGAATTGGTCAAAATCATTCAATCTCATCCGCTTCAGTTAGTCATCAATCATATTCCAACCAATTACTGATAAAAAATAAAACAAGAGTGTATCATCTAAAAAAATTTATTGACCATTAACATGATGATATAGAAAGAATCAAGATTGATACACATTAATAACAATATATAAAAAAATGCATCTCAAGTGATGCTACATCATATCGCTTGGTGATATCAACGCCCTCCTCACCACTAGGAGATACTCCTTGGACTCACTCTCAACTCCTTCATCTCAATCGATGAAGAGTCTTGACACTTGGTGGGAGATAGATCCTCAACACTACTAGCTCACGATGCTAAGCGGATTCCTTTAGAACCCTGGATGAAGCCCTACGCTAAACATTGGTGCTCCAATTCCTTCAACAACATCAAGAATATGATTACGAGCTTCAACATGGTCTTCGATTATACGATAAGCCGAGAGCTCTTAAAGTCTTCCACGCCTTCGAGATTTTATTTGCTTCCGCTCGACATTATATGCTCCTTCTCGGAAAGATATTGTAATGCTTTCTTCTCCGTGAGAGCTCTTCTCTCGTAGTGTCTTAAGTCTTTTCTCTTCTCGTCTCGCCCCTCACCTCAATCAGCTCATCATGAGTGCTCCACCTCCTGACACTGGAGAGAAAGAGAAGTCAACATGTTCGCTAGCTCGCCTCGCACCTAGTGATCCTCCAAAGTCTTCTTTGGCCTTAACACTCATCTTTCTCATACTTTGTAGATATTTTACCTTCACAAATTCAAGATTCCACTCCTAAAGAGACACCCAAATGAGTCATCGCCCCTAATGTTTGAGTTTATAAAGAAAAAAATCATCACAAATATTACACAAAAGAAAAGAAGGAGGAAAAGAAGAAAAGAAGAAAGAAGACAACGTACCAATTCATCTGCTCGTTGATGCCCAGTGCATATGTGATTTAACACCTCTTCAGGAATGTGCGGCTTCGAGAAATGAACTCTCCCATCATGAGTTGAAACAGCTAAACTCTTAGATGCCAACTGGGGGCGAACATCTTCTTCGCAGATATCTGACGTAGTCACTTCAATGACATGTCTTCTTTTCTTTTGGGAAGAAATAGCCACCACCGATTTTGGGGATCGCTTGAAAGAACCCTATGAATATGAGAGAGACTTTTCATCACCTTTACTCTTTAGTGGAAAAGAATGAGATCTCCGCCTGATGGAAATGCCAACCTTGAACATTCTATCTTCAACTATATATTTATTAATGTGACGAACTCTTTCTAAGCTTTACATCGTGAACATTAAGAGTTAAGATCTCATTCTCTTCAATCAAGAATGGATCGGAAGGTCATTTAATCTTCCCCATCTCTCGAAGGCCCCACTCTCACAAAAAAATCCATTAGACCAATTTTAGATCCTGCTAAAAATTCTATCCAATTCTTTATACCGATAAGAAACACATCCTGAGCATCACATGTGAATCTACACATTCGCATAAGTATTTGATGTTCAAAGTAACACCACTCTCAAGATGACTCAAACCGATGACCACTAAAAAGCTCAAAATGAAAATTGTGACAAAGCTACACCACATATTTTGAAGATCTCAATCGGAGTCAAAGGGAATTGCGCATCTAAGAATCATCTCGTAAATAGTGAAGTATCCGAGGTGAACGAGCTCGACCAGACCTCTTGGCAATAATAGCCACCAACTCATTAGGGAAATAAAATTTCTTATGGAACACCATTAAACTATCTGATGTGATAAGGGATGATATATCGTCTGTAGCTGCCACGCTATAAGTTTTCCTCCGGCCATCACCTTGCGAAAATACATAATGAATAAGTAAAGAGGGGGAGAAATGATAAAAATCTGAAAATTTTGTGAAGCTACTCACTCACCCCAATACTTGGGCATACCCTTTCCTCACCATGAGCCTTGGCTAGAATTTTTCCTACGATCTAACTAAAAGGACATGCATACATATGAGATCAAAAGAAAGGGGAGATAGAAACTATTCATCCAATGATGCTCAAATTACCGCCAAACTTTCTCGAGTGACCCTACTACCGCTTCCCCGCCATCGATTATCACCATTGAACCATCCATCAAGAAAAAATCCAATTTCACGGTCTTGATCGCCCAAACCCGGCCGGTCTGACGAGGTCTGACACCTCTTCGAGGGAAAACTGGAGCTCACGAACTACGGGTCTTGATCGCCTCCAAACTGGTGTCCAAAGAGGTCACACCTCTTTGAGAGAAAACAGCCTGTCAGATGAACTACGGGTCTTGATCGCCTCCAAACCGCCGGTCCGATGAGGTCACCTCATTCAAGGGAAAACTGAGCTACAGTGAACCATGGGCCTGATAGCCTCCAATGACCCTCACTCAAGAAAAGAAAGCACTAGCATCAAGAAGTGTGCCTTCTCCCTTGGCCCTAGGGGGGTTTTTATAGACCCCTTATAGAGGAAAAATGGTAAAAATCGCCAAATCAAAATCGCCAAAATCGCCTAAACCATCAAAATTGTGCATCCTTGAGGCAAGCTCACACAGAGCCGCCCGCCGCTTAGCTTGCGGTACCACGCTGGCTGCCATCGGCTGCGAGGACTCTGCCGCCAGACGTGACACCGCCCAGATCCATCGCGAGCCAAGGCCCGCCGCGACTGCCCGAACTGGCTCACTCGCGGTGCCGGCCGCTCACGCTGCTGCCGTATGCACCACAGAAGCTCTGTGGCGGCCCGATGACTCCATAACCTCATCTGCGTGCATACCTATACACATCCTGTCCAGATCTTTATAGTCATAATTTTGTGCTCCCAAGACTGTTCTCTCAAATTGTGGTTAAGGACAAATTTTATTGAAGAATTTATTATTTTCAAGTATATGACGATATATTTTTTTGGATGATTGAGATAATTTCATTCAAAAATAGCAACCGATATGACACTAAAATTTACTGTCAATAATGACGTTAAAAGCAACCGATCCAAGTTGAAACTGGTCGAAATTAGGAACTTAAAATATCATTGAAAACTTTGGGATATCAGTTAAACCTCTAAAAAGATCTCAAACATGGAGTGTTTATAGTTAAATCGAGCGTCTTAATGAGCCGGATCTAACAAGCCCAAGATCTCAAAATTCCGACTTCATTTGACCATTCAAATATTTAAAATACATCAAATGATCAAAGGGATCATTTTCAGCCGTCCGATGAAGTGGAGTGGTAATGGGTTTTGCATGTATTTCTGTAGACTCCTCCAATCTATAAATAGCCCTCATTCCTCATAGAGGGGAGCCCAAGAGAGAGAGAGCCCTAAAGCTTGAAGATCCTCCAAGCACAATGCCACCACTGACGGTTAACGCCGCCGCCGCCACCGACGCTTGATCCTCGCCGTATTAACCTCTTGTTCCATCATGACACCTTAATCGCCGTTGTTTCGTTGTTCGCCATCATCTCGCTATCAAGAATTGTTACCACAACGACTACATAATCGCACTTTTCTCATATATAATTATAATCCTTATCGGAAGATTTTGTACTCTAAAATACATAGTGGAAGTTTTTTATCTATTGATTTTTTTTTTTTGAGGTTTCACGTGAAAATTTCGAGTTTTTTGTTCACTCTAAATACATGTGTGTCGGATTTCACAACAAGGCTAAGTAACTTTACTCTACAAGAACCGGTTTTCTAGCACGCAACAAGTGGATAAATAATATTTTCTCACACAAAAAAAATGGTCAAAATATCACGACTAGTCAACTCTCCATAGTTTTTGATAAAGTCAAACATGAATATATGTAGTTTAATTATTTTTAACACCAAAGTTAAAGGTACTTTTCTTTTTTAAATATATTCATCATGTTTCCTAAACTATAATTTCTAGCATGAAGCAATGAAAATACATTTGAAATGTTGATTACATGAAAAAAAAATACTAGTTCTTTCAAAAGATAAGAGCTTATTTGGGATTATTTTAGTTTTTTTATTTATTTTTGAAAATATATTTATTTACATTATTTTAATATATTTAAAATAATTCAATTTATTTTAAAAAACACTTGAAATAATATTTAGATATTTCATGTATTTTTTAAAGTAATTATCAATGCCACTTGACCATTATCTATGCCACTAGCCACCATCACTTGCCTCCAATTGCTCGAATGGTGGCCTTCAACAATCATCGCTCTCTGCTGCTTCCAACCAGTGACGACCATTGTTGTCTACCACCTTTGATTGCCACCAACTATTAGCCAACACTATCATGACAACCATCATTACCTCAGTGATCCCTATCACTACTTCACTATAGATCATCACTATTATCACATAAGATAATTTATTCATTAAATATATATATATATTTAAAGATATCTAATATTTTTATTTTAAATTAAACCCTAAATCCAATAAAATAAAAATAAAAATAAATAAAAGAGATATCAAATAAGACTTAAACTTACTTCAATTATTATTTAATAATGATTTTCTATTTTCAATAAATCTCTTAGTATTATAAAATTTAATAATAACACCTTCAATCAAATCTATGCAAAATCTTTTTTTTTTGTTAGGGTACATTCTACCAAATGGATAAAATGATTTAACTTTACCTTACATCAAATAATTTGTCACAAATAACTATAAAATTGCACAAAATAATTAATATGAACATCAATTTACATTTTTCTTCATTAAAAATTTATAGTAAACAAACCCATGAACACATCATCATAATAATCATAGTAAAGATTACTATGATTGTGTTCTAACTTGCAATCACCACACTCAAATTTCTTGATCTTAGATGCCTTCTTTAATATCTCATTATCAACAACAAAACCCCTACAATTTGAGACATCAACCACCTCCAACTCCTTGCAACCTTCCAATATCTCCATCAAAACTTCCTTACAAAGAAAAGATGCACTCAATACCAAAATCTTCAATCTAGGCATGCATCTAACAATAGCCTTACTCTCTATAATATTAAATAATCCACACAAATGTAGCCCTATAAAATTGGGGCAATTTAACCTGATTTGTTCAAGAATTTCTAAGAATGAATTTGGCTTCCATGTGATCTCTAGAATTTCAAGTTCTTTCCACTTGCTTATCAGTTTAGGCAGTTGCTTCTCATCTTTTTCAAGTAGGCTTGGCAATGCAAGAAGTTTTAACCTTGGGCACCTGCATATATAGATGAACAATTATATTTAACTTACAATTCCTTCTTTCATAAGTATATTTAAATAAATATTTTATAGTGATTAGGCGTGCATCAGAAAAAAAAATTGCTTCACATTATAAAATAAAATTATATATATATATATATATATATATATATATATATATTACATAAAAGAAATAATTTTTTATAATATTAATCCAAATCATAGACAATAATTCTATATTAAAATATGAGAAGTTGAACCACCATCAACTCCTACTTCTATATTATATTTCTCTTTTGTAATACATAGTCTGTGTTGAAAATGAGATTCAGATCTCTGATCAATTAGTTGGTAATTTGACAGCGTTTTGAAGCAACTTAAGATAAGTAAATTCATGTATAATTTGCAGTTATTTTTATAATTGAAGGCAAACGATCTTGAAAATTTGTCGACTAATTGCATCTTTGTCAAATACTTACTCGATTGAAGCGTAGATCAGATCCTGCTGAATCGACGCTCCCACAATATAAGGAATCGTAAGCTCCACTGCTGATCCACGGCTGCGGCTAACGCAGAGCTTCATGAAAGAAGAAAACGAGAAGCTGCTGCTAACGCCATACTCTTGCTTGAATCTTCGCTCCAAATTACTTCCAGAACGAAAGTCCAGCTCCCGGAAGTCAAGATTCTTCCAGCATCGAGGATCCAAACATGCTTCATGCCAGGATTTACAGACAAATGGAAGAGAAACTGTCAGCTCTTCCAACCCTAGATAACAGAAGATACAGACCAAGCAATCAGAAGCCAAATCCTCCCACCTCCTTTCTTCTTTCTTCATCTCTCTCTCTCTCTCTCTCTCTCTCTCTCTTTCTGTCTGTCTCTGTTATAATCTTTTTTACGTTGATCATTTCATGGAATATTTGTATTGGTCTCAAAGCTGGAAACATGTAGGAAAATGGAGAGAATATTACGTGCAGACTCCGCACCGTGCGGAGTCCAATCACAAGCTCCTATTTTTTTTTTATAAAAAAAAAAAAATTGATTGGAATCCGGAGTCCGCACGTAATATTTTTTCATGAAAATGATGAGTAAAAGTCGCGCTCATTAAAGCGTTTGCGCTACGCTGGGAGTGCTCGGTAAGATATGAATTACTCTACGGGGATTTTAATTTTAAATATAAGCTATGTGGATAGAATGGAATCAAAACTGAGGAAGCTTCATTTGTAATCTCCTTATAAATTGCTGTCCATTGAATTGTTAAGCTAAGTGTGGCTTTAAATATTAGTTTTTCGTATATTTTATTATACTTGTTGCACCCTGTGCGGGTGCATGACGCATATTGATTAGATTAATGAGTGTGTGTGGGGTCATTATAACTTTAATGAAATTTTAATAAGTCAAATATCTAATTAAATAAGTTTTAATAATAGTTTTATAGTGTTCTCCACATTTGTTTATTTGCATTTAAGAATAGATTATTATGTTTGTTAGGTTTCGCTTTAAGAGCTCGATATAATACTTATGTGATGGTTTTTTTACATTATATTTGTTTCGAATATATTAAGTGTTTGTTTTTTATGTATTTTAGGTGGAGTATATTAATAAATTAAAAAAAGTCCAATCATGGTGATCAAATCATATAACTTTATTTGATAAGACTTTTATCATATTAATTCTTCAATATTAAATAAAGAGAAAACACCTTAACTTATTTGTCATTTTTCAATGAGTAATTACAACCATTTTTTGTGGGCTAAAGAGTCCATACATTTAAAATAATAATAGAAAAATTATGCATATATATTGTTGGGAGATTATAGGCTAAACATGAAAATTAGTTTGAGAGATCCAAGACATACATAAAATAAATAAAGTAAAGAAATGCAAGAGTATAGAAGAACACAATATTTTATGCGAGAGTAGAAAAAATCATGGAGTCACACTCCAATAAATCCACAGTGAAAAAAAAAATTGAGGAGAATTATATAAATCACATTTCATTCAAGACATTACTTATTTCAGTCACTTTATGACACTTCACTTCATTCTTACTCACAAGAGAATGGAAATTTTTTAAAAAAAATTATAGAAAATCATGTAAATATGAAATCTCTAGTCAACCCTTCATGCTTTTCTGCAAGAGTTCAAGCGTTGCGATGCTTCTCTTACAACAACAAAGCATTGGCCTTTTCTATCTTGAGTGTAGGTGTCAGGATCTTTGAGCCTCGACGTTAACTTTTCTATCTTTCTGATACAAACCCACAAATTCAAGAATCATGGCGTTATCCTTCTAGCGCAGAAGCACAACATAGGCACAACATTTTGTCTTTGATCTAACACTTTCCTATCCTTGCTAGAGGTGCTGCTTATCAATATATATATATATATATATATATATATATATATATATATATATATATATATTTTAATGGGCACCCAAACCCTCGCTGCCCCCTACAACCCAGTGAGTTCGCCCCCGAGCTCGATTGGAGAAAGTGAGAGATGAGCTGATATTACATCCATATTTAATGGACACAATTAGGCTTCATATATATATATATATATATATATATATATATATATATATATATATATATATATATATAATAAATTGCCTATTTTAATGCAATGAATTGTGAGATCATAGCTATTTATATCTTTTTTAACTTGGTCATAGTTGGTATACTTAATTTAATTTTATTTTATTTTATTTTTTTAAAAGGCTTGAGCTTGCCGACCTCGTCGTCCACAAGCCAAGATAAGAATATATATATATATATATATATATATATATATATATATATATATATATATATATATATATATATATATATATATATATATATATATATATATATATATATATATATATATATATTAAAACTTTGATAATTTTTTTCTGGGGGACTATTTGATTTTATCCATTTAAAATATGATTCAAACAATTTTCTTACTCTTTCTAGGCGTATTTATGAAGAAAATGAACTGTTTTATATGAACTAATATTAATTTCATTTCACATATTTTTCATCAAATTAAATATTAGATATACTTTTCCCCATAAATATGTTATTTTAGATCATTTTTATTCAATTAAATAATAGAAAATTAATCTATTAAAACTATGAGATGAGCAATGGCAAGGCACAATTCTTTTGCAGATGGAGTAGTTTCAGATAATTTATAGAGCTTTATCATGGGTTAATTATTTAATTAATTTTATAGGATATGTTATGATAAATTTTAATAAAATTTTTGTCCAATTAATTGTTGTAACAAGGAAGGAATTGAGATTTTTTAGGAATATTTGAATTTGATGAAGAAGGAGGATATTATTTTTATTATTAAAAAAGATTCAAGCATTAGGCCATCTCGATTAGAATTATGGATGAAGGTCAATCTAAACCGATTAATATGTTGGAGAGTTTACATAAGCATAATATATATATTTATATCATATATATTACATAATTTTTTACAAAATGATATATATCTTTTTATAAATGAGAAAGTAATATATATATATATATATATATATATATATATATATATATATATATATATATATATATATATATATATATATATATTTTCATGATTTATGTGCCTTAGCAAGATTTTTAAACTGTCATCGTTTAAAGAAAGAGAAATTACAATAATTATGACATAGGCAATTAATAAAATACAAATTTAAATATATTAATCTTAAGTAAAAAGGTTTTTTTTGTAATACTTTGGTCATGCTAGACTCTTCTTGTTATATAATTTTATTTAATGATGAGGTATTTATGAGAATTAAAAATATTTAATTAAATAATATTATCAAACAATATTAAAAATTGCTAACATTAGTAGTATTGCATAATAACAGTTTAAAAACTATTGCTAAAATGTTCTTTTAACATCAATTTAATCAACACTAATATAATTAATATGATATTATTTAAACTACTACTATTAGTAATTAATGATTAGATCGATCTCCAGTCAGTGAGCGCCTATCATTTGCTCCTACCAGTCATCAACATATTTCTGTAGCCTAAGCCTTATATGAGATATGTTGATTGTTAGAGTATATTTGAATGTAGGTATGTATATTCTTTTTAGTCATTTAATAAATGTAACCACTATGTGCCCATCTTAGGTAAATTATCTAGGTAGCTATAAAGACAATTTGGTGTAATGTCATTTCTTTTAAGATTACACATTCCTTTTTGGCAATTCATAGATTTTTGATATAAATGTTATGCAAGAGAATAATACTAATGTGTATGTCCCCAAACATCAAAATATAATCTTTAAAATTCACCAATTTGAACCCTTCGAGGTTATCAAGTTGTCACCACATATACCTCTTCTTGACTATACATAATGCTGATCACCATATTTTATTTACCTAATCAATCAATCATTTCACTTTTTGTACGATGACCCTAATGACATTATGATTGGAAGTGATATAAGTTTTCCCCTAACTTACATTAGGTCACCTCTTTAGCCTCTAATTATAACACTATTTTTCATGTAAAACATATACACATGCTAGGAATCTTTTTGGCAACCCAAGGATAATATATATGAATGATAAATCTCTTCTCTTTGATCCTCTTATTATTATTATTTTTCTAATGTTGACACCATTTGCTCAAGTAATATAATAAATTAGGTCATATATTAAACTAAATTATCAAATATATTTTATTTTCTATTCAAAATGCATTCATTATTATTGTTGCTATTAACTCTCTATTGCAATGAGATTCAATAAAGTTATAGTCATAAACTTCCATTTTCTTCCTCCAATAATGCATCTTATTACAAATATTCTTCCTAGATGTGTGGACTCATACCACTCTAATATAATTTGAAATATTATCTCTTTTGACAATCACTACATCAATTGTTAAGCTAGTTGTAGTTTTAAATATTAGTTTTACATATTTTATTATACCTTTAGCAGCTTGTGCAAGTGATGATGCTTAATTATTAGATTAATCAGTGGCTTGAGGGTCATTGACCGTTATGTTCAATGAATGGTTCCTTGGATTAATGTTTAAGGCTCATTTAATCAATTGGCTAATTGAGATTTTAAGAAAGCCTAATTTCTAATTAAATAAATTTGAATAATATTTAGTTTCATTATTTATTTATATTTATAAATATACTATGATATTTAAATAGATTTGATAAGAATTCGATATGATATGCCTTTGTTGCATCTTCTTTTTTTATATATTTTTTAATACTATGTTCGTATCAAATTTATATTTGTTTTATATAAGTTAAGTGAAGTATATACTTTTATAAAAATAAATGTATAATGCATAACCCTAATGATCAAGTGATATTATTTTAGTAATTAAAGATGTCTTTTACAAATAGAAAAAGTGAATCTGTCATTTTCATTCAATAATAATTTATCACAATTATGAGAGAGATAGAGAGAGAGAGAGAGAGAGAGAGAGAGAGAGAGAGAGAGAGAGAAGGTTGAGATAAATATCAAAATCCCTAATATTTCGGGTGAGGCAAAGCCTAAAAATCATTCCTAGTTATTAATATTAAAATATCTTTAAAATAATGGTAAAAAATTCTCTCAATGATAATCTTCTTATCTTAACTCTTTTATTTTAATTTAATTTTATTCATGTTCAAAATACATTTGTTTTATATATAATTTTATTACTTTTTAAGAAGATTTATATATGTATCACATAATTTATGTATTTAACATATATATATATATATATATATATATATATATATATATATATATATATATATATATATATATATATATATATTTTAAATAGTTTTATATATAAAAATTTATATTGACTTTATAAATGATAATAATAATAATATTATTATTATTGATGTGAGGTTAAAAATTTTAAAATTATGTATGTAAATATTAAATTGGGGCTTTTACATAAACTATCACCCTATTCTTATATATTTATGAGTTAATCATATTTAACATCAAAATTTAAAATTGACATTCAAATATTAAATTTCATAACAAAAGTCTAACCCATATTTTTCATTTTTGTTCCAAATGATGTGATAGTGGCATGTGTAAATACATGAATTTTATAGTTCAAAAAAATAATAAAAATGATTAAATTGTAAATACATTTAGGTGATTGATTTATATATTAAATATATTAATATAAAAGAATTATATGATACGTATGTAAAAGCTCTTATTAAAAAAAAATAATAATAAAACAAAGGATCTCCTCCCTCAACGAATGGCCAAAGGCCCAAAGCAGACGCCCTGACGCAACGTCTCCCTATTCGCTCGCCGCCCAACGGCCCAAGACTTATGTAGCTGCTTATCGTCGACCTCTGCTCTTCACTAGTTGATCACGGCCAACGACGGCACTCTCTTCTTGCTTCTCGTCACCGAGGCCACGCTTTCCAGCAGTCTGCCGCCGATGCCGGACGCTCTTCCCAACCCCTCGAACCTTATGCCTCCACCTGAGAAGCGTCAAGTTGCGCAACGCCTCCTCGTTCCCGGTCCTGACATAAGAATGGCCAATGCACTTGCAGGCTTGCAGCGTCACCAATGACCATCGCGGGTGTCGCTATAGAGGAGAAGATAAATTATCTTCGAAATATATTGAATATTTTAAAAAATAACTTAATTAATCATTTATAGAACAATTGTCAAATATATTTTATTTGATTTTTTAAAATAAAACCAACAAGCTGAATCTGAAAGTTATGTCAAATGTATCTTTTTTTTTCTTAAATGATACAGTTTTATTTTCTAACTCCATAAAAATTGTAATTAGGGCTGTCAAAAAAGCTCGTTGTTCACGAACAGCTCGTGTTGGGTTAGATTAAGTAAACCTAACAAATATTTCGGCCGATTTATAAATGGAAATATCAATTTGTTCGATCTCGCCGATTTAAATAAATAATTTATATTAAATTTTATTTAAAATATAATTTATGTCATTAAATATTTTAAAATTGATATTTAATTTAATTATAAAATTAGTAAAAAAATTTTAAATAAAATAAGCTAAAATATATTAGTAATTATTATTATAGGTTTTTTATAATTATATCTTTCTTGTTTAGGTTTTAGTCATTAGTTAATCCCGTAAAAATTTATATTAACTTTAAAATCAAACGAAGCGGCGATATCTCGATATTTCTAGTCTCGACTTTTTCGATTGACCTCTCGACTCTCCTACCTCTCGACTTTTCTGTCAATAGTCCCTCACTCCCTCTCTCTCTCGTCTTTTTGGCTTGAATTTCTACTCTTCTAGCAAGAGTCTTACAGTTGTGAGTTTTAAGTTTAAATTGCAATGGTAATATCAATAGCAGAACCTCGATCTCTATTTGGGTTTGATACTGTCATTATTTTCTTGTTTTTATCAAGGACTTCATTGACTTTGCATGTCATTATTTTCTTACGGTTTCATGGAGAAATATATACTTTGTTGTGACGATTTTGTTTCAGTCGCGGTATATGTTGTTTGTGTCCTGCGGTATTGAAATGCTTGAAGCATTCTATTTTGGGGCTTATATATATTCTTTACTGTTTTGATTTCTCATTTTCTTTTACTCTTCTCGGTTATATTCATTGTCTGTCCATTATCTTTGTCTCATTATTTGAGCTATATATTGCCTGATTTTTTCATATTTTTTTACTCTTCTCATTCTAATTTGTCTGCCCGCCATTTATTGTCTCTGTTATTTTGGAAATATATGTTGCTTTCTTTGATTTTTAGGTTCATTGGTATGGATACTATTTATTTTGGACCATTACTTTGTTGTCTCTTGGCATGGATACTATTTATTTATTTTTGGCCATTATTTTGTTGTCTGTTGGCATGGATACTATTTATTGGTGATTTGGTCGATAGTAGATTAGCTTAATTATGTATATCTTGGAGTTGCAATTTTTTTTGAGTTGATTAAATGAGGAAAAGTAGCATTGAATATGGAGTTTATGGAGATTGGAGAGTGTATGTGTATGTGGTCCTAACTCATTTTTTTTTTATTTATGTCGTATACAATGTCATGTCTCTATGCATCATGTGGTGATGATTTAGTTATAGGTGACCAAGTACTTCATAAGTTGAATCGGAGGAGCATACACTTGAGACTACTTGATGTCAACCCTAGAGAGGTAGGAAGAGTATCTTTTAGTGGGAGTATTTTATTGAAACCACTTCTGTATTTAAGGGGGAGAGTATACCCTCTTTACAATGCATATATTGTCGCAGGAAAATTCATAAATAAAAAACTGGCACAACTTCACAACTTTTGCGGCATGTGAAGGAATGTGAAAAATTAAGGAATAAGCGGTTGTTGAATTGGTAGACAAAAGGCAAAAAAAAAAAAAATATGCCTTTTGATGTCAATTCAGTGAGATTCCATTATTCCATGACCCCAAAAATTATGATCATCTTGATTAGGAGATAATTGCAAAGATGATTATTGAGTATCCGTTTAGGATGGTTGAGCATATGTGGTTTAATATTCTTTTGAAGGTATTGAATCCCAATTATGAGAGGGTATCGAAACACAATTAGAAGTGATTTGCATGAAAGTTTATGAAAAGAAAAAAGAGATTGAAAACTTTTCTTAAGAGCATTCATAGAGTTTCTTTGACTTGTTGGACATCAAATCAAACGTGGGCTACATGTGCTTAACAATTCACTTTATTGATGATTCTTGGCGGCATAAGAGAATCATCGACTTTGAGCTTGATCCTCCACACGGTACTTTTATTTGTGATGCTATATGTGATTGTTTCTTAGATTGGAATTTGCGGGACAAGATATCTACTATCCTGGATAATGCTTAGTAATAATGATGTTCAAATGCTTTAAAATTAATTTTAGTCAAGAGGAAGTTATATTTTGGTCACATTTCTTTCATATTAGATGTTGTACTCACATCTTGAATATCTTGGTTCAAGATGATTTGAAAGAGGTGCAACAAATAACGTTAAAATAAGGTATATTCTCCTGGTTTACATAAGTTTGTTGAAGTGGCAAAAGCAGGGTCCCTACTTCAAGGGATTATGTTGATGTTCCTACAAGGTGGAACTCCACTTACTTAATGCTTGAGTCTTTATTTATCGTAATGTGTTCATTCATTATCTTGTCGAGATTTTAACTACAAGTGGTTACCTTCTTAGATTGAATGACATAGCTATGAGCAGATTAGAAGGTTTCTTTCTGTTTTCCATAATGTGACAAAAATAATTTTAGGTTCTTCTTATCCAACTGCCAATTTGTTTCTTCATACAGTCATGCATGTTAAGAAATTGCTTAATGAAGAGTGCAATTCCTTGGATCAATTTGTCAAGCAAATGGCCACTGTTATGAAAATTAAATTTGACAAATATTGGGGAGAATGCAATCTACTCATGGTTGTGGCTGCGGTGCTTGATCCACGCCTCAAAATGAAATTCATTACTTTACATTTCCTATATACTAGTTTTGAGGTAGAGTCCAAGATAAAGAGCATTGAGGATGTTATTTTGGAGATATATAATCAATATTGAGATAATAGTGCTTGCTCTTCTTGGATTAGTGGATCATCACAAGCAATAGTTGATGTAATCAAACTTTGATTGTATATTTAGATTTGCTAATTTTGTTGTTGCTTGTTCTATTCACCATCAAATCGATTTGCAAATATATTTGGAGGAAGGATTATTTTTGAGCAATAATGATTCTTTTGATGTTCTTGAGTGGTGGAAGATGAATACTCTCAAGTATCTTATTTTGTCCAAGATGGCTAGGGATGTTTTAACAATTCCCATCA
This sequence comes from Cymbidium sinense, assembly GCA_021442155.1. NCBI lineage: Eukaryota > Viridiplantae > Streptophyta > Magnoliopsida > Asparagales > Orchidaceae > Cymbidium > Cymbidium sinense. Next base: position 14,858,615 of record CM038216.1, on the reverse strand, counting down.
CCATAGCATCCGAATCTTTTGTCTTGGTGGTAGAGTTCTTGATGATTATAGGAGCTCTTTATCACCAAAAACAGTCAATGCACTTGTATGTATAGCTAGTTGGATTAGAGGCTCAACCCAACATTAAAGATCCTTTGGTACTTTTTAACTAAATTTAGTCTATTTAATAAATTTGATAAACTTCATTCTATGATGTCATTATCTACTTTTATTTCAAAGAAGAGTTAATGGAGGAGGAGAACCTTTATGTTAAACTAAAATATTTAGCTTTGGAGAAGGATACAACCATATCAGCGTTTATTGAATTTTACAATCTTCTTTATTAAGGTTTCAATTTTCAATTTTCAATATTTTTAATTTCTATTTGGTCATATACTTGTTGACTAAAAATATTTTCAATTTTACCATAACTTATCCTATCTTCAAATCTTCTACTTATTCTTGTTTTCATTGTATAATAAATAGAAGCATAAGCTTCTCAGTCGGGTGAATTATGCTTCATTTTCTCATTTTAAATTTGAACTGTTTTAAATGTATGATTTGAATGCCTAAATGAAGGACGGGAGTGTAACTTATGATATTTCTTTTGGGCTTTGGTCATTGGTTTCATTGGCTTTTCAAAGCTCTTTGTTCTTTGATGTAAATGTAGTTTTTTTTTCTTCCCACTATCAATATTTAAAAGTGTTAATGTTCAAAACAACTTCATAATTGTTCTTGCATTTTAGTGGTGAAGTTATTAAGCTTTATGTTAGGATGAATGATCGCTTTTTGGGCATAAATGGGCCATTGGGTTTAAATGGTGGTCAAGAAGTCATAAACTCTACTAAAGAAGGATTGACAATTTGCTTTTAAAATCTTCATTCGGTAAATGCGATGTTTCCAGGCTTTGAGTTTCACTATCCCTACCTACATCTATGATTTTTAATGGAGTTTTATATGGTGGGTGTAATAATTGTAATTTTGTTTCCACTGGTGGCTTTTGGATTTTTGTCCTTTGTATTGTGTTGTCTTTTTGGTTATTGCTTTTTTTTGGTTTTTTCTATTGCAGCTCTGATCTCTCGCTACTATTTTATCCCTCTTGGTTAGTATGATCATTATGATTATGCTTTTGCTTTACTTGATTTTAACTTATATCTTTTAAATGAATAGACTTATGGCTTATTATTATTATCATTTGTTGACTGGACTATAGTTTCTTCTTAAGCAAGCCGCCAGGTGTTATCTCTTGTATTTTATTGGAATTATTTGTGGTGGGGAGCAAACTTTTTCTTCTAATCTGTATTCCCATCTCTTCTCGATAGACTTACGTAATTCTGTGGTAATTTAAGGGGTATCTTTGTCTTCCTTTACATTTGCTAGTTTCTAACTTCTCTTTGTTTGGTTTTTGGTTCTTTTCTTGGTTTGCTTTTTTGTACATTACACATTTTGGTTTTGTTCTTTACATCCTATTTGGTATGATAAGATCTTTTGATGCTACACTTGGTCAATTTGGAACAGATCTTATTATTAATGTGTAATATCACTTGTGATATTACATTAATGTATGAAAAACTATAAATAGATGTATGAGATGCAACTTAACTTGATATTTGGCTCTATGTATTTTCAAACATTTAATTTAATTTTTTGTGATTACATTTTGTCAATTTTGAATCATCATTTTAATCATATAGTTAATAGTTTGGATTTTTTTTGGAACACATCTTTTTATTTTTATTTGTGATTTTTTGTCAATTTGGAACAAATCTTACATTTTTTTTTTTCTATCTCTTATTAATATCTTTCATTTTATCATCTTTTGAATGTAATATTAAATACATATTAAATTCATCAATGATTATTTATTTTAGTTTCGACCACTCATAATATTTATTTTATAATTTTTTGCTAGTTTGTTAACATAAAGTCATTCTTTGAAGATTGATTGATTGGATTTTGAAGATGAAAGCTTGAAAGTATAAAACTTTAACATTAAAAGCTGAAGCAATTGATTTGATTATTAATATTTGGAAATTGTAATTTCATTATTTTCTTAGCTTTTATTTTTTGAAATTGTAAGTTGTATATGATCATATAAAATTTTAGGTTGAATTTATTTTAGAAAATTTAAATCGTAAATTTGTAAATTATATAAGTTATGAATTTGTAAATTTGTATATGCATATGATATATGATCTTGTAAATTTTGTTAGGCTATAAATTAGTATTTGAATTTGTGTTCAATTTTGTGTAAAAAAAATGATTTTTGAATCTCTTATTGAAAATCATTTAATTTAATAAAATAAATTTTAACTATATATAATTTTGATTTTTAAATCTTTGAATGAATCTCTAATTTTAATTTTTTTGTGTAACAAAGCTTTTTTTTTAGTGTAAAAATAATAATTATGATTGTATATAATTATTTTGTATAATTGTATATTTTTTAGTTTTAATTCTTGTCAATAGTATTTCAGTTTTTCACTACATAAGATTTTAATAATTATTTTTTAATTAAAAATAAAAAAATAAAAATTATTAAAATATAAAATCGAAACTAATTTAACGAACCAGAAACGAATATTTTTTTGACCGAACACTATAAAGCAGCTATTTCAACACGAGCCAATTTCAACAAAAAAAAAAAATAATAAGCAATGAATCTAACAACAGCTCTTCGAAGTTCGCTGCTTACACCCCTAATTGTAATTAATCATTTCAGGATTTCACCTTAGCTCGGTATCAATAGTTCTACTCTCACATGCATCTAAAATTGAATGCCCTCTTAATTTTAAGGAGGAAGGGGACCTACATACAACACAGTTTTTATATATTTACATATCTTATATCTAAATTTTAATATTTTTATATAATATTTTAGTATTATAATTGATATGACACTAAAAATTCTACTAGTCCAAGCACGAATCTTGATGTTAAAAACAATATGATCATAAGTCAAAACTAGTCTAAATCAAGCAATTAAAATATCATTTAAAACTTTGGGATATCAGTTAAATACCTAAATAGTTCATAATATGGAGAGTTTATGATCAAATCGAGCATCTTGATGAGCCGGATCTAGCTAACCCAAGATCTTTTGATTCTAACTTTATTTGAGCATTCAAATACTTAAAAATACATCACTGATTTGGATTTTGCATGTATTTATAGAAACTTCATTCTCTAATTTATAAACAACCTCTCATTCTTTTAAGCTAAAAGAAGAGAGCTTCAGCGAAGATCTTCCAAGCATAATCGTCTTCCGCTCGACGGCTGCCCAGCATCATATCGCCCGTCGCCATCGTCGGTTGCATACCAGCCGCTGACCGCCGTCGACAACGCCGCCGCGTCATCTCGCCAACTCAGCCGGTCATCATGAACGCATCATCATTGTCGCCACATCCACTCACTTATCACCATCATCGACCATCATCGTTATTTGTTTCACATCACCATTAACTCTTAACAATCATTATACTATTCATAACGATGTTCTCGATTCCAGATTATTGTTCTTATATATAATTTTATAATCTCGTTATCGGGAAAATTTTGTACTCCGAAACAGATACATAGTGAAAGATTTTTATTGGGCTAGGCCCCGTTATTTTTTCCCCCATTCAGGGGTTTTTTTACGTAAAAATTCTGAAATTTTCTTGTTCATAATAAAACTAAAATGTAAACTTTTATTTTACCGCAACTGATTTTCTAGTATGCAACAATAATCAGATTAAAATATTTATGTGAAAAAATATGTTTTATCATTAAAAATAGTATTAATGATATTTTTAATATAATATTAAATGTTAAAATATTATGTAAATATATATATATATATATAGACTTTGGTCTCAACCTTAAAAATTAGCTCTTGAGGTGAGGCTTTCTTTTGTCTTATAAATATAATCATTTTCCTTTAAACTAAGGATGTGGGATCAAATCTCAACAAATCTCCCTTTCACATATTAGGCCATTAAACCCATTTATCTAAGCTTAAAATCGAGGAGATCAACTTGGGTTAGTCTTACTCTAGCGCCAACTAAACCGGTGTGAAAAATCAAATAGAGTCCATCCTAAATATGTCGTGGACCTACCTAACAAACACTCCAATCCAACCATAGGTCTAGTTTTGTGGGCCAAATCAAATTCCATACCACGAAATGAGAGTTGTCTCAACTTGACTTTTAATACTAATTGCTAAAACTTGGGCCTCTCTCAACCTAAAAAAAATTAGCACATTAAGCTGAGATTTTCCCCTAACACAGATAATAATGTCCCTTCAACTACCGATGTGAGATTAAATCTCAAATATAGTTCTTTGAGATTAAAAAGTCATATTATTTTAAATTTTTTTATAAAAATGTAATTTTCTAACGATATCTTTAATAAGATTACAACCAGATAACAGACAGAATTAATTGAAATATAATCTCTCTCTTTCTCTCTCTCTCTCTCTCTCTCTCTCTCTCTCTTCCTATCCTTATTTAAAACACAGTCAGCTCACCACAATTTTGATTACAGGACAAACACAGTCATAAAACCATTAACGATCACCAGCTCAAAGCATAAATCACTAATACTTACATCTTACTCACTAATAATCTCCAAAAATAAAAGCCAGAAACAAATTACCGTAACTACAATAATTATTAAGATAATTATCCTCTAACTTGGAACCCTCAGACACGAACTTCTTGATCCCGGATGAAGCTTTCTTCAAAATTTCATCATCGGCATCAAATCCCCTGCATCTCGAAACATCAACCTCCTGCAACTCCTTACATCCATCTAATATCAACACCAAATCGTCTCTTCTCACAAACGATCCGCTCATAATCAGACTCCTCAGCTTCGGCAGACTCTTGACAATGGCTTTTGCATCCTTTGCGTCAAAGAGTCCGCACAGATGAAGCCCCATGAACTTGGGGCAGTTTGCCCTAATTTTTTCGATCAATTCGAAGAATAAAATTGGCTTCCATTTCATCTCCAGCACCTCCAGATCCTTCCACCTTGCTATCAGTCCAGGGATTTTTATATCATCCTGGCGCAGCAGAGTTGGCAACGCTAATACCTTTAACCTAGGGCACCTGCGAGAGAAATAGGGCTCAGGTTTTCGGCTTCGATTTGATCAATTGAGATAAGAAACATACTCGATTGAAGCCAAAATCAGATCTTGGTGTAAAGGGGAGCTGAGCATGGAAGGAATGGAGAGCTTGACGGCGGATCCATGGCTCTTCGAAATGGAGAGCTTCATGAAAGAGGCGAACGAGAAATTGGAGATTCGGTATTCTTGCTTGAATCTGGCGATGAATTTGCTGTTGGTGGTGAAGTCGAGATTCTGGAAGTCGAGGATTTTCCAGCATTCGGGATCTAAGGAAGCTCCATGCCAGGATTTGCAGACTAAGGCGACTCCGACGGTCAGATCTTCTAACCCTAATTTGGAGAAGATGCACACTAAGCAATCAAAGATTAATTCCTCCCACCTTCTTTCTTCCATTGCCCTGTTCACTGTAGTCTCCACGGGGTGACTAAATCCTTATTATAGGGAAAGATGGTAAGGAAAAGTAGGTAATTTGTCTACATTCGTAGAAGACGATGTCGACGGGTAGTTAAATGTCTCGATCACTTTCGGTGATTATATATAAATATATATAATTGGATGAAATTCTATACATCATAATCTTAGATTTAGCTTTAAAAGAGTTGGTATGACACTTAAAATACTACCAGTCAAAGCATGAATCTTGATGCTAAAAATAAGCTGATCCGAAGTTGAAACTGATCGAGATCAAGCATTTAAAATATCCTTCAAAATTCTAGGATGTCAGTTAAATCTCTAAATAACTCTCAAATATCAAGTGTTTATAGTCAATCGGCGTCTCCGACGGCCGGATCTAGCAAGATCATTACGACATTTGAGCATTCAAATACTTAAAATACATCAACGATCAAAATAATCATTTTGAGCCGTCTGATGTGGCGTGGTTATTTTGCATGTACTACTACCCTACTATAAATACCTCATTTCTCATATGAGGAGGCCAAAGAGAGGAGAGAACAAAATCCCAGGGCATAATCGTGCACCACCGGTGCGACCACCTTGGTTACCACCAGTCTCTGCCGCCACCGCCGCCCATCGTGATCTGCTGTCGCCGTCTCGTGGTTGTCCCGCTCGCTCGTACGCCGCTCATCGTCGTCAACCATCATCGCCGGTCATTACTGCCGGTCACCGCAGCCGATCCTCGACGACCATCTTCACCGGTCTCCATCATGATGACATTCATCGTCAGTGGTTGTTCACGTTCACCATCATCATACCAGCTGTTACAACGCTGACTATATGGCATTTATTGTTTGATTTTTTGTTCTTCTATATCTGATTTTGTAATCCCGTTATCAGAAAACTTGTACTCCAAAATAGATATATAGTGAAAGCTTTTTCTTGTTAGCAGATGGTTTTTTCCTCTTTTGAGATTTTCCACATAAAATTCAAGTTTTCTTGTTTACTCTTTAAATACCTGTGTGTTTGGATTTCACAAAAAAGCGTAACTTTCACTCGCCCTGTTTTTCAGCACATGGATTTGATCGTGGAAAACTAATTCATCATTTCATCTTTTCCAAGATCAAAACCACCATCGAGGTGGAGCATTTCAAACTTTTAAGGAGCACAAGCGAAGAATGAAGATTCATCAAACTTAGTTCCTTCAAATTTCGGCGGCGGGAACTCTCAATCTCAAAAGATTATCCAAATCAATATTCTCGAGTAATTGATTATCGGTTAGAGAAGCAAGTCGTCTAATGAAAAGACCAAGGTTAAGGAGTAACTTTGGCTATAATCACAAACGGATGTTTTGATTCGACCTCTTCCATACAGGTTAACGTAATCGAGCAAAGACTCTGAAAAATAACCTCGGATAGGTCAAAAATCCCCAGCGGATTCAATTCAACCTCTTCCACATAGGTTAACGTCATCGAACAAAGACTCGACAAAGATAAGTCAAAAGGTCCGGTGGACTTCTCATGGCTCTTCCACATTAACGCGTCGGATAACACTCGACAAACAACCGGATGGGTCAAAATTTAGCGATTCAATTCAACCTCTTCCACAGTTAACGTCGCCGGGTAACACTCGACAAACAACCTGGATAGGTCAAAATCATCACCATCGTCGGTCATCCCCGCGACTTCTGATGCTGCCGCATTACGTGATTCTCTGCCGACCACCCGTCGCTGGTCACCATTCTGGCGCTGCCATGATATTCGTGTTGATTTGCTGACCAGATTCTGGGTCACCGCAGACTACCGTCGCTGATCGCCGGCATATCGGTAGGTCACCACCTGCCGGTCATCTCGCTGACTACCGGCTGCTACCGTCGGCCAGCTGCTGATTGCCACCGCGTAGCCGCTATCCCCGGTCACCCGCGTTGGTATCGGCGCTATCGCCGCTGGCTACTTGCGCTGGTTGATTGCGGACCACCTCGTCGGCCACCAACCACTCTCTTACTCAATTATTACCGTGCGGTCTACCGCCAGACCATCGGCTGGCAATCGCTATCGCGCATATCATCTCGGTCATCCGCATTCGCGGCGCCGGTCACCACCGTCGTTACCATCGCCCGGTTGCCCTTACCACCCCGTCGACCCACCAACCATCGCGGTCACCATCGGGTCGCTACCATCGCCGCCATCTCCGTGGTCACCACCATTTCATTATCATCTCGCCCTTATCGCGCTGGTCATCGCCATTACTGGCCTATCTCGGTCATCTGCCGCTCGATCCGGCCGATCTCCCATATCTCTTCCATTTATCGTTGGTCATCCCGCCATTATCGGCGCCGGTCGCCACGACGACTAAATTGCCGATTACTCGGTCGGTCCGACGAAGGGCGGCTTCTTTCGAGGTGTCATGAGAACTACGCCTCGCTCCAAACCCGCCACCGGTCAAGGCAGAGCGGAACGATGAGCCCTGGGTCTTGATCGTCTTGACCCGGTCCGACAGGCGGCCAACGCCTCTTTCGAGGGAAAACCAGAGCACGTGACTACCTTGGAACCCGGTCGACAAGAGTCAACACCTCTTTCGAGGGAAAACCGAAGTCTCGCCGTATGAATTACGGGCCTTGATCGCCTCCAAATTTGGTCGGTTCGATAAGGACAGATAATACCTCTTTCGAGAGAAAACCGGAGCCTCGCCATATGAACTACGGGCCTTGATCGCCTCCAAATGACCTTCTCTCAAGAAGAAGAGAAGGTGCCTTCTCCAGCCTGGGGTTTTATAGACCCCTATAAGGAAAAATATCAAAATCATCAAAATAGCCAAAACCATTCAGGAGCAGGGTTTCATGGACATATGGACCCGCGCCACAGCGTTGTCGGTCCATGGCGTGCTGCCGACTCCGCTCACTGGTTGACCGCCATGCCTTGCGTCATTCGCCCGCGTCAATTCTGACTCAAGCCTCCACGACCGATCGCATGCGATACCGCTCACTCCATGCCCACTCCGCTCGCTGATTATCGGCTGCGACTTCCTGCGATCGCGACCCACAGCGCCGGCCTGCGCCCTGGACCGCCATTGGACAGCGGCCCGTATGCATGCCAATCAGGTCGCCCGCCTCGTTCAGTCGGATGAGTCGTAATCTTGAAATCTCGCACATACTACACATATCGCGCCCAGATTAGTCATAATCTTGTGCTCCATGAAGATCTGTTCTCAAAATGTGTGGTTAATGGACCTCAAATTTTATTGAAGAATTTGCTATTTTCAAGTATTTAACATATATATTTTTGGATGATTGAAAATGTCATCCAAAATAGAGTGGACATGACACTTAAAACTACTAGTTGAAGCAAGAATCTTGATCTAAAAACAAGTGATCCAAGTTGAAACCGGTCGAGATCAAATATCATTAAACTCTAGAATGTTAGTTAAATCCTAAATAACTCTCAAACATGGAGTGTTTATTTATCGGCGTCAGACGGGATCTAACGAGCCTAAGATCTCATAATTCTGACTTCATTTGAGCATTCAAATACTTAAAAATACATCAACTAATCAAAGGAATCATTTTGAGCCGTCCGATGAAGTGGCGTGGTTCGGATTTTGCATGTATTTATAGAGATGTCACTCCTCCAATCTATAAATAGTCCCTCATTCCTCATATGAGGGGAGGCTAAGCAAAAGAGAGGAGAGAGCTCTAAAGCTTGAAAATCCTCGCGCATAACACCCACTGATTACCCGTTGAACCACCACGCTCTAGCCATTATACCGGTCCTTTCGTGTCTCTCGCGCCGTCGTTAGCCGACCTTCCGTGACTTGCCTGTCATCGCGTCGCCACCATCGTATTCCGCGGTCGCCACGCCATCGATTACTTCCTGCTGATCTCGATGACCATCTTCGCGGTCTATCATGACGACCTTCATCGTTAGTGGTTGTTCATTGTTATTTCTCGTTCTTTGCTACTGAGCAATTGTTACAACCTGAACGTGACTATATGATTATTGTTGTCTGATTTTGGGATTCCCATTGTTAGCCCTTCTCATATACAATTTTGTAATCCTGTTATCGAGAAAACTTGTACTCCAAAAAATATATATAGTGGAAGCTTTTTACTAGGCTAGGCCCTGTGATTTTTTTCCCTCTTTTCGAGGTTTTCCACGTAAAAATTTTGGAGTTTTCTTGTTCACTCTTTAAATATCTGTGTGTGTGCTGGATTTTACAACAAAGCTAAGGCGTAAACTTTCACTCTACCGCAACTGGTTTTCTAGCACGCAACAAGTAAAAAAATAATTAGATAACTTGTGAGAATTTTATTAAATTTCTATCATAAAATAGAAGAATGATGTGACATTAATTAATTAAAATATAATAGAATATATTGAGATTATCATTGATTTCTATTTATAACTTTAGTATCACATGAATGATTATATTTGATAATATATTGATGAGTTTTAATTTTTGTATATATTCATTTGAAAGAATTTGAGTTCTCTTGGCGAGTTTAATTATGAAGTTCTATTTGTAAGTAATCTTATTTAAATGACTTCAAGTTTAGATTAACTTCAACATATTCAAAGACGAGTTGATTAGAGACTTGACAAGAACGAGTGATTTAAAATTTTAACAAATTGGTTTATGGGTTAGTAACTCATTAAACTTGGTTCATGGGTCAGTAACTCATTAAACTTGGTTCATGAGTTAGCAACTCATTAAACTTGGTTTATGTTAGTTTATGATAGCAATATGATTTGACTAACCTGATTAGGGCGTTATAAATGTACATTAATTCTCATATATCTCTTTTTTGACTTGAAAGAATAAAACTTGCTTGACTTATATGAGCTAATGTATTGACTACAAAAATGTAATTAATTTTTCTACACATATTAGTTTTAATGGAGCTTTTAAATGTTCAACCAAGAGATTAATTTCAAGATTTTTTATGCTCTTTTTTAAGTTAATTATATTTGTTGAGAGTTCAAGAGATTTGAAGCTCTCAAGCTTGTCGACCTCTCTTGCTTATATATTATTTATAATCTCTTGTATAAGCATAAGAAGAAAAAAGAAAATCTCACAACAATAATAAATACATTAATGCAATATTTTTTTTGCTCACCTAAATTCATAAGATGAGACTTTATTATGGTATAAGATCACCTTTGAAGAAAGAGAATGTTACTTGGGTGACTAAAGTAGTTATTAAAGGTACATATGTCAACACTACAACTTACAATATTTCCCATCATGTGAAGAGTAATCCATTAGCTATTACTAAGAAAGAGGTTATCGAAAAGACTTTATCTGATGTAGTCGTAATTAAGGGCAAGAAGGCTAAGATTCTTTTAACAAAATATGAGAATATTGTTGTCAAGTTTAATATGAGTGAGCTCTTAGTATTATTGATCAAAAAGTCAAAATTGAACAAAAAACTACCCTTGAAAGGATGATAAGTGCTCATTTATTCATTATGAACTAGTTGCAATTTTATGAATTAATCGTGTACTTGAATGAATGAGTTGAGATATTTGAGAGAATTTGTTAATTCTTGATGCATCTATATATTATTTGATTAATAAGATTCTTTTTTCACTTAAGTTAATTCAATGGAAACTTCACCAAAAATAACTTACGTTAATGTAGAGTAAAAAAACAAGAAATGACTGTAAAAGAAGTGTGGGCTTCGAAAATTCGCTACCGACCTCTCGATAAATATTGATATTAAAGAGAGAATGATTTGAAGTGTCGGTATAATTTTCAGAAGGTAGATGAGATAGTAGATAAAACAATACCTAGAGATTTCGTCCTCATTTTGCGAGGACTTTAGATCTGGTTCCAAGTTTCCTATAGGCGTAATCCCCTATAGTTAATTACCCCTCCCAATAAGTGAGAGAGAACTTTGATTAAGTATTAGATAATGTAGTATATAAGCGATATAGAGTTTGAGAATTTAGATTATGAAATTTATCATTTCACAATTGGATGGTTGGGGAATGATGACGCGTGCGATCAAGATCCCATGGTTCCATCCGGGGGATCCCTAGTCTACTTAGTCGAGGAGGAGGTAGTCGACCACGAAGGATCCTCATGCAACATATATGAGTTACGTCGTAAGAAATCTTGTAAACCGAGTGTGTTTGTCTAAGAGAGATAAATCTACATTAGTTGACATAGGGTTGTTTGCCCTATCAAGTATATCCTATGATCACAACTAAAAGGGCAGAGCCATTGGGGAGCATAACGATCGGCAGTGATCGTAATATAATGGAGCAGCCAAACCACGTCGGAGGACTCTGGTGGCTTCATGGAGCCTTGGCCAAGCGCGCAGGACATACGCAAAGAGATTGAGAGTGAACATAGCATAACTTGATTTGACATTGGCTCCTATGTGAGCTAGAGTTTTCTTAATTTGTCACCCCTGATAAACAGTTGCGGAAGGTGGATGAATTGAGTTTGGTTTAAGTTTTTAGTGATAGAGTTTCATTTAAGCAGTTTCAGATTGCTACTTAATTTGATTTTAAAAAAATGATTAATTTGAATATATTTAAGAGCTTTAGATCTTGTCTACTCTCGCTAATAGATTAGATCTATGTGAAATCAGTTTCTCAGATATTTCACTGATTTGAAACTCTTATTATAGGTTTTTAGGTTTTGTTAACTTGATAAGACTAAAGCAGGAAGCGACATCCTTAGACACTTGAATTTAAGCATCCAACATAATGTCGGGGCCCATGCGGGTGTATAGTAATTTTATGTTTGAATTATGAGATTGATTTTGTATTTTCATTTTTTTTATTCTAATTTAACTGCCTTTTACATTAAAATTGCATTGAAATCTCTATGTGACATATTTATAGCTCAGATAATTTCGCCTAATTAGTGATTTCGTTGATTTTGAAAATCATATTTAGAATGAAATTTCTTAATTTTTGATTAAAGAAAGTTTTAAGATTTTTATAAAATTGGATTTAGTATTGCCTTCTGTTTGCTTATACAAATGGTTGCAGATTTGATGGCAAAGAAGAAGCTTTGAAGCTATAGGTTCAAAGGATAATTTAATTTGTTATTTTAAGAAGAAGATTTACTCCTCGAATTAATTCTCATTTTCCCCCTTTTTTTATTCGAACTCTCCTACATTTGTTTTCCCCCCTCTTTTATTCAAACTCTCCTACATTCATTTTCTCCCCTCCTTTTCTTTTGAACTCTCCTACATTCATTTTTCCCCTTCATTTTTTTTGAAAGCAACTCACTCACTACCTCCTCTAATTTCTATAAATAGGGCCAATAGGGAGTCTCCTATTCTATTCTATTTGTTTGAAGGATTGGAGTTTGGACATTTGAAAGGGAGCGGTTAGAAACTTTAGTGGCCTTTCAACTTGGCTTAAATAAATTTTGTAAGTGCTTTTCACCATTCTTTTTTATTTTATTTTACTTATATGTTTGTCATATGTCATTTTACTTTTCCCCCCTTTTTGTTTGACGCATTTAGTTTAAAATTTATTATAAATTTCCCTACTTAGCGTTCTTAAGTCATTTCATTTCACCCTTCTGACGTCATCCTCGTGTAGGGGGCTGCATCGGGGTTGTTTTGGCTTACTCGGTACGCCCTATTGAGTGTAGCGAGTGGCGTCTTGTGACACCACAGCCGGTTTTTCATCTCGCCGAGCCCTCTTGAGCACAACGAGGTCTTCATACCTGAAAGAATACATACATTGCAATATATATTCTTCTCCCCTTTTTTTCTAAGTCTAGAAATTAGATGAAATTTCGTCAGCATTTCGTCTAGAGGGAGCGACATCTAACGAGTGTTGGCTTACTCGGTACGCCCTCTTGAGCGTAATGAGCGGTGTCTTTGGACACCGCATCCTGTTTTTCATCTCGTTGCGCCTATTGAGCACAACGAGGTTTTCAGACCTGCAAAGAAACACAATCATGTATATATATTTCCACATTCATAGATCACAAATGTTCTGACACATTTTTTGGTGCGCTGCAATGCTTGGCAAGGGAACAAGGTTAGGTATGCAATTGGAAATGCAATGCAATGAGTGCGACGCCGAAAATCGAAAGAAGAATTTGCCTCTTGACGATGTTCTTCCGATGTAGAAGGGAAAACCGGAAGACTAAAGGAGCGCGACAAAATTGAAATAAGAACCTTGAAGATGTCCTTGAAGAAAAAAGTGGAAGGGTTAGCCGCATACCAAAATCGAAAGAAGACCTGCTCGACGATTCTTCCGTTGGTGCGAAGGTTGGAAAGCTAAAGCGAGAATGCGATGCCGAAAATTGAAAGAAGAATTCGCCTCTTGACGATATTCTTCCCTGGTTTACGGCGAAGCGAAAAGTGGACGGGTTACGGGCTGTGAGAAGGAGGTTGCGGGTTGCGGGACTGGTTGGAGTGGAATTGGGTTGGTGGGGCTACGGGCAACGGGTTGGAGCGGGTTGGTGCGAACAGCGGAGGCGGGTCAGTGGGTTGGTTACGGGAGGCGGGAACGGGTCGGAGCGGGAGATACAGCGGGTTGGTGGCACGATTTTGCGGGATGCAGAGCGCGGCTCGGGACATGGGCTGGCAGGCCATGGGATGCGGCGGCGGATTGGTGCGTGGGGGATAGCAGAAACGGGAACGGGTCGGCGGCGGCGAAATGGGCTGCGGAGGTTTTGTGCTTGCGCCGACGGGACGGCCGACGGCGGGAGCGAGATGCACGACCTGGTCGAAACAGATTTTACGGGTCGGTGCGTGGGAGCGGGTCGGCGGGACGCACTTGCGGGCCATGCAAATTTGCGGTGGAATGGGCTGCGGCGGGCCGGAGGATGTGGTCGGAGCGGGTTTGCGCGAGACGCGGGAGAGAGGCGTGCGGCGAGAGCGGGAGGCGAGACGCGCTTGCGGGCCATGTAGGTTTGCGGCGGAACGGCAGGTTCGCGGGATTGCGTCGGACGGAATGCAGAATGCGTGGCGGGCCGGCGGTGGGAAGGAGATTTGCAAAGGGGAGAATGACGGATTTTTACCTATGCAGGAGGAGTTTCCAACTTCGGAAGAGAATGGGAAGAAGGAGAAATTTTTTTTTTCTTTTTGGAGAAGTTGACAGAAAACAAGGGATGTGGGTAGTTTTTTTTTTGAATCAAATAAATTGAAAATAGGGGAACGCTGACGAACGTCGCCAGATCGACGCCTCCCCGACTTCGACGCTGCAATCATTGATGACTCTTATTGATCATCAAATTGTTCGATTTATATCCCGACCAATTTCGACGCTCAACGCTGATGGTTCGTCGTCGATGGCGGAGGTCATTTGATTTTAACGCTCATGATACCGATGACTGCCACCCCAAATCATTCAACATTTGCAGACTGCCCAAAGCGCAGATAGCCTCATTTTTGATAAATTTAAATATTTTGAAGCTAACGACGCAATCAATTTCATGAACGGAGATCGTTCAGACATTATCGCAGCTTTCTGACTTCGGTATGCACATCGACACTTTGGTGGCTCGAGCGCTTAATCAATTGCTCGTTAGAGTTTATAATATTTATATTCTGGGCAATTTCGACGTTATGAATGCAACGGTGAAGTCCGTTCGCCGATCGGAGATCATTTCAACTATTTTCCCGACGCCCCAGATATTTTGAGGATGATCGTCACATCGCCAATAATTCGGCTAGGTTTTGACTTGACTTTACGAGATATGGAGATCAACAAGAAGTCACAAATGGATCACAAATGGATCACAAATGGAGACAAGTTAAAAACTTTTCAAGGTAGAAAGAAATAGAAAAGATTGATTTAGATATAATGTTTATTGTTGTTATTAAGGATTTGAAAGAGCATGTTCAAGTCTACCTTGAAAGTTGAAACAAGTTATGAAGTGAATATTTTTGCTCTAATCTTTCCAAGAGTTGAATTAAAGATGATGGTCTTGGCTTAAGAAACTTGAGGGCAACTATAGTCAAATTAAATTTGCATTGATGCTAAGAGAGCTTATTTTAACAAAAAATTATCTACATCCAAAATTTCTATAAATGTTAAGTGAAGTAGATTGACTAATTTAGAAGAAAATTTTGAGGAAATGAATGATCTCTCCATCAATCTATCTTATAAAATTATCTAGGAGATGTGATGATTGAAGAATATTTTGAAAATTAAAGTTTACTCGATGTACAAAGTTATTGAATCATCCCTCAATCAATTGAGTCTAGTTTTTGCTAGAGGTGAGTTTTCATTATGCTATTTGATTTTATATAAACTTTTCATTCATATATATATATATATATATATATATATATATATATATATATATATATATATATATATATATATATATATATATATATATATATATATATAGTTATTTGATTATATTGGGTCCTTTGTAGGCCCGATAGTTGGATCCCTGTCGAATACGCGCATTGTTGAGAATTTTTTGTAGGCCCGATAGTTGGATCCCTGTCGAATACGCGCATAGTTGAGAATCTTTTTTGGTGGAAGTTGAGAATATTTGAAACCCTAGGCGACAAAGCTTTAAAATATTTCTTTATCCTCGTTTTTTATTAGATATATTTATTGGCCGGCAACGCTTGATTGAATTTAAATTAAATTAGATTTTAATTGGATTGATCTAATCAAATTGAAATTAATATAGTTCTCTCTCGTTATATATATATATATATATATATATATATATATATATATATATATATATATATATATATATATATATATATATATATATATATATATATATATATATATATATATTCATAGCTTCTCGTAATATGACAAAGTCCTGTACCAACTGTCGCACAATATTCTTCTTTTAAAAAATTAGATCACTGATTAAAATAGTGATTTGTAAATGGAACATTATTGAATTCGACATCGGCCACCACAAGCTTTCCTTTTCAATAAAAAATATCATAATTCTGATAATTACGGTTTCAATATTTAATTTTTTTCATCTATTATATTATTATTTTTCCATCATGGATAAGTCTGTTATGTCAAAAAATTCATATTTAAAATAATTGATTTTTGATGAAATATTAAGCAAACAGCACTACAGCTATAATACAAAAACTCAAATAAAACAGAGAAGTTATAAAATAGTAAATGCTTATGCTATCTGCCTGCTGTCTAAAGACTACAGTGATGTATATATAGAATGTATATAAGACTACGATTACATCATGTCAGAAGTTTGTTTGAATCCAAAGACTGAGATAAAACATTAGCACGTGCTTTTGTACTATTCTGTTAAGAGTAAATGGATTTTGTTATCAGCCCCTTGCAAGCTGATAATCCTGGTTGGATTGTGAGCTTGGTTCTCAAGAGTTGAAAATGAGCAGCAACCAATGATTTAATAAAAATATCCGCCAACTGATCAGCTGAACTAATATGATGCACAGTAAGGGTGTTGGCTTTAATACAATCTTTAATAAAATGTTGATCAACCTCAATATGCTTTGTTCTAGCATGGTATACTGGATTATTTGCAAGAGCAATAACTGATATGTTGTCACAAAATAGGGAAGTGGGAGAGGTAACTAGAATGTGAAATTCACCAAGAAGCCGTCAAAGCCATATGACATCTCAGAAGCAAGTGCGATACGCCAAGAGAGGATCGAGCAACAATTGTTTGTTTCTTAACACACCATGAGACAAGGTGACCAATAAAGGCACAATATCTAGTAACAGACTTCCTGTCAGTGGAATCAGCTGCCTAGTTAGCATCTACATATGCTGTTAGATCAAGAGTAGTAGCAAGAATTGGAAGTCCAAATGATAATGTTCCTTTGAGATAGTGAAGAAGTCGCTTAATTAAAGCATAATGAAGATTAAGTGGTTGATGCATATGTTGACAAATCTTATTGACAGCAAAGGCAATATCAGGTCTTGTAAGTGTTAGATACTGAAGAGAACCTGCCAACTGCTTGTATAAGCTAGGATTGGAGAACGACTGATGGGAGTCAGGGAGTGAAGGCTGCTTGTGTGGAAGATGAGTGAGAATTAGCACCGTAAGGCTTTCAGTGCTCTGATACCATGATGAAATATTCAGCAAACAACACTACAACTACAATATAGAAACTCAGATAAGACAAAGAAGTTATAAAATAGTAAATGCTTATGCTATCTGCCTGCTATCTAAAGACTACAGTGATGTATATATAAAATGTATATAGGACTACGATTACATTATGTCAGAAGTTTGTTTGAATCCAAAGGCTGAAATAAAACATCAGCATGTGCTTTTGTACTATTCTGTTGAGAGTGGTGATTAGAATAATATCTATTAAATTTATAAAATATCTTTAGTCCACTAATTAAGATTATTGAAGGTAGAGAATATGTTATGAAAATAAAAATAAATGTATACATATGTATAAATAAAGCATATTTATGCATTATTTAAGAATACTTACATATGGGTATATAATAATCTATTTAGAGGAATTTTTTAATTAATGAAAACAATATTTTTACAATAAATTAGTGTTGCATACTTGCATCCTCCACTTGAGTACATTCGCCGTCACTCATTCATAGGTTGAGATTTCGTGCAAATATATGAATTTATTTTTTAAAAGATTTACATACATCCTACACAATTCTTATATATTTATATGTCTAACACCTAAACTTAGATATTCACTTATCTAATTTTTCAATACTTAAAAAAATATATTTATCTTTTAAAATGTAAATAAGGATGATATTTTTGATATGATATTGAAGATTGTGGATATATATATATATATATATATATATATATATATATATATATATATATATATATATATATATATATATATATATATATATATATATATATATATATATATATATATATATATATATAAATTTAAATTTAAATTAGATATATAAATATATAAGTGATATATCCTCTAAAATTTATAAATCAAGCATAAATTTTAAGTTAAAGATATATTCAATCAAATTCAACTCAAGATGAGTCTAATAATACTAACGGTCAAATCGAGCCCAAAAATAAAAAATCAAGCTCAAAAGTTATATATAAAATTTCAAGACACTGATTGGATGATCAAATGACTTCTAAATTTGACGCGCTTATAATTGAATCGAGCGGCTCGACGAGACAAATCCAACGAGCCTAAGATCACTCAAATCGAAGATCGTTTAGATAGTCAAATCACCAAAAAATTATCTATGATCAAATGAATCAATATACACCGTCCGATGGAGTGTTTTGAGATTTTGGCTATAATGACCAAAATGCCCCTCTCAGAATCCTATAAATAGGACCCCATTCTTATCATGAAAGGGAGGAAGGAGCTAGAAGTGAACTTTGGAAGAAAGCTGGGAGAGAGTTATAAGTTCGGAGTTTGTCATCACCACCATTATTATCATTTAGCTGCCGCCAATCATCAACTACCGCTACACCCCAACTATCCGATAGCTATCAGAACTGACTGGAATTCCCATTATCAGGATTTCTTATATACAATCTTATAATCCCGCTATCGGGAAGATTTAAACTCTGTACTTCAAAGCAAATATATAGTGAAGCATTTTTACTGGGCTAAGGCCTTGTGATTTTTTCCCATATTTCTGGGGTTTTTACACGTAAAAATTATGGAGTTTCTTATTCTCTTTTCAACTATCTATATGTGTGTTGGATTTTCATACAAAGTTAAGGTGTGAAGGTTTATTCTATCACTACAAGTTTTCTAGCATACAACAGTTTGAAGCCTTCTATGGGAAAAATATTCTCATTAATTTATCATGTCAGACAGCCAAGTTTCTCAACAAGATCAAAACCACCAGCCAGGTAGAGCACTTCATACTTTTGAGGAGCGCATGCGAAGAATGGAGGAATATCAAGCTCAGATCCTTGAACTCTTACTAGGAGTTGAACAATCGAGAATGCCACCACAAACTGGAGGAAATCGACCCTATCAACAATATGGTAGAGTTAATGAAGAACCCCTTCATGATCATGTGGAAATTCCACCCGTACATCATCCTGATATGGATCATGACTATACTGTCAGCTCAACTCATCCTACTCGTATTGCCCTACCAACTTTGAATCCCCCTACATCTTTGATGGGATTGAATCACCCTCGTTTCATGGAAATAACTCGTGAAGTTATTCGAGATGAAATACAATGCCTTGTTCAAGATGAATTTTTGTTAAGAGATAAACAGTTCATGCCTCATGAGAGTATTCAAGAATATTCTCATTTGCATGATATGGTTCTTCAACAACCGATTCTGGTGGGGTTTATACTATCTAACATTGAACTTTATGATGGAACCTCTGATCCTTATGAGCACATCGATCATTACAGAACTATTATACATATTCAACAAGCCCCCGATACTTTGCTTTGCCAAGTTTTTCCTATCACTCTTAAAGGGCAAGCTCGTACATGGTTTTATTCCCTCCCCAAGGGACCTTCTCAACTTTGCTCATTTGGCTAAACTCTTTGTCGAACAATTTATCTCAAATTGAAGAATCATCAAAGACTCTTCTCATCTTTCTGGAATTCGCCAAAATGAAGGACAAACACTCAAAGAATACTTTTGAAGATTCTCTTCAGAAGCTCGTCAAATTTCAGGAGTAGATCCAGAGCTACTTGTGGTGTTTATTTTTGAGATGTGAGATACCACATAGATCTTAGGGTGTACTTATTGAAGTGATCGAGTATGACATTAAGGAATGATGCACTATCTCGAAAGATAGAAATCACCGCCCTATAATGGACCTAATCACCTAATAAGGACTCCTAAGGCATGATGGGTTTTCAAATATACCAGAGATCTTTCTCCTACTTTACATGGAAAAGTAAAGTAGGGTTTATTTTAAGCCGGGTTCATTAAGTTTCGTATGGAGGTAAGCCCCCATAGTTAATTACATCCTAAGGAATGTGAATTCCTTAAGAATACTCTCGATTAAAGTAGACAATTAGGATCTCCAAAGATTTCAAGGTTAAGACTATCAAAGGATTGGCTATTTTAGAAAATCAAATGGGATAAATCAAGGAGAAGACTTATTTTTGGAATCCAAAGTGAGAAAGTAGGAAATGCTCATGATACTAAGAAGCCTAGTGAGCATTCCAATCTACCATATAATTAGGCTTTATATTTTTTAAAGAGAGTTAATTATTTGAGTTGACAGTTTATTAAATTGCTAGGACTTATAATTCCACAACATAAGATTATGAAAATGCCTAAGAGGTGAGGATTTATGCTTGTAGGTCAAAAGAAATGGCTACCTCAGATTCCTAAACTAAGGAGCCTTGATACAAAACAAAGGCACGACCTAAATCTAAGGAGAAAAATGGGTATATAGTTTACCTCCATAAGTGAGAATCACCCACTGGACTTGTTACGCCAGAGTGGCAGTAACTCCTACACTTTAAATCCATGTAGGCAAGTCTTATGCTTTGTAAGATGGCTTTGTTGTTCATTTAGAAAGGAAACTAAGTCCTTAGACTCCCTGAGACTAGAGCATGAGTGGTATGAATCCATGACTTAATCTAATGCAAATTTTATCAAATTTATTTGATTCTTTTGGACTTTTTATTTTGACATAGGCAATGGGATTTTGTATGCCTAAATGCATGAGAATTTGATTATGGGCCAAATCAAGCGAGAAAGGGGTGTCTTCCACCAAAGGCTCTCATAGGTTAAGTCTTGATTCTCTAGCAAGAATGGAAGCTCCCTCTTAACAAGAGTGAAAGAATATGATATGCATGATATTATACATTCATTCATCCAGCTAAGGGGTTGCTAAAAATTTGATTATCTTAATTTAATTTTTAGGCTTTTATGTGAGGTTATGGGTTGTTTTAAAATTTTAGTTATGAGTTGTTAATTGAGGTAGAAAAATTTATTTTGTCCTAAGAGCCTACCGTATCCAAGCCACACATTCAAGCATCAATCATAAAGAAACTATAAAAAACATGCTTTTCTAATGCGCAATCTAAACACAACATCAAGCAATTTTATAGACTACCATAAAAGAATAAAAGGTCATTAATCTTCATACACCAAAAGAAAAAAAAAAAAGATGGGTAGCTGAGCTCCACCCTTATATAACCCTGATTACAAAAAAATAATATAATGCTATGGGGTCTTCTTTTTTTATTTCTTCATTCTCTTACTTTTGATTTGATTTCCAAAGGCATCACAGCACCCCAGACTGCCTTCTAGCCACGCTCATCCTAATCTCCCATAACACTAATCCAATTCCTAATGCAAAATTATATTAAAAAATAGAAAAGTAAATCTAGCTACACTCAGAAAACAAATATTTCTAAACACACCATACACCAGTTATATGAATAATTTGGACTTAGACACATATAACCAAGCTCACTGTAACATGGGTTATAAGCAAAAGCGAAAAGAACTTATATTTTATTATCGCCCTTAAGCACAACCCCGATAAACATATGGCTAATAAATGACTAACATTACTAAATATACACCCTAACATCGCCTAAAATATTACATCACAAATAAAAAACACAACATCATACAATCTAACTTAGCATAAGTGGTGACTTAATATTCTAATGTGTGTGCTTAAGGCTTGTGTGACAAGACTTTACTAAACTTCTTTAGTTTAAGTTTCAATTTGGAGTTTGAATTTAAATTTTACCTTTGGGTGATTTCAATTTAATGATTTACTTTTTATTTTTATTTCAATTTTATTTGGTTGAAGTGATGTTAAAGTTTTCAAGAATGGAGAGTAGAATGAATTCCATTTGTAGACAGAACTCATCCTATTCTACATCCTAACTTCTAAAGAGTCTAGTTAAGGTCCTTAGTATCTTAATTAACCCATTTGAATTTGTGTAATTTATTCGATTTGATTCATTTGATTTGATTTAGAATTTAGAATTTAGAATTTGAGTTTGTTTAAGTATTTGATTGATTGATTTTGAATTAGATGTTTTAGTTTAATTGTATCTTAATAATTCAATATCCTTAATATCTAATGAAGTTTAAGTTTTCTTAAGTTCATGTATTTTTGGTTGATTGATTTTGGATTAGATGTTTTGATGTAATTAAATCTTGATAAATATCCTTTAATTCAACAGTTTCTTTCCTTGATTTAATTTAATTCCTTAATTTCATATGACTAGTTTCATTTTGATGTTGTTTAAGTTTAATGATTTCATTATTCCATTTAAGTTTGATTTAGATTGATGAATATATTTTTAATTTACATGAATTATTTGAAGTCAATGTATTCTTTCATTTGAATTTCAATTAAGGTTTGAATTGCTTAATTTTGAGTTATTTAATGTAACTTATTTAAATTAATTGAATTAAGGTGATGGATTAATTTATTAATTTTGCATTAATTAGATGTTTACCAATTAAGTTTGATTAAGGGTAATCAAATTTATTAGATTAATGGGGTATTTAATTGAGATTAATGACTTAATGATTTAGGTTTAATTTAGTTTTGATTTTTAATGCATCTTAATTATGTTTGATTAAGTTTATATTAATATGATTAATTTTGATTAACTTAATTAGTTTATTTAAGGTGTGATTATTAAATTTAATTAGGATTTGATTTTTAATTTTAAGTTACTTTAATGTGATTTATTTAAATTTATTTGATTAATTAAGGCGATTAATTTATTAAGTTACATTAATTAGAGTTTGACTAATTAAGTTGATTAAGGGTAATTTAAATTTTAAATCATTAGATTAATTAAGGGTTTGTTTATTAATGACTTAATTTCTCACACGTGAGTGATTTGATTTAGTTAAGTATTTTCTTTAAGTTTGATTTGATGAAAGGATTATTGTTATTACCATCATTGTTATTAAGTGAATTAATTGTTTATTTCATTTCAATTAAGTTTGTTTATTTATGATTAGTGTTTTCTTTGATTTGATCCATTTGTTATGTTTGTTTGATTTAGTTATTAGGTTGAAATATTTATTAGTTAATTAATTATCTTACTCCAAATGAATGTGATTTAATCATATGTAAGTTTACTTTAATTTTATTTGGTTGAATTGATTAGTATCAAATGATTAAAGTTTCCAAAATTTGTTGGATTTTTTGAAAGATTTAATCTTTAATTGAGTTTTATTAACCTAAATAGTTTAATCATATTTAATTTAATCTCTTTAAAGATAATATTTTTTTGATTTGAGATTTGATTAACATTGCTAAGTACTATTTCATTTCGATTTTGATTTAATATTTAAATTATTTTAGGTTATATTTAATTAACTTTTAATTGATTAAACTCTAATCTTAAGTGTTTGTTCGGGGTTCATTAAGATTTTGAAGATCAAATTATTTTCTTAAGAGTCCTAGATGTCAATTGAAGTGATTTAAGCCATTTTGAAGATTTGTAAATTTCAGAATTTTTATTTGATTTATTTTATTAAAATGGAAAATCTAAATTTTCAAATTTAATTTCTCCCGATCTAGAAGTGTTTTCACTTGAAATTTTTATGGTAGGTGTATTTTAATATTATTTTCAATTTCTAAAAATTTCAACTTAACTTGACATTTATTTTTGATTTAATTAATGAAATTTGATTTTCAATAAAACTCAAATTAAGCTCACAATACTGATACAGGATTTTGGTGGATTCCTCTCAAAGACAAATTCAAGATATTTGCAATTTTAGTTAGGTATTTTATTTTATAAATTTTGAATTTTGGTGATTAAAATTAATTTTAATATAAAAGGAAATACATGCTTTGGGCGAAGAGAAATTTGACCATTTTGACATCTCAGTGATTACGGTCGATCAGCATGATTAGGCGATCGCTACCACGGATCTTCGCCATCCGACGCACAAACCTACGATCGAACAATCCCGTCACTTTTAGGATAAGCTTGTATCATGCGATCAAGCGTCCGATGGCGCCATGATCGACGGGCATCTTATAAACGATCAAGTATCGAGATCCAAGCATGATCCGATCCAATTACAAATGGGATCGGACGGATGGAGCATGGTGACGAGATTTTGTGACCTTTGGAGTGAGCTCTAACCTCCTTCTTAGACTTAATCTTCTAGACTAAGATTTTCTTAGTCATAAGACATCTAGTGATTAGGTGAACACTTAACCCAAGCTGAGACTTAAAGTGTTAATCATAAGATTAGTTGTCTTAGGGTTTAAGAAACCTATCTCATAGCCTAAACTCAATCTAGATACACTTTCTTAAATCAAAAACTAGACTCAATTCTCAAATCAAATCTCAAATTCAAATTCAAATTCCAAATCTAATTTCAAAATTTGACTCCAAATGATTGAAACTAAAAATCAAATTCAAATCCTAAAACCCCTTCCTAAGCCATATGAACCACATTCATAAGCTTCCAAAACTCCCCTTAAATCAAATCAAACTCAATTGATCTCTGTATAAATCAATTATTCGTTCATATTCACAAATATAAATGAAATGCAAATTCAAATGACCATAATTATATCAAAAATTAAATCTAAACTCAATCTAAACCCTTTAAGCCAATTCTTTGTACTTAGCTAATCTATCCAGATCAAGTCAAAACCAATGAATTTTTTCTTGAATCAATCATTCATTCAATTATCTACCTAAATATAAATGAAACCTACAATCATCAAATCAAATCGAAACCAACCCAAGTCAAACCCAATAAATTCTTTTGACTTGAAAATTTCAAATGAGCCAAAATCCTTAGACTCAAATTGATTGTCATGAATTTATATTCCAATCTATGGCTCATATATAAGTTCAACTAAACTTGAATCAAATCAAAATCAAACCAATTGACCCACTTAGACCAACTTGACCCAAAGTGACCTGAAAGATCTATTTGAGCCAACTTCTAATCCAATCCAAATTGGATTGAACCATGCTCACCCAAATCTTCCACCATGATTGTTGATCACCCTAGGATGATCAATTGCCATCAATTGGGCCAGACTAAGCCCAATTGGCCATTTGATCCAAATTGACCCAAATTGACCTAAAGGATCAAATCAGGTCAAATCATGGTCTAATCCAAATTGATTGCAACCAATGGCTCAAGTTCATTCCAAATTAATTATTGAACTTGACCAAAGCCATAATTAAATCTAATTTAATCAATCGAGCCCAATTGGTCAGCTTGACCCAACCTAGCCCAAATTGGCCTAAAGGATCAATTTTTCTAAACCCAAATTAAATCTAAATTATTTCAAACCAAATAGCACATTCATTTTCAATTAGCCAATTGAATATGAATCAACCCATAGCCCAAGCTAATTTTAATAATTTGGTCAATGACCCATATGACCCAAATTGGGCCAAATCCTTGAAACCAAGCTAAAACCCATTGGGGCTGATCAAACTGCCCAAACCTATTTGGGATCAAAACAAACCCAACCCATTTAAACCCTCATGAATCCTCCTCACATGGGATTCCATCCAACCTCATTTAATTTCCCCCATCACATGCACTTAACTCATCCCCAATATTTGCATTGAATAAATCTAATCATATGACAATAAGAGAGGACTTTGCAGTAAAAATTTAAAGTCCTCAATCAATATATCATCCACCCCAACTAAAATGGCAATCAATTTGGAGCTAAAAAAATTAAAAAAATATTGAATTTTTGGCCATTATAAAAGCAGGGGGAGATGAGGCTTTAGCTCTCTTCCTCCCACCACCATTTAGCCCCCAAAAGCTCCCAAAGCAAAAAGGAACTCATCCCCCATTTTTTTGAGCCATTTTTGAGCTCAAAAATAACCGCTCTTTCGACGAGACGACAGTAGACATTGGAGAAGGCGATGTTTTGAAGGGAGGCAAGGGCTAAAGATCACTCCAAAGCTTCCTCACATACCTAGGAGTTCACACGGATCTCCACTGCCACTGAAAATCTTCCCCGACAAGACGACATTAGGATTTCACACATTTTGTATTAATTTTCTTGTGATTTTAGGAATTTATCTTAGATATTCCAGTATTTTTTTTACTTTAAATCATTCTAATTAGAAAATAGAATTTTTTTAGTGCGAATCAGTGCAAAAACGGGTCCATTTGGACAAGTTTAGCTTAGAAATCCTCATTTTTTTCCAAAACATGAAAACATCGTCACCGCCATTACTACCGTCCGATCGCAATTCACGGATCGACGGCTCGATCGCGGATCATGCGAACCGCCTTCATTTTGATGCGATGGACCGTCCGATCGGCGGTTCGCACGATCGGACGGCCGCGTATGATCCGAAGCTGATCGTCAGAAGCGACGGGACCATCTGGTTCATGCGACGATCGCCGAGCTACATCCGCCTCAATTGCGATGATCCGACCGCCCGATCGACGACGTCCAGAGAGCCGCGGGTCGCTTTCTCTTCCCGCCCAAAGCACACGTATTTCCTTTTATATAAAAAAAATTAATTTAAATCACCTGAAACTTCAAAAATTTATAAAAAATAAATTACCTAACTAAAAATTGCAAGCAAGGGCTCGTTGGATTCGTCTTTCCGAGAGGAATCCAGCAAATCCAAAATCCCAAATTTATGTGAGCTTAATTTGAGTTTTAGTGAAAATAAAATTCCATTAATTAAACCAAAATATATGTCAGATTAAGTTAAAATTTTTAGAGATTGAAATTAAGATTAAAATACACCTACCATAAAAATTTTAAGTGAAAATGACTTCTGGATTGGGAGAAATTAAATTTGGAAGTTCAAATCGTCCATTTAAATAAAATCAATCAAATAAAAATTAAGAAATTTACAAAAATCTTCAAAATGGCTTAAATCACTTCAATTGACACCTAAGACTCTTAAGAAAATAATTTGATCTTCAAAATCTTAATGAACCCCAAACAAACACTTAAGATTAGAGTTTAATCAATTAAGGAGTTAATTAAAATATAACTTAAAAATAATTTAAATATTAAATCAAAATCAGAAATGAAATAACACTTAAGCAACCGTTAATCAAATCTCAAATCAGATAAATACCATCTTTAAAGGAGATTAAATTAAATATGATTAAACCTGCTTAGGTAAATAAAACTCAATTAAAAGATTAAATCTTAAATCAAACCCAAAATCCAACAAATTTTGGAAACTTAATCATTTGATACTAATCAATTAACCAAATAAAATTAAAGTAAACTTAATTAACATATGATTAAATCACATCATTTAATAAGATAATTAATTAACTAATAAATATTTCAACCTAATAACTAAATCAAACATGTTAATGAAATCAAACAAACATAACAAATGAATCAAATCAAATAAAACTCTAATCATAAATAATCAAACTTAATTGAAATTAAATAAACAATTACTTCACTTAATAAGAATGATGGTGATAATAATAATCCTTTCAGCAAATCAAACTTAAAGAAAATACTTAACTAAACCAAATCACTCACATGTGGGAAATTAAGTCATTAATCTCTAATTAAACAAACCCTTAATTAATTTAATGATTTAAAAATTTAATTACCCTTAATCAAACTTAATTAGTCAAACATCTAATTAATGAAAACTTAATAAATTAATCCAATACCTTAATTAATCAAATTAATTTAAATAAGTTACATTAAAGCTAACTCTAAAATTAAGCTTAAATCAAACCCCTAATTAAATTTAATAATCACACCCCTCAAGTAAACTAATTAAGTTAATCAAATTAATGAAATTAAACCTAAAATTAATCAAACATAATTAAGATGCAATTAAACACTAATCAAAACCTAAATTAAACCTAAATCGTTAATTCATTAATCTCTAATTAAACAAACTCTTAATTAATCTAATAATTTTAATTGACCCTTAATCAAACTTAATTAATCAAATATCTAATTAATGCAAACTTAATAAATTAATCCATCATCTTAATAAATTAAATTAATTTTATAAATCACATTAAAATTAATCCAAATCAAAAACTTAATTAATTTAATCACACCTATTAAATAAATTAATTAAGGTAATTAAATTAATCATATTAAACTTAAGCTTAATAAAACATAAAATGCAATTAAATGCTAATCAAATCCTAATTTAAACTTAAATTATTAACTCACTAATTACATCATTAACCCAAATAAATATGAAATCAAATTAAAAATTAAACAAATTTTTATTTAATTTAATAATTAGTTATACCTCTTAAACAAACTAATTAAGTTAATCAAATTAATCACATTAAACTTAAGTTTAATCAATCAAAATGCAATTAAATACTAATAAAAACCTAATTAAACCTAAACCATTAAGTCATTAATTACATCATTAGTCTAAACAAATATGAAACCAAATTGAAAATTAAACAAACCTTTATAATTAACATAAATACACTTCTTAATTAAACTAATCATATAATCACATTGAACCTAAGCAAACCCATCGACCAAAAAAGCTAATCAAATCAAATTAAATCAGATTAAACAAAATTAAGAAAGACTCTCATCAATTTAATATGTAATCAAGTTAAATCTCATTCAACCTACTTAAATAAGATAAACTAATCAACTATCCAATGTATGAAATCAAAATACAAACCAAACTTAACATGACAAATGAATAGAAAAAAAAAAATCCTAATTACAAAGAATCAAACCCAAATAAAATCAAAATAAAATCTCATAATCTAATGATCAAACTATAATAAATGAACCACAATTTAAATAAACATAAAGTTAAATCACATAACCATAATCAAAGAAAAGAGTTAAATATTAATTTAAAAGGATATTGAATTATCAAGATTTAATTAAAAATATCTAATCTAAAATCAATCAACCACACATGAACTTAAATAAACTTAAATTTCATTATAAAGGATATTGAATTATCAAGATTTAATTAAATCAAAACATCTAATCTAAAATTAATCAACCAAAACACATGAACTTAAACAAACTTAAACTTCATTATATTAAGGATATTGAATTATCAAGATGCAATTAAACTAAAACATCTCAATCCAAAATCAATCAATCAAATACTTAAACAAACTCAAATTCTAAATTCTAAATCAAGTCGAATAAATCAAATCAAATAAATTAAACAAATTCAAATGGGCTAATTAAGATACTTAAGGACCTTAATTAGATTCTTTAGGAATTAGGATGTAAATAGGTGAGTTCGTCTACATGGAATTCATTCTACTCTTCATTCTTGAGAACCTAAACATCATTTAACCAAATAAAAGTAAAATAAAAATAAAAAAGTAAATCATTAAATCATTTAAATTGAAATCACCCAAAGGTAAAATTTAAATTCAAACCCAAATTGAAACTTAAACTAAAGAAGCCTAGTAAAGTCTTATCACACAAGCCTTAAGCACACATATTAGAATACTAAGTCACCACTTCTAGTGCTAAGTTAGGGCATTGTATGTATGATGTTGTGTTTTATTTTATGATGTAATATTTTAGACTGATGTTAGGGTGTATATTTCAGACGGATGTTTATTAGCCTAATCATATTTTCTGTAAGGGGTTGTGCTTAAGGGGTCGCTATAATAAAAATATAAATGCTTTTACTGTGCAGGTTGCTTAGCCCCTAAATGTAACCTATGTTTAGACAGGTGGATTTGGTTACCCATGTGTGGGTACTAAGTCCAAATTATTCATATAATTGCTTATGTTGTATGGTGTGTTTAGCTAACATCTATTTTTGTAGGTGTAACTAGATTTACTTTTCCCATTTTTGATATAATTTTGCATTAGAATTAGATTAGTGTATGGGGATTAGATGAGCAAGTAAAAGGATTTAGTCCTGGGTGCCCTTGATGCCTTTGGAGCAAATCAAATCAAAACAAAAGAAATAAAGAAATGAAGAAAAGAAGACCCCAAGATATATATATTTTTTTGTAATCCGGTTGTATAAGGTAGAGTTCGCTACCTTTTTTTTTTCTTTTTTTGGGTGTAATGAAACCGACCGATGGCCTTTTATTATTTTATGGTAGTCTATAAAATTGTTTGATATTGTATTTAGATTGCGCATTAGAACATCATGCTTTTCATACTTTCTTTATGATTGATGTTTGAATGTGTGGCCTGGATGTAGTAGGCTCTTAGGATAAAATTAATTTTTCTACCCCAATTAATAACCCATAACTAAAATTTTAAAATAACTCATAATCGTACATAAAAGCCTAGGAATTAAATTAAGATAATAAAATTTTTAGCAATCCCTTAGCTGGATGAATGAATGTATAATATCATGCATGTCATATTCTTCCACCCTTGTTAAGGGGGGCTTCCATCTTGCCAAAGAATCAAGGCTTAACCTATGAGAGCCTTTGGTGGAAGACACCCTTTCTCTTGATTTGACCCATAATCAAGTTCTCATGCATTTAGGCATACAAAATCCCATACTGTGTCAAACAAAAGTCCAAAAGAATCAAATAAATTTGATAAAATTTGCATTAGATTAAGTCATGGATTCATACCACTCATGCTCTAGTCTTAGGAGTGAGTTTAAGGACTTAGTTTCTTTCTAAATGAACAACAACCTAGCCATCTTGCAAAGCATAAGACTTGCCTACATGGATTTAAAGTAGGAGGAGTTAGTCGCCACCCAGCAATAAGTCCAGTGGTTTATTCTCTGTGGAGGTAAACCATATACCCATTTTCGCCTTTAGATTTAGGTCGCCTTTGTTTTGTACCAAGGTTCTTAGTTTAGAACTGGTGTAGCTAATTTCCTTGGCTACAAGCATAAATCTTCACCTCTTAGGCATTTTCACAATCTTATATTGTGGAATTATAAGTCCTAGCAATCTACTAAAATTTCAACTCAAATAATTAACTCTCTTCAATTTCAAAAATATAAAAGTCCAACTACAGGATAGATTGGAATGCTCACTAGGCTTCCTAATATCATGAGCATTTCCTACTTTCTCACTTTGGATTCCAAAAATAAGTCACTCTCCTTGATTTGATTTTCTAAAATAGCCAATCTTTGATAGTCTTAACCTTGAAATCTTTGGAGACCCTAATTGTCTACTTTAATCGAGTATTCTTAAGGAATTCTCATTCCTTATGATGTAATTAACTATGGGGCTTACTCCATAGGAACTTAACAAACCCACTTAAAATAAACCTACTTTACTTTTCCATGTAAAGTAGGGGAAAGATCTCTAGTATATTCGAAGACCCATCATGCCTTAGGAGTCCTTATTAGGTGATTAGGTCCATTATAGGGTGGTGATTTCTATCTTTCTAGATAGTACATCATTCCTTAATGTTGAACCCGATCACTTCAATAAGTACCTAAGATCTACTGGTGTCCACACCCAAAATAAAAGCACCAGATTTTTTAGCACTCCTGGGGATGGTTCCTCTCTCCATCTTTAGTAGACAATTATTATTTCCAAGCATCGATAGTGGACTTATATTTTATATAGGCCCGAGACTATCATTCTTTCCATTGTCACTTAGCTTATTTCATCCTTAAGCAAAGCTCGCCAACATCCTTTAGGTTTTAGGACCTCACTCCGTGTAGGTCTTAAAATCCCTATTGGGTTCCCCCAATAGGTGAAAATTAAAATTAATCAAACAGAGGAGATGACCAAAATTAAGAATCTCTTCACCATTCTGATGGTGAGGCAAGGTTCATCCCATGAACAATAAGAGAATAAAACTCTTCTACAAAACAACATGCCTTTCCCAAAGCACTTTTTTAAAATCCACATAATAAGAGATCTATACACAAAAGTTTGTAAGAAATTTTTACAAAATACATATAACCAAACCCCGTTTAACAAATCCTATGATTATTATAGAGAGGTTCTTTTCAAAATCAAAATCAACCATTTTTAATGTCTTTTTCAAAAGAACATTTTATTTGGAAATGGCTATCCCCATCCCACACACCCAAATTAGTTGGATGGAGATTCTATTTTTAAATAAAATCATGATATAAAATTGAAACTCCACTTAGCATACTTCACATGTGCTAGAGTTGAAGTTTCCCCTCTTTTCAAAAAGCAATAAACCATACACACATAAAAGAGAAGTCAAGACATATTTGAACCCCCCACTTGACATAACCAAACTTGTCAAATGGGAGTTCCCCTTTCCTTGGAGAAGGTAGAGCAAATTGAATTCTATTTGCATTTGCCTGATAAAACTCCTTCTTGCCAAAGTCTTGAACTTCAAACCACATTAGGAGCTCATTTGACATGTCGAAGTATATCAAATGAGAACCCCATTTTGAAAATCATAAGAACAAAAATAAATACATTATTTAAATAAGTTCATTTTTCATCATATTTAAATTAACACATTTTTCACTAAGAAATTTCTTCAAAAACATTTGACTTTCACTTAACATACCAAATTTGTTAAGTGAGTTTCATTTTCAAAATCATAAACACATTTGACTTTCACTTAACATACCAAATTTGTTAAGTGAGAGTTTCATTTTCAAAATCATAAACACATTTGACTTTCACTTAACATACCAAATTTGTTAAGTGAGTTTCATTTTCAAAATAAACACATTTGACTTTCACTTAACATACCAAATTTGTTAAGTGAGAGCTTCATTTTCAAAAATCATTAACACATCTAACTTTCACTTAACATACCAAATTTGTTAAGTGGGAGTTTCATTTTCAAAATCATAAACACCTTTGACATTCACTTAACATACCAAGTTTGTTAAGTGAGAGATCATTTTCAAAAAAAAAAAAAAACACATTTGACTTTCACTTAACATACCAAATTTGTTAAGTGAGAGTTTCATTTTCAAAATCACAATCACATTTGACTTTCACTTAACATACCAAATTTGTTAAGTGAGAGTTTCATTTTCAAAAATCATAAACACGTCTTTCACTTAACATACCAAATTTGTTAAGTGAGAATTTCATTTTCAAAATCATAAACACATTTGACTTTCGCTTAACATAGCAAATTTGTTAAGTGAGAGTTTCATTTTCAAATCATAAACATTTGACTTTCACTTAACATACCAAATTTGTTAAGTGAGAGTTTTCAAAATCATAAACATTTGACTTTCACTTAACATACCAAATTTGTTAAGTGAGGTTTCATTTTCAAAATCATAAACATTTGACTTTCACTTAACATACCAAATTTGTTAAGTGAGAGTTTCATTTCAAATCATAAACATATTTGACTTTCACTTAACATACCAAATTTGTTAAGTGAGAGTTTTTCAAAAATTTGACACTTAACATACCAAATTTGTTAAGTAAGTTTCATTTTCATATCAAACACATTTGACTTTCACTAACATACCAAATTTGTTAAGTGAGGTCTCATTCAAAAGAAAAAACAAATATTTCTCAAACAAATTTGACTTTCACTTAACATACCAAATTTGTTAAGTGAGACTCATCTCAAAGAAATTTATCTCAAATCACATTTTAACTTTTCTTAACATACCAAATTTGTTAAGTGGCTCATCATCAACATAAATCAAACACATGGCATCTTCTTAACATACCAAATTTGTTAAGTAAATCTATTTTCAAAATATTACACAATCAAATCTTCACAAGCAAAAGTATTTCAAACACACAATCACAACCTCTTCTTAGCATACCCAAATTTGCTAAGTAGATGTCTTTCAAACTATCAATATATTTCAAACAAGTTGCATAAAATACAAATATCTCTAAGAAAATCTCTCCTCAAATTTTAGAACCCCGTCCAACCTACCTAAATTGATTGAGTATGGGTTCAAAATCGAAATCAAATAGCAAAGACTCTCCTCAATATTCAAATCTCTCCAGTGAACTCCACTTAACATATTTGAATTGTTGAGTGTGGGTTCAAAACTCCAAACTTCTATTACTTGCGTGGAAAAAATACTAAGACAGAAATCTGATATAAGTTATATTCTTACAAATGCAGACATACAGCTCAGATCAGCCAGTGCAGTCTTTTAAGTTTTCACACATGGCAGCTCAGAAGTACATGTTTACTTTTCCTTTCGGGATGGATTTGGCCTTGGATTGGGCAAGCCTCCCATAGACCAACTTTGCCCACCTCATTCATTTTGGCCGAGGTTTTGAGGGGGCTAGGATTACTTGTGAGGGGACCACCCTCTGCGATAAGTGGTGGAGTGGGCATTATGAGATGCTATCTGACTCAGAGTTTCCCTCATTGAAGAGGAAGGCTATGGAAGTTCTTGCGCATTCAGTTCAGTGCCGGTATACTGGTGGTTCCCCTTTCTAGTATGGGCTACACTTGTTGGCTCCTTCCAAGGGAAGGCTACCTATCTTGAGATAGTCTCCCCACATGAGGTGGGTCTAGTTCTCATGGCCCTCCTGTAGGACTCAACACCACACAAGATCAGCGGCATCATGGACATAGCCAAGGAGCTAAAGGCGCTTCCCCCATGTAGGAGGATTACCTAGATAGTGTCTCCTCTTATCACAGAACAAGTTTCACCCCTCTGGTTTGATGGAGAGGAAGACATTAGGAGGATCTCATTTCCTCTTCATCATTTTGAGGTTCTATCGGGATAGGAGAAGAAGTATCGGCCTCAGATTAGTTTTGCAGTTGTGAGCTTCTGCGCAGTCAGGCTCAATTTGATTACGTTATCATCCCTCATAGTGTGGGTAGACACATCAGAACGGAGAGGGCTAGGGCAGCATCACACTAGTAGAGAGGCGTGTATGCGGATAGGTGGCCTCGCTCATGGATTTCCGATCGGTGCTACCCGTGATCATCGATAACATTCTCTTGGCGCCCAGCTCTGAGAGAAAGTCAGTGTTGCCTCCACCACACCGATCCACTCCTCGTCCACCATCACCTGTTCAGGTCCCTCCATCCACCGTGCCTACAAAGGCACATAAGACAACATATGAGAAGAAGAAAGCCTCATTGGTGATCGGATGGGCTTCATCTACTCCACCTGAGGTGAGAGGGTGAGTTCCCCTACTGACCTCCCACTTGATCTGGTGAATAAATGGTGACCCAAACATCGTGGTCACCACCAACCACCACCATCGAGGAGGTAGCGGCCATAGAAGGGAAGAGGCGGATTATGGTCCCATGGCGGTAGATCCTCCATAGTCATTGTTCAAGAGTGATCCATATATATCATGAGCACAATCCTCTTATAGGCAGTAGTACAACGGTAAGTAATACCCAATGTATTTTTTGTCAGTGAGTATAGCCCCTCCACCAATCGGAGTGTTTGTCACAGACTTAACGCTCTTCGATGAGATCATTGTTGACTTTCTGAAGAGGAACTATGGGGATGATTGCTCTAATGAAGAGGATGCTAGGGCTAGTTTTGATCCAGATGAGGATGATCTCTTGGAGGACTCAGCGGAAGTCCATATGGTCGATATTAAAGGTTCCCTCCTTAGGGATCAACATAGCCATGAGGGTGTTGTAGTTGAGAAAGAAGACACAGCTCATTTAACCAAACAACTTCGCCAGCAACTGAGGTAGAGAGATGAGCATATCAGGAAGATGGAGAAAAGGGTTGAAGACTTGTTAGCGACAGTCCTAGCACTTCAAGGCCAAGCTCCATCAGTATAGCCTACTCCCTTAGAGATCGACCACCCTGGGTTGTTGCATGTTCTAGATCAGCCCAAGAGTACATCTCCAGTGGACCAAGATAGTGACAGCATGCATAGGGAGGTGGTGGATAGCACCTCCATGCAACAAAAGATATTAAGCAGTCAGTGGAGCAGCAAGTGAATGATGCATTGACACAAACCCAAGGTGGCTCATCTATTCCAAAGGGTAGACCCTACCCAGAGGAATTTGATGGTGTCCAATATCCTAAGGGTTTTGTGCCTCCTTCCTTCAAAATTTTTGATGGTAGTGGAAACCCCAGAGCACATAACATTTAGATCTTTGCAATCGGTGGTAGATGCACTTATTTCATCTCTTCGTTAGTAATTTGACAGGCATTGCATTTGATTGGTACGCTGAACTACCCAATGGTTCAGTGAAGACTTTTGCTGAGTTGGAGCACCTCTTCATCAAGAGATTTGCTGGTGCCCAACAAAGGGTAAATGTGGGTGACCTCATTGTGGCGCAACAAAATCCCAATGAGTCCCTTGTTGATTATATTCTTAGGTGGCGAAACCTGAGTATGAAATGCGAACCACATCTGTCTGAACAGCATGCTATAGAAATTCTTCTCAAGAATATTCATGGCCTGGTTGCTTTCATGCTTAAAGGATTTACCATCAAAATCTTTGAGAAGTTAATCAACAAGGTAGCTAGCCTACAAGGGGAAGCCAAACAGTTACCTTTTCAAGACCAATCATTCAAGCCCAGTAGAAAATTGAAGAAGCCGGGGGTAGTAGTGTCAAGACAAGGGAAGCGACCACCCAAGCTCGATATGAGAGACCTCATGCATAGCGACCTCCATTACCCTCCTCTACCACCACCTCGGCCAGATACCAACCACATGCCATACCGCCTCCTCCATAATATACTCAACAACAGTACTCATATCCACTGCTAGGTAGCTGTTACCCACATACTCTTGCCGATAAATTGAATAAGCCATATTCATTCAAGAGGGAGGTAGTTGGGAAGATCTTTAAGAATCTCTTAAAAAAACTCGACTTTCAGTTACCTAAGCCCAAGAGGCCGAAAGATGTGGGCAAGAGTGATGATCCTAACTATTGCCCCTATCACCATATGGTCAGTCATGTCTTGGAGAATTGTATCAACTTTAAGGACTGGCTAGAGCATAGCTACAAGTTAGGAGTTATTATTATCCCCAAGAA
This sequence comes from Cymbidium sinense, assembly GCA_021442155.1. NCBI lineage: Eukaryota > Viridiplantae > Streptophyta > Magnoliopsida > Asparagales > Orchidaceae > Cymbidium > Cymbidium sinense. The sequence goes on along the minus strand of CM038216.1, from coordinate 14,821,436 downwards.
ATACTTGTTAGAACAACCCTTCAGTTCTATCAAAGTAATTCTTGGGGATACTTGTGATCCTCTTAAGATAAAAGAAGGTTGGGATATTGCCTTATCCCGAACCTCTAAAAAAGTGGTCTCTAAGATCAAGAAGCTTTCTTTGGTGCTAAAACTCAAACCTCCAACACCAAGAAGGTTTGCAAGTTGCCAAAGACAACTTGAAGAAGGTGTCACCCGGCCACAATATCTTACTTGCGGTGATAGCATAGTAGCACAACCACCCAAGAGTCTCATCCATCCATTTACTACTTCTTCCTCCACTAGCTCCTCTTCTGCCAATAGGAGCATTATATTAGCGGACAATGGCACTATACCCATTTCCCCACTTACTTTATTAGATTTCTATCATGTACCTCCATCTAAGAAGAAATCAATGAAGAAAGCTTTCACTTACATCTTGTCCACTTACTCTAGATTTTATTCCTCTCAAAACTCTTCAGTTTATAAAATAATAATGATGACTCTAGTTCTGATCATTTCTCTTTTGATTTAGAAATGGATTTTCCATTCCTGAATCATTCGGGTTCACCCATTGAGATTGATTTGGAGTCATTTAACTTCGATGATCCCATAGAAGAAGTTGTAGGTACACCTGATGAGAAGGTAGAACTTCCAATAAATTCATCATTCCAAGAGGTCACTGAAGTTAATCTTCGCAGTGGCAAAGTTCTATCTCCTAGGGTGGCACCTCAGGATAAGGGTAAGCAAATCATTGGTCCTAAAGAGAAGAGAGCCTCTCCACAAGATGCTCCACCCATGGATATGCTTGTGGAGGATCAAGCCAAGGTTGATTACAACATCTTAGCATATCTTAGAAAGTTGTCGGCTAAGTTAAGCATATATGACACCCTTATCTTATCCAAAGAGATGAGGGAATCTCTAATCAAGGCCCTTCTTGATCCGGAGATATGCTTAGCCCAGCTGACCGCTACTGAAGAGGAGGCTCGCAGTTCAGAGGACACTCTAGGAGTTACATTCAGTGATGAAGACTTGCTTTTAGGAACGACCAAGCACAACCGCCCTCTTTACATTATAGTGGATGTTGGAAGATAGATATCCGAGTTCTTGTTGATCGGTGCATCGTGAATATTATGAGTCTAAAACTCTCACTTAATTGACATCTCAAACTTTCAAAGAGAGGATGATGTTGAGAGGATTCAATGAACAAGGCAAGAGGGTTTAGGCTCTATAGTGTTACCATTAGAAGTGGATGATTGAAAGACTATGCCAAGTTTCATATTTCGGATACATCTTTCAATGCTTTGCTTGGGAGACCATGGATACATGAGAAACATGGTTCCATCTCTACATCGTGCATGAAGTTCATGAGGGTGGGATTGAATCGCGTCAAAGGAGATCTTAAGCCATTCAAAGTTCATGAGGTCGAAATATGGAAGATGCAACCTACTATCTCCCTCAAAATCAACAAGTCTATTCTTGAACTTGGTGAAAGTTCAAAATAAAAGAAAAGAAAAAAGAAAAAGAAAAGAAAAAGAAAAGAAAATAAAAGAAGAAAAGAAGAAAGAAAAAAGAAAAGAAAAAAAAATAAACAAAGGAGCGAGAAATAGACTTGGAGAGAAAGTAGAGACATTAGATTCCACCCACAGTTCATTACTTTCAAACATATGGGTAGGATGACTCGACTCCACTAGGTAGGAAGAGCAGATCCAGGAGACATGCTAGATGGAAGACCTCCTTATTGGCCATCCAATAGAGTTATGTCCCTATACAGACTACACCTATTTATATAGACTTAGAATCTAGTTCAGGATGATAAGTCATATATGATTAACTAGTATAAACATCATATCCCCATGCAAGTGACAGTTGAGCCAGACAGCGATGAAGACCGGGCTCCTAAGCAAAGCATAAGTGTATCCGAGTCTATATGTGAAACGGTGAAGCATCAGTTGGGAACTTTAGCTTTAATCTCACTTTCCTCACAAAAAGTTGAGTGTTTGATAGTTAAGGAAGCCCCTAAGTCTACCACAAATGTAAAGGTGCAGAAATTCTTTCTTGGAGCATCATCTCAAGTCAAGAAGTTGATATAGAACTTGAGGATGATTCATATAAATATTTAATAGAATTATCTTTTAATTGGTATTCACCTTGTATTCTTAATTTAGCAAAGAAAGGATTAATTCTACATGCTTGGTCTAAACACAGGTCAAATTACTTTGAAAGGTTATGGGACAATAAATACAGACATTCACAGTCAAGATCGGGACTAGGATTTAGTACAGTGGGTCCAGTCAATGATGACAATTACTGCTTAGTCATCACCAATAATTTGGAATCTGATAGGTTCTTTTCAAATCATGCTAACTCATATGAGGAGGTGTGCTTAGAAACTTCAAATGATCCAAATGACTTTGAAGTCAAGGATGCACCACCAGAGTTTGAAGAGGAGATCAGATCAACTATTAAGGAGCTCAAAGAAATCAACCTAAGAACTGAAGAAGATCCACGCCCAACATATATCAGTTCTCTATTGAATGAAAAAGAAATCAATGATTTAGTAAATCTATTGATTGAGTTTAAGGATTGCTTTGCATGAAATTATGAAGAGATGCCCGGTGTATCTCCTGACATTGCAGTCCATAAACTAACAATAGAACCTAATGCTAACCCTATCTAATAGGCTCCTAGACGCACGTGATTAGACATTGAATAGCAGGTCACTTTTGAAATCAAGAAATTGATTGATGCTGGCTTTTTAGAGAAGAAAAATATCCTACCTAGTTGGTCAGTGTCGTCCTAGTTAAGAAAAAGAATGGCCAAATTCATATATGTGTTGATTTTAGGGATCTAAATAAGGCATGTCCTAAGGATGAAGTCTCACTTCCTATACCATAATTAATGGTGGACATTGCCTCATCTCATGCAATTCTCCTTTATGGATGGGTTATCACTCCAAATTAAGATGGCCCTAGAGGATGAAAGAAACACTGCATTTTGAACCCCGATCAAAATATATTATTATAAGGTCATGCCTTTCAGCCTTAAAAATATTTATGCCACATACTAGCGGACCATGAATCCAATCTTCTATGAACTCATTCATCATCAAGTTGAATATTATGTTGATGATCTCATTGTCAAAAGCAAAGAAAAGGAAGACCATCTCTTTGACTTGAGAGTAGTTTTTGAACGATTAAGATAATACAACCTCAAAATGAACCCCCTGAAGTGTGCATTCAGAGTAGCTTCAAGAAAATTTCTTGAGTTTGTTGTCCGACACTGGGAAATTAAAATTGATCTAGAAAAGATCAAAGCGATATTAGAAATATCACCCCCTAAAAGCCTAACACAACTCAGGTCATTCCAAGGGAGGTTGGCATATCTAAGACCCTTCATTTCTATCTTTTCAGGAAGATGCCAACCATTCTCAGCACTTGTCAAACAAGATGCCAAGTTTTAATGGGATGACAAGTGCCAGAATGCTTTCAAAGACATCAAGCAATATCTGATGATGTCGCCAGTCCTAGCAGCCCCTATCCCGGGCAAGCTGCTCATATTATATACTGCTGCATTAGATGACTCCCTTGGTATTTTATCAATCCAATGATGAAGGAATAAAGAACGCTCTCTATTATTTTAGTCATCGTCTAATCCCTGTTGAGGCAAACTATCCACCTATTGAAAAGCACTACCTAGCTTTAATCTTTGCATCCCAAAAGCTATGACATTATATGCTTTCTCATAAGATGAACTTGATCTCTAGAGTCAATCCACTATAATATCTCATGACACGGCCGACCTTATCTAGACAGTTGGCACGTTGGTCCATGATTTTATCTTAGTTTGATATAGCATTCGTACCCCTCAGTGACGTAAAAGGATAAGCACTTGTGGATTTTTTAGCAGCATATCCACTCCCTGTTGATTCTACACTTAACGATGATCTCCTAGATGAACAAATCATGAACTTAGGGGATACTGGTGCTCGCCACTGGGAGATGTACTTTGATGGTTCAACTTCCTCTGAAAGAGGAGAAGAATCACAACTTAGTATCCCAGAGAAGGCAGGGGTAGGAATAATTCTCTTAACTCCAGATCACGTTGTGATGAGATTCTCATATCATCTATCTAATTCATGCACCAACAATGAAGCTGAATATGAGGCTCTAATTGCCTGTCTGGAGTTAGTCATTACACTATGCATCCAGAGTATCAACATCTTTGGGGATTCTTAATTAGTCATTAACCAAATCGCTGGGTCCTACTACATTTTAAAGCCTAAGCTCCATCATTACCTCAAGTACATTATGGAGTTGTTGGCCCAAATCCCAAAGGTTACCATCTACAAGATTCCTCGAGGAGAAGAGATAGCAGAGATGTATTAATCTTGTAAGAGTTGACATGTCCAGAAGATGAGTCCATTCCAATAAGGGTCCAAAATAGACAAGTCTTATCCATTATTGATGCTAAACTCATCGAGAGATTCTCTCTTGAAGGGTAGGTTGCCATTACCAATAAGGACGAGGATCCAGATGGGAGGTGACCATTCATTGATTATTTAAATGCAAGCAAACTACCTCAAAAGAAATCACTAGCACACTAGGTGAAGTAGAGAGCCCTTTCTTATACTTTTGTAGGCGGCACCTTGTACTGAAAATCCTTTGATCATATGTGGTTACGTTGTCTGGACAAACACGAAGCCCGTAGGATCGTGATCGAGGTACACTCAAAGTTATGTGAGGCACATCAATCTGGTCCGAAGATGAAAGCCAAGATCAAGAGACTAGGATACTACTGGCCTTCGATGATCACAGACTACATGAACGTAGCTAGGAGATACCATCAATGTTAGGTACACGGTGTGGTCCTACATCAACCTCCTAACATTCTACATCCTACATTGGCCTCATGGCCATTTGAGTGTTGAGGTACTGACTTTATGGGTCCGATCGATCCTCCTTCTTCTAAAGGTCATCGATTCATTCTAGCTGCTACTAACTACTTTTCCAAGTGGGCAGAGGCAATCCCACTTAGAGAGGTCACAACTCAATATGTGCTCCAATTTTTTAGGAACCATATCGTATATAGGTTCGGGGTGCTTCCACGAATTATATCCGATAATGGTACTGCATTCAAGAGCACTAAAATCAACAGTTTTACTCTAAGACACAACATAGATTAGAGATATTCTACTATCTACTACCCAAGGGCAAATGGGTTAGTAGAAGCCTTCAACAAAACCCTCATTCAAATATTGAAGAAGACGATAGATGACAACAAACAATGATGGCATGAATAGTTGGTTGAAGCTTTATGGGCTTACCGTACCACATATAGAACTCCAACTCAATCTATCCCATTCTCTTTAGTGTATGGGTCTGAAGCTGTTCTACCATTAGAAGTCCAACTCCCATCACTAAGGATAGTCGGGGGTAGCAAAATCACAACATAACAGAATGTCAAGTTACAGTTGGAAGAGCTCGAAGGTTTGGAGGAGAGACACATATAGGCATGCCAAAATCTCGAGTTATATAAAGCCAAGATGATTCAAGCTCATAACAAGTTGGTCTGTCCTAGAGCTTTTCAAGTAGGAGAGCTTATTTTAGTTCTAAGAAGTCCAATTGTTGCTCATCGAAAGATAGGAGGTAAGTTTAAACCCACTTGGGAAGACCCTTATGCCATAGAGAAGGCATACCATGGAGGATCTTACTAACTCATAAATTATAAAGGAGAGCGCCCGATGCTTCCAATCAATGGGCTCTACTTAAAGAAATACTATCTATAAATCTTGTTAGAAAATAATTATCAATAAATTTTTTTTTCATCTCAAATTTTATTTCTTCTATGTTAGAAATATCTTTTGCTTGTGAATCCACCACGATATATTTAGGGTAGGTGTAAGAGTCCCCCAGTGGCATCCTATTCCTTCATATCAATCACAAACATACATATCTTTCTTTCAGGCTATTTTGATGTGAGAGCAAGCTCCTTATGACGCTCACTCATTAGCTGCTCTAAGTCGGGTTCGATTTATTGCCTAAAGCAATCGATCACCCCGGTGGTCATTTATTGGAGGATGTGAGTCCTCGCGCTTTCTTCTTAATTTGATCATTGGACACCTATGTCCGCATTGTAAGTTTGGTAATCTTCACTACCCTGCCAGTGAACTACTTGATGTTGGCTTTATTTAAGAAGATGTGAGTCCCAGTGCTTTCTTCTTGAACTAGCCACCATACTTTGACTAGGTCAAGTTTCCCTTAAGTTTAGGTGTAAGAGTCCCCTAGTGGCATCCTATTCCTTCATATCAAGCACAAACACAAATATCTTTCTTTCGCTATTGATGAGAGCAAGCCCCATGTGGCACTCACTCATTAGCTGCTCTAGGTCGGGTTCGATTTGTTGCCCAAAGAAATCGATCACCCCAGTGGTCATTTGTTGAAGGATGTGAGTCCCCGTGCTTTCTTCATAATTTGTCCATTGCAAATTGACGAGCACCTTGTTAGTTCCGTAGTCTTCGCTGCCTAGCCAGTAAGCTACTTCATGGTTGATCATGTTTAAGAAGATGTGAGTCCCCGTGCTTTCTTCTTGAGCTAATCATCATGATCTAACTAGGTTGAATATATTTGAGGTTTAGGGTAAGTCCCCCAAAGGCTCCTTTCCTATTGACTACATTTGAGTTGATATAAGTCCCCAGTGGAATTCACTCAATAGTCACCTTAGGTCGGATGACACCTATCGAGCCGAAGACAGACTATCCCAGCAGTTAGTTCAACTTTAGAGAGATGTAAGCCTACACGCCTTCTTTCTAGACTGATTGTTGCAAATTGATGGGCACCGTAGGTTGGTTGATGTTCATAGTGACTCACCCGGTGGGTACACCACTCTTGGCATATGTAAGTCCCTATGCTTTCTCCATGAGTTTGCCACTGAATACCTATGTGATATATGACTGGCCATGTCATTTTCTCCAGGGTGTTGGATCAAATCCCCTTCACCTGTGGGCATTATATTTGGATCACATCCTTTGAGACCCCATTTAGACACTACCCGGGTTACTTTTGTATTGGACAGTCCCCCTTTCCTAGTAGCCACCCCTATGGTTGGAGAATTTGTTCAGCAGATGCGTAGATTCTCCCTTGGTTCAGTAAATCTAAGATAGGTTTAGGCTGATATAAGCTCGTTCTTAGTTTAATCTCTCACAAACTAATAAGGTCCATTATAAAATAAACTAAAATAAATAAATAAACAAAATATTTGCTTGTGGATTAAGAATTCAAGCCCCCAAAGGTCCCCTTTTCTCAAGCAGACATCCTATCTTTAGGGCAGTGTCAGCAAAACTCCCTTTAGGAATTGCCTGACTACCTGAGTTGAGATAAATCCCCGAGTTGATACTCACTCCATAGTTGCCCTTAGGTCGGGTTTAACTTGTTGTGCCACTAATGAGTTACCCCATCGGTCATCTTTGCTTTGAAAGATATAAGTCTATTATGCATTCTTTCCAGCACGATCGTTGCAAACTGACGGGCAGCCCTAGGTCAGGCTCGATTTGTTGCACAAGCAACCTATCACCCCAGTGCTTTCTTGTTTAAGAAGATGTAAGTCCCTGCACTTTCTTCCTAACTTGACCATTGCAAACTGAAAGGCACCCCTTAGGTTGGTTAGCTCTACCTAACGGCTGGTAGACTATCCCTTTGGATTTGTAAACCTAAGATAGGTCTAGGCTGATATTAGCTCCTTCTTAGTAGATCCATGCACATCGACAGGGTCCATCTAAAATTAAATTAATTCTGACTATTCTTGAGTCAATATGAGTCCACAGTGGCATTCACTCAAATAATCACCCTAGGTCAGGATTGATCTGTTGTGCCATCAACAGATCACCCAACGGCTGATCCCTATTTTGGAAGATGTAAGTCTGCTACACTTCCTTCTTAGTACAATTGTTGCACACCGAAAGGCAATCTTTAGACTAGATAGTCCTACCTTGTGGCTGGTAGACTACTCCTTTGGACTTGTAAATCTGAGATAGATCAAGGCTGACATAGCTCCTTTTCAGTGGGTCCATCGCACGTCGATATGGTCCATAATATAACACATAAAATTAAATTAAATCAAATAAAATCAAATTAATCATCAGGACTACTCTTGAGTTGAGGTAAGACCCCCAAAGGCGCTCACTCAGTAGTCCTCCTTAGGTCGGGTTCAACTTGTTATGCCACAAATGAGTTACCCTGGTGGTCATCTTTGCTTTGAAAGATATAAGTCTATTATGCATTATTTCCAGCATAATCATTGCAAACTGACGGGCAGCCCTAGGTCGGGCTTGATTTGTTGCGCAAGCGACCGATCGCCTCAGTGGTTCCTTATTTAGGAAGATGTAAGTCCCCACATTTTCTTCCTAACTTGACCATTGCAAACCGAAAGGCACCCCTTAGGTTGGTTAGTTCTACCTAACAGCTTGTAGACTATCCCTTTGGATTTGTAAACCTAAGATAAGTCTAAGCTTATATTAGCTCCTTCTTAGTAGATCCATCGTAAACTGATAGGGTCCATCTAAAATTAAAGTAATTCTAACTATGCTTGATTCGATATGAGTCCACAGCAGCATTCGCTCAAATAGTCACCTTAGGTGGGATTGATCTGTTGTGCCGACAGATCACCCCAATGGATCCTTACTTTGGAAGATGTAAGTCTCTATGCTTTCTTCCTGTAGTCATTGCACAGAGCAACCTTAGGCCAGATAGTCCTACCTTGTGGCTGGTAGACTACCCCTTTATACTTGTAAATCTGAGATATGTGAAGGCTGACATAGCTCCTTCTTAGTGGGTCCATCGCACGCCTCCACAACATAACACACCAAATTAAATTAAATCAATTCAAATCAAATCAATATAAATCAAATTAATCATTGGGACTACTCTTGAGTTGAGGTAAGACCCCCATTGGTGCTCACTCAGTAGTCGCCCTAGGTCGGGATTGATCTATTGTGCCATCGATAGATCACCCCAATGGCTAATCCCTACTTTGGAAGATGTAAGTCTACTATGCCTTCTTGCTAGTACAATTGTTGCACATCGAAAGGCAACCACTTAAATAGTCTACCGCAGATACTATCCTTTTGACTATAAAGCTAAAGCCAAGGCCCCTGCTCCTTCTTAGTGTGGTCCATCGCACACCAATATGGTACATAATAAAATAAATTCAAAACCAACCTCCCTAGTGGATTCAAATTAAACATATCGAACAAACCAAATTTCTCCCAGTGAGGTGCAAATCAAATTAGCCTCTCTAGTAGAGCTTAGATCTAAATTAAACAAATTTAATCAAGTGCACATCCCCAGTAGATATGCCCTCAATATAGAACCCTTCTCCCCAATGGAGCCATAACAAATTAAACCAACCTCCCTAGTGGAGTCTGATCAAACAAATTAAGGAAATCTAATTAAATTCTTATCACCAACGGATACACACCCAAATAAATCATATTCATAATCAAACTCAGATCCATATCCCTAACGGATAACTTGAACTTGTTTCCCTAGAGGAAGGTTCATGTACTCAATCCCTAGATTCTTCTTGCTCTCTTATGCCCTTGGCATAAAGAAACATTACTAAGATCATGATTCTATCTACCTTTTGGGTCTAGGTAGATCATTTCCATTATTTGCAATCTTGGATGTTGTTGATCATTTCGGTCAACGCCAATACATGGTGTGCCTTGTCAGTTAGACCACACCTATTGGGTGTCCTTTTGTTGACCTAACTTTTGGAGTGAGTTCTTAACCTCTTATTCTTAGACTTAGGACTCTTCTAGACACTAAGATTTCCTTAGTCATAAGACACATCTAGTGATTAGGTGAACATTTAACCTAAGCCTAGAGACTTATAAGTGTTAATCATAAGATTAGGCTTTGCCTTAGGGTTTAAGGAAATTACCTATCTCATAGCCTAAACCCAATCTAGATACAATTTATCAAATCAAACCCAGACTCAATTCTCAAACCAAATCTCAAATTCAAATTCAAATTCCAAATCTAATTTTAAAATTTGACTCAAAATGATTGAAACCCAAAATCAAATTCAAATCCTAAAACCCCTTCCTAAGCCATATGAACCACATTAATAAACTTAACCAAAACTCCCCTTAAATCAAATCAAACTCAATTGATCTCTGTATAAATCAATTATTCCTTCATATTCACAAATATAAATGAAATCCAAATTCAAATGACCAAAACTATATCAAAAATTAAATCCAAACTCAATCTAAACCTTTTAAGCCAATTCTTTGGGCTTAGCAAAATTATATCCAGATCAAGTCAAAACCAATAAATTTTCTCTTGAATTAATCATTCATTCAATTATCTACCCAAATATAAATGAAACCTACAATCATAAAATCAAATCGAAACCAACCCAAGTCAAACCAACCTAGCCCTTTTGACTTGAAAATTTCAAATGAGCCAAAATCTCTTAGACTCCAAATTGATTGCCGTTGAATATATATTTCAATCTATGGCTCATATATAAGTTCAACTAAACTCGAATCAAACCAAAATTAAACCAATTAACCCACTTAGGTCAACTTGACCCAAAGTGACCTAAAGGACCCATTTGAGCCAACTTCTAATCCAACCCAAATTGGACTGAACCAAGCTCACCAAAATCTTTCATCATGATTATTGATCACCCTAGGATGATCAATTACAATCAATTGGGCCAGACCAAGCCTAATTGGCCATTTGATCCAAATTGTCCCAAACTGAACTAAAGGACCAAATCAGGTCAAATCATGATCTAATCCAAATTGATTGCAACCAAGGGCTCAAGTTCATTCCAAATTGATTATTGAACTTGACCAAAGCCATAATTAAATCAATTTAATTGAGCCCAATTGGTCAACTTGACCAACTTGCAAATTGGCCTAAAGGGTCAATTTTCCTAAACCCAAATTAAATCCAAATTAATTTAAACCAAAGACCACATTCATCTTCAATTAGCCTATTGAACATGAATCAATCCATAACCCAAGCTAATTTTGCCAATTTTGATCAAATGGGTTAATTTGACCGAAAATCACCCATATGATCCAAATTGCTCTAAATCCATTAAAACCAAGCCAAAACCCATTGTGCGTTGATCAAACCTGACCCAAACCCATTTGGGATCAGCCCAAAATAAACCCAACCCATTTAAACCCCTCATGAATCCTCCCCCACATAGGATTCCACCCAACCTCATTTAATTTTTCCCATCACATGCACTTAACTCATCCCCAACATTTGCATTGAAGAAATATGATCATATGACAGCAAAAGAAGACTTTAGAGCAAAAATCCAAAGTCCTCAATCAATCTAGCATCCATCCCAAATACCCCAACAAGATGGAAATCAATTTGGAGCCACAAAATTCAAAAAATATTGAATTTTCTGCCATTATAGAAGGAGGGGGAGATGAGGCTTTAGATCTCTTACTCCCACCACCATTCAGCCCTAAAAGCTCTCCAAAGCAAAAAGGAACCCATCCCCCACTTCTTTGAGCCATTTTTAAGCTAAAAAATACAAGTTATTCTTGACGATGAAGTCAGGCGATATTTGAAGGAGGCAAGGGCTAAAGATCACTCAAAGCTTCCTCACATACTGGGTTCTGGATCTTCACCGCGAAATCATCTCCGAAATTAAATTTCCACGACCTTAGGATTTTGCATATTTTATATTAATTGTCTCGTGATTTTAGGAATTTTCTTTAGATAATCTAGTATTTTTTTACTTTAAATCATCCCAATTAGGAAATAGAATTTTTTTGGTGCGAACGGGTCCATTTGGACAAGTTTGGCTTAGAAATCCTCATTTTTTTCAAAAGGGCCTGAAAATACTATTCACCACCGCCACGCCACCATCCGATCCCGGTTCGAGATGGATGCTGGATCGTGCGGATCGTCGGGCCTTCGATTGATGCGATATGGACCGTCGGTCAGCGGCGGTTGCGATGGAGAATCGGATCATGCGATCGGCGTCCGATCATGAGATTCGATCGGACGGCTCGATCCGCGATCACGGCCTCGGATTGTGCGATCCTATCCGAATCTCGATCGTGATGGACGTCTAGAGAGCCGCGGGTCGCTTTCTCTTCCCGCCCAAAGTGCGCGTATTTTCTTTTTATATAAAAAAATTAATTTAAATCACTTGAAACTTCAAAAATTCATAAAAAAATAAAATACCTAATTAAAAATTAGAAACAAGGGCTCGTTAGATTATTCTTTCCGAGAGGAATCCAACAAACCCAAAATCCCCAAATTGTACTGAGTATTGTGAGCTTAATTTAAGTTTTAGTGAAAATAAAATTTTATTAATTAAACCAAAAATATATGTCAGATTATGTTGATATTTTTAGAGATTGAAATTAAGATTAAAATATACCTACCATAAAAATTTCAAATGAAAAGGACTTCTAGATTGGGAGAAATTAAAATAGGAACTTCACATTGTCCATTTTAATAAAATAAATCAAATAAAATTTCAGAAATTTACAAAAATTTTCAAAATGGCTTAAATCACTTCAATTGACACCTAGGACTCTTAAGAAAATAATTTGATCTTTGAAATCTTAATGAACCCTGAACAAATACTTAAGATTAGTGTTTAATCAATTAAGGAGTTAATTACAATATAACTTAAAAATAATTTAAATATTAAATCAAAATCAAAAATGAAATAGCACTTAAGCAATCGTTAATCAAATCTCAAATAAAAAAAAATATCATCTTTAAAGGAGATTAAATTAAATATGATTAAACCTATTTCGGTAAATAAAACTCAATTAAAAGATTAAATCTTAAATCAAACCTAAAATCCAACAAATTTAAGAAATTTTAATCATTTGATACTAATCGAATTAAACCAAATAAAATTAAAGTAAACTTAATTAACATATGATTAAATCACATCCATTTGGAATAAGATAATTAATTAACCAATAAATATTTCAACCTAATAACTAAATCAAACATGTTAATGAAATCAAACAAACATAACAAATGAATCAAATCAAATAAAACTCTAATCATAAATAATCAAACTTAATTGAAATGAAATAAACAATTAATTCACTTAATAATAATGATGGTTATAACAAGAATCCTTTCATCAAATCAAACTTAAAGAAAATACTTAACTAAACCAAAACACTCACATGTGAGAAATTAAGTCATTAATCTCTAATTAAACAAACCTTAATTAAGCTAATGATTTAAAAATTTAATTACCCTTAATCAAACTTAATTAGTCAAACATATAATTAATGCAAACTTAATAAATTAAATCATCACCTTAATTAATCAAATAAATTTAAATAAGTTACATTAAAGCTAACTCTAAAATTAAGCTTAAATCAAACCCCAAATTAAATTTAATATTCACACCCCTCAAGTAAACTAATTAAGTCAATCAAATTAAATTAAAATAAACTTAATCAAACATAATTAAGATCTAATCAAAACCTAAATTAAACCTAAATCATTAATTCATTAATCTCTAATTAAACAAACTCTTAATTAATCTAATAATTTTAATTGACCCTTAATCAAACTTAATTAATAAAACATCTAATTAATACAAACTTAATAAATTAATCCATCATCTTAATAAATTAAATTAATTTTTTAAATCACATTAAAATTTAAAATCAAAAAAATTAATCTACTAATTAATTTAAGCACCTATTAAATAAATTAATTAAGTCAATTAAATTAATCATATTAAACTTAAGCAATACATAAAATGCATTATAATCAAATCCTAATTTAAACTTAAATCATTAACTCACTAATTGCATCGTTAACCCAAATAAATATGAAATCAAACTAAAAATTAAACAAATCTGTATTTAATTTAATAATTAATTACACCTCTTCAAAAAATAATTAAGTTAATCAAATTAATCACATTAAACTTAAGTTTAATCAATCAAAATGCAATTAAATACTAATCAAAACTTAAATTAAACCTAAACCATTAAGTCATTAATTACATCATTAGTCTAAATAAATATGAAACCAAATTGAAAATTAAACAAACCTTTATAATTAACATAAATACACTTCTTAATTAAACTAATCACATAATCACATTGAACATAAGCAAACCCATACACCAATAAAGCTAATCAAATCAAATTAAATCAGATTAAACTAAATTATGAAAGACTCTCATCAATTTAATATGTAATCAAGTCAAATCTCATTCAACCTACTTAAATAAGATAAACTAATCAATGATCCAATGTATAAAATCAAAATACGAACCAAACATTGATGAACATGACAAATGGATGTGATTAAAAATAAAATCCTAATTACAAAGAATCAAACCTAATCAAAATCAAAATAAAATCTCAATTAATCTAATCCGATCAAACTACAATTAAATGAACCACAATCGAATTAAATAAACATAAAGTTAAATCACATAACCATCAAAGAAAAGTTAAATATTAATTTAAAGGATATTGAATTATCAAGATTTTAAATCAAATATCTAATCTAAAATCAATCAACCAAAAAAAAACACATGAACTCAAATAAACTTAAAATTTCATTAGATCAAGGATATTGAATTATCAAGATTTAATTAAATCAAAACATCTAATCTAAAATTAATCAACCAAAACACATGAACTTAAACAAACTTAAACTTCATTAGATATTAAGGATGTTATTATCAAGATGCAATTAAACTAAAACATCTAATCCAAAATCAATCAATCAAATACTTAAACAAACTCAAATTCTAAATCCTAAATGAAGTCAAATAAATCAAATCAAATAACTTAAACAAATCCAAATGGGATAATTAAGATACTTAAGGACCTTAATTAGATTCCTTAGGAATTAGGATGTAAAATAGGGTGAGTTCTGTCTACAGATTGAATTCATCCTACTCTTCATTCTTGAGAACCTAAACATCATTTCAACCAAATAAAACTAAAATAAAAATGAAAAGTAAATCATTAAATCATTTAAATTGAAATCACCCAAAGGTAAAATTTAAATTCAAACCCCAAATTGAAACTTAAACTAAAAAAGCCTAGTAAAGTCTTATCACACAAGCCTTAAGCACACACATTAGAATACTAAGTCACCACTTCTAGTGCTAAGTTAGGGCATTGTATGTATGATGTTGTGTTTTGTTTTATGATGTAATATTTTAGACTGGATGTTAGGGTGTATGTTTTGTAGACTGGATGTTAGGTCGTTATTAGCATAATCATATTTTTCTATAGGGGGTTGTGCTTAAGGGGCTGCTATAATAAAAGTATAAATTCTTTTGCTGGGCAGGTTGCTTAGTTCGTAAGCATAACCCATGTTAGGACAGGTGGGCTTGGTTACCCATGTGTGGGTGCTAAGTCTAAATTATTCATATAACTGCTTGGGTTGTATGGTGTGTTTAGATAACATCTATTTTGTAAGTGTAGCTAGATTTACTTTTTCTATTTTTGATGTAATTTTACATTAGGAATTAGGATTAGTGTTATAGGGGATTAGGATGAGAAGTGGCCAGAAGGCTTAGTCCCTGGGGTACCTTGTGATGCCTTTGGAGCAAATCAAATCAAAAGAAAGAGAATAAAGAAATGAAGAAAAGAAAACCCCCATAGCATATATATTATTTTTGTAATCCAAGTTATATAAGGGTAGAGCTCGGCTACCCTTTTTTTTCCCTTTTCGAGGTGTATGGTGGAACTTGACCGTACTGGCCTTTTATTCTTTTATGATAGTCTATAAAATTATTTGATATTGTGCTTAAATTGCGCATTAAAACATCATGTTTTTCATAGTTTCTTTATGATTGATGTTTGAATATATGGCCTCGATGCAGTAGGCTCTTAGGATAAAATTAATTTTTCTACCCCAATTAACAACTCATAACTAAAATTTTAAAATAACTCATAACCTCACATAAAAGCCTAGGAATTAAACTAAGATAATAAAATTTTTAGCAACCCTTTAGTTGGGTGAATGAATGTATAATATCATGCATGTCATATTCTTCCACTCTTTTTAAGAGGGGGCTTCCATCCTTGCCAGAGAGTCAAGGCTTAACCTATGAGAGCCTTTGGTAGAAGACACCCCTTTCTCACTTGATTTGACCTATAATCAAATTCTCATGCATTTAGGCATACAAAATCTCATAGCCTATGTCCAAACAAAAGTCCAAAATAATCAAATAAATTCGATAAAATTTGTTTTAGATTAAGTCATGGATTCATACCACTCATGCTCTAGTCTCTTAGGGAGTGAGTCTAAGGACTTAGTTTCTTTTCTAAATGAACAACAACCTAACCATCTTGCAAAGCATAAGACTTGCCTACATGGATTTAAAGTATAGGAGGAGTTAGCTAGCTGCCACTCCAGGCGGTAATAAGTCCAACAGTCGGGTGGTTTATTCTCTCTTATGGAGGTAAACCATATACCAATTTTGGCCTTAGATTTAGGTCGTGCCTTTATTTTGTACCAAGGATCCCTAGTTTAGGAATCTGAGGTAGAAGTTTCCTTCAGGCTATAAGTATAAATCCTCACCTCTTAGGCATTTTCACAATCTTATATTGTGAAATTATAAGCCCTAACAATCTAATAAAATGTCAACTCAAATAATTAACTCTCTTCAATTTAAAAAATATAAAGCCCAACTACAGGGTAGATTGGAATGCTCACTAGGCTTCTTAGTATCATGAGCATTTCCTACTTTCTCACTTTGGATTCCAAAAATAAGTCTTCTCCTTGATCAATCCCATTTGATTTTTTAAAATAGCCAATCCTTTGATAGTCTTAACCTTGAAATCTTTGGAGACCCTAATTGTCTACTTTAATCGAGAGTATTCTTAAGGAATTCCCATTCCTTATGATGTAATTAACTATGGGGGCTTACCTCCATAGGGAACTTAACGAACCTGACTTAAAATAAATCTTACTTTACTTTTTCACGTAAAGTAAGGGAAAGATCTCTGGTATATTCAAAGACCCATCATGCCTTAGGAGTCCTTATTAAGTGATTAGGTCCATTATAGGGTGGTGATTTTTATCTTTTGAGATAGTACATCATTCTTTGATATCAAATCCGATCACTTCAATAAGTACCACCTAAGATCTGCGAGGTGTCCCACACCCCAAAAATAAACACCACATTGTCCAAACAACATAACCACATATGATCAAAGGATTTACGGTACAAGGTGTTGCTTACAAGAGTATAGAAAAGGACTCTCTGCTTCACCTGGTGTGCCAGTGATTTCTCTTGAGGTAGTTTGTCTATATTTAAATAATTTATGAATGGTTTCCACCAATCTGACTCCTTGTCCTTTTTGGCAATGGCAACCTCCCCTTTAAGTGAGAATCTCTCGATGAGTTCAACATCAATAAGGGATAGGACTTGTCTATTTTGGACCCTTATTGGAATGGACTCGTCTTCTGGACATGCCAACTCTTTGGCAAGGTTTGCTAATGCATCCGCTACTACCTTCTCTCCTTGAGGAATCTTGTAGATGGTAACCTCTGGGATTTAGGCCAACAACTCTATAGTGTACTTATGGTAATGATGGAACTTAGGCTTTAGAACTTTGTAAGACCCAACGATTTGGTTGATGAATAACTGAGAATTTCTAAAGATGTTGATACTCTAGATGTATCGTGTAATGACTAACTCCAGACCAGCAATCCGAGCCTCATATTCAGCTTCATTATTGGTGTATGGATTGGACAGATGATATGAGAATCTCATCACATCGTATTTTGGAGTTAGGAGAACTATTCCTACCCTTGCCTTCCCTAAGATAGTAAGTTGTGGTTCTTCTCCTCTTTGAGAGGAAGTTGTACCATCAAAGTACATCTCCCAATGGAGAGCACTAGTATCACCTAAGTTCATGATTTGTTCATCGGGGAGATCATCGTTAAGCGGAGAATCAGCAGGAAGTGGATGTGCTGCTAAGAAATCTGCAAGTGCTTATCCTTTTACGGCATGGAGGGGGTACAAAAGTTATATCAAACTGAGATAAAATTATGGACCAACATGCCAACCGTCTAGATAAGGTTGGCCGTGTCATGAGATATTGTAGTGGATTGACTCTAGAGATCAAGTTCACCTTATGAGAAAGCATGAGTGCCGTAGCTTTTGGGATGCAAAGATTAAAGCTAGGCAGTGCTTTTCAATAGGTGGATAGTTTGCCTTAGTAGGGATTAGACGACGACTGAGATAATAGAGAGCATTCTCCTTTCCTTCGTCATTGGTTTGAGCCAATAAAGCACCAAGGGAGTCGTCTAATACAGAAGTATATAATATGAGCGGCTTGCCCGGGATAGGGGCTGCTAGGACTGGCAGCATCATTAGATATTGCTTGATATCTTCGAAAGCATGCTTGCACTTGTAATCCCATTTGAACTTGGCATATTTTTTGATAGGTGCTGAGAATGGTTGGCATCTTTCTAATAAGTTGGAAATGAAGCATCTTAGATATGTCAACCGCCCTTGGAATGACCTAAGTTATGTTAGGCTTTTACGGGGTGGTATTTCTAATATTGCTTTGATCTTTTCCGGATCGATTTCAATTCACCGATGTAGGACATCAAACCCAAGGAATTTTCCTAAAGCTACTCTGAATGCACACTTCAGGGGGTTCATTTTGAGATTGTATTATCTTAACCGTTCAAAAACTGCCCTCAAGTCAAAGAGATAGTCTTCCTTTTCTTTGCTTTTGACAATGAGATCATCGATGTAGTATTCAACTTGATGATGAATGAGTTCATCGAAGATTCGAGTCATGGCCCACTGGTATGTGGCACCGACATTTTTAAGGCCACAAGGCATGACCTTATAACAATATATTTCGATCGGGGTTGAAAAGGCAGTGTTTCTTTCATCCTCTAGGGCCATCTTAATTTAGTAGTAGCCATATGACCCATCCATAAAGGAGAATATTGCATGAGATGAGACAATATCCACTATTTATTCTGGTATAGGAAGTAGGAATTCATCCTTAGGACACACCTTATTTAGATCTCTAAAATTAACACATATGCAAATTTGACCATTCTTTTTCTTAACTAGGATGAGATTGGCCAACCAGGTAGGATATTTTTCTTCCTTAATAAAGCCAGCATCGATCAATTTTTTGATTTCAGAAGTGACCTGTTGTTCAATGTCTAATCACATGTGTCTAGGAGCCTGTTTGATAGGGTTAACATTAAATTCTATTGCTAGTTTATGGACTGCTATGTCAAGAGATAGATCGGGCATCTCTTCATAACTCCATGCAAAGCAATCCTTAAACTCAATCAATAGCTTCACTAAATCATTGATTTCTTTTTCATTCAATAGAGAACTGATATATGTTGGGTGTGGATCTTCTTTAGTTCCTAAGTTGATTTTTTTGAGCTCATCGATAGTTGATCTGATCTCCTCGTCAAACTCTAGTGGTGCATCCTTGACTTCAAACTCATTTGGATCATCTGAAGTTTCTAAGCACACCTCCTCATATGAGTTAACATGATTTGAAAAGAACCAATCAGATTCCAAATAATTAGTGACTAAGCGATGTCGTCATCATCAATGGACCCAATAGAATCCTAGTCCCGATCTTGATTGTGAATGTCTGCATTTGTTATCTCATAACCTTTCAAAGTAATCATACCTGTGTTTAGACCAAGCATGTGGAATTAATCCTTTCTTTGCTAAATTAAGAACATAAGGCAAATACCAATCAAAGGGTAATTCTATTAAATCTTTATATAAATCATCCTCAAGTTCTACATCACCTTCTTGACTTGAGAATGATGCTCCAAGAAAGAACTTCTGCACCTTTACATTTGTGGAAGACTTAGGGGCTTCCTTAACTATCAAACCCTCAACTTTTTGTGAGGAAAGTGGGGTTAGAGCTAAAGTTCCCAATTAATGCTTCAATGTTTCACATATAGACTCGGATACACTTATTCTTTGCTTAGGAGCCTGGTCTTCATCATTGTCTGGCTCAACTATCACTTGCATGAGGATCTGCTGTCTAGAAGTGCTAGCTAGTATACTAATCATATATGACTTATCATCTGAACTAGATTCTAAGTTTATATAAATAGTATGTGTAGTCCTGGTAGCAGGGACATAACTCCTATTGGATGGCCAATAAGGAGATCTTCCATCTCTATGCATGTCTCTGGATCTGCCTCTTCCTCTGCCTGGTGGAGGTCGAGTCATTCTACCCATATGTACGAATGGAGTAACGAACTAAGGGTGGAATCTAATGTCAGGCTCTACTTTCTCCTTCAAGTCTATTTCTAGCTCCCTTTTATTTTCTTTCTCATTTCTTTTTTTCTTTTTCCTTTTATTTTTCTTTTTATTTTCCTTTTTATTTTTCTTTTTTCTTTTCTTTTTCTTTTATTTTTGAACTTTCGCCAAATTCACGAGAATAGACTTGTTGATTTTCAGGGAGATAGTAGGTCGATCTTCATATTCCAACCTCATGAATGAATGGCTTAAGATCTCCTTTCGGACAAGCACATGTAACTGAACGAAGTATTAGAAAAGCATTAAAGATGTATCGAGTCTATAATATGAAACTTGGCGATAGTCTTCCAATCATCTACTTCTAATGGACATATAGCCTAAAACCTCTGCCTTATTCATTGAATCCTCTCAACATCATCCTCTCTTTTGAAAGTTTGGAGATGTAAATCCTCAAGTAAATGAGAATTTTTAAACTCATAATATTCACTGATGCACCTTGGCCACAAGTACTCTGGATATCTTGTATCTTCCAATATCCATTGTAATGTAAAGGGGGAGGTTGTGCTTGGCCATCCCTAGAAGCAAGTCTTCATCATTGAATGTAACTCCTAGAGTATCCTCTAAACTGCGAGCCTCCTCTTTAGTAGCGGTTAGCTGGGCTAAGCATATCTCCGGATCAAGAAGCGCCTTGATTAGGGATTCCCTCATCTCTTTAGATAAGATGAGGGCGTCATATATGCTTAACTTAGCTGATAGCTTTCTAAGATGTGCTAGGACATTGTAGTCAACCTTGGCTTGATCCTCCACAAGCATATCCATGGGTGGAGCATCTTGTGGAGAGGCTATATGCTCTTTAGAATCAATGATTTGCTTACCCTTATCCTGAGGTGCCACCCTAAGAGGTAGAACTTTGCCCAGAAGGTTAACTTGGTGATCTCTTAAATGATGAATTTGTAGAAATACTTCTCGTTTCAACTTCTCCTATAGGATCGAATGAGATGACTCCAAATCAATCTCAATGGGTGAACCCAATAATTAGAATGGAAAATCCATTTCTAAATCAAAGAGGAATGATCGAACTAGAGTCATCATTATTATTTTGTAGACTTGAAGAGTTTTGAGAGGAATAAAATCTAGAGTATCAGTGGACAAGATGTAAGTGAAAGCTTTCTTCATTGATTTCTTCTTAGATGGAGGTACATGATAGAAATCTAATAAAGTGCGGGGAAAGGTATAGTGCCTTTGTCTGCGATACACGCTCTATTTGGCAGAAGAGGAGCTAGTGGAGAAGAAGTAGTAAAGCAATGGTGGATGGAGTCTTTGGGCTCGGACGGTGGTTGTGCTCTATGCTATCTGAAAGTAAGGTATTCTCTCTGTGACACCTTCTTCAAGTTGTCTTTTGGCTTGCAAACCTTCCGTGTTGGAGGTTGATTAGGCACCTATAAAGCTTCTTGATCTTAAAGATGATTTTCTTGGAGATTTGAGATAGGGAGATATCCCAACCTTCCTCTATCTTAAAAGCTGCATGGCATCCCTTTCCTCTAGTTACTTCAATTGTTGTTACATGATTTTATCTTTTGATCTTGAGTTGAAACCCACATTTCAACAAATTTGGTTATGTTGAATGGGGTTCAAATTGCATGGAGGGATTTGTAGAATTGGCGGAGGAGCTTTTGCCTTGATGTTGGCTTGAATTATTGATTTTGATTTGCCCTTTTGAATTAGAACCCTCATTTAACAAATTTAGGTATGCTAAATGGGGTTCTATTGGAGAGATTTATGATGTGAGGAGAGTCTTTGCCATTTGGTTTTGATTTAGAACCCATACTCAACCAATTTAGGTTGGTTGGGCAGGGTTCATAAAATTTGAGGAGAGATTTCCATTGAGATATTTGTATTTTATGCATCTTGTTTGAAAATATTGATAGTTTGAAAGACCTCTACTTAGCAAATTTGGGTATGCTTAGAAGAGGTTGTGATTGTGTGTTTGAAATATTTTTGCTTGTGAAGATTTGATTGTGTGATATTTTGATTTGAAAGTGGGGCTTCTTTCTTAACAAATTTGGTATGTTAAGTGGAGGCCATATGTGTTTGATTTGTGCTTGATGATGAGACTTTTATTTAACAAATTTGGTATGTTTAAGTGACAGTCAAGTGTGATTGTGAGATAGATTTGCTTTTCTTTGAAGATAGAAGTCCCACTTAACAAATTTGGTATGTTAAGTGAAAGCCCCAAATTTGTTTGAGATATTTTTTTTCTTTGAGAATGAGACTCTCACTTAACAAATTTGGTATGTTAAAGCGAAAGCTCAACCTCACTTAACAAATTTGGCATGTTAAGTGAAAGTCAAATGTGCTTATGATTTGAAAATGAAACTTTTACTTAACAAATTTGGTATGTTAAGTGAAAGTCAAATATGCTTATGATTTTCGAAAATGAAACTCTCACTTACCAAATTTGGTATGCTAAGTGAAAGTTAAATTTGATTGTGATTTTGAAAATAAAACTCTTACTTAACATATTTGGTATGTTAAGTGAAAGTCAAATGTGTTTATGTTCTTTGAAAATGAAACTCTTACTTAATAAATTTGGTATGTTAAGTGAAAGTCCAATGTGTTTATGATTTTTGAAAATGAAACTCTCACTTAACAAATTTGGTATGTTAAGTGAAAGTCAAATGTGTTTATGATTTTTTGAAAATGAAATTCTCACTTAACAAATTTGGTATGTTAAGTGAAAGTCAAATGTGTTATGATTTTTTTTTTTTTTGAAAATGAAACTCTCACTTAACAAATTTGGTATGTTAAGTGAAAGTCAAATGTGTTTATGATTTTTGAAAATGAAACTCTCACTTAACAAATTTGGTATGTTAAGTGAAAGTCAAATGTGTTTATGATTTTTTGAAACTTCTCACTTAACAAATTTGTTAAGTGAAAGTAAAATGTGTTTGTGATTTTTGAAAATTAAACACTCACTTAACAAATTTGGTACGTTAAGTGAAAGTCAAATGTGTTTATGATTTTTGAAGATGAAACTCTCACTTAACAAATTTGGTATGTTATGTGAAAGTTAAATGTGTTTATGATTTTGAAAATGAAACTCCCACTTAACAAATTTGATATGTTAAGTGAAAGTTAAATGTGTTTATGATTTTAAAAATGAAACTCTCACTTAACAAATTTGGTATGTTAAGTGAAAATTAAATGTGTTTATGATTTTGAAAATGAAACTCTCACTTAACAAATTTGGTATGTTAAGTGAAAGTTAAATGTGTTTATGATTTTGAAAATGAAACTCTCACTTAACAAATTTGGTACGTTAAATGAAAGTTAAATGTGTTTATGATTTTGAAAATGAAACTCTCACTTAACAAATTTGGTATGTTAAGTGAAAGTTAAATGTGTTTATGATTTTTGAAGATGAAACTCTCACTTAACAAACTTGGCATGTTAAACGAAAGTCAAATGGGATTGTGATTTTGAAAATGAAACTCTCACTTAACAAATTTGGTATGTTAAGTGAAAGTCAAATGTGTTTATGATTTTTTTTTTTTTGGAAATAAAACTCTCACTTAACAAATTTGATATGTTAAGTGAAAGTCAAATGTCTTTATGATTTTTTTGAAAGAAAATGAACTTATTTAACAGACTTAGATATGCTAAATGGAGTTCACTTTGTTCTTATGATTTTCAAAAAAAGGGTTCTCATTTGATATACTTGGACATGTCAAATGAGCTCCCAATATGTTTTGAAGTTAAAGACTTTGGCAAGAAGGAGTTTTATTAGACAAATGCAAATAGAATTCAATTTGCTCAACCTTCTCCAAGGGAAGGGGAACTCCCATTTGACAAATTTGGTTATGTCAAGTGGGGGGGGGGGTTCAAATATGTCTTGACTTCTCTTTTGTGTGTGTATGGTTTATTACTTTTGAAAGGGGAAACTTCAACTCTAGCACATGTGAAGTATGCTAGTGGAGTTTCAATTTTATATCATGATTTTATTCAAAATAGAATCTCCATCCAACAAATTTGAGTGTGTGGGATGGGGATATTATTTCCAAAGAAAATGTGCTTTAAAAAGACATTAAAATGGTTGATTTTGATTTTGAAAGAACCTCCATGTAACAATCATAGGATTGTTAAATGAGGTATGGTTATATGTGTTTTGTGCCTTTTTGAAAATTTCTTACAAATTTTTGGGTAAAGATCTCTTATTATGTGGAATTTGAAAAAGTGCATTTGGAAAGACATGTTATTTTGCAGAAGGGTTTTATTTTCTTATTGTTCATGGGATGAACCTTGCCTCACCATTAGAATGGTGAAGAGGTTCTTAATTTTGGTCATCTGCTTTGTTTGATTAAATTTAATTTTCACCTATTGGGGGAACCTAATAAGGATTTTAAGATCTACACAGAGTGAGGTCCTAAAACCTAAAAGATGTTGGTTAGCTCTGCTAAAGGATGAAATAAGCTAAGTGCCAACGAAAAGAATGATAGTCTCGGGCCTATATAAAATATAAGTCCACTATCGATGCTTGGAGACAATAATTATTTACTAAAGATGGAGAGAGCAACCCTCCCCAATGGAGTCCCCAAAAAAATCTATGATGTTTATTTTTGAGATGTGAGACACCACGCAGATCTTAGGGTGTACTTATTAAAGTGATCGAGTATGACATTAAGGAATGATGCACTATCTTGAAAGATAGAAATCACTACCCTATAATAGACCTAATCACCTAATAAGGACTCCTAAGGCATGATGGGTTTTCGAATATACCAGAGATCTTTCCCCTACTTTACATGGAAAAGTAAAGTAAGGTTTATTTTAAATTGGGTTCATTAAGTTTCGTATGGAGGTAAGTCCCCATAGTTAATTACATCCTAAGGAATGGGAATTCCTTAAGAATACTCTCGATTAAAGTAGACAATTAGGATCTCCAAAGATTTCAAGGTTAAGACTATCAAAGGATTGGCTATTTTAGAAAATCAAATGGGATAGATCAAGGAGAAGACTTATTTTTGGAATCCAAAGGGAGAAAGTAGGAAATACTCATGATACTAGGAAGCCTAGTGAGCATTCCAATCTACCCTATAATTGGGCTTTATATTTTTTGAAATTGAAGAGAGTTAATTATTTGAGTTAACATTTTATTAGATTGCTAGGACTTATAATTTCACAACATAAGATTGTGGAAATGCCTAAGAGAAGAGGGTTTATACTTGTAGCTCGAAGGAAACAGCTACCTCAGATTCCTAAACTAAGGAGCCTTGGTACAAAACAAAGGCACAACCTAATTCTAAGGTGAAAAATGGGTATATGGTTTACCTTTATAAGAGAGAATAGACCACCCAACTGCTGGACTTGTTACCGCCTGGAGTGGCAGCCAACTAACTCCTCCTACGCTTTAAATTCATATAGGCAAGTCTTATGCTTTGGAAGATGGCTAGGCTATTGTTCATTTAGAAAGGAAACTAAGTCCTTAGACTCACTCCCTAAGAGACTAAAGCATGAGTGGTATGAATTCATGACTTAATCTAATGCAAATTTTATCAAATTTATTTGATTCTTTTGGACTTTTTATTTTGCACAAAATATGGGATTTTGTATGCCTAAATGCATGAGAATTTGATTATGGGCCAAATCAAGCGAGAAAGGGGTGTCTTCTACCAAAGGCTCTCATAGGTTAAGCCTTGATTCTCTGGCAAGGATGGAAGCCCCTCTTAACAAGAGTGAAGGAATATGACATGCATAATATTATACATTCATTCATCCAGCTAAGGGGTGGCTAAAAATTTTATTATCTTAATTTAATTCCTAGGCTTTTATGTGAGGTTATGGGTTATTTTAAAATTTTAGTTATGAGTTATTAATTAGGGTAGAAAAATTAATTTTATCCTAAGAGCTTACCGTATCCATGTCACACATATAAGCATCAATCATACAGAAACTATGAAAAGCATGTTGTTCTAATGCACAATCTAAACACAATATCAAGTAATTTTATAGACTACCATAAAATAATAAAAGGCCATTGCGGTCGGGTTTCGCCATACACCTCGAAAAAAAAAAATATAGGTAGCCGAGCTCTACCCTTATACAACCCAGACTACAAAAATAATATATATGCTATGGGGGTTTTCGTTTTTTTATTTCTTCATTCTCTTTCTTTTGATTTGATTTGCTCTAAAGGCATCACAGGGCACTGTGGACTAAGCCTTCTCACCGCTCATCTAATCCTATAACACTAATCCTAATTCCTAATACAAAATTACATTAAAAATAGGAAAAAGTAAATCTAGCTACACCTGCAAAATAAATATTAGCTAAACACACCATACAATCTAAATAGTTATATGAATAATTTAGACTTAGCACCCCACACATGGGTAACCAAGCCCACTTGTCTTAACATGGGTTACGCTTAGGGGTTAAGCAACCATATGCATTTATATTTTTATTACGTCTTTTTACAACCCCCTGCATAAAATATGATTAGGCTAATAACGGTCTAACATCCACTCTACGAAACATACACCCTAACATCTAGTCTAAAAAATTACATCACAAAACAAAACATAACATCATACATACAACGCCCTAACTTAGCACTAAAAGTGGTGACTTAATATTCTAATGTGTGTGCTTAAGGCTTATGTGACAAGACTTTACTAGGCTTCTTTAGTTTAAGTTTCAATTTGGAGTTTGAATTTAAATTTTACCTTTGGGTGATTTCAATTTAAATGATTTAATGATTTACTTTTCATTTTTATTTCAATTTTATTTGGTTGAAGTGATGTTAAAGTTTTCAAGAATGGAGAGTAAAATGAATTCAATTTGTAGACAGAACTCATCCTATTCTACATCCTAACTCCTAAAGAGTCTAGTTAAGGTCCTTAAGTATCTTAATTATCCCATTTAAATTTGTATAATTTATTCAATTTGATTCATTTGACTTGATTTAGAATTTAGAATTTGAGTTTGTTTAAATATTTGATTGATTGACTTTGGATTAGAAGTTTTAGTTTAATTGCATCTTGATAATTCAATATCCTTAATATCTAATGAAGTTTAAGTTTACTTAAGTTCATGTGTTTTTGGTTGATTGATTTTAGATTAGATGTTTTGATTTAATTAAATCTTGATAATTCAATATCCTTTAATTCAATCTTTAGTTTCTTTCCCTTGGATTTTAATTTAATTTCTTAATTTCATATGATTAGTATCATTTCAATGTTATTTAAGTTTAATGATTTCATTATTTCATTTAAGTTTGATTTAGATTGATGAATATATTTTAATTTACTTATGAATTATTTGAAGTCTAATGTATTCTTTCATTTGAATTTCAATTAAAGGTTTGATTTAAGCTTAATTTTAGAGTTAGCTTTAATGTAACTTATTTAAATTAATTTGATTAATTAAGGTGATGGATTAATTTAATAAGTTTGCATTAATTAGATGTTTGACTGATTAAGTTTGATTCAGGATAATTTAATTTATTAGATTAGTTAAGGGTTTATTTAATTAGAGATTAATGACATAATGATTTAGGTATAATTTAGGTTTTGATTAGTGTTTAATTGTATCTTAATTATGTTTGATTAAGCTTGGGTTTAATATGATTAATTTTGATTAACTTAATTAGTTTATTTAAGGGGTGTGATTATTAAATTTAATTAGGGGTTTGATTTAAGCTTAATTTTAGAGTTAGCTTTAATGTGACTTATTTAAATTTATTTGATTAATTAAGGCGATGGATTAATTTATTAAGTTTGCATTAATTAGATATTTGACTAATTAAGTTTGATTAAAGGTAATTAAAATTTTAAATCATTAGATTAATTAAGGGTTTGTTTAATTAGAGATTAATGACTTAATTTCTCACATGTGAGTGATTTGGTTTAGTTAAGTATTTTCTTTAAGTTTGATTTGATGAAAGGATTATTGTTATTACCGTCATTGTTATTAAGTGAATTAATTGTTTATTTCATTTCAATTAAGTTTGTTTATTTATGATTAGAGTTTTATTTGATTTGATTCATTTATTATGTTTGTTTGATTTAGTTATTAGGTTGAAATATTTACTAGTTAATTAATTATCTTATTCCAATTGGATATGATTTAATCATATGTTAATTAAGTTTACTTTAATTTTATTTGGTTGAATTCGATTAGTATCAAACGATTAAAGTTTCCTAAATTTGTTTGATTTTGGATTTGATTTAAGATTTAATCTTTTAATTGAGTTTTATTAACCTAAACATGTTTAATCATATTTAATTTAATCTCCTTTAAAGATGATATTTTTTTTTGATTTGAGATTTGATTAACAATTGCTTAAGTGCTATTTCATTTCTCATTTTGATTTAATATTTAAATTATTTTTAGGTTATATTTTAATTAACTCCTTAATTGATTAAACTCTAATCTTAAGTGTTTGTTCGGAGTTCATTAAGATTTTGAAGATAAAATTATTTTCTTAAGAGTCCTAAATGTCAATTGAAGTGATTTAAGTCATTTTGAAGATTTTTGTAAATTTCAGAATTTTTATTTGAATTATTTTATTAAAATGAACAATCTAAACTTCCAAATTTAATTTCTCCCAATCGAGAAGTTCTTTTCATTTGAAATTTTTATGGTAGGTGTATTTTAATCTTAATTTCAATTTTTGTAAATTTCAACTTAATTTGAAATATATTTTTGGTTTAATTAATGAAATTTGATTTTCATTAAAACTCAAATTAAGCTCACAATACTTAGTACAATTTGGGTATTTTGGATTTGTTGGATTCCTCTCGGAAAGACAAATTCAACGAGCTCTTGTTTGCAATTTTTAGTTAGGTTTTTTATTTTAATGATTTTTTGAAGTTTCAGGTGATTTAAATTAAAAATTTTTTTTATATAAAAAGGAAATACGCACGCTTAGGGCTGGAAGAGAAAGCGACTGCGGCTCTCGACCGTCCGATCAGATCGATGATCCATTGCACGCATCTAGAGGCTGATCACGCGGATCGCACGCGAGCTATTATCACGAACCGATGATCGACGGCCCCGATCATCAGCGATCTAAAGCTCAGATTGCGCGATCCGAGCCGTCCGATCATGCGAACCGCACGATTCGGATGGTACAGATCGCATCAAGCAATCTGAAGGCTCGGATCGCATGATCCACGCATGATCTAAGCCGTCCGATCCCGCGAACCGCAGGATCAGACGGTTGGTGTGAGCCAGCGGCGGTGAACATTGTTTTCAGGCCCTTTTAGAAAAAAATGAAGATTTCTAAGCCAAACTTGTCCAAATGGACCTGCTTTTGCATCGATTCGCACCAAAAAAATTATATTTCTTAATTAGGATGATTTAAAGTAAAAAAATGTTGGATTATCTAAGAGAAATTTCTAAAATCGCGAGAAAATTAATACAAAATGTGCAAAATCCTAAGGTCATCTACAGTTTGATGAAATTTATCTCGCCGGGGATAATTTTTGATGGCAATAAAGATCCGAGCAAACTCCTGAGTATGTGAGGAAGCTTTGGAGTGATCTTTAGCCCCTGCCTCCCTTTAGAACGTCACCTTCTCCGATGTCTACCTTCGCCTCGCTAGAAGAGCGATTACTTGTATTTTTGAGCTCAAAAATGGCTCAAAAAAGTGGAGGATGAGTTCCTTTTTTTGCTTTGGAGAGCTTTTAGGGGTTGAATGGTGGTGGGAGGAAGAGAGCTAAAGCCTCATCTCCCCCTCCTTTTATAATGACAGAAAATTCAATATTTTTTTGAATTTTTTTTGCTCCAAATTGATTGCCATTTTAGTTGGGGTGGTTGGGGTGGATGATAGATTGATTGAGGACTTTGGATTATTGCTCCAAAGTCCTCTCTTGCTGCCATATGATCAGATTTATTTAATGCAAATATTGGGGAGGAGTTAAGTGTATGTGATGGGGGAAATTAAATAAGGTTGGGTGAAATCCTATGTGAGAGAGGATCCATGAGTGATTTAAATGGGTTGGGTTGATTTTGGGCTGATCCCAAATGAGTTTGGGTCGGGTTTGATCAGCCCCCAATAGATTTTAGCTTGGTTTCAAAGAATTTGGCCTAATTTGGGTTATATGGGTTATTTTGGGTCAAATTGACCCATTTGACCAAAATTGGCCAAATTAGCTTGGGTTCTAGGTTGATTCATGTTCAATTGGATAATTGAAGATGAATGTGGTCTTTAGTTTGAATTAATTTGGATTTAGGCCAAATTGACCTTTTAGGCTAATTTGGGCTAGGTTAGGTCGAGTTGACCAATTGGGCTCGATTGATCAAATTGAGTTTAATTATGGCTTTGGTCAAGTTCAATAATCAATTTTAAATGAACTTGAGCCATTGATTGCAATCAATTTGGGTTAGATCATGATTTGACCCGATTTGATCCTTTAAGCTAATTTGGGTCAATTTAGATCAAATGACCAATCGGGCTTTGTTTGACCCAATTGATTGCAATTGATCATCCTAGGGTGATCAATAATCAAGTGAAAGATTTTGGTGAGCTTGGTTCAATCCAAATTGGGCTGGATTAGAAGTTGGCTCAAATGGGTCCTTTAGGTCACTTTAGGTTAAGTGGACTTAAGTGGGTCAATTGGTTTGATTTTGGTTTGATTCAAGTTTAGTTGAACTTGTATATGAGCCCTAGATTGGAATATAAATTCAACGATGATCAATTTAAAGTCCAAGTGATTTTGGCTCATTTGAAATTTTCAAGTCAAAAGGGCTAGGTTGGGTTTGAATTGGGTTGGTTTCGATTTGATTTGATGATTGTAGGTTTCATTTATATTTGTGTAGATAATTAAATGAATGATTGATTCAAGAGAAAATTCATTAGGTTTGACTTGATTTGGATAGAATTTGGCTAAGTCTAAAGAATTGGCTTAAAGGGTTTAGATTGAGTTTGAATTTAATTTTTGATATAGTTTTGGTCATTTGAATTTGAGTTTCAATTATATTTATGAATATAAATGAAGGAATAATTGATTCATAAAGAGATCAACTGAGTTTGATTTGATTTAAAGGAAGTTTTGGCTAAGCTTATGAATGTGGTTCATATGGCTTAGGTAGGGGTTTTAGGATTTAAATTTGATTTTGGGTTTCAATCATTTGGAGTCAAATTTTAAAATTAGATTTGGAATTTGAATTTGAATTTGATATTTGATTTGAGAATTGAGTCTAGATTTGATTTGAGAAAGTGTATCTAGATTGGGTTTAGGCTATGAGATTGGTAATTTCCTTAAATCCTAAGGCAAAGCCTAATCTTATGATTAATACTTCTAAGTCTCTAGGCTTAGGTTAAGTGTTCACCTAATTACTAGATGTGTCTTATGACTAAGGAAATCTTAGTGTCTAAAAGATTCCTAAGTCTAAGAAGAGGAGGTTAAGAGCTCACTCCAAAAGTGAGGCCAACACTACTCCAAGGAGTCTTCCTTGGAGGTCTTCGACCCGGGCCTTCTACTCTTCATTAATGTGAGATACTGTGCAATTTTACACTAATCTTATTCATCGAGTAGAGGCACAAATTACTGCTGATGAAGCTATTACTACTCATAGAAGACAATTTGAGAATAACTTTAAGTGTAAGTATGCATTAGAAAATCTTACAACAATATCTCAAAACAAAAAAGAAAAATATTCAAAAGATCGACGACATTACGACACTTCTAGATGTACTCCACTAAATATGTCTAGGACTAATATCATAATGGAGATTCAAAATTCTGAATATCTCAAATGGCCAAACCCATTGAGAAATCCAAATCGCAGAAATCAATCACAATATTGTCACTTTCACCGTCCGAAAGGGCATTCAACTGAAAGCTGCGGTCATCTAAAGAAAGAAATTGAACGTTTAATACGACAAGGATATTTGGGACGCTACTTGTTAGAACAACAAACACATCATCAAAAAGGAGATCAGAGGAATCATGGTAAAAAAATTATTGGAGTTATTGAGTAAGATATATCACCAATACTTATCTAAAGAAAGATCTC
This sequence comes from Cymbidium sinense, assembly GCA_021442155.1. Lineage (NCBI taxonomy): Eukaryota > Viridiplantae > Streptophyta > Magnoliopsida > Asparagales > Orchidaceae > Cymbidium > Cymbidium sinense. The sequence continues at coordinate 14,789,150 of CM038216.1, read as the reverse complement.
ACTAAGGAAAGTGATTAAAAAAGTTAAGTTTCGTCTTTACTCTATTGAAAAGTTTATAAGATTTTATTTTCTAAAATAAGTTTTTGTTATCAATGAAATCTTACTTTGTTGCATTCAATAAAACCCCTTAAAAGGCATACCCATGAGGAGGCCTATATATGGGAAGCCATCGATAAGGTACTCACTAGAAAGACCTCAAGAAGGTGGTAGACAAAGTTCCACTGATAACCTCGAAGGCACGCCTAGGAAGCCTCGATGAAGCTAGTAGGCAAGGTCCTCACTAGAAAGACTACGAGAGCAAGTGATCGATAGATCTCCACCTCATCAAAAAATTTCTTCGGTATAGAGCAATACGTAACTGAAACGAAGCACGGGGGTACAGTATATCAAAATCTCAGAAGGCAAAAGCCTCAAAAGATATAGATAAATTAAAAATCTCAGAAGGCAAAAGCCTCAGAAAGTACAGGTACATAAAAAACCTTAGTATGCAAAAGCCTGAGAAGGTACGAGTACATTAAAAATCTCATAAGACAAAAGCCTCAAAAGATACAGGTACATCAAAAATCTCAGAAGGCAAAAGTCTTAAAAGGTACAGGTACATTAAAACCTCGATTTAAAGCCTGATACAGTACATCAAAACTTGAGGCAAAAGCCTCAGAAGGTACATATATATCAAAAATCTTAGTAGGCAAAAGCCTGAGAAGGTACAGGTACATAACAAATCTTCAAAGACAAAATCTTCAGAAGGTACAGGAGTAACGATCGAGGAGGATAAGCTTGTTGTGATCTTTCATGAGGAATAGCCACCAAATTATTTGGAAAATAAAATTTCTTCTGGAAGATTATCAAAGTATCACTGTTGATAGTTGGCGTTACATCATCGGATCTCGTAGTCTCCTGTTATCAACCATTGAACTATCTATTGGAGTTTCAAGAAAATCAATTTTCTATGAACTACGAGCCTTGATCGCCTCCAAACTCAGTTGGTCCAAAGAGGATAGTTGATGCCTCTTTCGAGGGAAATCTGGAGCATCACCGTATGAACTACGGGCCTTGATCGCCTCCAAACCCTCATTAGACGAGGCTGAGAAAACCGGAGTCTCACCGTATGAACTACGGGCCTTGATTGCCTCCAAACCCGGTCGGTCCGACGAGGACAGTTGACGTCTCTTTCGAGAAAAATCCGGAGCTTCGCCGTATGAACTATGGGCCTTGATCACCTCCAAACCCAATCGGTTCGACGAGGATAGTTGACACCTCTCTTGAGAAAAATCTGGAGCCTCGCTGTATGAACTACGGGCATTGATCGCCTCTAAACCCGATCAGTCCGACGAGGACAGTTGATGTATCTTTCGAGGAAAAACTGAAGCCTCGCCGTATGAACTACGGGCATTGATCCCCTCCAAACCCGGTCGGTCCGACGAGGACAGTTGACGTCTCTTTCGAGGGAAAATCGAAGCCTTGACGTATGAATTACGGGCCTTAATCATCTCCAAACCCGGGTCCGAGGAACAGACGCCGAGGGAAAACCGAGTCTTCTGATGACTGGCATTGATCCAAACCCGGCCGGTCCGAGGCGGACTTGGCTCTCTCGAGGGAAAATTGGAGCCTCGCCAGATGAACTATGAGCCTTGATCCTCCAAATCCGTCGGTCCACGAGGACATTGACGCCTCTTCGAGGAAAAATCGCGTAGAATATGGCTTTGATCGCCTCAAACCCGATCGGTCCGATGAAGCTGCCACTCTTTGGGGTATTTATACTAGAAAAATGACTCTTCAAATTCTTTTAAAAAATAAAAAAAAATAAAAAAAATGAAGAAAACTCTTCATATACCTCATCAAAAAAAATGTTCAACTTCCTAAAAAAAAGAAAGAGAAAAGAAAGGTATTCATATTTTAAATAAAAAAACGCTTCGTATTTCTCTTTAAAAATAGTAAAAAAAAATTTATCTTCTTAAAAAGAGAGAGAAGAGAAAATTATTAATATTTTAAATATAAAAAAAATCTTTTCATATACCTCATTAGAAAAAAAGAGAAGAAAAAAAAAACTCTTCACATTTCTCATAAAAAAAAATTTATTTATATTCTACATAAATAAAAAATAAAAAAAGTCTTTACTCTCTCTCTCTCTCTCTCTCTCTCTCTCACAGTCACTCACATAAAAAAAATATAAATAAGAATATAAAATGATAAAATAATTTATATATTATTACTTTATACATATAAAATAAAATAAATAAATATTAATAACTAATTAGTAAAAAATAAATAAATTTGATATACTTAATATATATATTATATATCCTAATAAATTTTAAGTTATTTAAAGTGATTTTATATATTTTTGAATGAAATGAGTTTTTTCATCCAAAAATAGGAGGACAAATGATATATTCCTCTAAAATTTATAAATCAAGCATGAATTTCAAGTTAAAGTATATATTCAATCAAATTCAACGACTCAATGAGATGAGTCCAATAATACTAAAATCAGGTCAAATCGAGCCCAAATGAGCTCAAATCAAGCTCAAAAGTTATATATGAAATTTCGAGACACTGATTAGATGATCAAATGACTTCCAAATTTGACGTGCTTATAATCGAATCGAGCGGCTCGATGAGACAAATCCAAAGAGCCTAGATTACTCAAATTGAAGATCGTTTCGATGGTCAAATCACCAAAAAACTATCTATGATCAAATGAATCAATATACACCGTCCGATGTAGTGTTTTGAGATTTTTGGCTATAATGACCAAAATGCCCCTCTTAAAATCCTATAAATAGGACCTCATTCTTGTCATGAAATGGAGAAAGAAGCTAGATGTTAACTTTGAAGAAAGCTGTGAGAGAGCTAGAAGTTTGAATTTGTCATCACCACAATTATCGTCGATCGCCGCCTATTGCCATCACAATGTCACCAACCATCTTATATCCCAACTACCATGATCTACTATAACTGATCGGAATTCCCATTATCAGGATTTCTCATATATAATCTTGTAATCCCGCTGTCGGGAAGATTTAAACTCTGTACTTCAAAGTAAATATATAGTGAAACATTTTTATTAGGCTAAGACCCCGTGATTTTTTCCCCATATTTCTGGGGTTTTTACACATAAAAATTCTGGAGTTTTTTATTTTCTTTTTAACTATCTCTATACGTGTTGGATTTCCATACAAAGCTAAGATGTAAAAGTTTATTTTATCGTTACAAATTTTATGACATACAATAATAAGAATTGTGTCCTATGTACCCATTTTTTGTTTGAATGAATGCATAATTTTTTTTTTAATGATTTGATGAGTACACTATAAATATAGTGTACAACCAACAACAAATGATATCCGAGATAGATGACGGAGGTTGTGAATAGCGATAACGATGATGACCGATGAGAAGTATCGAGTCATTGTGACTAATATTTTATCTAAATATATTTGGCATTTGTTAAAATCAATTCTAAATATATTTAATTTGTAGTAAAAATAAATTTTTTAACGCTTTCAAATTTTACAGTATATTTAATTTTACCTCGATCACATACTAAAATGTTCACAAATTCTATTTTTGTTTTATGATAATACTTATAATCAAATAGCTCTTTGATGAATAACCTAAATTATAAATAGTGATGTTAAATTATTAAACCATCAAATAAAAAAATTAAAAAATTGGCATATTATTTTGCTAAAAATTGTAATAATACATAATGATATAAAACTATTTTTTTTGTTGCTTATCTTTTAATATTAATTCTTCAATTATTTTTTAACACTTTAGGTTAGCATACGATTTCTCACAATAAATAATTGTTCAAATGATTAAGAATGAAGTAAATAATTCTAGAAATAGTACAGATATTTAATAAATGAACCACTTATCTTCTGACAACAAAGATTAGGGCTAAAACGTATGGCGGTGTGGACTACGACAGCTCCTTCTAATCATAATAATGCGATTAAAATAAATTTCTACGCTTATGATCAACATAGACTACATATACGTAATTTTATATTTAAAATCTGATAATTATGATCAAAATAAATCTATAATTTATTAATAACTTATATTTATTTTACAGAGATTTACATACATACTAAACAATATTTATATATATAATACATAAACTTCAATTTTTATTACTAATTTTGAGATTTCAATGATGAAACTTAAAAATAATTAAGGAGCATTTTGGGGAACAACACAATAGCAATGCAGTGTAAATATATTATTATGCTGATTGACAACTACGTTCTAACTGCATTTTAAAAAATTTGTATTGAAAAAATTACATATTTTAGTCTAAATTGGCTACCTGGTGGTGACGATCATAAAATTATGATTTAATTTTTATAAAATAAAAAAAATTTATATATCTATCATAATTTTTTTATATAACTGATTCTTTTATAGTAACTCCATCATTATTTTTTAGACAACTACAATTATCTCAAATGCGCTCTTAACCTAACTCTTATATTTTAAGCAAATTTTTTGTTAAACTTATTAAGAAAAATTAAACCCCATTTAGATGATTCTTTTTTTTTTCCATAAAGTAAATATATTTTCTTATAATAAACATAGTCAGATTAATAAAAAAAAATATTTAGGATAAAAGTGAAATTTTGTATTTCTAAAAAAAAAACCCTTAATTTTGACACGGTTGGAAAGCTCTTGCGTTAAATTAAGATTTTTTAGTGTATTTCGAGTCTACTGTGTTGTCCTATTGTCTAAATTGAATATTTTGAACACAAAATATTGTCCGAATTAAATATCAGAGCAATGAATTACGTATTTATAAAATCAATATATCTTATACGCATTTTCTCTGACATCACTGTAAAATGTGATGCTTCAACTTTTTAAAAGAAATTTTTTTTCTGAGAGTTTATTTAATGATTATTTGAACTCTAATATTTAGCAAATTATAATCTAAACGAGGAGAATTTAATAATATCAATAATGTATTGATCTTAATAGATCTAAATCAAATACTCATAATTTTAGATTTAAAGTTCTCAAGGCTGTTTAAAGGTCACATATTTTTTGAATTTTGTATGCTTAATTTAAGATAAGTGTTCAATCAAAACAAAATTAATGAGTGTAAAGTTGTCCAATTATGAGATCATTTTATTGCTAAGAAGTCTATAAAAAATATCAAATGATCAAAAGAGGTTATCCTCGACATTCTTGAATCTTGACAATCTAATGAAGTGTTTATGATTTGAAAGAAAAGATTATATTACCCTTCAAAAATCTCTCTCTCTCTCTCTCTCTCTCTCTCTCTCTCTCTCTACAATATCCATTGCGATCACCACTAACACTTGTCATCAAATGCCAGCTATGTTTGCCAAGGACTAGTGTTGAATAATATTGATGCTACCATTCATTGTTTCTCATCGTTAAATAATTGTAATCCCAACATTCATCATTATCCATGCCTATCACTTTGCCTTGTAATCATTGCTTCATAGAGAATCTAGAAGGATGAATCGTTATGACTTTGAACTAAATAATGAAACATTTTCAATCAGGTAACACCTATGTCATCCTTTTTAAAATTTTCAAATAAAAAAAAAACTTATATCTCTTATAGATTGTAGCCTATGTATATATGTATATGTGCAAAATTTTTGCTCAATATTACAATGATAAATTTTTTTCTCTATCATCATAAATATATTAGCACACACTATAAAGAGTGTCATGCACTAATATCCAAGATTGTGTGCTATTCAATTTGGTTTGATATGGATTTGCATTTAAAATAAATTTAAATCACTTTCATCACAAATCAAAAAATTAAGATCCATTTCAATTCGACTTTTGACTGTATATAATTATTTTGGAATTGATTTTATATTAAATTTATTTTATTTTGATTTATGGGAACCAGGGACGGGTGCCCCATTTAGGTTGTTAATGCTAGATGACCTATGAGTGATATTTTCAATAACTACCCAAGAGATGCACTAAGATATCTTTCATCAGGCGACGACAATAAACATGTTGAAATGAGGGAGGCCAAGGAGGATGTCATGGGAGGGAGAGGAATTTTCCCTTAAAGCCTTGCATGCAAATTGAATGTAGGACATATATGTTGAATCACTTGTATCATGTTCTTCATTTAATTTTGTCATCTCTTTAATTTTCTTAGAGCTTTGATCTTCAAATGATCCAAGTAATCTTGCTCAATGACTTATTTCCTTGAACCCCCCCTCTCAAGTTCCAACCATAATGAAGCTTATGTTGATGATCTTTTATCATTAAAAATTCATCATATTTTAAATGAATTTTAATGTTTGATTTAGCTTGTTCTAAATTAATGAATAATTTTAAAAAGTCTAATATTACAAGAAAGTAAATCAAACATGGGGCATTCTTCCATAAATTATTGGGATAGTAGCTAAGCAATACAAAATAGAGGCATTTACATAAATAGAACCCAATTCTTATATATTTATATAACATCTAAATTTTCATATATACATAAATAACACTTAAATTATTAATATTATATCAAAACTAGCATCATCATTAATTTGTTAAAGTGAAATACCCATTTTTATACATAGAAAAAGTGTTATATTTATAAATATCAAACTTCACTGGTTAGATTTGTAAATGGATAAGAATTACTTGTCATGTATATAAATTTTTCTAAAAATATAATTAAAATTAATATTTGTGTATATAATATGAAGGGTGAATTTTGGATAATTTTTTCATAGCTTTCTTGTACATTTTACAAAGAGCTTTTTAAGATTAAATCTGTTAAGAGTGCGAGAACACAACAACAACAATAACAACAACAACAACAACAACAACAACAACAACAACAACAACAACAACAAGCCTTTATCCCACTATGTGAGGGTCGGCTATATGAATCATTTTTCTCCATTGTATTCTATTATGTGTCAAATTCTCATTTAATTCAAGTATACCGTACATTTTTTATACATCTTAACCAAGTCTTTTTAGGTCTACATCTACCTTTTGTAACATAAGACAAATTTAATGCATCTACTCTCCTAACTGGGTCATTGGACGGGCGACGCTTTATGTGGCCAAACCATATAAGGAGACTCTTTCTAATCTTATCTATCACTGGAGCTACTCCAACTTTTTCTAGAATATACTCATCCACCTAAGCATCTTCATCTCCGCAACACTTAACTTAATCTTCCGCTTCTCTTTTATTGGCCAACATTCTGCACAATAAATTATTATAAGTCTTACTACCATCTTATAAAATTTTCCCTTAAGTTTAAGTGGTACAATGTTAAGAGTGTGATAATGATAAAAAAAATTTCACTTTAACAATTATGCAACTAATTTTGAGGAGACCATCCCTTAGTTTTGTTTGAATTTCTAGATTAATTCTTTTTCACAAACAATCAATTTGATATATTATTGCAAAATATTAGAAACAGATTAGTAAGATAGAGGCTTATATACACACAACTGAATTCATATATATTCTCATATCTAATACTTATATATATATATATATATATATATATATATATATATATATATATATATATATATATATATATATATATATATATATATAACATTTAAATGTCAAAATAAAATTAAAATATATGCATCAAAATACGTATTTCTTTCTCCATAGACTTAACATTAGTGATTTTTTTAATATCATTTAAAAATTAAAATTTATATTATTATATTATAATTAATATAATATTTTTAATATTAACTATATAAATATGTAAAAAATTTAATGATACACAAATCTCCATGAAAATGATGTCAAATATTTTATCAATGTTGTCCTAACATTTCAAGGCTGCGCAAGAAAGGCCAGCTCTTGTATAGGAGAAAATATTACGTCTGGAGTCCGCACATAGCTTTACGTGCGGACTCCAATCTTGGCCCGACGCGTGTCCAGTGATTTTTTTCCCGTTTTAGCGCTTAACGACGCTGTAACTGGATGGACGGCGACGACGCCGTTTATCCTGGCCTGACCCGGCCCGGCCCGCCTCGTTCAAACAGCGGGAGAAGAAGTGTCATTGGAATGTGCAAGAGAAATTTAAAAGAAATATATATCTAGATTTAAGATTTAGGGGTGTATTTTTTCTTGCAAACCGAGCTCAGAGAGAGAAAGAGAAAATCTTATTTCTTTTTTACGAAAGAACCATGAAGGTGGAGAACGAATTTGAAAGTTATGACCTTGAGGAAATAGGTGAGGATGTATTAAATAAAAATTCATCGGTAATTTTTCTCAACCGTTGTATACGTACAATTTTTTTACGGTTTGTTAGTGTTATTCCTTGAAATTCTTTTATTTAGTGTATATTTCCTACACTGTTTGGAGTTCTTTGCAAGAGGACTTTGCTTATTTTGAGAGATTTTTGCATTTGTATTCTCTGTACTCTCATGAGAGTACAGATGATTTTCTGAATATTTTTACAATTTATTTTGCCTGGATGGAGAGAATATGACCATTATATTTCATTAGAAATAATTTTCTTTGACCTGTTTGAAGGAAATATGTTCATTACAATCCATTATGAATAATTTGGATGTTGTTTGGTTATTTTTAGTGTTATTTTGCATCTGTACTCTCTTGAGAGTACATATGATTTTTGGATATTTTCTCCAATTTTTTCGGACTGGTTGTTGAGATTATTTTCATTTACATTCTCTACTCTCCTAAGAGTACATTGCATTTTTCATTTTCTATTTCCTTCTTTGGAAATATGTTCATTGGATAATTTATTTGTTGGCATGGTTTTTTGTTGAGATTAGGTTCAGTATATTCCGTTGGAAGCAATTTGGTAACTATTTGGATGGTTTCTAGGGGATTTTTGCATCTGTACTCTCTGTACTCTCATGATATTATATATGATTTTGTCAATATTTTTGCAGTTTATTTAGCCTGTTTGTAGAAAATATGTTCATTACAATCCATTAGTAGTAATTTTGTAGGGTGACTTGGTTGATTTGCATATGTACTGTCATTTACTGACTTTTCATTTTGAAGTTTACCATGTTTGGGAAAAGGATAATCTGATCTACAACCTTTCTAATGGTGTTTGATATCGCGACTCTTTAGTAATGAAATCATTGACATTTTATAGAGGCTTCATGTGCATCAATTCGTTAGATTCCACAGAATTCAACAAGACTCAATTGTTATTACCTCAATCCTGTCTTGCTGGGACATAGAGAAGCAGGCTTTCTTTCTGGGTGGGCAGTGCATTCCTTTCACCCCCAATGAAGTTATAGTGATAATAGGGATGCCAGATAGAGGGGAGAAGGTCTTATGACATAGAGGGAATGTGTTATATGTGAGGTTAGCACTTCTAGTGAGGAAGCCCTTAAAGAGCATCTTGAAGGTAAAAAACACAAAGCAAAAGAAGCGTTACTGAGCAAGAAGATTGCCCCTCTGTACTCTCTGTACTCTCTATACTCTTTGTACTCTCTGTACTATCTGTACTCTCTGTACTTTCTGTACTCTGTACTCTTTGTACTCTCTATACTCGTCTCAACTCATGGGTAACTTGATATAATACTGTTTATGTTTCATCGGTAATTTTTCTTAATCGTTGTATATGTACAATTTTTTTATGGTTTGTTAGTGTTATTCATTGAAATTCTTTTATTTAGCGTATATTTCCTACACTATTTGGAGTTCTTTGCAAGAGGACTTTGCTTGTTTTGAAGATCTGCTTTTCATGGGTATACTCTTTGTAATCTCATGAGAGTACTGACTAATTTCATATTATTTTTTATGAGTTCCTGACCTGTATGGAGAGAATATGTTCATTACATTCCATTAGAAGCAACTTGGAGGCTGTTTAGGTTAGTTTTTAGGAGAGTTTTACATGTGCACTCTGTGTACTCTCACGAGAGTATAATACAAAATATTTTGGGCATTTTTTTCCAGCTTCTATGAGATTGTTTGGAGGAAATATCTTCATTACAAATCCATCAGGAACAATTTAGAGAATATTTGGTTGCTTCTTTAGTGTTATTTTGCATCTGTACTCTCTATACTCTCTGTACTCTCATGAGAGTACAGAGCATTTTGGTCATTTTTTTCTATTTTTTTGACTTGTTTGGAGAAAATATGCTCATTACAATCCATTAGGAATAATTTGGAGGATATTTCGTTGATTTTTTAGTATTATTTACGTCACATTACTCTCTACTCTCTTGAGAGTAATTTTGGACATTTTTTCAGTTTTTTGGCCTAGTTGTTGATTATGTTCATTACATTCCAGTGGAAGCAATTTGGTGGTTTTGGATGGTTTAAGATTTTTGAATCACATACTCTATACTCTTGAGAGTCGAATATTTTGGTCATTTTTTTCCTGTTTCTTTGACCTGTTTGGAGAAAATATGCTCATTACAATCCATCATGAATAATTTGGAGGTTATTTGGTTGGTTTTTTAGTGTTATTTTGTATATGTACTCTCTGTACTCTCTTAAGAGTATAGACGATTTTGGCCAATTTTTTCAGTTTCTTTGGCTTGGTTGTTCAGATTATCTTCATTATATTCTAGTGGAAGTAATTTGGTGGCTATTTGGATAGTTTTTGGGGGATTTTTGCATCTGTACTCTCTGAGAAATTTTTGCAATTTGTTCAGATTATGTTCAGTATAGAGAGCACAGATGCAAAAATCTCCTAGAAATCATCCAAATATCCCTCCAAATTACTTCCAATGTAATGTAATGAACATATTTTCTCCAAATAGGCCAAAAAAATTAGAAAAAAAATGGCCAAAATTGATCTCTCAAGAGAGAATGAGAGTACGATGTAAAATAACACTAAAAACTAACCAAATTATAATTATTTAATGAACATATTTCCTAACAAGCTAAAGAAAAAAAAAATACTCTATACTCTCATGAGAGTATAGAGAGTACATATACAAAAATCTCCCAGAAATCATCCAAACATCCCTCCAAATTACTTCCAATGAAATATAATGAACATAACCAGGCCAAAAAAACTAGAAAAAATAGCTACAAAAATACTTCTAATGGAATGTAATGACTATATTCTCTCCATCTAGGCAAAATAAATTGTAAAAATAGTGAGAAAATCATCTGTACTCTCATGAGAGTATATAGAGTACATATGCAAAAATCTCTCAGAAACCATCCAAATAGCCACCAAATTGCTTCCACTGGAATGCAATGAACATAATCTGAACAACCAGGCCAAAGAAATTAAAAAAAAATGGCCAAAATAAATCTCTCAAGAGAGTAGGAGAATCTGAATCAAAATAATCTTAAAAAGCTAGTCAAAGCGACCTCCAAATTATTCTAATGGATTGTAATGAACATATTTTCTCGAGCAGAAAGCTGGAAAAATGATCCAAATACTCTATACTCTCATGAGAGCGAGAATCTGAATCGAAATCTCCTAGAAACCATCTAAACATCCCTCCAAATTGTTTCCAATGGAATATAATGAACATAATCTCAACAACCAGGCTAAAGAAACTGGAAAAAAAACAGCCACAAAATTGCTTCTAATGGAATGTAACCATCTAGGCAAAATAAACAAAAAATATTAAGAAAATCATCAGGTTTCATGAGAGTAGTGAGAGTAGATGCAAAATCTCCAAACCATCAAAATAGTCATCAAATTGCTTCCACCTGGAATGAATATAATGAACAACTGCATAAAAAAAATTGAAAAAATTGGCCAAATCATCTCAGATTTCAAGAGAGTACAAAGAGTACAGATGCAAAATAACACTAAAAAACCAACCAATCAGCCTTCAAATTATTCCTAATGGATTGTAATGAATATATTTCCTCCAAACAGGCCAAAGAAACTGGAAAAAAATGACCAAAATGCTCTGTACTCTCATGAGAGTACAGATGTAAAAAACCCCTTAAAACCAAGCAATGAGCCTTCAATCTGCTTCATAAGCCATGTACTGAGCATTTTGTATCCAAACAGGGACATAAGTATTTTAAAAAAAATGTTAAAATGGGTTGTACTCTTTTAAGAGTACAAAGAGTACGCATGCAAAGCTGAAGCAAACAATCAAAAATTAACCTACAAACAAATTTTAATGTCATCGACTGAACATACTATCATCCCTAATCAGGCCACATAATTCATCTTGAAACATGACCAAACATCCTACCATGTGATATACTAAACATTTCACAAGGCTAATCACTTCAAAAATTTGAAAACAACGACGTGTCCATCTTGACAGTACAGAGAGTACACATGCAAAACATCTCCTAAAATCACTAAAATACATTCCGTTCATTTAAAGTACTCAAATGTTTTAAAATATTCACATACTGGACGATGAGAAGAACAGAGAAACTCCTAAATTCATTAAATTTCGGGAACACAGGTGTAAATACCTCATGTAGTCACCTACAATACCTCAATGAAAGTTATTTGCAAGATTTGCTAAATCCGGCGGCACGACGCCGATCGAGAGTGGGAGTCGAAGAGAAAGCCCTAAACCGCCATGGGAGGAATGAATGGCCGCCTCGCTTTTTTCTTCTCCGCCGTTTGAACGAGGCGGGCCGTGGTCGTTAGATAAACAGCCTTCGCCGCCGTCTGCCATTACAACGCCGTTAAGCTAAAATGGGAAAAAATTACCGACACGCCGGCCAGATTGAAGTCCACACGTAAAGCTACGTGCGGACTCCGGATATAATATTTTCTCCTTGTTATAGACTCGATGACGTTTTCTCCTAGAGGAGCATCCGTCGAGTTGTTGATTGTTCGTTTGTTTGTATGGAAATCTTCCATTTTTGTTTTGCTTTTGGATTCTTCCCATTCGAGTTCTTGTGATCGATTCGAGGTTGAACAATTCCTCTCATGGGGGGCCATCGAGCTTGCCGTCGGTGATCTGAACAGTGATAAGTGAGTCCCTCCTCTACTGGCGTTTGCTTTTGCTTCTATTCTTTTTTTGAAGGATACTGTGTAGTGTATGAGAGTTTGGACTGGAAAGCATGAGCGATTTGTCTGTCTTTTGAATTCCAAATGGTTGCTCTATGGCCGGTGAAAGATTGTTTCTTTGGTAGATTTTGGCAAAGTGTAATCGCGCATTTTTCCCGTCGAGTTTTCGTGAAATATTTTGGATTTCGTCGTCCTCTTTAGTTTTATTCACTGTTTTCACCTGTTTCTCTGTGTTGGAAGCTTCTCCCCTGATCAGTCATTTGTTAATTTGTTACTTTGTTACTTTGTTTTGGATTTTATTTCCGTTTCGTTCGAAATTTTATCTCCGACCCCAGCTAGTGGGATTAAGGCTTGTTGTTGTTGTTGTAGAAAGCAGTGTCCATGAAAAATTAGCCTAAAAATGCGCATCTATATACGTGTTCTGCATTTCTGTATATGCCATTTGGCTTGCTTAGCAGCTGCAATCTGGCACTTAGTTTGTGCCAACAAGAATCGACGTTCTAGTATGATGGCGAGGGATTGCATATAATCTCTCAAATTCAAGATAAAAATGATTTTGACATTTTAAATTTCAATCTTTATTTGCAACATTCAAGAAAGGAAGATTTACATACATAACTCACAATTCTTATGTATTTACGTATCTAACACTTAAAGTTAGATATTTATTTATCTCATACATTCCTCCTATGCTTAAAAAGATACATTTCATTTTTAAGAAGTGAATGATAATGATATATTTGGTGTGATATTGAAGATTTGGGTGTTATATATATATGTAAAAATTGAAGTTTATGTGTTAGATATGTAAATATATAAAAATTATGTGGTATGTATGTAAATGCTCCTATTAAAAATACCACTATTCTTAACTTTTTAAAAATGAATGCACTTTTTCATGCATAGGTAACGTATTAGAAAATGAAATATCAAACTCTAGATATTAGATATGAAAAAGTTAATTATTTATCTATATAATGACGAACTCTTTCATAGGCACCCGGAAAAGTTTAGGGGATGTTTGGGATCACTTTTTATTTTTATTTTTTGTTTTATGTTTTAATTTTATTTTTTTATCTTTTGTTTCAAAATAAAACATACTTAGTTGTAATTATTGTTTTAAAAAATATTCAATATATCTAAAAACTATTTTGAATGCTTTTAAAAATAATGTTATTTGTTTTTAAAAATAAAAAATAAAAACACTTCTAAATAAATGTGTTTTTAAAAATAATATAAAAACAAAATCATTAAATAAAATTGATCCCAAACAGCTCCTTAAAAAAAAGCTGTTGGTGGTTCATTTTCACTAGCTTTATGTGTTTAAATTATATCTATAACTGACCTTTGTGCCCTCCATAATTGGCCTCATGCCTATCTGTAACTCATCTTGTGTGCTACTTTCAACTAATAAAATATTTCAAATAGGCACCCTATACCTTTTGTTAACATTCCCAATGTATATCAGACTATTTTTTTTTTGGAATGGATATCCACCCAACATCCCACCCATCTTGTGGGTGGGACTATTAACCTCCCCTAATGTTTTTAGGTGATTTCTATGCCAACCTGCCACTAGTTTTCTTCACAATTGGGTTGAGGCATGCCACTTACAAGTTATGTCATGGCGCATTGATTCCAGATGATATCCTTGTAGTAGTACAATTTTAGTTTTGATTTATTTATCAATTTACGTTAGCCCTCTCATCTGGGCTTGAGACTGGCAAATGGTATTTCCCCTTTTAACCATAATACTGATTTAAAATGAGCCAGCAACTTTATCAAACATACTGAAATATTTTCAATAATTGTGCTACTGGTTAATTTTTAAGCATAGATCAGCTTTTGTCTTTTAAAGCTTCTTTTACACATCAAGGCAGAAGTAGGTCTTCTGCAAGAAGTATGTCAGCATATTGTGTGTTGATCTTATGATTGTTTCTTTTCACTTCTTATGAATGAATATTTATGAATATTGCTTTGGTGGGCCTTTCGTATAAGTATTCTGAGCTTCATGCGATCTCTCCTTGCTCAGCTCTCAGAGTGCCCGCCCCAGCTGTTTAATTTTGAAGTGAATGTTACGTATTTTTTTTGGATATATTTTGAATTTTTTATAAACAATGGTGATATTGATATTTTATGTTATGATTCATATTTTTATTTTATTTTGTCATTTTTATTTTTTTGAGTAAAAAAATAAAAAAAATTTATAGCTTTCCCACGATGTGTCATGTTCTGCTTTTTGTAGATCTATAATGCCATCTAAAGATAGAACCTAGCCTTCCACAGAAAATACTTTTTGAGTTATATTCCCTATATGATCTTATTGATCACATCTCCACTAACTTTTATACCCTGTAGGCCAATTATGCTTTAGACAAACTCATGGAGCCGCTGCTGTTAGCCACAAAGATGACCAACCCAAATTCATTTTCTTTCTTGTCCTATAGAAAAAGCAGGAAAGCATTTGATTGTCTCTGTCGAAAGAATCTGATCTTGGCTTCGCAGTGAAGCAAAAGTCAGCCCGACAGTTTCAGATGCATCTAATGATAATGGCTTTGCAGTGATGCCTTTGCTTTCACTGCATTTTTCTTGAACTTAAATGATTACAAATGATGACATTTTTAACAGAATTTTTTTTGGAAAAATTTTGAAGGCTTTGCCCAATTTTCATTCCAAAAAGAAGATTAGATTACATGTATAGAGCCAAGGGGAGGGGGGAGTGCCAGCAATCAGTAAATCAAGACAGTAAATAAAACATAAGACATAACCCAAATAAAGGTAAGTAATGAAGAACAAAAATGGACTCAGACTGTAAAAACTGGTGATGCCCAGCAAACCAAAAACACTTGGGTCGAGAGATGAAGGAGAATAGGTAGACCTGCGGTTACCATCACTGCCATCCGATGGGGGGGACACCAATGGTATCTTCCCAGGTTGCTGAGAAGGTCATCCTAGCAGGATCCAACCAATCATAGGAAATAGTCAATCAACTAGTAAGTCATCATTGTCCAACAAAAAAACCAGGACCAAAGGGAATGAATGAATAGCGAACGAAAGTGGAATAAGGGAGGAGGTTTAGGGAGGCTCAAAGCGTCTTCAAAGCTTTAACAAATCAAGAACATGGCTAGGCCAAGAATCCTTAGTCTTCCACCTAGCAATTTTAGAAGTCACCATCCATTTGATCTGTGTGACTAGGGAGGAGAAGGGAGAAGTAATAGAGGAGAAGATTCGATTATTCCTTTCTCTCCAGATTGAATAAACCATAACAGTCGTAATCAGATAGTGTAGCCTTTTAGTCACATTGTTAGTATAAGCATCCACATCGCTAAGAATCTGTTGTAGAGAGGATTGCATTAAGAAAAAGTGGCCATTTGGAATTAGTAGTCTGATCAATTTCATAGAGAAGGGGCACTCAAAGAAGAGATGAGAGTGCGATTCAGAAAGATTATCACATAAACAGCAAGCATAAGGAGGCCCGAGACCTCTTCTAGATAGTGTGTTCGAGGTTTTAAGACCTCCCAAATAGGTCATCAAACTATACAGAGCATAATTAATTGTATGACCCTTGAACCAGATTTCATTACACCAGCTCACATTGGGATGGGATTTGAAAACCGTTGATTTGAATTCCATCCCCCACCCCCCATTAAAGGGCTACTTATGATTATACCAGACAATCCTGTCCTCTCCTCCTAAGATAGAAATGTTTAGAATCTTGTCAGAGTATCTAGGATAAGCAGCAGAGAAACCCGAAGGTAAGCTCCATTGCCCATTAAGAATGATGGTACACAACTTAGCAGACACAGGTAAGCCCAATAAAAAGTGCTCTTTGGAGCCAAGAATTTCAGATAGAGTACATCCACCACAGCAAGGGTCCTGGAAAAGAGAGAAATCACTGCCACTCCCTACATGATAAAGAAATTTATCTTTAAATCTAGTGGCAGTGGACTTTAATTCTTTCCAAAGGGGGGAGGCTCTGTAGAGGAATGTATTCCAAATCGTTTCATATTTTTGCTTACACCAATTTGCAAAGAGAGATTCACCCTTGAGAAGTATACATACTGTTTTAAGCTTGCAGAGTAAGTTGAGAGAGGAGGCAGAAAGAAGACCAGTGCCCCCTTTCTCTTTAGGAAGGGTGGTACGAGCCCATGAAATAGTATGAAGTTTCTTATCTTTCCCAAAATGGTAGAAAAAATTAGCAGTAAAGGAGCATATATGCTTAATAATGCCCTTAGGGATAGCAATAGATCAAAACCAATAGGATAGATAGTTATTCACAGAAGATCTGATCAATTGAAATCTTCCCCCAAGTGAGAGGAATTTGCATTTATAGCCTGCTAGCCATGCTTGAAGTTTATCAAAGAGAGAATTGAAATAAGCCAACTTGATTTGTTCCTCATTAGATACCTCCAATGGGCTAGGGTCCTCAGTAATGAGGGTAGCAACGGCCTCCTGAGAAGGGACATCATTCAACTGCACGATCAAAGGCTTGGTGGAAGTACCTTGATGAATCTCTCTGGGCGGTGCACGTTTTTTGCTAGGACCTCGGTTCATGACACGGGGAGCAGGGTTTAAGGGGCAGGATTTATCATCATGTGAAAATATTTTGCATTTAGAACAGACTGATGGCTTCCAATCGTAAACAATATCCTGATTGAACTTCATACCATTCAGATTGATAGGGATAGAGTCTGGAATGGGAGAGTAGGTATTGATTTGCACACAGATATGTGTGAAGGTGATTCTGGCTTTAGAAGCAGTTAGGTTATCCACTGCTAAAGGAACACCAATCCGACTGGTCACCTTGGAGAAGCCAGATTCATTCCAGCAACTGAGAGAGAAATTTGGTAGCTTTATCTATAGAGGAAGCTCAGAGATTTGCTCCTTGGATGACCTGAAGTTCCAAGCCTATTTTCGAAAAACAAATGGATGACCGTTTAGGAAACTGGGACCGTTGTCCCAAACAAGGTTGTAGTCCTCTTGACAGGTGAATTTGAAGAGGAAGAAGTCTTTTTCCAGTATAAGTAATTCTAGATTGCCTTTAAATTTTCATTTCTTCTTAATGGCAGCCATAAGAGATCCAGAAAAGAGGCATTTTCCAATCGCATGGCCGACCAAAGAGAGATGCCATTCTTTTTCCCCTTCAGAGAGTTCTTCCTTAGAAAATGAGACCTCCGAAGAATCGGATGAAATGAATGAGAGGGAAAGAGCTTGGCTCTTTTCATTTTGAGCAAGAAGGAGCTCCTTCCAGTTGTAGGATTTGTTAGGAGCAAGAGTTGGGAGGCCCAAGATAGAGGCATGGGGAGAAGGGGTAACAAGAGGTGGGAAGGAGGAGTTTAACAGTGGCAGAGCCTGAGAAGCCATAACCTGTGGGAGAAAAGAGGGTTGACCCAGTGGAGGTCAGGAGGTAGAAGGAGGGAGGGAGAGCAAGAAGAAGAGAAGGGGAAGAAGGGGAGGGGGGAAAGGCAAGAAGAAAAAGCGTACTAGAAGAAAACCCTAGCCGCATGGAGGAGCCAAATTTTCCCTTATGAGAGATTTCCCTTTCAAAGACAACTTCATTTTTAACAGAATTGTTGTGGAGACTTCTTTCAGCATTCTTATTAATCTTTGTTTCATGTTTCATGATATTCCATTTTTCTGATTAGCCACACTTTTTTTTTCTTTTAATTTATAGATTATAAGTTTTGTTCTTGAAATGACCAAAAGTGAAAATGAAGTCTTGCCATGTGAGGTGACTTATTTTCACGTACTGTTATTTCTATATCAGTAAAATCTTGAAAGAACCAATTGTTCTCTTCCTCGCTGGACTTTGGAGGTTTGATTTCTGGGAGATGAATCAATATTATGTTTCTGTGCAAGAAAAAAAAAAAGAAAAAAAGGAAAATGTTTCTTTATCTCATGCTGAAATTTATGATCATGATAAAAAATATTCTGCTGCCCAATATATAGTAGAAAATGATTCTTATTGTATTTTTAACAAAGAGAGATTGAGAAGGGGAGAGAGACAAATAAATAAAGTAATAAATAAATAATATTAGTTCAATCAATATAATTAACGCACTATAATCGATCAATATTAAATAATCCAACTTTTCTTTTTAAATTTTTCTTCCTTTCTTGGATGAGTTGGCTCCACGATAATTAATTAATGAATGAATGAATAATAATAATAATAATAATAATAATAATAATAATAATAATAATAATCATTATTATTATTGAGTGGTGGATATGGGGGGCACAACTGAGTATCTCAGCACTATGGTTTAAAGATACATATAATGACTGTCCAGTTAAGATCAAAGGGGTGTTCACTATAAATTGTCAACAAATTAGGCAGCTTAATACATATCTGATGTGAGACATTAAATGTGATCATCTGAATGATTCAAATTTATTGGGGAAAATTGTACATTTATTCTTGAATGCTGAAATTTGATTCAGTAGGAAAGGATTTTATTTTATTTTAATTTTGATTTGAATGACATCCCATATTTATTACATGGCTATAAGTTAGTAAGCAATGGAGAGAGTACTCGACTTGATTCTTATCTTACATTGAAAGAAAGGAGATTGAATGGTTGGATGTGATTAGGAGATAGCCTTTTTTTTTTTCCTTCGTTGGATTATTGGGAGTCAATAGGTGTAAACAATTAAATGTATTAAATTAACAATTTGATAATCAAATAATGTTTATCTATATTTTAAAATCTTATTACATATATATGAACAAATTTGAACATTGATTTAATATTTATATTCATGAATATGCTTGTTTTCTCATTTATTATTTATTACATTCTATTGTGTCAATTTACTTATGTTAATTTTTATTAAAATTTATAAATCTAAATATGCGCAATAATTAGATTATGCTTAAATTTTTAGGCTTGAAGTTCAAGTTTGGCTTAAACTCGATAAGAAAATTAATAAATAATAGAGGACATGGTTGTATATAATTAAGATAGTCTTGGGAGAATTTGGGAACGTTAGAGAGATTGTTTTCTCCAACATTGCTCGTGCTCTATCAAGATTGATCTTTGTGTACACCTTAGTGAAGTCACCTTTCAAAAACTTTTGCACCTCATAATAAGTTTGCCTACTAGTCATGGCAACTCCATGATAACTTTGCTTGATAAGTACAGATGATTTGTCAATATTTAAATAAAAGTAGGTGATATTGATGTAGACTCCTAACATATTGGCTATGTACAAGATGAGGACATCAACATTTGATTGTATGCAATCCACAAGTTGATCTTGGTGCTTTGAATTGAAAGAAGTATGCATCTTGGATTATCACTAAAGACAGTGATTTATTCAATTATTTTATTATCTCAAGGAAAGCTCCTATATGTTACTCATGTTAACGAACCTTTTCTTTAACTAACCTTGCCGCCTTTATATAGTGCACACAGGGCTGCGATGGATATCATTAAAAGGTGAATGTTTAACATTATGCATAAAACTTCATTGTAATATTTAAGTAGAGAGATTTATTTTAAAAGCATTAACAAAAAAGAGTAACTTAAGATGTCATTATACAAAATTAACATGCCTATTATGATAAAATAGATCATGATAATATATTGGAGGGTGTCTTCTCCCTAAGTGCTTGGCAGCATGATCTAGCCTTTTAGTTTTTGGTCTTTTAGAGAAGCTAGATAATGAGCCAACAATGAACAACATATTTTGATTAAATTCATTTAATAAAAACTCACTTGATACTTGTATTAATTGAATTCCTTATGTTGATCAATACATGGTCAATTTAAAATCAGTTACTAGAATGACATCGATGATGATATCTTTGAATGGATTCCTTATGTTGGTCAAATTGATGCAAACGAAGGAATTTGAGGCTTTTGAAGATGATGGATTGGAGGCATCATCAATCTCTTCCAAGCAAGAGCATTTGAACTTAAATTGCCTAGTTGCCTTAACTCCACCTAACATTGTTGGAGCTATCCTTATAATGTAAAAATCCAATTTTGGAATATGATCATTATTGTTCTCAATAATAAGTGCCTCATTAGCACATTTTTCTAGGTCAACAAGAGCAAACTCTTTCATCTTGTTGGGGTATATTAGATTCTCAACAAGATTCTAAAGATTATGAGTATAATCTAGAAGTCAAGGTAGTGCTCATCAATGATGTTCATAATAGATATTCCTTATCATATAAATACTCTCACTAGCAAGTTTTAAGTCAAGTGCTTTTGATGCTAATGCTTCTTTTCAAAATTGGATGGATAATCAACTTTGATCCCCTTTAATGTTTTTTAGGGCGATAAAATCAATGGATCTGCACTTCTCCGCCAATTTATCTTGATAAAAAGATATCATTGTTTTCATCCCAACGATGTTGTTGCGCATCTTCAAAGGATTTAGAAGTAAAAAATGTGAAATCCAGAGTTACCCAATTATATTCCTCTACATTAATATGACTGTTAGCCAACTAAAGCAACTAGATAAAATAGTTTTGGTTGTGTAAGTTGAGAGTATAACAAAATAGATGTTCTAGAAGTCCTTAAGTAATAAGTAAGACCTATACCATAGTGGGTTTCATATCTTGCAAATCCATTCAAGTCAATTAGAAATCTCCAAAGGAAATATTTAGGAGCTCTTTTGTTTATTAAAAAAGAAATGTAATGTAATTGAAATATAATAAAATTAGAATGTAGTATATTTCTAATATTTAGAACTTATTTGATTAGGTGTAAAATAAATATAAAATATTATTTTTTAATATTTAATTTAAAGTAAAATAAAAAAAAATATAAAACTTATCGACAATAGGTGGTGGATGCGCACTAGTTAGGGGCGGTGATTGCAATTGCTCGTGTAGTGTATTTAAAAATCAATTGAATTGGATGATTTTTAAATATACTAAATTTGAATTGAAAGGTGAATTTCAAAATCACCAAAACTTTACATTACATTATAATTATATCCTACCAAATGCTCAAATTTCTCAATTATCTATATTGTGTTTACATTACACCTAAGCAATCAAATGGCCTTTATTTGATAATGCTATCTTGATGTTGTTATCTGAGAAATAGAATCATTATATAATTTTTATATATTTATATATTTAATATCTAAAATTTAATATTTATATAAATAATACCTAAATTTTTAATAGCATATCGAAAATAATACTATGACTAGCTTTTTTAAAATGAAATATATTTTTTCATGTATAAAAATATTATATTTATAAATATCAAATTTTAGATATTGGATATATAAATATAAAATAATTATGTGAAAACGTATGTAAATTTTCAGAATATATTATCATAGAGTACTGATCAGATAAAAAATGGATTGGTTGTATCTACAAAGATTAGAATTTTCAGATTTGAAAAGCATTCAATAATCAGAAAATATATCCATTGAAACAAAAATCTTTGTTCCAATCACTGCAGTCATAAGCATCTTCCAAATAGAGTCGGCAGCGCTCGCTCTTAAAATCTCTAATGGCGGAAACCTTAGCTCCGATCTCTGCGTCATCTACTTGGAAACCAATGCAACCATTCACATTCAATTCCTGCAACTGTTTACAACCTTTCACTATAACCAGCAGCTCTTTTTTGCGCAAATAAGATCCGCTCAAATTCAATTTCTTTATCTCTGGAAGATAACTAACGATCGCCATCGCATCCCCTTCTCTTATCTCCCCTGAAACAATTAGCTCGGAGAACTTGTTACAGTAAAGGCTAATGTTCTTCAACAATTCAGGGAAATTCAAAGGGTTGGCTTTCAGTTCTAGCCGCTCAAGATCTTTCCATTTGCATACAAGTTTGGGAATCAGGATTTCTTCATCTGAGCTCAGGATTGGCAGAGCAACAGATTTCAGCTTTGGGCACCTAAAGCAGTAGAATCTCTTCATGATTAGAATCAAATCGATTCAAGAAATATAATTTACGAAAACAATTAGAAATCTGTAAAATCATCGCTTCACTTACTCTTTGGAAATGAGCTTCAGATCCTCTGAGGAAGTGAATTTGAGTGGAAGACTTAACTCAGTTACAGAATTCCTGCTGTTCTTAACGGATAGTTTTAGGAAGTATGCGAAAGAGAAGTAGGGGAGGGAGTATAGAAAAGTGAAGGTTTTGGAAAAGTAGCTCCACGGAAGAACGTCGACTTGCCGGAAGTCGAGCTTTTTCCAGCAGAGAGGGTGTCGGGCGGCGGCGAGCCATGATTTGCAGACGAAGGGGACGGCGAGGGTGAGGTCGTCGAGGCCGATCCTCATGAAGATTTCAACCAAGCAGTCAACCCCCATTGCTGACCATGATATACTTCTATCCATGTTTAGCTTTCGGGATGGGAATTGGTGAGGAGGATGAACTGTTTATGATGCTGTTAAATGATTAATTATTGTATAAAGTAGGTGGCTAATTTTTTTAATAAAAATATTTTATTTAAATTTAAGAGACGTGATTCTTATATTGAGCTCTTCATTTCTTGAATTAAAGCACAATGGTCACCAGATTTGGTTTAAGTCTTCAAGAAGGCAAAGTGGATAAGGGATTTGAACTACCGCTGTCTATGTTTAGCTTTCGGGATGGGAATTGGTGAGGAGGATGAACTGTTTATGATGCTGTTAAATGATTAATTATTGTATAAAGTAGGTGGCTAATTTTTTTAATACAAATATTTTATTTAAATTTAAGAGACGTGATTCTTATATTGAGCTCTTCATTTCTTGAATTAAACCACAATGGTCACCAGATTTGGTTTAAGTCTTCAAGAAGGCAAAGTGGATAAGGGATTTGAACTACCGCTGTCTTCTCCTTCTATGGATTTTTTATTGCTAATGAAACTTAACAGTGGGGCTCATTTGATTATTTGTTAGTAGGAGCAAAATATTTTATAAAATTAGGAAAGTTTGCAAACGTGATGCATTGATTTCTCATAGAGAAAGTGAAAAAATTGAACTTGCATTTAGATTGAATTGATTCAAATTTAAGATTGTCTTTAAGAAGATATTAATTTTGAAATTCATTTTAAAATTAGGTTTAGAATTATAAATGCATAATTTGTAGTTTATTATTTTGTTAATTGAAATTTGTAATACAAAAAATGAGTGAGCTCATGCCTAACTCTAAACTATTTCATATACACAATAAATAAATCAAATGTAGATTAAAACTTATTTTTTAAAAAAATTTATATCTTTGCTATTTTCAAATTAGTTATTTATATCTTTGTTCTTTTCAACTTAGGGCAAGATTAATCCATGATATATAAGAATAATTTATTTTTTATTTTTTTCAATCATGATAATGACACATTGAAATACAAAAATCAAGCAGTCATGATGTTCTTGAAATTACATATTAAATTAAAACATGATGGAATTATCAAATCATCCATTTTTTATTGTTATAATTTTTTTATTTGCTCATTTTAAATGATCAAATGGCACCGTACTCTCTTACAACTCTTATGCATGTGCATGTGTGATGGGCTACAAACCTAAACCCTAAACTCTAAACCCTAAACCCTAAACCCTAACATTAAATCCTAAACCCTAAAACCTAAACTGTAAATCCTAAAAACTTAAAAACCTAAACCTATACTAAATAAAACCTAAATATAAAATAAATAAAAAACCTAAACCTAAATAAAATAAATTAAGTTAAATTAAAAAAACCTAAACAAAAACATAAACCTAAACCTAAACCTAAACCTAAACTTAAACCTAAACCTAAAAATAAAATAAAATAAAAAATCAAAACTAAAATAAAATAAAATAAATAAAATTTAGTTTATGTTTCTTTTTATACAAACACTACCATTGCCGGTCCCAAGTCCGGATGCAAAAAGTGGAGGGTTGCTTTAGGTAGTCGACAACCAGCGTAAAATTTGTCGAAATAATCATGACATGAATCCTTTAAATCATTGTGTTAATGCTAGGGCCCGAAGCGTGTATGGTTTGAATACTGATGAAAATGTGCTAGAACGTGCATTGGGGCAGTGCGTTAAATAAGCAAGGGTTCCCACATTATGGACAAATGCGGCAAAGAAGTCATCCATGAAACTAGAATTAGGTTAGGATCTTGGAATATTACAGTAAATTAATGGAATTAATAGATATTATGGTTCATAGAAAGATAAATATTTTATGTGTTCAAGAAACAAAATGTGGGTTGGTGAAGGCCAAGGAGATTGATAGTTTAGGTTTTAAATTTTGGTACATAGTCGAACTAGAAATGGTGTAGGTGTGATTATAGATAAAAATTTGAAGGATAATATTATAAGTATTAATAGATGTGTAGAATTATAGCTTTAAAGATTATTGTTGATACTAAGATTATCAATGTTATAAGTGTCTATGCTCCTCAAGTAGGTTTGGAGGTAAGCTCAAAAGAAAAATTTTGGAATGAATTAGAGGGACTAATACAAAAGATACCTCTTGAAGAAAAATATTTATTGGGGGATTTAAATGGACATGTTGGTAGAATGGTAGAAGATTTTAAAAGTATTCATGGTGGTTATAGATTTGGAGTGACTAATGAAGAAGGGACTATATTAGATTTTGCCTTAGCTTATGATTTTGTAGTTGCTAACACTTTATTTAAGAAAAGAGATGAACATATTATTACTTATAAAAATGGATCTAGTAAAACACAGATTGATTATTTTCTGATAAGAAAAATAGATCGTTTAGATTGTAAAGATTGTAAAGTCATTCCAAGTGAAATTTTAAGTACCCAACATCGACTATTAGTTTTAGATTTTAAGATGAAAGGTTGTAAGAGAAAAATAAACTAAATTATTGTCCTAGGATTAGATGGGGACGCTTAAAGAATACAAATAAAAATATTTTTAAGAGCAAGCTACAAGAAATTAGAATTTGGGATGTTCATAAGGAAGCTAACGTTATGTGGGAAAAATATCAAGTGAAATTAAGCAAGTTGCTAAAGATGTGCTTGGAGAATCAAAGGAAAAGCTTCTTTTAATAAGAATAGTTGGTGGTGGAGTCAGAGTGTGCAAGAAAAGATAAGAAATAAGAAGCATTGTTATAAAACTTGGTTTAGATGTAAAAATTCAGAGAATTGGGAAAGATATAAAGTGGCTGTAGAGATTCTAAGAAAGCAATATATGATGCAAAAATTTAGCTTTTAGTGATTTATACAATAGATTAGATACCAAAGAAGGTGAAAGATGTATGTATAAGTTAGCCAACCAAAGAGATAGGAGAAGTAAAGACTTAGTTCAAGTGAGGGGTATTAAGGATGAAAATAATAAAGTACTTTTCTTAGAAAAAGATATTGAAAATAGGTGGATGAGGTATTTTGATAAACTTTTCAATGAAGGATCTGAAAGTACGATTGATTTTAGCAATCTTAATACCCTAAACAAAAATAGAGAATTTCATTTTATCGTCAGATTAGTAAATCAAGTTAGTGAAGCTTTAAAGAAAATGAAATGTGAAAAGCAAGGAGGATATTATTCCAATAGATGTGTGGAAATGTTTAGGAGATCAAAGAATTTCTTGGCTTACAAATCTTTTTAATGTTATTTTAAAAACTAAAAAGATGACAGATGAGTGGAGAAAGAATTTGTTGGTTCCTATATTTAAGAATAAAGGTGATGCACAAGAGTGTGCAAATTATAGAGGAATTAAGTTAATGTGTCATACATTAAAATTATGGGAGAGAATAATTGAGCATAGGTTACGATGTGATATAGAAGTTTCTCACAATCAGTTTGGTTTCATGCCAGGTAGATCTACTATGGATGCTATACATTTGTTAAGAGGTTTGATGGAGAAGCATTGACAAAGTAAGAAGGATCTACATATGATATTTATTGATTTAGAGAAAGCTTATGATAAAGTCTCTAGAGATGTTCTTTGGAGAGTTCTAGAACAGAAAGGAGTTAATATTGATTATATTCAAGTCATTAAGGATATGTATACTAGAGCTGTTACTTATGTCCAAACACAAGAAGGATTGACAAAATATTTTCCTATTTCAATTGGATTACATCAAGGATCAACATTAAGCCCTTATCTTTTTTACTTTAGTTATGGATGTTCTTACGAGGCATTTACAAGAAGATGTACCTTGGTGTATGCTTTTCTTGATGACATTCTTCTTATTGATAAGACTAGAGGGAGTGCGAAACCGAATTATGGAGGTCAACTTTAGAGTCTAAAGGTTTTCGTTTAAGTAGATCTATAATTGAATATATGGAGTGTAATTTTAGTTGTAGAAGTTTTAGTAGTAGTGTTGTGACTTTAGGTGATCAAGTCATTAATAAGAGTGAGTGATTCAGATATTTAGGCTCTATTGTTCAAAATGATGGTGAAATAGATGGAGATGTTATTAGTAGAATTCAAGTTGGATGGTTGAAGTGGAGGAATGCATCGGCCTATTATGTGATAGAAAAGTTCCACTTAAACTTAAGGAAAAATTTTATAAGATGGTGGTAAGACCGCAATGACTTATGGTGCGAATGTTGGACAATAAAGAGAAGCATAAGACTAAGTTAAGTGTTCTGAGATGAGGATGCTCAGGTGGATGAGTGGCTTTACTCTTAGAGATAGAATGCAAAATGAGTATGTTGGAAAAAAGTTGGAGTAGCTCCTGTAGATAAGATTAGGAGTCGCCTTAGATGGTTTGGCCACATAAAGCGTCTAGTCCGATGGAGGAGAGTAGATGCATTAGATTTTTCTTATGTTAAGAAAGGTAGAGGTAGACCTAAAAAGACTTAGTTAAGATGTATAAAAAATGATCTTAGTATACTTGAATTAAATGAGAATTTGACACATAATAGGACACAATGGAGACGAAGGATTCATGTAGCGTACCCCCACCTAGTGGGATTAAGGCTTATTGTTGTTGTTGTTGTTGTTATTGTTGATGTTGTTGTTGCTCATTTTAAATGATCAAATTAAAATGCATCAATGACCGAGTATTTTATTTTCGATATATCATATGAAATTCATGTGATTGAACATGAATCAATAAATCTAATAATTGCTTGAACACAACACATTGAATATCTAGAAGTTATAATTAATTGCTTGCAATCCATATGAGATAACAAAATTAAGTGAATTATTTGTAAGGCATCATAGCGTATTAGTTTGATAACTTAGTTTTTCAACCAAGAGCTCTTAAGTTCAAGTCATTAAATAAGCGATGTGTGAGAGTTTACAATCGCTAAAAGAATAATGCTAAGAGGTGATTCATAAAATACAAATAAGAAACACATAAACTTACAAAAAAAAAATCTTAGATGAAAAAAATTGTGGGTAGAGATGAAGAATTCATCATATTGAAAAATAAAATGGTCATAAATAGAGAGTGATTAATGACATAGTATAAGTGTAAGCTCTAATTTACAAAAAAATATATGTATATATTTATATAATTACAGATGCATTATGTGTGGGCTCCAAAAATTCACCACCGACCTCTCACATTGAAGAGATTATGATTTAAGTGTCGTTGAAATTTTCAGAAGTAAAATGGAATAGTAGATAAGACACTACCCATAGATTTCACCCTCATTTGTGAGGACTTTAGATCTGGTTCTAGGTTTTCTATAGACGAAAGCACTTATAGTTAATTACCCCTCCCAATATAGAGAGAGAACTTTCGATTAAGGCCTGTCGTTAGATCGCTAAATGCATAGCTTATAGTAGCAACACGTAGAGTTTAAAATTTAAGATTTATAAAATTTATCATTTTAACTTAAAGAGAATGATTAGGGGAATGATGATGTGCCCGATCTAGATTCCATGGTTCTGTCATCCCAGGCTATTGCGGTCCCTAGTGTACTTAGTCAGAAGAGGTAATCAACACAACCTGACCGAAGGATCCTTATCAGCAGCCATGGGTTGCGTCGTCCAAGTAATTCTTGTAGACTTGGGGTGGTGTTTGTCTAAGGAGATAAGCTTAAGTCTACCTTATTTGATAGAAGAATTTTTTCCCTAGTAGGTGTACCTTATGATTCACATCTCAAGGTACAGAGCCATTGGAGAGCATACAAGCTACAATCTTCATCGTAATATAAAGGTGACATTTGGCGGTAGCCACCCGATCAGAGGACTCTGGTCGTAACTACATCATATATGGAGTCTATTGGCCAAACCACGCAGACAGAGGACACGGGCCACATCCTTACTGACATGAGATTGATTGAGAGTAAATATAGAAATACATTTGATTTGACATTAGCTCCTTTGTGAGATAGAGTTTTCTTAATTTGTTATCTTCAACAAACTATTATGGAAGGTGGATTGAGTTTTAACTTTAAGTTCTTTTTATATTATATTTCATTTAAGCATTTAATACTTAGTAATTTATCCAATTTTTATATTTATATTGAACTTGATTTTGATTAATTCAATTTGAGCTTGCAAGCACATTTTGATTGTAAGTATCTCCTCCGGCTGAAATCTCCATTCAATATAGCCATCATTGGGATTATTAATTAATTAATTTGAATATATTTAAGAACCACTGTCAACTCTATTTAGCTCCTAATGGAGGATCATATCTACTGCTATATGACAAAATTAACTTCTTAGATATTCTAATAAGTTGAAATTTTTATAATAATTGAATTTTTTAGGTTTTGTTAATTCGGATTTGGTCTTAAAACCAAACCGGGAAGCAACCCGCACAGCATCCTCATACACTAAATTTAAGCATTCAGCATAATGTCGGGGCTCATGCGAGTGTTTAATAGTTCAGATTATTTTATTTTTTAATTATAGAATTAATTTTATATTTTTGTTTAATCTCAACTTAACCTACGCAGCCTTTTTAGATATTAAAATTTGTATTTTAAAACTTTATGTCCGAGCACATGCAGGTATTTATAGCTTAGATAATTTCATCTAATAAATGAAATCATTGATTTTGAAAATCATAATAAAAATAAAATTCCTTAATTTTTGGATTGAAAGAAGCTATATAATTCATAGAGAATTTAATTTAGCATCACCTTCTATCTACTTCTACGAAGAATTGTAGATCCTATGGCGATGAAGACATTTTAAACTATTCTAATAGCTTGTTAGAACCATTGAAAATAATATTTAATTGCTTTCTTTTATTCAGAGTTGTCTAGTCTTTGGATCTTCAATAGACTCTCATTTATATCTATTGATGATCTTCAAACTCATTATTATTTTTGTTTAATTTCTCTTTGATCTAATTTGAGCATTTAATAAGATGAATAATATGTTTCAAATATTTTCCAAGAATTCCTTAATTATGCTTATTAGCAATCCTTCAATTTCATTAAGAATCTCTTATGAATCCTTTGGTTTTCTTTAATTTACTTGGAGTAAATTATATTTGAAGACAATATCTTAATTCCAAAGGGATCTCTTGTGCTTTGACTAGATATTCAATCAGATCATCTTTCACATCAATTGAAATGAGCTATTGACGTGCTAAGCTTATGTTTATCACCAAAATATATAACTCATTTCAATTACTTCATGATCAAGTATCTGAATATATTTCTAGACATTGCATATATCAATCTTAAAAATGATTAAAATTTTCTTTTGATTATCTCAATGTGAAATCCAAGATAATTCAAATATCGAATGAGAGATGTTTGTTCATTTGAGAGCAGTTGACTAATCCTTGATTTCAGTTGGAGTATAATTTTGATAATTTTGTTTACTTCAAAATTTAGCAAACTCAAATTAAATTTTAAAATTAGCTTAGAATTTTTAATTTAAACTAATTTATTTGAGTTTTGTCAATGTAAAATCTGATAGAATTTCTGTAGTATTTTGGCATAGGGGTTCCACTTCTAACAGTTTTGGCTTACTCGGTATGCATTATTGAGCATAGTGAGCGGTGTCTTGTGACATCACAACCATCTCTTTGCACCCACTATACCCTATTGGGCATTAACAGGGTCTTGAAACCTGCAAAAAGAAACACTAGTTTCCCCATCGCATCAAAAAAGTTGCGGACAAGTGCTTAATTCTGATACAATTTAATGACCGGGGACAGGTTAGCTGCTTTCTTTCCAAGGTTATGTGTCAAGTGCTTAATATCCAATATTCTCTTCAACTGTTTCCTCAATGTTTGACGTAATTCTACATCATCAACAAATGCATGAACTATATCCAATTATGGTGAAATATTTTCATCTTCATCTATCTTTTGAAAAATAAATGAAGACAAAAATACACGTTAGTTGGGCACCACATAGACCCGTAGATGTTCTTATTAAGGTGATCGAGTATGACATTGAGGAATGATGTACTATCTCGAGAGACAGAATTCACCATCCTATAATGGACCTAATCAGCTAATAAGAACTCCTAAGGATAATGGGTCTTCGGATGTACTAGAGATTCTTCCCTTACTTTGCATGAAAAAGTAAAGTAGGGTTTATTTTAAACCGTGTTCATTAAGTTCCCTATGGAGGTAGTACCCCATAGTTAATTACATCTTATTAAATGAGATTTTTTAAGAATACTCTCGATTAAAGTAAATAATCATTATCTCCAAAGACTTTAAAGATAGGACTATCAATAAATTGGTTATTTTTGAAAGATCAAGTAGGATTGATCAAAAATAGGGAGTTATTATCAAAGCCAAAGGGAGTTAAGTAAGGGATGCTCATGATGCTAGGAAACCTAATGAGCATCCCAAACTAACCTATGGTTGGGCTTTATATTTTTGAAATTTGAAGAGAGTTAAATATTTGAGTTGAATTTTTATTAGAAATCCAGGGCTTACAATTCTACAACACAATATCATGAAAATGCCTAAGAGGTTAGGATTTATACTTGTAGCCCACAAAGGGGAAACAACAACCTCTGAACCTAAATCTAGGGAGCTTTGGTGAGAGTCAAGGCACGACCTAAATCTAAGGCAAAAATAGTTATATGGTTTACCTCTATAAGAGAGGATAAACCACCTGACTGTTGGAATTACAACCGTCTGGGGTGGCTGCCAACTAATTCCTCCTACGATTTTAAATACACGTAGATAAGTCATATGCTTTTGCAAGATAGCTAGGCTATTATTTATTTAGAAAGAGACTAAGTCCTTAAACATACTCACTAAGAGATTAGACCATGCAGGGCATGAATAATGACTTAAATCTAATGCAAATTTTTGTATTATTTTATTTTCATTTTTGGATAATTTATTTGACACGAGCTATGAGATTCATATGCCTAACGCATGAGAAATTGGTTATGGACCAAAATCAGTAAGAAGGAGGTGTGTTTTCACCATGGCGCTTAAAGGTCAAGCTAAGTTCCCTGACAAAGGTGAAAGCCCTCTATTAGCAAGAGTGAAGCAAGTTACTTTTTTATGCATGATGTGAGACATACAACATCCAGCTAAGGGGTTGCTAAATCTTTTATTTCTTGATTTATGTCCTAGGCTTTAGGTGAGGTTATGAGTTGTTAATTTTAAATTTTGAGTTGATTAATTAGATATAAAATTTATTTTTTTCTAAGAGCCTAATCACATCCAGGCCATTCATCAAATCAATGAATAAATTAAAAAAATCATGCCATTTTAATGCACAAGCTAAACAAATATCAAATAATTTTATAAAGATAGCGTAAAAGAATAAAAGGCCGATGTGGTCAGGTACCACCACACAATCCGAAAAGAAATGTGGGTAGCCGAGCTCTACCCTTATACAACCCAGATTACAAATGAATAATTATACTTTAGAAAGAATTCATGTTATGGGGGTCTTCATTCTTCATTCTTTATTTCTTTCTTTCTTCTTTCTTCATTTGGACTTAGGATGTAGTTTGCTCTAAGACTTCATATGGTATATAAGACATAGTCTTATGACCAATGTTCATCCTAATCTCCCATAACATTCATTCCAAATCTTAATTATAAAATTACATAAAAATGAAAAATGTAAATCTAATTAAACCTACAAAATAAAGATTAGCTAAACATACCTCACAATCCCAAGCAGTTATATGAATAAATTGGACTTAGCATCCTACACATGGGTAACTATGCCCACCTGTCCTAATTTGGATTATGCTTAGGGGTATAAGTAACATGCATAGCAAAAGCATCTATATTTTTATTACAGCGCCCCTTATGCATAGTCCTATGTAGTAGACAATGATTAGACTAAGATCATTCTATCATTTAGTCTACGCACATACACCCTAACATCCAGCCTAAAATATAACATCATAAAATAAAATCAAGCATCATGCCTTATAGAGCTAGAAATGATGACTTAGAATGCCATTTTATTTGCGCTTGTCTGTCTTAGCTAGGCTTTAAGGTTGAAATTTTCTAAGTGTGAAGGATTCAACTTAGAGGCATATTTTCTTTAAGTGATTTAGTTGATTTTTTAATTTTATTTTGATAATTTGATTTTTGTTTGAATGAACTTACATTTAATTACTAAGAGATATAAAGAGAGGAAAAGAGAAGAAAACATCTCTTTCCTCCTTACCTTAAATAATTTCTAAGGTAGATTCATTAGTGATTTTTTCTTAGTGAATGTTTTATTATGTGTTTTAATTAATCCTAATTTTAGATTTACTCTAAATAAACCTATTCAATAAGAAAGATATTTTAAGATTAATTAAGGTGAATTACTATCACAAAACACACAACCATTTATTTCTTTCCACGATGTGTATCATGCACATGAATAAATCCTAAGCATATCTATACATGCAATGCAAATATTTAGTATACCTTAATGATGAATGCAAAGAGATGTTATTTAGGAAAATTTGGATATTCCATGAATGCATTATTTTGTTATGTAGAAAAGAGGGACTCTTTTATCCATTAATTAAGTGTAGATTTACATGTATAAAAGATATAAGTGAATACGATGCCATTGTTTCCTACACCAAGGGTATAAAGTACAAGACCTTCTTAGGGCTACTTAAAGCCTCACAACCCCGAGATGTCCAGACTAATATACCACTTTTCTTAAATACATGTGCATGTATAAAAAGAAAACAAATGGATGAAGAATCATGCAAAAGATTTTTCTTTGTTTCTTTGATTTTGGTTGTATCATTTACTTGTGCAATGTGAGGATCCTTCTTAAGTCATGACATAGAAGTGTATAGAAATAGATTTAAGCAAGTGTTATGTTCTTTGTAAATGAACTATGCACTTTGCAAATCCTATACAAACTTATGTTTAGAAAAGAGAAGAAAATCATATAACACATTTTATGCTATAATCACATGCAAGCTTATAAGTATTTATAAGTAGCATACTTTCATTTATGATCTTTGATTTATAGATTTTAAAAATATTTTTTGATTTAATAGTGATAATAGTCACTCATATTCTTACTTTAGCCGAAATATGCAATTTGACATAAAGGAAATATTTCATTTATTTTGATTTTTCAAAAGATATCAATGCATGATTTCATATGGCATAGAACATTTAGCATGCTTGGAAAGAGATAAAGTGATGTAAGCATGTAACTTCATTCACCCTAATTAATTCCCGGAGACAATCCTATGAAATAAGATCACTTAAAGAGAATCAACATTTCTTAAAGAGATTTTTATTTTTATTTTGAATTTGATTTAGGAAATGTTAAAAGAGTTTGCTAGTCCTAACCCATTTCCACCATGTGTGAGTTGATTTAGTTTAATTTTAGAACAATTAGATTGATTTTATATTTTGTTTAGGTTAAGGTGTGAATTAAGTCCATTAATTACCCACACACCTTTACTAACATAACTAAAGAATTATGAGCCAACATTGATATTTAACCACATGGAATTTAAATCAATAATTCACCTAAGAAAGAAAGGGGCCTAATGCAATTGGCTCACAATTATTGATTAATTAAGTTAAAGGATTTTCATTAAGTACTTTCATATCCTCCCACACATGTGAGTTGAAAATGATTTCCTTAAATTCACCTTAGGCCTTTGAACACCTAAGGATCTACCCAGCAAGAGATTGATTAATTTTAGATTAATTTTGAAATTTTGATCAAGCTAACTAAGTAGATCATTAATGGATTAATCCTTAATTATGTTTGGATTAAGGAAGAAAGGGAGTTTAGTGAATAACTTAGGGAAAATATCCCAAACTCATTCCATAAATCTCCTATTCACTTAAACAATATTTAATTATCTTAATTAAGTGATTAAACCACTATTCATATGCTTAGTTACTCTTAATTATATTAAGATGGTGATTAGGGATTCATTAGTTGATTTCCCTAATTAACTCATTAATAAATTCCAAGAAAATTAGGAGAGGCAGAAGTCATCCCACTAAATATATGTGAGAAATTTGGAATTAATTAATTAAGCAATTAGGGAGTAATTAGGATAATTAGATTTTTAATTAAACCCTAATTAAGGAAAATTCACTGTTCAAAATCAATTAGAAATAATTTTATTAGATTCCCCTCTGAATTATCTTTAAAAAGAAGTTTAGTTTGTATTTTTTTATTTTTCTATATTTAGTTATGAATTTATGAAGTTTTAGTGATTAAGGGGAAATTAAATAACCCTAATTAATTAACTAATCTCATCAATGCCATGTGGACTGCTGACACAGCGCGGGCTTTCCATGTGGCATGGCAGGATTGGTTATTTAAGTTGTCATATCGACTACCACGTCAGCTGGAGCACTATGCGCTCTCCCCTGGGATGTTCGATAAAGGATCAAATAATCAGGGATAATCCTGTGGTTATGAAGGATTAAATCAATGGATCTACACATTTTAATCAGAGTTTTCCATCCAAAACATGGGGGATGGACGACCCATGATTCATCCCTACCTTCGCTGGGAGAGGAGACCGTCCTTCCTTCACTTGATCCAGCTTCGATTCAACCCACACCATCAAGAAGCATAGAGAAGAAGATCGAACAGTTGAATTTCAATGGGATTACAATTCCCTTCATAATAGACCAAGCTTTTTTCAAATTAAGGTCAGTTTTGAGTCATACCTTTCCAGAGGCTATCACTGATGGTTCCAATGATGGAAGTAGCTTCGTCTAGTGGAGACAAAGCCCTTTTGAAGGTTTCAAGCTATGAGAAGAAGTGGATCTTCTAATTAACTCCCCTTCAATGGCTTGCGGCTTTGGTCTAGGTCTCCCTTTTTGTGGCTTGGATGCTTGGAAAATGCTTTGGATAAGCTCGACTTACCTCCTTGATGGTGCTTGTCAAGTGAATATAACTTTGATTAAGTATTGAGTAAGTTGGAATTTCCTCCCATCTCCCCTATTTTCAGCTTAAGCAAAATCGAGAGAGAGGGAAATTGGGGAGATCTTGGAAATACTTAGGGAAATTCATGGATGCTTGCTTATGATCCTCTGAGCTCAATCGAATGCAAGAGTCCTAGTTTGAGTGGAAATGAGGAGGAGTATATCTACCCCTACTTGGATCAGATGACCAAAGCTCGTTCTTCTATTTTTGATCAATTTCTCTGATTGAATGGGTTGTTTAGGCTATTAGGAATCCCATGTGCTTCGATTTTGGCAGAGGATGTTTCAAAAATAGGTTGGGGAATTTGGAGTTGATTTGGCTCAAGTTGACCCATTTAGGTCAAAATGGGTCAACTTGGGTTAAGTTGACTGATTGGTCAAATTGGTCAAATTGGGTCAAACCATGGGTTAGGTTAAGTTCATATGACCATTTGGAGTGGTTTGGTGTCATTGGTTTGGTTCAATTTGTTTTATATTTGGTTTTGGTTCATTTGAGTTCACTTAGGACAAATGGGTCAAGTTGACCAATATGACCCATTTGACCCAATTGAGTTAGGTCATGGGTTGGTTTAGGCTTGGTTGGTCATTTGAAATGTATTGCAAGCTTGGTTTCAATCAATTTTGGTTTGGTTAATTTTCAAGTTGATTTGACCTTTTAGGTCAAGTTGGGTTCATGGTCAATTGGGCTAGGTTGGGTCTAATTGGTCAATTGAGGCTTTGGTCAAGTTCAATAAGTGATTTAAAATGAATTTGACCCATTGGTTGCAATCAATTTGGCTTAGATCTAGAGTTGACATATTTTGACTTTTTAGGTGAACTTGGGCAACTTGGGTCAAGTGGCCAATTGGGCTAGGTTTGGCTCAATTGATGGCTTGACCAAGTTCAATCATTATTTATGAATTGATTTAGATCAATGATTTCAATCAATTTGGCCAATGGTGGATTTTGGTTAGTTTAGGTTTCATTTGGGCTAAGTGTTGACTTGGTCAAAGGTTAGGTTTGATTTGGCTTGACCCAATTTGAGTGATTGATCAACCTATGATAATTGTTGCTCACAATGTGAGGCTTAGATGGGCTTAGTTCAATCCAATTCGGGTAGGATTATAATTTGGCTCAAAAAGGTGCTTTAGATTACTTAGGGTCAAGTGAGCCTAAGTGGGTCAATTGGCTTGATGAAGGCTTTATTCAAGTTTGGTTGAACTCACATATGGACTTATAATTGAAATATAAATCCAATTGCAAGTGATTTAAATTCAAATAAGTTTTAATTCATTTGACAATTTCAAGTTCAAAAGGGTGAATATGGGTTTGATTTTGATTTTGGTTTGATGATTGAAGTTTATGTTTAAATTTGGGCTTATGATTGAAGGATTGCTTATTTAAAGAGAAAATTCAAAGGTTTGGATTAATTTGAGAATGATTTGGTTGAGTTCAAGAATTTGACTTGAAAGGGTATAGGTTGGATTTGGGTTTGAGTTTTGAATTAGTTTTGTTTTTTGAATTTTTATTTCATTTATATAAATAGAAATATAAATGATTTGAATTTGATTTGATTAAGTTCAAGGATGAAATCAAAGGCTTAGGAAAGATTTTTGGAATTGGAATTCAATCATGGATTTCAATCATTTGGAATTGATTCATGATTTGAGAAAATCAATTAAGTTGGGATTGATTTAAGATTTCATTTGGAACTCATTTGAATTTGAGAAAATCAATTAGGTTGGAGTTAATTTAAGGTTTGATTTTGAATTGATTTGAATTTGAGAAAATCAATTAGGTTGGAATTGATTTAAGGATTGATTTGGAATTGATTTGAATTTGAGAAATTCAATTAGGTTGAAATTGATTTAAGGTTTGATTGAATTGATTTGAGCTAAGTCCATAAGATGAAATCAAAATGGCTTAGAAAGGTTTTGGGTTTGAAGTTGATTTTAATTTGAAGTTAATTTGAATTTTAAGATGATTTGAATTTGAAGTTGATTTGAATTTGAGGTTGATTTGAATTTGAAGTTGATTTGAATTTGAAGTTGATTTGAATTTGCAGTTGGTTTGAATTTGATGTTGGTTTGAATTTGATGATTGATTTTTGAAGTTGATTTGAATTTGAAGTTGGTTGAATTTGAGATTTGAATTTGAAGTTAATTTGAGGTTGAATTTGATGTTGATTTGATTTTGAAGTTGGTGATGTTTGACTTGAAAGTGGGGTCCAAGCAAAGGTAAGCTAATACTTAGGCATGGCCTATTCCTATGACTAACCCTTCTAAGTCTCTAGGGTTAGGTTAACTGTTCACATAATCACTAGAAGTATCTTTATTGACCTCATTTTTAGGATGAGCTCTCAACCCCTCCATCTTAGACATATGACTCCTCTTATAATTTAAGGGATCCTTAGTCCTAAGACATATTTAGTGATTAGGTGGACACTCAACTTAGCTCTAGAGACTTAGAAGAGTTAACCATATGAGTAGGTCATGCCTTAGGGGTGTTTGAAAAATTTGCCTGCCTTTAGCTTGAACCACATTCCTTACTTCCTTCTTTCAAGTCAAACTCCAAATCAAATCAACATCAAACTTAAATCAATTCTAGCTTAATTGATTTTCTCCAAACTCAAATCAATGCCACATGATTGAAACCCATGATTGAAATTCCAAAATTCCAAATATTTCCTAAGTCCTTAATTTCCCTCTTAAGGACTTAGCCAAAATTATCTTCAAATCAATTCAAATTCATAAAATATTCTCACAACTTATTTATGTTCTCATTTATATTCACATATATGAATGAAATATAAATTCAAATCAATCAAACTAAATCCAAAATTCAAATTCCTAATTCAAAATCATTCTTAAGTCCTTAATTTCCCTCTTAAGGACTTAGCCTAAGTCAAATCTAAATCAATTCAAATTTATGGAATTTTCTCACAACTCATTTATATTCTCATTTATATTCACATATATAAATGAAATATAAATTCAAACCAATCAAACCAAATTCAAAAAAATTAAATCCAAACTTCAAATCTTTCTTAAGTCCTTTAAATTTTCTCTTAAGGACTTAACCTAGATCATGATCAAATCACTCTAAATTCATGAAATTTTCTCATAACCCATTTATATTCTTATTTATATTCACATATATAAATGAAATATAAATTCAAACAACCAAAACCAGCTCCAAAAATCAAACACAAATTCATTCAAAATTTAACCTAAGCCTTTCAATTCAAAATATTGAACTTAGCCAAATCTATTTCAAATCAAGCTAAACTCTTGATTTTACTTCATGATTTAATCAATCCTTGAATCATGAATCTAAATATAAATACAAAATTTAATCACTTAACTAAAACTCAATTCAAAAATCAAGCCAAAATCCATTTCATGTTCACCCTTTGAACTTGAAATTATCAAATGAATCAAAACCCATTTGACTTCAAACCACTTGCAAATGGATTTATATTTCAATCATAAGTCCATATATGAGTTCAATAAAACTCAAATCAAGCTTTGACCAAGTCATTTGACCTACTTAGGCTCACTTGACCCAAAGTGACCTAAAGTACCCTTATGAGCCAAATTCTAATCCTCACTAAATTGGATTGAATCAAGCCCATCTATGTCTCTCATCATGATCAACAATCATCCTGAGATGATCAATCACTCAAATTAGGTAAAATCAAGTCAAACTTAAGGGTTAACTAAGTCAACACTTAGCTAAAATGAAACCCAACATAGCCAAAATCCACCATAGGCCAAATTGATTGAAACCATTAATCTAAGTTCATTCATGACCAATGTTTGAACTTGACCAAGTCAACATTTGATCCTAACCTAGCCCAATTGGAAACTTGACCAAAGTTGACCCAACTTGACCTAAAAGGTGAAAATGTGTCAAAACTTGATCTAAGCCAAATTTACTGAAACTAATGGGTCAAGTTCATTCCAAATCACTTGTTGAACTTGACCAAAGCCTCAATTGAAAAACTAGACCTAACCTAGCCTAATTGACCTTGAACCCAACTTGACTTAAAAGGTCAAATCAACTTGAAACTTCACCAAACCAAAATTGATTGAAACCAAAGCTTGCAATACATTTCAAATGACCATCCATGCCTAAACCAACCTATGACCTAACCCAATTTGGTCAAATTGGTCAACTTGACCCATTTGACCTAAGTGAACTCAAATGAACCAAAACCAAATATAAATTAAATTGAATGCTTATCTTCGGCTCACATCCACCTATAGCGGAATTGATTGTCGGGATAGC
This sequence comes from Cymbidium sinense, assembly GCA_021442155.1. Lineage (NCBI taxonomy): Eukaryota > Viridiplantae > Streptophyta > Magnoliopsida > Asparagales > Orchidaceae > Cymbidium > Cymbidium sinense. Next base: position 14,748,751 of record CM038216.1, on the reverse strand, counting down.
CTGTCTTTAGCTCGACAGGTGCTATCTGACCTAGGGAGACTACTGAGTGAATGCCACTAGGGGACTTAAATCAAGTCAAGAAATGTCAAGAGGAAAGGAGCCTCTAGAGGACTTATTCTAAGCCTCAAATATACTTGACATAGTTAGTGCATGATGGCTAGTTCAAGAAGAAAATGCTGGGACTCACATCTTCTTAAAAAAATTAACACGAGGTAGCTTACTGGCTGGGCAGTGAAGTCTACCAAACTAATAAGGCGCTCATTGGATTACAATGGTCAAGTCAGAAAGAAAGTACGGGGGCTCACATCCGCCAGACAAATGACCACTGGGGTGATAGACTAGCAAGGTAGCATGCAACCTGACCCACAGTAGCCAATGAATGAGTGCCACAGGGGGCTTGCTCCAACATCAAAATAGCGCGAGATAAAAGATATGTGTTTATTTTTGTTTATGTTTGTGTTAGAAGGAAAAAGATGCCTCTCGGGTTCTCTTATACCTATCCTAAAACACGTTGGGAAATTGATGAAATGGTGCCATGAATGGAAGTTATGATCCTACTAAGAAAGGATGCCGCTTGGGTTCTCTCGCACCTAACTTAGTTGCATTGGGGAATTGTGTTTATTTTGTGTTCGTGTTGTGAAAGAGGGATAGGATGCTTCTGGGGTTCTCTTACATCTATCCTAAACACGTCGTGGCGGATTCGCAAAATAAACAAATAATTCTTTGAAAGAAGTGAGGATTTTGATGAATTGGAATAGAATTTTTGTTCTTTTGATGATAGTTATTTTCAAACATGATTTTATGATTAATATTTCTTCAAATAGAGCCATTAATTAGAAGCATCGGGTGTTTTCCTTTACAATCAGTAAGCTGATAAGATCCTCTTTGGTAAGCCTTTTCTATGATAAAATGGCCTTCCCAAGTGGGTTCAAACTTGCCTCCAATCTTTCGATGGGAAACAATTGGTCTCTTTAGAACTAATACAAGCTCTCCTACTTGAAAAGTTCTAGGGTAGACTAGCTTGTTCTGAGCTTGAATCATTTTTGGCTTTATATAACTCAAGGTTCTGGCATGCCCATAAGCATCTCTCCTCTAAATCTTTGAGCTCTTCTAACCGTAACTTGGCATTCTTCTTTGTAGTGATTTTACTACCCATTGCTATCCTTAGTGATGAGAGTTGAACTTCTAATGGTAGACCAGCTTCAGACCCATACACTAAGGAGAATGAGGTAGATTGAGTTGGAGTTCTGTATAAGGTACGGTAGGCCCACAAGGCTTGAATCAACTACTCATGCCACTATCATTTGTTATCATCAAGTGTCTTCTTTAGTATCTGGATGACAGTTTTTTTGAATGCTTCTGCTAGGCCACTTGCCCTGGGATAGTAGATGGTGAAATATCTTCAATCTATACTATGTCTCATGGCGAAGCTGTTGATTTTAGTGCTCTTGAATGCAATACCATTATCTGATAGAATTCGTTGAGGCACCCTAAACCTATATACGATATGGTTCCTGAAAACTAGAACACATGTTGAGCTGTGACCTCTCTGAGTGGGATTGTCTTCGCCCACTTGGAAAAGTAGTCGGTAGTAACTAAGATAAATCAATGACCCTTAGAAGAAGGAGGATCGATAGGACCCACTATGTCAGTACTCGAACACTCAAATGGCCATGAGGTCAATGTAAGATGTAGAATGTTAGGTGGTTGGTGTAAGACCACACTATGTACCTGACATTGATGGCATCTCCTAGCCACGTTCATGCAATCTGTAATCATCGAAGGCTAGTAGTATCCTAGTCTCTTGATCTTTTCTTTCATCTTTGGTCTAGATTGATGCACTTTGCATAGACCTGAATGTACCTCGATCACGATCTTATGGGCTTCGTGTTTGTCTAAAAAGTGTAACCACATTTGATCAAAAGATCGTCGGTACAAGGTGCGATCCATGAGAGCATAGGAGAGAGCTCTCTGTTTCATCTGATGAGATTTTGATTTCTTGAGGTAATTTGCTGGTGTTTAAATAATCTATGAACGGTTGCCTCCAATCCAGCTCTTTGTCTTTAGTGGCAACGGTAACCTCCCCTTTAAGAGAAAGTCTCTCGATGAGTTCAACGCTAATAATGGATATGGCTTATCTATTTTGGACCCTTATTAGAATGGACTCATCTTCTGGACATGCCAATTCCTTAGCAAGTTTGGCCAAAGCATCTACTACTGCGCTCTCTCCTCAAGAGACCTTGTAGATGGTGACCTCATGGATTTGGGCCAACAGCTTCATGGTGTACTCGTGATAATGACGAAGCTTAGGTTTTAGAATCTTATAGGACCCATCAATCTGGTTGATGACCAGCTGAGATGTTGATGTTCTTGACACAAACTGTAATGACTAACTCTAAACTGACAATCAAAGCCTCATACTCAGGTTTATTGTTGGTGCATGGATTAAAGAGATAGTATGAGAATCTCATGACATCACAGTCTAAAGTTAAGATAAATATCCCTACCCTTGCCTTTCCTAGAAGGGTAGATACTGGTTCTTCTCTTTTATGAAAGGAAGCTACACCATCAAAATACATCTCCCAATGACGATTATCAACCTCCCCAAAGTTCATGATTTGTTCATCGGGGAGATCGTCACTAAGCGGGGAATCAACAAGAAGTGGGTGGTTGCTAAGAAATCCACTAGTGCTTGTCCTTTCATCGCATAGAGGGTATGAATATAATATTAAACTACGAGAGAATCATGGACCAACATTCCAACCGTCCAAATAATATTGGCCATGTCATGAGATACTGTGGTGGATTAATTCTTGAAATCATGTTCACCTTGTGAGAAAGCATATAATGTCGTAGCTTTTAGGATGCAAAGATTAAAACTAGATAATATTTCTCAATAGGTGGGTAGTTTGCTTCAGTAGGGATCAGAAAATGACTGAGATAGTAGAGATCACTCCTTCTCTTTATTGTTGGCTTGGGCCAACAAAGTGTCAAGGGAGTCGTCCAATGCAGCAGTGTAGAGGATAAGTGGCCTACCCGGATAGGGGCTGCTAGAATTGATGGCTTCACCAAATACTGCTTGATGTCTTTAAAGGCACGCTGACACTTGTCATCCCACTTGAACTTGACATCATTTTTGACAAGTGCTGAAAATGGCTTGCATCTTCCCGATAGATTGGGTATAAAGCATCTTAGATATGCCAACCGCCCTTGAAAAGATCTGAGTTAAGTTAGACTTTTAGGTGGTGGCATTTCTAAGATAGCTTTGATTTTTTCTAGATCTATCTCTATTCCCAAGTGTCAGACAACAAACCCAAGGAACTTTCTTGAAGTTACTCCGAATGCATACTTCAGGAGGTTCATTTTGAGGTTAAATTATCTTAATCATTCAGAAACTACTCTCAAGTTAAAGAGGTGGTCTTCCTTTTCATTTCTTTTAACTACTAGATCATCAACATAATATTCAACTTGATGATGAACGAGTTCATTGAAGATCTGAGTCATGGCTCATTGATATGTGACACTAGCATTTTTAAGGCTAAAAGGTATGACCTTATAACAATAAATTCTGATTGGGGTTTGAAAAGCAGTGTTTCTTTCATCCTCGGGGGCCATCTTATTTTGGTTATAGACAAATGACCCATCCATGAAGGAGAATACTGCTTCAGATAAGACGATATCCCCATTAATTCTGGTGTAGGAAGAGAAAACTTATCCTTAGGACATGCCTTATTTAAGTCCTTGAAATAGACGCATATGCAAATTTGTCCATTCTTCTTCTTAACTGGCACAACACTAGCTAACCAGGTAGGGTATTTTTCTTCCATGATGAAGCCAACATCGATTAGTTTTTTGACTTCAAAAATTACTTATTGTACAATTTTTAATCGCATGTGTCTAAGAGCTTGCTTGATAGGGTTAGCGTTAGTGTCTATTACTAGTTTATGGACTGCTATGTTAGGAGATAATCCAAACATGTCTTCATAGCTCCATGCAAAGCAGTCCTTAAACTCAATTAATAGCCTAATTAAGTCATTGGTTTCTTCTTCATTCAGTAATGAACTGATGTATGTCAGGCATGGATTTTCTTCTATCCCGAGGTTGATTTCTTTGAGCTGGTCAATAGTTGAATGGATTTTCTCTCAAATTTTATAGGTGCATCTTTGATTTGAAGATCATTTGGATCATCTAAAATTTCTAAACACACATCCTCATAAGAGCTAGTGTGGTTGAAGAACCTATCAGACTCCAGATAATTGGTGACAACAAAGCAGTAATCATCATCATCGATTGGACACACTGTATCGAATCCTAATCCCGATCTTGATTGTACGTCCCTGCCTCTGTTGTTCCACAGCTTCTCGAAGTACTCTGACCTATGCTTGGATCATGTATAAGGAATCAAACCCTTCTTTGCAAGATTATGAACACAAGGTGAGTACCAATCAAAAGGTAATTACATTAATTCTTTATATGAATTATCCTCAAGTTCTACATCAGATCCTAGACTTGAGGATGATGATCCCAATAGGAATCTCTTCGGCTTGACATTCATGGAAGACTTAGGGGCTTCCTTAACTACTAAACCTTTAACTTTTTGAGAGGAAAGTGAGGTTAGAGCTAAGGTTCCTAATTGATGCCTCATAGTTTCACATAAACTTGATTCAAATACATTCATGCTTTGCTTGGAGGCCTAGTCTTTGTCACATCCGGCTCAAGTGTCACCTCCAATGAAACCCATTGAGAAGGGTTGGCTGGTATGCTAATCACATTAGACTCATCCTCCAAGCTGGATTTCAAGTCTATGTGAATAGTAGGGGTACTCCTATGAATTGAAACATAACCCTTATTGGCTACCTGCCAACCAAGGGGTCTTCCACCTCTGGAACTTCCACTGTATCTACCTCTGCCTCTACCTGGTGGAGGTTGAGTCATCCTACCCTTATGTCCATATGGTGGAATAAACTGTGGGTGGAATGCGACATGCGGCTCTACTTCTTCCTTGATGTCCTTTTCTCATTCACTTATATTTTCCTTTTTCTTTTCTTATCTTTTCTTTTTCTTTTTCTTTTTCTTCATTTTCTTTTTCTTTCATGTTTGAATTTTGACCAAGTTCATGAAAATAAGGTGTTTTGAGGAAGATAGTAGCTCACATCTTCATATATCTTAACCTCTCTAACTCAAAATGACTTTTCACCTCCTTTGACACAGTATTCAATCCCATCCCTTCTAAACTTGATGCACTGATGAGGGAAGGATGGAATCATCTTGTTCTGATGTATCCAAGGCCTACCGAGCAAAGTAGTCAACAAAGTATTTGAATCAATTATATAGAACTTGGCTTCAGTCTTCTAGTCACCTATTTCCAAAGGTAACACTATGGAACCTAAATCCCTCTCGCCTTGTTCATTGAATCCTCTCAATATCATCCGATCTTCTCGGAGTGTAGAGATGTCAATCCTCAAGTAGGCAAGGGCCTTTAGACTCATAATATTCACCGATGCACCTGGATCAATAAGAACCTTGAAAAGTCTGAATATACCCATATCCACTATAATGTAAAGGGGACGGTTATGCTCAATATCCCTTAGTAAAAGGTCTTCATCGGTGAATATGACTCATTGGGCATCTCTTGAATAACGTGCCTCCTCTCCAACAGCAGTCAGTTAAGCTAAGCATATCTCTGGATCAAGAAGAGCCTTGATTAGTGATTCTCGCATCTCTTTGGATAAGACAAGAGCATCATATATGCTTAATTTAGATGAAAACTTTCTTGGATGAGCGAGGACATTGTAATCAACTCTAGGCTGATCCTCCACAAGCATATCCATGGGTGGAGCATCCTGTGGAGGGACTTCTTGCTCATTAGTACCAATGACATATTTTCCCTTATCTGGAGGTGCTGCCCTAGGAGGTAAAATCTTACCACTACGGAGGTTAACTTCTGTGATCTCTTGTGGCGGGATAGTGGAAGATTCTACCTACTCGTTAGGCTCACCTACAGCTTCTCCTATAGGACCCTTAGAATCAGATGATTCCAAGTCTATCTCAAGAGATAAACCTGTAGTATTCAAAAAAGGAAAATCCATTTTTGAATCAGAAAGAGGCTAATAGGAGTTGTTATAATTATTATTTAGACTTGAAGAGTTTTCTAAAAGAGTAGAGTTAGACAATCCATCAGAAGTGACACAGATGTAATTCAAACTAGCTTTATTCCTCAATTTCTTGGATTTAAAAGGAGGTACATAGTAGAAATCTAGTAAAGTGGGATGAAAGATTTGATTCTCTCATCCTCTGATACAAGATGTCTACTAGAAGAAGAGCTACCTGAAGTAGAAGTGTCAGTTGAAGTAGTTGTTGCAGCAATGGAATGGAGGCTGGGCTCGGTCGGTGGTTGCACTACTTGGCTATCCCGAGCAAGTATGGGCTACTGTTGCTACTGCTGAGCTCCCCCTTTCCCCAAGTTGTCTTTGGTAACTTGTAAACCTTCCTTGATGTTGGAGGTTCGAGTTGCCTCAGGCACCTATAAGGAAAGTTTCTTGATTTTTGAAATAATCTTTTTAGAGGTTCGGGATAAGGAGATATCCCAATCTTCTTTTATTTTGAGAGGATCGCATGTATCCCCAAGGATTACCCTAACAGAACTGGATGGTTGTTCCACTAGGTATTCCTTTGGGATAACTATGGCGCCTGTCTTGTAGCTATGCTCAAGCTAGTCCTTGAATGTAAAGCAATTCTCCAAAATATTACCTAGCATACGGTGGTAGGGGCAAAAGTTAGGATCATTGCTCCTGCCCACTTCCTCTGGCTTCCTAGGATCGGGTAGCTAAAAATTAAGTTTCTTTAAGAGATTATTATAGATTTTTTTGACTACCTCTCTCTTAAATGAATAAGCTTTATTTAGTTTATCTAAAAGAGTGGGTGGATGGTAGCTACCTGGTGGTGGGTATGTGTACCACTATTGTGGGTATGGCTGAGGAGGAGACGGTAAAAGTCATGGAGGCTATTGTAGCGGTCGGTAGGATGGCCTATGTGGTGGTAGAGGAGGTAGAAGTGATGGCTATGGTGCTCAAGGTCTCTCGTGCTGATCTCTGGCTGGTTGCTTGCCTTTGTCCAATACTGCTATTGCCCCTAGCTTCTTCTCATAAGCTTTCAACAGCTTTGGCTTTGTCGACTGATCTTGAAAAGGAAATTGTTTGGCCTCTTCTTGTAGACTAGCTATCTTGTTGATTAGATTCTCAAATATCTTGATGGTAAAACCTCTGAGTATGAAGGCGACCGGGCCATGAATATTTTTAAGTAGAATTTCAATGGCATGCTGTTCAGATAGTTGTGATTCTCATTTCATACTCAAATTATGCCATCTTAGAATATAATCAACTAGAAACTCACGGGGGTGTTGTTGTGCTATAACGAGATCGCCCATAGTTACCCTTTGCTGAGCTCCAACAAACCTCTTAATGAAGAGTTCTTCGAACTCAACAAAATTCTTCACTAAATTGTTTGGGAGTTCAACATACTAATCAAAGGCTATGCCTACTAAACTGCAGATAAAAAGTTAGAATAGTAATGTATCACGCCACCATTGTTGCCAGTGCGTGTATCTTTGTGTGGGTTCTCCGCCATCAAAACTCTTGAAAGAAGAACCAAAATCTTGGATAACATTGAATTCCTCTAGGTAGGGTCTACCTTTTGGAACCGATGATCCTCCTCGGGCATGCACAAATGCTTCTCTCACTTACTGCTCAACCTTGAGTTTAATATCATTTTCTTATATGGAGGTACTATTCACTATCATCCTATACAAGCTAGTGCTACCCTGCTCTACTGGAGTTGAAGTTTTGGCTTGAACCAAGACATGCAACAACTCAGGCTGACTGGTCTCTGTAATAATAGGATGCACTGCTGGGGCTTGGTTCTGAAGTGCCAAAATTACTACTAGCAAATCTTTAAGCCTCTTTCCCATCCTATCTATATGTTCATCCTTCTATTTAAGTTGCTGAAGGAGGTGTGAATGAGCAATGTCATTCTGTTCAACCGTAACACCTTCCAAACCCTTCTAATCCTGAAGGAGAGAACCTATGGTGTCTACCATATACACCTCAGTTGAATCTTCCAAGAAATCATCTTTGTTGGGATCAAATCTAACCTTGTCATCCTCTATGTTGGACCATGCATACCCTAGAATTTCCTTCTTTCAACCAGATATTGTGCTACAATGTCATCTAAGGAGCGGTCCAACTACGTAGGTATAAAAGCTCGAGGCTGACCGATGGTAGGATTGTGCTCATGAATATAGATACATCTAACCTCCCCTGCCACTAAAGTACTAATCTTGTGAGGGCTATGCTCACTGGAGGATAGATGCTCGTGACTGTCATCTGTCATAGGTGGAGTGCTACTCCTAGGAGGATCTATCACCATGGGGGCAATTAAACTATCTCCTCCTCCCTCTACTGCTGCTATCTCCAAGATCTGCTATAGTGGTGGTGGTGATGGCATGACTACAATGCCTCGTGGTCACCACTCCCTCTTCACCACAACTGAAGCAGACGATCGAGTAGGAGAACTCAGTCTCATCTTAGTCAGTGGCGTAGATGAAATGGGATCTCTTAGCCATAGCAAGATCACCAATGGGGCTCTCTTTTCCCCGATGTTGCCTTCATGGATTTTGATGGAACTATGGAAGATGGAACTTATACCAAAGATGGTGGATGTGGAGTAGAGCGGTTTGACAGAGGCACCACCAACTCTCTCTATGCAGGAGCTCCTCTCTTGTGGTGGGTAGTGCCCATGAATACAATGTTATCATTATGATTAATGTAGGTAGCACGCCGATCGGGGAAATCCATGAGGGCGGAGGTAGCTGACTGTCTAGTGCACCTTTGTCTCTCCCTTCTAAGCACATATATTGATATAGCGGCCTCCTTGGCCCTGTCCCGCCTGATGTGCTAACCTATGCTACAAAGAATGACGGATCGTAGATCAAATTGGGCTTTGGACTCTGATCGTCAAGAAGCCCTGCCAACCTGGCGCAAAACTCTCCTAAGGCCCATATAGGACCTCCTCCTATCTTTGATAGGAGCCTCAAAGTAAACTGTAGGTGGAGGTGGCACTAAGATCCTCATAATATCTTTCTCTCCATCAGATCCAGAGAGGGGGTGAAACTTATTTTGTGTAATAAATGGAGAAACTATCATGAGTAACTCCTCTACTGCAAACCAAGAAATTGATTCCATCTCTTTGGCAATGCACACATGATGCCACCTGATCTTGTGGCATCTATTACGGTGCTGGGTCCTGCTGGGAGGAGAAGCACATGAACTAGACCCTACCTCATAGGTAAGGGAGACTATCCATGAAGATAGGGGAGCCTTCCCCTTTGAAAAATCCAACAAGTGGGTTTTAGCCCGTAATGGGGCAGAAATGGGAACCACTGAATGCATTAGCACTAAAACTGCAACTATTGCTGGAACTACTACAACCTTCCTCTTTACTGAGGGAAACTCATGATGACATCTGAACATGGATGGCCGACTTCTGCTTGGTCACCACACTTCTGCTGACGGTTGTGAGGGTGGTCCCCTCACAAGTGATCTTAACCCCCTCAAAACCTTAGCCAAAGTGAATGAGATGGGCAAAGTTAGTCTGTGGGAGGCTGGCTCAATCCAAGGCCAAATTCATCCCAAAAGGAAAAGTGAAGACATATGAGCTTCCATTAGAATTGAACTGGACTTAAGAGAAACTAACTGAAACTGAGTTGAAATTCTGCAATTTTTGAAAACAAACTCATATCAGATTTCTGCTTTAAGTTATTTTTAGAATTTGAACTCATATTCAATAATTTGAATATGTTAAGTGGGGCTCTTTGAATTTGAGAGATAGATTTTGAGTTTAGAATTAGAGAAAAGATTTTTTTTTGAATTGACAATCCATTTTCAATAAATTTATGTATGTTGGAAATGGGTTCAAATATTTTGAAGAGATTGATGCTCCCATTGGTTCATATTTGAATTTAATTTTTGATTATTTAGGGACCCTTTATTTAACAAATTTGAGTATATTAAAATAAATGACCAATTGATTTTGTTTGGGATTGCTCATTTAGCAAATTTGGGTATGCTAAATGAGTTGTTTGAAAACATTTTTCTTTTCTTCTTTTGTTTGTTTGTGAATTATGAGTTAATTTGAAAATGGAATCTTTACTTAGTAAATTTGTGTATGCTAAATAAAGTATGGATGTTTTCTTTTGTTTTGATTTTTGAAAGGGGATCTTAACTTAGCAAATTTGGGTATGCTAAATAAAGAATCCAAATGTGTTTTGATTTTTTATTTTGAAAAATGAAACCTTTACTTAGTAAATTTGGATATGCTAAATAAAGGATTCAAATGTGTTTTGATCTTTGATTTTGAAAAATGAAACCTTTACTTAGAAAATTTTGGTATGCTAAATAAAGGATTCAAATGTGTTTGATTTTTTTTGAAAAATGAGAACTTTACTTAGCAAATTTGTATATGCTAAATAAAATTCAAATATGTTTGATTTTGATGTGTTGAATTTTTTTTTAAAATCATAACTTTTCTTAGCAAATTTGTGTATGCTAAATAAAGTTCAAATGTGTTTTTTTATTTTGATGTTTTGATTTTTGAAAAGGGGGATCTTTCTTTAGCAAATTTGGGTATGCTAAATAAAGAATCCAAATTTATTTTGGAAAGTAAAACTCTCATTTGACAAATTTAGGTATGTTAAATGAGAGTCAATTATGGTTTATTTTTCAAAGGTGAAATTTTAATTTGTGTGTGATTATTACTTTTTGAAAGGAGGAAATTCTAACTTAACACATGTGGGATGTGTTGAGTGGAATTTCAAATGGTGTAATTTTATTTGAAAATAAAGCCTCCATCCAACATATTTGAATATATTGAATGAAGAGGCTTATTTTCAAATTTGTACTCTTTTGAAAAGAAAGAAATTCTAATTTCAACATGTGAGATATGTTGAAATTGAATTTCAATATTATGATATGATTTTATTTGGAAATGAAATCTTCTTTCAATAAATTTGGGTCTATTGAAAGAGGATGTTCATTTTCAAATATGTGCTTTTTTTTTTTGAAAAGATGATTGTTGATTTTATTTTTGAAAAGATGAATGTTGATTTTGTTTTTGAAAAGATGATTATTGATTTTGTTTTTGAAAAGATGATTGTTGATTTTGTTTTTTAAATGAAATCTTCATTCAATAAATTTGTGTATATTGAATGGTGATATTCAGTTGTACTTTTTGAAAAGATGATTGTTGATTTTGTTTTTGAAATGATGTTTGTTCATTTTATTTTTGTTGAAAAGATGATTTTGGATTTTGATTTGAAAAGATAATTGTTGATTTTGTTTTTGAAATGAAATCTTCATTCAATAAATTTGAGTATATTGAATGGAGATATTCATTTGTGCTTTTTGAAAAGATGATTCTAGATTTTGATTTTTGAAAAGATCCTACATATAACAATTATGAAGATTGTTAGATGAGGTTGAAATATTTTATTATGTACATTTTGGAAAAGTGCTTTTTGGAAAGATGATGTTTTTATAAAAGATTTATTTTTCTTTTTTTTTGGAATGAACCTTTCCTTACAATATAAATGATAAGGAGGAAGGTCCTTAATAATCACTTTTTATTAAGTTTTTATTTTCACCTATTGGGGGACCCAATAGGGGTTTTAAGACCTACACGGAGTGAGATCCTAAAACCTAAAGGATGTTGGCTAGCTTAGCTTAAGGATGAAATAAACTAAGTGCCAACAGAAAAGAAAGATAGTCTAGGACTCATACAATGTACAAATCCACTATCGATACTTGGAGACAACGATCATTTACCAAAGATGGAGAGAGGAACCATCCCAAGCGGAGTCTCCCAAAAAATCTATGGTGAAATATTTTCTTCTTCATCTATCATTTGAAAAATAAATGAAGACAAACATACACGTTAGTTGGACACGACATAGATCAGCAGGTGTTCTTTTTAAGGTAATCGGGTATGACATTGAGGAATGATGTATTATCTCGAGAGATAGAAGTCACCATCCTACAATGGACCTAATCACCTAATAAGGACTCCTAAGAACAATGGGTCTTCAGATGTACCAGAGATTCTCCCCCTGCTTTACACAGAAAAATAAAGTAGGGTTTATTTTAAATCGGATTCGTTAAGTTTCCTATGGAGGCAAGCCCCCATAGTTAATTACATCTTAAGGAATGAGCTTCCTTAAGAATACTCTCGATTAAGGTAAATGATAATTGTCTCCAAAGATTTCAAAGATGGCACTATCAACAAATTGGTTTTTTTTTAGATCAAGTGAGATTGATCAAAAAGAGGGAGTTAGTATCGAAACCAAAGGGAGATAAGTAGGGGATGCTCATTATGCTAAGAAACCTAGCGAGCATCCCATACTAACCTATGGTTGGGTTTTATATTTTTTGAAGTTTGAAGAGACTTAATTGTTTGAGTTAAATTTTTATTAGAAATCTAGAGCTTACAATTCCACAATACAATATCATGAAAATGCCTGAGAGGTGAGGATTTATATTTATAGCCCACAAAGGAGAAACAACAACCTCTGAACCTAAATATGGGGAGCTTTGGTAAGAGTGAAGGCACGACCTAAATCTAAGGTGAAAATGGGTATATGATTTACCTCCACAAGAGAGGATAAATCACACGACTATTGGACTTACAACTGCCTGGGGGTGGCTGCCATCTAACTCCTCCTATGATTTTAATACATGTGGGAAAGGCATATGCTTTTGCAAGATAGCTAGGTTGTTGTTTATTTAGAAAGAAACTAAGTCCTTAAATACACTCCCTAAGAGACTAGATCATGTAGGGCATGAATAATGACTTAAATCTAATGCAAATTTTTATTATGTCTTATTTTAATTTTTGGACTATTTATTTGACATAGGCTATGTAATTCATATGCCTGATGCATGAGAAATTAGTTATGAGCCAAAATCAACAAGAAGGAGGTATGTTTCCACCATGGCTCTCAAAGGTCAAGCCAAGTTTCATGACAAAGGTGGAAGCCCTCCATTAGCAAGAGTGAAGCAAGATGCATTTTTTTATGCATAATGTGAGACATACAATATCCAACTAAGGGGTTGCTAAATCTTGGGAAGAGCTTGGAAATGCTTAGAGAACTTTGTGGATGCTTTCTTTTGATCCTCTGAGCTCAATCGAATGCAAGAGTCTTAATTTGAGTGGAAATGAGGGGGAGTATACCTCCCCCTACTTAGATCGGACGACCAAAGCTTGTTCTTCCATTTTTGATCAATTGCTTTGATTGAATGGGTTGTTTAGGGATCACATGTGCTTCAATTTTGGCAGAGGATGTTTCAAAAATAGGTTGGGCCAAATTTCAATGAATTTGGAGTTAATTTGATATGATTTGACTCAAGTTGACCCATTTAGGTCAAAATGGGTCAACTTGGGTCAAGTTGACTAATTGGTCAAATTGGGTCAAACCATAGGTTAGGTCAAGTTTATATAACCATTTGGAGTGGTTTTCTATCATTGGTTTGGTTCAATTTGATTTATATTTGATTTTGGTTCATTTGAGTTCACTTAGGTCAAATGGGTTAAGTTGACCAATTTAACCCATTTGACCCAATTGGGTTAGGTCATGAGTTGGTTTAGGTTTGGTTGATCATTTGAAATGTATTGCAAGCTTTGATTTGAATTAATTTTGATTTGGTTAAGTTTCAAGTTGATTTGACCTTTTAGGTCAAGTTGGGTTCAAGGTCAATTGGGCTAAGTCGGGT